>JARDYH010000002.1:71955000-73205000 GCA_029215795.1 Anniella stebbinsi | reverse complement strand
TATTAAAAGTCTCATTTACCAGCTTCTGGCCGCCTGCCAAGAGTTCCGGTCAGCAACACTTTCTCTTTCACTCAGTCGATGCAGCAACATTCCATAACCATATATCAAGTCTTTAATTAGCAATCCGACATCTCCAAAATAGGGATTTTATGTTTATTCCATCGCTTCGATAAGAGAGTGGAAGACTCCCAGCCTCACTCCATTCTCGCGAGGCCACTCCCCAAAATTGTTTAAGTTCTGACAGGTCAGAATGACAGCTCGCCACATGCGTTCATTCAGACCTGTCAAAAAGTTGCACGATCTTTAATAAATTCATATAAAATGGAGGATTGGAGGGATCGATCTCAAATTTCATACAAATGTCTAGCACATGTTGCTACACATATGTGCCAAATTTCAGATCAATCCCTCCACCCCTGTATTGTATATGATTTTCTTAAAGATCATGCAACTTTTGACCTGTCAGAACTTAAACGATCTTTAATAAATTCATATAAAATTGTGGGTTGGAGGGATCGATCTCAAATTTCATACACATACTTAGGCATACCCCATAAGTATTGTGACCAAGTTTCAAGCCTGTAACTTTGAAAATACAGAAGTTATAGTCATTTTTCTAAAAATAAAAATAAGCTCTATAGGGCAGAATGGGGCTGGAAATTAAATATCGTATTTCTGATAATTATCATGAAGACGATATGGTTCACCTACGATATTATTGGAGACGATATTTTTTTTGGTCTGAAATTACAATAATGATAAAATACGATATTTTCTGGCATGCACATCCCTACAATAACACGCTCACCAGGCATCATTCAAAAACATTTGTCAAATTGATCTGTTATACTAAAGCACAGTTGTAGATAATCTGAGTGTTGACATGCAGACATGAATCCAAGGGCAGTAGAAGACATGCAATCAGATCTGCATGTTTTCACTGGATGTATTGATTGTCAAGAGCTGTTTTAATTGCTCACGATCATTTAACAACATCTCTGGATGAAAGGCTAAACAAGATGGAAGATTCAGCTCAGGAGTGGCTGAATCACTGGAAGATTGATCATATTGTGTCCTGTTACTCCTTTCATTATCTTCAACCTGAGACATTTATTATTTTATTTATTTTTATTTCTATATTGTCCTTTTTGCCACCACCACCACCCCCACCACCACCACCACACACACACACACACCAAATTGTTCTGGTAGAAAAATAACTAGCTCATGTGACTACTCTTGAAATATAACTTATCTGCAAAAGCACAGAGTACCCATGAGAAACTTAAATTATAGTCTAAGACTGCCTCTACAAGAGGCATTTAAAGCTCTTTCAAGGCGCATTAAAAAAATTACCTCTACAAGAATGGAGCGCAAATCGGGCGTAGAGGCGCGTTTTCTCTCTTATTATGCGCATTATCAAATGCGCATTAAATAGCGAGTTTTATTTTGCTCCGGCCGTTAAAGCGCATTTTGACTATGTGAACAAGCGATTTTCCGCATTAACTACTTGTAAAGCGTATTTGAAACAATTAGTAAGGTCACCTGTTGAGTGCTCAATTACCTCCTGCATACAAGCATTTACGATAAAGCGCTTCCGAGAAGATGCGCATAATCGGAGGAACAGGCGTCAAACGGAATCCATCTAGAGGGGGTCTAGATTACTTGAATTTTGTCGCAGCTTCTGAATTTCACAGTCCACATTGGGTATACTTAAGTTATATGTTTCTTATTATCTGTAGATTATTGAGCTTACATTTTTCTATGTTTTTCAAAATCAGTTCTAAATCTTACTATGCTAGCACCTTTTGTGGCTGGGAATGATGGGAGGTGCAATCCAATATATCTGAAGGGCAACAGGTTAGAGTGTCAGACTAGGAGCAGGGAGACCCAGGTTCAAATCCACACTTAACCAAGAAATGGGTGAGTTTGGGCCACTCATTCTCTCTCAGCCTAACTTACCTCACAAGATTGTTGTCAGGATAAAATGAGGGTAGGGAAGGGTGTGCGACAATGACCTAAGCTCCTTGGAGGAGAAGCAGGATATAAATGTAATAATAAATAATACATTTTTAAAAAAAATCTTGCAGACACAGTTACAAGCAGGAGTGAGCAGGGTTCTAATCCTTGAGGCTGCTGTTGTATGCCTGGCTTATCCTACTGCAATAAGTGGTGGCAAAATATGCACAAGATGTTGCAGGTCTGTTGCTTTGAAACACACTTTCCCCTCATTTGGTTTTCTACAGACATTCCTTGTGAGTATACCCCACACTGTAGGCTGTGTGAACATGCTGCTTTTTTTTTTCTTTGAGCGGATCATTAATATTAACACTGAGAGTGCATTGATGAGCACAAGGAGCAGTAGGAAACATCCTCTGAAGCTGGAGGTGGCAACAGATGTGGGCCAGGGTCCAGGCAACTGCAGAACCGTGGGCCATTTCTCTTCTCGCATTTTGTTTTGTTAACGGCAGCTCTCTGAGCCTTACCTCACAAGAAGCTTTTTGAACATGGTGGAGGTTGAGAAGCTGTGGAAAGCCCCTGCTGGGTGAGCAGTATGCCTTTCACATACCTCCTGGGCTTATTAGATTGTGGGCATATAAAGCAAGTCATTCTGGGAGCAGAGCAGGCAGTGTGCATGCTGCAGCGTTCCACAAATAAACCTTTGAAACGGGTTCCGCAAGCCATTCTCTCTATGCAGGGAGAGAAACATTGGCGTGAAACAGGCTGTGTACAGACAGGATCATCCCTGGGTTAATTCTATGAAAAAATTAGAGAAACTATACGCTGTACATCCTAGTTCACACTGTTGTTGATTTGCTCTGTAATGTAGAAGGTGAGCAGGCAAGAAACGTGAGATTCATAGATAGGGTGTAGGAAAGAAAAGTGAGAACCCAGAGGGGGAAGGGCAAGAAAGCAGAAAATCCAAAGGGGGACATTCAACATTGGTACACACACTGTGCCTATCCACATTGCCCTTAAAATGACTTATATTCTGTTTAAAAACATGGTTTTTGTTTCATTATGTGATGGGACACACAGAGCAGTACTTACGTTTCATAGTGACTGCTTCCTCCGTGTTCACTGGTGTCACACAGGGTTAATTCTGGGTCTCTTCTACTTTCATTTTTGTTTTGCAGGCTGCTTGATCCACCCACTTCTGTCTCTGTAACACAAGCAGCCTGCAAAACACAGAAATAACCCTGTGTGACACCAGTGAACGCTTTGAGAAAGGAGGAAGCAGTTGCTATGAAACGTAAGTACTACTCAGTGTGTCCTCCCATGTAATGAAACAACTTAAAAAACCACGTTTTTAAACAGAATATAAGTTGTTTTAAGGGCAATGTGGATAGGCTCACAAACACAGCAATTTCTGGTGGTGCCCAGGGCATATTTTTTTTTCCAAAATGTCAAATGTGCCCATAGGCCCAAAAGGGTTGCCTATACCAGTTCTTCAATTTCTTGTAAAAGTGTGGAATTGTGGGTTAGGGATTAAATGGGTGAGTAGTATAAGTGAGCCAAATCCAGAAATTAAGTGCCATGCAGTTCCAATAGCCTTATCCTTGTTGCTGGATATAGGCTCTCACTCTTCTTGTCCATGGTTGGCTTTTGAACTCATAGGCTGATAGATACACAATCATCTTTGCCTATTCCATTTGTTTGCAACACCACTTTAATATTTTGTGCTAACTTACATTCCCCTGCTTTGTAGCATTCTGTCCTTTGCTCACACGTGCGTAGAAATTTAGTGGTACCTCTTCTACTTGCTATGTACATAAATATTTTGGAGAGTGCATAGGGACACAGTTTGGTAAGTTGGAGAGTCTAGTACCCAGTCCCTTTACCAAGTGAGCCTCCCCTCCTCCAAGCATTCTCTTTATACCAGTTGTTGGGGAACATGAACAAGAAAAAATTTTTACACTGATGTCCTACATATAGGATCTCCAAGAGGTGTCTGGCTGGTCATTGTGGAAAACAGAATCATCATCATTATCATTTATTGCATTTCTTACTTTCTAAAATATATATTCAAGATTACTTACAATAGAATTAAACCTTACACAATTTAAAACAGCTGCAACAATTATGCATTAAAATACAACCACCCCATGAAACAAATAAAATATCAGTGTTGAACATTCAAATGATACATGAAACAGCCCATCATATGCCATCACATGCCTGTGAATAGAAGAAATTCTTAATCTGGCACTGAAAAGATGGCAATTTTGGTGCCAGAGAGCCTCACTCAAGACAGCATTCCATAATCAGGGGCCACCACTGAATTGTTGTACTAGAGAAGCCTTTGGTCTGATCCAGCAGGGTTTTTCTTATGCTCTTAAATAAAGGTGCTCCCAGATGAAGCATTTATCACATGATCACTCTGGTTCATTCATGGAATTTTACAGGGGGTCCAGATGCGATTCTCTTCTGCCCCTAACCTTCCCCTTTTTTTCCACTGGTTCTTCCATCTTTTTTGTTGCCACAGAAAATTAGCACTGTACTGAATTTTTTTGAAAAAGTTTTATTAGCTTTTCAAAACAAAATTAACAGAGAGAAGAAGAGAGAAAAGAAGAGGGGGAGGGGGAGGGGGAGGGGGAGGAGGAGGAATAAATAAATAAAAAGAAATACATTGAATTTAAATTGAATTATTGACAGGCGGTAGCACTCTTAACCTCTGCTCATGTTTTTTTCACTATTACTTTATAATCCATGACATACATGAAATCCATGGGCTGCGTCGAAGTTTTCTTTATAATTCTTCTGTGTGCCAACCTTATATTTAGTCTCTTTTCCATAATCTGAGGAAAGACATTGACAAATTCTGCTGTTTGTGTCTGTGATCCTTATATCGAATAAAACCCTGTTATGTTTTATAAAGTCAGATGTTTTGACTTTGCCTTTAGCTAATTTTGGTTAGTATATCAATGTTTCTGCCACGTCTATTTGCCATAATTCCATATACCAAGATCTCAGGGTTCGACGTTCTGCAGTTTTCCAGCTTTTGGCTATGACTCTTCAAGCAGTCATCAGCATGAACTCAATTAAGTCCTGAGATGTCACTTTTGCATTTTGTTCTTCCCATATTGTTAACAAGGCTAGCACTTGTGTCACATGTATGGTTTGGGGTGTAATATTTGTCATTTCTGAAAATAAAATGTTCCAAAACTGTGTCTAACACATATAAATATATATCCCTTGCTGTTTGCAGTTTCTCCAAAATTGTGTTGGCTATTCGTGATATACCATCTGTGTAGCAATTTCAACGTATTCTCCATGAAGGTTTTGATCTATTCATTGTCAATCATTCATTGAGGGGAGGGGTGAAAAGATATTGCACCCAAAAATTGTGTGTGTGTGGGGGGGAGAGAATGTCAGATAAATTTCTCCATGTGAAGAGCTTCAGGGCTTTTACCTTATCACAAGGAAGTGGCTGAGTGGAAGTGGTAGTGACGGTGGCGTATGTGCTCTGTAATTTACCATTTTCCCCCAGTTCTGTCCTTGCAGCCTCTCCAGCTGCTTGCGCTTTCTAAAAACTCCCCTAGAGGATCTAACCAGGACTTCCTCACTTGGGTGTTTCCAGTGCTGCTGCCTTCTAATGCCTGATAGCTGCGTGAGGACTTTTCCTGCTTCTCCTGGTTAAAAGCCAGCAGCATCAGGGGGCTTTTCAAACAGCCTGCAAAGATAGAATGGGATAGATGAAGAGGTTGCAAAACAGCAGGTGGGGTTTTGGCACACCACTACAGAAAATCCATTGATTTTCTGCACAAGGTCTTGTAATTCATAACGCTAGAAACCCACCATCTGGAATTACCCCTAGGAAGCACCCAGCACTTTCCTGTAGCTGCTTATTGCAGGAGAAGACCCAGAATGACAGACGAGCCACCTTTTGGCTACCTTGTAGAAAATTATTGATCTTCTTCTGGAAGAGTGCTTGAGATGATCTTTCATGGAACTTTAGAGTTTTCCAGGACACACATTGATGTACAGCAACACTTAAAAGTAATAACGACATTATACAAAGTGTTAGAAAGGCAAATCTAAAAAGTAGATAGCTTCCCTTTATAACAATGCCCTCTATGGCTGTAAACTTTTTAGATATCCCCTGAAAGAGTCCGTACAATGATGATCACTGAGTTTAATTATCTTTGAAGCACAGTTTCACTGAAATATTGCAATGCTCCATTACGATGAGGGAGAACAGATCCACATGGGAGAGCAACTTGCAAATGAACTATTAACAACTTGGCAAGCCACTTCCTAAATGAAAGGCAAATGGTAAAACTGAAGTTTATTTGAGTGTCCCTTGCTTTTAAAGGAAAAGAGAGTTATTGTGATGAACGTTCCTAGCTGGCTGCATATGCATACAGGAGTGACCAAAAGAAAATGAAATACACAACTGTCACATGAGCTGATGACAGCCTGGCCAAGAGAAGATTGCCTTCTGGACTGTAGCATTTAAAGCAGAGATGGGAAGCACATGGGCCTTCCCCTAGTGACCTCTCCTAATGCTTAGTTACTGGCTATAAGAGCTTTAAGCTAAAATATGCGGACTATTTTGGTTTATTGGCCCCATCCCTTTTGCCTCAAACTCTGAAATGTAGCCCCAAGAGCTTCTTTGAAATGGAATTCAGCCCTCAGGATGAAAGAGGTTCTGCGCCCTTGTTCTACATGCACAGCATGCGCTCTACCACTGAGCTATGATTGCTGTCTTGGCTCTGAGGAAATGTCTTATGACTTCAAGCATCATAACTGACCTACAGGGTTGGTGAAAGGGAAATCCTCAAGTATTCCAAATTACCAAAAGATATATAAACGAGGGATGTCAGAGGAATTTGAGGTTGGGGGGAACTCGACAAGCTTCATTGGCTTGGGGGCCCCAGATTCCATTCCAACTTCTTCCAGCTGGTTGGGCTTTGCTGATGGATTCTCTGTCTTTTTCTTTCTTTCTCTATTTAATGCATAAATAGGCACTTGCAGGCACAATTTGTGTAATTTGCACAAATTTTGGCTACAATTTCTGTAATTTGCACAAATTGCGTGTAAATTATGCAAAGTGTGCTCGTAATTTGCACAAATGTCTATTTACGCACACACATACCTCAACTAATGTTTTCTGATTTCCAAGAAAACCCATGGCTCAGCTTGCAAATTACCAGGGCCAGATCTACACCAAGCAGGATAAAACACTTTGAAAACATTTTGAGAACTGTATATGGAGTATGTCTTGGGCCCCAACAGTTGTCAAAACTGTTATAAACCATTTTAAAGCAGTAGTGTAGATCCTGCCCAGATCTCCCAATGACAGACATCCCTAGGATATACCAGAACCATGTCAAAGAGTCAAAACTACATGCATAGCAGAAGTACCTGCCCTCCGGTCATGGCTCACAGACTTGTTAAGTTCTGCATACTTGGGTTGTCATGCTCTAAGATAGGGTTGCACAACATATAAACCCCACGCTTCCCCTATGCCACTGCATTCATCCCCCTGCTCCCCCTGCTGTTACTGACCGCCATCACTGCTTAGTTTAAGTGGTGGTTTCAAGTAACTCTGTGGAGAAATGATTTTTTTATTGCTAATGCCTTTTATGACATTAGTTTCTGCCCTGATTTCAATTTACTATCTTAGTTTCCTGCTTTCTGATTTTATGTACCTTTTGGATGGTTTTATTACATTGTATTGTGTACACTGCCCTGAGGACAATTTGTTATATGGCAACTAATACATTTAATTATTAATTAATTAATTGGAATTTTCTTCATGAAGCAAAATTTGTATGAAAAAAAATGCCCATCCATCAATATTTATTTAACTGGACATCTCTTAAACATGACAAATTTCAGCTTGTTATGTGGGTCAGTCTATAGTGCCAATGTCCCCCAAATTCATTAAAATGGAAAATGGATATTCCTCCAGTCGTGCTGAATTTAACAATCTGATAGCTCTCCTGATAGTTCAGCTCTTTGCACCATTCACATATCAGAACTAAATAAAATCTATATTATGGCTGGGTTTTTTCTTAAAAAGAAATATTTAGGTAATATTTAGTCAATATTCTTGATGCATTGGGTTATTTCATCATTCCCCTCCCACCCATTTATTTCATATCCATAACTATTGTTCAGCCAATGGACATGCCAGAGCTTCAAACAAACTTTTAAAACTCTGCTGTAGAAGTGTTGATAACGGCTGTGTTCTGGTAGTTGAACAAATTGTAACTTCAGCAATTCCTCTAGGAATGGAACCCATTAATAGCAGAAAGAAATAAAATCGACTGCCAAGAGCAACCAGCAAATGGGATCCTAAACACTTGATGAAACCGTAGGGATCGAACTCCTGGTACACAGTTCAAAGAGTATCGAGCATACAAGGAAGGCATATGGGCCGAGGATGATTCAGAATTCTCTTATTAAGTTGCCGGGGCAAGAAACAGGATGCTCTAAAATGGGCTCCTATTCATAGCTTGTTGTGCACTTGTTTTAATGTAATGAGTCAGCCTCTACATTGTGCTCCCCTGTGCACAACAGCAATGAATTAGTCGGAATCTGTAAGAGTTCTTTCTTTTTCCTCCACCTTGCACTGCCTCCGTTTGCTTGTTTGCCTTGTATTTCCTGAGGGCTTCTAATTGACTGTGGCAAAGTCACAAGTGGTAGTGTAGCAGTTTGGGGAGACAACCTTATTTGGGCAATAATTTAGCCAAGAGGAAAGAACTTTGTTTATGCTGCACTTTTTTTACAATGCGCCTTACGTAGTGCATAAAGATGTAGTCCTGACTATAACACAGCCCTCAACAAACGACAAGACAGGTCACATTACCGGTGTTAATAAAGTGTCAACGATTCCTAAAATGTCTTTTAAAAATATATATTTTAAAAAGCCCCCAAAACATTAATTGGGAACTTAACTCAAAGGAACGCATACATGTAGTTAATGGATTGATGCCTGGAATAGCTTTAACTCAAACCCTCATTTTTTATAGAAAAAATATAATTTGCATATAGATATTTTAATTTGTGGCTTTGACCTTGTCTTATGCAAGCAAGGGTGCTTTTAGATTAGACCTTGAAGGGGAGGAAGAAGAAAGTCATATTTCATCGTTTAAATACGATGCCCACCACATGCTTTCCCAGAGCCAGGATACTGATGTTCTCTTCAAGCACAAGGTTGTCTTAGAGGCCAATTAAGTGCAACATGAAATGAGATGAATCCAATTATTTCCTGGGATAATGGCAACAAAACAATGGACATATTTTGCAAGTGCAAATTTAAACAGCTATGAAGTTCACTCTGTTATATATTGTGAGCCATACAGGAATGATACTAGCTTTCCAGAATTTAGAGCTCCCGATAAGTACAACAAATGCTTGTTCTTTTCCCAGTTCAACAGAAAAGCTGGCCTTAATAAACAAAATATTCACTCTTTGTCACCAACCTGGGGGTAGGGTGCCAAAGCTGAGGCTTGGTGTCCTCCAATGGCGGGTGGTGCGAGAATCTTAGGACTTCAGAAGAGGTTTGGTGGCCACTCGTTGGCATCTTATGGTGATTGGCAAGTTCTGAGGCCTGATTCTCGAGGGCTAAGCAGCTCATGACTCAAGATATATGTCTTGCCTTTGGAGACCACTCTGTCTCACCTACTCAGAGTTGGGCAGCACTGGGCGGGGGTGACATAGGGTAGTTCCCCCCATGCACACAAGTGTAGCTCAAGAAAGGAGATGGTTTTTACCTGACTCCTGGCTTGGCCAAGTGGCTCGCCCATAACGCAGGCAAGTTGCCTGGAGAAAGGATTAATTAGATTCCCGCACTCTCACATACAGATCCAGGGAGAGGTGAATTACCCAATTAAATAAAGAGGCCCTAGTTTTCCCAAGATCTGGTGTCTGTGTCGTTATTTCTGAGCTTCCTTCTCTGTCCGCAAGATTACTAACAACGCTTGAAGTAATTGAATCTGATTGCTAACAATGATTGAAGGATATTTCTTTTTGAGTTTAAAATCCTTCCTTTTATAGTTTAGTCCTTTTCTCACTAAAGTTAAGTAACAATACTGATATTTCAGCAGCACAACACCACTAGCTTCATCAAGCATCATGTTAATTTTCAATCAACAATTTTATATAACTGCATGATCTCATCATTTTCCAGAGATCAAATAATCTACCTCCAAAAATTTCCATCAACACATCATTTGGGGACAGAAAACCCCTTCTGAAAAATAATACAACTAAAAATCAGTCAGCCATGCCAACACCAAAAGTACATGCCCTGAGGTGGAAATTGTCTCTTAAGCCTTTTCTTGCTTTCACAACTTCTACCTTTATCCTCCTTGTGAACAAGCAGGAGAAAGTAAGAAGAAGTTGGGGGGGGGGGCTTTGTCCCTTCAGACACTCAGGGTGTGGGGTGTGTCATTATATCATTTAATCATTCCAGGTTATATGTGGATGGAGTCAGGAATGTCCTGCTGTTATCCTGTTCCTATTTGAGAGCAACAATAACGTTCATGTCTAGCTTCCAGATATGTGTGCCCTTGCAGTTTTCCATGACGTACATATGGTCCGATTCATCCAAGAGCTCAGCAGCCTTAGCCACGCCAATGGAACCAGTTAGGGCTCCACCCATAACCATTGTATTATCCAGTAATCTGAGGAGAATCAGGTAATTTTTAGCACCAATAGTAGCAACTATGTGGCGGGGGAGATTTTTGTTGGTTAATTGCTGGTTAAAACCCCTCCCCATGTGCCATGGACCAGATTCAGGAAGGGCCTCAAACATGCTATTTTTTAAAATGTTCACATTAATTGTTTACATGCAACTCGTGTCTAAACTACAGTGGCTGCAGGGGAAGAAATTGCTGTGGTGGAGGCTCTGCTGAGGAAGAGACTTCATCAGTTCTCATTAGGTTCCCCACAAGCTGGTTCACAACACCTGCTCTCCAGCACAAAAGCTTTTGGTCCAGTAAAGAATGTAGAGTTGTTTATTTTTGCTTTTTAAAAAAGCAGAATTAGGGTGACTATTTTTGAATTGCAAAAGAAAAAAGAAAAAAGAGAGAGACAAAAGGCATAACCAAAACATGGACAAAAGAAGAGCCATTTTCCATAACATTTGCATATGCTAATATATATGTATAGATGTGAATTTAACAACAATTACTCTGAATTAAGTAGAAATACAGTCTGTGGATGGCCTAGGTGCCTGCTGCTCAGTCTGCTGTCCAGGTGGTGTTGCTGGGCAACTTCACTGCCCAGCTCTTCCGTCTGATGGTGCTTTATCTTTAAGACGGACTTGGGTTGGACACCTTTCAGATAGAGGATGCCTTCAAATGGAAAATTGCCTTCTGTAAAAGAGGGCAGATGGTCACCCTAAGCGGAATAAGCAACAGTTTATATTTTATTCTGAATTCGTATATCTTTATTTTATTTGGCATGTCATTGTCCCCTCAGATCTTGGCTACACATTTATATTATTTTAATACAGGGTAGTATATAGAACTTCCTGTTTATTACATCAGTAAGGTTTATTTGCATTGTCTTGCTGCCTTTGACATTTAGCTGTCAGGTTAGGGTTGCGTTTTAAATGTCTATAATAAGAGGTCATCATCCTAATCTGCGTGAGACCTGGCCTACAGAGAAATTAATTATTGTTGACCATAAAGCTAACCGTGGCTATGTCACCCTGTCTTGTCTTTAAGTACAATCCTGAATATCAAAGAGAAGCACTCCTAGGAGTGTTGGAAGATGAAAAGCCTTCACTGCTGTTTCTGAGCTTGAACCAAAGACTATTTCCACAGAAGTGCATCACTGATGGATGGAACAAGAGTTGACAGAACTCTCTTTGCAAAAAGAACACAGATTGGGAATAGGAAGCAATGAGATGAGGAAATTCAACAGAATCCTGGCTCACTTATTCCATGTGAACTACTCAGAGACTGTATAATATTAAATCATGCTAAGCTAAGATCACATATGCTTCTTCTCCCTCCCTTCCTACCCACTCTAATGTGCTTCATTTTTTTAAGTGGTTACCTGAATAAATAGCTTAATTGTAAGACATAAACTGCTTTCTAGTTCACTGCATCAAGATTTCAACAGACATTGTCAATGGTGTGTATTTGTGTGTATTGTGTGGTGAGGTATGAGGTTAGAGGGATTCCCTGAAGGAAACAGGATACATCTGAGGCCTGCAGAAATTATTGTTTACCACAGAATTTCAGAAAATAATGATACACTTCTCTAGCCTCCAGGCTAAATAGCTGTGAGAACTCTAGTCATTCATGCAGAACACACTTTAGAGCCATGACTGTTGTGTTTTTACTTGCAATAGGGGATCACACAATACATCAATCTGCAGTTAAGTTTGGTAAACAAAGAACTCTGGACGGAATCACCATCTTGATACCTGCTGTGACTACACCCATGTTCTCTCTCTACCTTCATTTGTTCTCATTGACTTTCCTTTCATCCGCGTTGGATCAAAAACTCTCATAAAGTGCTCTGTCCATTTCTGATAATTTAAATAATTGACAATTCTGTTCTCTTGGGCTCTGTGACACATGGCGTTATGAAATAAATTACAGGAAACTGCACCCATTTTGGCAACCTACTCGAATTAGACGGAGTTTTTCAAAAGGGTTTCACACAAAGTATCAGCTAGCAATTGGCATACAATATATTGGTGCATATGGACAGCTATCATAATCTGAAAAAATGGCTACTTCTGTGTCTCTATGGCAGCACAAGAAACACATTTTTGCATAGATCTTGGCTGATGATTGATGAACAAGACACAAGACAGAGTCTGATCCTCTCAGAAAGCAATGGAAAACATATATTTTAACACAACGAATGCAATAGGATGTATGTGATCCATGGAAAGACTACCAGTTCTCCTGAAGGGCATTGACCCAAATCCCCATCTTATGTTTGTGCAGTGGTATGCTCAGGACAATTATTGCCTTTCCCTTGGGAAAGAATTTAGAAGCTTCAAACCCTAAGACATGTAAACTGACTCACACATGTTCATGTACTTAAACACGCTTTATGCAGGAAAGACCACGTTTTCCATTAGGGATGGAAAGAACCACTTGGTTCTGCTCTAAAACATTTTGGAAGGGAGAATGTATTCCACAATCCATTGTAAGCAGTGCTGGCTCCAGCATTTTCGGGGCTGTTGGGCAAGACCATTTTGATTGCCCCCCTCACTTAGTGAGTTGACCTTCTCACCACCATTGTCACCAACTGCTATTGCTATTCATTCTCTTTCACTTCATTGCTACCGCTTGCTTGCTTGACGGAGAGAGGGCCACTGAAACACTAGACAGTAGCATCTGCTGCTCATCCTTCTCACTTCCACCATTGCCTGGGCCAGGGCAAGAGGCAGATGAATAACCTGGTTACAATGGTGAAGAGGAGGAGCAAGTTCAGCGAGCTCTTGTCAGTGGGTTCCTAACCCTGACACTGGCCCTGACTCCAAGCATGCACAGTCCACTCTGCAACACACTCTAGGCAAACATACAGATGTCTTGTATGGTTTTTGATTGTAGAATGCTGGCCTCTATCGCAGGGAAGAGATGTTACCAGACTATGCCAGAACTATGCCTGTTCTTGAGCAGGCTGTACTGGAGGTCTCTGCTTATCTTGCTACCCAGCTCCACATTTGCAATGATGCACTCCACTACGTGCTGGTTCCAGTCAAAAATATTTTTACCCCAACTTAGAGCCAGTGTTTTCTCTCCTGGCTAGAACTCAAGAAGAAACCAGAGCATTCAAACTGCCACATTGTTAGCAATGGTCCTTGTTAAAGAAAAAAGCAAGAATGGTGAAAGGAGTTATGATAAGGAGCTCGTAGCCATTTCATGTTTGTTTGTTTGTTTTTCTAGGGGGTGTCTATACACCACCCCCTTCGTAGGGCATCAGATCAAAAGTCCATAGCATCACTGTTGTGAGGTTAAACCAATAAAGCTAGACAGGGCCAGGAGGGAGCCCGGGCTATTTGGCTGGTAAAGTCTGCCCCCTGCTCCGCGTTCTCACGCTTTCCCATCCAACAAAGGACAGTCTCTCTCTCCAGATTGGAGCTTTCTTGCAATGCCCATGGATAACATGGAGTAAATGAAAAACTCACAGTACGTCAGCAATTTTTTAACTGCGTCGTTTCAGGGAGAAAGGCCGTTGTGGGTATGAGTTGGTGGCTGCATCATATAAACTATGCAGCGCCACTGCACAGCCACCACAGGGTATACAGGGTGTGTAGGCAACCTGCTAGTTAGATTAGTGACATATGTAATGCTAATTGCAGAGCACTGACAATGGTGTGAGGATTAGATAAAACTAGGCATCATTATAAGAGTTGATATGTGTCATAGATCTGTATGGCATGGATTTTAAAGGGAAGGAGATCATATTTAATCTCATGGCCCAATCAAGAGAGAAAAAAGCTTGGGTGATGAAGTCTCATAGAAAAGCTTGTATGATACCTTTCCTGACTGATCACAGCTCACATATTCTGGGCACTTTGAAAGCACTTTGTCTTTCAATATGCCAAATCCTTGCTACTCTATTATCAACTCTGTTGTCTCCTATTTTTCTAGCTGTGTTACCCCTGGCTCCTATTCAGGAGGTTTACAGCTGCATGACTTCTGTCTTCTTCTTAGGAGGTAGTGTGCCTATGGTGCATTTTCCTCCTGAGTTTCTCTTTTGGGGCTGAGTCAATATAAAATGCTAGATCGTTTCCTGTTTTCAGTAACACAAACAATAAGGAGATGGGATTATACTTGTCAGAGATGCAGAGCTGCACAATCTGTTCATTAACTGGTAGACTCAAGGTCCTCTGAAGAATTTTACAGATCTTCAGGAAGTCTTCATGCTTTTCATTTTTCATTTGGAATGCTGATGCGACTGGAAAATTTGCAAGCAAAGATGCAGCTAAGCGTTACCCTATTGGCTAAGCTTTTGAAATGGCTCAGGGGCATACCCATCATTGATGGGAAAGTTAATAATCTGTGTTCCATGAATTAGTTCCTAATCCCCTTGATTTAGTCAGTGGAAATGAGGAAGAAACTGATCTCCTTGTCCAATCTAAGTATTGTGCTAGTAACTGGCAGCAAAAGCTTTAAACTAAAACATGCTGGTATATTTTTGCCCGATCCGATTTGCCATTGGTCTCTACCACCATTGGAATCCAGCCCCTGAGAAGTTCTCCAAAATAGAATTTGGCCTGAAGGCTGAAAGAGGTTCTGCATCCCTGGCCAAAGGACAGAAAAGGTCAAAATTTAAACCAAGAAAACCAAGCAAAACATAAGCACAGTAGCACCAGAGTCCGTCAGGAATCAGGGAAGGCTCTGACCACCACCCTTTTGCCCCATGTCTTCACATTCTACCACAGCACTTGAGCCTAGGGCTGAGATCCTCTCTCCCACACCCATACGGCCCTCACAGGTATGCACAGTGCACATTGCAGCTGCTGGGTCATTGTAGGCATCAGAAAGAGGACAGAGCAGAAATTAGCCAGGTCACAGGCATCAGTGCTATTCCTGAGGTCCAATGGACAACTCTGTCCATGGCAGCAGCAGAAGAGGCAGCGAGAAGCTGGTTCTTCTTTGCCTCACTGAGGCAGTCCTCATGCTCCATTTCTCTAGAGTGCTGTTCACAGGACAATGAATCAGCAATCAGAGCAGATATAGTCTGCAAAGAAGTGAGACCTACCTAGATGTTCTGAAATCCAGCCAATGCATGTGACTGTTGAAAATAGCATTAACCTAGAGCTGCTTCAGATGGGGGGAAATCGTGTTCCATTACCGTGGCTCTGCTTCCTGCTTCTCTTCCACAGTTGTAGCTAGCTGTAATTACACAAGGAAGAGAGCAGCAACCACATGACTTGTACAGCTCAATGCAGTTGAATGGGTCAGCACCCCCTAGTGGGCATTTTATAGCACAATATTACCTGTATATAGGAGAAAAACCTGACAAATATAGATATATCCCAGAAGAGTTGGGTTTTCTGAGGTTTATTTTTAGTGCTAAAATCAGAAAATGGAGCGGGAGGTGCACAGGAGGCTGACAGCATCGTCAGAATGACCTACGAACATCCATGAGTGGCCAGTAACAAGCGTGCTATAAAACACTAATTTAAAGAAGCTCCTAGATTTGCAAACACATTCATATTAACGGTTATCCCTTGTACAAGACCAGTTCCATAGAACATCAAGTATGAGCCTTACTTTCATGTTCACACTTTGCCCAGTGCTCAAGCTGTCAGGTATATTGTCCATGTTTACAGCTTTCCAGATGATGCCATCCAGTGGCAATACGCATGCGCTGGATTTTCTTATTATTGCTGTTATTTATTATTTATGATGCATTATTAGCATTTGTATGCTGCCTTATCTGCTAAAAAGCCATCAAGGTAGTGAGCAACAATTCAAAATTACAAAACCCTATAACAATAAAAACAAGAACATTTAAAATGGTAAAAACATTAGGCAACACATTTTGAAAGTCTAAACTAAAAGTTGCATTTTTACACCTTTTCTAAAACCCAAGAGAGAAGGGGCCGATTATAGTTCTTGAGGGAGCAGATGCTATAGTTTGGGAGCAATATGGGAGAAAGCTCATTATTATTATTATTATTATTATTATTATTATTATTATTATCCCACCTTTTCCCCAATACTGGGACTCAAGGGAGCTCAATAGAGGAGTATGCTCAAACAATGGGTCTCTGTGAGCCTATCTACACATGCAGGATAAAACACTTTGAAAACTGTATATGGAGTATGTCCTGGGCCCCAGCAGTTCTCAAAACATAAACTATTTTAAACTGTTTTAAACAGTTTTAAAGCAGTAGTGTAGATGGGCTCTGTGAGTCATGACTCCTCAAAAGTCCCTGTCTTGTAGATCTGAATACCCACACAGATTCATCTTGGGACTAATGAAGTTGGTTTAATTCTTTTATTAAATATTGTACACGGTTGAATGTCCTCATTTTAGGATGTATCTCCATGGGCCACCACCTGATAATCTGTTGCTTTAATCTGCATCCTACTGCCTACAGAAAGAGTGTTTGTCCAGGATAATTAATTTGAGCCTGGCCTTCTCACCAATGTGTTTGTTTTCTTTGTGCAGATTATTTGGATGTAAATCAGGGGAGAGCAACACACAGCCCAGGGGCCACACATGTGCCCTCCTGGCCTTTTTTTCTGGCCCCCATTCTCGACCACTGCTTTATTTGCCACCAAAGTTCAGTGGCACAGCAGCAGCTGTAGCAGCAAGAAACAACCCCCACCCCCCAAAAAACAGTGATTTTGCTTTTCTCAAGCAAAAATGCACTCCCAGAAGCATTGATGGTTTGTCACGGGACAATGTACCCCTGTCTGAACCCTGGACGTTGCTCTCCCTTATGTAAATAAATAAATACCTCTCCCCCCTACAACCTGAAGTAGTTACTGTTCAGAATGTGAAAAACCAAAAGGAGGAGAGCATCCACTCAGGGCAAAAAAAGGAGAGAAGCAGGTTCTCAGAATGCTGAGATATTTTATTACTCACGCCCAACAAGTTTCAGCCTATGTTGTTTTTTTAAGGCCTTCTTCAGGGGGTTGGTAAGAGATGTCTGCAGAAAACTCTTAGCCAGTAAATATCATAGGAGACTATCATCCTGCTAAGAGTTTTTTGCAGACATCTCTTACCAACCCCATGATGAAGGCCTTAAAAAAACAACATAGGCTGAAATGTGTTGGGCATGAATAATAAAGTATCTCATCATTCTGAGAACCTGCTTCTCTCCTTTTTTGCACTGTCCAGAATGTGTAGTTCAGCCCTCAAAAAGTCAGGGTGGAGGAAAAGCCAGAGTTCCCTACTATTTAGAAAAGTAACATTAGCACTAATCCAGCCAGATACCAATGGACAGGATCAGCCCTACCATTAGGCAGAGTGAAGGAGCTGTCTCTGGCAGCTGTCTCTGGGTGTCATGAAAGGGCAGTAAATTGTTTAATGTGTTATAATTGAATTTTCACCTTCAGCAAGGGATAGAGGGCCTCATGGGATTTTCAGCCTTGTGCCAAAATAACTTGGTTTGACTAGGGTACTCCGCACCTTGACTTTGGGGCAAAGCGCAATTTACTGATCCTCCCCAGGCACAAAACGCCTTGGGCAGCTACTTGCAATGGATGATTATATTCCTGTACAACCAATGGTATTTAGTTGTGCCTAGAGTCTGCAGAATAGATGAGCACAAACAACAGCTAATTTGGCTCGCACAAGCATGGCTACAAGTCGTCATGAACTAATTAATTTAGAAAGAGCTTTGATCATCCCCCAAACGTTACAAAGCTACGTTTGATTCTTTGTACCTGTTGGGGGCGGCTTTGTAAAAAATGGAACAGTTTGACATTTCAATGGATGACCTGTGTCACAAGTTGCTATTCAGCAGCTGAGCCAGGAAAGTGCATATCACACCTCATGTGCCAAAAAAATCCCTTTCTTTAGTCCCAAATCATATTCTTCTAGACCAGGAGCGCTAAATCTTTCTTAATTAAGTATTAGAACGATTTGTTTTTCAAAATTCTATGCTGTCCCTTGCCAGCCACTTGTCTGTCATAGTTCTAAAATGGTGCATGAATGGTGCAATCCAACACATTGTGTTACATGGGGCTTATTATCAGGTAAGTGGGTATAGGAGTGCAGTTTCAGGGCCTAATTGAAGGGGGGATTCAGATGACCATCTCAAGCACTACCAGAGGCAGATCCTCCCACCACTATTTATGTATTCTGCATATGTAAGAAGAACCTCTTTGCATGCACTGACAGTGTCTAGTCTGACCATATGAAAAGGAGGACAGGGCTCATGTAACTTTAACAGTTGTAGAAAAAAGGGAATTTCAGCCGGCGTCATTTGTATGCAATTCATACCTAGTGAAATTCCCTCTTCATTAAAACAGTTAAAGCTGCAGGGGCCCTGCCTTCTTTTGTATCTGGTCACTCTAGTATAGGGCATGCAATTTTAATTGCTGTGATGAAGAGGGGATTTCACCAGGTACTAACTGCATACAAATGATGCCGGCTGAAATTCCCTTTTCTCTGCAACTGTTAAAGTTACATGAGTCCTGTCCTCCTTTTCATATGGTCAGCCTACTGACAGTGTCACATTGGCCAACTTTTATGTGAATGTGGAACGAACAGTGAGCCATGCATGGAGGAGCTCTGTGGGCATACATTCATGGCCCTACAAACACCTCACACTTCCTTATATTACGGGGGACACTTAAGAAATGCATAACATTACATCATCACATTCGGCATTTCCTCAGCTCTGCCCCAATCCATTGCTTGACATTTGCAACATGCAGAGAAATACAGGGCGTGATGATAACCTAATGCTACAGAGGAGATATGTGGGAAGGTGCAAGGATAACTCAGGTTGACAGGAGCCGTATGCCCATTGTCATATGTAGTTTAGCTCTGTGGCTTATACCAGCCTTCTCCAACCTGGTACACTTCAGCTGTTTTATGCTACACCTCTCAGCTTTGCTGCTAGGGTTGATGGGAGTTGAAGTCCAAAGCATCTAGTGAGCACCAGGTGAAGAAAGTTGGCTATGTAGTTCTATACATTGTTATTCTAGTTCTTTTTAAGTAGAAGAAAAGGCTTTTTGGTCAAGCAGATAAATGTAGATATACTTAAATAATACATATATATTCTGTACTAAATGCAGTCTGAATTTACCTGGTATATGGCAACCCAGAAACTCTTCTAGAGTATTAACAAGAAATTAGTGGTATGTTTGCAGTGAAACTGCTACTCAGAATGATATGCTACCCACTGCTAGCGGTAATTTATTTTAGTTTTCTCCCTATGCTGAGGACACAAATAATATGGAAAACGTGGCTTGAAATACTCAGAATAGTTTTCATTATGTCCTTTGGATTTCAGTAGGTATGAACGAAAGATGATAGATGTTGTTCCCCTTGACAATATTCATGATACATTCCGCTAAAGGCCAACTTTAATGCTGAACCCTTCCAAAATCAGTATTCATCCACCTCAACATAACTAAGAGTTTCTCAGCCTAACACTGTTACAGTCTAGGCATCACAATATATTAGTCACTCCAACACTCACAGGCTCTGTCACTTTGGGGGAAAGACAGATATTTTAAGTATGGTGGAGGTGGCTTGACAATGCCTTTGCTGTCCTGAAAATACACGTACACATGATGGAGGGTCTATGGCTGAGTGGTGAAGCGCATGCTTTGCATGGATGAACTTTCCCAAGTTCAATCCCTGGTGTCTTCAGGAAGGGATGCCTTAAACCCTGGAGAGCCTCTGCCAGTCAGTGTCAACAGTACTGGGCTAAATGGACAAAAGGTCTGACTCAATGTAAGACAGCTTCCTATGCTCTTAATGGCTTAGCATGAGCTCTGAATAAGAATGGTTCTGTAAAGTTCCACAACTGTGGTGGGTGTCTATTGGCTAGCACTCATGATGCCACCCCCATGACTTCTGGAGTTCCTGGAGCAATTAAGCAACTATTTTGAAAACATTGTTTAATTTTTAGTGTCAGGTGAAGGATGAATGTATATTACATATAAATGCATATATGCCACTTTCAGATATTGTTGAAAAGCAGGCAACTCATCTTAAGCATCAGAAGAAGGAGAAGGCAGATATCTGACTCAAAATATTCAATTTTGAAGAGCCAGGTTCATAGTACCATGGGTGGAGGACCAATGTTGAGAATGTATTGACTAGGGGTGTGCACTGGATCGGGTCCGATCCATGATCCGGATCCGATCCAAGGGAAATCGGATACAATTATCCGATTTCCGATCTCACTGCTGGATCGTTCGATCCAACCTGATCTGATCTGGAAAGGTCCCAATCCAGATCGGTTGGATTGGAGGATCGGCTGGAGCCCGCCGCCACTTCCATTGGTGGGCGCCAGCGGGCGCCCGCCGATGTAAGCGGACAGCAGGGGGGGGCTTCCTTGGCGGGGCTGTCCGCTTCCATCGGTGGGCGCTGGCGGGCGCCCGCCGATAAAAGCTGACAACGGGGGCAGGGGGCTTACCTTCCATGGCCGTCCGCTCCCGTCCACTGCTGGCCGCTACTGCAAGCAGGCTTCGCGGCCTGCCCCTAGGTAGCGCGCCTGCGCGCTACTCGGGAGCAGGCCGCGAAGCCTGCTCGCAGTAGCAGCCAGCGGAGGACGGGAGCGGATGTCCCCCAAAGGTAGGCAGGGGGGAGGGGGGAGGGGGCCCAGCAACCCACTTACCTTCCGTGGTTGTCCACTCCCGTCCGCCGCTGGCTGCTACTGCAAGCAGGCTTCGCGGCCTGCCCCTAGGTAGCATGCCAGGTGATGACATCACCTGGCGTGCTACTCAGGAGCAGGCTGCGAAGCCTGCTCGCAGTAGCGGCCAGTGGAGGACGGGAGCGGATGTCCCCTAAAGGTAGGGAGGGGGGAGGGGGCCCCGCGGCCCACTTACCTTCCATGGCCGTCTGCTCCCGTCTGCCGCTGGCCGCTACTGCAAGCAGGCTTTGCGGCCATGCTCCAGATGACGCCATGCTCCAGGCAAAAAGTCTGGGTAAGTCCCCAACTTTATTGCTTCGGGGGAAGCCCCGGGATGCCTGCACAGTGGCTTCTGCATCATATAATCACCACCACACTACTGCACACCCATCCCAGGGCTTTCAGCGTATATAGACATCCCCAAGGTGTACCCCCATTAAATTATACAAAATGCTTTACTACAATATTACACTATTTAAGAATCTCACAATTCTCTGCCTTTCATCTCCTTGGTCTTATGAAATGGCAAATTATCCTTTTGACCTTTGTATTCATTTAAGCAGAGACCTGAGAACAGGAATGCTATTTTTTTCCAAGCTATAAAGCTCAGAAAAGCATAGGCCCAAGCTGTATGAATTATCTCTTCTCTTCCTTCCATAAAACCTGTTAATGGAAAATCACATATCCCCCTTTTACATCAGAAATAAGCTGAAATACAGCCTATCTACACTACTGCTTTAAAATGGTTTACAATGATTTAAACCGGTTTATAACAGTTTTGAGAACTGTTGGGGCCCAGGACACACTCCATATACAGTTTTCAAAATGTTTTCAATGTGTTTTATCCTGCGTGTGTAGATAGGCTCATAATCTGGACTGATATTTCTACTAATGATGAAGTGGACTTCTGAATGCTTTGCCACGAGCAGAGATAGATAATTGCTGCTCTCTCCAATCTCATGAAAATGTGGAGAGCAAGACCACAACTGTTCATGATCTGTACTTGAGGAAAAGTACTTGAATAAATGCCAAAGTCCAGTAGAGATTCAAAGCTGTAAAACAAACAATTTCATTGAGGTTAATCGGTTAGAACCAGAGTTGCCCTTCCACAAATGGAAGGGACTGCAATCCAATTGAGCCTCCCACTGTTATAAGAGGGAAGGCAATTTTACCTGATTCCCCCTCCCCCCCGCCAGCATCCTTCCCCCAGCCCTCCAGAGAAGAGTTTTGGGGGGGGGGGCTGAAGAGGAAGGAGGAATCAGTGAAAGTTGCCTTCCCCTATCTTCCTCCTGCTAGACTGGAGTGTCTGATGAGTGGAGTTTCGCTCACATGAACTCTGGATCCAAGTCATTATCTTTACAAGTCCATCATAAATCAAGCAGTTGATTGATGTTGGATCAAATCAACCTGAATTCAACAGTTGATTCAACAGCAGCTGTGAGCCTATCTACACACGCAGGATAAAACACTTTGAAAACGTTTTGAAAACTGTATATGGAGTGTATCCTGGGCTAGGGGGACCAGATAAAATCCAGGTCAGCGCTCATGTAACTTTAACAGTTGTAGAGAAAAGGGAATTTCAGCCAGTGTCATTTGTATGCAATTAGTTCCTGGTGAAATTCCCTCTTCATCACAACAGTTAAAGTTGCAGGCACTATACTAGAGTGACCATATACAAAAGAAGGCAGGGCCACTGCAACTTTAACTGTTGTGATGAAGAGGGAATTTCACCAGGAACTAATTGCATACAAATGACACTGGCTGAAATGTCCTTTTCTATGCAACTGTTAAAGATGCAGGAGACCTGACCTGAATTTTATCTGGTCAGCCTATCCTGGGCCCCAACAGTTCTCAAAACTGTTTCAAACCATTTTAAAACAGTAGTGTAGATAGGCTCTGAATCAAATCAATGATTCATCCAACCCTAGGGTGACCATATGAATAAGAGGACAGGGATCCTGTATCTTTAAGAGTTGTAAAGAAAAAGGAATTTCAGCAGGTGGCATTTGTATGCATGCAACATCTGATGAAATTCCCTCTTCATCACAACAGTCAAAGCAGCAGGAGCCCTGCCCTCTTTTGTGTTGTGATGAAGAGGAAATTTCACCAGGTGACACCTGCTGGAATTCCCTTTTCTCTACAACTGTTAAAGATACAGGAGCCCTGTCCTCCTTTCCATATAGTCACCCTACCCAATGCAACGTATTTACTGCAGGCCGATTCCCACAACTCCTTTACCCATGCTGCAATGCTTATTTCTTTAGCCTGGGTTACTTTTTACCTACTGATTGCCTGTGATGTGTTGACCCTGTAAGGACTCCACCACAGGCTCAGATCCTGGCTAAGCATGCCATGACTCAAACAACCTTTCCTGTCTTCTGAACTCATGGTGGAAGCCTCACACAGCCATTTAGCAATGGGGCAAAATGCAGTAAAAACATAGCTTAATTGGTCCTCAAAAAAAAGAAAATGAAAAATCCTTCAACAAGGAGTATTGCTGATAAGTGTCAGCTTTTTGCTCCTTTCACGCCTTTCCTATGTTGCTGTCAAGTTTTCAGATGCTTTAGCCTCCGCACTTGACTTCACCAATGAGAAAGGATAGGGCCATCAGTCGCACATGGATTCCTGCTGTTGTGGGCCTTTCCTGCAAAGTGGTGGGAACATGTGGAGCAGATCCTGCAACATTTCTGCTGATTCTGTGCATTAAACCGAGAGGGTTGAGGTTAGAGGCCAATTTAAAACAAGCTGCTGCTTGTGCTGTTTGCACATTAAAGATCAGGATAATGACAGAGATATGAATGACATCCTCAAAGCTTGGGTTAGGTGTAGTGGGGACAACCAAGTAATATTCCCCCCCCCTTTACTAAAGCATCAGAATGGACATACATGTACCCAAAAATGTATCCTTCAATGTCACAATGAGGCAATTTGAGGTTCATTAGCAGATGGTGTACCCAATTAACACAGAGGAACCAGAGAAAAGTGATGAATGCAAGCTTTTCAGCACATGAAACTATTCAAAATTATTCTCTGTTGTATTGTAGACTAGATTTATAGCCAAACATTCCATGGCTAACTTGAGCAATGTTTGTTTTGAATAATCTACAAACACTTTTGAAATGCAACTGACCTCCCATATCACATACAACTGTTTTATCCCTTTATTAGGAAGTAGGTAGGGAAAGAAGGAAGGAAAAAGAACATTTCACATTTCACATAAGAATATGAGAAGAGCCTCCCTGGATCAGACCAAAATTCTGCCTGCAATGGCCAATCAGATGCCTATGGGAAACTCACAAGCAGAATATGAGTGCAATAGCACCCTTACACTCATTTTCCCCAGAAATTGGTACTCCTATGCTTCTGATACCGAAGGCAATAAGGAAGAACATACAAATATAAGAAAAACTATGCTGGATCAGACCAAAGTTCCATCTAGTCCAGCACTCTGTTCACAAAGTGGACAACCAGCTGACAATAAGAGACCCATAAGCAGGACACAATGCAACAGCACCCTCCCACCAATGTTCCCCAGCAACTGGTATATACAGGCTTACTGCCTCTGATACTGGAAGTTGCACTTAGCCATCAGGACTAGTAGCCATTGATAGCCTTCTCCTCCAGGAATTTATCTAACCCCCTTTTAAAGCCATCCAAATTGGTGGCCATCACCACATCTTGTGGTAGTGAATTCCATCATTTAACTATGCGCTGTGTGAAGAAGTACTTCCATTTATCTGTCCTGAATCTCCCACCAATCAGCTTCATGGGATGACCCCATTGGGTTCTAGTATTATGAGAGAGGAAGAAAAATGTCTTCCTATTCACATTCTCCACACCATACATAATTTTGTACACCTCTATCATGTCTCCCCTTAGCCTCCTTTTTTCCAAGCTGAACAATCCCAGCTGTTGTAACCTTCCCTCATAGAGGAGACACTCCAGTCCCCTGATCCTTTTAGTTACCCATGTCTGCACTTTTTCCAGTGTATTGCTACTCCATCTTTTCATTTGGAACTCCACAAGGCAGTTTTAGAAGCCAATGCAAAATATTAAGATGATAACAATAATTAAAACAAGATAAAAATCAGCCACAAGTCATCAAATATCAAGAAGCATTAACAGCAGCAAACTGACACTGATTTAAACCAGGGCACTGCCTGTACTGTGCCGGGTTGCCGCTGCCTTAAGCAAAACCCCACACTTTCACTGCTGCAGGGTAGCGGCAACTAATCCCGACGCTGAGGGAGGGCACAGGGTTTCCAGCAGTCATTGGCTGCTGGACACCAATCAGGAGTTACCATGTGCCCGGGAATGCCTCCGCCACGACTCTGGAGTGAGGATAGGAGGCGGATGCATCATACTCACCTCCCTTCAAAAAAAAAAAGGCAGGGAAAGTCCCCAACTTTTTTTAAGTTGCAGCTTCGCAAGAAAGGCCCACAATGACTGCAAGTAGCTGCTGCATCATATAACTGACACAAGGCCACCGCACACTCACCACAGGGCTTTCAAACTGTCTAGACAGCTCCCTAAGTAAAATACAGTTCCTAAAGGCTGATAGAGCAACACAGTCTTGGCCAGCCACCTAAAAAGCAATATGAAAGCAATGAGGTATACATGGGTTTCTACAGCATTGGCATTGCTCTCAAAAAAGGCTCTACCTCAGCCTTGTACCATCCAGATGTGTTGGACTACAACTCCCAGAACCCCCAGCCAGCACAGTGGGGGTGATGGGATTTGTAGTCCAACACATCTGGAGGATACTGGGTTGAGGAAGGCTGCCTACCCCATTAGGCATCCCTAGTACTTCAGGTCGAGAGGGATTGTCGAATGAGACCTCCAAGGTGAGCTCATATGAGAGAAGGCAGTTCTTAAAGTACCCTGGACTCAAGCCATTTAGAGCTTTCATCATGTTCAGTGCCAGCACTCTGAACTGGCCCAGAATCCAAATAGGAGTCAACATTGCTGTTGTAGAGTGGTTTGTTGTGTTCCCCTAGAGGCTAGGTCCAGTCAACAAATTGACAGCCCCTTTCCACACCTAACAGAAGTTTTCAAACACATTTTAAAGGCATCCCCACATGGAGAACATTCCATGTCATGAACAAGTCCTTAAGAAAGTAATACTTCAGAAGATACTTTTAACCTTGTATCTGTTCTTCTTTTCTCTGATGGTCTAGATAAGCCTTTAATGATGTCGTGGATGTTGTGAACGTCTATTGCAGATATAGGCTGTCTTCCAGATGATTTGGACTACAACACCCATAGCCCCAGCCAACACAGGCAATGATCAGGGATTATGGGAACTGTAGTCCAAACATCTGGAGGGCTCTGGGTTGCCTACCCTACATCAGTATATCAATACAGAGTAGAAACAAAATCTGAGACAAAAGGCATCCTTTCTAAGGCGGGAAAAGAGTGATCAGGTAACAATCTTTTAACAGAACTTTACCTGTAGGTTTATCATAGAGCAGACCTATATACCTTTCACAAAAGTGTTACCCTAAACACTTTAAACAAGGTTACCATAAAAATATAAGTTGTTCAGGCTCATATAGGAAATCAGCCAGATTATCAAGAATAAAAAGGACCACAGCTAAATGGTTTGTCATTACTATGTATGCTCAAGAATATTCATTCATTCTGTTCCACCGCCCCACCACCACCAGACTTTCCACAGTTTGTAGTTGACCACATTTTTAAAATGAGAACTGAAGGTCTGCACCAGCAGTCGAACAACAGCTAATCGTGCTATCACAGCGAAAGCTGTCGCCATCGCAGCAGCAGCAGCAGCAGCAACCTTTGAGAGTTCCAGCAAACAAACGAGGTGGCGCATGTTTCCTTGGAGTGACAAAGGCACTTTCACTCTCCTGAAGAAGGGGAGCTCTGCATGCTGCTGTGTTATCTGGGGTTTCGTTTCTAGGCTAATGAGAACAGCCTTTCTTGATACGTCTTCTGCAGATAGATCATGAGCCTCTTCGCTGGTCAGGGCAGGACAAATCTTTAAAAGCTCTAACCCTTAGTCCGGCCAACTGTTCATCGTCTATAGGAGTCAATGAGACATCAAAAGGCAGCACAGGTGTGAAGTTAATTGACCATATGCCGGTGGCATGGATTTCACCAGTTGATTAGCTTCTCTTTCTGCTACAAAGATGGTAGCAGAATCAGAGGCAGTAAGCCTATATACACCAGTTGTTGGGGAACATGGGTGGGAGGGTGCTGTTGCACCAGTGTCCTGCTTGTGGGTTCCTGGTCAACAGCTGGTCGGCCACTGTGCAACAGAGTGCTGGACTAGATGGACCTTTGGCCTGATCCAGCATGGCTCTTCTCATGTTCTTAAGGTGGCTGCATGGGATTTGAATGATGACAGCCAAAACATTTCAACTGATCATTCAGCTAGTATGCGATATATGACCCTCTTGCATAAAAACTGACCTTCATACATAAAGCAATTATTCAAGAGGGGGCACAGTTCTGCCTCTGTTCCCACCAACACGTGATTGTGCACAAGGGGCCCCTTTCTTGCAATATTATAGAGCGACTCCAGCCATGCAGACTTCGTGGCTTATCTTACAGGCTGCCCTGTAAATAGGCATGGGAAGGAGAGGAATAAGCATGCGATAGAAGTGTCAGCACTGGTTAGCACACATCTGTCACCCTTCAAACCTGCTGTCTGTACATGAAGTCATTTGCATCTGCTACAGGGAATAAATGAATCTAGGGAACCCAAATGCGATGCCCAATGACTGTGGTAGCCAGAAAAAGGCTGAAAATGGAGTGCACTTACGACGGCAGCATTGGATGAATCACTGCAGGCATCCAGAATACATAATACATCTCCCCTTTGTGTCTCCCCTTTGTGTCTTCAGAAATGTAACTTAAATGTAAGGGGAGAAAGTCAATAAACACATAAAACTAACCAAAAAAGCATTAAAAATGTATGTGTACAACAAGTGCAGAAAGGAAACCTGTCATTGATTGTGGAATGAGTAGAAACACTAATATATATATATATATATATATATATATATATATATATATATGGCTCCATTGATTAGCAAATTCCTGATAAAAGACGCCGATGCAAGAAACTAAAAGGTGCCTTGGGAAAGTGGAAAGGAGTCATCGATGTCAGCATGCACAATAAATATTCGTGGTAGGCAGATTCTCAAGCACCTGGAGCTCTTCTCAGATTGCATAGTGTGCCCAGAGGATAGTTTGAAATGGAAGAGGATACAGAAAGAAACGTACCAGACTGCACAATCTACTGTCTGTCTTTTAGAGTGCTGTTGTATGGGACAGATACCCATAGGAAAGAGAACTTCGATCTTGGAGCCCTCCATCCGTACTAAGCTCTGCCACTAAGAGCCTGGCAGGGCGGAAAGAACAGCAGAGGCATTTTTAGCCTCTCCATCCTCTGAAAATGTATTTAAATTTGACAGGCCATCTAACACAGTCACCTTGCAGCAAGCAAGGATGGGAGCTGAAAAGCCTTTAGAACTGGCAGCCTCTCCTCTCCCCTCCCCACCCACCCTGGCCTGCCACCAACAGATCCCCCCCTCTCTCTCTCGTGATTGCAATGCTGAACACTGAAAAGGAACTGCCTCAGAGCTTTCCATGGTGGCTTGGAAGAGCGATGAGTGAGTTGGAGAGAACCACAGTTGGTTCTCCTCCATCCAAGACAGGGTCTTTTTCTCTGACCTCAGTGGAGGAGACCTGCAGCATCCTATGACTCCTCAGATGCTGCCTATGGGCCACACAATTGCTCTCTTAGAGATGCACACCCATGAATGGAGAAGAAGGCTGTCTATGCCCTGAGCCCAATATATCATAAAAGATTGGTTCTTTTATGTAGGTTATGATGTGACATAATGTGAAAGCTGGAGGAACCAATGAAATTCTACTCCAAATGTGACTCTATGGCAGTTAATTTTAGCAAATTCAAGTGAGCTTTTCCATATGACATGGGGGGAATGAAAAATTGTTCAGTGTGTAAGGAGTAGTTGGGAAGATCAAACCTGCACCAGCCAGGCTACAGATTGCATCTATTGCTTATTTTATTAGCCTCCTGCTTTCTTTCATGTGCAACTAACAAAATTACAATAGCAAGATTTTAAAATCAACCATTTATACATCCTTTGTTTCATGACTGCATTGATAATATAGAACAAAGGTTCTCAAAAGCAAACTGAATGTTCTTAAGGAGAGTTGGTCATTGTAGGGATGCTGGAGAAATTCGAGACAGACTAAAATGAGTATGTATTCCTAAGAATCCAATCCAGGCTGCACTGAATCCATGGATGTACAGTTTGTTTGTTTGTTTTTACTTTCCCAAGATTGATGCAAAATAATTTGCAGGACAATATACAAGTTTCTGCTGAGACATATGCCATACTGGAAAATATAGGGGGGGGAGTCAAATGGAATGGGAGACAATAGGCGAGATGTTACATACTAACATAAATTATGTAAATTGTTCTGAATTTTCTTAAGGAATTTGCATATTTTTCTACATAACGGGGGGGGGGGGAGATCCGAAGTTGTGTGTGAACAGATACTGAACCCAATGATACTGCACAATCCACGAAACACACATGGGATGAATTTCCCAAAATCCAGACATCCCTAGTTGTGAGGGAGATAGGAGCTCCTACTGACCTCACTTTGTGTATATCTTGTTTGGGCCAGGAGTAGAGGGGACATCCTATTTTTTGGGATGTACAAGAACTTTGTTTCTGTTCACAAATCATGTGAACATGTCCCGTTTACAATCCCAAATGCAAACGCAAGCAGGAGCACTTTTTTCCAAGAAGCATTTGCAAATTCCCAAATTTGCAAAAAAATTTTAAAACAATTAAAATTCTTTTTAAAAATGTGGGCATTGAAATACACACTTTTCAAAACAAAATACACATTTTCCTTCTGCATGCAATGGGGGCAAATGCACATTTTGAATATATATATATACACCACATACATTTCTAAACCTATTTTCCTTCAAAGTATACTTTTCTAAAAAAAAATTTTTTTTTTACTTAAAATAAGCGTTTCTTGAGCATTTGGGTACATTTTTGAGACAAGAACAGCATCACAAAATCCAGAGAAATGCAAAATACAAAGGATAACTGCATTCCAATCCACACATTAGTTAGACAGGTGCAGGTGAAGTTGGAGCAACATCAGATGGGGGGAAATTGTGTTTCCTTACCATCGCTTTCATCCCCATTTCTGTCACACGATATTACCTCTTTCTTCATACAGGGGAAGAAAGAGGAATCATAGAATCATAGAATAGTAGAGTTGAAAGGGGCCTATAAGGCCATTGAGTTCAGCCCCCTGCTCAAGTAAACAATAACCACTTGGCCCATTCAGTGGGTATTTTATCCTATAAGGTTTTGGGATAATAGAACCATGTCATCTGCATATAACAGTATGTTCAACTTCCTAGAACCCACGGAAACAGGGAAATTGGAGTTGCTTGACAGCTGCCCAATAATGTCATCTACATATATATTAAACAGCATTGGAGCTAACAAGCATCCCTGTCTAATGCCTATGGATGATTTGACTTTCTCCGAGAGTTGGCCTCCCTTTCCGACTCTGACTTGGATTGTCATATTGGAGTATAAATTCTTGATCAAAATCAGAAGTCGTCTATTCATCCCTAAATGCCATAGTTTGTGCCACAGTCTTTCTCTATTGATTCTATCAAAAGCTGAGGTTAGATCTCCAAAGATGGCTTCATCGGGGGGAAAGTATATTTCTCTCTTAGATGGTTTAGAATAAAACACTGGTCTATAGGTGATTTGCCACTACAGAAACCAGCTTGTTCTTCGCCAATAATGTTATACTGATCTACCCAGTCCTCAACTTTAGTAAACAGAAATCTTGTGTACAATTTTGAGGAAACATCCAATAAACTAATAGGTCGATAGTTTGCTGGTGAGGATTTGTCTCCCTTCTTATAGATCGGTACAATGATATTTTGGTCCCAACCGCTGGGAAATTGACCACTTTGGTTAATATAGGTGAAAAGTTTAGCCAAAATGGGGGCACACCAATGTTCGTTATCTAGAAAAATCTCTTGAGGAGCATATCTTCCCCAGGTGCTTTCTGTTTGGTTAGGCTGGAGATTAAATATTTCACCTCACTGATGGTTATGGCTGGCCACTTATTGGTTTCTGCTATGTTAGGGAGCTGAAGTTGTGTCAGACAGTTCTTGTCCCGGGTTATGGTAGCCTCCGGGTTGAAGACTTGTTCAAAATATATTTCCCATTGCTTAGGCATGATAGGTGGAGCCAGGCCATCGGTGGTTTCTTTTAATTTGCAGGCTACCAGCTGCCAAAATTTAGTTGAGTCTCGGTCGCTTGTGGCTCGTTCGATATCTGCCTACAGTTGAGTAAAATAGGCAGTTTGCTTTTGCTTTAGTAGCTTCTTATATATATGACGTTTCACCATTAAGTCATGCATCAAAGGGTTAAGAGCTCCTTCCTGAGCCTGTCTGCTCAAAGAGCAGAGTTCACGCCTTGCTTGTTTATATTCTTGGTCAAACCAGCCCTCTGGATGTGGTCTTAACTTGTGGGAGGTAAATGGTTGAGCAGATGGAACCCAGATGATGTTTCATGGTGTGAAACCAGGTTAGGAGCTCATATGAATCTGCACCGAGAAATCTAGTTCTAAGAGACAGCATTTCCCTACTAAGCAATGCATCAGCAATGCATCAGCAATGCATCCCTACTAAGCAATGCATCAGACGTCATCTCAGTCTGCATTTTCCTTGCTGAATGTATGCTGGTTCTAATATCAGTGCCTTCTTTCTCTTCTGAAATCCTACGAATTCCAGGAGCACGGGCTGATGATCACTTGCTGGTTGAGCTCCGATCGAGAACTTCTTCACATATGAGGTGGATAGGGAACTTAGCAGAAAGTAATCAATAACGCTCCCCCTTTCAGGGAAGCGTATGTGAAGTTTGCAGTTGTTTCGTAAGGGCCGGTACCGTTAGTGACAAACATGTTGAACTTGTACTTAGTCTAAATAGGTAAGAGCCCGCTTTATTGATTTATTTTATCGCACGGCTTTTCCTGCACACAGCAGAAAATAGTGGAACACTTTATTTTTAAAAATTGGATTTGCCAGGGTCTATTTTGTGATGGAACAATGACCAGAAGGAGTGAGAGACGCATGGGAGGCAGACGTCGTCATCTAAAGGTTGCACAAAAAAAGTGAGTGAGCAGTAATGAGCATATGATAAAACACTCATCTTGGTTCACTTTGAAATGCAGACTGAACAAAATCCTTGTGCATCCCCTACTTCAAACACCTTAACTTCAATAATAGCACTTTCAGGACTTTGCCCATCTGATCTCGCTCCTGAACCTGCCCCCCTGGTCATGAACATGATTCCCCACCCATCAGCACAAATGAGAAAGTGCAATCTGAGTGTGTAAATCAATACATCCTATGGCAACTTTCCCCAACCTGGGGCTCTCCAGTGTTTGGACTCACATCAGCCCAAGCAAGCATGGAAATTATAGGAGTTGTCATCCAAAACATCTGAAGGACTCCTGATTTGGTAAAGCTGCCCTATGGTACCTTCCATATTCAAGTACTGCTTGCTGCATCTTCAATTTCACATGGATGAACAGAACCAGCAGGAGCGAAGGGAACTCCTTTGTAGGTAGTCCTAGGGAGATTCAGGCCAGACCTACACCGAGCAGGATATAGTGGTATGAAAGTGGTATGTAAAAGGCAGAAGCCACGCTACTACTTTATAGTGGTATTGAAGTGCACTGACAACTGTTGGGGCCCATTGACACATACCATATCCCCCTATATCCCACTTGGTGTGGCTCCTGCCTTTTATGTATCGCTTTCATACCACTTTCATAGTGCAATATCCTGCTTGGTGTAGATCTGGCCTCAATATCAGTTTTAGAAGCTCTAATCTACCATATTCTGACAGAAATCCTACCCTTCATATTACAGCTCTACCAGCACCGCTGGGATTAATCCTTTAGCATCCTGGGATCTGGGTCTGTGAGTCAGAGAGCATTTAAGCTGGCATAGTGTGAACTGAATCACTCTGGAGAAAAGTGCCCTGCTTTGGCAGAAATGACAGCAGTCTTGCTTTGGAAGTGGAGGAGGCCTTTTCCAGTTCAAACGGTGACTCATTTTTCCTCCTCTGCCTACTAATTTACATATATCCCATCAGAAATTGGCACACGGAAGCACATTACTAGGATTAAGAATGTCCCTGACACATGCAGAGTAAGTGATTAGAAATGGCTTTTTCACACATACACATACAGACACCCCTCCCAGGCTAGCGACTGGATTGATTCCATGCTTTATTCAGCCTGGACTCAGATAACTGTGTCTGCACCAGCCAAATCCTGACAGTTCTGCATATGTAATGTTGCACAGGTTTATAATTGATCTAAATGGGCGGGGGGGGGGGACATCATTTTCATCTGCCACTCACTTCTGTACTAAACTCAGGCTAGATTCAGACATTAATTGTGTGTGGGGGGGGTGTAGTTGAAGGGGTCACTCATGCCCTAGCCTTATTTTTAAAATAGTGCAAGTAGAAATAAATGCATGTCAAGATCATCTGCTTTGCAATTAATTTTAGTAGATGGATTTGGTTTTAGGCACTGCACACATTTTCTTTCCAGTATACAGAAGCACAAGCAAGAATTGCTGGTGGAGAAACCTTCAAATCATCCCTTACTCCAGGCTTCCCTTCCCTGCTTCCCTCCAGATGTTTTGGACTACACCTCCCAGCATTCCTGGCCATTAGTCATATTAGCTAGGGCTGATAGGAGTTTAAACAGCTGAAGGCATCATGTTGGGCAATCCTGCCTAATCTTCAACTCCAAAATATGTTTAGCCAGTTCTGGGTTTTCTTAACACCAAGGATGGCTCCTGACTTACCGGGGAACTGCCTAAACCCTTGACCTTTTGCAGATTTGGTGTCATTCTTCATTTGCAGTTGTTTTTATCCTGCACCCATTGGTCATTAAATCATTCTAAATTAACCATCAACTGCTTGCAATTTTGTCGGTGCTGGATGGAACCAGCAATTACCTTTTCCCTGGAATTATGTCTGATGATCTGCAGCATTGGAGCTCCGCTGTCAAGGACAACTTGAAAACATGAGACAGGAAACACAGCATTGAGTTGAAGAGCCCAACTACAGGTAATGTTTATTTGCTCATTTCAATATATTTACATGCAATGATGATGATGATGATGATGATGATTCAAAGCAGTGCTAACATATAAGGCAATCAGGATGGTGAGAGAAACAGGCTTGAGGTGGGTGGGGTAGAGGGAAAGAGAAAGTGGTAGAGGGAGGTAGAAACAGAGGAAGGCAAAAAAAGGCCCTGTTTTTGTTTTTGTTTTAGAGCTCCTTCAGAATGGGGGGGAAGACACATTCCCTTACTGTGGCTTGCTTCCTGCATCTCTTCCAGTTCTGCAATGAGCTGTAATTACACAAAGAAGAGAGCAGGAAGAGAGCACCGACCATGTCGCTTGTATAGCTTCAATGCAGTTTAATGGGACAGTACCCTCTAGTGGGCATTTTATAGTACAACTTCTGCGCACAGCAGGAAATATTTCTAAATACCGACGTTTTTCAGAAGAGTTGGGTTTTCTGAGCCTTTTTTAAATTGCTAAAACTGGGAAATAGAGCAGAGACATGCAGGAGGATCACTGTGTCATCAAAATGACCCACAAAAATCTGTGAGGGGCCAGTCACATGCTATAAAATGCTTATTTAAAGAAGCCCTTAATGGAGACCAGTGCAGAAATTTGACACAACAGACTTATTACTGACACTGGCCTGGACCGGAAATAGATTGATTCTGCCATCCCTATTTTCAATAAAGAGAGGGAAGAAGAATAATACTGAGAGTTGTAAAAATTACAAGTAGATTAGATAATGCATGTGAAGCACTTTGAAAGAGCTATACAAATGTGAAGTATTATTATTAAATGTAAGCTTTGGCCCTTTCAGCATCTGTAGGACAAAAGCATGACTGAAATATGTTCCCCAAAGTCAAAAGAATCCAAACCTCATTATTTATATGTCTGTTTCACATTTTAAAGAAAGCAGGGATCTTTTTAAACAATTTCAGAACTGTAATTCCAGACCCAACACTCCCTGAGTGTCTCTCCTCCTCCTCCTCTTCCTCCTGTTAGATTCTGTGTTTCTTTCTTTGCTTGTTTTCATTCTGCTATCTGGCTCTGAGTCACTGGAATTTGCCTACTTCTCTGAATATTTCCCTTTCCATGTAAATTCTATTAATGCCCGATTTACAAGCATTGCCTCAAATGCCTCATTCCATTATGAATCTCTTAATCTGGCTATTGACTCCCTATACTGCACTGAAACATGTCTGCCTTACATCCCAATTCCTAACCCAGTTAAGTCAAAAAGAAAGAGAAAGAAAGAAAAGTGCTTGGAGTTAAGCCAATTTCATTTCATCTAAGTCAGTGGGAACAAACTGGCTTAAATCCAAGCATTTCAGCTTAAGTGGTCTGCAGATTGGGAGAGAACATTTGAAACTTTACTCCAAGGAAAGATTCACTTAAATCACTGTAATTAGAATGGTGTTTTGATGCTACAGCCTGATAGCAAGCTGAGAGTTTCCATTCTTAATAGGTACTGACTAAACAGGGTCTGTGCTTCCATCCACCCTGCCATCACTAATATACTGTGCTGCACTACTTAATTCTGCAAATGAGAGTCAGAAAAGCTCAAATGTTCCCTTGTGTCTTATTAGGCCAATAAAAATAATTTTAGGACTATAATATGGGAGGAACTAGAATGATGGATGAGAATCTACCTGGCTGGATTGGATTGGAACAGTGGTTCCAATGTTTTTAGGATGTTTTTAGGATGTTTTAATGCAGTTTTAATAATATTTGTCATGTTTTAATTAGTTTTATGTATTTTATCATGTTGTTGTTCCCCACCTCAATCTAGACGGAGAGGCGGGTAAGAAATAAATTGTTATTATTATTATTATTATTATTATTATTATTATTATCTATGGCTGAAGCATGTTCTGGGTTTGGCAAGGCCTGGGTTAATGTTCAGGCAGTCCAGGATGCAGCTGATATGATCTGGGACTGGTTTGCACAGACATCAACCTAAAAGGCCCTGAAACAAAGGCAACTAGGAACCATTTAACACTTCCCAAGCCTTCCACGTTGACTGACTGGTTGAGATCGATGGTGCTGGATAGTGATGTTGCTCCTGATTCAAAGTATGAATTTGTCCAGTTCTTAATGCTCAGCTATATTATATACCAAATGCCATTCCTCTCAAATAAAAATGTTTTTGTTTGTTTAACCTGGATTTCATAATTCAAGCTGGTGTATCTTCCTCTCATGGGAAACTTTGTTTCCCAGGGCACCCGAGTCCATGCTCAGCAGCATCGCAGCCCTATCATCTGAGGTATGAACTCAAGTGGCCTGAAGGAAATCATTCCCCAGGATTCCTGGCATCTAGGATACTACCATAGCAGCTTTCTCAAGGTCGGCTTTGCCACATTTGAATTCCCAAATGCAAGCTTTTTTTAAAAAAATAAAAAATAAATTGGGAAATGTGCACACTCAAAAATGTACACTTTTCTCCCATTCAGTAAAGTCTGGGAAATGCACATTTTTTTTCAAATGGGCTGCACAGAAAAGAGAAGGGCCACTTAGAAAGGGACATGTGAGGCAACTCATGCTCCTTTGGCAAAAATTTCTAGTCAAGGATTAGTATTGCAACTGTGACAAGCACCTAGATCACGTCAAAAAGCATCAACTGTGACAAATTTTAAAAGAGGAGGAGGAGGAGGTGAATAGGCAGCAGACCATACAGGAACTACTCTCTAAAATGTGAACTTTAACAAGAACATTGCCATGGTGAGCTGATGAATCTGACAAACATATTTATCTGAGTAAATGTGCCTTTTTACTACACCCTGGGTTAATCGACCATGGAAGAAAAACACATACAGCCTGCAATGCAAAAGCTAAGAAGGTTCTCCATACAGTGTTTCCAGCCAAGAACATTCAGTGCATCTTCCTTCAATTAGGAGATAAAATGGGTAATAGAAATCCATATGTCAACCGGTGATGTTTTGGAGATAGGATTTTAGAAAGCCATTGTGGAATAGTGCCTAGAAGCAGGGGCAGGTAACCTGGTTCTCCAGTTGTTGAGGAATCCAACTCTCCTAAGACTCAGCCACCACTGCCAGTGGTCAGGGACTGAGGGAGTTGAGGTCCAAAATATCAGGATGCCTACACCTGGACTAGAGCGTTGGATTTGGCCCAACAAGACATGGATTCAGATCCCTTTTCAGCTATGAAACTTACTAGATGGGACATAGGAAGCTGCTTTATACTAGTGCTGTGCTGAAAATTTGTCCTACGAAAATTTTGACCATCCTCATTCAATTGGATAGAAAAGAAACTGCTTTTGAAAAGAAATTCAAAGGAGAAGAAATTTTGGAGAAATTCTGATGGGTTTTGCTCAGGGTTCTTGGGCTTCCCTTACTTATGACATGGCTGAGGAGTGTGAGTGTCCTGTCTTTCATTGTACAGTCATCTCTCTGACAGCCTGTAGCCGCCTTGGCTTCCTGCACTTCCCACCCAGGGGGAGACATCCCATAGGGCCTTTTCAGATCAGGATGTGCAGACACTTGATATGTGCAATAGAAAGAAATATACAGGCAGTACCCTCAGCCACCTCACAGCCAAAAACACCACCAACACACGTTCAAAATAAATTACAAAATGTCCTGAGAATGAGGCAGAAAAATGGAAGACCCTTTCATGGGGAAAGAAAACTTTCAGGAAATACCTGGGATTTTTCTTTTCTTATCCTCTAGAAATAAAAGGACGCTTTTCAGAACATTCTCCATATTTTCTTCACCATTATTTTTTGTGATGGCTGCATTCCCTCCCCTCAGTGCCCTGGAGTGATGCTAGGTAGATGGGGCATTGTGGAGGATGCAAAATGGGAGCCAGGCTGCCAACAGGCAGTGACGGGGGGGGGGGGGACCCAAAACCCTTGGGTGGGGGGGGGGAAGGAGCTGTTTTACAACCCTTGCCAATGGTGATGCCTATCTGTGAGAAATAGATGGAGAATTTCTCTTCCCCCTGGAGAAATTCTGTGAAATTGTCCCTCCAATTTCTCTACTCACAAATAGGGTGGAGAATTTTGAGAGGCCGCTTGCACACAGCTTTACTTGATACTAAGTTAGATCACTAGTCCATCTAGCCCAGTATTGTTGGACACTGTCTTACAACAGCTCTCCAAGGTTTCAGGCAGCCATTTTTTCCAGTTCTACCTGGAGATGCCAAGGATTAAAATGGGGAGCTTCTGAATGCAAAGCAGGTCCTTTACCACTGAACTACAACCCCTCTGAAGACAAGTAAATCACCATCTCTTCATTGCAGGTTGTCCTGATGATAAAATAGTTTATCTTCCATTTAAGTTGCTCTGAGCCCCTTGATGAAAATGCAAGACATTCATAGTACAACTCCTAATGCAAATTTGGCTCCTGTGCCTTTAAAAGTTGTGAAGTCACAGATGACTGACAAGTGTAGCTTCTCTCATGGAACCAGTACTTAACATCATTGTAGGCTTCAGATAAGGCATCAGTAGCAAACATTTTAGCCATTTCTATGAGAACAGCTTCCCCCTCCCCCTCTTGGAGATGAAGAAAGCAGCTTATTCTCCCTCTGTTGTCAATTTTTGAATCTAAAAGCAAGCTGGAAGTGAAATTAGTACCTTGCCTGTATGACAAGAAAATGAAATGCAATTTCAGATAAATTAGGAGAATAATAAGGAGTGAAGTACTGCTTCTAAAGGTCATCAAACCTTATTAATTCTTTGTCTGGGCATACTGCTCTATAGGTAGGTCAAGCCAAGAAAAATGCAACTCAGAAAAATAATCTGTCACTAGACCCACCATGTAAGACACAGGGTTGCCAAATGAAATGTCATTTTTCCAGCCACAAAGGGAATTTAAATGTTGTTTCGGTAAACCAGAGACCCCAGACAAGATTGCAGACTGAAGTCAACCTTCAGAAAATGATTTTGGTGACTAATCCTGTCTTTTTTTTTCCATTGGCGTGATTTCTTCAGGCTTTAAGATGCATTCGAAATCTGAATGCATATTGTGTTTATACTTTTGTAAGTATAAGCTGATTGAGTTTAGGAGTGGGCAATCTGTAGCCCTAAGGGATGCATGCCTCCCTCAGCCTGATTTCAAAAGGCCCTTTGCAAGCTTTGAGTTCAGATCTCTGGCAAAGGTGATCTATCCTTTTTCTGGCAGCCCTTCCATGGGTTGGGAGGGACAGCGAGAAGGGGTAGTTTGCCTTCTTTGGCAGGGCAGAGAGGGGGGCCAGTGGGGCCATCCGTTGTGATCCAGAGGGCCATGCCACATGCGGGGCAGGGATATGTGTGCCTAAGTTGTGATGGTTGTCCTTACTGCATCTCTTTCCTCTTTCTGAATGTGAAGAAGAGATGTCTTCCCATTACCTTTTTATAAATTGTTCTAGTTCATATATGTATTTAGCACTGAATCAGTGCCACTGATTAAAAAATACTTAATGAGCAGTTTGAAATGGGGGGGGCACACGCTTCCCATCTGGCCTGGGCATATTACCAGCTCTGCATGGCCCTGCTCTTTGGGCTCTGCCCCGCTCACCATTGGGTTTGGTCATGCCCACTGGTGGCTTCTGGCCTCTGACAAAATGTAGTCCTCAACAGGAAAAAAAAATATCCTCAACATTTCACACAAACAGATTTCTTTTGGGGTCCAGATTCCTGGTTCTACCAGCAAAAGGACACTGCTTGTGGTGAGGGACTTCCACATCATTTCCTCTCATCCTGCAACCCTCCAGGCACCCTCCAAATCTGCTCTGGATGGTCCCCCAACCTTCCAGAGCAGTTTTGGAGGTCAGATGGGGAGGAGAGGACATGGAGGTCCCCTTTACAAGATTTTGCTTTGACGCCCGGTTGCCTGATTATGCGCATATAGGGATAAGTGCATTTACTCCTAATACCTATTCATAAGAGGCAGTGAAGCACATTACGGGCTGTATGAAACGCGCTTTAAAGTTGTTTACATGCGGAGAATCGCATGTTTACATGGATATAAGGCGCTTTAACTCCCGCGGTAAATTTTAAGTTGCTATTTAACGCGCATTCGATAATGCGAATAATCGGAGGTAAAAAGAGCCTCGACTCCCGATTTGCACTCTGCTCTTGTAGAGGAAAAATCTGTAATGCGCCTTGAAAGAGCTTTAAATCGCTCTTGTAGAGGCACCCGGAGATCCGTTCTGCAAGGGGTGTCCTTTCGCTAGTGGAATCAGGGCATAGTATCCAACTGTGTCATTCCGTTACCACAAATGACACTGCACTAGCCGAAAGTAGGTTCCAAACTGTGCACAATGGTAAATCCAACTTTTATGTAAGCACAGTTGTGCAAGCGTTTGTGCATTATGCTTGCACAGGCTGTGGTGCAACTGATTTCACATAATTCTTGTGCAACCTAGTGTGCATTTCGCTTGCATAAACTATGGTGCAGCCAGAGATTCGGTGGAGCCCCGCTAGTGCCATTTGAGTTTGCAGAACGACATCATCGGATACTGCCCAAGGATCTGAATCCAGCCCCTTCTGAAGTGTAGTCTTTTGGGGCCCAGCGAATGGGCTGAAAGCCCTTGAAGCTCATGCATATAGAGCCATGGGGCTCTATAATACATGAAGGGGGTAATCTGTTTTTGATTACTAAGGATTTTTTTAAAAATAGGGACTATTGTGCAATCCCCTGGATTTTAGGGCAATTCTCTGTTTTGATCTTGTGATGCTGAAAGGTTTTACTTACAATTCCTCATTTTAACATCTTGTATTGAAGGCAGGATTTGCAGATAAAGCTTGGCCACTGAAGTTAAGAAACATGAAAGGTAGTTAGGTCCACACTCGGGGTGCCATTGTAGGAGCCCTAGCACGAATTTTTTGATGAACATTCATCCAAAGTACTGTGATAATTAATGTGATAAAAAAAAAAAGTGGCTAGAGACCCAAAACAGTTTTTGAGGCAAAGATAATCTTGTTTAACTCTATAAGGAACGTTTAATTTTCTGGTGCAAAAAAAGCAATTATGAAGGCAGGTGTGTCAACTTTCAAGCTGCAGGGCTGAAAACAAGATAAATGCTATCATGAGACCACAAAATAGAAAGGGCCAATACCTGTAGAATTGCCTGAGGACATATGCAAACATAAGCCTGGCAGCTACTCAGCTGGCAAAGCTCTAGGAAGCAGTCAATTCCTCAGGGGGCTTGGGAGAAGGACAACTAGTCTGGCAGGGGATGCACTTGGCTTGATTTCCTCCAGATGTAGCCAAAGAAGACTTTAGGAACTCACAGACACACAAACAGAATGCAACACATCATCCTTGTTTTGTTCTTGAAATAATTTCTTTTTTAAAACAAAACCTAGCTCAGCTTGTGAGAGGATAGGGTGGGGACTCATACACTGGGCTAGGGTGACCATATGAAAAGGAGGACAGGCCCCCTGTTATCTTTAACAGTTGCATAGAAAAAGGTATTTCATCAAGTGTCATTTGCATGCATGCATGCATGCAGCTGGTGAAATTCCCTCTTCATCATCACAACACTTGAAGCTGCAGGAACCCTGCCCTCTTTTGTATCTGGTTACTCTAGCATATCTCCTGCATAGGCTGACCAGATAAAATTCAGGTCAGGGCTCATGTAACTTTAACAGTTGTAGAGAAAAGGGAATTTCAGCCAGTGTCATCTGTATGCAATTAGTTCCTGGTGAAATTCCCTCTTCATCACAACAGTTAAAGTTGCAGGGGCCCTGCCTTCTTTTGTATATGGTCACTCTAGTATAGTGCCTGCAACTTTAACTGTTTGATGAAGAGGGAATTTCACCAGGAACTAATTGCATACAAATGACACTGGCTGAAATTCCCTTTTCTCTACAACTGTTAAAGTTACATGAGCCCTGACCTGGATTTTATCTGGTCAGCCTACTCCTGCAGCTTTAACTGTTGTGAAGAGGGGATTTCACCAGATGCTGCATGCATACAAATGACACCTGCTGAAATTCCCTTTCCTATACAACTGTTAATACAGGAGCTCTGTCCTTCTTTTCATATGGTCACCTACACTGGGACTGTTCAGACAACATGCTAAGCCATGGTTAGCCCACTAACCCTTTTGCAGCAAACGGTTAGTGAGCATGTTTAAACTGTGGTGAAGTAGCTGCCATGTTTAGGAATGGTTCACACGACATGCTAAGCCATAATGCTTAGATCAAAATGCTTAACCACTGTGGTTTATCATGTTGTCTGAACAGGATGAAAACCAAAACAGAGGAAATGCAAAACTAAAAAAGAGGGCACCAATTTGCATAATATTTGCATATGCAAGTTTATATGTATACGTGCAAATTTAGAAACAATTGCTGTAATCTAAATCACAATACAATACATCCCACCTGTATGCCTGCTGCTCAATTTGGTGTCCTGGTAATAACCAGGGGATGGGGTGGGCTTGTCAGTGGGCCCCTGCTGGCATGTGGGCCCTCAGCAGGTGCCTATTTCAGCCCACCCTTGATGCTACTCCTGTGTGGAATAACAAAATGAATACAGTAAATCACCTAAAGTGCATTGACGAATAACACTTTAAGAACAAGGTTTCTTTCCAAAAGCATCTGAAGCTAGCACATGTAATCAGCCATTTCCAAGCATCAATAAAAAACTGATTTTGTGTTTGTTTGTTTATTTATTACATTTATACCTTGCCTTTTCCTCCAAGGAGCCCAAGTCACATACATGGTCCTCCTCATTTTATCCTCAAAACAAACCAGTGAGGCAGGTTAGGCTGAGAGTCAGTGACTGGCCCAAAGTCACCCAGTGAATTTCATAGCTGAATAGGGTCTTGAACCCGGGTCTCCCCAGCCCCAGTCCAGCACTCTAACCACTAGACCAAACTGGCTGAAAGACAGTAGCAGTTTAGTTTAGCTAGAAACAAAAAGGATGCCCACAGCCAATAATCAAATTTAATCTTCTGATCGTAAGTGTCTTCACTTGGAACCAAATTCCTCTGAATTCAATGTGTCTGTCTAGGCATGGTGCTGTAAGACTGTGCTGACCTGAACAATGTCTGCCTGCCTCTTGCATCTAAAAATTTACTATCAAGATTTTGAAAGCCTTCTGGGGGACAGTCTGGTCACTTTTCTCTGTGCTCTGGTACAATATGGAATTTGTCTATCTTTAGCCACTAAAGCCCATCAGAAAAAATCAGTACAGGTGGAGCCAGTACCAAATTTACAAGTAGTCCTGGCTTTTTTCCAAATATGATGGTAAATATTCCAGATAAATATAGAAGCTAAATTGGCAAACAGTGGGAAAACAACTGTAACAGCCACATCACTTTTAACTGGAAAATCTGAACAAGAATCACTGCTTTGATCCTTCCCTGCAATCAGGGGATGTTAGCTTACTTTTGTTTATTTAAAATAGTTACTTTCCACCTCATAATCATCCAAGGTGGCTAACAATATAAAATCACTATAAAACAAGAAAAAAGTAACAGTGAAAATACTGGCAACAGTGAAAACAAACGCTTGCTGTTACATTAAAATCTGGAGAGAACAGCAATCTTTTCAACCTCTTTCTAAAGGCCATAAGGGTTGAGGCCTGGTGTATGATGTTTCAGAGCCAAGGTGTCACAACCAAAAAGGCACTGCTCTTGGTTAAGATGCACCTTTCTTCAGATGATAGGAACACACTCTGAACAGGGCTTCTGAAGATGATATTAGTGGTTCAGCAGGTTTGTGTGAAAGCAGGCTTTCCTGTTAAGGAAGGGGTGGGCAACTTTTCTCCAGTTGAGGGTCACATTCCTTCATAGGTAATCTGTCAGGCGCAGCATGTCACTGGTGAGTGGGGAAAAGTCAGCAGTGGGTAGGGTCATAACCAAAAGTGGATGGGTCACCCCTTTTCTCATTCTGCCACATCCTTTTATCTCCCTCACTGTAGGGTGACCAGATTTTGGAAACCAAAATCCAGGTCCAAAATGGCCACCCGAAGGGGGCGTGCCCACCAACATGTACGGCCCCCAGGGGGCGGGTCCAGCCCCAAGGGGCGTGCCCACCTGAACATAGCCTTGGTCACATGTCTGATTTCACAGCACACAATTAAGACAAACATGTATTTCCTTATCTGAAAAGTTGTGTAGAAATAGTGAGTAGCTGTAAAGATGTGGGGCAGATGTTAGATATCAACATTATATACATTGTGATATATATGTGAAATTGCTTTCAGGCAACATGTCTAGAATTTTATCAGGTGTCACTTGTATGCATGCAGCACCTGGTGACATTCCCTCTACAATACAACAGTTAAAGCTGCAGGAGCCCTGCCTAGCATGACAAGATACAAAAGACGGCACATACACACCCCAGGTAAGAGCAGCAGTAGCAGCATCCACACACACCTCATGCTCACCAAAGGCAATAAAAATTAAAATCTACATACTCCTGCACGCTCACCCAAACTGGGGGAAAACTCCACACCCTCCCAAAAGCAATTAAAACAACAACCACCTCCCCACACACACTTAACTGGGGGGGATAGAAATCCACCCCCACCCCCACCAAAGACAAAATAATGACGACAACAACAACAACAATAATAATAAACCACCCACACAATGTAAAATAACACAAAACATGCACACACCCATTGCAATAAAATAATATTAAAAATACAACACTCACCCACATACTCACCCAAGGAAAAATAATAAAAATCCAGACAAGCACCAAGGCAAAAAACAACCAACTGAATGACTACACACAACCAAGACTGAAAGTTAAATAAATATCCACACACACCAGCATACTCACCCATGGCAACCCTAATAATAGTTTTAAAACACACACACATACAACCCCAATTAATGAATCAAAATATATGGACAATATTAAAGAAAAGTTCACTAAACAGTAGCAGCACCCAACGATAAACAAAATCACATCCAGGCAGCCCCAGCCCCGCGCACTAGGCCAAGCTAAGACGCCTGCACGCCAGACTGGGCCAGGCCGCCCCATGGGCTTGAAGTCCCACATGCCACACTCTAGGCCAGGCCGCCCCACACCCGGCCAGGCTGTGCTGGGCCAGGCCACCCCACGCTGGGCCAGCCGCAACGCTCACCATGATGCCCCGGTGTGCCAGGAGGACACCGGGTGAGGATGCTCCCCACACTGCGCTGCTCCATGTGCCGCACTGGGCCAAGCTGCGCCACCCTGCATGCACACCCCGCGCCCGCCTGCCCCATGCCCGCCCCACTTTCCCCACGTGCACCGCACCCACCCCGTGCCCGCCTGCCCCACGCCCACCCCACGCACCCCACGCCTGCCCCACAAATGCATGCGTCACAAGCCCCACAACCGTGCCACCCACTGCCCGCCCGCGCCAACCCCCACCAGCGCTTTGCCACTGACTTAAGTATTCACTCCGGGGCTGCGCTGCTGCTCCTGCCTCTGATGCTGCCTTCTGGATCTGTTTGGGAGCACGGGGAGATTGCTCCGCCTCTCAAACAAGTCTCGCGAGACCAGGAGAGAGCAGGTAAGCAAGCTGCTCCGTGCCCCGCATGCGCCTTTCCTGGGGTGAAAGGGTCTCTTTGTGCTTGAATGAAGAGGCCCTTTCATCCTGGGAAATGGGCAGGGAAGAACAGGCTGCGCGTTCTCCAGGGCCCCAGAAAGCGTGGAGCTTTCCTACCTCCATTAGAGTAGGCGATCTCCACCCTTTCTGGAGCCCCGGAGAAAGTGCGTCCTACTCTGCCCCCGCCCCTTTCCCAGGATGAAAGGGAGACCTAAAATCCTGGTCCCCCCTGCCCCCCCACCTAAAACAACCCCCCCGTGTGCTCGCGCGGCCCGCCCGCGCCCCCCACCCACGCTGTGCGGCCCACGCGCCTGCCCCCCCGCGCGGCCCGCCCACCTCCCCCTCCCGCACTGCGTCGCCCGCGTGCCCGTACGCCCGCGCCACCCGCACGCCCCGCTCGCCCCACGCTGCTCCCACCGCCCGCCCGCCTCGCGCTCCTTACCTGCTGGGGTGTCCCGTCCGCTTCCCTCCGGTGCTCGGAATCTACTGAGAAACAGGCTTCACGGCCTGTCTCTCAGTATCGCGCCGGGTGATGACGTCATCACCCGGCGCGATACTGAGGGACAGGCCGCGAAGCCTGTTTCTCAGTAGATTCGAGCACTGAAGGGAAGCGGACGCGGCTTGCACAGGTAAGGAGCGCGGGGCGCAAGGCGTGGGGCACTTACCTGCTGGGGCGGGCGCTTCCCGGGCTCCTCCGACGCCACCGCCGCCGGGTCTACCGCCGCTCCTCACTTGCTGCACCACCGTGTGACCCCCCCCACCCCGGTTTGCCCCCCCGCCCCCCGGTTGGGCCGGTTTGCCCCTGGATTCCCGGTTAGGACTGGGAAATCCCGAGCCATCTGGTCAGCCTACCTCACTGACACCTGCTTTTCTCTTTCTCTCACTCCCTCCTCCTTCCCATGCCATGGGCTGCCAGGAAAGGACCAGATTGCTTGTCAGTGGTCTGAACCGATCACATGTAGAAAACAAATAATATTTAACACGGCCTTCTTAATAATGTCTTTACTGGTCACAGCATAAGCCTGGCAAGCACATAGCTTTTTTTTTTGGCCAAAAGATAGAGATTCCAGGTCAGAGGATGTTTTTAGGCATACTTAAGCTGCATCATCCCACTGAGGCCAAAGTAAATGTGATGCTAATTGAGTATATGCAATTAACGAGCATGTTTTTAGAAATGTAAATAGCAGCCCTGCAAGATGTGGGGCAGTGTTGGGACCATAGGAGATGGTGAGTTCCGTTATTTCCACCCCCTCGTCTCAAAGCTTCCTATCACAAAGAGAAGTTCTGAGGGGATTTTTGTTGGGATCGCAGCAGTTGGTTCATCCCTTTCCCCATCACCTGACATGACTTCCCCTCCTCCACCCCTAGAGTCGCTCTTCACATTTTTCTTAAGTGCATGTTAATTGCGTTTTAGCTTCAGGGAGCACTGGCATTCACCATAGGAACACTGGAATGTATTTGCCCAATAGCTTTGTCAGCCTCTGAGCTCTCCCACATAGAGGCCTGTTTTGGATTTTAGTCCTCTCCAGTACAGATGGCACAAATCTTTGACCTATGAGTGCTTAAAGGAATCAAAAAAGTAGTACATTCTATCAGGCCATGCTGTGGGATTGACAGGATAAGACCCAGTTGTGTTTTCAAATTGGCAATCATTGTACAGCATTAAAGAGCAAAACAGCGTGAGAGCCGTCACATGCTGCTTGGCCTGGTGGCTCTGTGCGCTTACTTTGCATTGCAGGAGTTTACAAGAATGGCATTTCTAGCCTAATGTGTTGCCGCTCTCGCAGGGTGAAATATAGAACATCAGTTCTGAGCTGACTTGCTGCATCTGTCAAAGAAGGGGAAAGTGACCAAAACAAGGGAGCAGCTAAGATGATAACTGGGAATGGAGCATCTTTCTCGAGAGTTTGACTGATGGGGATTTCAGTTTAGGGAAGATAGTTAATAGCTTTTGCGCTAGACTTTAATAAAATTGTGAATCCTATGAGATAAATGGAGAATAATTATCACTTTCCAAACTCTAAAACAGAGGTGTGGAACCTATTAAATAGGAAACAAAAGAAAGGAAATAGAAAAATAACATGAAAAGACTGCAGGGAATTTCCACAGAGTTTCCTTAGCTCATGATTTTATCATAAATCTTGAGAAGAGCTTTCAAAAACACTCTTTACTTTTTGAAATCCCAGGGTTTTCATTATTCATTTCTTTAAAAAGTTTTAACCTCTGCTACTGGTGTAAGGTTCAGAAACCAGAACACTTTTTTCTAGGAGAGGAGAGGAAAAGAAAAGAAAGCAACATAGCAACATCACAACATAGATATGATGTCCCCACAATGTCCCTGGCAATTCTATCACCCACCAATCATGACATTGCACATCATCAATGTCCTTACCTTGGCCATATGCAGAAGGCACTAATCTAGCATGTGCTAAAATGACATCACCCTACCATTCTTCAAACCCTCCCACTCAATGCGCAAACATACACATTGCTGAGAAGAGCCATGGTCCCTTCACAGAAGCGTTCACGACTAATGGATGGCCGGGCAGCAACTAACAGATAGGGATGGAAAAACAGCAAGTATTCAGCTTGCCTAAATTCTCCAAAAATAACGTCAAAACTCATTTCAGGAGTGAGCTGCTTTTTTGCTTGTTTGAACATGACTAGCATGCAGTTCTGTGCATATATTTTTATCAAAAGAGTGCACTTCTTCTCCCCCATTGACTAAAGTGTGAAGTTGATTTTTAAAAAAATGTTCATTTCAAAGAGCACTTCAAAAAAAAATAATTCTCAAATACAGGAATTTACTAAATTTTCTCCCCCCCCCCCAAAAAAAAATTATATACATAAAAAAGCATTCCTGCTAGCATTTACATTCGGGATTGTGAACAGGACATGCTTGAATAATTTGTGAACAGAAACCAAATTCTCATGCATTCCTACTGACACATGCAACCACGTTTATTTATTTTATTTATTTTATTTCTAACCCGCCTCTCCATCTAGATCGAGGCAGGGAACAACAATAAATATAAATATAAAAACCATAAAATAGATAAACCATTAAAACAGATAAAAACAAATACATTATTAAAAACATCTTAAAATTCAACTGGGCAGGCCTGCCGGAAGAGAGCAGTCTTCAAGACTCTCTTAAATTCAAGAAGACTGCTAATTTGTCGAACCTCCTCCAGCAGGCCATTCCACAGTCTGGGAGTGGCAGAAGAGAAGGTCCTCTGGGTAACACTCGCCATGTAGGGCTTTAAAGGTAATAACCAACACTTTATACTTCGCCCGGAAACTAATTGGCAGCCAGTGGAGTGATTTTAAGATTGGTGTTATGTGGTCACCCCTAGGTGTTCCGGTGACCAACCTGGCTGCCATATTTTGAACTAATTGAAGTTTCTGGACTAGGCACAAAGATAGCCCTATGTACAGCGCATTGCAGAAGTCGAGCCTCGAAGTTACCAGCGTGTGCACTACCATCTTTAGGTCTTCCAACTCTAGGAAGGGGCGCAGCTGGCAAATCAGCTGAAGCTGATAGTAGGCACTCCTGGCTGTCGCATCTATCTGGGCTGTCATTTGGGGCGACGGATCCAGGAGTACCCCCAACACAGATCACAACAACAGAACAAAAAGAATGTAACACTGGCTATGAGTGTCCAGGAGAAAGGTCTGCACATCTGAAGCAGTGCAGTGTATAAGCCAAGGAGAATGAGTCATGCAAGAGCTAAGGGCCTCATCCTGAAAATTAGCGTAGGATGCCTGCCATTTTGCCCACACTTTTCAACCAGCCATAGCCAGGCTATAGACAATTGTTTGCTTGCCAGTAGCTGCTGGATATTTTCCCAGAAGAACATGTCATTGATTTGGCAAATTTCATTGCAGTTCATTTTTTAAAAAATAAATCTTGGAGAAACAGAAACTGGCTGATTTGTCCATCCCAGCCCCAAGGTTTGAGTGCTTTACTCTTCAGAGCCCAGATTTGAATCCCTTTGTATTCAACCAAGTTAGTTCAGAGTGCCATCTCTTTTACCTGATAGGCTCCGGAGCTTTAACAGCTTTATGGTAGGCAGGTACAACATGGTCCTTTCCATGCTAAGTATAGCAGTATCTATTCAATTTGGCCAGTGCAGACGAGTGAGAATTTCATTTGTTCATTTTTTTATTAGAATTTATGAAAAAATTACAACTTTCTTCATATTTGGGACAGAAAGAAGTTACTATTTCTAAACATCGAATGCAGGAGAAAGTGAAACTCACAGATTTATCCATCCCTATACAATATACACAAAATATGCCAAGCCAAATATTATTAAACATGTCATTCATACCTATGGAAAATAACTGACATAAGAATAGAAGACTTGCCAAAGCCAGTTATGAGGGCTCAAAGCGTGGTTTCTCGCATTAAAAAATAAGTAAGCAACAAATATACCAGGGTCAGGAGGGACAAATTCAAAATAACTATTATGAAAGATCAACATAATGTTAATGAATAAAAGGACATTTTCATTAACCTAGTTTAGCATTATAGAGAAATAAGGTGGTCTGTTTCCAAATAGAAAGTTTTTCTTTTCTTTCTGGAACATATCCTTTTGGCAAATAAAATGTACTTTGCTTTTATTTTCTTGTCAGTCTTCCACTGACAATATTTCCCATAACCAATGATTCAGGTTCTAAATGTGGTATCATTACATCATTCTGTAGGTATAAGATAGAGAACAGGCTTCATATTTAATAATAAAATAGCATATAAAACAATCAACACATTTTAAAATTCTTGGTTTAAAGTTCATCTGGGTAAGCCTGCCAGAAGAGGCTAGTTTTTATAGCTGCCTTAAACTCAGAGAGAGTGTCAGATTGACGGATCTCCTCCGGCAGGCTATTCCAGAGTTTGGGGGCAACAGATGACCAGAGCTTTACTTCTTTACTTCCCCTATTCAATCCATATATCACACCATGATGGTCAATCATAAGCACTGCTTTTGCCTTTCTTAAGCTTCATTCTGTGAGAATAGTCTGTGTCACTCACATCCATATGCCAGATTACTTTAAACTAGGACAAGAGACTGTACCCAATGTGCACGATCACTGAGTGGTGAAGAAGCCATGGTGGCTTATTAACTACCATGCGCATAACACTTGCAGTGGGGAAGATTAGCATAATTACCCTGGACTGCACAGCTTGTTGTGTCATGTGAGCCTGACCATGGTGGCTTGTTGCCATGGGTAACAAACCACCCAGAATCCTACAATGGTCAATGTTCTATGTGGCTTGTTACCCATAGCAAAAAGCCACCCTGGCCAGGTTCGCCTGCCACAACAAGCTATGCTGACATGATATGTAATTATGCTTATTCCCCTGGCACAAAACGGGTGGATGGAAATTGGCCTCCATGGCTTATTTCCCCTTCTGTGATCATGCAAACCTGGCCTATACTTCTCTCATGGCAATATATTAGGGCATTGGCATTCTGCAAGAATGAGAGCTTTGTCCAGCCAACATTATGATGATTATTAACACGGTCGATCTCTATAAAAATCAGGGAAAACTTGTTCTTCTATTACAGGTCTCTTTCTCATCACTTGATTATTGTTTTACTCCATGGTTCCTTGTTTGTGTTCATGTGATTTCTTTTCTTCTTTTTTATATCATCAAGATGGTACTTATTTAGAAGCATTTTTATTGGCATAGTAAACATAATGAATGACAAGATCAGGCCAGATAATTTCCTATGTGGATGTTCTCATGATGGTTAGCAGACAGGCAACTACTCCAGCCTCATCAGTCTTCATGGTGAGACACTGTTACCATGTCTCCCCATCTACACATGTAATTATTATTGGGGAAAATTTCCCTTAAGATGAATAAAAGGACTGGACAGTTGCAAAGTGTCCAGAGGACTGACTGTTGCACCTGATATCAATTAACAGGGGAATGGTTTTTTCTGTCTGCTACTGAAAAGGTCAGAGAGATAGTGGGTTTTTCCCTGGGAGTTTTTTCTATTGATTTGTGCTCAGTCATTGTCTTTTCAAACTGTTTATATATGTGGAAATATCTGATGGGCTTAGAGGCTGGTTGTATGAGGATATAATGTTGGACGGTTATGTTATTTGATGTGGAAATCTTCCTGGAACCTGTATTGTATTTGATGACCATACTGCTGTACATATATACTGAAGGAAATACTGGAACCTCAGTAAAAGCTTATACTAAACTAGGCTGACCAGATAAAATCCAGGTCAGGGCTCATGTAACTTTAACAGTTGTAGAGAAAAGGGAATTTCAGCCAGTGTCATTTGTATACAATTAATGTCTGGTGAAATTCCCTCTTCATCACAACAGTTAAAGTTGCAGGCACTATACTAGAGTGACCATATACAAAAGAAGGCAGGGCCCCTGCAACTTTAACTATTGTGATGAAGAGGGAATTTCACCAGGAACTAATTTCATACAAACAACACTGGCTGAAATTCCCTTTTCTCTACAACTGTTAAAGTTACATGAGCCCTGACCTGGATTTTATCTGGTCACCCTATACTAAACACAAACCGCTGGTGTGTGAGTATTATTACTGAATGGATAATAATAATAATAATAATAATAATGATAATAATAATTTATTTCTTACCCGCCTCTCCGTTTGGATCGAGGTGGGGAACAACAATATAATAAAATACATAAAACTGATTAAAACATGACACACATTATTAAAACTGCATTAAAACATCCTAAAACATCCTAAAAACATCCTTAAAATATTATAAAATTCCACTGGATATGCCTGCCAGAAGAGAACAGTCTTTATGGCTTTCTTAAATTCTAAAAGACTGTTAAGTTGACGAGTCTCCTCCGGCAGGTCATTCCACAGTCTGGGTGCGGCAGAAGAGAAGGTCCTCTGGGTAACTGTTGTCAGCCTAGTCTTGGCAGACTGCGTCTCTGGAACACGCTTACTTTGCTGTAAGTGAACCGGGAGCGCTTCTCTCCTGGACAATTATCACATGTACAGGAGGAACACGTGTTTGTCAGGACTTTAAGAGTCACAGTGTGGCACAGGGAGGCTGCACTTATACCAAGGGAAATTAGCAGTCAGACAATGGACTAGAGCCCAAAATCAAGAATACAGTTTTATTACAATGCAATGCAAAAGAAGGATTCATGTGTGAGGTTGTTACAGAAAGAAATGTGTGAGGTTGTTACAGAAAGAAATGTAACTCTTTGGTCCACCTTAAGGGAAGCCTAAGGTCAATGGTATTAAGGGGAAAACAATAGGCGCCAGACACATCTGCCAGTGCTGCGGACAGTATAGCTACGAGAGAGAGAGAGAGAGAGAGAGAGAGAGAGAGAGAGAAACAAATGCAGGACGAACAAAGAAAGAGGAACACAGATATTGCCTTTCTTGAAGAGGAGGAGAATGGATCTCCCCTTCTTCTATGGCAACCTTTGAGATGTTGGGGGGCACTACATTGCCCCCTGGAGCCCACTGGGGCACACCCGTGCCAATGGCCACCACAGTTGAAACTACAGTAGTGAGTTATTTTGGGTCATTTGGCTCATACAGGGCCATTGTTGCTTGATAGGTAGTGGCACCTGAGATTGGTATGTGGTGTCACTATTTACAGGGATGTGTCAGAGGGTCAGTGCTGCTCCTGATTCTACCAGTATTGTTGTGTTGCTTACTGTTGGAGCTCAACTATGTTATGTCAACCACAGTGACTGCATCCATAAGGTCAGCCAGCCAGCCTGTCATCATTCACCACATGAAAAGGAAAATTCTGTGATGATGCTGTTGAAGATGATGATGATTTTCATTTCTAAAATGCCCAATAGTGGGCAATTCACAAAAATTACAAACCACAAATACAAAATGAGAAAAATATATTGTAAAATCTTTACATACAAAATGTAAAAACAATTTCAAACAGCAAAAAACACTTGCTGTAAGTTACTTGACGTAATAAAAAAAGACTGACGTGAATGCCCCATTACATAATAATAATAATAATAATAATAATAATAATAAGAAGAAGAAGAAGAAGAAGAAGAAGAAGAAGAAGAAGAAGAAGAAGAATTTATTTCTTACCCGCCTCTCCGTCTGGATCGAGGCGGGGAACAACAACATGATAAAATACATAAAACTGATTAAAACATGACACACATAATTAAAACTGCATAAAAATCCTAAAACATCCTAAGAACATCCTTAAAACATTCTAAAATTCCACTGGATATGCCTGCTGGAAAAGAACAGTCTTTATGGCTTTCTTAAATTCTAAAAGACTGTTAAGTTGACGAGTCTCCTCCAGCAGGTCATGTTGTCAAATGCCTGGGAGTAGAGGACAATTTTAATTTGGTGCCAAAAAGATGACAGTATTGGTGCCATGAGGACTTTAGTGGGAAGAGCATTCCATAATTGGGGGCGGGGGGGACCACCAAGAAGGCTCTCTCCCTTGTTGTCACCTTCCAAGCCTCCCTCGGAAGAGGCACTCAGAAGAAGTCTTCAGATGTTGATCATAGTGTCTGGGTAGGTTCATTTTGGGAGAAGTGTTCCTTTGAGTGTATAATCTTAAGTAAAAGCATCTAATTTCCTACTTTGAAGTACATGTTGCCCTACTTCTGTACATCACTGTACTAGTAGAAGTATAAAATTCCTGGTGTTGTTCCCCGCCACCAATTACTTAAGATGTGTTGTTGAACACCTCATTCTTGTACATTTATTTGTTCTGCTTAGGAAGGATTTCCCCCCCCCCCCCATACACACACTACTTACGTTACGTTTCATCAACTCCTTCCTTGTCTAGGGTGAAAAATAATTTGACAGGCTTTTGAAATGTTTGGGGGAGCTCATCTTTTGTCAAGCGGTAAAATGTTCTCACATGCATGCATATTCTGAGTTGAAGAGAAGCACACACACTGCCCTAGAAGAGTATTACATTCTGAAGTTTGCTTCAGGTTTATTGTTCTTCACTTCCTTCCTCCCCTTTCCCTGCCCTCTCCTGCCTCAAATCCCCTTCCCTTCTTAGCCCACTTGCTCTGCCTGCTGAACACAGCTTCTGTGATTCATTCACACAAGTCTTTCCTCCACTTTATTTTGCCTGACAGGTAAGTGTTATTTCTAGAAAGGAGTAATGTTTAATATTATCCATGCCTTGTATGTAATAGCACTTTTGATTGATTTCCACCACCACCACCCTCCGCTACTTTACTTTCCACACTTACAGCTTCTCTACTTTGCCATACATCAAGGACTTTTCTTTTCTTTTTTTATCCTCATGGTAAGTAAAGTTTAAAATAGCTACTATTCTCACACAAAGAAGTGTGGGCAGAGGGTACTTTCAGATGCACCCTTTAAAGATCACAGCAGCCTGAGTTTAGTTTGACCGAAACTGCTCCAATTTTTTAAAGGCCATATCTGAAAATAGTCACATGTAGTTCAGCCGGATGTCAGCATGAAAGTTGTAAGTATGAAGCATAGTTTTCCAAGGCGCTTCTTCCCTTTTTCCTTTTCCTTTCATCATTCCCTCCTCACCCCTCCTCTTCACAATTTGTCCATGAGGCTAACCTTAATCTTCTACTCCCTCTGTCTATTAAGACCTGCCTTATACAGAGTCAGATCAATGGTCTATTTAGTCCAGCTCTATCAACTCTGACTTCAGTTATCACTACTTCGGTCTTATCCTTCTGCAGAGTGTAATGGTATCCTGTAGCATGTAATGGTATCTCTATGAGGCACGAGGACAGAGCAGGAGAGCGGAATAGGGCCAGTTCCCAACAACAAAGCAAGGAAGAAGGAGTCCTCTTGCACTTGGAGGCTGAGCACAGACTTGATCTGGCTAAGCAGAAAAATGCATGTAAGTAAAGTCATTCAATTCAACATAATAGGTGTGAAGAATCCAGCTTTTGTTTAGGAGCTTCGGCTATAGGGCGGTATAAAAATGCAATAAATAAATAAATAAATAAATAAATAAATAAATTGTTGCTAGTAGTAAGCTCCGTTTGATTCAGAGTGGCTGGCATGCACTCATTAAAACCACCTGTGTGCATTATCATAAGGTTTCTAGTCTTCAGGCCTTCAAGGTCCGCGCTGAAGTCCTGCCAAAATTAGATGAACTGATTCCAGCTGGGTTAGAGTAAGAGGTTTTTCACTCCCCACTCCCCTTCTGAAAGCCAAGGTAGTCATCCAGCCTGATAGTGATTGGCTAGGGAAGCTTACTCACACATTGCAAGGGCCTGGGAGGGGAGGCTACTGTTGCCATTTGGTCTTCCCCCGAGTCTGCACTCCGGTCTTCATCTGTGAATCTGATCTTCAATCCAGTCTTTGTTTTGATCTCCACTCTTCGTTTCTCAACTGGCTTTTGGGCCTGGGAACTTTGGATCCTGTCCTATAGGAAGACCCTTTACTTCAGCAAATACAGCAGAACATTTGTATGTCAGCTAAGCAATGTCTGAGCCAGGGTCACGGCATCTTGTCACTCAGTGCTTGTGTCTGCTAGGTTGTAAGACCTTAATTTGACCCAGTTTAGAGACACACCTGTACTTTCCACAGCAACCATGAATGTATCCTGTTTTCTAGGCATTTGAGCTAACGAAAAGGCAAACAACCACAAGACCCAAGGGTGGGAAGAAGACACACCTGTACTTTGAAGTTTAGCCCAGTTTTGCCCCAGTACGCTTGTAACCAAAAGGTATAAGTATGCACCGAGCCCCAGGGTGGATCTATACTACTGCCTTATAGTGGTTCATAACAGTTTTAAGCCATTATAAACAGTTATAAACCATTTTAAAGTGTTATATCCTGCTTGGTGTAGGTCTGGCCCCAGTCTCAGGGCTCGAGCTTCTTGATATGCTGACTGAGCCTGCTTGTGCACAAGTAATTAAAGTGCTTTACATCCTTCACCTCATCTGAGTGCTTCTTTATTTGAGAAAGATGGAAGATCTCAGTTGGTAGAACAAGGCTTGGGCTGTATCCCACAAAAGGGGTGAAACTGTCATATCAGTATAGGCTAGGATATGTAGTATGTTATTGTTTTTGCTTGCAGCATTGTTTTCAGAGGGCTTCTTCATTGGTTTGGATTTCTTAATTTCCTCTGTTGTTGTACCCTTTTTTACTCCTTTGCCCCCTTCCTTATTGTTAATGAATTTCACATCTATTTTAAAGCTGGTGTGTGCTTTAATCCATTGAAGCCTCAGGCCCCCTCTACAAGAGTTCGCTTTGACGCCCGGTTCCCCGATTATGCGCATTTCCTGATGTGTTTACGCCTAATACCTATACATGAGAGGCGTTGAAGCACATTACTGGCTGTATGAAACATGATTTAAAGTTGTTTACATGCTGAGAATTGCATGCAAATGTTGCTGAAAGTAATGTGCTTTGTCCAGGGAACTGCCCAAACAGGTTTCCCTCCCTTTATTCTCCCTGCCCACCGGAATCTCCCGCCTTTGGTTACCTGGGTTACTTGCCTGGTTAACCTGTTCGGCTACCTCTCTCCCCCCCTTCACCCAATTGCCATTTGAAGTTAACTGCTCAGGAGTAAATGGGAATGTGCCTCGCACACACGCACGCCAAAACAGACAGGGGGATGCTGCTTCGTTCCTTCCCCCTCCTCTTCCCAGCGAGCTCAGCTGTTGTAAAACATACACACGCACACACACATGCACACACACACATACACAGCTCTTGTCAGGAACCCAGCAAGAAGCGAGGGGACGATATGTCTAAGCTGATTGCTAATTATGCGCACATCCGCACATCCTTCCTACCCCCTCTACTTCTCGTGAAACCACCTCCATCTGGCCCCGTGTCTCCATGAATGACATATTCCGTCAGGGGAGTTAAAATAAACTTTATTTTCAGTTCACATTGGGTCACCTCTTCCTGGAGCTTCCATCCAGAGAAACAGAGAACAAGGAGGAAGTTGCAAGCAGGAGACAGGAAATAAAACTAAACAAAAAAGTGGGAGGTTTTCCCAGCGAAGGGGCAGTTCAATGCATGACATCAAGACCACAGTCCGCCCACTCTAATCGTTAATGCACCTCTGCAGAAAGTTGTTTACATGGACATAAGGTGCTCTTACTCCACGGTAAATTAGAACTCGCTATTTAACGCACATTCGAAAATGCACATAATAGGAGATAAAAAGCTCCTGTACTCCTCATTTGCGCTCCGCTCTTATAGAGGTAAATTTGGTAATGCACCTTGAAAGAGCTTTAAATCGCTCTTGTAGAGGCACTCAGTACTAAATCCAGAGCCTTCTGCTTGGTCCTGCTACTGTTTCAATTTCTGGGCTTGGGAAGCAAAGTAGAGGGTGTTGGCTTATTTCTGTGCCCCAAGGGTGTCTGAGTATCCCCTGGCTCAGGCTGGGTTAGACGTTAAGGGGTAGTGGCAGTTTATTGGCTAATTTGTTTGCCTGCTGTCCACAGAGCAGTGGAGAGTTGGGTGTTTTGGGGTAATTCCTCTTGACCCTCCTATTCTCCCCTTCACTCTGGGGATTGTTCTTCAGAGTAGTTATCTACCTTACAGGGCCACAGATGTAGCCCTATGTTAATGGTGAGTCATATGAATTATATTCCACCATTATAAGGGGAGGGACAATGGGTTCTATAGCTTATAATCAGAAAATAGCTCAACAGATTGATCTGAAACTTGGCAGTGTAGGAGGGGCCAGATTGATGATGGCCCTTGCCAATTCTGATGAAGAAAGGATGAGATATGATTTACACATAAGACTTTAACATTTGAAAACTGAATGAGGCTGGTATTGGTTACCAGTTAGATACGTATAACATGGAATGGTGGCTTCAGTTGCATGATAGCTTCAGTTGCACAGACTCCATCTGTCTTTTCTGATGAACAGACAAATCTGGCACACACTCTGCCACTGACAGCCATCCGGCTCCAAGATAGTGCTGAAGATGGAATTCGATACCACAATATATGCCTATTGTCTAAAAAATGCATTTGTTAAACAATTGGCCCTCAACAGCTGTAATTTGCCAGAATTTTGGAGCTTGAGTGAGCAGGGAAAACCTGACTCAGTTTAACTATGGGTTCAAACTCAACCCAGAGTTTCAAGTTTGAATGCCATGTAAATAACCCAGAGACTGGGTGTCTATGGTTTGTTTACTGCAGTGGAGGGGCATGCAGGAACCAGCATGCACACTTGATCTACTGCATTTCTAATAACATTTCCAAGACAGCCTGGTGGTCTAGCGGTTAGAATGTTGAACTGGGACTCAGAAGATCGGGGTTCTAGTCCCCACTCAGCCATGAAGCTCATTGGGTAACCTTCAGCCTAGGCTACCTCACAGAGTTGTTGTGAAGATAAAATGGAGAAGAGGAGGACCATGTAAGCTGACTTTGGTCTCTTGAAAGAGAAAGAAAGATGGGATACCAATGTAAATAAAAGTAAATGTGACACTAAATAAATGTTTTATCATGTTATATCTTATGGTGGAGTGGGGGGCTGGGAGGAGAGCATTGTGGCATCAGGCTCCTGTCTTACCTACAGGCCTCTGTGAGTACAGCTGTATGCATTGCTCTCTACACACATTCTAATGAATGTGCATAGGTTAGGGGAGGAGCCTGCTACCACAATTCTGTTCCCCTCAAGCACACCTGCATTGAATCCTATAGTAACACCTGAAAAAGGCAAATGTTTATGAAAATTTTTGGGATCTTTATGAGAGAGGAAACATGGAAGTGCAAAGGGACATTCTTCTACAAGTTCTAGCATACAGTTTTAAACTTTAATTGTGATATGAATATATTACTAAATCCCCATCAGCAACATTCTATTTTCTTCACAATGTTCTTGGCCTTGCAAAGCACAGGGCTGGGCATCTAAGAGATGCAGATGCTAATAATGACATCTGACTCCTTGGCAGGCTCCAGAGACATCACTGTTAGCAATTCTGCTCTTGCCTGGGGCTGTGTCACCTGCTTCAGCTGCTGTTCATTGTGTAGTTTGCACTAGGTCTCATAACCCACTTTTCACAACTGGGAGCATGGACACTGAACTTAAGATTTGCTTCTTAGAAAAGAACATCATGACAGATGTGCAATAATTTATAAACAGCAACTGGAACGTTGTTCATGAATAGTAAACATGGTCAGTAGCCCACTTTTTAAATATATTTCGAAGGGGCTGTTTACACCATAAAGCATAGGGTTCATGCACTCCCTACTTCTGATCTGGCACAGCTGCAAGAAGGAGATCAAAAGAATCTGTTTCCATTTTAAACTAACTACATTTCATCTGAACTGGGACAAACTGTGGTTTGTTTAAACTATGATTTCTCCAAACAAGTCAAACTCAAACAGTGGTTTCCAACCCTGGCTTGTTCAGAAAAAAAAATGTTAAAACTAAGAGCTTTTCTACAGGAGACATTTATTGTGCACTCCTGATTCCTTCCTCGTGGTTAGTTACAAGTTCTTTAGACGATGTTGTGATCCTCCAGTTTCACTCCTGTTTTTAAAGAGCCCTTTCCCAGGAATTTTCAAGCGGGAGAAATTGTGTATTATTTCTGAAAGAAATATTTCAGAAATAGTATTTTCCTACTTGTGTATTTGTGCTATTCCACTGTAGCACAGCTCCACCTCGAGGTTAGGTGGTGGAAAATCAGGAAAGGGAATGCTCTTTGTGCAGCGCTCAGAATTCAATTATGTGGCGAAACCAAAAGTAAATACAGCCTCGTGTAGAAAAGCTCTAACTGGTTCAGATGAAGCAACAAACTGGATTCAATAAAAATAGTAGGAAATGCTTCTGATCTCCTTGTAGCCACAGTGAAGGCAGAGAAAGCAGAGAGGAACAGATTCATTAACATTATATCTCAACCTGATTGCAGAAGCAAAGCACTCTTTTCACATTCATTTTCTTCCCTGACTCTTTTCACACAGGGCAGAAAGAAGAAACATAATGGTGCTTTGGAAAGTACTACTAGCGCACTTTGCCACTGTAACCAGCAAACCCATCATTTCACCCTATAACCCTCTCCAATATTGTATGGGTGCTTGTGTTCACCTGGCCCTAACATTAAGAATTCTTCATCTACATCATCATCATAACTGATCAACACTCACATTTCATCACAGGTCACAAAACAAGTAATAATAAATCAAGAGGGAGAGATACACATGTGTATACCACACACACACCCCTTTTATGGAAATAAAGGTATCACAAGGATGCTGAACAAAAGCAAAGCTTTTAAACTATAGGAAGGGAGAAACAGGCTAAACAATAGTAGTAGGGATGCTGGATGAATCCATCCAGAGCAGGTGAAGTTTGTTGGTTTTTCAGCAGCTGCCCCCACCAGCTTACTTGTGAGCTAGGGTTGCCATATGTTCCGGAAAACCAGGATTGTCCTGGATTCCAATCAATTCCAAAATGTCCCAGCCAGTTGGTCAGGAATCCCAGATTCGGAGTCCGAGAAATTCAGACCCCCAAAATGGTGCCTTGAGCCTGCAGCGGCGGCAGCAGCAGAGAAAATGACATATCAATCTGCCACCTTTTCCAGAGCACCACTGCTCCTCTACAGGTTCAACTGAGTCACTCACTGTGACTCACCTTATTGTGGCTGTGGCTGCAGCTGCGTAAAAAAAGAACAACAGCAAGGAAAGGCATACGTGCTCTCCTCAGGCTGCATGAGTCCCATGCACTGTGAAGGAGTTTGTGGTCAGAGTTTTGGGGTAAGCGCTAGAGCCGCTGGGTTGTTTGTGGGAGAATAAAGAGAGTTTTGTGGGGTGTGTGAGGTATGGAGTGTGGGGGAGGGGAAAGGAAAGGAGGGAGGAGAGAAAGAAAAGTCTGTTCCAAAAATATCATCCTTCAAATATCAATTTCCTTGGATTTGGGTTGCAAGCCTCAAATCTGTTACTTGGAAGTAAATTGCAGTGAATTTAAGATGTCTGGATTTATAGTTGTTGATGTTTTAATTTAAAATTCTGCTTTGCAAAAATTAAAAAGAAAGAAAACAACAGAAATATTACTTTGCAACAAAGCACAAAAGCAAACTTTCATTTTAACTGAATACAATACAGTAAAGGAGATTTTCATTTTGATTTTAAAAACAAAAACAAAAAATATACACGTAAGTGCACAATCCAATTACTATAAACACTTTTGCTACCTAAACTTATGCATGTTTAATTAGAAATAATTTCCATAGAACTCACTGGAACTTACTTCTGAGTAGACATGCAGTAAGTCCATTGTCTGTAGTGGGGCTTGCTCCTAGGTAAATGTGCAGGGAAAAGCAGGCATTTAACGTTCTCCCATTGAAACCAATAAGATCGTAGAACCCTATGCATGTTTGCTCAGACATAAGTCCCACTGAGGGGGGAGTGGCCTAACGGACATGGAGTAGAGTCACAACTCTCTTGCTCTCATTAAGAAGCAATGAAATATTTACAAAATCCCTAATTTGGAGGCGATGGATTCTTGATTAACGATTTGATTTTGGGTCCGGAAGCTTTACTGCATCTGTGGTGAAAGAAGCAGCTGGATAACTACTATAACAGCAGAGGGGAAAACGAAACTGTTTTGGAGGTAGACGGGAGCTCTGACAGGCGATTACTGAAGGTAATTAATGGACTTTAATTGGAAGCAGCAAGGTTAAGATAACTTTAGAGGGAGAGGCTGAAGTGATTTAAGTGGGAAAAGTGACTTTTAACCTCCAGTTGAAGGAGCTAGAAGCCGAAGGGCAACTGTTGATTTGAGCCGAGAGGATATTTGAGGCGGATAGCGATGATTTAGGTGAGGGGTGCAGATTTATGAGTTTAGCTTTATGAAAAGAAAGCAAAAAGGTGAAAAATCCAGTGCCCCCGCCTGGAGCAGATTATCGAAAGATCATCCGTCTGATAGAAACTGGCAGCAGCTTACGAGGGTTGCTGGAACTATGCCAGACAATATGTCGGACAAGCAGCAGCAATCGGACAAGACAGGGAAATCCCCGGGTCACTCCGGAAATACTAAATATGGCACAGCTCCTAAAGCAGCAGGTGCAGTACCAAAACCGGCCAAAGAGAGTCAAGCAGAGACCTCAGATGATTTAATGAGCAAAATTCAGAATGTGATGGAGGTGGCTTTACTGAAGCAGGAGGAAAGATTAATACAAAGAATCAAGGACTCACAGCAGGAATTTATGGTGGACCTTCAAACTGTGGTGGATAATATGGAGAGACTGGAGAGGAATACGAAGAAGCTGCAGGAAGACAGCAAGAAACAGGGGGACCATTTGAAGGAGATGGACTTGCGCTTAATTGCTTTGGAAGATCGGGACAGGAGAGTTAACATTCTAATTAATTTTTTTGGAGAGAGAGAGGGAGAGAGTCCTAAGGATTTAAGAGACATAATCTTGGCATGGATTAAGGAAATTGAACCTCAGGAAACCTGGGAGATGGCGGATATTGAGAGGATCCACAGAGTGGGTTATAAGAAGAAGGGGATGCTCCCAAGAGATATAATTGTCAAATTTGCTAATTACTACAAGAAAGAAAAGTTGATGCAAGCAATTAGACGTCAAGCCCAGCTGATGCTACAAGCAACATCAATTGAGGTTTACCAAGATCTATGCCCTCAAACTGTGCAGTGGCGGAAGAGTGTTAGACTGTGTACAGTGGCTTTGCAGAAGAGATCGATAACATATAGTTGGGGATACCCAGTCTTTCTGAGATTTATGTGGAAAGGGAAGCAACATAGAATAACATCGTGTGAGCAAGGGATGGATCTTCTGGAAAAGCTGGGCTTAGTGGATCCCACGGATGTTGGAGAAACAAAGCAGGATGAAGGTGCTGGAGGCGAAGTCTGTCCTGATCGTCCACAAGAGGAAGGTGCCGTAGGTGGAAGCCGTCAATGAAGAAATATTATTGTAAAAGGATAAGAAAAGATTATAAGAGAGGGGAGGGTCAGATTTCTGCTCTGGGAATGTTGGGTTGCTTCTCCCCCCCCCCCTGAAGAGTTCTAAGAATAATTGGGCCCATTGCCCAGGAAGGTCTGGTGAGGAGGGGGGTGAAGATGGGGGGTAAATGTGGGTGGGTGGGTGAGGGGGGGTATGTGTATCACAGAGGGAGACCAATATAGAGATGTGGGTGAAAGAGAGAGATGGAAAATAAATTAAGGGTTGCAACTTTAAATGTTAAAGGTCTAGGAACTGTTATAAAAAGGAAGAGAATAGAAATGTTATTAAAAAAAGAGAAAGCTGATGTAATTTTTTTGCAGGAAACTCATCAAACAAAGGAGGGTGTAAATGAGCTTCGGATGAGGGAAGTGGGCGTTTACGAAAAGTCTTTTGGCACTTCTAAAGCGAGAGGTGTAGTGATTATAATTTCAAAAAAATGTGGTATTACTATACAAAGGGTGAAGAAGGATGAAGCGGGAAGGTTTCTGATAATTTCTTGCATGATAGGGGAGGAGGAATATGTATTGATCAATGTATATGCTCCAAATGGAAAACAAATGGAATTTTTCGATGAAGTTTTTAATGCAGTGGGTGAAGTGGGTAAAAAGAATATTGTGATGGCAGGTGACTTCAATATGGTATTAGACAAAGGGAAAGACAGGGATAATATATTAAGAGTTCTTAAGAATGGTGGGAGGACGGGGTTAAGCAAATTAATGGAGAGAAAAGAATTAATGGATGTTTGGAGAGTATTAAAAGGGGAAGAAAGGAAATATACTTTCTACTCACCAAGGTTTAAGAGTTATTCCAGGATTGATTATATTTTTGTGTCAAAGAATATGATGTCTAAACTTATAGATTGTGCTATAGGGGTAATTAAAGTCACAGACCATGCATTAATGATGATGGATATTAAAATGAAGAAGGATTATAAACAAGTTAAGAGATGGAGAATCGATACAAGGCTATTAAATAATAAAAATATAGTGGAGAACATAAAAAAAGAAATGCAGGAAATATGGGAAATTAATGAAAAGGACTCAAACTCGCAGGGGTTAATATGGGACACTATGAAGGCTGTAGTAAGAGGGATTTGTATTAGGGAAATGTGTACCCTAAGAAAACAACAAGAAGCACAAAATAAAAAGATTGAAAAGGAGGTAAGGGACTTAGAGGAGAAGCTAAGAGAGACAAAAGATAAACGCCTATTTGCCCAAATCCAAGCTAAGAAAAAAGAATTAGAGAGAGAAGAGTTAGAACAAGTCCAAAGGGATTTGCTATATTTAAGGAGGGATTTTTTTGAATATAGTAAAAATTCGAAGATGCTGGCTAGGTCCACTCAGTCAAAAAAGGCTAAGAGCATGATAGGGACAATTAGAGATAAGACAGGGAAAAGTTGTAACTTAATGAAGGATAAATTAAATATATTTCAGGAGTTTTATAAAGAATTCTATACATCAGATATAGGATCACAGGTTAAGGTATTGGAATATGTAGAGAGGAATTGGAAAATAAGATTACAGGGGCAAGATAGGGATTATATGGAAGGATTAGTTACTGAGAAAGAAATAGAAGGAATGATTGCTAAGTTAAAAGGAGGGAAATCTCCGGGATTGGATGGTTTGGGGCCGGAATATTATAAGGTTTTTAGAGGAATTTTAATACCAAGATTAAAAAAAAAATTAATAGTATAATAGAAGGAGGAAAGACCCCCCCCCCATTGTGGGATCATTCCTTGATTATATTAATCCTGAAACCAGGAAAGGATCTGACTGATCCAGCATCTTATAGACCAATATCCTTAATAAATCAAGACTCAAAAATATTTACAGCAATAATGGCAAAAAGGATGAGTAGGTTTATACATAAATATTTTAGAAAAGATCAATGTGGATTTATCTCAGGAAGGCAAATGCCTAATTTAATTGGAAGAGTCTTAAATATAATCAATACTATTAAAAAAGGAATTTAAAAGCAGGTTTGTTAGCATTGGATGTATTCAAAGCCTTTGATTGCATGGAATGGCCAGCACTTAAAACAATTTTGAAAACATTTGGGCTTGGAGAAAAATTTATGGGAGTGATGGATCAACTGTATAAAAATAATAAAGCAGAAATAATGGTTAATGATGGGTTAACGCAACAGATTATACTAGCTTGAGGAACAAGACAAGGTTGCCCACTTTCACCGATCTTATTTGCGATAGTGATAGAAATTTTGGCAAATGTTATAAGGGAGAATTCAAGATTGAAGGGGATAGGAGGGAAGGAGAAGATTAAAATAAATATGTTTGCGGATGACACATTACTGACATTAGAAGGTCCCCTGAATGTTGGGGAGCTGATTAAAGAGCATTTGAGAGAATTCGGGGAGATTACTGGTTTACAAGTTAATTGGGGGAAGTCAGAAATGATGTTATTTAATTATAACAAAGAGGAGATGGAGGAAGGTAAAGTAAAGTTATGTCTTAGGCTTAAAAATGTAGTATGTTATTTAGGAGTTAATACTGCAAAAGATTTAGAAAGGTTAGAGGAAATTAATTTTGCAAGTTTGAAAAAACAGGTAGGGGAAAAGTTAGAGGTATATAGAAAATTAAAACATTCTTGGATTTGTAGAATAGCGGTTATAAAAATGAAGATATTACCTAAGATTAATTTTTTGTTTAGAATGCTACCAATTAAAATATCGGATGCAGAGTTAAAGAGCTGGCAAAATATGATTAATGCTTATTGCAACGGAGATAAGAGAGCTAGGATTAACAAAGGGTTATGGTATAAGACACAAAAGAAAGGAGGTTTGGGACTTCCAAATATAAAGAATTATCATATTGCTAATCAGTTAAGATATGTTATAAATAGTATATTAGGGGAGGAAGACTTAAAATGGCTAGGAACGCAAACAGGGGAACTAGATTTTAAATTGCAAAAAAAAAATTTAATAATAAAATTCAAAAGAAAGATTTGAGGGGACTGGACAACCCGTTGCTGAGAAACATTCTAGAGATCTGGGAGAAAGTTAAAGGAAAGTTAATACCAGGAGACTCTCCACTCACCCCAGTGGTAGTTGTGGGAAATTTCCCAAGGAATTTAAAAGTAGAGTTGGAAGGAAGTCTGAAGGGTCAGGAAATTATTAAGTTAAGGAACTGGATGGAAAGAATGATAGATAAGGTGCAAATTAGAGAGTTGGTAAAAGGACAAAAGATAGCTTGGTTCAAATGCTTACAATTGGAAAAATGGACACAGGAATGGAAAAAGATAAATAAGAAGTGTAGAAATAATACAAGATTTGAAGATTTAATTGAATCAAGAGGAAAGAAGGAATTAAAACTAGAAAAGGTCTGACTAGCGAAATATATAGAATCCTGACAGAGGAGGCTGAATATCGAGACTCTCTTAAAATGATTTGGGAAGATGATTTAAAGGAACAAATTAATGAACATGACTGGGAGAGGATGTGGGATGCAAGAATGTTAAAGCTTTTGTCGATTAGAATTAAGGAGAATTATTATAAGACAGTATGGAGATGGTATTTAACGCTGGTAAGATTTCATCAGATAGATAAAAAAGTGTCCAAGAATTGTTGGAGGGGATGTCAGGAGGTTGGAACTTATTTCCATATGTGGTGGAGCTGTAAACATGTACAACAATTTTGGGAAAGGGTGTTCAAAGAAATAAGTGAAATAATTGGAAGTAAATTGGAATTAAGCCCAAAGCTGGCTCTACTAGCAATATGGGATAAAGGAAATGAGAATATAAATAAGAGAGAATTAATAAACAACCTCCTGGCTCCCATCAGAATAATGATTGCTAAAAACTGGAAAGGGCAAGGGATATATACTATAGAAGAATGGTATAAAGAAATATGGGATATGGCACTTAATGACAAGCTAATGTATAAAATGAAAATAAAGAGGGGAATGTCCAGTAAGAATGATTTTGGAGATGTATGGAGCCTATTTTTGGAATATGTATTAAGAACGGGGAAGGGGCAAATACCTTCAAAAGAGTCTTTACACTTTTGGAAAGAAGAATATTGTATAATTGAAGGTCTCCTGAGGAGAGGGGAGCACGGGGGGTATGCGGTATGTATTGTATTTTATGTTGTTTTATGTTGTATTATGTTGAAAAATAAAAAATATTTTTAAAAATAAGTACCACTGAGTTCAATGAGTCTTACTCCCAAGTAGGCATGCATGGAATTGCATCCTTAAAAGTACTTAAATTTCATTGGATCATGCCTTAAGTTTAATTTGGGCTGTGTATGTGGGAAGGGGGTGTTGCTTTTTAAATATGTCTAAGAAAATCAACGTTATTATAATTGTTGTAGTTATTTACAATTCATTTTGATCTTGCCAGCTAGCGGCATCGAACAGTCCATATTCTGCTAGAGCCACCAGCTGAACAGTAGTAGATGGCTACTTCGGGGTTAAATGATATCTTTCAATATTAATATTCTATGGTAGCTACTTAGTAGGCTGACCATCTGAAAAGGAGGACAGGGCTCATGTAACTTTAACAGTTGTAGAGAAAAGGGGATTTCAGCCAGTGTCATTTGTATGCAATTAGTTCCTGATGAAATTCCCTCTTCATCACAATAGTTAAAGTTGCAGGGGCCCTGCCTTCTTTTGTATATGGTCACTCTAGTATAGTGCCTGCAACTTTAACTGGTGTGATGAAGAGGGAATATCACCAGGAACTAATTGCATACAAATGACACTGGCTGAAATTCCCTTTTCTCTACAACTCTTAAAGTTACATGCGCACTGTCCTCCTTTTCAGATGGTCAGCCTACTACTTGGGCAATTGGGTTGTGGGTAAGTCTCCATATTGAATTCTCCTCTAGCTTTCGAGAACTAGTGGAGAAATGTAATTTAGTGCTATTTTTCTGTTTGATTGCTTAAATTGTTCTTTGCCTATTATTTATTTGCAGATGCTTAAGTACTTTAGGCTGCAATCCTATACATACTTACCTGAGAATAAGTCCTATTTAACTCAATAGAATTTTTTTCTGAGCAGACGCGCATAGGATTGTGCTGTTAGATAACTAAAGCTTAGATAGCTTTCTTCCTTTCCCTAGACCTTTACATATTGCTCAGTTTTTTTAAAAATCCTAGCCCCCCTCCCCCCCAAAAATTGTCCCAGTTTTGTGGATCCAGAATATGGCAACCCTCTTGTGAGCAGGCCACCTCGCCGGGTTTTTTTGAAATCACCATTTACACAAATTGCAGCCATGATTTGCAGAAATGGTGGCAGCAACATGCTTAATGTTCACAACTTTAGTCCACAATCTGCATAAATTGGGGGGCATCGTTTATGCAAAATTAAGCAAAGTACAGCCACAGTTTGTTCAAATTAAGCAAACTTAAGCTGCAATTAGTGTAAATGGCAATTTATTCATTTAAAAAAAACGGAGAAAGTTCCTGGATTTCAGGGGAAAACCCGTGGCTTGGCTTGCAAATGCAAGCCAAGCTAGGAGCTCCAGGGATATCTAGTGAGCCCAAAAAGGGCTAGATTTCCCTGCAACAGCTATCCCTAACTAACAATAGGGATAACCCAAACTGTAACGTCAATCTGGCAGTGGGATAAACTGCCTAGGAAGGTTGTAGGATGAACAGATGTGTGTTAGGAATGCTTTAAATATAAAATATCCTATTCAAGCAGGAAGGTTAAACTAAATGCCAGCACTGGGATTCAATAAACATGCTGACCTGCAAGATATATTCTACCATTTTCCATAATCTAGGCAAGGCTAAGGCTGCTTCCAGGCAAGGCTTTTGTCACACCATTGCTCTACTTCACTCACAGAATTTAATGGGGGTCAGGGGTAGATGACAACAACTCTGTTGAGATGACATGCTAAGCCACGGTGGTTAAGCATTTTGAGATAAGCATTATGGCTTAGCGTGTCATATGAGCCATAACTTGGCATATCATGTAGGGTGACCATTTTTTGGAAACCAAAAAGGAGGACAACATGGCCACCCAAGGGGGCATGCCCACCAACATGGCCGGCCTCCAAGGGGGCGTGCCCAACAACATGGTCATCCCCCAAAAGGTCATGCCCACCCAAAGGTGACCTTGGTCACATGTCTGATTTCACAGCATACAGTTAAGACAAACCTGTTCTATATAACGTCTTAATGTTAAAATTACAGAGACATTCAGTGATTTTGAAATTAACTTCACTTCTACTTTTGTAGCTTTTGCTGTTCTTTAAAGCTTTTACTATACTTTGTGTGATACAATGTCCCTTTCCCTCACATATCTTTTCTGACTGCCAATCCTTCACTGGATTACCATAGTCTCACCTTTCCTAACATTTAACACTCTTTCCTCATCACCTTTCTCATATCCTTACTCACAGATTCAGCATCCTGCTACCACTGAACAAATGAAGCAGTTGATAAGTACAGAAAAATCTAGTACAACAAACTAGCAACCTAGCATTAAGATAGACTATAAAATACTATTACCCTTTAAGCATTAGCCATGGAACAAAATGGACTAAAGGGTTATTGTTGACACTTCTCACTAGCACCTCTTAGCTTGTTTCAACTTCTGGTTCAGGGGGCCTGAAGAAGCCAATGAGGGTCTGCTTATTATGACAGAACCTCCACTGGCTGAATCTAGTGTGGTGCAGCCTGGGATTTGGGAGATCTGGGTTTTAGTCCCCACTCAGGCATGAAGCTCACTGGGTGACTTTGGGCCAGTTACCTAACCTACCTCACAGGGTTGTTGTTGTGAGGATAAAAGAGGAAGACCACATAAGATGCCTTAGGTTCCTTGCAAGAGGAAAAACGATGGATATAAATGTAATAAAAAATGAAATCTCTAGCACAACTCCCTCCCCGTTTTGACCAAGAAACAGATATATCAGATATATTCTATAATAAAGTACCTCAGAGCATGTGCAGAGTGTCCTTCCATTTCTACTATGCCACTGCAGCCTGACCCTGCACACTTAGAAGGGCCTGGGGTAGGGCTACTGTTTTTTTGCGGCCGCCGCCAGCGGGCTCTTGGTGCCTCCGCCGCCGCCAGTGGGCTCGTGCTGCCTCCGCTGCCAGGCTCATGGTGCCTCTGCCGCTGGTAGGCTCGTGTGCCTCCACCGCCACTGGCAGACTCGTGGTGCCTCCACCGCTGCTGGCGAGCTCATGGTGCCGCCACCGCCGCCGGGCTCGTGCTGCCTCTGCCACCAGGCTTGTGATGCCGCCGGTGGCGGCAGACTCATGGTGCCTCTGCCGCCGCTGCCGGGCTCATGGTGCCTCCGCTGCTGCCGCCACCGGGCTCGTGGTGCCTCTGCCGCCGCCGCCACCGGGCTAGTGCCACTGCCACTGCCGGGCTCATGCTACCACCGCCGCCAGCGGGCTTGTGCTGCCACCACCAGCGGGCTCATGCCAGAAGAGGAGGCAGGAGGCCGTGCAGAAAATGCAGGAGATTGGCCCTCTCCCACCTCTTCCGCGTGGCCTCCGGCCTCCTCGGGGCTCGTCGGAATGGCAACGAACCCCAAGGAGGCCGGAGGCCGCACGGAAGAGGCGGGAGAGGGCCGATTCCAGAAGTGACAAAATGGCCCTTTCCAACCTCTTCTGCGCGGCCTTTGGCCTCCTCTGCTGGTATGAGCCGGCTGTCGGTGGTGGCACAAGCCCGGCAGCAGCGGCGGAGGCAGCACGAGCCCGGCGGCGACAAAGGCAGCATGAGCCTGGTGGCGCCGGAAGCCGCGCGGAAGAGGCGAGAGAGGGCCGATTCCGGAAGTGACAAAAATTGGCCTCTCCCGCATGGCCAATCTGCGCGCAACTTCCGGACAACGGGAAATATTGAAAATTCCCCCCAGACGCCGATTCCCCCCCCCCCCAATTTCCGGTCATATCCGGGGGAATCCAGACGTCTGGTCACTAAACATTTCCTGCAAAAGGGTTAACAGACTAACAGAAATGTGGAAAAGAATGGGGTGCATAGTAGAAGGTTTGCGATTTCTACATCCACAGAAATTTGGATGAAGGAATGCAAATGACTACTTTCAGTGCCCTGTTACCTTTTTTTCTCTAAATCCCACCAACCATCTGAGAAATTGCTTTTGATTTTCTCCCTGCTATTTAAGAAACGGACTGGTTCACACAACACATCCTGGGTCATTACGGTGAGTTGCAGTTGCCATTTTCAATATGCATCCCCCAATTGGGGTGACAGAGGGTTGCACTATGTCATGTGAACCCAACTATTGTAGCTTATTTGATAGGCTGACCAGATAAAATCCAGGTCAGGGCTCATGTAACTTTAACAGTTGTAGAGAAAAGGGAATTTCAGCCAGTGTCATTTGTATGCAATTCCTGGTGAAATTCCCTCTTCATCACAACAGTTAAAGGTGCAGGCACTCTACTAGAGTGACCATATACAAAAGAAGGCAGGGCCCCTGCAACTTTAACTGGTGTGATGAAGAGGGAATATCACCAGGAACTAATTGCATACAAATGATACTGGCTGAAATTCCCTTTTCTCTACAACTGTTAAAGTTACATGAGCCCTGACCTGGATTTTATCTGGTCACCCTATTATTTGAGGATTAAACAACCCTCACATAACCCTCAATTAATAATAGAGGTATGTGAGGGTTGTTAAACCCTCGAATAACCCCAATAGCCAGGTTCACATGACACAGTGCAACTTTCCCACTTGGGGGTTGCACATTCAAAATGTCGGCCGCACACACCTGGCACACACCATGGCTCATCATGAGTTAAATAACCCACAATGAGCCAGCCATACTACATTAATTGGCTCAGAATCACAACATCCATGCTGGGTTTGCAAATGTTAGTCTGGACCACACTACCAGAGGTGGGGTATGCCTGTTTTTCAATGCTTTCCTGCATTTTTAAATAATAATAATCTTAAAAGCTAGCACATTATGGTAAAATATTCTAGCCTGGCCAACTCCTAGCTATACTAGATTTCTGCTTCCAGGAAAACATGTGGTTGTTTGTGATTGTCAATTTTAAGGCAAGGGAGCTTTCAAACGTGCAATTTCCCCCTTGCAATCTGAAGTAATTCTACACCTCAGAACTCTTCTATCTCATCTTGCTGCATATATAGATCAGGTCTATTTGGGCAGGCAAGCTTGGATTGCAGGCAAGCTTTCAAATCAGATGGTAGCCAGTGGTGCCATCAGGGTAGGACTTTGGGGTAGAGGTCTAGGGTGTCACTCAGCAGAATAAGAAGAAGGGCCCCCAAACTCAATGGGGCTGGCTTACCACATTTTGAAGTGAAGCAGTAATTTCCATGTAAAGTGGGTGGTCCGAAAGACCATTAAGCCCAGAGGCTAAAATTACCTAACTTCACCACTGGTGGTAGCCCTAAAACTATCCTACTATTTCCATTGGTGGTGGTGGTGGGACCTCTGATAGGACAAAAGATTGTTCCAATAGAACAACTGCCTTACTATCCTATAACAATTGTAAACGTTGCCCTTCAGTGTGGAAGCACATCTTTCGCATGTAAATTTATAAGTGTTACAGACTGGTTTTAAGTAATGACTTGATCCCTCCTGCCTACTCAAGTGAGACCTGCTGGAGTGCTAACTCTCTCTGATATTCATTTGATATTGAGCAAAAGATTATTACAGTCCCTTGATATCTGAGTGCCCTGCCAGGGTTAAATTTATGCAATTCTCTCTGGTGGAGTGGAAGGCAAGATCATAAAGTAATCAGGTGCATAAAAGAGGAGAAAAGAGCTCCAGCATGTAGGTGTTTTCACGAATACATTCTATTTATGCTACTGCCTGTGACAAAGTCATTCTGATAAGGCTGTGGGACTTTGTCTCACCTAATTTCCTTTGGCAGAGTGAGGCAGGGGTTTTTTTTCTCCTCCGCAGGATGATTGATCTCTGGGTTTTTGAGATATTCTCATTTTTAGCTGCTATTGGAAAGACTTGAATAATTTACAGTCCCTGCCACAGACTTGGCAGCTCTTTTCAATAGTCCCTGATTTATTGCGCCTAACAAAATGGTGGCTTCAGTTAGTTCTCTAGTCTATACAAAAGCAACATGTGGTTAAAGAGGACAGCAATACATACAGTGGGAGATTTAAAACTACTCAGTCCCATGAAGCACTCTTTTTTACAGAATGGCATATTCTTAACAAGTAAAGGCTGATTCACACATGCAGATTTGTCACTTGGTGACTGCAGCATCATGTGATCTATGTGAATGAGCCTTCAGAGCTCAAATGTCACAGCTGGAACTTTCATGCAACCTCAACCACCATGCCTTTAGGTAGGAACCATTCACACATTCACAACTATAAGTCATCACATGGTGAGAAATCAAGTGATTACAAACATGTATGAACCTGCCCCATGATTCTAGCTGGCCATCCCCACCCCCCACAACTCCAGTAAAGTTATTTTGGTTGCTTAGATTAACTGGGTATTTTGCAACAGACATTTTTTGTCACTTAGGCCAGATCTACACCAAGCAGGATATAACACTTTGAAAGCAGTTTGAAAACAGTATATGGAATGTGCCAACAGTTGCCAATACCATTATAAATCATAATAAAGCAGTAGTGTAGATCCTACCTCACTCTGGCATTGTCCCATTCACTTCCATGGGATTACATCACTATTAGGGTGACCATATGAAAAGGAGGACAGGGCTCCTGTATCTTTACAGTTGTATAGAAAGGGAATTTCAGCAGGTGTTATTTGTATGCATGCAGTACCCGGTGAAATTCCCTCTTCATCACAACAGTTACAGCTGCAGGAGCCCTGCCCTCTTTTGTAGAGTGACCAGTTTAAAAAGTTGGCAGGTAAAACAAAACAAAACAAAGATTTCCAGAAAAGACCAAGCTTTGATTGACCCTTGAATGTGTAAACACTTCATAAGTTGAAGACAGGCAAGAGAATATTATCATGGGACAAGTGATATATCGAAATGACTGTTTAGGGTCAACTGAGTAGCTGCTCCATGACTGTTCTGGATCAACAGCTGTCAGCTGGTTCAAATATAGTTCTTTGGTAGTTCTGAGTTTAGAGAGAGAGCATAGCTAATTGGGCTTGATGCTTGTGATGTTTATTTTACCCTCCAATTTCCTGCAGAAACCCTATGAGTTGTTGGGTTTGCTGGTATACACGGAATTTGTTTTATAATCAGCATGGAGAAAGATTTTCTTTCATTAAATAGAGTGGGTGTGTGCTGTACTGCTTCTGAGAGTTTAGGAGTTTACACAGACTGCAAAAACAAGGAAGTAAAAGTAGAATTACAATGAGGGTGATAGACAACATACAATGGTTCTGGCCTGTTGAAACAAACAGGGATAAATGAAGAGCCCTTTCCAGAAGCTATATTCAGGGTTGAACATTTTTGTTTGTTCCACTGATTCATAACCCACCCAACCCATATTAAATAAATTGAACCAAGTGGAGACTGGGAAAATTCCACAGAAAGGATTAATCTTCAAAGTTCTCAAACCATGTGCACAACTGGACCATACATGGACACTCGCAAAGGCCACAGGCAACGCAGTTACACACTCATCGCATCATTTATTCGCATGTACACAGAGAATAGTAATCCCATCCATTTATTCATACACTGCTCTTAGACTCATCATTCACACACCCAGCTGGTTCAAATCTCATTCACCATAAGGTGGCAGCTGCTATCAACGGCCTCTTTAATGCTCCATGCTGAGTGATTAACATTTGCAGGAAGAGTTCAGATGACTTTTCAGAGATATTTGATATGGGAAAGAGAGAAAGTCAGGACTGACATGAACCCCTGGAGATATGATTACTTCATCTTGCTTCATGAGGAGCATTTGACAGAGAGTAGAAATAAACCTCCCCTATCCCAGAGATCAGGCATGAAGCAAGATACATTACTAGCAGCCTGAAAAAGGATAAACATTCCAACATTGCTCTTCATGTGTCTTTTGATATGTAGACTGCATTCAGTTTGCAGCATGTTAGCCACATGTAGTAACCTTGCATGTTTCTTAGTGGTGCTGAAACAAAGTTATTGTATCATATAGCTTGGAATTCAGATAGGAGAATGTATCTGTTCAACAAAAAAAATCTATTTCAAATGGTGTAGATTGGTTGGTTGTTGTTGTTTTTAAGCAAACCTCAATAAGGTGACATTTATTCAAAGCTCTAAGTTGACTACCTTCAGATTTACAAAGTATGCCACCTACATCATCATCATTAACCTAGTCACTGTACAAAATTGTTTTTATTACCCTATTTGAAATCTTACAATCTAATCAAAAACACAAGATGAGAGAAAAGGAAAAGAAAGAAAAAAGAGGAGGCTCATAAGATAACTGAAAACGTGAAAGACTGAGAAAGTTAAGTGCATGGCATACAGTTGTTGACAAACTACTATTCCCACTTTCAGTGAATCACAGCGCAATCCTATCGATGTTTACTTAGCAGTCATTAAAATTGAATTAAATGGTTCTTATTGCCAGGTACATGTGTATAGAACTGCAGCCATAGGAAATTGGGCCTGATATTAGCCGTTCTCTGTACTACAGAATTGCCAGTGCTTTTGAAAGATGCTAAATGGCCATTTTTCATCTCTTTTACAGCACAATTCTGTACATGTCTACTCAGATGTGAATCCCATTAAGTTCAATGGTGTTTACTCTCAGGTAAGCAAGTATAGGATTGCAGCCTAAATCTCATTTTGGATGTTGAGTTTCCAAGGAGTATGTCATGCAAAGTTATTTTATATGATAAAGTTACCACAATCCTTTCTAAGGATGTTTGTGTGGCAAACTGCTTCCATACCCTGAAATCCCCCATATATAAGGTGACCATATGAAAAGGAGGACAGGGCTCCTGTATCTTTAACAATTGTATAGAACAGGGAATTTCAGCAGGTGTCATTTATATGCATGCAGCCCCTTGTGAAATCCCCTCTTCATCACAACAGTTAAAGCAGGAGGAACCCTGGTGACTTTCACCGTTTCTAAAATAGTTATGAATATTGGGTCCCCTCTACAAGAATTCGGTTTGATGCCCGGTTGTCCGATTATGCGCATCTTCTCGCAATAGCTTTTACGCCTAATCCCCATACACGGGAGGGGGTGAAGCACATTACCGCTTGTATGAAACGGGCTTTAAAGGTGTTTAATGTGGAGAATCGCCTGTTTACATGGCCAAAATGCGCTTCAACTCCCGCAGCAAATTAAAACTCGCTATTTAACACGCATTCGATAATGCGCATAATCGGACAGAAAAAGCGCCTCGGCCCCCAATTTGCGCTTCGCTCTTGTAGAGGTCAAATTTTTAATGCGCCTTGAAAGAGCTTTGTAGAGGCACCCTTGGTCTTGGATTGACACTGATGCATCTGAGTTAATCAAAGCACCATATGTGGGTGACTCTAAGAAAGCCAAATTGACTCCACCACCCCTTTCCAAAAAGCTGATGACACAGTACTACCCAAGTTTAACACCCGTCCTGCTTTCTTCACATGCTTGCCAACTAATTTTCCATGTGACACAGCCCTTTTCCAAACCAATTTGAATTAATGACTCATATAAGATTGAGAGTTGTGTCAAATGCTTTGTTAAAATCTACACTTACAGTTGCTTCATCCACTAATTCTACACTTTGATCAAACAAAGTCAATTTCACTGGCTTAATTTGTGATTTTTTTAAAAAAAATCAATGATGTTTATTGCTAACGACTCTATTACCCTCTACTTGTTTCAAAGAGTCCATTCATGAGTGTTGCATTTTATGCTAAAGGAAGGAATTAGGCTTGCTGGATACTAACACCTAGAGGTATCCATCTTTCTTTATTTGAAAAAAAAAATCAATATCACATGCGCTATTTCCAGGCCCTTGATCTTCCTGGCTCCTCAATCATTATTTTATCTTAATGATCTGAATATATGTGACTGTGTGCAGGGTGGCCAGATACAAAAGAGGACAGGGTTCCTGCACTTTTAACAGTCATGTGGAAGAAGGAAGTCATGCAAGTGTTGCTTACATGACAAGCATTCACATTAAGTAGGGTAACCATGTGGAAAGGAGGACAGGTCCCCTGTAACTTTAACAGTTGTAAAGAAAAGGGAGTTTCAGCAGGTATCATTTGTATGCATGCATAGGGTGACTATATGAAAAGGAGGACAGGGCTCCTGTATCTTTAACAGTTGCAAAGGACAGGGAATTTCAGCAGGTGTTGTTTGTATGCATACATAACCTGGTGAAATTCCCTTTTCATCACAACAGTTAAAGCTGCAGAAGCCCTGTCTCTTGACCATGTACAAAAGGGGGCAGGACTTCTGCAGCTTTAACTTTGTGATGAAGAGGGAATTTCACCAGGTTCTGCATTTATACAAATGACACTTGCTGAAATTCCCTTTTCTATGAAACTGTTAAAGATACAGGAGCCCTGTCCTCCTTTTCATATGGTCAGCCTATGCATGCAGCACCTGGTGAAATTCCCTTTTCTATACAAGAGTTAAAGATACAGGATCCCTGTCCCCCTGTCCATATGGTCACCCCTACATTAAGGAGCTTATTCATGAAAAAATGTGTCCTCAAGGTGCGTGCCTTTAAAACTGAGTTCAGCTAAGAAGCATGCATGTGCTACCCCACTAAAGATGTCTCAGAACCAACTATGTGTATTACATTTGCTCCTGGGAACATGTATGCTGCAAATGCTTTAATGCTTGGCATAGCCTAAAAATCGAATAGGGCAACCTAAACATGTCCACTGAATGCTAATTTCTTGCATCTATTTTGCCTCTCCAGCCTTTTATCAGAAATTATCCTCCATATATTTTTTTCCTTTTATTTTTAAATCTCTGAATTGCAAGTGACCTGTCATCACACACATCATCGATCAACACACCTTTTCCCCCTTTTCTTGAAGAAGCCATGAAGTTAGCAGAAGGGGTGGGGTGGATAGGGGTTGTGGGGGATCTGTCTCTCTTTTCCACCCTCCTGGCCCCCTCTGACTCTCCTTCTCTCTAGATTGACCATCTCTCTTTGACTTTAAGGTAGTTTTAGCTTGAGGGGAGACTTCTTTGGTAACCCACTGGGACAGAGGGGAGCATAAGGTGGTCTCTCTCAAAACCCCCAAACTGCTAGTCTCTACATGTTTGGGATTACACATCACAGCATTCCTGGCCATGGGACATACTGACTTGCAATGACGGGAGTTGTAGTCCAATACCTTTGGAGGGCACCAGGTTGGGGAAGGGCTGCTCTAAACAAAAAAAGAGAAGTAGGTGGCCCTAAGTTGTTCATCATGAGTTTTCCACAACCCCACAGTCACCTCTGCATATCATATTCTCCATTCTGTCCTCATGGTTTATCTGTTTTGGGAGAATGAGAATTTCACTTGCACTTTCTGCCTTCTTAGAAAGGATGTGACGTTAAGGCTTTTCAGTGCTTGGTTTAAAGCTCTAGAGCCTTAACATTGTTTTGTAAACCATAGGTTTTTTGTTTAATGAATTACTTTATAGACTGACCTCACAAAGAAATTTATATGAAATTATTAAAATGATAAAATCAATAAAATTATGCAATAAAAAACAAAGAAGACCAACTCTGTCTTGGAGAAACTCACTCTGTTTCTTCTCTCAGGGCAAGATGGGAGTCTTCATGCCAGTGGGGCCAAGGAACTGAGGCAGGTCTACAGTGACCATAAAACCCCCACGTATAAAACCCCCATGTAGAATCACCACTTCTGCTGACTTCCAGAGAGTGCTTGACCCATCCACTGCTGTTCTCTTCCAAGTAAAATTCTTTGATGCCTTGATCATAGAATCAGAGGAATCGTAGCATCCTAGATTTGGAAGGGATTATTGAGGCCAACCTACTACTCCATGCAGGAATCCTGTTTCAAGTATCCATGACAGATGGCTATCCAGTCTCTGCTTCAATACTTTAAGTGACAGAGAGCCCAGCACCTCCATAGGCAGTTGGATCACTTGTCTGATTGCTATTACCATTAGGGTTCAACCAAAATCTGCCTTCCTCTAACTTAAAACCATTGTTATTTATTTATTTATTTATTTATTACATTTGTATACCGCCCCATAGCCGAAGCTCTCTGGGCGGTTTACATAGGATTAAAAACAATTAAAAACAATATACAAAAATTAAAACAGCAAAAACATACAACATACACACAATCTGTACATTTAAAAACCACTTCAACACTTCAAAAAAAAAAACAACAAACAAACAAACAAACAAACAAACAAAAAAAACCCCTACAAAAACAAAACAAAACAGACCCAGGCTCCTCAGATATTGCCAAATGCCTGAGAGAAGAGGAGACAAAAGGACAGGTTGTGGCCATCTTGTGTAGGACAACCCATTAGGTACTTGGAAAGTGCTGTCATATCCGCCCTCAGTCTTCTCTTCTCAAGGCTAAACATTACCCATTCTTTCCATCTTTCCTTGTAGGACTCAGTTTCTAGTCCCATTATCATATTTTTTTGTCCTTCTCTGAGCTCATTCCAATTTATTTCAATCCTTCTTCAAGTGCAGCATTCAAACCTAGAGAGAGTAAGCACCATGTAGAGTGGAAGTATTCCTTTGTATGATTTTGAAAATGTACATCTGTTAATGCAACAAAAAAAAATGTCTTTGCTCTTGCTGCAGAGAACTTGATTTTCCTAGATTGTCAAAGTTTCTCTCCCATCTGCTCTTGAACACCACTTTAGAGGACTCTTCAATTTCAGATTGTCTCTCGCTGCTACAAATGCCTTGCTGGACCCAATCCCTTCTTTCCGTCCCAGACGTGAAGGTGCAAACTGCCTGGGCAACCCAGTAGTTCCTGTCCCATGGTGTTTTCTGTGCCCCCTTCTCCCCTGTGTCTCATTGATCTGACTCATAAAGACACCATATCTGTGGCCAGTTCAGCCTGCCATGGGGCAGAGAAAAGTCTTATCCCCCATACATGAACTGGGCACAATATACACAGGAAGAATGAAAAAGGCTTGTGCCTTATTCTAATGTGACAGGTGGTTAACTCTGCCCCTGGTGGAAGTCCAATCCCATCCCCATAAGTCCCACTTCCGGAAATCTGCCTCGGAAGGAGAAATCACCAGATGAGGTCATGTAACTCCTCTACAAATTAATCATGTCCCCATGGACCAATAGGGGCTACACCCCTGCTACACGTGTGGGGGATTGGAAGTGACATAGGGGTCATTTCCAACCCCATGCCCAGAAGTCCTACTCTGCAGAGAGTGATCGCCTTATGAGGTCATGTGACCTGTCCATAAACTCATCATGCTACCTCTTCCTATTCAGCCACAATAGCATGAGGAGTCTGTAGAGGGGACACACGATCCCATCTGGTAAACCTCCATTCAGGGCATGACTTTTGAAACTCAAACTTCTTGGGATAGGGTGGGAAATGATCCAGGGTCTGCTACCTTGCTTTCTGGACCTCACAATGTGATTGATACTCTGTTGTACTGACACCCCCCCACACTCCATTGTAACCCTGCTTCTGGACTGTGTACGGTGTGTGACTGCCTGAATGTGGTTTGTCTTCTGACTGCTATGTTGACCACTCCTGCCTTAGTCGGAAACCCTGGTAGGGATGTCAGAGGAAACTGGGGGGAGGGGGGAGCTTGACTAGCTTTTGCCAGTCCGCACCCCTCTCCCCCAGACTCTGTTCTGTATTCCACCAGTTGGCTTGACTGAGTGCACAACAAGTCAAGCCAGCTAGCAGAATTTCTGTATTTATTTATTTTTGCAACCACCACCACCCACCACAAATTTTGGTTATAAATTGGCCAGATTTGCATGATTTGTGCAAATTGCAGTCATAATTTGCACAAATTATGCAAATTTGTGCAATTCGCAGCTGAAATTTTTGCAAATCTTTGTTTGCGCAAATTATGGCTAAGACCAAACAAAAGTGCATTTTTTAAAAAAAACCACTCGCAAAAGCAAGCCATGTCGGACTTGCCGTGGAAGTCCAGTGAGCCCAAACAAGGGCTGGATTTCCCAGCGACTGACATCTCTAACCCCTGTATCTAACTGCTTCCAGTCCCCCACATGTATGGCAGGGGCTAAATGGATGGATTTGTTGGAGAATTACCATGAACCCCATCAGGTGATGGCTCCATCTGGGTGGGACTTCTGGGGATGGGGTGGGACTTCTGGCAGATGCAGAGCTAAATCTCCTGTCTGATGGATTTAGAGTTTGATGTGAGATAGCCTTTATCAAAACCTGCTTGATCCTGACACTCTGTCTTCCATTGCAGGCTCACCAAGTTCCTTTCAATGTGCCACATGGAAATAGAGTTGAGGAAGGAGGATGGAAATGTTTCCATGAGTTGTATGAAGGGAGGGGCACTTGCTTTGAATGCTTCCCCTGAAGCTTTAGGAATGGGGCTTCCAGGCTTAGTGACAGGGCCAAGGGAAGAGGTCTACATGTAGTGTTCACCATTTGTTTTAGTCACTCTGAGCAAGGCTGTATCCACATCAGACCAGGCTGGAGGCTGGGCAGGACATTGGAGAGTGCAGGGCATGAAGTGCTGACTGGACATTTCTTTCATAAGGAGCTGTTGTTCATACAAAGGTCTGCAGTGAAGCCAGTATCTCAAAGTCATGGACTTCACTTTACCAACCTATTTTGTCCTGAAGATGTCTTTTGATATATGCACACTCCACAGTAAAGGAAATAAGGATCAGAAGTGTAGAATTATAGATTTTGACTCAGAGGAAGCATTTGATTTTCTTTGGATGAGACAACACAAGGCTGCTGCTGGAAATGGCAGCCCCAGGTTGAGTCTCTCTGCTGCCCTCTCTAGCTATGTGAGATTGGGTCTGGATTTGAGTGTAAGTAAATGTTCTAGTGGTAGTAGGCTTCACTGCACCCTCCCTCCAATGGCAGACTGTGGAAAGCATGTTTCAACAGCTTTTCCAGACCATAGTCCATATTCCACAAAACAGGCCAGAATGCCTATTGTAGAGGGACCATATAGAAAAGAGGACAGGGCTCCTGTATCTTTAACAGTTGTATAGAAAAGGGAATTTCAGCAGGTGTCATTTGTATGCATGCAGCATCTGGTGAAATTCCCTCTTCATCACAACAGTTAAAGCTGCAGGAGCTACAGAGTATAGCTATAGCTAGTATAGCTAGCATGACCAGATACAAAAGGGGGCAGGGCTCCTGCAGCTTTAACTGTTGTGATGAAGAGGGAATTTCACCAGGTGCTGCAGGCAAACAAATGACACCTGCTGAAATTCCCCTTGCTATACAACTGTTAGAGATATAGGAGCCCTGTCTTCCTTTTCATATGGCCACCCTAGCTATCTCAAAGGCCAGGCAGGTGATGGCCACTAACTTAGATAATCTTTTTAAAGGATTGGACAGATTTGTGGAAGATGAATCTACTAGCATCTGTTAGCCATGACCAATAAAAGGAACCCCCATTTGTCGGATGCTGAGGACAAAAAATGTGGAATGGCCATGGCCTTCATGCTTTCCTCCAAAGACTAGTTCATAAAGTCCTCCTAGGTATTAAAATTAGGGATGTGCATGGGCCCCCCAGATCAGATTGGAACCGGGATCAGAACCGGGATTGGCATGTCGGATTGGATCGGAGGCTTTCCGGATCAGATCAGACCCGATTCCAATCCAAAAATCGGAAGTCCGATTTTCGGATTGGATGCCATTTTAGGTGAAAGCTTTCCCCCAATGCAAGCCTATGCGGAAAACATGGGGGCAGGTGAGTGGGGGCCTAACTCCCTCCTCCCTGTTCCTCCCCCCCCCACTCACGCTCCTTACCTACCAGGGCCATCCACTGCCGTCCACTGGTCCCTTCTACTGAGAAACAGGCTTCGCAGCCTGCCTCTCAGTAGCACGCTGGGTGACATCATCACCTGGCGTGCTACTGAGAGGCAGATCACGAAGCCTGTTTCTCAGTAGAAGGTACCAGCGGACGGCAGCGGACGGCCCCAGCAGGTAAGGAGGGCGAGTGGGGGGAGGAGGTCTGATCCTCCAATCTTTTTTCGATCCAGATTGGGTCCGGATCAATCAGATGAGATCGGACGATCCAGATACGGGATCGGAATTGGATAAATTTATCCGATTTCGGCTGGATCGGGTCCGGATCGTGGATTGGACCTGATCCAGTGCACACCCCTAATTAATATCACCATTTTGTAAGATTGTATAATTTTAAAAGCATTATTTTAAAAGCTAAGAACAACAAAGCACATCTACCGATAAGGGAAAGTGTTATGACTGCTGAACAATACTCGGCCCATTTGTGCAATAGGACATGTCTCTGACTTTGCCAATCATTTAAAAATTAGCACATTATTCTCTAGTCAAGACATACCTGAAGCAATTTTTACAACTATAATCTTTTACAAAATGAAACCCTTTCATAGGCATGTGTCCAGCATGACATTTTCTTTAGAAAGATCTGACACAGAGAAGTCCTACAACTGCATAATTTTAATGAAGGACCTTCCATAAGATTAATGATAAGGCATTGATCCCAAAGGAGCTCATCATGTGCAAGTGCTTCTTATGTAATCTCTTTTAGCAGCTAGCATTTATTTGGCTATCATCAATGAGCATCCATATATTGCATTTTTACAATAGCATAAAGACACACAAAACCAAGATCAATCTTTCAGGCACAGGATATTTTTAGAAACACACCACCATCCATCTATTCCCTTAGAGCCATCTGAGCCCTGCTCCAGTATCCTCAGCTTCAGGAGCTAGGTGAGTGGCACCTGGGGGAAAGCCCTCTTCTGTGATGGCATTTGTTCAATTGGTACCTATGTTTTAATCTAATTTTCTTGAGCTTTTGGTTAGGGTGGCCATTGCATTGCCAAAAATGAGGGCAAAAGGTAATGCAGATTTGCATAACATTTGCATGTACTATTTTATATGATTTAGAAATAATTACTATAAACAGAAATACAATAAATCTCACCATAGTGAGGAAGACTGTGACCCAGGCCTGGGTGCCTGCTCAGACTGCTTTCCAGATGCCAGATGCTTACCCTTTTTATAGTTCTTTATCTTTAAACTAGACCTGGGCCATGTCTATGCCATCCGTTTATCCCGGAGTCAGCTCGAGGTCATCCCTGTGTGTCCAAAAGGGGATCCCAGGGGCAACCGGGGACAACTACTCACTTTCCCTGGGATAAAATGGATGGGACTTATCCTATTTTTCCCATGCTCTCAGGACAGCCCTGAGGACCACGGGCAGTGTGGTGCTGGCTCCTGGGTCCTACCTCCTCCCTGTGAGTAGCAGGGCCTCAGGAAATGGGCACAGAGCTGTCCAGGAGGCTCCGTGCCCATCGGGGGTGAGGGGCAGCATTTTTGCCATCCTTCAGATGGCTCTTGGAGTGTTGGGGTGCCGAGTTTCCCAAATTTATTTATTTATTAAACTTACCTTGGTGCTGGATCACACCAGTGCATTTGCACATCTTCTCGTTAAAAAAAATGTCATGCCAGAAAGTCCCTCTTTCCTTCTGGGACATTGTACTGGCATGTGCACACTGGGGGACGATCCCAGAAGCAGGAAAGCCTAGGATTCCCCCCACCCACCCACCCTGCTCCTGGATAGCCAGGAAGTGTAGATGAGCCCTTCGTCTGAACAGCCCTTTAAACAGAGGACTGTGTTCTCTAAAGCAGGACACCCACTCTATTTGGTTAGCAATATCATGATATTCTGCCTTTTTACAACTGATTCAGTGTGTCTGGTTGTCATTTTTTTTAAATTGAGTTTATGTCATTGTCATGAGGCAGTCTGAAGAATCTTCCTCTGAGGAGGAAGAAGTGGCAGAGACTGCAGCTTTACCCATTCCCCAGGACTTACCGGAGGAGGAGGAACAGCAGGGAGATTCCTCTGAAGAGCCCCAGGAAAGCCACCCTCTCCCACCCCGTTTTTAATGAGGAAGACTCGGGACCTGAAGGAGTTTGTCCAGTAACTCCCCAGCAAAGGCGGCAGCTCAAACGGGTGGAGAAAGCTAAGCCCACAAGGCGAAGCATGAGACTGAGAAAACAGAGCACAGCTGATGCAAGCCTTAAGTAAGATAACGAAGGAATTGCACGCAGCTGTGAACAGGCTCAAGCAACTATAAAGGAGAAAGAAGGCAGAAGCTAAGATCCTTGAGAACAACCGTCGTCTTTGGCTCTTGACACCCAGCATACTCCTGAATCGGAACCTGTGGACTGAACAACCGGCTTGACTACTTTGGCTCTGGACTTTGGACTGCTCTAATACTTGGTTTGACCCTCGGCTTGACATTCGGACGGACTGAACTTTTGGCGTGACCTTGGCTATTGGTAATTGGATTTTGGAATTGCAAATAAACCCTTTAAACCGTTAAAGGCCTGGCATTTTTCCCAGACATTCTTAGATAAGGGAGTTGGCAGCCTTCCTATACTAAGAGTCGTAAATACGACAGTCATTTATATATTTTTACATTGCTATTTTATTCATGGTAAGTCATGGCAGGCACAAATTGAAGAAAGACGGGATCAACATTTTTAAACTAACTAAATAAATAGTTTGTGAAATATTGTGAACAATGTACTCCTCCGATTTATTTCAGCCGTCAGCCAAATGTCACTCTAAAATAATCCATCTCTGCTTTGCAAATGGATGTGTATGTTTTTCACCAAGTGAAGCCACAGAAAAGCACAGACTGCTGTTCCTCTCATTCTTTTCATTTTCAAGTCACTCTAATATCATCACTATAGCAAGAAAGGATCGTACTCAGCGTCTGATCTCAGCCTCACCTATACCTGCCTTCATCCCTTTGTCTACCCTTCATTGCACTTGGTGAGATAAAAGGCATATCACACAATTTTTAAGTAGTAATATTCTCTCTTTCTCTCTGAATTCAATAGGCAGTATGCCAGCAACCAATGTGTGTGTATTTTTTCCCTCAATCAAATTCTCTTCTGTACCACAGAATGCATGAAACCACGGCCAGATCTACACCAAGCAGGATATAATGGTATGAAAACAGTATATAAAAGGCAGGAGCCACACTACTGCTTTATAACAGTATTGAAGTGCACTGACAACTGTTGGGGCCCATTGACACATACCATATACCATTATATCCTGCTTGGTGTCCTGCCCTCTTTTGTATCTGGTCACTCTAGTATAGCTCCAGCAGCAGCTTTAACTGTTGTGATGAAGAGGGAATTTCACTAGGTGACACCTGCTGAAATCCCCTTTTCTATGCAGCTGTTAAAGATACAGGAGCCCTGTCCTCCTTTTCATTAGTTCACCCTACCAGCTCTACCTGAAGGGGTTTGGGATTGAACCTGGAAGCTTTTGAATGCAAAGCTGGTGCTCTTCTATTGAGCTCAGGCCTTCCTGAATCTACTTCCTTTTATTGCTGTGTGAGTTTGACTGAGTTGAAACAGAAGACACACATTTGTGGCTGGCATATTTCTAAATAACAGTTCTAAAGCGAAGGCAACAATTACAGTCTTGAGCAAGTATTCAAAGCGAAACATTTGAGCTCCACATGGAACAGAGCTCAAATTCACAAATACAACTGCAGCCCTCTTGCAACACTATGCTTTGTATTCAAACCTCACCAAAGTGTTGTCACTTTGTCAGCCATCGACTTGTCATTTGCTTTTCATTATTTGGTTTTCTGAAATTCATGAACCCACAGCAGTTTGATTTTATAAGGTTCCACTTTCGCAAAGTAGATTTCATTAAAAAAAAATATGCCAGGCATAACATGCAAAGATAAAGTCTTTCTACAATGAAGCTATGGTGGAGAAATCACATTTAACATGCACAGGTTTGTGATTGGTTCACTAAAACAAACATAAACTGCACCTTGAAGTTCTTAAAGGATGCAAATTTCTCATTAAGGAAAGAAAATACAGTGTGCCCTCTTACACATGTGTTTGGTAAAGGTAGTTGCTTCTGCCCAATAAAACCTTGTGAGTATTTATGATAATAGTCAGTGTTTAATGCTGGCCTGTTTATACAGTCTGGCTCTATCATGCACCAGATTTATTTATTATTCATTTACAATATTTCTATACCACTTGCCTATCTGAGGATTTTGGAGCAGTGAACACATGAGGTAATGATTATGTAATATGTACATGTAGTATATAACATGGTATATACGTGATACATAATTTTTACTCAATACTGTGATGAATGCTGAGCTGCCAGGCCAGCAGTCATCAGTTTTGTTAAGCAGATTATTAGTCAATGGCACAGAATGGCTAGTAAGTGCATAGAAATCATTCAGTAGAATCCCTGGAATGCAAGACAACTCATCCTCCTGCCCCTAGGGATGTCCAGATGTTGTGGATTGTGCAGTGCCATTTCTTCTGGTACCCATTCACAAGTGGATGCAATTTTTCCCCATTATGCAGAAAAATACACAAATAATTCCATAAGAAAGTTCACAAAATTTACATAATGTTCGGAGTATCGTCCCCCATTCCATTCAACTTTTCCCTGCATATATTGTCCAGCATGGCATATGTCTCAGGAGAAAGTTGCGTATTTTCCTCCAAATTAATTTGCATAAATTTCAGGAAACTAAAAAATATATATCTGGAAGTCCATGGACTCCGTGCACTCTAATGAGGCTGATTCACAGTGGATTCCACCGATTGGATTCTTAGAATCTTGTATTTCTCCAGCATCCCTACTTGCCCTCCTTCTGCCAGCTAAGGGGATTGGCCAAGGGGGGAGGAGGAACTGCAGGTAGAAGCAGAGAGACAAATTGAACCTGAGAGAGCTGAGAGCTCTGGAGGCACCTTGGAGTGCAGGGATCTCTCTTTGGAGATCTGGTGTGGGTTCTTGTGGAAGTGGAATGCATAACAGTCTTTTTTTGTGTGAAGTGAGAAAATGTTATATTTAAATATTATTTTCTTCTATTGAGTGCCTATGGCACCACACACACCCTTGCTGGATTCAGTGAAGGGAAGATCTTCCTTTGCAAAAAGTTGTTCCTTTCTTGATTGATATTAATAGTTGTGAAACATTTAGAACAGCCAAATTGCTTGTGTGAGCTCTCCGGTTACAGGCAAGAGCTGAAGGGACAAATGTGAAATGATATAAAAGATATTTTTTTCTCCCTGAAGCACTATTGTATCTTCCCTGTTAGTATCTTCCCTGTTAGTAATTGCTGACTGCTACATTACAATGAAATTGACTGTGGCTATATCCATAGTAATGGCCAACGGTCAACCCTCTATAGCATTTATGTCATCTGAATGAGTTCTTTCTTGATACAGCGCACATTTCTATTTTCCAATAGGGCATTGTTGCTTTAGTCAGAAAGAAACACCATTCCATCCAAATGAACATAAGAAGAGCACTGCTGGATCAGACCAAAGGTCGATATTGTCCCACATCCTGTTCCCACAGTGTCCTAACAGATGCTTATGGGAAGCCCACGAGTAGGATATAAGCACAATAGCATCCTCCCACTCATGTTCCCAAGCAACAGGGTTTCTCTGATCCTGGAAGTAGTATATAATCATCATGACTAGTTAGGGTGACCATATGAAAAGGAGGACAGGGCTCCTGTATCTTTAACGGTTGTAGAGAAAAGGGAAGTTCATCAGGTGTCATTTGTATGCATGCAGCACCTGGTGAAATTCCCTCTTTACCACAACAGTTAAAGCTGCAGGAGCCCCACCCTTGTGACCAGATACAAAAGATGGCAGGGCTCCTGCAGCTTTAACTGTTGCGATGAAGAGGGAATTTCAACAGGTGCTGCATGTATCCAAATAACACTAGCTGAAATTCCCTTTTCTACGCAACTGTTAAAGATACAGGAGCCCTGTCCTCCTTTTAATATGGTCACTGTATGACTAGTAGCCATTGATAGCTTTAACCATGAATTTGTCTCATCCCCTTTTAAAGCCGTCTAACCTGATGGCCATCGACATATCTTTTGGTAGCAAAATTCATAGTTTAATTATGCACCAGGGCCAGATCAAGGCCATGATGGGCCCTGGTGCTTGCCCACAACCCCTCCCTAATTATTGTTCCAAGGAAGGACTCACCACATCATCACTACATAGGACTCACCCATCTGCTATTGCTGCTGGGGCCATTCAGGGGCATGCATAAGATGGCCAATATCCTCTGGTGAAGTTTTCTCTCTTGGTTGTTCACAAACCCTATACACAGAGGTGCCTTCTGGAAAGGAGTGCTGCTGGCTGGCTCCCTCTGCCTATTTTTCCTAGTGAAGTCAAAGTCAATAGGAAAGGTTGACTAGGGTTTATTTATTTATTTCTTTATTTTTTTTTTTATATATATATATATATATATATACACACACACATATATTTGATATAGATATAGATATTATAGATATACCTATACAGCTTACCATATCTATAGATATCTCTAGGTGATTTGCAGAATGAAAGATTAAAACCCATCATAATAAATACGAAAACCCATCAGTCAAAATGTTTTTAAATATTTAAAATTAAAGCTAAGAGCACAATAAAACTAAGTGGTCAGCATAATCGTTCAGGAAAGCTTGGGTAAAGAGATGGGTCCTTGAACATGCCACTGGTGGTGCCTCCCAAATACCGGGGGGGTCCATAACGTGGGGGTCACTGTAGTGAAGGCCTGTTTCCAGATTGCCGCCTCCTTCACTGATCTTCGCAATTGTACAGGTCTATATTTTGACAGGCAAATGATCAGACAGCTTAGTCCCAGGGGTTTATATGCCAACAGCAAGCCCCTGAACTTGGCCCAGAAGCTGATATAGATAGCCAGTGTTTTATTTCCATTCTCAAAAATGAATCCTAGGATCTGTTTTAGAACTTTCCATCTTGCACATGCTTGGACCTCATAGGCCCTTTCTGAGACTTTGATTTCACAAAGATCGATTTAATAGAAATGCAAAATGTAGCACTTGGTCAATTTACATTTAAAGGTGAATTTTAAATGACCTTCCCCTCATCAAAAGAAGCCATCAGCTTTATTCATACTAAAAGAGAGCCCAATCAAGAATGAGCCACTGCAGGCCTAAATGCAATGACTCACAGCTTAAAGATTGACTGAAATTTCTCATTCAACTGAGTTTTTTTCTTTTTTCTTTTTTAGAAAACATAAAATTATAGCTGTTCAGACATGACCTTTTAGATCACCTTTGCCAAGAAAGAGAGATTGGACAGAGGCAGTAATTAATATGCATTTCTTCCATCCTGAATGAAGGATTTTTAGCAAAGGAATAATAGCTGCTTCATTGAGTTGATGAGAAACATTCTTGCTCCAGAAGACAGTTCTGATTGCCATAATATGAGGTGTAGAAGGCCTACAATTTTGAGGAAATGACAAACAGGGAGTCAGTCACATCGGAATCAAGCATCACTAAGAGGAATGAAATCAACTCAGTGTTGCTACCCTTTCAGTAAATATAGAAATGATAGATTGGGTACCTGCCGAAAGGAATCAGCAAGGCTTCAACTTGGGATAGCAGATAGTGAGATAGCACAGTAGCAGCTGGTAAGCTTTGGAGATGGTACAAATTGGGGGTGAGGGGGAGAATACTTACACAGCAGCCCAAACTGTTATTGTTGGTGTCTGAGGGGAAAGAACAATTCAGGTGTAATGGGAGGTTGGGTGGGAGTTTCAGGAAAATAAAAGGAAGTATTTTTTTCACACAGCGCGTAATTAAACTATGGAATTGGCTACCACAAGTTGTAGTGATGGCAACCAAACTGGATGGCTTTAAAGGGGGATTGAACAAATTCCTGGAGGAGAAAGCTATCAATGGCTGCTAGTCCTGATGGTTCTATGCTACCTCCAGTATCAGAGGCAGTATACCTATGTACACCAGTTTCTGGGAAACATTGGCAAGAGGGTGCTGTTGCATTCATGTCCTGCTTGTGGGTTTCCCACATGCAACTGGTTGGCTATTGTGTGAACAGAATGCTGGACTAAATGGACCTTGGTCTGATTCAGCATGGCTCTTCTTATATTCTTAATGGGAAGGCTTATTTTCCTGTTATGAGAATGTCATGCCACGAGCCTCAAATTCACAGCTCTTCCAACCCATCCCTGCTCCATGACACATGAGGAGAGTAAGGTTATAGCTTCTGTTGATTCAAACCACAGTTATATCAAACCAGGGTTCCAGGTTTGTTAACTTGACGGCTGTATGTCCTTTTGTAGAAGGACAATTCTCTGTCTGAACGGCTCCCAGGGAACTGTCCTAGATTTTGGAGGTGTCATCTATTTGAAAGGTTGTCGTATCCAAGTCTACTATAAAGGTAAGGAACTATCAGGAGGAAGAGCTGGGCCTTGAACAGCCCATCAACAGCATCTGGACAGCAGACTGAGAAAGGCACACAGATCACCTGATCACAGTCTTCCCCACTATGGTGAGATGTACTGAATTACTCTTTATATTATAATAATTATTTCTAAATTGGTATCTAAACTTATAAATTAACATTTGCAAATTTAATGCAAATTGGTATCCTCTTTTGTCCTCTTTTTGAGTGATATATGGCCTCTTTTTCTGGCAATTCACAAGTGGCCAACTTTTGTCATTTGAGCAATCCAGTTTCTTGTATGTGGACATAATGGGCAGCGGTGCTTTGTTTCAAACCTGGAATGGAAGTTTTACATTTCTTACTATTCCCTAGATGTCAATAAACAGCGATTTTCACTTGATATTTTGTACTCAGCTATATATAGTTGAATATAAAATACATAAAATATGAAGAATGTGTGTATGCATTCTTAATTATAATGTGCATAATAGTAGTAGTAGTAGTAGTAGTAGTAATACATGCACCACCTATACTTGACAAGGTGTGCCAAAGGAAGTGAGGCAGGTGGCTACCAGGAGGAGGGCCTTCTTTGCTGTGGCACCCCAGCTGTGGAATGCGCTTCCTAGAGAGGTTCGCCTGGCACCTCCGTTATACTCTTTTTGATGCCAAGTGAAGACCTTATTTCCCCAGTATTTTATTTTCCCAGTATTTTAACAGTTTATCATCTTAGTCTTTTAACTTTGCTGTTTTAAATCTGTATAAATCTCTGCATCACTGCTCGGTTTTATCCTGGTTGTGCTTTTATATTATACTTTTATATTGTGTTTTTATACTGTTGTTTGTTTTATACTTTGAATTGTATTTCATGGTTTTGATTTTTGTGAACTGCCCAGGAAGCTTCTGCTATTGGGTGGTATAGAAATGCAATAAATAAATAAATAAACCCTAAAATACAAAAAGCAAAATTAAAATCAGCCTGCCCAAACAGGGAGATTTTGTAGTTAAGTAACCCCAAAGGAAAAGTATTAGAATAGATTTTTGAATTGGAAGAGAAAGCCACCATGGAAAAGATCCTTCTCCATCACTTATCAAGTTGCATGTGCCACATATATAGTGCCTGGAAAAGTTGCACTCTGACGTATATCATTTCCTTTGCCCCTTATTCATATTTGAAACCAGATTATTCTTTGAAATATGGCATTGGAGAGGAAGGTGTCTGCTTTTGTGCCATCTGAAAGTTATCTGAAGTGCCAACTTTAAAGTACTTGCAACATAGTACATCTTTCTATGGGGAAAAAATGACAGTGGAAATCATGAAAGCTTAACACACTTGTGAAATAAATCACAGACTTCATCAACAACAGCATCTTTTGACAGGGTGCTGACATCCATGGGGTGGGGGGAGAGATGTTCACACAAAATGATCTGAGACTTAGCTATTTATGAAATATGTTCTCTAAAGCATTTAAGTATTTGGTATGCAGAGTTAGAAGCAACAATTCAAAGGAGGGGGGCAAATAAAGCCTTTTCTAAATTTACTACAGCTGCACAGGCATTTTAAGCTTTTCTACACAAGGATGTTCGACTACTAATCTGCAGTATCTACTTTCAGTTTTGTTGCAGAATTAAGATCTGACCAGTATACTAAGAACATTTCCTTTCCTGCTTTTCTGCTCCATAACCTCTAGATGGCAACATGAAATAGTGGAATAGCACAAATACACAAGTAAAAAAGTGGTTTCTTTCACAATTAAATTCTGCATTTTTCCTGCTCTAAAAAATCACACTAAAAGTGCTCATTAGACACAAAAGCAAAACTGGAGAACGGGTGAGGAATGGTGAGTGCATGATAAATGTCTCATATAGAAAAGCTCTCTGTCTTAAATCCCATTTAAGGATATCGTGATCAGCCAGATTTTACATTTCCCTTATGCATTCCCTTTAGGTATCACTAAAGCGAAAGACAAACTATCCCCAATGACTTTGGGTTAGTGGGCCTATTTGGAATGTTGAGAGAGTGTTGTGGACATGCTCAGAAAACGGCTGTCATGGGCGGGAGCTTGCCCTGTCACAAAATGGCAGAGGTGAGATCTGAGCTGCAAAACACAAAACCACTCTTTTGAACCCACATTTTTCAGCTCCAACACTCATTTCAAGGAAAACACATTATTGAAGATGAGAGACACAAGACCCACAGGCATTCTTGGAAATAAGGATAGTGCTGGAATCTGGCATTTTGCTTTGCAGTATGCCAGCCTCACAGTTAACTTTTAAAAAACCATAAAACATCTTCTTTAAAAAAATTTATTAGGGGCAGGGAGCCTGATGGGCACCAACAAAGTTATCTATGGTACACCACATTGGAATCCCCAGGTCAAAACCATGATAGTTGATGTGGTTTGCTGTTATTATCTAATATGGAGTTTTAGTATTTTTACAGCACAGTCCTGTACAGTTTTAGTGAGACGTCATTTCCACAGTATTCAATGGGTCTTATTCCCTAAGTACATTTGTTTAGGATTGCAGTTTTACAGTTTAAATTCTATGCATGTTTCCTCAGAAGTAAACCCCATTGATTTCAATGGAACTTACTCCTAGGTATGTTTTATAGGACTTCAGCCTTAGGGTTCAATCCAGAAAAACACTGACAAAAGGGAAGTAGGTGGAAGGTGACTTTCCCATATCCTCCTTTCCCCAGCAGCTCCCCCAAAAGCCTCTCCTGGAGATTGGGGGATCCTGCTGAATGACGTTGGCAGTGGCATGTAGGATTGAGAGGGAAAGGGGTGTTGATATTCAGCTGGAGGTCCTTTCAGAAAAGGTGCCCCCATTTTCTCTATGATGACATGTGCCCTCTTTTATAGAGGACTGCTCTCTGTTTGAAGGGCTGCCATAGGATTGTCCTCCTTTCTGAAGGCATCTTCCATTTGAAGGGCTGTCTTGTCCAAGTCCACTGTAAAGATAAAGCACCATCAGAAGGAAGAGTGGGCCTTGAAGTTGCCCATCACCAGTACCTGGAAAATAGACTGAGCAAGTTCTGTGGGTCACCTGGTCTCAGTCTTCCACACTATGCTGAGATGTACTATAATTCTATTAAAATTATATTTTTTATTTCTAAATTTGCATTTATACATATATATTAACATATAGAAATGTTATGCAAACTGGTGTCTTGTGATGTCCTCTCTTTTTTGGTGATTCATAACTGGCCACCCTAACTGAATCCTGACTCAACCTCCCACATCACAGCCTCTTTTGCTCAGTAGGGTCACCCAACTCTAGGGAGATGTTTTTTAAAGGGGCTGAAGAGGTTGCTAAGTAGATCAATGGTGGGAAAGTCACTTTTCAACCACCGCTGCTTCTCTGGATACAACCCTTAGTGTATGTATGTTTGTTTTAATTGCTGGTAGGATCTCCAAACTGCCTGAAATATCCAACGTGCGGAAATAAGCAGGATACTGTAGATATGATATATATTTTATTTGTAGCTAACCTTTCTACCCAAGTTGGGTACTTGAGACAGCTTAAATCCTATAGTTATTCATTTGGTACTGAGATGGGCCTATCCCAATGGAGATGAGACAAAAATGCATTCTACTAATTCAGTTAGAAAGCATTGCAACTGTGGAGGGGGTGCACAGTGCATGTTTTTTCCCTCAATTACACTTACTTATTCCTTGCGGCTGCAAATCGCTACAATTGTAAAAGCTTAAACAACGCTTTTCAATTACCTCAGCAATTACACTCCCCCCTCACACACACACAATCTTTTCTGGCGTTCACAAACACTGTGGGCAGAAATCTGATACCACACTATTTTTTTTGTCAGAAGTTGGCCTTTGCTGAAGTCAACTGAGTTTCTCCCTTTTAACTCGTGTGAGATCAGAATCAAATGCAATTTTTTTGCCGTCTCAGTTTTGTTAATATATTCTGCCGCAGTGCATAGTTCTTCGTCTTAAACAATATGTTGAGCTGGTGTATAAAATTATACAGCATAAATTCCATGGTAGAAGTACAGTGCAATCACCTTTGCGATATAGATATTTTTCAATACAAGAAAAAAAGTGCCAGCTCAGATCTTTTCTGTGATCACCTAAAAAACTTAAGAGAATCTTTAGAAAATGAGACTGCAACTTGGGAAGTTGAAGTGTAACCATTCATGCAGAAAAGCCATTAGCAGCGATTTCACCTCATTCCAGCCAGATCTCTGCAGCTTATCATTCACAATGGGCCAAAAACACAGGGGCGTAAATGGAGCTGGATGTTCCTGCTAGCTTTATGGAATGACTGAATTATTAGAATTTTAGAGTTGCAGCCATGTTGCGAATAATTAAAATGATCAGGGGGGGCTTCCAAAGTTGGGCGGACTCTTGGCATTCACATAGTAAAGTTCATCTCTACAGGAAGGCAGGAAGCATCCCAGTATAAGTGCTGCTGTTTAAAAGATGCTTACTTAGGCTCTTTAAAACTCCAATATAAGAAATGTTTTAACTGCCTTAAGCAATTTGTTCTTTTGTTCAGTCAGCAATTCTCAGGTTATGTCACAGTGGGCCTTTCTAGGCACAAAAATGACCCCCAAGGACTGCTGGCTCCCATACGAACCCATGTGTATGGTGAAATAACCTCAGCCTCTTCTGGATTCTTTCATCTGCTAAGACTCTGTGGGTGGTGATCAGGGAACAACCTTCCTTGTGGTGAGGCCCTGATTCTGGATTCCAGCTCTGTGCACATTGTGATGTTCTTCTGATACCAGCTGAAAAGATTTCTTTTCAGCCAAACATTTTAATGACAATGAGTTTTAATGCTGCCAATTGGAGATCCAATTATTTTTAGTTCAATATTTTAATCATGTAGACCATTTTATCTGCTGCCGCTTTGATGCTGTTTTATGTTATTATTGCCGTTATTCTTATTTAAACTTGTACTGGATTCTGTCATATGTGTTTTATATTTTATCTATAAACCACCTCGTATTAATTCTGAAGCAGTGTGGTATAAAATAAGCAAACTTACAAACAAACAAACAAAACCATTTGGTCCTCCCAATATGTAAACAAAAGACAAATGGTTCCCACAGCAGTGTTCCTTCTTGTTCTTAGGCCAGATCTACACCAAGCAGGATATAGTGGGATGAAAGTGGGATGAAAGTGGTATATAAATGGCAGGAGCCACACTACTGCTTTACAGCAGTATTGAAGTGCACTGACAACTGTTGGGGTCCATTGACAGATACCATGTACCGCTACATGCTGCTTGGTGTGGCTCCTGCCTTTTATATACCACTTTCATACCGCTTTCATACCACTATATCCTGCTTGGTGTAGATCTGGCCTTTGTTTCAAGGGCCAGAAGAAAAGAGAGAAATAAATTCTACATGGGTCTGTGCATGGAGTTGCATCAAAACATGCAAGGCCCTCTGTATGAAGTACTAGGTGTGTGTGTGGGGGGGATTCATTCAGTTCACACTGATTTTTCAGTCTGAAATCACTATGCGAATCAAAACCCAATTACCCTTTGAAATTCGCACTTCTCCAAATTTTGCAGTTCCCTCCAATTAAAAAAATGCGTATAAAATACTTAGATTGGGGAAAACATTAAAATGCATTACATTAGGAAAATTGCTTGCAGAAGACGTGTATATCAGGCAAAATGAATTAAAACGCAGGTATTAGGAGAAATGTGTACAGAAATGCGGGTGGATTTTCATGCAAACTTTAAACACGATCTCAGAGTTTAGGATGAACTGAAGATTGGAGAAATTCTCATATTTTGAGATGAGCCAAACATAAGATAAAAAAAATGAGAAACTGAGAGCAACCAAAATGGCCAGATTCATCCATCCCTAGAGCTACCTTGGTTGTTGGCATTCTTTTATGAGCATTCAGGGTTAGCAGAAGTGTGTGCAGGTTGGCTAGGGATGGAACAGATTTTTCATAGCAGTCTTATGCGAATCAGGCAATATTTCCCCTTCTAAAAATAAAAAGGAAGGAAGGAAGAAATGGACATGATAGCCATAACTGAAAGTAGGACAAAGACTCGTTAAAGGCTAGGAAAGCATTCTCTTATTTATTGTCATTTCTATTCCACCTTCCTCCAAGGAACTCATGGTGGTGTACACAGTACTTCCCTCCTTTTTATCCTCACACAACAATCCTGAAAGGTGGTTTAAGCTGAGAGAAAGTGATTGGACCAAGGTCACTCAGTGAACATCTTGGCAATGTGTGTCTTTGATCCTGGTTCTCTCTCCTAATTCTCAGTCCAGCACTTTATCTACTACACCATGATGTCTTTCTCTTGGGAAGGCTTTGCAACTGGATTCTTCTCTCTTGCTTCATATCTTATGTTTGGGAAGAAGAGTTCCACAGGTAGGGTGTCACCAGTTGCCAGAGCAGCTATTTAAGAACTGGTAGATGTTCCCGTGGAGTGGTCCCAGTCAACAGTCTCACAGCAGCATTCTAGATCAACTTATTTTTTTTTAGCAATCAAAAGCAGGCCCATATACAAGATATTGCAGTAGTCTAATCTCGAGTTTACTAAAAGAAAAATCAGGCAGTTGCACCTGGCACATCAGCCAAAGCTGATGGAAAGTGGTTTGTGTCACCAGTGCCTCTTGGACATCAACAGATAGAGCCACATCCACCAGCATTTCCATGCTGTGATCTTGATATTTTAAGGGCAGCTCAATCCAATCCAGAAATCTTTGGACACCACTTCTGCTATTCATGACACAATAATTTGGATTATATGGGCTAACCTGTTAGGAGACTTTGAAGAACCTGCAACAGATTGGAGCAAGAAACCTGAATAAGGATGTCCAGCTAAACCTCTCTACATGCGTACCTCCCCCGCAATTACAGTATTCCCATGCCCAAAACAATAACCAGCCAAAATCTAAGGTAAGTCTAGGATTTTTGTGATGCTGCCATTCTGTAATAAAAGTTTCAGGAACAACAAGTCTCAACCTTCAGTTTGACTGCAGACAGGGGTTGGATTCAGTGGCCTTATAGGCCCCTTCCAACTCTACTATTCTATAATTCTAAGTACCTTGTAAAGGCACCTTAGCTTTGCTAAACCCAGGTCTCTTTTGCCTAAAATTATATAATATGTTGCATGCTACTTAAGATGTGCATTCCTACTATTAGTCATGATGTTTAGTCCCATTGATTTAACTGGTACTTACACACAAGTAATTAGGTACAGACCTGCAGCTTTAATGATTAGTATCTGATAAATAACAAGCATTAGTACCTGATAAATAGCCACTCCTATGAAAACTTTCTTGCGTGTGTGTCTCTATGAACACCTATGGGGAAGAGTTTTCTCAGGGTTAATAAATTCTGGTTCTCACAGCAGTCCATGGAAATCCAAGAAAGTGATGAGACCCTGAAGCCACCAACAGGCTTGTCTACACAGGGACGATTGATTCAATTACACCAGGCAAATTAGCACATCAAGCAAATTACTTTACTATTACCATGTGAAGACCAGAGGGATAATGTAAACAATATGTTCATGGATTATGATCATTCTGTCTGTAAAAGCAACACTAGATGGTATTAAGTGTTATTTTAAATCTGAGCTAATTTAAATTCTAAGTAGCAGGAATGAACTACCACATAGCCTGCTCTTTAAAAAAAAAAAAAAAAAGCACATGCTCCTTTACAGGCCAGATAGCATTTGGATCATTTAAAACAGTCATAGGGAATCTCCTGCATGGCGACCAGATATACCTGCAGGAGGTCCCTACCCAGCACCTGCCCTTATCTCAGATTGGAACAGTGGATAGTGGTGGCTCAGATTTTGCTGGGGCAGTGAATCCAATCTGGATTTCAGTCAGAAACTTCCAGAACTATAACAGAGCAATCCATGGTCCTGAAGCTATTTTGGGGGTAGGGTCAACACTGTGTATAGCTTATATAGAGTTCTGGGTGGTTCTGACTGAAACCCAGAATGGATTTACAACCCACTGAAATCGAAACCACCAGCTTCCACTGGATTGGAGGAAAGGGATTTCCCAATTCTCTCCCACGCTGCAAATGAGGCTTTTAAAAGATGTTCATTGGTGGCAATGGAGGCTTTTTAAAAGCCTGATTTCAGTGGAGGAAGGGTGGTGAGTGAGTGAGTGTCCATCTGTAAGAGTGTTTGAGTGAGTGGGGTCCGGGCAATCGCATTGAGGCTGCATGCCAGTAGTAGAAGTGGGCCCATTCTGGGGTGTACTCCTGCACACTTCTTGCAAGCATTGCCCAGTGTGTTTGCCCAGAACCAATTCAGCTCTCTGGCTGAAAAAAGCTTCCCCACCTGTTCTAAAACCACAACACTGCTGTGTGTTCTCCTGTCGGTAGATTTAACTCATGGCCCAGGAAGATTCAATACATCTTTCCAAAGGAAATACAATTAGATCTAAAATCCTCCTCCATCTGAAAGCTAAAACAGGGAGCTATGACTTTTAAAGTGAGAGACACTAGATGCCTACCTGCCTTAGAAGCCATGATGATCTGTGATCTAGAAGCCATACCTTCCAATCTCATAGAAGTGAAGGTGATTGTGGTGGCTAATCAGTAACACAATAGTAGCTCTTTACACCTGCTTAGATGTGTTGTCACTTACTTGTGATTTCTATCCTGGCTCTCCATCCAAAAACGTCTGTAAGGCACCTTAACAACAATGACCCAGTTCAGGCTTTACTATCTCATTCCAACGAACCACAATTTATGGATTGGGGTTCAAGCCGTGTGCCTGCGTTCTCCCTCATTACCCCGCCTTCCCTTCCAAGCCCAGCTTCAACTAAGATATCATACAATATAAACTTTCATATGTCTACTCATATGTGAACCCTAGTGACCTTAGTGGGACTTACTCCCAGGTATGTGTGCACCTTATTTTCTTTTAAACCATGTTTCCCTTAACATCCATACCAGGGCCTTGTTGATTCGTCAATACTCTCTCCCAGTTTAAGACAGCCATAAAAACTAATCTCTTCCAGCAGGCCTACCCAGATGAATTTTAAACCTAAGAATTTTAAGATGTCATGATTGTTATTTTAATACTGTATTGGTTTTATATGCTCTTTCAATCAGTTTTATGTATTTGATTTATATTGTATTGTTGTACCTAATGTTGTTCCCCACCTCGATCCAGAGGGAGAGGTGGGTAAGAAATTAATAAATATATTATTTTTTTTATTATTATTATTATTAGACACCAATTTGCATAATCATTCCTCCAACCCCCCCCCCCCCAGCATCGCTGCTGCGAAGCTATTTTATATTATAATCCTGCAAAACTGCAGCGAAGGGGTTATATGGCTGCAGTGAGCATGGGCTATTCAGCCAGGAAAAACTGCAGCACTGTTGTCAGATGGCAACAGCAAAAAGAATTGTTGTTTTGTGGCAAGTCTGCGCAACTTTGAAAGCCTGTAGCAGCACATTTGTGATATTCATCATAACTGCCCTTCCTTTCATTCCTCCAACTTTTCTATTGCCATGGTGGCTATTACTCAACTTGTTGTGCCTGCCCCCTGCCCTGCATTCCTGTGCCTACCCTGCACTGGGATCCACCCCTAACTATGCCCATGCTGTTAATCTGAACTGAAGCCACCACTGACTGATGACAAATAACCACAATGACGTCGGAGCAATATAAAAGTTAGGGTAAAATGACACTTCGAAAAAGCACAGTTTTGCAAGGAAAAGCCCGATGTGGCTGCGAGCTGGTGGTTGCATCATATAAACAACAGGACCACAACTGTGCAGCCATGAAAGGGTATATAGACCATATAGACAAGCCCCAGGAAAGTGTGGTTTAAGGACTCCCTCCAAGCTAGGATATGAAACTACATTGCTCAAATGATTCCCACATCTGCATCTCTGGGTAGATTCCCCTTCCCCCTGCTTGGGTTAACAGATGTTTAGTACACTTAAGCATCAAGTAGCAAAGAAGTCGGCCAATTCCTATGCCATGTACCCACAGTGTATACTAAGCAGACACCAATGCTTACAGATTCAAGGAATAAACCACAGAGTATATGTACTTGGACACTGAGCAGAGAAGGGCCGGGGAGTACTGTTCACCTATGACTTTGATCTGCTTCAGACACTTCTTTTTCTCACACTGTGTCAGAAAAAGCATGTTTGCGATAATATGTACACAAATCTATTTTGTCTTGCAGTGAAAAGCCAATATACAAGAGAAATCCACTGTTCATATACCTAGAGTAAGAGATAATATAGGGGGTGTGCACTTTCCAATTTAAGAGATTAATATCGATTTGGTAGCAACCCTTTCCTACAAAGCAACCCCAATTCAGCTTGTTACTGATCTCAAAGGACAATGCTCACACATTGGCCCACCGAACTATAGTTCAAGGCTTTGTAAATAATGATTTAAGAAACCAGAAGCAAACAGGGCCGAGTGCTCTTCCCTCAACCCTCCCCTACCCTCACCCCATTGCACACCAGCTTTGATGCCAAGATCCGGGCTTATATTAAGCCAGAGTTAACTCTTATGTATGCTGGGGATCTCTGGCTTAATGTCAGTTAACAAACCAAGAAATAAGACCAGATCATGCCTCCTTTGAGTGTTTGTGGCTATGAGTAGGAGCTGTCATCCCTTTTCTCAGCTGTGAAAGAGGGCAGAGATTCACCACCACATAGTTGTGCTAGGTTCAAGCTCAGCATCTCTGGAGTGGTGGGATAGGGTAATGGCAAAACAAAGTTTGGCTGGCTACCAAGCCAAGCCAAGATATGTTGATCCCCTGCTACTCATCATCTAACTTTAATCTTACATGCAACTCTCCTTCCATCTTCCCCTAAAACTCCAGTCCTTATTCAATTTCAAACTTCAGAATCATGAAAGCAGAATTATAATTTGCAGGATCTTTATTATGTTATAGCCAAAGTCCATTATGATAGAATATATACACATACAGACATGGCACGCACGTCACACTGCAATTCTTGGGTTGATTAAGCCAGGAATTGCCAGGGATTAGTGATGTGATGAGTGCGCTACCTCCTGTGCACTCATTTCTGCTTTCAGTTAAACAACCCAGGGTTAACACAACAATTGCCCATGGCTTGTTGTTGGGTTAACTCTGAAGTGTTTCATCTATAAGCAACCTAGAGTTTCCAAGTTCACAAAACATGAAAAAAAACAAGAACAGGTCATGGAAAGTGTGCAGGAAGCAACGCTCATCATTTTGGTCATCCCTGGAATTGCAGTGTGACATGTGAGCCAGGTCATTATATACATCCATCCATATATTCACAGACACACATACAACAAAGGTTTCTGGGATCAGATGGATTGTCTTTTTAAAATAGATTGGCACAACAGTCTTAGAGAGCCAGCCAGAAGGAAGTTTACCAGTTGAGTTGATATATGTGAACAGCTTGTCTAGAGTTAAAGTCCACCAATCAACATCTAAGGTAAATACTTCAGAAGGGATAATCTCTTCTCCAGGTGCCTTACCTGTCTGGAAGAACAAAATCAAGTATTGACTTCTGTTAAGGAAACAGGCAGCCACGCCAGGAGATCATTAGGTGTATTCAGGTGCTCAGATGATTGATAATTCAAACAATCTCCAAAAATGCCACTGAAATGGGAAATCCATTTTCCAGGGCTAACTGGGGCAAAGCAGAATTATGCCAGGTAAATATATGGGAATATGCTTGTTCTGAATGCATATTTTAATTTTAGTGGGGAAAATGGAGGAGGGGGTTGAACCCAATATAAAATTATTATATTTTGAGGGTAACATAAAATAAAAACACTGTTAAGACTAATGAATATGAGGGGAAATCAACCAAAGGGGAACAAAATAAAAGGAATACAGCAGCTCAGATACCACCAGGAAATAATGCGGAACAGTGAATTAGGCAATGTTCTCACAGTAGAGAAGGCATCTACTGGGTGTCATGATCTACATAAGAGAAAAGGTTATATAGAGTTGTGTCTTTAAACAAGTGTTTTATAGCTCCCTCGTTACTGCCCACTCATGGATGCTTGCAGGTCATTCTGATAATGCTGTTAGCCTCCTGTGCACCTTCCGCTCCATTTTTCACTTTTAGCACTAAAAATAAAAACTCAGGAAACCTGACTCTCCTGGGGTATATCGATATTTGTTGGTTTTTCCTGCTGTGTGCAGGAAAAGTTGCACTATAAAATGCCCGCTAGAGGGTGTTGTCCCGTTCAACTGCATTGAGGCTGTACAAGCCACGTGGTCGCTGCTGTCTTCCTCACTGCAGCTCGTTGCAGAAGCAGAAGAGAAGCAGGAAGCAGAGTCATGGTAAGGGAATGTGATTCTTCCCCACCCCCCAACTGAAGGAGCTCTTAGTCATACTTAGAGCAGATCAACTGAAATCTAACTTAAGTTAGGCTGACCAGATAAAATCCAGGTCAGGGCTCCTGTAACTTTAACAGTTGTAGGGAAAAGGGAATTTCAGCCAGTGTTATTTGTATGCAATTAGTTCCTGGTGATATTCCCTCTTCATCACAACAGTTAAAGGTGCATGCACTATACTAGAGTGACCATATACAAAAGAAGGCAGGGCCCCTGCAACTTTAACTGTTGTGATGAAGAGAATATCATCAGGAACTAATTGCATACAAATGACACTGGCTGAAATTCCCTTTTCTCTACAACTGTTAAAGTTACAGGAGCCCTGACCTGGATTTTATCTGGTCAGCCTAACTTAAGTCCCATTGATTGTTGTTTCCTTAACCAACAGGTCAGCTTCTACTGCAGGCACCATGGGTTACTTACAATAGGTTCCAACTATCTAGGCCATGTTGAGGTACAATAACCTTTGGGCTTATTTTATCTCAACAGACTAAATGAATCCATCCCTGTTATGAGATGTCCCCTACACTTGAATGTGTTAAAAGCTGAAGCAGGGAGGGAAGATTTGACTGAAAATTTACTGGCACTTCTTGACTTCCTAAACTACTTTAATATAATTGTTTTCAGATTACTATTATTTTGGTTTTAATCTATCTGCATTTACGTAAAAATGGGGGGGGGGGGAGGGGGGAATCCAGAAAGTCTTTGGCACCCTCTAATGGTAAAACCTGTTATTTAAGACAATATACAAAACTAAATATTCAGAATGGCAATATTTAGTGTTATTTCTGTGGCCAGATACAGGACCTCATAAACTTTCTGTTACTTGTGAAGGCAAAATTCACACAGAGAATACAATGTTACAAAACACCCAGATATGGGATTCTAAGTGTTCAAAGGCTCATGCCATTGTATCAATGAAGGTTTACAGACAGTGTCAAATAAATCAGCAATACAACAGATTCCAGGGTAGCAGTCTATAAGCAAATGATGGCCTTTATACTACTGCTGTGCCGAACATTTTGATTATTCCATTTTCAGCATTTCATGGGGGTGGGATGGGGGAATGAAAGGTCTGGCAAAAGAGGCTGGAAGAGGTGAGAATTTTAGAGAATGTTCCCTTGGGGAGGGGAAGAAGGTTTCCACATACCTTTTTAAGTGTAGGACATTTTGAGGGGACAACTTTCTGTTTGTTTGTTTGTTTTTTAAAAAACACCCCCGACACTTGCAGGAGCCCAGGAGTTGTTCCTGAATGCCTATTGGAGAAGGCGAGATTCCATGGTCTCCAATAGGCATTCATGAAGAATTGCCGGGCTCCTCCAAGTGCCAGTGGTGTTTTGTTTTATTTTTAATTAAAATAGAAAGAACTGGCTACACTTTGAAAAGGTATGTGGAAATGCTGTCCTCCTCCCTAAGAAGAAAATTCTCTGAAATTCTCCCCCTCCCTGCAAAAGAGGAAGGAAAAACAATGCCTCTTTTGCGGAGAGCGAAAAAGTTCACGAAAATAGGAAGCAGGATTTGGCACAGCACTACTTTAAATTCATTTGAAACAAAGTCAAGGCAAATATCAACATTTGTTTTCACATTGCAGGCATATGTTTCAGTGTGCTGTGAACTCTGTGTTCCCTACATTGTTTTGTACATAAACCAGCCTTGTGCGGTATCTCTGCAATAGAGTTCTGCAAACTGCAAAGCATGCACACACACACACACACACACACACACACACGCAAAGGAACACTATTCATATATCAAAAACTACCTGCCATGGGTGACAGCTAGGGTCGCTGACTGTCATCAAACAATCTAAACACATGAACTGTCGAAGACAATCCCAGCCAGAAAATCTTTAAGTACACAGCCATTGCCCTTTACTGTGCCAGGCAGGGAGTCGGGCAGTGTTATTACAAGACGTGCAAACGTATTTCTAGCCTAGGACATCTCTGTGTGAAATTATGTACTGGGCACATGCCCACTCACAGGCAGCTGATAAGATGCATACAGCGAATGTTTTGTGCTAAGTTTATAGACGCAGAATGCGCTGCTGTCTCAATTGCTCGACTACAGAGAAGTTTGCCAGCCATCTAAATTACTTCTGAAAGACTACACGCATTTCAGGAAGATAATCGAAAAGAGAGACCATGTAACAACCATCACCCTGTAACAAAAGATCAAGGCCATTTACCATCAGTGCAATGCCTAAGAAGTTTTTTCATTGTTGTTATCTTTTGCTCAGACACCACTCAGACCTAAGAAGCAACAAAGCATAATAATATAAGTAGGGGCGTGTACCGACCCCCAGATTCACCTTGGTCTTGATTCAGTGCTTCAGAAAACAACCCAGTTCTGTTTGGACCAATTCAAAGGCCATACGCTTTGACCTGGGTACTGAATCCAAGTCAAGATTTGGAAGCCTGAGGCTTTGAGCCTGCCATTGTCTATCATAGCATTTTTTAAAAAAAAAGCTATGACTTGTTTTCTGTTTGCCAGAATTGGTGATATTTGCAGATATAGTAGTCCCTTAGGAAGGAATTATGATTGCCAAATGTCCGAAAAATGGATGCAAGGTGTTTTTTTAGTGCTAGTATCTTAATTTATATTTTATATATATATATTTATATTAAAAGGGAATTGCCAATAACTTTTTTTATTTCTTGGAAGAATTGCTTAATAACAAATAGCAGCTCACTATTTTGCAACATGGATTACAGGTGTAGGGCCTTTGATCCAGACCGGGCCCATAGCAGAGGGGGAGTTTTTAAAAAATCCTGCCTTCTCATGCTAGGGATCTAATCTGGATCTGGGCCCCTGCAGTGATTCTAGAGAGAAGATGAAAAACTTAGCTGCTAGCTACATCTTTAAAGTGATTTCTATTTTGGCCTTCAATCTATCAGTTTTTGCCCCATTGTCCCCCCATTTTCACCAGACCCCATGCTTCCCTTGGCATGCAGCCCTCCATTCCCCCTCTCTGCCATTTCCCTAGCTCCACCTCCATTCCATATTCAGCAAATGCCAATTCCCCCAGTCCATGTCTTTTCTAGCCGTTAATTAGATTCCTTAGGAATAAGTATACCACAGCATATGCTAGGAAGCTGGGTATACCAATCAAGCCATTTTTGTCTATTGTAACATTTGCACATGTGTGTGTTGGAGAACAGATTTTGAAGGAGGCATTCCAACCTTTGTGTACACGAAATGTCCTAAGTATACAACTTTTGCTCATGGAAACCACATTGGAGAATGAAAAGGATATGTTTCAATAGAAATAATTTCATTTATGTCTAGTCAGATATGTATTTCTTAGTTGATATAAATGCCTTCCACTGAGGATCATCTACTAGCTACGATATGCCAAATTAGGTGCAATATAGTGCATGAGAAAGCCCACTAGAATTTAAGCAATTAAAAGTAAATGTAACTTCACATTGATTATAATCCTTCCCCCAAATCACCCAAATTGCATATAGTTTCTTTCTAAATTAGTCTTAATTAACATCCAATCCAAATTTAATAAGGGGAGTTATTTCATGTATATAATAGTTCAGAGGCAAAACACAGTGCAATAATCATCATTAAGAAACCTTCAAGATGAAATGCATTTGTGTTACTCAGGATTCTTTAGCAGTCTCCAGTGTGGAAATGATTGTCAGAAAATCAGAAATTGCACGTCACATAAAGAAAAATGGGAGTTCCTGCAGATGCCTTGAAAGAGAGTTTGACCTCTAGACAACACCATTTCCACAGGACCAGCCTCAGCCAACTAATTACCAGCCAGCTTCCTAGAACTTCTTAAAACAAGTGTTTTAAAGCATGCTCATGACTGGCCACTCACAGATCTTTGCAGATCATTTTAACTACGCTATGTTCTTCCTGTGTGTCTCCCACTCATCTACTGCTCTTTCCACCATTTTCTTTATTGTAAACTAATCTTCATTATACACGATTCTTCTGAGCTATAACAAGATTTCCTGCCATGTGCAAGAGAGGTTTCGCTATAAAACGCCCACTAGAGGGTGCTGTCTGACTAAACTGAATGGGCCACATGGTCATTTCTCTTCCTGCTCTCTTCCTCTGTGTAATTGCAGCATGTTGCAGATGCGGAAGAGATGCTGCTTCACAGCCAATGGTAAGGGAACCCGATTTCCTCCTGTCTGAAGGAGCTCCTGGTCTTAAGCCTCTATTGGCTCTCTCCCCTTTTCTGTAAGAGTCTACATGGGAATGGAATGACAGCACTCAAGCAAATACTCTCAGGCTTTGAACCTGGGCTCTGGGGAATATTAGGTGGGGATTCAGTCTTTCCACCCCACCCCACCCCCCACCATGTTCCAGTCAGGGAAGAGTATTATAGAATAATAACCAGCCAAAACACCAAAGATACCTTGTGTACATCTGAACTTAGGCCTTTTCAGAGTGTGTTACAAAGTCAAACCCTTAGAACAAGCTTTTCTACATGAGGCTGTTAAGCTGCTGTGTCTACTTTCAGTTTTGTCACAGAATTGAGATTGGAGCACTACACAAAAAGCATTTCCTTTCCTGTTTTTCCACTACATGACCAATAGGTGGTGTGGTGGTATAGTGGAATAATGCATTTACACAAGTGGAAGAAGTGTTTTCTTTCACAAATAATATTGCATTTTCCCTGCTCGGGAAAAAAAAAACTCATTGAAAGTGCTGTTTGAAACAGAAGTGAAACTGGAAGGTCATGAAGACGGCGCTTCAGATGTATTAACTACAAGTCCCATAATCCACCAGCCAGCTATTGGGAATTGTAGTCTACCACATCAGGAAAAGTCCAGGTTGGGGAAGGCTGCCCCAGAGGAATATGACTGCTAAGGAGAAGATTAGATAACAAGGATTCTAATGCAAATAAAGCAGTTAGGAGGGAATAGGGAAAACTTAACACAATACACACCAATTTAAAGAGACTTGTTGAATTTCCACCTTTGACAAAAGGTGAGGTGGTCATAGGGTGATATCTAGCATTGCATCTCTATTCCTCTTCTCTGCCCTGCAACTCCCTGTGCCCACCCAAAAAAGTGCAAATTTGGGGTGGAGAGACAGAGGGGCTACAGGGAAGATAGGGAATAACCCTCTCAATATTCCACTGATGGAATCTTTTCATCAGCAGAGAGACTCTAGTTGGATTCTGACCATTGTTCTAGCCTAGTATTCCATGTCGCTGTTTTGCTATCTGGCTTCCACTATGGTCTCCGAGGTCACTTCAGGTCAGTTTTCAGGCAGCCTAACCTAGTCCAGCATGCTTAGGGTGACCAGACGTCCGGATCCCCCCAGACAAGTCTGGAATAAGGGGGCCAAATTTGAGTCCGGGGGGAAATTTCAGAATATCCCCGAAAGTCCGAGAAAATTGGGCCTCTCCTGCGCCATCTGAGCCTTGTTCTTGGCTAGCGCGGTTGCGCTGGCCAAGAACAAGGCCTAGATCGGCCGGGGAAGAGGCCGGAATGACGCACGCACGCCCTTCCGGGTATGCGTCGTTCTGGCCTCCTCCCCTGTGCCATCCGGGGCTTGTTCTAGCCGGCGCCGGATGGAAGCGGACGTCCCTACAAGGTAAGCAGGGGGAAGGGGGCAGGGGGGAGGGGGCGCGCGGCGTGCTTACCTTGCAGGGACGTCCGCTCCCGTCCGGCGCCAGCTGCTACTGCGAGCGGGCTTCACGGCCTGCTCCAGAGTGGCGCGCCAGGTGATAACATCACCTGGCGCGCCACTCTGGAGCAGGCCACAAAGCCCGCTCGCAGTAGCAGCCGCCACTGGACGGGAGCGGACGTCCCTGCAAGGAGGCAAGCAGGGGCAGGGGGAGGGGGGAGGGGGCGCGCGGCGTGCTTACCTTGTAGGCCGCATGGTGTGGGCGGGCGGCGGGGTGCGCGGTATGCGGTGAAGGCATAGGTGGCGTGGGCGACAAATGGTGCGAGCGGGGCGTGGGCAGCAGGGCACATGGCATGGGTGGGCGGCGGGGTGCACGGCATGCATTGCGGGCAGGTGGCAGGGCTCACGGCTTGCGGTGCAGGCAAGCAGTGGACGCGCAGCTGAAGTCCAGGTGTCCGAGACTTTGAAAGCTCATTGAGCGCCGCCACCCCCAACTGGATTCCCAGCAGCTTCCTTTGGCAAGGACAGGGGAGTCTCTGTACTCCACGCTACAACTTCTGAACCAAAGCAATCCAAATTGGGTCTGCCCCTGAAAAGTCTCTGGAAAGTTGAAGTAGTGCAAAATGTCAACATCAGGCAGGGAGAGAGGGATCAGAGTATTTTTCATCAGTGTCAATTTTACATATGTCCATTCATAAATCCAACCGGTCTTCCTTCTGTATTAATCTCTCAGTTTAAAAAAATACCTAGAAATTGTGTATTGTTATGTATTTTACATCATGTGTGTTCTTGTTTCCATAAGTCAGTATTTTATTCCTATTTAAATTATAGTGCTTATTTCTAAATATATAGCTATAAATTAGCATATGGAATATGCAATTTTTATGCAAATCTATGTCCTCTTTTGTTGCTGTTTTCTTCCTTTTGTGTTTGTGTGGGGGTGTTAACATGTAAGTGGTAAGCCTCTAGTCAAACCAGTTGGACCTTACTGGGAGTCTGGGTGTACTGAGAGCAAAATCTCTGCAACACAAAGAAATTCTTCAGGGTGAAGAGTTTGAAAAACCTCTCATCTAGTTACATATGTTCATCAATTTTATAGATGCAGTATGTTCTCCCTTTGCACCCAGTCTCAAAAGTAAAAGTAAGTTCCAAAATATACCCATGTTGCAATAATCAAAGAAATAAGTGCTTTGTATGGCAAACTTCAGGGGAAAATTAAAAGCCAGCCAAGGTTTTTTTGTTTGTTTTTTTAAAACATCTTCAGTAACTGCATTTCAAGATCACTATACATTATGGCTCTTAAATTATCCAGAAGCCTTTCCCATAGCTCACTAATGAAAGGTCATCCAGATCTTCTCATAATGTGCCATAAATATTAGGGGTGTGCATCGGATCGGATCCGATCCACGATCCGAATCCGATCCGCCCCAAAATCGGGAAAATCCGATCCGATCCGATCAACCTCCGATCCGATCCGATCCGATCCGACGAGGTCCGATCCGGATCGGACGCCATTTTGAATGCTTTTTCCCATAGCCAAGTATTGTTTTACAAAAACGCCTATAACTTTTTCATTTTTAAAGATAGAAGGATGAAACTTGGGTACATTATACACTGGTTAGGGATAGTTATCTGTGAGAAATTTCAGAAAGATTGGTGCATGCGTTTTGTGGCAATTAATTGTTTAATAAATACCCAGAAATGCCTATAACTTTGTCATTTTTAAAGTTACAAACATGAAACTTTGCCACATTGTAGGTGGTACCTTGGGACCTATCTGTGAGAAATTTCAGAAACTTAGGTGCTTGCCTTGTGTGGCAATTAATTTTAGAAAAATGGGTAGTAGTGGGGTAAATACATTTACGCCTCCCATTTTTTTAATTTTGAAGATACAAGCAGGAAACTTGGGCACATTACAGGTACCACTTGCCTTGATATGTGTGTGAAATTTCAGAAACATTGGAGCTTGCCTTGTGTGGCAATTAATTTTTGAAACAATGAGGAAAGAAACACCTATAACTTTGTCATTTTTAAAGTTACACACATGAAACTTTGCCACATTGTAGGTGGTACCTTGGGACCTATGTGTGTGAAATTTCAGAAACATAGGTGCTTGCCTTGTGTGGCAATTAATTTTTTAATAAATACCCAGGAATGCCTATAACTTTGTCATTTGTAAAGTTACACACATGAAACTTTGCCACATTGTAGGCGGTACCTTGGGACCTATGTGTGTAAAATTTCAGAAACGTAGGTGCTTGTATTGTGTGACAATTAATTTTTGAAACAATGAGGGATTCATTGGACAGCACTTGCCCATAGGGATTCATTGGACAGTACTTTCCTATAGGAAATCATTGGAAAGCACTTGCCCATAGAAAATCATTGGAAAGCACTTGCCCATTGAGAAATACAGTTATGCCTCCCACTTTTTTATTTTTGAAGATACAAACAGGAAACTTGGGCACATTGTAGACTGGTTAGGGATAGTTATCTGTGAGAAATTTCAGAAAGATTGGTGCATGCGTTTTGTGGCAATTAATTTTTTAATAAATACCCAGGAATGCCTATAACTTTGTCATTTTTAAAGTTACATACATGAAACTTTGCCACATTGTAGGTGGTACCTTGGGACCTATGTGTGTAAAATTTCAAAAACGTAGGTGCTTGCCTTGTATGGCAATTAATTTTAGAAAAATGGGTAGTAGTGGGGTAAATACATTTACGCCTCCCATTTTTTTATTTTTAAAGATACAAACAGGAAACATGGGCACATTACAGGGAACACTTCACTTGATATGTGTGTAAAATTTCAGAATGATAGGTCCAGGCATTTGGTGGCTACGAATTTTTTAGATTAAAAGTTATTAACCTTTTTTACACAGAGGCTGGGGCTGTCAATTGCACCCTCCCGCCTCCCGGGAAGAAGAAGGAAACACTTTCTCTCATCTCTTTGATCCTTGCACGCTTGGCTGCAACTGAGGTAGTATCCATTACAAAAGGCGAAACAAAGTAGCACTTGGCTCGTGTCTGCTTTGATTGATACTTTCCCTTTTTACTTAAGCAGAACGGCTGAGCCTAGGATCACTCTCTCTCGCTAGGATCGTTACGGGAGAAATTTTCTACAGTCTTCAAAGTGGTGTGTGCAGACACCTTGCCACCACATGCCTGGACCTATCATTCTGAAATTTTACACACATATCAAGTGAAGTGTTCCCTGTAATGTGCCCATGTTTCCTGTTTGTATCTTTAAAAATAAAAAAATGGGAGGCGTAAATGTATTTACCCCACTACTACCCATTTTTCTAAAATTAATTGCCATACAAGGCAAGCACCTACGTTTTTGAAATTTTACACACATAGGTCCCAAGGTACCACCTACAATGTGGCAAAGTTTCATGTATGTAACTTTAAAAATGACAAAGTTATAGGCATTCCTGGGTATTTATTAAAAAATTAATTGCCACAAAACGCATGCACCAATCTTTCTGAAATTTCTCACAGATAACTATCCCTAACCAGTCTACAATGTGCCCAAGTTTCCTGTTTGTATCTTCAAAAATAAAAAAGTGGGAGGCATAACTGTATTTCTCAATGGGCAAGTGCTTTCCAATGATTTTCTATGGGCAAGTGCTTTCCAATGATTTCCTATAGGAAAGTACTGTCCAATGAATCCCTATGGGCAAGTACTGTCCAATGAATCCCTATGGGCAAGTGCTGTCCAATGAATCCCTCATTGTTTCAAAAATTAATTGCCACACAATACAAGCACCTACGTTTCTGAAATTTTACACACATAGGTCCCAAGGTACCGCCTACAATGTGGCAAAGTTTCATGTGTGTAACTTTACAAATGACAAAGTTATAGGCATTCCTGGGTATTTATTAAAAAATTAATTGCCACACAAGGCAAGCACCTATGTTTCTGAAATTTCACACACATAGGTCCCAAGGTACCACCTACAATGTGGCAAAGTTTCATGTGTGTAACTTTAAAAATGACAAAGTTATAGGTGTTTCTTTCCTCATTGTTTCAAAAATTAATTGCCACACAAGGCAAGCTCCAATGTTTCTGAAATTTCACACACATATCAAGGCAAGTGGTACCTGTAATGTGCCCAAGTTTCCTGTTTGTATCTTCAAAAATAAAAAAATGGGAGGCGTAAATGTATTTACCCCACTACTACCCATTTTTCTAAAATTAATTGCCACACAAGGCAAGCATCTAAGTTTCTGAAATTTCTCACAGATAGGTCCCAAGGTGCCACCTACAATGTGGCAAAGTTTCATGTTTGTAACTTTAAAAATGACAAAGTTATAGGCATTTCTGGGTATTTATTAAACAATTAATTGCCACAAAACGCATGCACCAATCTTTCTGAAATTTCTCACAGATAACTATCCCTAACCAGTGTATAATGTGCCCAAGTTTCATCCTTCTATCTTTAAAAATGAAAAAGTTATAGGCGTTTTTGTAAAACAATACTTGGCTATGGGAAAAAGCATTCAAAATGGCGTCCGATCCGGATCGGACATCCGGTCCGATCCGATCCGACCATCCTCCGATCCGATCCGATCCGATCCGACCCCCCAGGTCCGATTCCGATCCGCTATCCGATCCGATCCGGGGGGTCAGTGCACATCCCTAATAAATATCACTTGGATAGCATGCAAAAAGCCACATGAAATGCGTGGGGCATACATGAAACGCAGTATGAAGATCAAAATTATATTTTATTTACCAATAGACACAATTGAGAATCAGTATGTGATCCATGAAATGATTTCTTTGGCTTCATCCTATTCACTTCAATGGGATTCAAGCAGTTTCAGTGCTTTGTGGAACACACAGCCTTGGTTTACAAATATGTAGGATCATGGAGGTTTAGTCTGGGATTTTAAAGCTCTTTTTCCCCCACTGGAAAAGGCTTCTAGCTCTGGAAAGATTTATCAACAAAGCATTAATAAATGGTTGATGATGCTTGATTCTTAAGTGATGTGAAGAAAGCAACAAACAAGGCTGTGCATGTGTGCCACTCCATGCGGTATGCCTTTCCTTTGAACTCAGGTCATTACTGTTTCCAGCCAGCAACTATTTTGCAGGTCCATCTGGTGTGGGGTGCAGGCAGCAGGGTGCACGGCTTGCGGTGCAGGGTGGGCAGGGGTGCGGAGCAGGTGAGCAGCGGGCGGGGGGCAGGCAGAAGGCAGTCCTTGGTTGAGTGTGTATGGGTGTTTGGTTGGTTTTGCCCTGGTGCGTTTTTGGATTTGTAGTCTTGTTGTTGTTGTTACCTTGGGTAAGTATGTGGGTTGGTGTTGTATTTTTTAAGTTATTTTATTTTTTGCCTTGGGGGGGTGTGCATGTTGGTGTGTAGATTTATTGTGTTGATGAATGTCATCGGGTGGGTGGCTGTGGATTATTATTATTATTATTTTGCCTTTGGTGGGTGTGGGTGTGGATTTTTATTCCCCCGTTAAGTGTGTGTGTGGAGGTTTTTTTAATTGTCTTGGAGAGGGTGTGGATTTTTTCCACTTTGGGTGAGTGTGCAGGGAGTGGATTTAATTTTTTATTGTCTGTGGTAAGCATGTGTGAGGGGTGTGTGTGGATTATTATTATTATTATTATTATTATTATTATTATTATTATTTTACCTTGGGTGTGTGTGTGTGTGTGTGTGAATGAATTTTTATTTTTGCCTTAGGTAGGTGGATTTCCCACCATCAACAGCACCATTGGTTTGTTTCTATAATAAAAAAAATGTGGCTCCAAAACTGCTTTTGTGCTGATGCTGACGCATATGTTGATTTATTATTATTATTATTATTATTATTATTATTATTATTACATGCAAGGGGGTACACACTCTCACAACTTTCAGCTCGGTTCCAAACATTGCTTTTCTGTAGATTTCCCACACACCCCAACCTGGTGAAAGGTTAACAGTTAAAGTTGCAGAAGCCCTGCTCTCTTATGTATCTGATCATGTTGAGAATTGTCCTGTCCCAGCAAGATAATATGTGAGTGCATAGTCTTGTCTTGTCTGAGTGTGTCTGGATCTCCTAGGCTGTGAAATCAACTTTCTGTAGAGCACCTGCTGGTTGCATGATCCACGAGGCCAGGTTCTGGTGACTGGATAGTTCTCCTAGACAGGAGGGGCTTGCACTTGTTAGAGAAAGGTGAACAGATGTGAAGAGGCTGCGATTCTATATTCATTTCTCTGGGAGCAAGCTTTATTGAAATCAATTGGGGCTTGTTTCTGAGGTTTCTTTGGGCAGTTTTTTTTTGGGGGGGGGGGTCCCTGATTGGATTTCTGTTCTCTGCACACTGAGGCAGTGTAAATTCAGGAGATATTTGGATAAAAGGAGGGAAAGATCTTTGTCTAGCATTATGATAATGGGCATCTGTTCTGGCCTTTCTTTGTACCTCTACTGACCATAGGCTTGTTTACATGGCTAATGAACCAGAGATATAATGACACATTTTTAGATTAGTTTCTCACTGATAAACCAGAAGTTGAACCAAGCTAAGAGATGCTAGTGAGAAATAACTGCTACAAGCCTTTAGTCCATTTTGTTCCATGACTGTTTGTAGGGTAATAGTATTTTATACTCTTTCTGAATGCTACGTTACTCATTTATTGTACTAGATTTTCCTGTACTAGATTTTTCTGCACTTGTCAACTGCTTCATTTGTTTAGTGCTGAATCTGTGAGTATGGATATGAGAAAGGTGATGGGGAAAGAGTGTTAAATGTTAGGAAAGGTGAGACTACGGTCATCCAGTGAAGGATTTGCAGTCAGAAAATATATGTGAGGGAAAGGGAGACTGTATCACACAAAGTATAGCAAAAGCTTTACAGTACAGCAAAAGTTACAAAAGTAGGAGTGAAGTTAATTTCAGATACACTGAATGTCTCAGTGATTTTATGCAGATGTTATGCAGAACAGGTTTGTCTTAATTGTGTGCTGTGAAATCAGACATGTGACGAAGACCATCTTTGGGTGGGCACGTCCCTTTGGGGGCTGGCCATGTTGGTGGGCACGCCCCCTTGGAGGCCGGCCATGTTGGTGGGCACACCCCCTTGGGGGCTGGCCATGTTGGTGGGCACGCCCCCTTGGGGCGGCCATGTTGTCCTCCTTTTTGGTTTCCAAAATATGGTCACCCTAAGCATGCTGATTTGACATACCATGTAAAATGGAAGACATTACAAGAAGCTCGGTGTCATTACAGCACTCCAATATTTATTGATCCAAGTTGCTTCCTCATAGATGAGCAGTTCCCTTTGCTTTGTCATCCAACAAACATATTTTCATAGAACGTTTTTAGTACTACTGCCTTGAAGTTGGCAAAATTCCCAGAGACACAATTGAGCATTATCTGAAAATAAAAAAGTAATAAAGCACGCACCCATCTCAGTTCAGCTTTATAGCCCACAAAACACCTTACATTTGGTGAGCAGAAGTGTCCAGGCCACTCATGTCACAGCTGATAATTCTTTAGGAAGGTTAAGCATTCTACTGCTACTAATGTTGTGCTGAAATACATACTGCTGCATGTGTACTTAAAATAACTGCGCTATTTAATGTCATTATTCTATTGAGGGAGGCAAAACAAAAATGTTCCTAAAACATTATGGTCTCACTGCTTCATGTACCAGAAATAAATGAGATAATTGTAATCCATATCTACTAGCATTGTGATCACCACCAGCATACCTGATGTAAGACAATTGTTGGTATTCACAAATAGCACAGTTGCATACATATTTACAGAGTCAAAATGGCAGGATACTCAGAACTTGCAATCAATTCCTGCGTGTGCTCACATGCACGAACTGCAGTTCATTTAGGGGTTAGTGAGACCATAATACCAGTTTTCTGATCCTACAGCCCACAGCAAGTCTAGACAGTGATTTGAAGGTACCTGAGGTTCTTCCATCTGATGAGCAGATCACCATGGGACTACCTGGGTGGATATGGTTATCAAAGGTTACTAGTCATGATAGCTGTAGATTACCTCCAATATGGGCTTTATTACTCCTACTATTTCCCCCTGGGTTGCTTCTGCAGGTTCCCCCTCCGTTTCCTATGCGAGTCTAGCATTTCGAATCACACGTGGTCGGTATTGCTGTGATACCTCAGCTTGGCCTGTTGAACTTTGCCTGTTTCAGACTTTGCTCGTTCAGGGATAAATCGAAACAGAAACTAAATACTGCAACGTCAGGGCAGGAGAGCAGCAGGATGGGGATGATGTCATGCGAGTCCAACGCTGAAGAAGTGGAGCGAAGTCACAGCAGCTGTGCTTAAAACCGCCCGTGTGATAACGACCTAAGCTTCTGAATATCAGTTGCTGAGGAATGGGATGATGTTATAGCACTCATGCCATGCTTGTGGGCTTCCCATAGGTGTCTGGTTGGCCAATGTAGAAATAAACAGAATGCTGGACTAGATAAGTCTTTGGGGAATGATCCAGCAAGGCTCTTCTTATGTTCTTTAGAGCCCACACATGCTGCTCTGATTTCTAGGGAGAAAAGATGGGATAGAAATACAGGGTTGTATCCAATGGAATATGAGAGCAAGGAGAGCACTGCCTTCTCCTACCCACTGTAGCCCCATCCCCACCCCACCCCAAAACCACTCCTGAGGGCCAAGGGACCACTCAGCAAGCTACCTTCACCAATTTTTCCCAGCTCCACTTTCCCCACTGCAGCTGCTGTGCCTCCCAAGTCCCCGAGAGTCCTCCTTTCCTGAAAAAATTGGGAAATTGCCTTTGCATTTGCATGCACTACACTGGATACAACTTCTAGTTAATCTAATGCTCAGCTATGGCATTATAATAGGGAAGAAACCACAGCTTCATTTGGAGTTCAATTCCATTTGCATTAAAGGTTTGAAACATTTTGAAAGTATGGCAGGCAAAATTACTTGAAATCATGTGGAGATACTAGTCCTTATCAAAATGATCATAAGTAGTACAATAGATGGCAAGCTGCCCGAAAACTGAAGGCCAGGAGTTTCAATCTTCAAAGCATGCTGCTTTTCTAAAGAATGCCCATATGGGTGGTGATGACAGCCACATTCCAAGCAATGGGGGAAGCACCTTTCTTTGGGGTGAATTTATTTCATGTAAAAACTAAATAGTGAAAGCCCACAGTGGATTCTAGAAGTCATTTAAATAAGAAACCTCAGGGTCATCTAAGTTTCTAACTTTAATTGGCATTTTTAGGTATTGCATCAATATCAAGACTTCGGATTCTTGAGTAACTAGCAATGCATGCTGCTAAAAAGGGGCATGCCCAAAAGAGCATTAGATGCTCTGTTGTTCCAAATTCAGTGAAAAGGAATTTGTCAGGTTCACACTAGCACCAATATAGAAATGTAGATCTTATATATTGCATATTGTAGATGTATATAACGAAACCTCATATTTTGATACAGCCATACTGCTATAGCTATTCTTTGTAGGAGCGGCCTAGGGTGAGACACCATTGAATGAATGGCCTGTCATAACCCTAAAACTCTTGCAGCTCAAAAACTTACAACTCTGAGAAGGATGAAAGCAGACCCAATGAGGTCTACTGTATACAACACACAAGTTGAAAGACTGGGTAAGAAGTAGGGGTGTGCACGGACCCCCCGGATCGGATCGGGACCCGGATCGGGACCTCCAATTTTGTCCCGGACCGGTTCGGACAAAATCGGAGGCCCCCCGGACCGGATCGAGTCCGATCCCGACCCAAAAATCGTACATTTTTGGATCGGCCGCCATTTTTTTCCCCATAGACTTGCATTGCAATGCAAGTCTATGAGGAAAAAATGGTGGCGGGTGGGTAAGGGGGGGCCTAACTCCCTCCCCCCCCCCGGGGCCGTCCGCTGTGGACGGCCCCGGCAGGTAAACCCCCTCCCCCGCGCTCCCTACCTCCCCTGGGGCCGCCTGCTTCCATCCGCTGGCGCCCGCGGGCGCCAGCGGATAGAAGCGGACGGCTCCGGGGGGGGGGGTAAGCCCCCTTCCCCGCCACTTACCTTCTCGGCCCGTCCGGCGCCGGCGGCTACTACCAGCGGGCTCCGCGGCCTACTCTCGAGTAGCGCGCCGGGTGATGACATCACCCGGCGCGCCATCCTAGAGCAGGCCGCGGAGCCTGCTGGGAGTAGTAGGCGCCGGCGCCGGACGGGAGCCGCCGGGCCGGGCAGGTAAGGCCCCCCCTCCCCCCTCCGCGCGCCCCCTCCTCCCCTCCACGCACCCCCTCCTTACCTTTCCGGCCCGGCGGCTCCCGTCCGGCGCCGGCGCCTACTACTTCCAGCAGGCTCCGCGGCCTGCTCTAGAGTAGCGCGCCGGGTGATGACATCACCCGGCGCGCCATCCTAGAGCAGGCCGCGGAGCCTGCTGGGAGTAGTAGGCGCCGGCGCCGGACGGGAGCCGCCGGGCCGGAAAGGTAAGGGCCCCCCTCCCCCCTCCGCGCGCCCCCTCCTCCCCTCCACGCACCCCCTCCTTACCTTTCCGGCCCGGCGGCTCCCGTCCGGCGCCGGCGCCTACTACTTCCAGCAGGCTCCGCGGCCTGCTCTAGAGTAGCGCGCCGGGTGATGACATCACCCGGCGCGCCATCCTAGAGCAGGCCGCGGAGCCTGCTGGGAGTAGTAGGCGCCGGCGCCGGACGGGAGCCGCCGGGCCGGAAAGGTAAGGGCCCCCCTCCCCCCTCCGCGCGCCCCCTCCTCCCCTCCACGCACCCCCTCCTTACCTTTCCGGCCCGGCGGCTCCCGTCCGGCGCCGGCGCCTACTACTTCCAGCAGGCTCCGCGGCCTGCTCTAGAGTAGCGCGCCGGGTGATGACATCACCCGGCGCGCCATCCTAGAGCAGGCCGCGGAGCCTGCTGGGAGTAGTAGGCGCCGGCGCCGGACGGGAGCCGCCGGGCCGGAAAGGTAAGGGCCCCCCTCCCCCCTCCGCGCGCCCCCTCCTCCCCTCCACGCACCCCCTCCTTACCTTTCCGGCCCGGCGGCTCCCGTCCGGCGCCGGCGCCTACTACTTCCAGCAGGCTCCGCGGCCTGCTCTAGAGTAGCGCGCCGGGTGATGACATCACCCGGCGCGCCACCCTAGAGCAGGCCGCGGAGCCTGCTAGTAGTAGTAGGCGCCGGCGCCGGACGGGAGCCACCGGGCCGAGAAGGTAAGTGCCCCCCTCCTCCCCCCCCCCGCTGTCCACTTTCATCGGCGGGCGCCCGCTGGCGCCCGCCAATGGAAGCGGCGGTGGGCGCCAGTGGGCGCCCGCCGATCCGCCGATCCGCCGAACCGGTTCGGAGCTTTTTCGGACCGGTTCGGATTGGATCGGCCGATCCAGCTGCGGGATCGGAAATCGGATAATTTATCCGATTTCCCACTGGACCGGACTCGGATCGTGGATCGGGTCCGATCCAGTGCACATCCCTAGTAAGAAGCAGTCGTTAGGCTTGGAATTTGCAAGTCCCAGAAGAAACAATGGTTTGCCTGTGGGGATATAACTAATGCATAGCCAGGCGTACAATTTTGATGGCCCCCATAACCATATCAATTTGAAGTTCTTCCATCCCACTTAGGGCCAGTTCACACATCACAATAAACCACCCTGAAAATAAGCAAGGCTGGGTTTGTTGTTCACTCACTAATCCACTTTACTCCCAACAGACGATCGGGGACTCTGCAGCTTGCCGTGACTCTCCCCCTTAGTCATCCAGCCCACTCCCTTCATATACCTCATGGCCCTTTGCCACACAACCCCTCTTGCATGTTCATCCCTAAAGAGGGAAGCTTTTCTGGCTTCCTGCCCCACTCTGATTGTTGCCTCTTTTCAGTGCATTTTTCTGTTTTCATGATGATGTGCTTCAAAAGTATACAAATTATGTCATTTGCAAGTGTGCACTGTGCATATTTGCCTGTCCATTATTTACTTTCTTTAGTAGTACAGATCAATATCCCCTCTGCACAGGTTTGAAATCCCACTTGTCAGTTGTATCCTCTCACACTATGTCTTGAACTGACAGTTGTCAGTTTCCTCCCCCACTTCAGCACTTCCCTTAACTCCAAACTCCGAAGGCAGCAGCTGAACAGGATGGTGGGTGAGTGCAATTACTGTGGGAGTATGGGTGAACTTATTTTGACAATGCACTTTCCTTTTAAGTGCACAGATTCACCTGTCTACTATGCATAGTCTGCAATAGTATATGCACTCTTATCAATTTCTTTGTAAATTACCTATTCCACTTCAGTGCTTTCCCAAAGATTTTTTGTACTTCTGGAAACTTTGGTAACTCTTCATTTTTTTTTATTTTTTTTTATTATTATTATTATTATTATTATTATTATTATTATTTTGCATGGATGGTTCCTTTTGATCTACATAAAGATCACCACTCAAAGGATGACTTCACTGTTTGTATATAGAATATGGATTAGTACAGATATGTTTATTGCTGTGTTAATGAATTGTCATTGCTGGGTGCAGGTGTTTTGTGAATTGTGACCCGCTTTGACTGCACTTATTTGTGAGAAAGTGGCATATAAATTAGAATCTAACCTAAAAACACCACAGTTGGAGCAGAAAACAGAATGCTAAGGAGGCATCTTTTGCCTTCAATTAAGCTGGTCAAAGGCAAGGCACTGACACCCTTGCTCATCCTCATCTGTACTTTGAGCTAGGTGACACAACCGATAACCAGTAAGGCAAGCAGTTGAAAGTCTAGCAATAATAAGAACATGGAAGGGCCATGCTGAGTCAGATCAAAGGCCTATCTAGCACAGCATTCTGTTCCTCCAGTGGCCAACCAGATGCCTATGGGAAGCCCACAAGAAGGACAGAAATGTAAACATGTAATCTCACTCATGTGCCCTTGCAACTGGTATTCAGAGGCATACTGCCTCCAATACCATAACGACACTGGTAAATGATGCCATGTCTGGGGAGGGGCCACCACTGCCTGATATAGGGATTGGACTATACATGACCTGGAGAACCTAAGGCCTTCACATTAACATTTTAAGAGAGATCGGCTTGTTCAGGAGGCTGAGCCAAATTCCCTTGGGAGAAAACTGTGACAGTAGCTTCCATAACTCATTTCTCTTCCTGGAGAGAAAGAGAGAGAGAGAGCACAAGAGAAAAGCAATGATACAAACAAAACTGAAATTGAAGCAAGGGGGGAAATATTGCACTCGTCATTGTGTCAAATGTTGCAGTTTGGTCAAATTCAAGTGTTTTGCTCTGCCAGGATATCATATTGGATGTGCTCCTATTACAAAAGAAAATGAAACTACTGACAGTCTGTTTGCTTTCATAGTCTTGGTATTTGTTGTTGTGAAATGATTGCTTTGGGTGTCATCCTGAGAAGTTTCAACCTGGCAATTGTTCTCCTTATCGTGATATCAAAGGGAACTAATAGCTACAAACTCAGAGTTTTTCCTCCCCCTAAAACCAATCAGAGGATGCTGCGTTCTAAGAAAGTTTGCCCATTCTTGTGGGTATTCAGGTTGCTAGTGGTGAGGTGGACACAAAGAAGAACTAAAAGATCATCATCCAGAGAAAGGGGAAGCATTCTGTTGCCCCATCATCTTCTAAGTAAGGATTATGGAAAACTGGTGAATTATGAAGCAACAAATAGCAGATGGTATAATTCAGCCTGCCTCAACCTGGAGCCCTCCAGATGTGTTTGACTACAATTCCATAACTTCTTATCATTGACCATGCACCCTGGGACTGATGGGATTTGAAGTCCACAACATCTGAAGAGCACCACATTGGGGAAGGCTGCCATACCATATTTGTTGTATTCCCTGATGAAGCCTGAGAAAGGACATATGTGCCTTATGTACTTATGGCAAATGGTTGTGACCCAAGTTAAATAACATGCTCAACACAACATGGGTAGTGGTATACCCGCCTTTAAAGATCACCTACTTATGTTTGAAAACACCAACCCACAATGAGCTCTCAGATTGTGCAAAAGGCATTCGCTTGGAAGCCATGGAGAATACTAAGTAAAATTTCTTTCTGTGATTATTACTTTTCCAAGCCAAGAAATAAAAAATATAAATACCAAGTTGTCTTCACCGAATATAAAGAGCAATATTATCTGGTATTTCTGCTGGTCTTTTCTGAGGTGCAAATGAAATGGTAAAATAACAGAACATCCAGAAAGGGGAAGAGGAGCAGCAGCAGCAACAGCAACAGCGGGACAGAAGGAGCATGATGTGCTGGTGACGCAAGTTCTTTCCCGCTTCAGGCAGTAAGAGAGCTTGGGCCGGGGCTGGCTGAGGAGTCTCACAAGCATTCTCTCCCCTCCCAGATCTCCCCTCCCCCTTCTGGCACTCCCCTCACTCTTCTCCCCATCCCCACCGCTTCTCTCCACAGCCAGTAATGTTAATTAAACCTGTGGTGGGGCCCCCGATGAGTGATGAGACAACCATCTCCCATTTAAAAATAAGGTGTTCAGGTGATTAAATCACCCATTCACCAATCAGAATTGTCCATCTAACCGCTCCTGCAATATGAATCTACCTATGTGGTTTGGATGGGACATTTCAGGTACTTTCATTAAAAGATAAACCAGAGACTTCCTAAAACATCTACCATCTGGGCACATTAACTTGATTAGTGTGTTTCTACCCAGTACATCCTCCTTGAAATCATGGTAATCTTCAGCCATATTTGGTAATATCCTCTTTAATACTTCCTTTCCAGTCATGGCTCCCTGCTTATTGTTATGGCTTCCCCATCCAACAAGCTTGATGAAAAGACATTCTCTTATCTCTGCAGGTGCACAACATGTGATGTCTAACAGTGATTTTTTTCCTCCTACTTGGCATCTGAGCATGCCCAGTCCTTCTGTTTTTTCACTATATCAGCATCCCCACCAGCACAGTTCAACATAACCTTGCTATTGCACTGTAAAAACCATTTGCAAAAGGCAGCTGCACTTTTCTTGTTCTTTCAAAGCCAGTTCTTTCAAAGTCCTGCAAAATCTTAGTTGGGGTACTATAATGCAATAACATTAATTAACATAGAATCTAGGGGCTTTGCAAGATTCGGCCTCGGCTTCAGAAGTTTGAGGCTTCTGCAGCCATTTCACAGAGTAGCCGCCGTGTTGAGCACAGCTCTTGGAACCTGTCAAGAAAAACCTAAAACTCCCAGCATGCCTTGGGATGGAGGGGTAGACTTACTGGGGTTGGAGGAGCGAGAGGTGCTTGTTGCCTTGATGCTGCTGATCCCGGTAGATCATGTGGCCAGGTGGGCGATCAGGGTTGTGCGAGAGCCTGCATGGCTCACTGCACGGTCTTTGAGTGCCCCACAGCTGACTGCATACCCTGAGAGCCACCAGCATCCCTCCACACCTCGCTGGTGCTGGGCCCTGAAAGAGCCTCTAGATCATAGGTCCCCAACATAGTGCCTGCAGGAACCATGGCATCCATGAGTGCCTTCAATGACACTCATGGAGCTTTCCACTCCCTGCTCCCTTAAAGAAAATAAAAATCTTGGGAAATGTTTAGGGAGTCTTCTTTCTCTCCCTTTCTAACCTCTAGCCTCGCTCTTTCTTTCCCCTCTACCCCTGTGCCCTGCAATTCCTCGCTTCTTCCCTGTAGCCTCATTATTTCTGTCTCTCCCACAAGCACCTCTTTAGTTCACTTTGGACTAGCTACATCCCCCATGGCAGCCATTATGTGAGTAGCCACATTCTGCATAGGAGCCATTTTGTGGTGGTGCCCACAGCAGTTTTTCAAATTCCCAAATGGATCCAAAAAGATTGCATACTCCAGCGCTAGATGGCCACATGGGTCAGCAGGTAGATTGGGACTGGAGCTTTGCATTCTGAAATTTACAGGGGGTGGGGAAGGAAGGTGCTGCTGCCTGCCTGGTAATGTGGAAAGAGAATCTTAGTGCACACTTGGTTACAGGGATAAGAAAGAGCACTGGGGGTTGAGGGGGAAGGAGGAAGAGAGGAGAGGAGAGGAGAAAGAAAAAGTGGAAAGAGAGGGGGGTGGGAGAGAGAGGAGCCTGCATCAGATGGAGCAGGGAGAGCAGCAAATTGCACCGCTACCCACTCACCCACCCTCAGCCATGGCTGCCGCTGCCCTGTGGGTGCTTCCTCCTGGAAACCAAGGCAACAACCGTGGTGTGGGACAGAGCTCCTTGCATGTGACCCAGGGGTTCCAACCAGACTTTTGCTGCTTGAGAAGAAGTCATGCTGCAGTCATTCCTACAGCATGAACAGTCATGTGAGAAGGTGCTTCTAAAATGTTTACGGACCTCTTCAGAGAGTAGCCTTGTGTAAGGTTATGCATAAATGTAACATAAGAATATGAAACAAATGTACACATTGTCCTTCTAACTTTACAGTTTTACAGACCTTAAGGCACAAGCATTATTTTCTCATCTTTCTTGTTTTCTGCTTACTAAGCTAGTTTTTATTGTTTTTAAATTAACACAGGCCTTGGCTCCAGCTCCTCAGCCTTGCGTTTTCCCCTCAACTGGCCTCTTGAGCTCAATATGAGACAAGGAAGAAATCAGTGATTTAGAAATGCCACATCTAAAGCCAAACCTTTTAATCTTTGCAATAAATATTCCATCCAATATCAAGACCTTCATAAATGTTCAAGGATTTAATGGATCTTTTTGTCTTTCCCCCTCACTCCTTTTGGTAGAATGGGTGGAGTTTATAGTTTCATAAACTTGGTAAAAATATTTTCCAGGCCTAAAATCAACACTGGTGTAAATCTGGATTTGAGTTGGGTTGGACTGAGAAAATTAAGATGGTTTCACAGTACAGTAATCATAACAAATTGTTCAGTTTGAGAGAAGTCTCATAAGCAGAATCAAAGAGATAACCAAAGCAGTTTTATAACAGGCAGAGAAAATATACTATAATGCACTGTGTAGAAAAATGCCTCACACCACACAGATAATCTGGGGAAAATTTCTAATTGCTAGATAAATGTTTTGCACTTTGTTTATGCCCAGAGATTAACCCTAAATCAGCATTCAGTATTAGATTAATTCAGGTGACGTCAATTGTTATACGTGGTCCGAAATGGGACCTCAGGTCCGTGTCAGCCGCCCTCCTCCAATTCAGCTTCTGACATGAGGGTAAGATTTAAACACCGGCATTTATTTTACCTCTGCAGAGATAGGCTAATTGCTCAGATAGTTCACGTAGAACAGCATCAGTAAAAAGCAAGTTGTGCAGAAAGGTCCAAGACTTAAATACAGGTCAGCAAACAACATACGTCATGGTTACAATTGTGGGTACAGAGTGCACAGAAGCAGTAAGTCAAACAATGCAATTCAATGGTAGCCAACGCCCTGGGACTTTCCATGTGATGTGGTGCTGGGTACTTTTTAAGTTGAAAGCTGCTATGTTTGCTGTATCCTGTTTGCCGGGGTGCAAGCATCTTATGGTTACGCTAAATACCACATCCTCACATATATGTGTGCTGCAGCGTTTAATGTCAAGCGATCTAGCAAGCAGATAACGGGGTTAACATAGGTCTTGTGGGTTTTTTTCCATAGGCTAGGGTGTCCAGATGGCCCGGGGTTTCCCGGTCCTAACCTGGAAACCTAGGCCGATCCGGGGCAACCGGGGGGCAGCGGGGGAAAACCAGGGTGGCGAGGGGTCACGCAGCGCTGGCGGGAGGCAGGCAGCGCGAGGCACTTACCTGCTGGGGCGTCCGCTTCCCTCAGTGCTCGGAATCTACTGAGAAACAGGCTTCGCGGCCTGTCCCTCAGTAGCGCGCCAGGTGATGACGTCATCACCCGGCGCGTACTGAGAGACAGGCCAGGAAGCCTGTTTCTCAGTAGATTCTGAGCACCGGAGGGAAGCAGACGCCCAGGTAAGGAGCGCGGGGCAGCGCGGCGCAGTGCGGGGCGGGGGGGGTGGCGCGGGTGTGCGGTGGGGGGTTGTTTTGGGGGGGGGGGTCTGGGATTTTGATTGTCATAATCTGGTCACCCTACCATAGGCATTCGCCCATTCGTACCATGTCACCTAGGTGCCTGTGGTTATCATCACCTACGTGGTGGTTTCTCCATTTATCAGAAATGAGGATGGAGAAATGGAAGCTTAAGTTGTAGCTCAAGAGACTGTGTCAAACAGAGAAATAGAGAGGGGGGGCAAAATGGATGCTGAATACAAAATGGAGTTGTACTCTGGTTCACTTATCTCACAACTCAGGTGACAGTAGGATATCTTATTTTGGTATTTTAATGGCTGACTGGGAGAGTAAGAGGGTTATCAGGTACACGGCTAGGTAAGAATTACCTAGAAGACTCCTGTAAGAGACCTTTCTGGAAGCTCAAGAGAAATATAGGCTTTGTAAAGATCATGACAGACAAACTTTCTGCTCACAATTTTTTGATTCTGAGCCAACTGAACTGTGTTACCCAGCTGTAGGACTACAAATGGTCAATTAAAAACAGAATTTGCTTTTTGGCATATAAAGCAGGAGTAGGTGACCTTTTGGAGACAAGGGCACATGGCAATTTGAGAAACTGTCCTGGGCACCACCACAAAATGGTTGCCATGGGAGGAACAGTATAGTACAAGTAACCTGCCTAAAAGACTGAGCACAAGGCAGAGGCGGGGTCTCAACCCCAACAGACTAAACAACTCAGTTGAACCTAGTTTTCAGCACCAACAGAAACCTATTTCACAGCAGTCCCAGCTGTCGGTAAGAAAAAGTGTTAACTAAAAAAAGGGAGGAGGGGCAGGACAACTTGGTAGACACCAAGAAAGGTGTCCAGAGGCACATTGGTGCCCAGAGACACAGTATTGCCTACCCCTGATGTAAAATACATTCCAAGACTGTGGCATGACAAGATCCTCTTTTCTGGCCTTCTATCACTGATGTCATAGCCACACAAATAAGCAGACATCACAATATTACCTAGCTACTAACTGGGCTTACTTCCACTGTCCACATGATACAGCAGGCTCCACTGCTTTATCTTCAGATTAGTCAGAGTCCAAAAGAGAAACTGGGCCAGGTATCCAAATCCCTTCTATAAAGCCCCCGGTCAAGGTAAATATTAACCACTCCAGTAAGGGCTGGTTGCAGGCTTGAGAGATCCCAGGGCAGAGGACCTTCTGTTTGGCCCTGTCCTTCTCATTTGACTCTGGTGGGCTTACCTGATGGCAGAGGCAAGAAGGAGCAGCACTGAGTAGTGCTTTGGGCAGGGCAGGGCAGCCAGGTCTAGACACCATTTTGATTTCCCACAATGTTCTGGAGCAACACTATGTTGGGGACATTGTGGGAAATTTGAATGATGTTTAGAACCAGCCACTAGGCACTGTTCAGAGCACTGGGTGAGAAAAATACCCAACAGATACCCAAGGATGTTGGGTGCTGATACTGGTCCTGGTTGCCATAGTGGGTGCCTCCACAAGAGAGGTTTAATGCTCTTTGAAGGCTCATTATAAATTTTACCTCCACACCAGCAGAGCGCAAAACGGGCGTAGAGGCGCGTTATCTCCCGGATTATGCGCTCTGGCCGTTAAAGCGCATTTTCGCCGTGTGAACAAGCGATTATGCGCATTAACTTCTTGTAAAGCGCTTTTTGGACATCAATTAATGCGCTTCGCCGCCTCTGGCCGCCTCCCGTGCAGAGGGATTAGGAGTAAATGCGCCTCCGCGATAATGCGCATAATCCCCGAACCGGGCACAAAAGCGCATCCTTGTGGAGGGGGCCAGTGACAGGATCTCTCTGGAAAGCTTGCCTACATGAGAGGAAAGAGCATAGAGCCCTCCTCTCACAGAGTGTCAGCTGACCATCACTGCAAATTATTAGAATACAGGCAGGGTACCAAATTTAGCCTCAAGACCTTACATTGCCAATACTTAGTTTAGAATATAAAAAGGAATCACTCAAGAATAATTTAAGCTCCTGGATTTTAAAGGATTCCATACATAAACAATTTCCTTTTCTCTTTTATTCATTTGCTTTCCCCAGTAATTCACAAGAAACATCATGAAAATAATAATAATAATAATAATAATAATAATAATAATAATAATAATACACTTTTCCAGATAGGTCAAGTTTTCCAGGCTTTCGAAATTGCAGTGTATATAAATGCACAAGCATTCTTCCTCTACTGATTTTTTCCTCACATACAATACCATTTTTTTAAAAAAACAATTACTATTATTTGTGTATATAAAAGATTATCTCCCATTTTGAAACAGGAAACTCAGAGCGCTAAGCCATTAAACTCTAGATGTAATACAGGAGTACACTGTAAATCTCCTTAAGAAGTTGGAATGGACAATTCATTATTTAAATGCAAATACACTGAAGTACTATTTGATATTTCAAAGTCTCATTAAGAATGGGAAAAATACAACTGCAATGAAACAAAATCTTCAACACTGTGGCAGAATTTGGGTCCATCACTCATTCTTATTTATTTATGTTTTAAATGTATCCCACTTTTCAAACAAGTTTCAGAGCTGCATACAATAGATAGAATACCACAAAATGTAAAGGCAGCAGAACAGAAAAATCAGCATCTCAACAATCAAGGGTTTTATTTTTAAAGATCCCTCCCTCCCAAATAGGGGTTAACATGCCATCAAAGGGAAGAGGCCATATATACTTCTCATGAGGTAGCTGGAGATGGTGAGAAGAAACCATGGCTTAATAATAGAGAACATTTTTTCATGCAAATGGGCCCAGGTGCTATTCCTAGCATCTCCAGCTAAGCCTGGGAAAGGCCCGTCTGAATCCCTGCTAACAACTGCCAGTCTGTAGTGGAAAATACTTTGCTTAGGTGGAATTATGGTCTGACTTCATATACGGCAGCTTCTGATGTTCCTGCGTCATTCCAAAGATTTGGGGCTGTGACAGAAATGCCCCTGCTTCTCAGAGTAGCTGAACTCCTGACTTGCGTGCAGTTTCCCCACATTCTAAAAGGTTCAAATGCCACTACTAACACTTAGGCCTCCTCCACACGAGACGTTTAATGAGCCTTGAAGGCTCATTAAAAAATGTACCTCCACAAGCACGGAGCGCAAAACGGGCGTACAGGCGCGTTATCTCCCCGATAATGCGCATTTTCGAACACGCGTTAAATAGCGACTTTTATTTTGCTCCGGCCGTTAAAGCGCATTTTCGCGGTGTGAACAAGCGATTACGCGCATTAACTGCTTGTAAAGCGCTTTTTGGACATGAATTAATGCGCTTCGCCGCCTCTCGCCGCCTCCGGTGCAGAGGGATTAGGAGTAAAAGCGCCTCCGCGATAATGCGCATAATCGCGGAACCGGGCACAAAAGCGCATCCTTGTGGAGGGGGCCCAAGATACTGGCAGTAAGAGCTTTAAGCTAAACAATGCTTGTTAAAGATCCAAACAAATGTTGTTTGAGTAATCATGTGCATTATCATACATGGGTAGGTGAGGACACAAGGTAACAATCAATTAAAATACATTGTCCAAAAACAAAAGAAATCCATAGGAAAATGACTTTTAACAGTAATTTTTAATATTGCAAGCATTTGAAGTGATCATTCTCCAATCATATTCTTTGCAACAATCCTGTAAGGTAAGTCAGCATTATCCCCCATATTAGAGATGGATGGAGCTGAGATCGAGTGGATTATCTAAGGCCACCTTATGAGTTGATAGCAGGAAAAAGGACCCATAGCCTGATCTCTTAGCCAATATGATATATCAGCTCTCTAGCACACACACACAGAGTATTTTCCTTCATTTTTGTTAAGCTAGCCCAAAAAAATCACCAGCAAAAATTTAAAAACTTTCCATCTGCACAGAAGTCCAATATCTCCTCCCACCTTTTAAAATCAAAACGAAGAAACAAATACCCTCACCCTTCATAAGGTGTCATCAAGCGACATATCTGCAGTAAGAGCTGTGTAACATTGCCAGCTAGTGGTAAGTTAACTGCAAAACACAGTAATCCAAACCAAGCCATTTCGAGAGATTTCCGTACATAGCAACTCAAATCACTGATGACGATGACACTTGTAGCAATTAGAAATAACTCCCTTCAGCATTCTTATCAAAAACTGCTGTGTAAAGCAATAAAGTAATTGAAGCATATGTTTATATTTAGATCCATAAATTGACTTGAGTTTAGTTATTAATTTCAGACACACTAGTGTCTGTTAAAACCATGAAAGCCACCTAATTGGCAGAATGTAAGAAAATGCTTCACCTTTGTTTACCACATTTTTCAACCTTAACTTTTAAACAGTGCATGATCTAATGAGAAGGGGCCATAGCAAAATGGTAGGGAACATGCTTTACATGTAGAGGGTCCCAAGTTCGGGTAAAGGCAGGCCTGGCCCTCCCATGAAGTGGCATGAATCCTTCACCTCAGGCAGCAGAGTAGCAAATTGCACACATAGACACACCCACCCCGCCACTAGGAGAATCTGCTACTGCTGCATCCAGCAGGTGTTCAGGAGTCTCGCTGTCCTCTCGCCTGCTGTGGCATTTGCTGCGGCAAAGAGAGCAGAGCTCTCCAGGGCAGCTGCCCACACAGCAACCCTAGCAGCTGCTCTGAAGAGCCCCACCGGTCCTCCTCTCTCAGTGTGGCAACTGCTGCAGTAAGAAAGCAGTAGGCGAGACTCTCTGGAGAAGCCACCCATCCTCTGAGCCACCTCTCCTCTCAGCACAAGCCAGAAGCTAGGTGGGCAGGCTCTCTGGAGAGCCATGGTGGAAAGGGAGTAGAGGGCATATGCAAACACTGGGTAAAGATATCTTCAGGTAAAGTGTATGAGGCAGCAGGCTGGGAAAGACCAATGGCTCTTAAACAGGGGTGAGGAACCTGTGGCCCTCCAAATGGTGTTTAATTGCAACCCCTATCATCCCTCACTAATGGCTATGCTGACTAGGGCTGATGGGAGTTGTAATCCACTAACATCTGGGGGAAGGCACATATTTCCCATCCTTGTTGTAGAGCCACTGCTGGAGCAAACAATACTGGGCAGTAGGGAAAGAAAAGTTCAAAAGTCAGTTTGAATAGAAGAATCTTAGTACAGTCATTTGTCAATTCAGGCCTACCAGAAGTTTTTCTGGCTGCCTGGACAGACCTAACATGTGGAGGGACTGAACCATAAAGTAAAACCTATGTTGGAATTGCTCCAGATTCTGGTATGCTAGAAGTGGTAGAAAACGTGGAGTGGATTTCTAAACACTGAGACTGGACTAGATGGACAAGTGTTCTGATTCATTGTAATGCAGCTCCATAAGCATTAGTTGAATATTAAAGGTGCGTGTATGGTGGTGGTGACATTGTAAAAAAGGGAGGAAAACATGGATTGCCTCCACAATTACTCCCAAATCCTTTTTTAGGATTAAAACAAACAAACCCAAATTCTGTGCATTGCACTCCACTATGCATAATGTAAGATTGGAAGAGGATATTAATTAAAAGATCAACATACTGATAGACACACAAATGATTTAACATTTCTCCCATGGTCCAAGGAATTCTTCTAGCATATACAAAATTTGGCCCTTGGCCAACAGATTCCAGCACAATTAACCTTATCATTTACAAGCAGTGAAGCCAGTGAATTATGTTTGGTGTACTATACACACCAATTTGGGGAGTGATACAATTCCATAATTTGGGAAATATTTAAATCAGCCCCGTTGTGAAAAACTTCTGCCTGGTACTCAAACAATTTAGTGATTGGGCCACTGAAGAAGACACTTTTGTCGAAACGCGTTAGGCCAGAAGGGCCTTACTACACGCCCGGCATAGCCTGGGCATGGTGGGGAGATTGCGGCGGGCGTGGGGGACGAGGCGTGGAGGCACGCCATTGGGCGGCCTCCTGGATTGGGAAGTGGAGGGGGAGCCGGAGCCTTTATAAGGCCCGGCTCCCTCCCTCCCTCCTCTTGGGCAAAGCGGCTCCCTCCCTCCCTCCCTGTAGGCAGTATGGGAATGAAACTCCGGTTGTCCTTAGGAAGCCAAGTAGGAATTTTTTGCTCATAACCCCCTTGTGGCTGTGGGTTTTTTCGCCTACTTCATACTGTGAGACAGCGGGGGAGTACTAAATAGGTTATTTGGTTGTTTCTAATCTGGTCACATTTGGGCGGTTAGGCGCGGGCATCTCCACCTGGGAAGGGATAGGTGAGCATTCGCAGGCACCTAGCGGTGACTGGTAATACCTGAGGCTCATCACCTGCGAGTCTTGAGGCCCAGGTGGTGAGATAAGGGTTACCTTTGGGGCTAACCTTCCTCACTCACGCGGAGTCATGAGGCACGTGCTGAGGTGACACGGAAGACCCCTCTACCCCAAAAGGGGAGGCCTGGGGGTGGCGTATTGGACACGCCATGTCCGGGCCTGAATGGACTCGCCCTACCTGTTATGATGGCATTGGCCATCCATGTCAGAAGATGCCCGCGTAGTTTTCCCCTCTGCTGATCCCTCAATAAATGTGGCCCAAGTTTAACCCAAAAAAACTGTGTCGTCTCGTTATTTACCGCGCTCCGATTCCGCAATCATAAGAGCTTTGTTTTTACTTTGATATTATACATATATATGTTGAATAGTGTTTTTCTGTGATAAATATATTTTATTAGTATTAAAATTTATTACATATTTTCTAGGGATGTGCACTGACCCCCCGGATCGGATCGGATAGCGGATCGGAATCGGACCTGGGGGGTCGGATCGGATCGGATCGGATCGGAGGCTGGTCGGATCGGATCGGACCAGATGTCCGATCCGGATCGGACGCCATTTTGAATGCTTTTTCCCATAGCCAAGTATTGTTTTACAAAAACGCCTATAACTTTTTCATTTTTAAAGATAGAAGGATGAAACTTGGGCACATTGTAGACTGGTTAGGGGTAGTTATCTGTGAGAAATTTCAGAAAGATTGGTGCATGCATTTTGTGGCAATTAATTTTTTAATAAATACCCAGGAATGCCTATAACTTTGTCATTTTTAAAGTTACACACATGAAACTTTGCCACATTGTAGGGGGTACCTTGGGACCTATGTGTGTGAAATTTCAGAAACGTAGGTGCTTGTCTTGTGTGGCAATTAATTTTTAGAAAAATGGGTAGTAGTGGGGTAAATACAGTTACGCCTCCCATTTTTTTATTTTTGAAGATACAAACAGGAAACTTGGGCACATTACAGGTACCACTTGCCTTGATATGTGTGTGAAATTTCAGAAACATTGGAGCTTTCCTTGTGTGGCAATTAATTTTTGAAACAATGAGGAAAGAAACACCTATAACTTTGTCATTTTTAAAGTTACACACATGAAACTTTGCCACATTGTAGGTGGTACCTTGGGACCCATGTGTGTGAAATTTCGGAAACGTAGGTGCTTGCCTTGTGTGGCAATTAATTTTTTAATAAATACCCAGGAATGCCTATAACTTTGTCATTTTTAAAGTTACACACATGAAACTTTGCCACATTGTAGGCGGTACCTTGGGACCTATGTGTGTGAAATTTCGGAAACGTAGGTGCTTGCCTTGTGTGGCAATTAATTTTAGAAAAATGGGTAGTGGTGGGGTAAATACAGTTACGCCTCCCACTTTTTTATTTTTGAAGATACAAACAGGAAACATGGGCACATTACAGGTACCACTTGGCTTGATATGTGTGTAAAATTTCAGACAGCTGGGTCCAGGCATGTGGTGGCAAGGTATTTTTGAAACAATGAGGAAAGAAACGCCTATAACTTTTTTATTTTAAAAGTTAGAAGTCTGAACATTGCTCACTTTGTAGATGGGTTAGGGGTAGATATGTGTCAGAAATTTCAGAATTATAGGTCCAGGCATTTGATGGCTATGGAATTTTTAAATTACATGTTTCAAAAAAATTTCTACAGAGGCCAGGTCTTCCCCTCCCGCTTCCCGCGAAGAAAAGGAAACACTCTCTCGTCTCGATCCCTTTGATCCTTGCTAGTAGTATCCATTACAGGGCTCGTGTTTCCTTTCCTACTTTCACTTTTCAAGCAGAACGGCTGAGCCTAGCTGAGTTTTGCAGCCATGCGTGCAAGGAAGGATCACTCTGGTCTCGATCCCTTTGATCCTTGGTAGTATCCATTACAGGGCTCGTGTCTGCTTGAGTACAAAGTGAAAGCAGACACGAGCCCTGTAATGGATACTACCAAGGATCAAAGGGATCGAGACCAGAGTGATCCTTCCTTGCACGCATGGCTGCAAAACTCAGCTAGGCTCAGCCGTTCTGCTTGAAAAGTGAAAGTAGGAAAGGAAACACGAGCCCTGTAATGGATACTACTAGCAAGGATCAAAGGGATCGAGACGAGAGAGTGTTTCCTTTTCTTCGCGGGAAGCGGGAGGGGAAGACCTGGCCTCTGTAGAAATTTTTTTGAAACATGTAATTTAAAAATTCCATAGCCATCAAATGCCTGGACCTATAATTCTGAAATTTCTGACACATATCTACCCCTAACCCATCTACAAAGTGAGCAATGTTCAGACTTCTAACTTTTAAAATAAAAAAGTTATAGGCGTTTCTTTCCTCATTGTTTCAAAAATACCTTGCCACCACATGCCTGGACCCAGCTGTCTGAAATTTTACACACATATCAAGCCAAGTGGTACCTGTAATGTGCCCATGTTTCCTGTTTGTATCTTCAAAAATAAAAAAGTGGGAGGCGTAACTGTATTTACCCCACCACTACCCATTTTTCTAAAATTAATTGCCACACAAGGCAAGCACCTACGTTTCCGAAATTTCACACACATAGGTCCCAAGGTACCGCCTACAATGTGGCAAAGTTTCATGTGTGTAACTTTAAAAATGACAAAGTTATAGGCATTCCTGGGTATTTATTAAAAAATTAATTGCCACACAAGGCAAGCACCTACGTTTCCGAAATTTCACACACATGGGTCCCAAGGTACCACCTACAATGTGGCAAAGTTTCATGTGTGTAACTTTAAAAATGACAAAGTTATAGGTGTTTCTTTCCTCATTGTTTCAAAAATTAATTGCCACACAAGGAAAGCTCCAATGTTTCTGAAATTTCACACACATATCAAGGCAAGTGGTACCTGTAATGTGCCCAAGTTTCCTGTTTGTATCTTCAAAAATAAAAAAATGGGAGGCGTAACTGTATTTACCCCACTACTACCCATTTTTCTAAAAATTAATTGCCACACAAGACAAGCACCTACGTTTCTGAAATTTCACACACATAGGTCCCAAGGTACCCCCTACAATGTGGCAAAGTTTCATGTGTGTAACTTTAAAAATGACAAAGTTATAGGCATTCCTGGGTATTTATTAAAAAATTAATTGCCACACAAGGCAAGCACCTACGTTTCCGAAATTTCACACACATGGGTCCCAAGGTACCACCTACAATGTGGCAAAGTTTCATGTGTGTAACTTTAAAAATGACAAAGTTATAGGTGTTTCTTTCCTCATTGTTTCAAAAATTAATTGCCACACAAGGAAAGCTCCAATGTTTCTGAAATTTCACACACATATCAAGGCAAGTGGTACCTGTAATGTGCCCAAGTTTCCTGTTTGTATCTTCAAAAATAAAAAAATGGGAGGCGTAACTGTATTTACCCCACTACTACCCATTTTTCTAAAAATTAATTGCCACACAAGACAAGCACCTACGTTTCTGAAATTTCACACACATAGGTCCCAAGGTACCCCCTACAATGTGGCAAAGTTTCATGTGTGTAACTTTAAAAATGACAAAGTTATAGGCATTCCTGGGTATTTATTAAAAAATTAATTGCCACAAAATGCATGCACCAATCTTTCTGAAATTTCTCACAGATAACTACCCCTAACCAGTCTACAATGTGCCCAAGTTTCATCCTTCTATCTTTAAAAATGAAAAAGTTATAGGCGTTTTTGTAAAACAATACTTGGCTATGGGAAAAAGCATTCAAAATGGCGTCCGATCCGGATCGGACCTCATCGGATCGGATCGGATCGGAGGTTGTCCGGATCGGATCGGATTTTCCCGATTTTGGGTCGGATCGGATTCGGATCGTGGATCGGATCCGATCCGATGCACACCCCTAATATTTTCTCCTTAACTTTCTTTTTTTGTTTTGTGGATTTTGGTTAAGGCTAGCACTTATATACTATATAAGTGTGTATATACTGCTTGGCCTCCTGACCCACAAGTAATAAAGGTGTCTCATCTCTGAAGTTTGCTGTTTGAGAAACAGCAATGCTAGGCCATTGGAAATTCACCATTGGGAACTTTTAATGGTAAGAAAGGAATCCAAACAAAGAGGTGCCCATGTTGTATCTATAGCTACGACTTCCTCTTAGCATTGTAAAAAAAAAAGGACCATAAAACGATTAGTCTCATAATAAAGCCAGGTATGCCATCAGATAAAGTAACCAGAAAGCTCATCCCAGATCATAAAATATAACAGATGTGTAATAAGAAAAGTTCTCAAGACAAGATGCTATCAAGGAAATATTTTTGTGTCACAAAAACATCTCAGGGAAGGCTAGAATGTTTGTATAAGTCTGTTGTTATGGTATTTTTTCTTGATAAAAATCTTTAAAATTCAACCATCTTATTTAGAAATATGAAGATTTAGGAGAGAAGTGCATGCTCAGACTTTTTAGATAACATAAATAAGTAGTAAAATTGTTTGAACATGTTTTATAGCATCCAAAACATATATAAAGGAAACTCTGAACACACAATAGTGGGAGCTATCCTCTTGGATTAGCTTCTCTGACATGTTGTCTGTAGAATCAGCTAGGTAAGATTGATATTACCATTGAGAACAATTGTACTTGATGTTCTTTGGATGCCTTGTTTAGAGTGATGTTGAATGTTTCATGTGTTTGAATTCATGCATGCACAAGCTTTTGTATTCAGTACTGCTAAGCTGATGCTTTTGTAGCAAAAGACAAATGTTGTCTGAGTTTCTTAGAAGAATTCTGTATCACCCATATCGAGTGAAGTATTAAGCTTGTTCTATGATAGTATCTGGTTTTATGAGAATTCTCAACACACACACACACGCACAGAGTAGATAAATAATCAGAGGTTGCCAACATATTGACAATGTATTTTGAGAGAACCTCTGAACCAGGGCAAATGCCACACTCCGTTGGCACAAATTGAGACTTCTTTAGCCGTGTTCATGGGGGGTGGGGGTTGAATTTCAGAAAACAAGTAACAGGGGAGATTTAAACCTCCCCAACTGGCATAAGGTGGTCTCAATCAAGATTGGGGTCACATGTGCTTACCTGTCAGTGAAAAGTTGTGTAGTTTAATCCTGTATCTCTTTCTTTGTCCTTATTTTCCAGCAACTCCATTCCTTCCCCACCCAGTTTCAGTTTTTTTCCCAGCTCGCTGTTTTTGGGGTGTCCCCCCACTAATTTTTTTGTTTTGTTTTTTGGTACTTCTACAAACTTCAGGATTATTCTGAATATACCAATACCTCCCTCTTGAACTCTATCAGACAAGGGTTTTATTGCATGCTCATTACTGGGCACTCACAGATTTTCACGGGTCCCTCTCACGACATTTGCCTCCCGTACACCTCCCGCCCCTTCTAGCCTTCTTTGCATGACAAAAAAATCCAGTAAGTCAGACATATTTTTAAAGACAGAAGTTGCCGCTATCTCCTGCTGTGTGCTGGAGAAGCAGTGAGACAAACGCATGGGTGGAAAAGTGGAGGTAAGGAAACATGATTTTCCTGTGTGATGATGCTCCTTGTGCGTAACTGTTGGTTTGGCCACATAAACACCAGCAAGCAATTGAATTGGAATTAGAATATATGATGGCTACCCATTTGTCATAATTTAAGGAAATATGTTCCTAGCAACACAAAGTTAATCTTCATGAAAACTTGAAGTTGTATGCATGTGAATATAAAGAGGTAAATTAAAAACATAAGAATTCAAATAGGCCAAACTGCCAACACAGAACTGAACACAATCTTCACCATGTGTGCCATTGATTATATGCATGTTTTAATTCCAGCATGTTTTGCTATTTTGTTTTCGTACAAGGCCTTCTCATAATGATCTTTGCTGATTGGCATGCAACACTGAAACATAAAGCATTGTTATGCAGACAAAAGATCTGCTGTACGGGTGTGTTCTTTCTTCAAAGAAATGAGGAAGTCAGTCTCAGATGTTAATACTTGATTCGTGTTTTAACTTAATACTTGAAGGTCAGTGCCTGAGGCAAAGTCAGACTTAACAATATGTTAGCAAGTGTAGATGTACTAGTTCAGCTAGGATTTTCTCCCATGACCATTTTCCGTAATGACAGGAATTTTACAATCCTTTACAGACACACTGACAACCTAACACACCCCTAAGATTTTGCTGTGGACATTTCAGCACAAAAATGCTGAAGTCTTGGTTTTCTGATGTTTTAACCACTAAAGCAAACTTTCCACAAAGCCATTACTAGTATGGAAGCTGGTTCTGCCACTCATTACAGGCTGCAGTGGGGATGAAAAAGCAAGTGTGATAGGACGCAGAGAAAACATCAAGCCCTGCTCCAGTTGGACCCCCCCCCCCCCCCGGTCTAACTGACATCATGATCCTGTGAGGAAGAAGGAACTGTTGGTCTGCCCCTCCTTTGAGAGATGGGAGGAAGCAGGGCCTTCCCACCAGCCCTGCTGAACAGGCTCCTTCATTTCTTTTTCCCCTCTTCCCTCCCCATCCCTTTTTCCTTGTGTGTCATGTCTTTTTTAGAATGTAAGCCTGAGGGTAGGGACTGTCTTCTTTACTGATCGATTGTAAGCCGCTCCGGAAGCCTTTTTGGCTGAGGGGCATGATAAAAAATTCTATAAATAACTCCAAATTTTCTTAGCTGCAAGCAAAAGTTTGGTCAAAAGCAAAACACAACATTGTTGTACACTCACGTGGTGTGCCAGCAAATGCTGTTAGCACTTCTCTACATCAGCACAGTACAATTCACATTAGCTGTAGTGTTGAATAGGATACTGTCCCATCTCTCTCCCCAGTATTCAGCTACAGAACATTACTCGTAACTTAATGTTAACATGAATTTAGGGCATACAGTAGTTGCTCGATAGAGTAAAACTTGAACTGTTGTATTTCTATACTTCTAATTGGAAATCACGACTGACTGATCCAGGGAACCCTTGATTGAATTTATTAATACTAAACATGGTGCTGCTTACTCATGTCTTCAATGAGTGTTCTGCACACCCACAACGGTTCTACTTGGCTGAAGACAAGACCGTTGCCTGACACAAACAATCCCTCTTTCACTCACTCCTCTCCACCCACTTGGGTCAGCAAGTCTAGTGAAAACCGCTCAGAGAACACTTCTCGCAGAATAGTGAATGTAAAAACCAAGATGGAAAACCCAGAAGGAGCAATTCTGCATCAACAAATCACATTTCAGGATCACCTTTCCCCCCACCCATCCACCGAAAAAAAAACCAACCAGTTGTACCTTAGGAAAGACATTTCTGTATCAAAACAGAGGAAAACAACACAGTGCATCATATCAACAATTACCTCAGAATGAGACCAGTAGATTGCCTCAGTGTTGGTTGTTACTAATACAAATGGAAATCTAAAATCCTACAAGAGCCAAATCCAGCAACACTTCCAAGAGGAACTGCTCAAAATTTATCTACCTTACCTAGTAAATGGATCATTTCTTGGCAATTAACACTGCAAGTACAAGTGTCCCTGATCTAGACTGTGACTACCGGGGAGAGAGCTGCCTATCTCCCCTTACTAAGGTTCTGATACAGATCAGGGCACAACACTTAACTCTATAGTAAAAAAGATGCAACTACTAGCTATGTCTTTAAAGTAATGTGTGCTCTGGTGCACAGTTATGCTTGAAGAGACCTGGATACTTCAATTTTTGTCTTGGGGAAGTTCACCAAAGCTTAGAGATCCTCCCAGGTTATTCAATACTAACTATATTGCAGCCTTCCACAACTGGGTGCAAATTCAGTAATCCGCCAGCTATTGACCATGCTAGCTGGGGGTGGAGAGAGTTGTAGTCCAACATATTTGGAGGGCAACAGGTTGGGGAAGGCAGATATTCAAAAGGAAGTGTGCTCTTGTCGAAGGAAACAACTGCTGTCAACAAACCAGTTATGACTGGCTCATCTTCACATACATATCAGTCCTGTCATTTAGCATATTTAGCTGAGCAGGGGGAACAAAGCGCAGTGTTGGAGTGGTATGTAATAACTAATTAGCCAAGCATCTATGTATGTAATACAAATAATCCAAAGACAACTGGAGTATTGGGAGAAAATACATATAATAGTAAAATCATACTTGAAGCATGTATAATATAGGTTGCAAATTTATTATGCATTAGGAAGCTTATTAACTTAAAAACGAAACTGCATAGTACAAAAGGTTTGATATCTTTGCTTAAGGCGGAACAAGTTTCAAAATATATATATATTTATATTTTTAATTTTTGTTCAGTCATTACATAATCCTTTATAAAAGCTGTATATCTGTCAACACCCTCATTACATTTATAAATACAAGATTTACACAGTACCTCATCTGGAAAAAAGTAAAACTTCTTACAAATATCTACATATATTCAATACATATAAAACATTCATAAGAGTACTTTGTTAGATTTTTGTGTAATGGTCCATTTCCACTGCCGCAAAATACATAGAAATCTGTGTAAATTCATAAAACGCCTCTAAAAATTATAGCATGATACTCTGTAGAAACTAAACCATCTTTAACGCCTCTTTTGGAGAAGCATATCATAATTATAATCCATGAGATTCTTCAGAGATTGATATGACGGCTAAATGTAGTTGATAATAAATGCACACTAAGTAGCAGTTAAGGCAGGAGTGAAATTAACAGGGATGGAGTGCTTCATACGGCAGATAAAAAGTGACAGATGATGCAATAAATACACACAAGTCAATGTAAATTGCCTCAGCATCCAGTTAATTAGGCTCTATGTCAGAACTGACCACACTAGTAGTGCTAGACCGATCCGTGAGCATCACTAATGTCTTCCATCAACCGAGAATTATCTTTGTCTGTTTTAGGTTCCAGCTGGAGCCCTTTCTAGACATGTTAGAATTCTTGGGAATGAGGGTTGAAGACTTGCAAATAACTTCTATTTCAATGGTTGAAGTTCTTCTGCAACACTTCATCTGTAAGTAGTTATGCAATTCTCATTCTATCGGACAGCATATTAGTAAGAGAAATATAGGAGCATTTCAGTAGCATTTACTCATATAGAATATTTTCCCAAACCCAAGAGGGCTAACAAGGAAGTATGTATCCAATGAATGAAAAGGTATAATGGAAAAGCTTAACCTTTCACTACTTTGGCAGAGGCTGTGGTCTGCTCAGTGAAATTGGGTACTCAATGTTCCAATTGTGTTTTTGAAGGTAATTTCCAAGATACTGTATTCCAAATTTTTAATTCAATGTTGGGCATGATAGCATTTGCACCGATACATAAAAATAACTACTTCAGACTGTTATACAAAAAAACACACTAAGTGGTTGAAATCCGCCCATCTGGGACACCAGTGGCCACCTACACAGTATACCTTAGGTGGGTGAAATGTGCAAAGCTTCTGATAGATCAAAAGCTCACCAGTTAAGTCCTGCTCTGGATTCAGAGCTCAGTGCATGGATTTTGCTTGCTTGCAGTCTCTATTAACATTAGGAAAAATCTAGTAGCTCTCATACACTGCTGTCTTGCAACAGTGGCTCAATGTCCTCATCGCTGCCTCGATCTGGGTTGTTGCTCTGGATACTGCTGATGCTGTTGCTGTGCTTCCTGGTACTGCTGGCTTTACTGTGCTCAGGGATGAATAAGGCAACTAGAAAAGCTAGAAGGACTGCACATGCTCCAAACAGGAAAGGTGGCCCAGGGATAATTGCACTCTGCAGAGAGAAAGAAAGAATAAGCTACCACAGATAAATGCCTGCATAATAAAATATAAACAATGAGACTGCAAAGCTGGATCCATGACTGGGTATTGATATTGCAATTCTTTTAGCCAGATTATTTAACTGACATTTGACTGACGTTGGTAACCAGTCAAAAATTTGTGGTACCCACTAACCCTAATTCTGCCCTGAGTCAGAGTGAAGTGAGGTCTCATCTTTGATGTCATTTGGAATGAAAGCAGCACTGTTTCTGACTGCCTTCACAGCTAGTCAGAGAACAGTCCCCATTTGTGGTGCAAGAGGCTACACTAGGAAGAAGAACACTCTCCTCAAGGATGCTGCAAAAGCAAGCAAGTCTGCCTGTCTCTAGTGGATTGGGACAAGGCATTCTGTCTCCTGGGACAACTGGAGATGAGCCACAATACCTGAGGTTCCCACAACACCTGAGGTCCTTGCAGGAGTTTGGGGGTTGAAAGAGAGTATATTTGGCATGACCAGGGTTGCACAAAAACATGAAAGGGAACAGGGGGAACAGCCAAGAAGGATTTCCCCATGCCTCCCAGACACTCTGTAGAAGGATGGCGAGTAGTGGCAACTTCCTTCACCATAATCCAAGGGCACAGCAGGCAACGTCAAGAAAGTGTGAAAGTGCTCCACATAATATAAACAGACATTAGCAGCAAATGTTAGCTAAATCCTAAGAACGTTTTAAATTACGTCAATGGGCATAACGATAAATATGAATTACAGGCTATGCCAATAATAATCATTTATATCTACTTCTTCTAGTAAAAGTACCCAGAATGTCAGACTTACTCAAGTCAGCTAGAGTCTAAATGCCTAAAAGGATAAAGCCCATGTCAGCCCCTTAGGAACAAAGTATGAAAGTTCAGATACTTGTAAAACATTTTCCTAAGAGAGCCTTTATGGCAGGTTCCAGCAGCATGTTCAACATAAACTGTAAATTATTAAAAACACAAGACCATAAACAGAAGTGCTGACTCAACCATAAATGTGTGGACATTCTGATAACCCCATTATAAAGCACCCCAAGCACACTGGCGAAGAGACTACATAAAAATAAATAGGTGTACTGTGGTGGCAAGGAGGGCCAATGAATCACCTATTTATGCCAAACACAGATGACAAAATAATCATTCAGCCTCAATATTATGCTTCACCAAAGCTTTCACCCTCAGAGTTCTTAAAGAAAATGGGAACTATCTCAAGAATCATTCCCCCCTGCCCCATTGGCCTGAATGCAATCTTAGAAGAGGGAGGATCTTTTTTTTTGGTGTGTTTTTTTTGTTTTTTTTAAAGTGTAAAAAACATTTCCTTGTACATAGCTTTAGATTTGCCTACACAGAATAAAGAAGCAAAAAGACTGAAATGAAAAACCCAGAAGTGTATCCACAAATAATCCTTCAGACTAATTCTTATAAAATCAAACTTTATATATGAACTATGAAAATTATCAATAACCAAGGACAAAATGCAGTAAAAGGGGGAATAGTCCCACATTTTATCAAGAGATTTTCCACGGAATGCCTTGATCAAGAACTATTTAAAATCACAACAATTAACATTTACAATCATTTACCTCATCACTTGGATCCTGCATAGCCTTTTTATCCTGAACAGGTGCCAACTCATTAAGCTCCACATGGAACAGAAAGAATATAAAACCATAGAGAGCAGGACCTAGACCATTGCACAGACCTCTGATTCCAGTTATTATCCCCTGGACAACACCTGCAGAAGATCGAGTTAACAGTGAAGGAAAAACATGTTAAAATTAGGATGCAAGAACTCTAAAGCCTTCAGTGTAATTACTTCCAAGCTAACATCCAATTACTAGGTTGACCTTATTTCTAGCTGATCAAGTACTAATGGATACCTTCAAGGATTAGCGAGATAGGAAAATAATGCTGCAGACCAGTAGTTAGCATAGTACATAAATATGTTCTCTGAAATAGAGATTTCCTTGTTTGGAAGTTTCAAAGTCACTGAATTAGATTACATGTTTCAATGTGGGAAGGTAGTTCTAATCTGTATGCTTCTTCACTTTCACATGTTCAGTCACCACTAGATGGCATTAATTTCCACTTTCTAAGTACTAAAAAGGCTTCAAAGGATACTTAATTACAAGATTAACACTTTGCCTTTTCTCTGCTGAAGCTTGCACACTTATTCAAAATTATTTTAAAAAGTGATGCTTCTCTCATCAGTGCCAACATCTCATTCCCATTCAATGTCACGCAGTAATATTGATCATCTTACAGAAAGGGAAGAGATCCACTAAAAATGATATGCCCTGTTCAGACAATATTTCATGCATACATTCACAGCCTGGAACTGTCTAGAAATAGGCTGGAATAACTGACCTGGAAGATTCTTTGCTCACAGATTTGCTGACTGAGATTAAATTGGCTAGAATTAAATTTGGCTAACTGTTCTCTCACTTTCTCGCAGGCTAGAATCGCACAACATAAGCCATGATGGGTTGTGTGCCATGCTTGTTTTAGAGTGGCTTGTCATGTTGCCTGAACCAAGCAGCATGGTTTGTTAACTACGCACAAGTCATTCTGACTGGGTTTGGACAAAAGGACAAGCCACTCTTAAAGAAACATGGCTCATAGCCCACTGTGGCATATCATGTTGTGCAAACCCAGTCTCACTGGAAAAATAATCTGTGTCACAATCAATCTTTCATGGGAAATAAATGCTGAAGTCAGAGTACTACTATGGTTGATAACAGATTTATATTTTTTTTAAAAAGGGAAGAGAAAGTAGATAAAGATGCAAAATTAAAGAACAAGTCATCACACAAAGAGATGACTGTGCTGACTGGAGCAAGGACAGGGAGCTGGAAGCCCATGAGCCAAATGCAATGTCATTGGATCCAGCCTGTAGCATCCCTCCAGTGTCCTGGCTCTTTCAACCTCTAGTACAGAACTCCCCAAGAGAGTAAACCAAGGGATTGTATCCCTCAATATGAAGGGGGGGGGGGAAGATTCCCCACCCCTGGGCTAGATCCACAGCATGCACAACTTCCTTCCCACTGAGCACACATGGGAACATTTAAGATGTATAACGCATTGCTTCCAAAAGCTAAGATTTGTTTTCAAAAGCACAAGCAGATGTCTGCACATTGGTTTTGCTAAGAAAATAGCTCTATAGAAATTTTATGGCAAACAGTTATTGCATTCACCTTGTTGGTCTGAGTCTGCATTTCGTGACACAAGAGCACTGATCGCTGGAAACGTAATACTTGACATGGCTGCTACAGCTCCTGCTGCCCACATCATCCTAAGAACAAGACACAAAGTAATGCCATTACATAGTTTGAAAGGAAAGCCAATTATACAGAGAGAAAAAGGCAATTCTCCAGCTGTTACTATATCTTGTTGATAGTATTAGATGTAGCCATGCTACATGAGGGTTGGCATCCCTGTGGGATGTTCCCATCCCACCATATGCAATGTTTGTAAACACTCACCACATGAAGCAGGACTAACAATCAGCAACTTTCTCCACTCCATCAGTGGCTGCCAATGACATCAGGCAGGGAAACCTGGGAGGTGGCAGTCTCATTTCATGTAGTAAATGTTGTTAAATGTTACAGCCAGGGGGCAGAACACCTACCCACAGGGATGCTGATGTGTACTGTAACTTGTAGCCTGGCTCTTAAACCCTCGCTAACCTTATAGAGCTGAAAAATGTCAGCACACAAACTTCAGACAGCAAAGGGGCTTAAGATGAAAGATAAATCCCCAAAGGTTGAACAGGGGTATACAAATATTTGTTTGATAGCAAGTGCTTAATGTTAACATTTCAGCAAGGCAAAATAGGGCAGTGGTTTCTGAATGTAAAAGATGAGACTCTGATCCCACCAGTATAAGAAACCCCCTCCAAAGAAGAGTGGAGACAAAGTGAGCTTGCAGGTGAATTGGAAACTGGTGAAAAAGCTAAAGGAATCAAAAGAGCTAATAATCTCTGGAGCAGCCTTCCTTAACATGGAAACCTCCAGATGTCTAAAACTATAATTCCCATCAGCCTTAGCCAGCATGACCAATGTTCAGGGATTATGGAAGTTGTTGTCAAACATCTGGAGGGAACTGCGCTGGGGAAGGCTGGTTCAGGACATTTGCCTTCAACTGGTGGTCAAGAGCTACTACTGGTCCATAGCCAGACCTAAGGAGAGTCGAATCAGCACCAATGCCGTCATACAAATGGAAAGAAATAAAATGTGGGTTTCCAAATGTTTGGACTAAAGCTTGGTCCCAGGTCTGATCTACAGTACGGGGTTCAGAAGAGTATTTAAACATACTCAAACTTTGATTTAAAAAAAAAAAATCTACTTCGCGTTTTAGCCCCCTGGGTACCCAACACAGCTTACAGTAATTAAAGTACAATACTTCCAACAATTATACAAAAGAGCTAACAAAGATGTGCTTGTTCCAAGAGCACTACACTTACCAAGGCTGAGAACCAAAGCCATACCAGGCCAGCTGGAACATCTGAAAACCAAGTCCAAGGAGAACGGTATTTTTGTTTCCTATGGACCTCATGAGGATACTGAGAAAGACAGTCTATAAAATAGAGAATATACTGTGTGAATTTTAAGCACTGTATATTTATAATAAATAAAATAAATATATCAATGCAATATCAATTCACTCTGGCATTTTAAAATTGATTAGCTGTACATCTGATTTTTAAAAAGATCTGATGTTATGCTAAGACAAACATCAAACCTTTCAAATTAATCACAATATATGTTTAGCACTTTCTTTTATTTCACATGCTTTCTCCCAGTAACCTTGAAACAAGCCTGTTCTCAAGGACAGTATTGTTAGAGGGGAGAAGAGTACAAGACACAAGCAATTTCATAATTTCGCCCAGTGAGGCTACAGGTGAGGCACAATTTAAACTAGAGACTTCTAACTCGAAATCCATGTTCTTAATTGTTATACTAGCTCCTCAACAAGAATTAAATAGGAAAAGACATTTCAACTTTCTTCCCTTTTAGCACTCCCTAGAAAATTCTTAAGGTCCCCCTCAAATCAAGCAGATACCAAGTCCCATGAGCAGCTTTCAGTCCAACTGGAAAGCCATGACTCCAAGGCAGATCTTTGGGAGACGATATATTCATGCTATAGAATCACATAATTGAAAGGGACCTCAAAGATCCTAGTCCAACCCCCTTGCTAATGCAGGAAATCTGCTGGCACAGCATTCCTAAGGAGTCACAAGAGTGAGCCAGTCTTCCTCAACCTGATGCCCTCCAGATGTTTTGGAACTCAACTCCCATGGACCCCAACCAGTTTATATCTAGAGAGAAATAGGTTGGGGAAGGCTAGATAGTGTGCTATAAAATGCAAGGCCTGTTTATTGAACCATATGAACGGGGAGGGCTTTTTTAGTGGTGGCTCTGGCACTACTTTTGTTTTGTTTTTAAAAATTGCTTTCCATTTTTGACTACTGTACTCAAAAGATTGCTGCAATTTGTTATGTTAAACATGGTTTTTCAAAATTATTTTGATTGTTAGAAATCAGATGTGTGAGACATTGTTCTTAAATATTATGTAGTGTCCTTATTTAAGAGCTGCCTTGACTTCCTTTTTCAGGGCAAATAAGGTGGGAGATGTATTTTTAAAATAAATAAATAAATATTGCATTTTTAAAACCCCTTATTCCACAGCAGCTGCATTGTAACCTGCATACAAACATTTGTGTTATGTTCACTTAATTTGCAAAGCATGTATCATCATGAGTGCTCATTCAAATTAAGCTTCTAAAAGACTGTACTTACCTGAGCACCTATGGACAGAATTCCAATGACAGCTATGAATGCTGCAATGCTAGCATACTCAAATTTTATCACCTGTAGACAAACCGAAGCACAGAAACAATGTGTATGTAAAGTTTAAAGACAGCTGTTAGCTAAACTGGTTTCCAAGAAGTAAATAAGAAAGGCTTATAGGACAGCTTACAAAATTACACAAACCAGAAAAGTTAAAATTTTGGAAGACCAGTAGGGTCAAAAGTGATTTCAGAGGTGGCTATAACCACAGGTATTTGAGTTGTAGAAGGAAGGTAGCACTCAAGGTCTGGTACAAACTAACTTGGCTATCGTATGGTCCTTGGGACTGCATCTCAGTGGCCATAGGATAAACTGAAAATCCTGCTCCGAGGTCAGAGGCAGAGCTCTGATCTTTTAAGAGATCCAACCTTGGATCTCCCTCCCTGCTCCCATGGAGAGAGCTGTGGCTCTCATTTCTCAGAGAAGAACTGGAGAATAACTGGGGGTGTGGTGTAGGTGGACCAGAGAAGACTTTGAATCTGATGGTTCCAAAGCTCTCCCAGTCCCCAACCACACCCCAAAGATGAGGAAACATTTGGAAATGGGAAATGGTTAAAAACACACACACACGCACACAAAGATAGGATTGGTCAAACAAAAAGTAGGGCAGATTCTTTAGCATAATGAACACTAAATTAGATCATATTTAGTATAAAGTAAGTCATGCCTTTTCCTTCATAGTTACTGGAGTACATATGGGAATGTGTATGTGCATATAGTGACAGTTGACTAGGACTCAACTATCATTATACACATGACTGCAGCTTTAACACAAACTTCAAAGGAAAAGAGTACAATACTTCAGGCAACTAGATTTTTATGGGTATACTTTCTTTTTTTATCAACACCCCAACATCAGCTACTCATTTATATCCTGCTACAAGCTACTTGAGATATATCTATGGTTGCTCCTTAGGCCTACTTTTTAGCCTGAAAACAAGCCTTCTATCCACATATGTGTGTCCTACTCCTTTGGCATCTTTTTACCATTTACTAGATCTTAATCTGTTTTATTCCAACTTTGTTTCAACATTGTTGAATAGGACCTATTATCTTCCTGGTTGCCCTGGGATTGCAGAGCAGAAGAGCAGCAAACACTGGCCTCTGCCACCAGAAAAGGGGCCAAGTGCCCCTGGGAGGCTGTACCTCCTGTCTCCAGGGAAGAATATCATGGCAAGAGGAAGACCAGCCAGGCCCAATCCATCAGCCAGAGCAGGAGAAGCTGAAGGAAACTTGTGTCCCTCCTCCCTGCCAAGGACATCAGAATTAAGAATGAGTTCCTCAATTTGCTCTCGTCTTCCTCCCTCCCAGTCCTTTCCCCTTTTGGAGATTATAAACCAAAATTTTAGATTATAAACCTAAGTACAGGGACTGTCTTATCACTGATCTTCATAAGGTGCTCTGGTAGTCTTTTTCAGCTGAAGAGCAAGATAAAAATGGTTTTAAGTAATAATAAATGCCTAACATAGAATTTTAGAGTGACTGCTGCTCTAGCCATGAAGCATGCCCCACAGTTGTGCTGTTATTGGTATCTTTGCCCCCAACTAAATTGTATGTAGTATCATCACATTTAGTTTGCTTCATATTATTCCCTGCATCTGCCTCAATGACAAGAGGGGCAAGGGAGGGATTTTAATGAGAGTCTATCAGATTGTTTTGCCCCTCAGGAACAAATTCACAAACTGGAAGCCTTAATATCCTCTGGCACCTTTATTTTTGCTTAACAATAATAGGAACTTGTCCCTGGCTTGGTTCTTTTACAAAATGCAGGAATATGTCAGTTCTACAAGTGCTTTCGAGCAGTGGGAGAAAACCCACAACAGCTTGGATCCTAGCATTTTGCTCTGTGAACAGAAGAAGTGTTGCGCTCACGGAAGGTGTTCTCCTGTGAGTGGAATTTTTAAAAATCAGGATCTAAGCCACGCTATTTTAAAACTGAAAACTTGTAGTGTGTTTTCAGGATAAAAACTATGCCATATACTATGTGTCAAAGGTGCCTCTAGCCACACCAGTGAGATTCTTCAGACACAAGACCTTGCACAAGCCCAGCAAGAGGGGACTTCTTCTCTGAGCACCACTTCTGAAACTCTTGAGTTTCCAAACCCCTGACTTTCCCTATGGCACTGGTTGGTAGGGGGAGCCAGAGATTGCTGTTAAAGAAAGAAAAAAGTCCTGCTGCGAGCAAATAGTTAGTCATGTAGCCTGGATTTTGGCCACTGTACTATTTTAAAAAGTTAGTGTTTATACCAATGACTACAACATGGAATAAACTCCAGATTACCCCAATTCCAAAAGCTGCTGTAACTCTCTGATACAATGACTATATACTATGCATCACTATGATATTTTAAAGCTTTACCTGTTCTCTTAATTCTTAATTTAATCATTTATCAGGGAAAATGTGGCAGAAGTTAGAAAAATACACCATATATATGCCAGAAATTACTTACCTGTCTCAAATACAGGAAGAAGCTAGAATACTGGCCAGCCTCAGGCAGATAAGAAAGAAAGACGGTAATGCAAGTAAGCAAAATTGTAGAATCTTTCCCAACTCTTTTCAAAGACTGTCAAAAGATTAAGGAAAAGTAAAGTGAGCAAAGCAGAACATGCAGAATGGTGTATCAGGTTTGGACCAAGCCATTGGTTTGGACCAAGTCCTTACTTGGTTTTTTCCAGGAGTTGTTTCTCCTGTTTGTGAGCTTCCCAGGTTCACCTGACCAGCTGTTCATGAACTAAAATGGATCTTTGGCCTAATCCACCAAGCCAGTTCTTCTGTTATGTTGGCAGAACAAAAATGGACAGCCTGGTCCTCCAGCGGCCTCATTTTCCTCCCCAAAGCTCCTCTAAGTCAAAAGGGAGACACAAAGGTCCCACTGCTCTTACGCAGTGAAGCTAGGCCACAGCAACCACCACAGATAATGCGGTCTCTCTCATCTCAATTTCTTCCCATAAAATAGTAGCTAGTAGTGCAATCTGAATTGCTTGAGAAAGTCAGGTCAGGTGAATTACACCTTCAGGGCATACACAGAAGGGCGCCCAATGTCTCGTTTTGCCTGGTAACTTCCCCATCTTCACATGGGCATTGGCTTGTCTCGACAGGAGTCTCTACAGGCCTGGTTACCTGACTTACCACTAAAATAGAAGGATGTACTAAGCCATGCAAGGAACCGTGAGGTTTTACCATCTTTTGGACTATTCATCATGACCCTACATTTAATTAAAGGATTTACCATTTGAACAAGTAGTGGTGACATTGAGATATGCACAGCTACAAGTGGCCTGCAAGTGCTGGGTGTACTGAACCCTTTTTTATGGATAGCTTGTTGCCTGTGGCAAGTCAGAATTCCTAAGCACTAGTCAGTTTTCAAAAAACCTCATTAGGCAGCCTTAATAGGGTTTTAGATTTAGTCAATACACACACAAAAGCTCTGCTGAAAATGCATTTGCCCCTGTATTATCTTCCAATGAAGAAATCAGTCTGCTAATTGTAAAGAAGAGTGAACACAAACTTACCGCAAAGGGGTCTGCTTGTTCCCATGATATAAGAGCTCCCCATGAAGGTGGTCTCATTTTTTCAGGTAGAGATTCTGGTACAGCCAGTAGAATGAAACAGATATCTACAATAGCTACCACTGTAGCAACTAGTACCACCAAGTTATCACCATACAGAGTAGACAGGTGTGCTCCGATAGCAGGGCTAGTTACCAAGCTTGCTGCAAATGTGGCAGATACCTAAACATAGAAAAAGACATCTCAATTTAACTACTTTGCTAGAAGAAAATGTAACAATGGTGGTGGGGAGAGAAAAATGCATTCCAAGAATTTAACAAATAGTGATTATTTGCTTTTATGCCATTATACAGAAGAAGCTGTTAAATATGCAGAAATGGCATGTTTAGAATAACAAGGAAACAGCAGTTGATCAGAGCCCTACCAATCTGGCAGAGAATTCTGAAGGAGTGAAATGATATCAAGCCACTTCCATAAGAATTGACTCATCCTGTCTTAAAACAACCACTTGTGAAATATACAATCATCCTTCCAGCGCCAGCTAATTTTCTTTGCGTTTCTTAGCTTTAAAGTGCTTCACTTATATGTACTAGTTGTCTCGTTGTGGATTATGTCACGGAGTATCACTCCTGATGCCAGAAAAATACAATAGGCTTGGCATGTTTATCCATGTGAGCCTAAGGTCCAGGAACTTATTATCCTTCCCTCAACATTTTTTTCCAAGGGGAGGGAGGGAGTTGCTAATGCCAGACACCATGTTTCGGTGCAAGAAACCAATAGGTTTTACAGAAACGTCTATTTCACCCAAACTTGTAAACTGCCTCTCACCTAGGATGCATAGCAGTTGCCTTAAGACCAGCACACTGGTGGCCAAGAAGCTGAGCTACAGAACACCTTGCCTAGTATTGCCTCTGATCTCATGCACAGCTTTGCCAGGTGACATCTGAAGAGGCAGGGATCTCCCAAATCCCAATCTGCAGAAGGACAGGGGAGAGCCTTTTGTGATAACCGTGTCTTTTGAAATGTCTCCCCATGAAAACTATTGAAATTATGCATTTAACAGTAGCTGCATTGAAGGTTCTTGAGGACAACAGTGAAGATTTTACTAGGCTTGATGTTCTACAGAGGCATTAAGGAGCACCTACCATGACAACTTCTATGGCTCAAAATGCAAAGCAGAAACACCAAACATTCCTTTCCAGGAAAGGAAGCAGTGCTGCGCAGTTTGACAGAGCCAAGAAACATCATTTTAAGCTATGTGTGCATATCTTTCTCTGCCTCCTGTTTGCCTCAAGGACTACTAGTAATTTAAGGGAAACAGAAAATTGTATCCCAGAAGCCTGAAGCCATAAAAATATTTAAGCTTTTCTCCTACTTTCAGTCTTCTGAGATGTAGCTTTCATGTTACTTCGCAGCAGTATCTAAGTTGTGTTTTTCTTATTTTTGTTTTTGTTTAAACAGTTGGGGTTTAATGTTTAGTTACAAATAGTGATTTATGCTGTAACCCCAACTCTTTGATTCACTGTGGATTGCCATGTGTTTTAGTAGAAAGGTTGAAAGGCAATGTGTAAGTTTTAAAAATACATAATAAACCTAGTAGCCCTCAGCATTTGTAGCACAATTTATTCACACACACATACCCCTCTTGACAGTATCACTATTTTTTTTTTATTCTCAACTGTTTATTAGATTTTTAAGCCACTGGCAAACACTTTCATTTTATTCTTTGTATGGTGCTTCATAGAATTTTAAGCACTCTAATGATGATTATGATGATAATCTGAGTGTCACATTTGATAAACTCAGTTTCAACTCCCTATCAAAGACTTGCCACTGTCCATACTTTAGTTATTTCTGAAATTTTCACTACTGATACTATAGAGACTCTTCATCATTCTTAAGTGGGATTATTACAATACTCATACCTATCACTTTTCAGCTGTTTAAAATCTTTTCTTCTGTTCATAATTCTGCCATCTGCCTCATTTACTCAGCACAGAGTTTCAATCACATCTCCCTCTTTCCTGTTCTTTCTATTAGATTCGTCTTTCATGTCACATTTACTATGAACTTCTTGCCTTCAAACGCTTACATTCTTGTACTCAGTTCTATCTTTTCTCATTGACTCTTGCCTTAATTTTTGTTGTCAGGACTAGAAATTCTATCCCGATTCCTTGATTTCATCTCTTTTCCCCAGCTGCACCATCCTACTATGAATCATGATATCCCATAGTGGGTTATCTGAACGCTGTCAGGTCTAAGGGGACATGATGGCAACATGGACCGAATTACATTTGGACCAAAAGCTCAAGCTGTGTATTTGGGGCATAGTAGGGTCATGTGCCAAATTAGAGAATAATGGTCACAATAATGATAGAAAGCCTGGGAATCAACATAACAAATTCATGTAGTGCTACACGCTTTGTGCAGCACTTTAGATTGCACATGCCTAACTCTAACCTTGTAGCAGCCAGGAAAACAATGCACAGGCAAGGTGGGTTTCTGCAACTTGGCACTTGCCCGGGTACAGACTATGGCAATAGGACTGCACTTTGTTTTAATGGGGTTTAGCTACAGAGGCTGCGTGAGGCTAGCCCTGCTGGCTCTCTCTCTCTTAACACTAATGGATTTGGGGGGATGGGAAGAAAAAAAACACATTTAGCCCCTGTGCCTCAACTTTACCCACTAAACACAGAGCCTCTAGACAATTTGCTGGAGAGCAGCTGGCACCTGAGGCACAACGAATGGCTGGGTAAACAGAGCAACCCGAGAAAGGATTTACATGGCTGTCCTGACATTACACATCTTTACTTAAAAAGAAATAGAGAGACATTTTTATGCCGGAGAAGGTGTCTACACAACAGGAATCACAGGAATTACAGGAATGTGATTTCTTTGGAGACTGAACTTTCTCCAAAACGATCTGTGAATCTATCAGCCAGATAGGCAATAACATAGAATCTTCTAAATCTTTAAATCTTTCAAGCCGCAATGTGAAGTTTTCTAATACAAGTTTACCTCCTTCACCAACACCTCAATGGTTTAACACTTCATCAATATGTTTTTAGCAAGGTGTTTTTCAGACCTTTAAGTACTCTATTTTGCAAGGGTTGCCATGGTGCTTATGTACTAATGAAGTAGCAAGGGAAATGGTTCTCTAGAACTTCAATGCATTGAAAGCACAGTACTGGTCTTGGCAATGAAGTCTGTTTCAAGAAGTGCTGTAGTACTGTTCCGTGGAGATGTCTTTGACTAGGGCTAGACATCCAGACACGGCATAACATTCTAGTACTAGGAGCTGTGCCGAAACCTTCTGGCGGCTTCTCGTCAGTGGTTGGGGACTTGAAGAGAAACATACTTTGTCACACGGGAAGGAAGAAAATCCTTCCACAGACTCAAGGAAGAGAGTTATCCCTACTAGCAGCTGCTTATTCTTTTCTAGGAGGAAAAGAAGACTTCCACTATTCCAGCTTTTGAGAAAAGCTTTTTAAAAAAACAAAAAACAAAAAAAACACCCTATGCCATTTCTGGAATTCAGTACTTCTGACGATCATAAAAGCAAGTTCAGAATATTCACATAACATTTTTCCTATACCAATTGATGTTATTATCACTACAGTAACTCAGAGATCACTTTCCAACTGAATCAATGTACTCTTCAAGGGAAACTTGGCGGGGCGTGGCTATGAACGCGACGGGGTGAAGTCGTAGATCTTCGGAGCTCCTTAAAAAAGCTTTGAATTAAGCACTAATTCCTTATAGAAGAGTCTCAAGAGAGTTATAAAGGCATGTTATGTTGACTGGAAGTGATTGATTACCCGAGCGCGAGCTGATAAGAGGCAAGAGCCTGCTGGCAGCAAAAACGAAACCAGACACTTCAAGCTGACAACAAAGAAGGACGCCATAGTGGAGGTAACTTATGGGCTTTTAATGGAGGATATAAGGCAGACTACTGGATTACCTTACTGGGAGTGAGTTTGGACTTGAAATAGAACAATATCAAGCCCCAGTTAAATTGAAGTCTAGGCCGATTGGCTGTGGCTTAAGGAAAGGATCCAGGCGGACGGAGGGAGGGGATAATTTACGAGCAACAAGGAGAGATGTTATAAGAAGTTTTATTCCCACCCCTGCCTGGCTTAAACTCTCAAAAGACTGTGTTAAACTGCCTGGAAGTGATTAAGTATCGGAGGGTCAGCGGAGCAGCAGCAAGAATCTTTGATTCTAAAAGCGAAACTACGCGCGGCGCCATTAATGAGGTGATTTATGGACTTACAATTGAGGATTTAAGGCAGACTGGCTGATTAGGTAACGGGGAGAGAGACAGAGGGCTGAATATTGAGAAGATGATCAATGTCAATCCCCGGTGAACTTGTAGTCTAGTCTGACTGGCTTAGGTAAACAAGAGCACCAGGCTGACGGGGGGGGGGGGGGGATAATTCATGAGAAAGAAGGAGGGACGACAGAAGAAATCTTCTGCTCCCACCCCCGCCTGGGTTAGATCCTCAAAAGAGCGTGGTTCGGATCGTACTTGGCAGAGATTGACGCGCTTGGAGGAGCAAAATATGCCAGACATTCCAGATAAGAAGCCAGCAAAGAAATCTCCTGTAAAAAGCTCTACGGTGCCAACTGCAGACCCGGTTGTAATTCCAAAGACTACCAGAGGAGGTCAGCCAGATCCAATGGATGAGTTAAAGGCTGATATCAATAAAATGATCCTTGGTCTTGAAGAGCGCTTGGCCAAGCGCATCAACGATACGCAAAAGGAGCTTATGATGGGTTTAACGCAAGTGGTGAAGGATGTTGGGGTGCTGCAGACAGATACGAGAGCACTGGCTGAAGTATGCAAGAAGCAGGATGACCAGTTGTCTCAACATGAACAACGCCTTATCGCTATGGAGGATCGGGATAGACGAGCAAATATCCGCATAAGAAAATATCCGGAACAAGAAAGAGAGAATTTAAAAGAATTAAGAGATACAATTCTGTCATGGATAAAAACACAATTTCCAGATTTGGCCTGGGACGAAGCTGATCTTGAACGGGTGCATAGAGTTGGTTTCAAAGGTAAAGGAGTGCTTCCAAGAGACATAATAGTTAAATTTGCAAATTATTATAAAAAAGAAAAATTTATGCAAGCAATCAGAAAACAACCTCAACCAAAGATTCAAGCAACAGCAATTGAGATTTATCAGGATCTTTCCCCGCAGACCGTCCAGTGGAGGAAGAGCGTTAAGATCTGCACAGCAGCATTGAGGAAGAAATCGATAACTTACAATTGGGGATATCCAGTATTTTTGAAATTTGTTTGGTGTGGGAAGCAAGAAAGAATAACATCATGTGAGCAGGGAATCGAGCTGTTGGAGAAGTTGGGCATAATCGATGCCAACGATCCGAGAGAAGTAGTCCAAGAAGAAGGAGCGGTTGGAGGTTCTAGTCAATGAAAAGGGATTAGTGGGGAAAGGGGAAAGGAGAGGAGGGTCGGACTTCGCTCTGAGGGTTGGGCCGGGTTCCCCCCCCCTGAAGAGTTCTAAAATAATTGGGACCAGTGCCCAGAGGTCTGGTGAGCAGGGGGGTAAAATTGAGGGTATGTGCGGGGGGAGGGAAGGGAGGGGGGATACGGGGTTCATTGAGGGTATGGGTGGGGGGAGGGAAGGGAGGGGGGGTATGGGGTTCACTGACCGAGATCAATGTATACATATGGCTGAAACTAAGAAATGGAAAATAAATTGAGATGGGCAACTCTAAATGTTAAAGGGCTAGGAACGGTGGTAAAAAGATGAAGAATTGAAACAATGTTGAAAAGAGAAAAAATTGATATAATTTTTTTGCAGGAAACTCATCAGATAAAGGAGGGGGTTAATGAGTTACGAATGAGGGAAATAGGAGTGTATGAAAAGTCATGTGGTACTTCTAAAGCTAGAGGGGTGGCAACCATAATATCGAAGAAATGTGGTATTAATATTCAAAGTGTAAAGAAAGATAAGAATGGAAGGATCCTTATAATTTACTGTACGATGGAAGGGCAAGAATTTGTGCTGATTAACATCTACGCTCCAAATGGGAATCAAATTGAATTCTTTAAAGAAGTGTTTGATATGGTGGGAGATTTAGGGAAAAAAAATATTGTGATCGCAGGAGATTTCAATATGGTACTTCATAAAGGGAAAGATAGGGATAACATTATTAGAGATGCTAGAGGTGGGGGGAAGACGGAACTAGCTAAACTAATGGAGAGGAAAGAATTAATGGATGTATGGAGAGTATTAAAAGAGAGGAAATATACCTTTTACTCACCTAGATTTAAGAGTTATTCAAGGATTGATTATATATTTATATCAAAGAATATGTTATCAAACTTAATAGATTGTGGTATAGGAGTAATAAAGATCACTGACCATGCATTAATGATGATGGAGATGAAGAGGAAGAAGGATTATAAACAAGCAAAGAGATGGAGAATGGATGGAAGAATTTTTAAAAATAAAAGTATAGTAGAGAAACTAAAAAAGGAAGTGCAGGAAATTTGGCAGATAAATGAAAAAGGAGTTAACTCGCAAGGATTATTATGGGATACAATGAAAGCAGTAATAAGAGGGATGTGTATTAGGGAAATGTCCACACTTAAAAAGCAACAGGAAGTACTTAATAAAAACGCTGAAGAAGAGATAAGGAGACTAGAGGAGAGATTAAGAGAGACAAAGGATAAGCGGTTATATGCCCTAATTCAAGCAAAGAAAAAGGAATTGGAGAAAGAAGAAATAGAACAGGTTCAAAAGAACTTGTTGTATTTAAAGAGAGATTTTTTTGAATACAATAATAGGAATTCCAAAATGCTGGCTAGATCCACGCGGTCAGAGAAGGCTAAGAATATGATAGGGACAATTAGAGATAAATTAGGGAATAGATGTAATTTAATGAAAGATAAATTAACAATTTTTCAGGAATTTTATAGAGAATTATATGCTTCAGAGGCGGTTTCAAAGGATAAGATACAGGAATATGTAGAAAGAAATTGGAAAATAAGACTGGATGATCAAGATAAAGAGAGTATGGAAGCCTTGGTGACTGAGAAAGAAATTGAGGGAATTATTGCAAAACTAAAAGGAGGTAAGTCTCCGGGGATTGATGGATTGGGGCCGGAATTTTATAAGATATTTAAGGATATTTTAATACCTAGATTATTAAAATTATATAATAATATAATAGAAGGAGGAATGACTCCGCCATCATGGGATCAGTCCATGGTTATTTTAATACAGAAGCCAGGCAAGGATCTGACGGATCCAGCATCTTATAGACCAATATCTTTAATAAATCAGGATGCAAAAATATTTTCAGCAATAATGGCTAAAAGAATGGGTTCATTTATTTTTAAATATATAAAAAATGATCAATGTGGATTTATTGTAGGTAGGAAAATGCCGAATTTAATTGGGAGAGTTATAAATATAATAAATATTATTAAAAAAAGGAATTTAAAAGCAGGATTAGTAGCTTTAGATATTTTCAAAGCCTTTGATTGCGTGGAATGGCCAGCGTTAAAAATAATATTAAAAACATTTGGGTTTGGACATAAATTTATGGGAGTGATTAACCAAATGTATAAAAATAACAAAGCGGAAATAATGGTTAATGATGGGTTAACGCAACAAATAAATCTAGCTCGAGGAACTAGGCAAGGATGTCCACTTTCGCCGATCTTATTTGCAGTAGTTATAGAAATTTTAGCAAATGTAATTAGGGAAGATGAAAGATTAAAGGGGATAGGTAGTAAGGATAAGATTAAAGTAAATATGTTTGCGGATGATACGTTATTGACATTAGAAGATCCCCTAGAAACCGGGGAGTTGATTCAGAAACATTTGAGAGAATTTGGGGAAATTACAGGATTACAAGTTAATTGGGGGAAGTCAGAAATGATGTTGTACAATTATAACAAGGAAGAGATGGAGAAATGTAAAGTTAATTTAGGATTAGGATATAAAAACATAATACGATATTTAGGAGTTAATATAGACAGAGAATTAGATAGATTAGAGGAACTTAATTTTGTGAGGTTAAGAAAAGAGGTAGGGGAGAAACTACAGATATATAGAAAATTAAAATATTCTTGGTTTGGTAGAATAGCGGTTATTAAAATGAAGATATTACCTAAGATTAATTTTTTGTTTAGAATGTTACCTATTAGAATATCAGTAGCTGAGATTAAAAGTTGGCAAAATATGATTAATGCTTATTGTAATGGGGATAAAAGAGCTAGGATAAATAAGGGGTTATGGTATAAGGCTCAAAAGAAAGGAGGTTTAGGACTTCCGAATATTAAGAATTATTATATTGCTAATCAGTTAAGATATGTTATTTATGCTATTATAGGGGAACAGGACTTGGAATGGTTAGAATCGCAAACAGTAGAGATCGAATATAAATTGCGGAATATATTTTTTACTAAAAGGCAAAAGAAAGAATTGAAAGTACTGGACAACCCATTGTTGGAAAATATATTAATGATCTGGGAGAAGTATAGAGGGAAGTTGATACCAGGGGATTCTCCGCTTGCCCCAGTTGTAGTAGTGGGGAATTTCCCAAGAGTATTAAAACCTGAGATAGCGGCGAGTCTGAAAGAACAAGACATTATTAAATTAAGGAACTGGATGGAAAAGATGAAGGATAGTGAGCATATTAAAGACTTATTTAAAGGACAAAAGATAGCGTGGTTCAAGTGTATGCAATTGTTAAAATGGACACAGGAATGGAGGACAAAGAATAAGGAATGTAGAAATAATACTAGATTTGAAGATTTAATTGAACAATTGTGGGGAAAGGAAGAAGCTAGAGCTAAGAAAGGACTCACTAGTGAGATATATAAAATATTAATAGAGGAAGAATTTCAGGACTCACTTAAGGTTATAAAAGAGGTATGGGAAGAAGATATAAGGGGGAAAATCAATGAAGATAATTGGGGGAGGATATGGAATGGAAGAATGTTAAAGTTATTGTCGATTAGAATTAAGGAGAACTATTATAAGACAGTTTGGAGATGGTATTTAACACCTGTTAGATTTCACCAGATTGATAAAAAATTGCCCAAGAAGTGTTGGAGGGGGTGTCAGGAGGTTGGGACATATTTTCATATGTGGTGGAGCTGTGAACAAGTACAAAAATTTTGGGTTAGGGTTTGTAAAGAAATAAGCGATATAATTGGAAGTAGTTTGGAATTAAACCCGAAGTTAGCTCTACTAGCAATATGGGATAGTAGGAATAAGCATATAATAAATAAAGAACTGGTAAACAACCTCCTGGCACCTGTTAGAATACTGATTGCTAAAAATTGGAAAGGGCAACGAAGTTATACAATAGAAGAGTGGTATAAAGAAATTTGGGATTTAGCTTTGAATGATATGTTGACTTGTAAAATGAAAATAAAGAGGGGAATGTCCAGGAAGAGTGATTTTGGGGAAATATGGACTCCCCTTTTGAATTATGTGTTAAGATCGGGAAAGGGACAATTGCCTTCAAAAGAATCATTAAAATTTTGGAAAGAGGATGAAGGATTATGAGATGGTCTCGGATGGGGGGGGTGCACAGGGGGTAGTCGAGGGGGGAAGTTGTTTTATTTTATATTATTGTTTATATTATGTGTATGTGTATGTTAAAATCAATAAAAAAAATATTTAAAAATAAGGGAAACTTGGCAGGAGTAAGTTGGAACAGGCAATGCTATCATGATAAACTATGGGAATTCATCTAGCATTCTAAGTTTTATTCAAAGAAGGAGGCATGGGCATTTCATATACTTTTAGTCAGTAGGTATGAAGAAGAATGCCAGAACCAACTCTAGATGCTGATATTAATCCTTTATAGTCCTCGCTTGTTTAGCATCTCAGGAAGGGACGTCTGTCACGCAAATCTGCTGTAGGGTCTGAGACTGGAGAATCAAAGTGTGTGTGTAGGGGGAGGTATGCTAACATAAATTCCACCACTGGCTCAATTTCAGGCAACTACTCTAACCCTGTTTGCAGATCCTTTGCAATGCCATTGTTCAAAACCTTCAACTGTGCCCTCTGTAATAATCAGAGCCAAACGACTAAGTCAAAACCTCAGTCACCTTCTCACTTTTTTGGGGGTGGGTGGGGTCTCTTACTTCATTTCATTTTTGAGGTCAAGGCTTGAATAACTGCATTACAATCAAAGAGGTTTTATCACTAAAGTTACTTCAGTGGTTTTTCTGGGCTAAAACAGGATGTGTATGGGGAGCAGTTCCGCATCGCTGCTCCTCTTGCACCTGAGAGCTCAAAGGAGGCTGTAGTGGGAGCCACAGTGCCACCTTGTCAGGCTCAACATGCAACTTTCAGGTTTTTGTTTTCTATCTAAAAGGGCAAATAAACTTAAGGCAAAAGGGAGACAGAGTGGTGCACATGCTAGACATGACCATGTCAATACTGGCTACCATAGGTATGTTGACAGCCAATAGCAATCCATGCTTGGCAAGATCAGGGGTGGGAAATTGTTTTGGGCCTATATTGGCTCCGGGCTAGGACATAACCACATGCCAGCAGTGAGAGGAACCACCACTGGCAAGTCTCCTTGCCCCATTTTCACACACAGACCCAATTCTCACACACTCACCCCATTCACTCAGGCAGACACTCCTCCCAGACCACCTTCCCCACCCCTCCAGCTGATCCATGCAGATTGACTGAGGAGGGGGACATTTTCTTTCCTACTGTTGTTTAAACCTCCCCACCCAGTGCACCACAATGGAGATGGAAGTTTGGCTCCCTCAGCTGCCCTACAGCAATCAGCTGAGCAACCCAAAGGGCCCGATCCAACTCCTGGCTGAACCTTTGCTTGAGACGATGGCTCAGTCCACTGTCCCCATTCAGGGAAGGTGAAAGATGGCTGAAGCCCAGTAAGCTGGTGCCTCAAGGACCGCTCCTTAACGCCGTAGCTCAATCAGGAGATGCTCTCTTGTTCCCTTTCCTTTCTCTGAAGGCACGGGGCTTACAAAGACATGGCAGACCAGGTGAGATGTCCTCATGTACCTAATCCAGCCCATAAGCTGGAGGTTCCGCATCTCTGGATATTCTCATAGAATGCCTTCTACAGCACAGCATGCTCACTGAAGCACTTATCAGGAGCCAGATACTACCTAGACCAGTTAAGTGGCAAATTACAAGTCTGCCATTGTTTATGAATACATATACTGCTAATATATTTGAGCCAACATGTGCAGTGTCAAATACTCCAAAATCTCAGAGAAAAGCACCTAAAGTATTAGATGTTTCCATCCGCAAAAGTTTTAACCAGCAGCATCTGCCAACATTGCTGCAAGAGGGGAAAGAATATTTTTTCAGTAAGACAAGGGCTAGAGAAAGATCAACTGGAGACATATCCTAAGATACGGATTACTGTCCTAGTGTGTTCTACATTCAGGATGGAACCAGAATTTAGAAGGCCAAGTTCAGCAAAAAAAAGTGTGACTAGGACATCCTTCCTTTCTAAGCTACTAAACTGAGAGAAGGAATCAGCCATTACTAATAAACCAGACTCCTACTATGACTTGCCTAAAGAATCAGAGCAGAAATCAATCCAATAAGTAACCTGCTCCAGTTCCGTATCTTAAGATAGGATAACTTACACCTGACACAGATGACTGCGGCACCGTATACTGTACACGTTCTGGTTTCTTGGCTGGGATGAAGAAATCTAAGATTCTGTGCTTTAGCAGATCATCTGTTCCTGAGGTTGCCATAGTTGCAAGAGAGGCTATCCTCTCTACCCCAAAGACAACAGAATGCACCTCTATCAAGCATAGCTATTGTATTGCCTAAACAGTACTGAGTTATAGTAACACTTACTTTTTTAAAATTAGAAATTACAATGAATCCTAATGCAATAGCATAGCTATCTAGGAAGCTATACAGTTCTAAACTTGGGTCAGAAAGTTGTCTCACCAGTCCATAAGCAGTGCTTCTCTCGTGTTCTTGTGTTATGTCAGCTACATAAGCAAATATCACAGAGAACGTAACAGCAAAAATCCCAGATACAGAAATCATAGCGAAATACCACCTGCAAAATTAAGAGACATTTGTGTGATGAAACTTTTCATACTTGCAAAACTATAGAAAGCATCAACTTAGTTACTCTATCACCTTTAATTAAGCATCTATTTTGGATATCCAATTAAAACAACTGAGTTGACACACTTGGATACAGCAGCAGTAATTGAATCCTACCTTGAGAGAAATCACTTTCCTCTAGTCAATTATCTTTTCCTAAGAGATCACTCTTTTAGTTTCTTTAGTAAACCAAAAACCCATACTGTCATTTGTGCCACTTACCATGGACTTATCTTCATTAGCGGAATTGGGACACAAGTAAAGAAAACTGTAACAAGCAGGAAAGACTTTCTTCCCCAGACATCGGATAGAGCACCTATCAGTGGAGCACTCATAAACGATAAAAAACCCTAAGAAAGAGAAGTGAAGTTAGTGCATTCTGGACACTCTTATTTATATTTAGTGCAGCCTCCTCTAACTTGGTGTCCTTCAGATATTTGGGGCTTCAATTCCCATCAGCCCCAGCTAGCATTGCCAATGATCAGGAATGTTGGGATTTGTAGTTCAAAAGATCTGAAGGGCACCAGGTTGGGAGATCTAGGCAATACAGTAATAACCTCATGTTACATTTTGGGAAGCACCTGCTTAAAAGCACAATTTAAAAGGGCCAAATAACCTAGAGTAGGAACAGAGGAAAAGCATTTTTCACTCATTCTCTCTCTCTCTCTCTCACACACACACACACACACACTACGCTAGATAGCCATATTGTACAAATACTGGAGTAGTTCCTTTGAAACATGGACAAAGTCTTGAACAATAAGAGTGTTTCCATGGCAGTGGCAAAAGAGAAAGATGGTTAACAAGTAGGTCAGTTCTTCATTGCAATGGAAGTATGCATCTCAGTAGAAAGGGGGGCGGGGAGACTCTTTCAGCCCAAGGAACAATCCATTTCAGAAAAGCTCAAGGGGACTACGTTCCAGTGGTGGGTGACCAAGTGTAATAATTTTTTTTAAAACTACATAAACCAAATACTCAGCATATTGTAGTTTAAAACTCTTAATGTCAGTAACTAAGCTGTAAGACAGGCATTTCAACCTTTTAGTATGCACGAAAAATATTGCAGAAAAGCTGGAAGAACACCAAGCAATTGGTGATTGGAGGAAAGGGGAACAGCCATCTCGGTGACCTTGGACGGCCAGACTGGAACCTCCAAAGGGGCAGATTTCCCCCGGGGAAGAAGGGTGCAAAAGCCAGGAAACCACTAAGCAATCTACAGTCCGGGCAAAAGGGGAAGGGCCATCTGAGGAACAATAGAGAGTGGAAAGGGATTCCAAGCAAGCCAGATTTGGCCCACAGGCCTGAGGTGCAACACCACTGCACCAGAATGAGGAATGTAATTGCTTTCAACTAAAAGGGGCATTTTTGAGCATTGGAATAAGAAAAAGTCAGTGATTACAGATTGCTATATTCATAAAGTCAAATTCACTCTATTCAAGAAATTAGAACAAAACTGTGGATAACTTTGAACTAGGACTTGGAAACATTCCAACCTCCACTCAATTTGGAAATGATTCATTACAGACAAATTAAGAGGAAGCACTGGATGCCCAAACCTCCCCCCCCCCCCAAGATTGGTAAAGCGTCTTACAGTCGAAGTCATATTTACAACACTCTCCAAACATGTTTCCAGGACAGCATATAAAGTTTTTTTAAAAAACATATGTAATTAAAATATACAATCACAACCTAAAACTATTCAAAATATGCAACATGCAAATAGACTAAAATAGTTAACGTTAAACAGCCTGGGAAAATAAAGTCTTTGCCCAGCACCAAAATGATATCAAACATAGGAGCTAACTGAGCCTGTTTAGGAAGAACATTCCAATGTTTTGGAATCCTTGACCTTTATGCGGACCCCAAAATGGGACAAGAAAAACTAGACCATCAAAATCTAGCAGGTGAATCTGGGCTCAGTCCAGATCCATCCAATTTATCAGTAGGAACATAACACTCTCAAAACTAATAATGGAGTGCTGAATTATCTTCATACAGCTCCCCACTTGTATGATTACTTCATACAGACTGAAGCTTGGATCTTGTATCTGGTACATTGTGGTAAACAGAGAATTTTAGCTGCCGTTTGTCACAAGAAATCAGTGACATGATTTCCCTACAGGGTTTTGGCAAGGAAACAGTCTTGGTTGTCCTGTACGCTGACCTATTTTAGGAAAGAGACAGGGGGAGTTCTACCTTGTTGATTCTCCTTGATCTCATGCCAGTTTTTAATACCATACCAATTGATAACAGGGACACGAAGATCCAAACATATAACACTGATTATGGCCTGATTGCATTAGTTGCCTATGTTTCTGAGCTTGACTCAAGATGCTGTTTTTGACCTATAAAGACTGACAAGGCTTGGGACCTCTCCTGACACGAAACTCCCCGTACATGATGTACATGATGCACATTGTCTGCTTTTCTCCCATGTGCCTCCTCCGCAGAAGTCTCAAAAGGTGGCAACAAGGGAGAGGGCGTTCTCAATGACAGCTCACCTAATTCTGGAACGAACTCGCCAGCGAGGCCTACCTGGCACCAACATCTTTATCTTTTCACTGTCAGGCTAAGGTTTTCACCTACTCCCAAGCATTTGGCAGCATACAATAAGTTTTTAATCAGGGCGTATTGCTTGGATACATGTGTGAGTATGTGTGCCTGCTCTGTTTATATCTGTAGCTAAATTGTTTTTATATTATGCATAATACTGAACTTCTAAGGTTCTAAATCTTTGTAAACTGGCCAGAGAGCTCTGGCTATTGGGTGTTATAGAAACATAATAAATGAAATTAAATGAACGGATGAATGAATGAATGAATTTTCCTGGAAACCAACGGTCTAATTAGACTTAGGTCTGATTTGGCATACTTGACTTGCGATTAGTAAACAAAAGTAAACAAATACCCGATGTTAATTTTATGTGCTTCTGTTCCCCTCCCACGTGTGTGTGTGTGCTAAAACAGTCTTTGTCCATCATTTCCACTGAAGACATGTTGACAGGCATGTATAAAACAATACCGATTTAAAAAGGACAAGGTCAGTTACATCATTGAGCAATGTCTGAGATACAATACAATGCCCATCTAATGAAGTGAATTCTGTCTCCCTCCCCCTGGGGCTAGCGCAGGTACCTACAGGCAAGGGATAGAGCTTTGTGGCGGGGGGGGGGGGGAAGGTTACCACCTCTTCTTTGAAACTTCCACCTCATGTTACTATTGGGGCCGCTCTGGAGTCCACATTCCCCTGCTACAGAGCTCCCACCATCTACATTTTGGAACAGGTAGCAACAATGTTATAATAAGCCCAAGGTCAAGGGAGATAACTCTCAGGAGTGGTTAGAGGTTGGTTCTTTTCAGCTTCTTCGTCTGACAATGGCCATGTAAATTCCTGCACGAAGGAGTTTTATAATTATCCCTCCTCCTTTAAAAGGAATTTACCCTTCTATCCTCTCCCCTCCTTCTGTATTCACCTCTCCAGCCACTTCCTCTCCCTTCTACTTGCCAATTCATTGACTTGCTGGCTTATCCTGTGATCATTCCTTCTGTTCTGTTCATTCTCACTAGTTCACCCCCTCCATCCTGCTGTGTCAGGTTTCCAACTCCTCCCCACCCTCCCTAATGGACCCTAATTGTGGCCCCCAGTTAGCAATTCTCCAGTATGTGCTCATTTCCAGGTGCTGTGGCATGTGGCCATTCCAGCTGGCACTCTAAAACAGCTGCATAGGACCTGCCTGACCCGGTGAGTCCCAACGGCACGTCACTGTACTGCATGGAATATTTCAAGTCTTTCCATGGTCTGGAATCTACCTATAGTCTAGTCATTACCAACTGCTTATGAGACCAGCTGTTTTAACTAGCTAAGCAAATGAGGCCTTCACTTTAACTTGCCCATTTATTATTCTGTTAATTTGTAAATTGGGGACTGTATTGAACATTGAGATATGGGAATAAAATTTCTTACACAAGTTCAGGGAACTATTCTAAGTTTCAAGTTGAACTACTAGCTTGATCCCCACATCTATTTTCAAACAGGAGAAGGAAAATAAAATACAATGAAGTATCATTAAAAAGCAGTAATGAGCCTGTAACTAAAAGTCAATAGGACACCAGTTAATGCAAACTGGGGAAAAGGGGTGGGAGTTATCCTAAAAGCTGTCATACCCTATTTAAAAGCCTGGAAGAATAGGATGTACTTTTCTTGGTGCCTAAAATACAATAAAGTGGCGCCAGGAAAATGTACCTCAGGAAGGACTTCTTTAATTCAGGAACCATCATAAAAGAGGTCCTCCTTTCAGCAGACATCCGCTGCTGCTTAACCTCTGAAAGTGGGGGCACCTGGAGAAGGGCATTTAACTTAAATGATGGGCCAGGTCATGCGGGAAGAGACAATCTTACCTTAAGTATAGAAGTAGATCAGAAAGGGTCATTACATCTATTCTCAAACTTACGAATGCAATAACAGCACCAATAAAAAAATAGAGTAGCATGCCCACTGTTTTAATGTCAGCAGTTTCTTATGTGCACTTTCCTGGAACTGAATTTGCAAACTAGCTGTGACACTCCAGCTCATGATGCTTGACTAGAATACCCTGAACTAGACAAACCAATCTACAAAATGATTTGAGAAAAGCAACATATTTCAAGACCAAATTTAGACATAAAATATCCTGCTAGATAAAGGCAGGCCAAAGAGCTTTTTTTTAGTCCTTCTTAAAGCTTGATGCTTAAGAATACTAGATATATTAGTAAAGTGTTCAAAATCATGGCTAGGATCCAAAACACTATGAAACTAGTTCCATCAGCTCAAGGGTGTTTCAGATTTATTCTTCTCAAACAGCAGCTCTGATGCTACATAATAAACTGTTTTTGAAACCAAGGGGAGTTTCAAAAGCAGTTTGATATGGCACAGTCAGACAGGTGATCAATGCCAAACTATCTACCCTCCCGAAACAGCTCTTGAATTCCAGTCTATATTAAAAATTAAAGCAAAGAAACAAAGTATTAAGCTGTTGGGTGGGATACTATAAACAGATGTGATCAACAGAATAAAAAATGTAAAACCAGAATTCTGGACTTTATGCAAACCTAGTTAATTTGCATTAAAACTTGTTTTTAAAAAACTTAATCCAATTTAATCCCCAACATTTCATTTTGCAGCTCTAAAAAATGAACACTCTTATCCCAGATTTTCCTTTAAGTATGCCATTCCACTGTATTAGGGCATTTCAATTTCCACTATTTCCACTATTAATAGGTTACCCCTAGATCTACTTTAACTGCATAACGTTTTCCATACGTCCTCTCAACTTCTCATCTCAGACAAGCACAGCTATAGTTGTTGTATTGTATTTTCTGTTTTAAGATGAAGGATGAACAATTTCCTTTCAGTACAAAACTGGTGAATGTCAACATGAAAAATACATTCGGCATAGAACAACAACCTAAATTCTCCCTGGAGACAAAGCAGTCATTTATTTGCTTACATTTTGGAGCACGAGGAGCATGAGAGAAATTGTCAGACATCTAAATAATAAAGTCTGCCAAATCTGTTCTGCATTGCTTCAATACCAATTATTGTAATTGTCTGGCAGGAAACCCATGCAACTCTTAGTTATGTAGCATAATGCCAGTCTCAAGGTTCCTCTAAATGCTAGTACACTAATGATTTTGAACAGGGTCAAATTCAATTCTCTATTTAGCATAAGAAACCATCAAATACAGCTAAGAAGTTTAATATCACACTCTGGCACGCCAGTATTTAAGAATCCTGTTATACACACCAATGTGTGCCAATCGCTAGTTATTTACCACTTCTTTACATTTATTCACATGGGAAGATCAACACTCTCAAATTCCTGGGCACATGCTTTTAGCAACAGCCCAATCCCAAAGACTCTCAAACAAATACAAGATATCTATGAGACCACTTGAAAACACAGTATACCTGGATTTCAAAAGCCCGTGCTAGTTTGTTATATGTCTGCACAGATTTGTCTGGACTCCATTGGTCTGATTAGGCAGATATCCCACCTTAAAAGGGGTGGGTGGGTTGCTGCAAAGCGTATAATCTCAAAGGAAGCTGCCTTATGTCTTCTTTATAATGGTTGGATCCAGACCTGTCCTTCTGCGAATGCAAGGGCTAGAGATCCACCAGAGGATCCTGGTAGAAAAATGGGAGGGAGGCATTTTCACCAATTCTCTCTTTACCCCCTTATATCATCTTTCATGTTGTTCCAAAGCATCTCCCAAGCTTCCAGAGGAGATTTTGGATGGCATATCAGAATCCAGGAGGAATCAGTAAAAATTACCTCTCCTGCTTCTTCCAGTGGGCTTGTCCCCATGACCAGAACTCTGCTCAAAGGAAGTCTGGATCCAATTCATTCTTGCTTTTTTTCCCTTTATGTTCCAACAGCCAGCACTTTTACCAAAGCATTCTACCACATCAGAACATTCGAACATTGCTTATTTTTGCACGGTTGATTCTGAACAGAAGAATTTGAATTTTCTCCATGCGAAATATAAGTACACTTTATTCAGATAGATAATACTGTACTGGATAATTACAATTCACACAAAAAAATATTTACCAACTTGCACTTCATCTAGAATTCTTCCACTAGGAAGACGTTGTCCACACTGAAAAACCTACATCATCGTCTTTCTTTAACCAGCATAGGGAGCCAACCATTTGCCATAATAAGATGCTAAAATGTCCGTATCAGAGGCAGTAAGCCTATTTACACTACTTGCTAGGGAACATGTTGCACGAATGTCCTGCTTGTGAGTTCATGGATGACAGCTGATTGGACAATGTGTGAACAAACTGCTGGACTAGATGGATCCCTGGTCTGATCCAGCATAGCTCTTCTTATGTTCTTAAGAAAACACATATAGCCTCTCCATTCACAGACTACTTTCATTTGTCAATGCCTTTGATTAATATTTCTAGGAGTATTTTTGAAAGCACATGCAAGGCTTTCAACTTTTAATGTGCTCAATGGTCCCCTTTATCTTACTCAGAGCAAAACCTTCCTTTCAGACATGGTTTCTGAAGGCTACAATATTTCCCTTATAGCAGCCTTCCCCAACAGGGTGCCCTCCAGATGTGTTAAGACTACAACTCCCATCAACTCCATACATCATGGTCAACACATCTGGAGGGCAACAGGTTGGAGAAGACTCTCTTATAGGATGGGTTTGCAGGATACATGCATAAATCTGCATTTGCAAAAAGGGGAGAAACCAGACAAGGCCCCAGGTTTTGATGAGCCCTCGGCAAGTTGCCCACAGCTAGCCTCTTGTCACTTACTAGCTAGCAGGGATGGGTTGCAGCACTGAGGGGAACACCAACCACTAGATGTGCACCTAGGTGTCCAGAGCTCTGCTCAGTGCAGCTGCCATCTAATGGAGTTGTATCAGCTATACTAATGGCTCTGAAAGCCTGGCAGCAGCATTACAGCTTTACCAGTGCCTAGCACCAGACCTGGAAGAAATATTTTTTTAAGTGGACTGCTCCTAAGAAAGCAGCTGAACATTAGACTAGAATAAGATTGTGAAAATAAAGCCTAAAGGAAATACGAAACTATGCTTAGTAGCTTTCTGCCAGACTAAAGCAGAGATTTATGAAGGTTTCACAACTCTGTGAATTAGTAATGATTGCCATGGAAGAACGTGACTAGTACACGAGAACCTAGTTTCTTCATTTCACTTGCACTTTGAGAGACTCAACCTCTCCACAGAATTTGGGCCTGGATTATTAAATACAACTTCTAGACATTACTAACATCTGGATTTGTGGGCTGTAAAGCCTAATGTATATTCACTAAAGTTATTATTGGTACCAGTAGGATTAAAGATGGCATTTGCAGATACAATTGTACCGATCGCTGGAAAACTGCACTATCAAAGTGAAACAATCTTTTCCCCAAGCAGACAGATCCCAGTAGCCATGGCATCAACAACAAAAGAGGCCTTTAAACATGGTCTCACACATACAGGGAAGGGGAATTCAAATGGCATGAAAGAAACAATACCCACAATTGTTATCTTTCTCCATAAATCCTGACAGTTATTACCATACAAAGGTTCATTTCCTTGGCAACGCTTCAGGTACATTCCCAAAAGTTAAACTGCCATTTCCTGAAAGTTTTCTATGTAATCCCCCCTTCAGATAAATCTGCAATTTCAATGCTCAACATACCTTCCATTTAACACCTCATGCACATATAGGCTTGGATCCAGGCTAGCCCTTCCACAAATGAAAGGCTCTTTTCCATTCAGGGAAGGGACTGCAATCCAGCAGAAGAAGGAGCATCAGAGATTTTTAGTCAATTCCCCCTTTCCCCTGCAGCCTCCAGCACCACCTTCTAAACAGTTCTGGAGGATCCTCAAAACCTCTGGAGCAGATTTTTAGGGGCCACGGGTGGAAGAGGAAAATCACCCTACACCCCTGCTCACAGGATCTCTGGATCCAGCCATTATTTGCATCATATCATCAAAATTAGATTCTCAAACTAATCGACCTCTCCAGCTTTCACATTTTGAATCTTACGTATCTTATTTTATGGAATAATCACAGTAATTGTATTTCTTGCTGGGGGGGGGGGGGTTAATTGCAAATAGTTATGAAGGCCACACAGAGACTTATTTGGTCCCTTTGATCTCTTCCGGCAGGCCTACCCAGATGAATTTTAAAGTGTTTTATTGGTGTTTTATTGGTATTTTAATGATGTATGGTTTTATGTGCTTTTAATCAGTTTTGTATTTTATGTTTAGTGCTGTTCCCCGCCTCGATCCGTTGGGAGAGGCAGGTAATAAATAAATATATTATATTATTATTATTATTATTATTATTATATCAATTATTCATCCCTACAATGTGCTCAATGAGTAATATAAAAAATGTAGTTCACCTCAATCTATTTTATCCTTCAATAGTGATTTTTGTTCAAACTGAACTGGATCCAACATACTGTTTACTGACATTAGCTGCTTGCCTCGGCCTGAATGAGATCTTAAAGCTGTGCTTCCCTCAAGTATTTATTAGTACAATCCTATGCAATTCTGCTCAGAAGTAAACTCCACTAGTCCAAGTGGACTTACTTACAGGTAAATATACAAAGGACTGAAGCCTTCCTAACATAAAACATCTGTGATTTCTTTAAATTCGTAAACTTGAATTCTTCATGACATAACCTGCTGTGGTGTTGTTCCTTTCATGAAAAATTTAACTCAGGCAACACTGTCAGTTCAGAATGTGGTATTCTGCCCACTAGGTTCCTGAACTATTAATATGCAAGAGAGGTGATATTTAGCAGACCCTTTAAAACATTCTTACCTTAACTCCTTGAATGAGGCCATTCATTAGAAATGTATGCTGAGGAAATGTTTCACGTAAGACCTAGAAAGAAACATTCATTATTCAAGCTAACTTTCAATTAAAGTAGATATATATTTAACAATGGCAAAAATTCAATCCAAGGTTGGATCCAGGGCGCCTTCCATTTGCAGAAGGAACAGGGAACCAGCAGAGGCTTCACTGGAGGAAGGGAGTGGGACGGCAATATTCTCAGATCCTTCGTTCCCTCTGCAGCCCCCAGTGCAACCCCCAGGCTGTTCCAGAGAGTCCCCTAAACCTCCAGAACTGCATGAGAGGTTGCACAAGAGGCTGAAGAGGAATCAGATAAAATTGCCACCCTGCCTCCTTTCTCCAATGCCCACCGGGATGACTGAGCCATCCAGGATGCCATCACTTTTGTTATGGCTCTGTGTGTGTGTGTGTGTGTGTGTATATACACACACACACACACACACACTATATATATATATATATATATATACACACACACACACAGAGAGAGAGAGAGAGAGAGAGAGAGAGAGAGAGAGAGAGAGAGATCAGCCAAGCTCATCTTAACTGAATATCCAAGACAAAACAGCTGCATATAGTTTCAGTATTTGCCCAAACTAGCTTTAATTATTTTAACAGCTGTGCAATTTTCACATAAAGGCTATTTCTCCATTCAATTAGGACATAACGGGGCTGGCTACTTAAATATAGTCTTCCTAAATTTCTAAGAATGTGACAGTAGTGATTTGATGAATAGAAAATAACAGGCTCTGAGAAAAAAACTAAAGGAGGTTGAATGTATTAATACGATCTTGCAAGGGGGATATGCATTTTTCAGTAGCAACCTAAGACCTGTCCGCATGTTCATATATCCTTCAACAATTTAAATCTACTTATAATAGATATAGCGACAGCAAGGGTGTTGTGGGAGGAGACTAGCAGAATCTGTATTTTGCTCAGTGTATTTTAGTGGGGGCACCTCCTCTAAGCACCACAGGACAAGAGAACTTGCATTTGCACAGCACGCTTCCGTTCTGAGAACAGTTGTGCATGCTATCTGACAAGCCATTCCCAAAACTCAGTTGGCTTTTAGGAGAAGCAATGAGAGGAACCAATATCCAAAAGGCATTGGAAAGCTCTTCACGTGTGCAAAGTTCTTTGCGCCTCCCTCAGTGTTAATGATGCACACATCATTCCTGTCCTTCAAATGTTACAATTTACCAGAAAACAAGAGCTCAAATGAACTAGAAAGTGAAACATTTAAGATATCTTTCTTTAGCTTGAAGCTACAAGTATACTTCCTTTGTACTACATGTTCTATTCTACATCCAAAACATCTCCCACTCCTCAATTTACTGTGAAAATTATGTCCACGTGAGAGTGCTTGAACATAAGACCTGTAAGTTGGATCAGAAATGTACAGGCTTCCAACATTTAGCAGTGCTACCAGTAGCAAGAATCCAATAATCAATACTAACATCCAGGATATATAGATGATATTTTTTACTTATATCATTTTTTTAGTTGTTTGCCTTGCTCTGGGAGAAAAGCAGCATATATGATAATCATGTAAATTATGTGAGATTCATATTTAATATCACAAGAAAAAAAATCATTTTCCCCATCAAAATACAGATGTAATTGATGTTAAAATTGCAAAGTTCAGGGAAAGGAGAATAGATGTAACTATTCCCCATCCCTTTGGAGTATAACAAAATTACCAGTGGTAAATGCAGCAAAAAATATATATTGAGCTCTACTTTAAAGCCAACACTTTCTTGGTTTTCATTTTGGAAGGTTAACCTAATCCTATGAAAAGAGCTGGTTCAAACACAGTACTGAATAACGTTGCCCCAAATCCATATATTCTGGTTCCAAAGCACTTTTTCAAATCAGTGCAGACTAGTTCCAAGCTCTTGCATGAGTTTTAACTGCATCAAGTGGAGATGCAACTGATTGGCTTTGGGACAGTTTCTGTCATCATCGTGTTTCCTACACTCTTTACCTACTGTGTCAATTTACTCTACTAATATCATGCATTTCTGCCAGTGCACTCAAGGTGGTTAACAATTTAAAATAATGGCTTGCAATCTAATTAATACAATGCAAAAGGGAGTGAAGAAAATTGGGTTGTAATTCTACATAATGTTTACATCACGGGTATTGAATCTCAGACCTGTGGGCCCTCTGGGGTTCCCCAGGTGGCTATGCCCACTTCATCTAGCCCAAGCCCATTTCCCCTAACCATTTGGCGGTTTCCCAGCTTTTGCAGCAAATAGCCTGAAATGTATCTCCTAGGGCTTAGTTACTGGCAGTAAAATCTTTAAGCTAAAATATGATGGCAAAGTTGCCTTCTCTCTTTTCCTTTGGCCCCACCCACCACTGGAATGCAATCCCCAAGAGCTTCTTCAAAATTGAATTTGGACCTTGGGCTGAAAGAGGCCCAACATTTCTGGTTCACTTAGTGACTAAGTGGAATAGCAGCTGGAGGCAGTCCTGGAACTGGTTTGATGAAGAGGACCTCACTGACTTCTCCCGGGTGTAATGACTGCAGAAGGAGACAGCATTGGGAGGGAATGAGCCAAATGACTGCTGGATTCAGCTACGCCCATAGAGATGACCCTGCTGTTTTACCTCTCTCTCCAATGTATTACTGTTTGTCCTAGACTGCAAGTCAGGGGAAACTACTTGCAGAGTACTTGGGATTTGAAATTTCACTGTATAGATCATTTTTTCAAGCTTCTACATGCTTGAAAAAATGATCTATACAGTGAAATTTCAAATTCCAAGTACTCTGCACTATACTCTGTACACGTGCACTATAAAGATCAGCACTGGTCATGCAGACCTGGGGTCTTTTTAGCTGAATGCCACTAGTTCAGAGATTCTCACTGATTGGTACATATCAGATTTCCAAAGCACTTCTGCAGATCAGTGCAAACTTAAAAAGCATATGAAATTCCATAAGTAGCTATTAACATTGTCCCCACTGACTGTAAATCTCCAGGTTAGCAAACTTACTGTGAGCATGGGTGTTGTGAGCAGCCCCCAAGCAAAGAATTCAAGGAAGATGACAATAACGGCATGGTACACGCTCGGTCGACCAATACCCTGCTGTTAAGAAAAGAACAGTTTAATACAGCACACTTGCTGTATTAATACAGAAACTTGCTTCCGTAAACAATGTTTTAAATGGTAGAAAGCAGCATTCTATTTACATTTAAAAACATAGCCAGTGGTTTTTTTTGTCAAATCGATCAAAGTTAAGCGCTCACATTATGCTAGAATATTGCTGTAGGCTACATGCCAATTAGTGCAGCAATAGGACATCAATTCTCACTATATTTCTCTCAACATTGTTTATAATTAAGCCTCTCCTACAAAAAGGTGATGTGAGGCACTAAATTTTCCAGGACTTTATTTTTTCCACTTCATAAGTTTATTAATGAAACCAATACATACCAATTGCAAACACAATATTAAACAAGCTTGGCAGTTTCAAAGACGTAATTAATGGTTTAAAATTGATTATCCTTAGCAAGTATGTAACAGAATGCATATATGTCATTTAAAGACATATACGTCTCAGAGTGAAATGGAACTAATAAATAGTAACAGTGAAACAGAAGGTTTCCAAAAACGCTCTTAGTGGAAGAGAGTTGAAATCTGCTGAAATATATGAGCGATTGTCAGCATATCATGAACATTTCTTTGGGTGACTAAATTAGGGTGCAGTCCTATGCATGTTTAGACAGTAAAATACCCTACAACTCTCAACATCCTCCAGCTGCATGTCTGGCTGAGGAACACTGGAAGTTGCAGGACGTTTTTCTAAATAAACATGCATAGAATTATGTCTTTCATGCGGCAACAGTTTTCAGTTCCTTTGTTGCCCCCCCTTAAATGTAATTAACATATTGTCTTTAATTTTTTTTACATGTATTCCAATCAAAATATTCTACTTAATATAACATTTAAATCACATTGTGCTTCAATTTTTTTCCCTCAAATATTTCAGGTCAAATACTTGTGGTGTGCTGGGGCAAAAATAATAATAACATGGAGCACTTTTTTTTAGCTTTGTATACTAAATACAAGTAAAATAAACATGCTGAATTGGATCTCTGTAGGGCAGGGATTGTTAACTTGAAGACCAAAACATCTGGAGGGCCACAACTCCTATCAGCTCTAGCCAGCATAGCAAATGATGTGGAGTGATGAATGTTCTGGGCCAAAATTATGGGAGAGCCACAAGTTGCCCACCTCCTCCTGTAGGGCATCAAAGCATTCTCCGATCCAAAATTCTCCAGAAACCTTATATCGCTGACTGCAAATTTAGGGCAGGTAACTATTTTCAGCATGAATATCCTTACAGACATTAAAACTCTGCTCAAACCCTAGGTTACTAAAATTAAACCAAAATAAAAGGCATAAACTGTTTCCTAAATATAAGTTTACCAAAGCCTCAGGGAAAGTGTGAGAAATTCTCCAAGATCTTTGGGAGGAAATAGGGAAAAGTGTATATCAATGTAAAGGGTTTAATTACTTCAGAGAACAACAAAAAATACCAACTATGGGCAGGAGCCAATGCTGCTCACAAATTTAATGATGCCATGTTTTTATAAACTGATAGATTAACAATTCTCAGGCTACAATCTAAACACACTAGAGTGAGTCACTCAGTGGAATTTATTTCCAAGAAGTACTTCCTGGACATGTGTCTAGGACAGTGCTGTGAAGTAGCTTTTTGAAACATCTGATCAGTCACCACAATAAATATACTGGTTCACCTTTCTGAGCATGTTTCCTTCCTCCCAAAGGCAGGTATCAACGTGTCCTAACATAAATTGTGTTGTGCTAGCATAAGGGACTATGAACAATGCAATTAGTGTTGGCTGGTGCAACTGGATTCCCCAGAAAACCCATCAAGCCAGCTACCACTACTGGCATTACTCTAGAGGTTCCTTATACTGGTGCAACATTATTTACATTAATGCTCATGTTGCATTGAACACTGCCCAAAGTATACAGTTTATTAGACTAATGAGATTTATTAATTTGAGAGCCAGAGTGGTGCAGTGGTCTAGTGTTGGCCTAGTCACAATCTCTAACCCAAACCTACGTCACAGGATTGTTGTAGGGATAAAATGGATGGGAGGGAGGGAAGAACTATGCATGACAACCTGAGCTCCTTGAAGGAAAGGTGAGCTACAGATGTAATAAAATAAAATTAACCATATGTTATTATGTACTTCTACTCTATGAAGAATATCAACTAAGTGCAGAATCCAATGCTGTCATAGCACTAATGATGTTGAGCTAGTGTAAACCAGCACTAGTGCAACATCACTAGCACTTGCAAAACAAAAACAGTGGCTTCCCGCCAAATTTCAGAAGTGTGGTTTTGCCTAGTACGCACTAATGACATTGCTCTAGAAGTAACTTACACTAGCACTATGGGGCTCTTCTAATCATCAACAGTAGCTTTCCCCAACCTGATGCCTCCGGATATGTTGGACTGCAATTCCTGTCATTCCCAGCCAGTTTGGCATATGAAATTGAACAGCTTCTGTCTGGAACGCTTCCTTTCAGCAATGACTTTTTTTTTCTTTTTCATGAATGATAAATTGATGTTTTGCCTTTATAGATATAATCGTCTCCTGTTGAGCACGCAGAATGCTACAGTCAGCAAAAGTGACAAAATGCTTGGCAGCAGAGTCACAGACCACCTATATGGTGTTCACAGTATTTTCTTTTGACAAAATTAAATCATCAGCGATCACTCGTATCCAAGTAAGATTGTCTTCTGAGTAAAATTGTCTACCAAAATTATCTTCCAGAGTTAGAGGAACTTTAGTTGTGGGTCCGCAGATGACTGTGGAGGCCGATCCTGGATCCACACAGCCTCCCACAATGAGGGCATAGGTTACCAGTTGGAAGGCAGTCACGGTGAGGGTTTTCTTGTATTTTCTGTTTAGCTCTTTCATCCCTTTCTCTCTGTCTATGCTCCTCTTCAAAATCCATAGCAGCTTTGGTAACAGCTGACCTCCAATTGGGACGCTCCTGGACCAAATCTTCCCAGTTCTCAATGTTCATTTTACATTTCTTCAGGTTAGCTTTGAGAGCGTCTTTAAACCTCTTTTGCTGTCCTCCGAGGTTACGTTTTCCATCCTTAAGTTGGGAGTAGAGCAGCTGTTTTGGAAGACTGTAATCAGGAATTCAGTCAACATACCTAGCACAGCGGAGTTGATTTTGGATGATCATTGCTTCAATGCTGGTGGTCCTCGCTTCTTCCAAGACACTGATGTTGGTTCGTCTGTCTTCCCAAGTAATTTGCAGAATTTTCTGAGGACAATGCCAGTGGAATCTTTCAAGAAGTTGGAGATGGTGTTTATAAGTGGTCCATGTTTTGTAGGCGTACAATAAGGTTGGTAATATAATAGCTTTGTAAATATGCATTTTGAAGTTCTACAACAGAGGTTGTGATTATCTTACTTTTTTCTTTCAGTCTGCTGAGGTTGAAGAGCTGATATAATCATCTCCTGTTGAGCACGCAGAATTCTACAGTCAGCAAAGTGACAAAATGCTCGGCAGCAGAGTCACAGACCACCTATATGGTATTCACAGTATTTTCTTTTGACAAAATTAAATGCTTCAGCATATTAAGCTAATTAAAACCTGTACCAGTAAGAGCCTTTTTGGTATGTGTGCCAGTGGCAGACATTTTTATGTGCAATTATTCAATCTATTCAATTAACTAAGCTTTCAGTTCATTTAAGATGGTACAGAAGCATCAGAGTGGTGACAGGAAAAGTATTTTTTTGCAAATTATGAGTTACTTCAAGGAGCAGGCAATGCAAAATTTAATAATCAATCTGTTTGCAATCTTAAACATTCCATTTTATTTATACTCAGATCTATCCTGTGGGCTCAGAAAATCTACAACAATCCCAAAGGGGTTCTGAATCTAAGAAATGGGGATGGATGGCTTGAAGAAATAATGCAGAGATAAACAGTAAAAGCTCATTCCTTTCTACTAACACTTCCTTGTCAGTATTACTCCGCTTCTCCCAAAATAAAGCTTTCATAACATAGGTTGAATACAACGACGTGCTAGCAGACGTATGCTTTTCCCCTCTCTCCTCTCCCCTGCTACATCCAGGCTGTCCAAAAATCTGCTCCAGAAGGTTTCCCATTGCTCCTCAGCATATTTTGAAGACGTGTGCAGAGCACAGAGAAAAATTCCAGGGTTGGTAAAAGTATTTTTTAAAAAACTTAAAAAACATAAAAATAAAATATTAAAATTTCTCTCATTTAAAAAATAATAGCTACAATTGAATCTCATCATAAACATACTGAACTTACACATACCATCTTATAAAATGAATTAGGGCACAATCCTATGCATGTTTAGACAGAAAAAAATAGTCCCAAAACTCTCAGCATTCCCCAGCCAGCTTTGTAGGAATTGCAGGTCTTTTTTTTACATCTAAACATGCATAGGATTGTGCCCTTATTGGCTCTGTCACACTCACACCATTGAATTACCTAACCATCAAACATGGACATTCATTTCAGTTTTTCACCTCATGAAAACGGCTCTGTCACCAACCCTTGCTTCTTGAAAGTTCTAGGCTTTCAGTTTCTATTTCTCTGACTAAAGTTACATGTGCAAAGACAAAGGCTAGAACGGTTTGTTGTTGTGTGCTTATGCAATGGTGGAGCTGGGCCAAGCAAGGAAAAGGAATTAGTTAGGAATGAAAGACAATACAGCAAAATGGACAAAAATCAATAATTTAAAATACATATATCAGAAAAGTGAATTTTTAAAATTTAAATCAGATTTTAAAAAAGAAATTGTAAATTCAGTTGCACTAAAATAATAACTAGGTTAACCTCAAATAGCCTGGATATAGGCATGTTAGCTGTACATTTAATCTCTAAATTGAATCAAGATCTCTACCAAACAGAGTTAATTAAAGGAAGTTGGAAATGAAGAACCAATCTGATCATTCTTTAAATATTAATATTTGCACATTACCAATCAAATGTAGATGTTTCATTTTCACCAGATAAAAATAAATTGTTCTAGACTGCCTAGTAACTATAAAATCTTGCTTTAACCTTTCAGTCATGGGTGATGGTGAGGCTGGGCCAAGACAGTGAAGCAGAAAAGAACAATGCTGGCACAAAAAAGCAATGGCAAAATTACGGTATCTAGTGTGAATCTTCCTGTATTCCTATACTTCAGCTGCAATCCTGTCCCATTTGCCTGGCACTTAGCCCGATAGAACTCAATTGAACATTTCTGAGTAGACATGTCTAGGATTGCAGTGTTATCTTCAAACTGTAATGGATCCTATAGGGAAATCTGTTAAAGACATTCCCTTATAAGTAAAAAAGAAAGCCTCCAAAATATATACAGTAAGACAAAGAGATGCAAATCTTACTTGTAAGAACGCAACAGTGTCAATAATACTCTATTTACTCGTAAATTAACATGGTTTAGTGGTCCTATTTCCACCAGTATTTGGGAAATATATGAAAAAGTTTCAGTGGGAAATTTGATTTAAAAAGAACTTTTATCTTGCAGACTTAAATCACTGATGTAAATCTCCTTGATTTAAATCAATCTTTCTTTGGGAATTGTCCCCTTCCTATTCCACTGATGGAACTACTTCCATCTATGGAATAGCAATGCTGGATTTAATCTATACACTTTTCTCAAATTCCATTCATTTTCTCCCTCTTCCTAATACCACAAGTAAGACTAATGTGAAAGAAAAACACCTGAGCCTAGAGCACTCCCCTATCCAAAAAGAAACCCACCATGCATTGGACTTGTTTGGATGTCATGGTAACTCAGAGCTTTTTAAAGTCCAGGATTGTTATGAGCACAGAAGAAGTGGCTAAAAAAAAACAGGGATGCTCCATTAACTCTGACTTCCAACTCTTTGCATGTCTCTCCCTTGACAAGCCAGAGTTCTTGATTCATACATAATGCTAAACAACCCAGGGATGGAGTGTGTGCTAGCAACTTGCTCATGCACAGCAAGTTTTAACATTGCTGTAACTGCACACACAGTTGTTTAAACATTTTAAACCAGGTCACTATCTCACAGCTTGTAGTGGCAACGGTTAACAGCTGGTGGAGACAGTAGTAAGAGTTTGCTTTCCTCCCATCCCTCCATTTAGCCTGCCACACTCTGCATCTTATTTAAGAGATACTGTAAATATATACAAGAAATTACAAATTTGTAGAACTAGGTTTCACACGGATATTTAACTTTCATGAAGAGATGTTCCATTTAATGCCTCTGAACATTATAAAACTTAACCACTTAATGCAAATTGCAGGTGAAACTCCTGGTGTCAGCCATTTTTGACAAGAGGGATCAGCTCACAATAATGATTTAGAACAGGGACAGGCAACTTTGGAGCGTCTAGGGACCAAATTGCCTCCACTGGCATAACACCAATTTTGGTGTGACTGCAAAAAACATATGATTTTGCTTGAAAACAAAGAGGGTGTGTTCTTGTTTTAAAGCAAAAGGGCCCTTCTGCCACACCTCAAAATGTTGGCATTGATGAGGCTGTAGGAGCTGTAAAAAGAGGCCAGGTGTGTGTGTGTGTGCATACAGTGTGCAGGTCACATGTTTCCCACCCCGATCTAGAATATTTTTTAGTAGAGCAGCAGCAACAACATATTATTTACCAATCTGCCTAATACATGGAGATCATTTGTATATTTTAGATGTTCTCTAGATCTTGTTTTATGACAAAGCAATTACTCACTATTTTCTCTCAAGTATATCATTTTCACCATAGCAGACTCTTTATTACACTAAAAGCAGTATCAAGAATTGGCAATTTAACAAATATGATGTGGAGCCAAATTGTTTATGTGATAGCACTTTGGAAAAACCGATGCTCATAGTCATCTTTATGCTAATAACTAATATTTCCTCTTCAGAATTTGGTGAGGTAATAATATGTTATCAAAACTATTGACCTACCAATAGTATCATCACAATGATATTCCTAATTTAATTTATAAACTAGGGAACACTATGTACTTACACTGCCTTGTATTCAGCCATTAAGGGCAAGCAACAATTTAGCGTCCATGACCTAAAGGAAACCTGTGGTAAGCAGGTGCCAGTGAACTATGTTACACTATACTACATTTCATTTCAATAAAACCACATCCAGAGCAGTACTACTCTAGTGTACTGTTCAAGTCTCATCAGCTCCATTCAGCATGACCAATGGTCAGGAATGATGAGAGTTATAGTCCAAAACATCTAGAGGGCACTAGGTTGGGGAAAGCTACATTACTAGTAGGGTCTTAGGGTACCAATACAAACATTAAGCAAACATAGAAGCTACTGGAAAAATGCTTCTATAGGGCAGTACAGCATGCTATGTAATATGGGCCTATCTCAAGCCATAAAGCTTGACTAATGACAGAGTTAACTGTCATGTAGCAAGGCAGGCCATACATCAGCTTCCCCCAACCTGGTTTTGAACTTCAACTCCCAACAGCCCTAGCCAGAATGGCTAAATGTCAGGAATTCTGGGAGTTGTGGTCCAAAGTATCTGGAGGGCACCAAGTTGGGTAAAGCTGCCCTACATCAAATGGTAGCCAAAATAAGAAGAGTCTTTGGAGCACCACCTCCAACTTCTGAATACCTTATTTTTAAATGCATCTGGTAGCCCACATCACAACTCTCAATGCAAATTTGCATGCATGATTTATCCCTTGTTGTATCAGACAATAAATTTGTATGTATGGCTCTGATCAGTCACTCCCATGAACACCATTTGTTGAATTGGACATTGATGTTATAAATTTTAATGCCAGTTTTATAAGCGAAAAACTGCTTGTAATACTTGTTTGAACTGCTGAGTGATAGCCTACAAGAGGGACTCTTGGCAATCACCTGGGTTTCCTGTCCCTAAATCCAGCACTGCCAATGAGAGATGGGCAGCAGTAGCTTGAAGCTGTTCCACATCTTTGGGCCAAATCATATTGTATCCAGGGGTGGACAACTTCTGCCCTTCCAAATGTCTTCGTCTCCAACTCCTTATCATCCCTCACCATTGCCTATGCAGGCTAGAGTTAGTAAGAGTTGTAGGGAAACTATTTGGAGGGCCACAAGTTGCCCACCCCTGCAGTATACCAAATGCAAACATCATGACATATTGCATGACTAGCTTCCACACAAATTATCAGAGTAGATTCTGCACTGCACAAGTGGTGTTTGAATCAGCTCCAAAAGCCATTTCATTTGGGATTCACAAGAGGCAGGAGTTCATCTTCTACAATTCAAGGGAATTCCTGCCACTCCCAAAGAAAGTCAGCCTATGCCCCAAGCAGGGCTCAAACTTTAAAAATTAGTAGTAAGTCACTGGCTGCCAGCTTAAAATAAGTGAGGTACTGAAGCCCGTGTGTGTTTCACGAAGTTCAGAGATGAGGGTTGGCGATTCTGAAATAAGCCTCTCACATGTGACTTGGAACATGAAATCTAAGGCACCTCAAAGGGACCTTTGGAAATGCCACAACGCCTAATGGTAATAAGTGAAGGCTGTAAGAACAAATCTGGGAAAGAGGAGCAAGGAATACTACATTGCTTGACTGCTACAGAATAAAACACACAGGCAGCAGATAATCAATTTTAGTCTGACTTTCAAGATGGGAGTTCCAGGATGTTTTCAGGTTAAGACTTTACAAGAATCATACCGCATGCTCCAATGCATGGTTACTTATAAGCCCCACTAAGTTCCCTGGAATCTGTTCCTTCATATGTATGCACAAGATTCCATCCTTTAAAAAAATCTCTTCAGTTTTAAGGAGCAAATACAGTAGTGAACCTCTTAAAGGAGATAGAAAGGTTGTTATGGCATTTGTAAACTCTTAAAGCCCTTCCTCAGGCATCTTGCTTTACATAGTGAGAATAAACACCAGGGCTCAAGGGGTAAACTTTGTTTCCTCTCTGCAAGGCCAAGCCTTAAAATACATTAAATCATCATGAAGGAGGAAACAACATTGTGTTAGTTTGTTGGAAGGGCGGCGGTAGCCGGGCGGGGGAGACACGAACTAACAAAATCTTGTGGCGCTTCAATCGTTGTGGGCTTGAGTCCCATTTTCAGAGATGCATCCAACACACGAAACCTGATGCCCCAATACAATCGGTCAGGCTTTAACGAGCCGCAAGGCTCCAAGGAGGGTGCACACTTCTATCACCGCCCAGGCCCCCAACTCCAACCAGGCCCCACGTATTGGGAGCGGGAGAAAGACCAGGCGCTGCGACTTCAAGGCGGCTTGACCGAGTTGCAACGCGCCCCCTCCGCGGGGAGCCCAGAGCGAAGAGCGCCCGCGCCCAGCGTCTGCACGGGAGGAGGCAAATCCCGGGGATTGGCAGCGATGAAGCCCCGCGGGGCAACCGAGGCCGGGCAAAAGCCTCCCGAAGCAAGGTGAGGAGACAGGAGAGTGACCCTTGCCCGGGCGGCCGCCGACTGCCCACCCTGGGGGGCCGAGCTCTTTCCGGGGCACTCACCGAAGTGCCTCCGCCCGGCTTGAGGCCGATTCTCCTCACCAGCATGATTCGACTGCCCCACTTTTTACCGCCACTCGCTGCTGCAGCCACTTCGCCGTCCACCACCGCCGCCACCGTCAAGGCCACCACCTCCGCTTCCCGGGCCGAGGCTGAAGCAGCAGGAGGAAGAGGAGGAGGAGGCGGCGGCGGCGGCTCCGGCTCGGGGCTCATTTCGCTCCCATCTTGCCCGACCGGAGGCGACGGAGGCGGCGAGGCAGGGGCTCCGGGCGGCCTCCCGCCGGCTCCTTCATCTGCTGCCACCGTCGCGAGGACCAGGCAACGCGAGCGGGAGAGGGGGAGGGCGGATGACAGAAGCTCTCAACGCCGCTGCTGCTCTCGGAGGCGGTGTCGCTCCTCCTCGCTCTCCAAAAGCCCTCCCGGGACACGTGACTATCACAACAGCAGCAACCTGCCCCCCCACCGCCGCGACTTCCCACCGGAAACTGCATCACACACGGAGGGGAGGAGCTTCCGCAAAGTGTGTGACTGGCGCGGAGTGGGAGGGGCATTTACCACGATGGAAGAGGTGGAGGATGGGCCTCCCTGCGAGTCTGCCTGATCTTTTGAGTGCAAAACATTCTGGCGGTCCCAACCTCTAAACGAAATGGCTAAAGATAACAAGAGTTTTCTTGGTTGTCGTGCATATTAGGCTACAATCCTATACTCGCTTACCTGAGAGTAAATCCCATTGAACTCAATGGGGCTTACTTCTGAGTAGGCATTTATGGGCTTGTGCTGTGAAATCTGCTTTCTAACCACACCACCTCCGCCAGTGCGGGGGAGTGCTTTCTTCTGGCGCTCTTTTTTTGAGTGTTTTCTTTACAGGCGTGGGGGGTGCTAATTGTAATATCCTTAAAAAATCTTTACTTTTACAAGGTGGCTGGAAATGGGGAGACAAGGTGGTCTATTATTCAGTAAAAAATAAATGCAAAAGGGATCCCAACTGTACAGAAAAGAAACTGCATATTATATCGTTGTACAAGAATTAGAAGTTCACTGCTTGGGGGCCGTAGTGGTACGTTCAGCTTCAACTTGTTAATAATAAATAAATGATAAAATTAGTGTGATGGAGGGGGCAGTGTTTCCATGATCAAAGGTACGATCTAGTGATAAACATATGCAACCTACACGAAACACCGGTGGCTGTTATAATAACAACATATACTACAGCTTCTTGTATATGGTACTAGCTGATATGCCCGGCGTTGCTCGGGTCTGTGAATAATGTTTATAACATTTATTTGATAAATAATATTTTTTCTGCAACTTATTTATCTTTAGGTTGGTGGTTGTTTTTTAGTTTGGTTGAATATTTATTTTTTGTTTTACCTCAAATGCCTACACCTCCCATCGTGCTTTGGCTAGAGCAGCCATCTAAACTTCAAAAACAATCAGGACACACAACACCCTTTCTGCCAGTGAAAAAAGATGCAAACCTAAAAATATGTTTTCAAATTATACCCGGCATTGCCCAGATATCCGAATAACATACAGTAGGGCAGTGGATCTCAGTGGATGTGGGGAACTGTTGTATGCACGTGCTCTGAAGTTATTATGTAAAAAGGAAAGCAGCCAGAACACAGGTCAGTGCTAGGACTATGAGTTAACTGTTAAACAAATTAAATTCATTTCTTTTTTTCCCTCTCTCACCCTCATGACAACCCTGCAAGGTAGGGCACTCCTAAGCCTGTGAGGTAACTTTAAAACAAATTTCTTATCTCTCTCTCACAAACACACACACACACACACACACACCAGGGCCACTTTGAAGCTGTCAGCATGATCTTCTTTATCCCCTACATAAAACAAAAACTACAACTCCCGACATGCCTTTTGCTGTGGTGCCCGATTTGCCTAATGGGAGTCCTGCTACTGAAGCTGGGAAGTGAAGTCTGGCTGAGTCAATCCTCACTACACTGAGAGAGCTGGCTGGCTGACTCACAGGTAGCTTGGCTGTTGCTGTTAGTGACAGGCCCAGAGCTGTGACCTCCTCCCCTTCTGCTCCAGCTGGTGTCTAGTAACCAAGGCAGCCAGCCCAGGTACTCTCACTTCAGGCCCAGGATGGCAAGCTACTTCCAGATGATGGCGACCAAAGCCCAATAAGTCTTCCCTCCTGCCCAAGGCATGCTGAGAGTTGTAGGTGCAAGCCTAGCTCTCTGAATAGTGTTAATCTTTAAATACATCTGAGGTGTCGTGGGAGAGCGGGGCTTCTTAGTTGTGGTACCCTGCTTAAGGACTTTTTTCCCAGGTGGGCTGGCCTGGTGACTGCATTAATGGCTTTTAAGTGCCAAGTGGTTTTTTTTTTAAAAAAAATATTTTCCAGGGCCTTTTAACTTGATGAGTTTTTTATGCTGCGGGTTTTTTCCCTGTTATAACTAAAACACAACATTCCAAGACAGATGCAAGAATTACTGGATAAAGTTTATGATTTTATGTAAAAGCCTGACTTTACTATTGAGACAGACGAGTGAATGGAAGAAGGACTGATAGCTGAAGCTAGAATGGGATGGTGTGTGGGGTGAGTGGCAGTTGGAGAAAGTCAGGTAGAAGGAGAACAAAGACAGTGAGAGGTCAGGAAAGTGGGGGCTGAGTTAGCACTGGGAGATAGTGGCCTGGTTTGCTAACCCCTACTTTATTTAAAATCAGCCACTCTACATACCAGTACTACACCTCCCAGCATGCATGTGACAGCCCACAGGTGCCCACATCCTCTGAGACATCCTCTTGTTGCCGATGCTGTTCCTTGATAGAGAGTGAAGGAGTAGCATCACCAAGGAGGGAATGTAAGCAGCTGTCAGTGGATTGCCTCATCCTGCACTTCTGACCCACCAAGTGCTCCATCTGGAGTCTGTACTGCAGGGCTGGGCCTGAGCCAGGCACTTCCCCCCTTTGTCAGGTCTGTTTCTGGGCATGCGCAGAGTGCTTCCCCTTCATCCCTCCATCTTAAGGGCAAAAGTGCACTTGCTTCCCCCAGATTCTGAGAAAACAGCGATATCAGGGTGAAGTGCCTTTGAGCATGTCACGTTGTTGTATCTAGTCATGATTTTAAAACCACGCAAAAGGTTGGGAGGAGGCACCGCAAATGGACGCTGCCCATTTATGTGGGTTGTTTCCTTTTATGTGGAATTGCGTTGACTGCTGGAGACTGACCTTAGGAGTTGAGGTTGTAAAAGACCTGCAGCAGCCATCAACCTGTGCACTCACAATGGCCGCCAAAGGCCAGTAAGTATAGCCTTCTGCCCAAGGCATGCTGGGAGTTGTAGGTGTAAACCTAGGTTTTTATTAAATTCTTTAAAAAATACTTAAACCCCCAAAATTTATTTAGATTTTCCTGGTACATTGTACAGCCAGATCTGTTACTGTGTCAAATTTCTAACTCGTCTGGAAGTGGGTAAACATTTCTGGACATATGTGATGCACACATACTTTCCGCTTTATGGGTAGAGATTCCCAATTCAGAAGTGTAATAATGGATCATAAAGCCACTCAGTCTCCCCCCTTGAACAGTATTGGTCAAGAGAAAAAAATATCGAGGTGCATAGCTTTGCTCTACATCTATTTTTCTGCAGATAGTAAAACGTTTAAAAGCATTTACCTAAAAATATTGATTCATTAGCGTCTTGCTCCTAATTATAATTACCTGCAAGTAAGTACTATCAATTGAGATTTGTAAACATAATTAAGGCTGCAATTCTATACTCACCTGAACTCCATGGGACTTACTTTGGAGTAGGCACATATAGGTATGCAGTGTACATTCTCTTTGGTCTGATAATTAAATTGAAAATTGCTACTTTCTCTACTGAGATACATACCAGAACATATAGATAGGATTCCAAAAGAGAAATAGAATTACCCATCACATATTAGTAGCCCATTGCTAGGCTTACTGTACTTGAAAAAGAATGGTTAGGGTATAATTATTATTATCAGCACATCACAAATATTAACCGTACACTGGAGCAATAGCCCATCAAATAACGTTTAGCCTGACTAGCAGGTGCTATGGTCTCAGACACAGATCGTTCCCATACTTGATATGAGACAATTTTTAACCAAAATGCTAGAGGTTGAATACGTGGTATCTGCCCTGAAATACCGTTGCTTCAGCGAACTATTCTAACATTGATCTCATGGTTCTATTCTAATAAATTGGCTTTTATCAATGAACAATTCCAGAGGTTGGTGGGAGTCTCTAAAGTGATATGATAAATATTATTCCATTAAGCAGAAAAGTGTAGGGCCCGTTTGACAGAAAACTGTGGCCAATGTATACATGAGCACTTATATTAATTAGAACTAAGTGATCCAACACCAGTGTTAGGTTTGTTGCTTAGGTCAGCTTGCCTTGCTTCAGCATGACAGCAGAATTAACTTTTCAACTGAGTCAGAAAGAATGAAGATTTTACAACTGCAGTCGCCACCTAAATATCAGCATTATGCATTTGGTAGTTAAAGCACTGATTCTTTCTTGGAAAGAAGTCAAAAGTTGTGGAATCAAAAAGACATATAAATGCATAATCATAATCATTGCCTGGATGGCATCCAAACCCTTCAACCTGCTTGGTTGAATCTTTTTGTCCTGCCCAAGTGTTTTATGGCAGGCAATGAATAGTGTTACATTCCTTTCTGCGGAGGTAACACTGATTAAAATAGACCTCCAGGCCTCAGGCATTGTTCTAATTCACTATGACTGGAGGTGGCTGGGGGGGGGGGGGGGGTAGAACTTGCCTTCTCATCCTAGCACAGCCTTCCCCAACCAGATGTTTTGGACTTCAACTCCCATCAGCCCCAGCCAGCATGACCAATGGCCGTGAATGATGAGAATTTTAGTTCAAAATATATGGAAAGTACCAGGTTAGGGTAGGCTGGCCTAGCACTACAGATAGATTTGTTTACAGATGTTTGTATTTATGGCCTTTATTACACCTACCATTTCCCCCCCTGATTACTTCTATGGGTTCCCCCTCCGTTTCCTATGCAAGTGTAGCATTTTGAATCACACATGGTCGGTTTTGCATCCAATACCTCAGCTCAGCCTGTTGAACTTGAGTGAACTTGCCTGAAACTGACTTTGCCCATTCAGGGTTAAATCGAAACAGAAACTAAAAACGGAGCACTCAGAGCGCAAGAGGGATGAAGTCATGTGAGTCCTACACTGAAGAAGTGGATCAAAGTCGCAGTGAGTGTGCTTAAAACCACTGGTGTGATAACAGCCTATGAGACAGGGAGAGTCCTTCAAACACTAGATTTTCTTCAACAAGGAAAAGAAACAAAGGAGGAATGAACAGCCTGTTCCTAAGCTGCCACATTGCAGTATATGGTGCTGCAGGTAAAGCTGTATGCCAAGCGTGCCCATTGGGGCTGAACCATGCAGCTTTCCACTGCTTGCTGTTGGAAAGATCTGGACTCCCTTTACCTCCTAAAAAGCTGGTGGTCAATTGAGCCCAGCACAGAGCATAGAAAGCTGCTTTGCCAGCCCCTCTAGCCACATACAAAGCAAAGGGCCAAGAGATTGTGAAGGTGCAGCAAGGTATATCTCTTCTAGCACCAGACTTTGGGCAATTAGTTGTCATCTTGAAATCTGAACTAACCTCAGTTAAAAGTATAGTGGTGCATTTCATTCCAGCCCTGGCAATGTTACTACTAGTTTGTGCCTTCTCCTTTCAATTTCATTTTTTATCCACTGCTCTGCAATGCAGAGGTATTTGCCTCTGTCACGGTCATTTTGTTTTGACAATCATAAATTAAGTACCTTTAGCTACAATTGGAACTATACATTTGATCAACTTTGCACCAATGTTGCTGCAAAGCAGTTGTAGGGGATGCTTGACCTCATTAGCATCCAATTGTAGACATATTACATGGAAGAGTGGCTGCATTGCCACTTGCAAGTAAGTCTCATTAAACTTAATGGTACCTACTTTAAAGTAAATATATATTGGATTGTGGTCTATGCCCCATTATTACCAAAAGTAATTGTTCCACTCTATTACTCTGCTCTGATCAGACCTCACCTCAAAATATGTGACCCGTTATGGACAGCACCACTCTTTAAGAAAGATTCAAATAGACTAGAATGAGTTCAGAGTAGAGCAACAAAGATAATCAGTGGACTAGAAATTAAGCCCTACAAGAAGAGGCTGAAGGAACTGGGTATGTTTAGCCTTGAGATGGAAAGATTGAGGAGGCATATGATACCACTATTTAAGCACCTAAAGGGGTTGTCACACAGAAGAAGACCGCAATATGTTCTGTGTCATCTAAATAGCGGGCTTAAGTTTCAGGAAGGCAATTTTCAGTTGAACATCAGGAAAAACTTTCTATCGTTCAGAGCAGTCAGACAATGAAACCAACTGCATATGGATATGATAAATGTATTCAAGCAAAGACTGGACAGCCATCTGTTCGGGATGCTTTAAACTGCATTCCTGCACTGAGCAGGAAGTTGGACTTGACGGCTTAAACGTCCCCTTCCGACTCAATGACTCTATGTTAAATCTTAGAACTTATTTCAAGGTAATAAACTTATTGAGACTGTGTAGTACAATCTTGATAGTGTATATACTTTGGCTACTTCCTTAGAGGAGACTCCTAGTGCTAAGAATCAAAAGGTATTGTGCAGCTATTTAATCTTTTCTGCTTTAACACATTTTTTTCTGGGAAGAATAAGATGGAAGAATCAGTGGGAAAATATGAGAGGACTGCAAATGGAAGACAGTGTCAATTGACCCCCCTGTAAAATTATGTGAGTGAGGCAGTGTGATTCCACAGTAAATGCCTAGTCTGAAAATACCCTTATTTAAGTGAGTAGGTTGCGTGACAATATATGTCTTGGTGACCAATATTCCTAAGTAAAACATAAGGAAACTACATGGCTGAGATCACCTTTGCTGCCACACCTTTTCCTTGTACCAGAGCTCTTGCCTTGAGAAGGGAACGCAGCTCAGTGGTAGAGCATATCTTTTGCATTCAGAAGGTTCCACATGTAATCCTGGTACCTCCAGTTAAAAAGGGATCCAGTAACAGGAAATGGGAAAGATTCCTCTTAAGACCCTTGGGAGTTCCTCTTATTCAGAATAGACCAGTTTCCTCAACCTGGTGCCCTTCAGATGTTTTGGACATCAACACCCATCATCCGCAGCCAGGAATGGTGAATCATCAGGAATGATGGCGATGGTAATGCAAAATATCTGCAAGGCAACAGGTTAGGGAAAGCTGGAAGAGACAATACTGGACTAGATGGACAAATAGTTTGACCAGGATAACACAGCTTCCTATCTTCCCATGACATTGCTGGTTCTTCTTTTTCAACAAAAGGTTACATCCAATGATAGTCTTACTTAAGCAGATCTATTGAAAAGAATGGAAGTCATTAGACTAACATTGGACTAACAACCCAATGAGATTTCTCTTGCTGTAACCATGGCCAGGATCCTACCTGACACTACCATTAACACAAATTACATTGCACTAGCGTAAGCAGTCTCTAGCACAATGACATTTGCTGGCATGATGGTTTTCTGAGGAAACCCATAGTGCCAACAAATACTATTGGTGTTGTGCTAAAGGTCACTTATGTTAGTGCAACGTAATTTGTTAATGGTAATGTGGAATATTTATTTGTTATGTTTATATCCCACCTTTTCTCCAATGAGCCCAAGGTGGAGTACATGATTCTTCTCTCTATTTTATCCTCTCAACAACCCTATAAGGCTGAGAGGCAGTGACGGGCCCAGTGTCACCCAGTGTGCTTTATGACAGATTGGGAATTTGAAATTGGGTCCCCCCCCAGTCCTGGTCCAACACCCTAAACACTGCACCAGAATGGTTCCTGCCCCATGTCACTAATTACTCCTTTTCAGCTCTCATTCAAGTCCCAGTCCATTATAATTTTCCTCTGTACTCCAAATTAGCCAATGATGTGTGGCACCTCTATACATAATAGAGAGGGCTCTTTCCTGTTATTCTATTGTTCTTTGTTTGGTTTAACTACTTGAAAGTGCCAGCTGATTTGGTGTATCCTTGTGCTCTATTTGCCAGGGATACAGGAGAGCCAGGGCAGAGTGTGTGTGACTTTGAGCCTATAAACACAAGGCCTTTATTGTGCATCCATCATTCCTCACTTACTAAAGGTACTTCACATGATGTCATCATCCTCCAGGGCCTCTCCCATGCTTTGCAACCATTTTAGTGAGGGGAGGATTCTAACAAGGAAAGTCTGGTATTATTTGTGAATGGCAGGATGATGCTTTGCGTAACTGCGCAATTCTGTTATTCCATAGTGTCACCTAGTGCTTGTGTAATGGAACAAAAGGAAAGGAAGAGAAAGAAACTCTCCAGAAAAAAAGCACATGTAAAGGAGTTGATCTTTATCCTACAAAGAATTCGGAAACAGAAGTCCCAGTAAAGTGGCATGTTAAAAGCCTCATGTAGAAAAGCCCTTAAATAAATACATAAATCCCCCTTTCCAGATACACTTTTTCCTAGCTTCCAAATCCAAACATTTACTTAGGAATTCAGGAATTAGCTTTGCCTGTTAAAATCTGAAATGCCTTAAAGGTAACAGAACCTTGTCACAGGAATCAAGTGCACTCCCTCAAACATGTGAGTTGGAAAGATGGGAGATGGTACACTATCCCACTCCCAACACAGACACACCAGGCTTTGCTAAGATGACATAAGATTTTTATAGGCTGATCCCCTAACTAGTTTAAGCCATTAGATTTAAGATGATTTACAGTGCAATCCTATATATGTTTAAACAGAAGTAAGCCCAACTGAGTTAAATGGGACTTACTCCAAGGCAAGTATGTATAGGATTGCAGCCTTAATTCTAGCTACTTTGGAAGTCGAGGTTAGCAATTTTAACACGCACACACACCTGGTCCTGGTACTACTGTGCCTTTAATGGCAACCCCCATGCAAAAATGTCATAGGTTTTTCATAGGCATAGAGACAAAATGAAGGGGGTAGTGTACATTGTGTGGCCTGAATATACAGTACGGAGAATGTTTGCTTATGTTGCCATGACTTCATGTAACCCGGAAATAATGCGGAACCAGAAAGGCAGCTGTGAGGTGTGTTGCTCTCTGTGTACTTCAGTGTCATAGCAACTGCTATCAAGGTAGGTAAAGAGCTAGATAAAGCCTGTGAATACATTAGACTAGAAATTAATGCTTCAGGACTTACAGAGCTTCCTTGCAGAGACACTGTTTTTTGTGCTCCTAAGGAAAGATTGAGGCACGACAGGTGAGTGGAACATGATGAGAAGAAAAGAAAGGGCGGGGGAATCAGTTCTAACTCCTGCCTGGTCATTATTTGAACTTTTCCACAAATTAGTATCCAGTAGAGTTGTCAAACTTGTAGGATTGTTGTGTTTATCATTTTCTATAAACATGTTAATATTGACAAAATCACAGGCTGAAATCCAAAGGGACTTTTGCTTGTGAACTGAACTTATCTGGCCCCTGCCTTCTTCCTGCAGCCCTTCTTGCCTTTCAAAAACTGGTCCCAAAGATTAGAGGAACCTCTTCAGTAGGTTTCCAGTTGGAAAGGGAAATCGGCAACTCTTCTCACCCCCACAACCAGAAGCAATTTCTATTTGCACATTGGGATGTTTGAATCCCATAAAAATCCAACTATAAAACTTTTAAAAAACAACAATTCTACCCTATACTGTAAAGTCAATTAATACCCTTTTCTTCTGAATACAATCTTTTCAGTAGTTCTAAGATGGCATTAGCTAGTGGACACTGGATTAGAAAAGAAGTGATTGGAGACCCTCCAACTCCTAGGTATGTCATAATGATAATATTGGCAATTGGCTTGTTCCTTTGTTTTATTAGTATGTATTATAATGAAACATATTAAAATGTAATGTTTGATACATTGTTCCATTTGGAGGTTTTTCTCTAAAGATCATTTTTATTTAATGTTCTGGCTTGTTTTGCATTCTAACTTAACATTAAATATGAATAGGATATGTTTCAAATGAGATATATACACTCAGTTTCTAGTTATTTATTTTTATATTTTTTTAAAAGCTGATAATATGACCATAGTCAAATTAAGGAGGTCTGGTTTGTGCCAAATCTATCTAAGAGATCATGGATTTCTCTTTAATGGTGATGTCTTAATTTTCTTGGTCAAATCCAGCTCTCTCTCTCTCTCTCTCTCTCTCTCTCTCTGTGTGTGTGTTTAATCATGTCTTATCTTTATTGCACCCATGGAAATTCTCACCACTCAGAGAACTGTGATGTGTGTGACAATATAAAGAATCTATTGGTTGGCTGGATATTTATTTTTAGTAGAAGCGTGTTTGTGCCCATTGCTGCTAACTCCAATTTCATCTAGAAGTGGTGGTGGAGCACAGTTTCTAAATAAATAGAGGGCACTGCACACTGAGGTTTTCAAATGATTGAGGCAATTGCAGAGTGTATGATCAAACAGATAAAATGACATAATTATTTTGTTTTGTTATTATTTCCTTCTCCAAAAAGCACATTAGGGGATAGAAATTCAGATAGTTTAGACAGAAAAAAGTCCAACAACTCCCAAGGTTCCCTGGCCAGCTACTCTAGGATTGTTGGACTTTTTTCTGTCGAAACATGTGTAGGATTGAGCCCTTAGAGGGTGAACTTTCCCTCATTGTACCACTTAAGCATAGAACCGCACATCTGTTTCTGTAAACAATGCAATACCAAAGTGGCAACCTACAATCAATGCTTCCATATTTCCAACTGCTTTCTTTTTTAATTTCTTTCCTTCTTTTTTAAAAATAGGACTCTTGGGTAGTGGGAGGGGGTTCTTCTCTCCAATGTAGCAATGTTCATCTTCCTTAATTTAAAAATGCAAAGGATATGTAAGGCAATCCTACATGTGTTCACTCAGAAGTAAGTCCCACTGTATTTAATGGACTTACCCCCAGATAAGTGTGCATTGAAATGAAATCGTTGTCAATTTCATTTCCCCAGTTTTGATAGCAAGAGTGAAACTGACAAACACTGTGTTGGGGAGCACAGAAGCCATCCTATCCCAGTGAAGCAACCTTATAGTCTCTGCAGCAATTCCACTGCCCTTCATCTGTGGGCTTTTCTACATGAGGCGTTTAACCCATGTGTTTACCGATTCTTCTGCTTCTGAATTCTCTACAGGATTAAAATTGGCTCCTTTACAAGTGTTTTTCCCACGGGGTTTTTCTTTCTCCGCCTTTCTAAATGTTCCATTACACAACCACTAGGTGACACTACTGTGTAGCAGAATTTTATGCTGGCATTCAGAAAACACCAGACTTTCTTTGTTTGTGGATGCGGGGGAAAACACTACATGGTTGCAAAGCCCAGGAGAGGCCCTGGAGGATGACGATGTCATGTAAAAGACCTACAAACTACTGTGAGTGGAGGAAGCATGAATGCACAATAAAAGCCTCATGTAGAAAGGGTCCTAGGAGAGGATTGTACAAAGGGATCTTGTGATAAGTGATTAGGTTACTTTGACAGCTTTGATGGATAACTTTTTATCCCTAAGACTGGTTGCTTCAGGGCATGAGACGCTGCTCCCTCAGCCATGTCACACCCAGCTCTGCCCTGTGTGAAGAGCTGTATTAAGTGCATGCCACTGCAAGGCTGGGTAATGTTAAAAGTGTCACTGGTATTGCAGCATCCAAAGTTACTCACCATTGTTTCATGTTACCATTTAGACACGGACATGCATTGGCCATTGCAGGAAATATAGCATTCATGTTTGGAGGCTGCTCCTTTTATAATAATTCTGTAAGTACCGCCAGTTTTGTTTATCCCTTGTTAATTTGATTAACATTTGACATTTTGTCATTGAAGTATAATAAATGTACTTTCGCTGTTTGCTTTAAATCTTCTGTATTTTCCACTGTGCACAAGTATTTACTTAAGAATTACTCCATTCCAGACATTGTCTATTAATGTGCAACTCAGAGACATCTCTCTGGGTAACTGTTTTGCTATTATTTCTAGCAGTAGTCACTTCAGATATAGCTTAAACTCGGATTTAATTTTAAAAGCTTTCCTTATCTAGATGACAATATTGATGCCCTGTAAATAAAAATATCAACTTCAATCTATCTCTCTTTCTCTCCCAGGATGATCAGCCAACATATTTCAATGACTTCTACATGTTGACAAGTGAGATACTATTTATCTTTTCTAGCAGGAAGCTTGTTTGTGCGTTTATCCTCCCTTGGGAGTTGCACATATTTCACTATAATAGGCCAGTCGTTTGTAATGCAAAAAAGGCGTATCACTATAAAATTGTGCAAGTGTATCACTAACTATACAGAGAATGAGACTTGAGTGTGTCCTAATCCTACTTTGAGTAGCTGAACAAAAAACAAGTTATTTTTTGCAGGTATGAAAGTACCTATGGTACATTTTGTGATTTGTTTGTTCTTTGTAGTTTGCATGATCAAACACACCACCTTGGCTTGTCATGTCATGTGCCGGGGGTTGTGAAAGAGTTAAACAGCTTCCAGGCAGCTGATGGCGGTGGTAGTGACACTTCTGGTTACATTAATTGGGACAGAGGCCATTTCTCATAGAGACCTATGAAATACTGTGTGACAATTTGGGCCTCACCCCGAAATAACAGATCTTTCGCTATACTGATGTCACAAAATACCATCAGGTTCTATGGGAAATATTTTTATGTAGCACAATAATATGAATAATATGGATATTTAATATGAGAAGTTTAGTGTTGCTTTTAAGGGGGGAAATAATGGGGAAAACAATGAAAACTGACCACACATGTTCCTTTATCATTTTATATGTATGCATCCCACTTCAAAACAGTGAGAAGTTCCAGCCTTTCCAGCCCTTCTCAGAGTTCAGTTTCCTTGGAGGAGGTCACTGGGGACTTCTGTTTTTTCTGTGATATAAGGTTTATCTACACACATATACAGGCTGAGCATAAGATGAGGATTCGCAGAATTAACTCTCCAACAGATTCCTGCTCCACATTAGATGAATAGGGGAACCCATAGTGCCAAAGGATATCCGTTTCCGACACAGACTGACTTCTTGCTAGGGATGGCAGAGAAATCCACGCTGATTCAAATGTGTTCAGAGTTCTGTGAATCCGCAGCAAACCATCTTTTTCAAAGCTGAGTGGATTGTGCGAACTTGCGGACTTTTAAAAAAACTTGTGAGGGGATTTGCGCAAATTCGGACTTGTATGAATGAACATTAGCGCAAGTGGAATGAAATTCCTATACATCCTTAAACAAAGTCCAATCCTATCAATGAACAAGATGACGGAACAAAAGGTTCCTGACAATCCTGGGGGGTGGACTTAGACTGACTCCAAATTCCTAACTGTGTATGAGTGTGTATAATAATCTCAAAAATCTCTTTTCAGTTACTCCTGTTGATTTGACGTGGGAAAACATACCACAGGATGGACATATTCCTTGTCCAAGACAAGGGCATTCACTCTGGTAAGCAAGCAATTCAGCAAAATAAATCTATAGGTTATTTCCAGAACTTTTTATGTAGTTCACTGCAGTAATGTTCATGCAAGTCATCCTACCAAAGCAGGCTAATGCGGAAATATATTGTTGCTTTAATAGAATGGAATGCTTGCTGCAAATCTAGCTGTTTAACTCACTGGCTCAATTCGGACGACACAATAAACAACTGGTGTGGGGGAATCAATCGTCAGTTGTTTTGACTATTGCATCATCCGAATGCTGCCATAGTCAACTCAGCACTGATCCTCATCCACACCACAGTTGATTATTTATTACCATGTTGTGTGGGGAGTGCCCCCTAGGGTTAGGGTTAGGGTTAGTCAACCCACCATTGACTATCGTGTAGTCCGAATTGAGCCATTGTCTTTTTGGATGCAAAATCTCCAGTTCCACTTAAAGCATCTGATGAAGTGGGTTGTAACCCACAAAAGCTCAGATATTAAAATATCTGAACAACTAAAACAGTTAGTCTGTGGCTGCATTCAGACAACACATTAAGCAACTGAGGGGGGTGAAACAATCGTCAGTTGTGTTGCTTATTGTGTTGTGTGGAGGGTAACACGCTGCTCACAAACTAGTGACGGTATGCTATTCCGCCCAAATAAGCAATGGAGAGAAACAACTGGCTTGCGGCTTGCAAGTTGTTTATCTGAAAACCAGTTGTTTAAAATGTTGTGTGGAGGGGTGAGTGGGTTAATGGCGTGTGGTGAGTGGGTTAAAACACAAGCCCATAGAAGCAGGTGGCAAGAGCGACCAAAGCTGCGGCTACCACTCTGCTACAACTGGTGCAACTTGCAGAGGCTGCTGGGATAGAACTGCGACTGAGGGAGGGGGGACAGTGGGGAGAGGGGTGGGGGCTGTGTCAGTCAAATGCTGGGTTGACTATTAGTCCACTCAACGCCAGCCCCAACCACCCACAGTTGTGTAGGAATATGTTGTGTGGGGAGTACCCACAAAATAACCAACTGTGAGTTGGCTACTCAACCCACCACTGACTAATGTGTTGTCCAAATGCAGCCTGTATCCATGCTACGCTTTACCCCTGAATTAGGAAAAACAACAACTAAGTAATTAATATTAATATTATTAGGATCACTGACAAATCTGAAAGAAAACATGACTGAAAACCAAAGAAACATGTTTAGCAGTTATGTAGATGAAACTACTCCATTTGTTTTAGCCACCAGCCACAAAGCTGTCATATTCAGTGTGCAAATAGAATAATTTTAAAAAAACAACCCTATAAAGTCAATATGGTGCTGGCTTTTTGTTTTAATTTTATAAAAATGACACAGTATAGCTAGTTTTTTGGTAGTGATAAATGAATTTATCATGCACATTTCTAGTCAGGATTCCATTCCTCCCTTTCCCTTCTGTAACTTAACATCTAGTCAAGCTTAGCTCATGCAATTTCATCACATCATTCTGCATCATCCCAGCTCACTTCATGTCTTTGGTTTCCACTGTGAATTGTGCAGAAACGTAGAATGTCGGGATACCATGTCACAAGATAAATTCTTCTTTAAGTTGTGAGGTTTGATAAGCTCCGAGTTGAGATATCATAAGTCAGCAACCATCAGGCCCTGCTGAAATATGTCAAAAAATATTTTTTTTCTGCATGTCACCCTTGATTGTTCTTGTTTATCATACAAGATAGCCTTACATAAATCAGAATACTCTATAGAATGAATGATGAGTTATTATCTTATGCAGCAACTGCTTTGTGGGATTTTGAGCTTATTAATTCAGAAAGTTCTAAATCATCTGATGTTATGCTACCATAAGAATTTATCAAAGAGGTTACAAGGAGGCCTGTAAACTTTTGATTGCAAGACAGAACAGACCTGTTCAGCTGTCTGGAATATTTTGGGGTCTGGTTACTTCTTTCCCCTTCCTCCTTCCCTCACATATATCAATTACCTCCTCCACATCCTAGTTTGTGATAGCCATAGATTGCTGCAACATCCAAATTGGTCAAATTATGGTTCCCATAGTTTGCCTTACCCTCTGTCACAGATTTTGCCTCTGCTGTGTGTTACTAAGCTATAGTTACATACTTAGGAAGCCCTTGGCTGCCAGTTAACTTGCTATACTGATTTAACACTTCAGACAAACAGCACACCAGAAATTGCTACAGGATGCATTCAATTTTGGTTTTGTAACTAACAAGAATTAGTAAGGGGGTAAAACTTTAGATCCTTTCCCTATTTTTATTAAATGCTCTCAATAAAACATGACATCAAAATACAATCATGTAGGCTGAAACAATAGTTCCTTAGCAGTAAGAAATTTCAGTATCAACAATCTTTTAAGAAAATCCTAAATATTTTTAAATGAGAACTTTTCAACTAAATCCAAAGTTTTTAACCAAGCTCTGAATAGGCTGTCAGCTAATAGGTAGGTACACAGGCATTGGTGAGCTTCTGAGATAGTAAAGAAACTCATCTGCTCCAAACATCAGAGCATGTTTATACATTTTGTATAACATTACTTCATTATTTACTATCCCATACACTTGAGCTTAGATTCAATCCCTCAAAAATTCCAAAGAGATTATAGCACACAAAAAGAGTTTAAGGTTAACACATGTCTTTCAGACTAGAAAAGATTGGTTCTAAATCATATCTTTGAGAAAACAACTCCTATGTCAAAATTTACTACTTAACACTAATTATATAAACTTTCCTAAATATCTATATATCAGGTTTTATAGACCCTATACAATATTTATTGTCCATTAATGATCAACCGCTAACTGATAAGCAAAACTCTAAGTGTATGTTTGACCTTGAGTAATACTATTTTATAACCCAACTCCCTTTAGATAAACATACACACTAAACATTGGGTTTTACAACTTTTCATTCTTCAATAACCCTTGACCTTGAGTGATGGGCCTTAGCCCAACATCCTTTTTTAGATATTGTCCAGAACTTTGCTAATTAGCTCTTGACCTCAGTTACCCAGAATTCATTGTGGACCTGTTGGTGCCTTTGTGTTGTCTTCTTTTCAATACAGTCACTATTCATACCTGTTTGCATTTTCAAATTCTTAATTAGACATCATTAAGCATTATAAGTGGCTCTTCACCTGCCATTTTCTAAAAAGACATATTGCTTTGGGATAGGTGGGTAAGAAACTTCTCAGTAGCCTGTCCAGTCATTCCTCTTCCTAGAACTATGTCACACCTCCATAGCTGAATCAGAAACCATAGTTGGAAGTGGGTTTCTAATTCTGGTTTGGAGGCAAACTGTGAGCAATAAAAACAATTTAACAAAAAATCATAAAAACACAGTAAGGCCCCACAGTCCAATATAAAATCAACAATGGTAAGTCAAATCATAGTCACCAAGACCCAAAAGCCTGAGTGAAAAGCCAGGTTTTGAGTAGATGCTGAAATGAAGCCAGTGTCATCATTAGCTGGACCTCCAGGGGAGGGGAAGGCATAACTGGGATGCTTATAGCTGAGACGGACATCTCTCATGTCTCCATGTTATGTATCACTCCCAATGATGGGACATGCCCTAAAGTATTATGGTCCCAAGCCATTTACTTCTTTAAATGTCATCACTAATATCTTGAACTTGGACTGGAAGCATTAAGTAATAGCAATTAGGCCAAAGGTCACTAGACTTTCCATTGGCTGGAATGTGCATTACCTTGTGCCTCTCGTTTCCTTCAGGCACAATCCTAAGCATATTTTGGCAGAATAAAGTCCTACAACTCCCAGCATTCCCTAGTTAGCCATGCTGGCTGGGGGATGCTGGGAGTTGTAGGACTTTTTTCTGTCTAAGCATGCGTAGGATTGTTCCCTTAATGATTTTCTATTGTCTGATTGGCAGGCTCTCTTATGTGGGCTACGGTGGTTTTAAAATTAGTCTTCAATCCTATGAATACCAACTAGAGAGTAAGGCTGTTTCAACACTGGGCATTTACTGTGGAATTGCTAGGCTTTGTTCACTCATTTTTTTAATGGAGCATCTGCATAACACTGGAGTGTCTAACGTGGTGGCTCAGCCCTGATCATCCTTTCGGAATCAACATTATCACTTTAACCTTTCTCTTTCTAAATAGAATTGCTTCTCTGTCCCCCTCCACAAATAGCAACAGCAGGGGGTGAGGGCTAATCATGATCGGGACTGTATCAATGGAGAGTGGTCCCCATAAACACCCTCCTCCTGAGCATTTGGGGCTGTGGATAGAGTGAGTGCCCACCTATCTGTTGAAAGTCATTTGAATTCAAGAGGACTGGAAGCAGGTTGCTATTCACATGCAGCTTAAACCAGAACAGCAAAGACTGGGTGCTGCTAAATCTCCCATATTTGGCAGAACCGTAAGTTTTATTCAAACAGGAAACATGCATAGGGACAGGCTGCATGTCTTCATATTCACCATTTGGTGGCTCAGAGGAGTCAAAAGAAATAGAATAACTCCACAAACTCAGAAGAAGGGGATTAAAAATTGTGTGCTCCTTTTAGGCAGCAAACATCAGTTCATTGAGCTCCCCAAACCCCCCCTCCAGTGTGCAAATTTAACTGATCCCATATGTTAATTACTTGGATCCTTTGAAAGCTTGTTTTACATTGCCTCTGATTTATGCTGCTGCCTTCCACACAGGCATTGCCCATATGGAGATGATATTAGCTATGCTAGGCAGAACAATGGAAAAGGCTGTGGGAAAGAAAGTGTAAAAAGAGGTGCTCTTCATGCCATCAGTTGTAATTAAGGCACTGAGTCCAACCCAAAAACGTTAGGCTTACCTGCTCTTTCTAGAGAGAAAAGCTGAGGAATAGTTGGGACACCCTGGCTTACAAACTTTAGCTTGATTCAGAGTGAGGTCCTGCAGCGTCCATGCACTCATATGGCACCAAATGTGCAATTTCAGTTCATTTGCAATTTCATAATTTATGGCAATAAAGAAATGTTCATGGTGGTACTTGGGGATCCACCTATTGTTGTCATGTGCAAAGTCACGCTCTGAATGCCTATCATATCTTTTTATTCATTTGTTTGTTTCTATAGCTTTCTGAGGCCAACCAAGGCAATTTACAAAAAAAATCAAAACATAAAAGACAATTTCACATAAAAACACAGTAAAACATTAAAAACTCCATTAGAAACCATAATAATTTAAAAAGCCAAATTTAAAAGATGTGTCCTGACTCCCGTTCCTCCCAAGGGAGTCTGTTCCAGAGTTTGGGAACAACGCAGGTGAAAGCCCTTTCATGCATGCCTGGCAAACTGGCCTCCCCGTGCGTGCGAGGCTGTCAGCAAAAAGGCCCCTCCAAAGTAGGCTCATGCCACTTTATACCAAGATAGGCATTCCCTCAGATAGCCACACCCTACATTGCTTAGAGCTTTAAAGGTTAAAACCAGCACCTTGAATTGGGCCCAGAAAACAAATGGCAACCAGTGCAGATATTTCAGTACTGGGGTGATATGATCATGGGCTCATCTACACCTGAGGGTGTGGCAGGGGGGAGGGAAGGGGGAGGATCGCAGACTTACCAGCTTCTGCAGTCCTTCCCCCAGGCCTAGACGGCCACACAATGTCCCGGAAGAGAAGAAGGATGCTGTGGCCCCGATCTATGGGAAAGGTAAGTTTTAAAAAGAAACTTGCACCCAACCCCCCACCATCCCAGGGATGGCAAAATTGCTGCCCCCACCCCCAAAGGCACAGAGCCTCCCCATACAGTTCCATGCCCGATTTGAAGGCTGCGCTACTCACGAGGAGGTGGGCATGGCAGCCACACTTCCCGCGGTCCTCGGGATGTCCTGGGACCATGGGGAAAATTGGGATAACTGGGGAAACAGTTATCCTGGGAAAATGGAGGGATCATCCCTGCCTGCCCCTTAGATCCTCTGCACATCATTTGGATGCACAGGGATGACCCAGGGATGACCCCGGGAAAAAGTATGGTGTAGACATGGCCCATGATAAAGCTCACTGGTTAACAGTTTAGCTGCTGCATTTTGCACCAATCGAAGCTTCCAGATACTCTTCAAGGGTAGCCCCATGTATAATGCATTGCAATAGTCTAACTGTGATGTACCCAAGGCATGGACAACGGTTGTGAGATCAGAGTGACTCGGGAATAGTTGCAGCTGGTGCACTTGTTGCAGTTGTGAAAAAGCACTGCGCATCACCACTGCCACCTGAGAATCCAAGGGCAGTATAAGATCCAGTAGTACTCCCAAACTATGAATCTGATCGTTTAGGGGGAGCACAACCCCATCTAGAGCAGGTTGAACCCCAATCCTCAGGCTAGGCTTTTTACTGACTAGAATCAACTGTCTATTCTGGATTTAATGTCAGCTTGTTCACCCTCATCCAGCCCAATATTGAGCTTAGACAACATTCAAGGATGCTGGCTGCTTCCTCAGAGTTAAGTGACAAAGAGCAACAGGGCTACGTGTCATCAGAATATTGATGATATCTGTCCCTAAACTTCTGGATGACCTCTCCCAATGTTTTCATGTAGATGTGAAGCAACATAGGAGACAGAACAGAGCCCTATGGGTCAACAGAGACCACCATCTATGGTGACAAACATTAGTCCCCTCAACACTACTTTCTGCACACAGCATGACAGAACGGACTGGAATTCTTGCAATAGAGAGTCCCTAAAGCCCAACCCCACCAGGCAGTCGGAAGGATTCCATGATTGATGGTATCAATGATGCTGAGAGGTCCAGAAGAACTAGTAGGGCTGCACTCCCCTGCCCCCACATCCAGTTCTCACCAAGGTGACCAAAGCAGTCTTAATCTTCCCAATCAACTTGGCCAAGCTTGGTATATTTGAGGCTGGCCTGTAGCTTCCCACATCTTTTGGGTCAACAGAAGTTTTCTTTAATAAAGGTATTATTACTGCCTCCTTCAAGCAAGAGGGAACATGCCCCTCCTGAAAGAAGCATTAGTCACTTCCCTTAGCCACATGACCAGCCCCATCCTGGCTGATTTAATCAGTTTAGCTGGGCAAGAGTGAAGCAATCAAGTGGCAGCCTTCACTTCTCCAGATACCTTGTCCACCTCCTTGAGATCCATAAGCTGAAAAGAATCCAACCCAACTGGATAGGCTATTGCCAAGGTTGTATCCACTAGACCTTCTTCAATTTTGGTATCGAAGTCATGGTTAATCTGAGTGAATTTATCCTTAAAGAATGAGGTAAATTGTTCACAGCAAACCTCCAATTGCTCCAGCTCTCCTTCTCCAGCATGGTGGTAAAGAAGGTCTCACACTAGAAAAGCATCACCATCTTGACCTGACTTCCCAATACATATGCACAAGTCCCAGTAAAACTTTTATTGCAGTAATTCCAGTAATTAGCTATAAGCCTTTACAGTCCAAATAAAGATCCACAGATAACAGATTGCAATATAATTCCTTGATCAGTTTATGAGCATCTCAACAAAAGTCCCAATCAACCTTGGGTTTCGCGCACAGAAAAAATCCAAATGAGTTTATAATTACATCTAAACAGCAAAACCAGGAAGCTTTCCTGGTTACAAAGATGTTGCTTCCAGCAAGCTCTACTGCCTGTTGGTCTCCTTTAAATAGATGGGAGTGGCTGCTAAGATCACTATCGGACATTCAATCCTGGCAGGGAAACCTAGCTCACAAATATGTGCTGCTCCTCACTAGACATCTCAGTTCCTCCCTCTTTAATTGATGTTGCATCTTGGGACATAGCTCAGAACACCCCTTTCCTGCAATGTCCTCCCCCTGCTGCCCTGTTCCCATAGAAAACAACCCTTTTCAAGAAGCAGGGGCCTCCGTCAAGGTAAGGTCTCCCAGCTATGGAAGATAGGCCATTATCAGTATGCTGAGTCTCACTCCTCCCAGCTCGTAAGCTGGTGGGCAGCCTGGTAGAACTGAATTCTCAGTCATCTGGCTTCCTATTAGGGATGTGCAGGGACCTGACCCGGATCGGGACCTCCGATGTCCTGGATCGGTTCGGACAAAATCGGAGGTCCCTCGGATCAGATCAGATCCGATCCCGATCCGAAAATCAGAGGTCCAATTTTTGGATCGGCCACCATTTTTGGTGTTTTCGCCATAGGCTTGCATTGGGGGAAAGAAAGCTTTCCCCCAATGCAAGTCTATGGGGAAAACATGGCCATGGGTGGGTGAGTGGTGGGGGCCCTCCCGCCTCTCCCCTCACGCTCCTTACTTGCCAGGTCCGGCAGCAGATGGCTGTAGACGGCTCCGGCAGGTAAGGAGCACGAGGGGCGGGAGGAGGTCTGACCCTCCAATCTTATCCGAACTGGATTGGGTCCTTCTACTAGTAAGGAGAGGGTGCTTAGGAGCTATAGCGTCAACAAATCTGGCCATTTCTATATTCCACAGAACAGCCAGGGCTTCAATAGTATCACTGGCAGATGAGGCAGAAATTCTCACAAGTGGGTTAAGGAAACCATTCAGATATATTGGGCATCTAAGTGGTCCATGGTTTGAGCCAGGAACTAGTCTAAATCTAATGAGAAAGTGATTTGACCATCACAATAGAGTCACATATAGCTTCTCCACCATTGGAGAACCAGCTCCACCCAATCAGAATCCAGAGTATGCCCTGCTGTGCACATGGAGCCAGATTCAGAAACATGATTGTCATGGCTGATATGAAATCCTGATATGAGTGACTTCAGCATGAACATTGAAGTCCTGCAACAGAAGAAGTCTTCTTCATGTAAGAACCTAGTTGGTTTCGGTGATGAAGATTGTAGCCCCTCGGTCCTAGAGCTTGGCCCACTTGAGAGTGACAAAATGGCACTTGTTCAGCAGTGCTGCATATGGCCAAGGAAGCAGCTACATCAGGTAAAATTTTGGCACCAATGTAGGGGCCTCCTTATGCCAGACTTTATGAGCTTTTGACTCAGCACAGCAGCACAAAGGATGTGACTGTGTGTGTGTGTGTGTGTGTGTAGTATTGATAGCAGAAACAAATAAGAAAACCCAGACCAACTGAACTTTTATAATTAGTCTTGCTATTTTAAATTATTTGTATTGATATTTCCACCAAGCAATTTTAATGATTTTACAATGCAATCCTATCCAGGCTTCCTCCAAATTAAGACCTGTTGGGTTCCTCTCGTGGATTGCAGCCTTAATAGTACAATTATAGGCTGTTCTAATTGCTTCCATTTTTTGAGATATTTGAATGGTCCTAATAAAGGTATTACACTATGACCAGGCTCACATATAATGCCAATTCAATGATTAACTAATCCATATGTAAGAGTGCAGCTCTGACTAACTATGAGTTGTTTTACCCATAGTTAGTCATTACATATGAACCAGGTCAATATGGATTTTGCATTTTTTTTTGTTATGGCCAACATGGCAGCCTTTCTTTTTTATATTGTAATGAAGTTATTAATATTGGACTATATTGAGTGACCTATTTGTTTTTGCCAAAAAGAACAATGAAACTTTTTTTCCCTCATCGAAAGTCCATTACAGATAGGTACCTAAAATATATATCCTTCACTTTTGGATAGTCTAGCACTGGGAAGAGTATTTTTCTTCAATTTAGAATTTAAAAAGTGTTTCTTTTCAGTGTTTTTGACATTTGAAAATCAAATGCATTTCTCTGCCAACTTTAGCATGGCACTACCAAAAATGTGCAAAGTTCTACAAACATTTGTGAGCTGACAGCTGTCAAAGCCACATGGGGCATTTCACGCTTCCTCCCCCAAATATGTCATTGAGCTCAAAACAGCAGTGGGTTTCTCTATAAAGGAATGTGTGAATTTGCATTTCTCAGCAGATAGTTTATTTAAATATATACTTCATTGTGCCCAATAAGTACAGGACCCCTTACACCATTTCACCTTTGGTGCATTCCTCCATCTCCTGTACGTATTGCTAAGGCCAAAATAAATGTAGCTTTAATCATGCATGGCTGAGGTATGCATGATTGCTTCCCTTACTCTCCCGCAATCATGCATGGTCCCAGTTTGGATTGGGACCATAGATGGTTTGGGAGAGGAGGGTTTAAGCTTCCTTCCCCTTCCGTTTTCTGCCCAAAATTTCACCCACTCCGTGTGTGTGTGTGTGTGTGTGTGTGTGTTAATAAAGATGACTACTAGTTATGATAGCTATATGCATGTTGAGGAGTAATAGCAGAAGAGAATGACTGCTTTCATGTCCGTTTCCTAGGCTTCCCACAGGTATCTGAATAGCCACTGTAGGAAATAGGATTTTGGACAATGGACCATTGGTCTGATCAAGTAGGACTCTTCATATATTCTCATTTCAGCCTCGATTCTCAATACTCAATACTCTCCATCCATTCACCTCCCAAAACATTGTCCTTTCTTCCCTGCTGCCCAGTTGATTAGCACAGGAAGTGATGGAAGAAGCCCATCCACTACCACGCTCCTCAGCTGTTCCCAGTGCTAATCAGTTGGACTTCAGCAGGAGGGAATGCAATGTGATCCCGCTGCCGCATGTGACCCTTGGGGGCAAAAAGGTTGCCCACCTTTGATCTAGATTATAGATACAACTGTAAATGAAAGATATAAGAGCTCCATAATGCCCACTGTGAAAAAAGTGCACATTTTTCTATATAAAATTCTAACCATGGGGCAATGCTTGATGGCTGACCGTAACATTTCAACTTTGCTTTATAGTGTAGTTAAAGGCAAGATATATTTGTTTGGAGGTTGTTCAAGCAAGAATGCTGAGCGCTGCCTTCCAGGCATCTACACCTTTGATCTTGGTGAGTAAAAACATAGAATTAGGTTGCCAGGGATTTATAGTTCATTTAGTTAATGGCAAGTCAAAAGGGCTCTTGCTCATGTTATATAAAAAGCATTTATTACCTTGATTTATTATTATTTAGGGTCAATGGTGACAGCTTACAATGATGGCTTCTGCTGATCCCACCTTTGTCGGAAAGCGGCAAACTTGTCTGTTCAATGTATCTTCAGCACGGTGATGGCAGTGGGGATCCTACCAGCTTTGCTGAAAGCTGTAATCATTTTAAAATTATAAGCTTTCAAAGATGTAAACAAAAAATCTGGTTGGGCCTCTGGACTTCTCGTTCATAACTTATGAATTTCCTCTGGGACGATTATTTATTATTTCTGTTCATGGAAAATTGGAGTTAATTCTGCACAGATATATTACATGGTGGTTGAACAAACGAAAGATGAATACCATTTGATTAGGTCTATTGCCATGGAGTTCTGGAGCTCGCTTTCCCATGGCACCTAGAGAACGGAAAGGAATGTAGCTCATTTAACACAGCTCCTTGTTAGATATATCTTCACTCACTGAAGGTGATTTGGCTCCTAGGTTAGGTTCCCCGCTGAGAACATTCTAAATCAAAGGCTCCCTCCTGCTGAATGCCAGTTCATAATGCACCATATTTTAAATCCCACTTTAGACTGATTAGTTCCAGAAGGGAAAACACTTTAATGTGCGCAGGCTTAGCCTGGGGCAATACCCCAGTCCTAATTCTGGCTATAGTTGTAAGATTTTGCAATGAAAACAAATGCTGACTACCTCCTGAAAAGCAAATGTACCATTTCCCCCCAGATCTTTGGCACGTATGGATGGTTTAGAGAGAGGCTTTAGAATATCTGGTGTGTGTGTGTGACCAGATGGCTCTTATTTAAACATCTTGGAGCATGATTTCAACATTCATGAGCTGATTTGCTAGAGAGACTGCTGCCACTCCACACCTCTTAAATGGCCAGGGACCTTACCAGAAGAACGTTGCAAAGGATCAGAGATGGCCTAGGGCAGCCTTCCCCAACCTGGCACCCTCCATAAGGTTTGACCTTGTGATGGGGGCTACCAAATGCATTCAAAAGTAAGGTATTCAAAAGTAGGAAGTGGTCACCAAAGCCACTCCTTGCCTTGGCTGCCATTTGGGGAAGGATGGCATAGGGGCTGTCAGCTCAGCATTGTGTCTGCAAATGGCCAGTGAGTGGATAGCAGTGCCCAGAGTGAGTGCTTGATGTTATGGCCCACACTGGACACTGTTGGCCACTCAGTAGTCAGAAACCGCCAAAGTACTGAGTTACAATCCCCTCTGCTGTACTTCCTCCTGCGACACTCTCCGGTAAGGGGGCTTCATCCCCTTCTCTTCAGTGGAGTTCAGCTGGCAGATGATCCTGATAGCCTAAAGCAAACTCTCACCAGCCACCATTGCTCAAGTTCCTTGGTCCCCGACTGTGGAGGTATTTAACAGAGGCAGGTGCAGAGCCAATGTAGCTGGCACTCCACTAAAGGAGGAATGCTTGAGGGGGGAGGGGGGCGGGAATCAACACACCAGAAGCGAGGAAGTCAATATTTCAACAAGCCCTTACAAGTCACTAGGGGAGAAAAACTAGAGATACCACTTTTCATATATTGTTTAAGCAGTGCTATTTCCTGTGCCCTAGGGGGTTCACTTAGATGTACACACTGCATTCAAATTATGCACAGTGGTTTATAAAAGATTAAGTCAGACCTTTACCTATAGTAGGCTGACCATCTGAAAAGGAGGACAGGGCTCATATAACTTTAACAGTTGGAGAGAAAAGGGAATTTCAGCAGGTGTCATTTGTATGCAATTAGTTCCTGGTGAAATTCCCACTTCATCATAACTGTTAAAGGTGCAGGCACTATACTAGAGTGACCATATACAAAAGAAGGCAGGGCTCTGCAACTTTAACTGTTGTGATGAAGAGGGAATATCACCAGGAACTAAATGCATACAAATGACACTGATTGAAATTCCATTTTCTCTACAACTGTTAAAGTTATATGAGCCCTGTCCTCCTTTTCAGATGGTCAGCCTACCTATAGTCTTTCCCCCTGAAGAATTCATCAATACAGTTCATGAGCCTCAGGCTATGTACTCCCCCTCCCATCTCCTCTGGCACAGCTGCAAGGAGCAGTTTGGAAGCTTTTGACTCCACTTTCAGTTAACCATGGTTTATCATTGCAATGGAGCTGGAGCTTACTCGAGCTCCCTTATGCAGTGACTCTCCCCTCCCAGGGCCAAGATCAAATGCCTTGGCAGTGTTCCTGAATAATCTGGCCACACTCCTTTGGGCCTTGGTCAGAAACCTCCGTCACACACTTCCTATCTAACCCTTCCTCAGAGCAGATCAGCTGGAAGGGGAATTCTTCAGCTTGCTACTTTTAAACAGCAAGGTGGGTCCCACCAAAGTCCCACCGGCAGAAGTGTTAGCACTAGAAGTGTTTCACAGCATTTCAAGGTGGTCTGGCCAGCGCAAGAACATTCTAGGGAGGTGGGACAAGGAGATGTACTTTGTTCTTCCTTCTCCCGGAAAGAAATTGGGTGGCCCAAATACACCCAGGTGTGACATGTAAATAATGTCCTTGTTGTTTACTCAGACACTTCCCAGAACTCCTCATTCTCACAGGTCATTGTGCTAATGGTGATTTGGGGGCTGTCTATATGCAGCCAAAGCCCCATGATAGCTGCGAATCTGCACTGCATCAGTTATATAACACAGCTGCAGATCTGCAGCCACCATGGGGCTTTCCCATGAAGCTGCACAGAAAAAAAATCAGGGACTTACCCTGACTTTTTCTGTGGGAGCAAGGTTGGTAGGCTTTTCTGCCGTCTGACCTTGCTCTGTGGCCGATCTAGGGGCTATTCCTGATGGAAGGCGACCGACGTTTGGTCACTGGAAACCAGGAAGAGGGAGGGTAACTCCAGTACCTGGATGACCACCGGAAACCCTCCTTGGCATCAGGATTACCTGATGCCACCCCGAGTAAGTAAAACCATGGGGTTTGGGGGGAAGGTAGTGCCAACTTGGTGCCGTGAAGACAGTGCCTTTAACTGCTAAATTAAAGAGCAGTTCTGTGACTATGGGTGCCTCTACAAGAGCGATTTAAAGCTCTTTCAAGGCACATTAAAATTTTACCTCTACAAGAGCGGAGAACAAATCGGGGGTCAAGGCGCTTTTTCTGTCCGATTATGCTCATTATTGAATGTGTGTTAAATAGCGAATTTTAATTTACCACGGGAGTTGAAGCACCTTATGACCATGTAAACAAGCAATTCTCCGCATTTAAACACTTTAATGCACGTTTCATACAACCAGTAATGCGCTTCACCGCCCCCTGTGTATAGGGATTAGATGTAAAAGCGATAGCGAGAAGATGCGCATAATCGGACAACTGGGTGTCAAACCAAATTCTTGTAGAGGGGACCCAAGCCTCTGTCAGAGTTTGTGATGCACTGCACTCTCTGAGCATGTACAGAGTGCAAGCACACAGCAGCGGAATAACAGCAGAGCTCACTGGTAGCAGACAGATGTCCTGGTAGTCAGTAAACACTCAGACACAGCAGTGTTTTAAACTACTATACTAAGTTTACTTACAAGTATTTACATAGAACAAAACATTCCTCTAATATCTTCAGCAATACTTCCAACCAACCATAACCTACCACTAACATTCACCATCATCATCACCCACACTGTTTCTCCACATGCTGTACATTTATAGCACTGTGGACCTATCACAGCGTTGGCTGCATATCTCCCCATGTGTTGCTATGCCTCACAGCACACAGGGAAGAAACCAAATGACCTTGGTCTTTAGGTGCTTACCAGCTGCACTTGATTTGGCAACTGTTCAGAGTACTTGAGATATCAAGTCATCTCTCTTTTACTTTTCTTCTTAGTAACAGAAAAAATACATTTGCTTTTATATTTAAACAAATAAAATCTTAACACCCCTCCTTTTTTCTGTAACTAACAAACATTTTCATTCTGTCTGACATTCTAGCATTCCAAGCTGTTTTGACAATTGTTCATGTCTTTGTACATTCAAAGGTTTTGTGAATACATCAGCCACATTTTCCTCGGTGTTACAATACACAAGTTCAATCAGTCCATCATGTACAGCTTGTCTTACGTTGCAGTAACGAATATCAACATGTTTACTCCTTGCGTTCACCCTTTCTGACTTTGCCATATGAATGCAAGTCTGATTGTCTTCAAAAACTTTAATTGGAGTCTTCACTTGCAATTTCATATCTTTCAGCAACTGGATGAACCAAATTATTTCTGTACAAGCCTCAGACAATGCTGAAAACTCAGCCTCTGAGGTAGACAGGGCAATTAACCGTTGTTTTCTGGATTTCCACCCCACTAAACTGTTGCCCAGTTTTATTACAATTCCTGAGGTGGATTTCCTGTCTTGACTGTCACCAGCCCAGTCACTGTCTGTGTAACATTCGAGTGATAATGTGTCCAATGGTCTTAATTCTAAAGACACATCAATAGTCCCTTTTAAGTACCTGAATACTCTTTTAACTGCTTGCCAGGCACTATTCGTTGGTTTGGACACAAATCTGCTCAATATGCCAACTGCATTAGCCAAATCTGGCCTAGACCATTGAGCTAAATAGAGTAGACTTCCTATTGCTGACTGGTATAGGTCTCTGTCACAAAATTCTGTGTCACTGTCATTACACTGAAAACCAGCCACCATGGGAGTTTTAACACTTTTACATTCCTCCATGTGGAATTTTGCAAGCAGATTTTTGATTTTCTGTTTTTGACTTAACACATAAGCCCCTTTTTGCTTTGTGACTTCCACTCCTAGATAGTCATGGATTGGACCCAAATCCTTTAATTCAAAATATTTACTCAGTTGCTCTGCAAATTCTTTAACCTGAGTTTTTGTTTTTGAAATTAAACATATATCATCCACAAAAGATAACAACCACATTTGTTCACTGTTGACACCTTTTGTATATAAACATGGGTCAGCCATTCCATTTTTGAAACCCATTGACTCCAATGCTTCATGCAAACACTGGTTCCAATTCCTTGCTGACTGCTTCAAACCATAGATAGCTCTGTTTAATTTGTACACAGAGCCTGGCACATTTGACTCATAACCAGGAATTTGAGCCATGTAAATCTCTTCCTGTAATGGTGCATTCAAATATGCTGTCTTTATATCAAAATGATTCACCTGACAATCATATTTTGCAGCTAGAGTTAGCATTACTCTCATTGACTCAGCCTTCACAGTAGGTGCAAAGGTTTCATCATAGTGCACATTCTTTTCCTGTGTGAACCCTTTTGCCACAAGTCTAGCCTTATACATTGTCTCTCCTGACATCAGCAATTTCTTTTTGAACACCCACCTACAACCAACCACTTTTTTACCTTTTGGTAGCATTGTAGGGGTAAACACATTGTATTTTGCCATGGCTTCCATTTCCTCATCCATAGCCTCATACCATAGATTTTTCTCTGGATTTGGCAATCTTTGAACATCTGCATAGTTCTCTGGTTCATAAGATATGTGGCACACTCGTACTTCACTGGCCATATATCTCTCAGGAGGTATTCCCTTTGTACTTCTTTCTGACCGTCTGGGAATAAAAACATTTCTGTTCTCTCCCTCCTCCTCCTCTTCCTCCTCCTTTTTAGGACTTGAAAGAGTTGTGGAACTGTTTGTTTGTCTCTCTACTGGCTGTGGTGATCTGCCTATGTTTTCCTGTATAGGCAAACACACTTCACTGCCGTGCAAACGTTCCCAGTCACACTGCTCCTGAAAACTTGCTGATCTAGAAATTACTATGTTTCCATTACCAGCATAAAACCTGTATGCTTTTGAACTAGGTGCATAGCCTAGGAATTTCATTTTCCTGGCTTTTGGCTGCCCTTTCCTCCTAGCTACCTTGGGGATGTTCACCCAGGCATCACTCCCAAAAACTCTGAGATGAGCCAGGGATGGCTTCTTCCCAAACATGAGGAAATATGGAGTGTTATCTATTGCTGAGCTCCAAAGCCTATTAGCAATGTAATTAGCTGTTAGCATTGCTTCTCCCCAAAAATGAGCATGCAACCCAGAGTCTGTCAACATGGCATCTTTCATTGTTTGCAGAACCCCATTCCTTCTTTCTGCAACGCCATTTTGCCATGGTGAGTGTGGAGCAGTTCGTCTTGCTGAAATTCCTTTCTGCCTAAGCCATTTTTGGAACGTTTCAGCCATAAACTCCCCCCCTCTGTCTGTTTGCAATTGCTTTACTTTGGTAGAGAATTTCCGCTCCACCCAACTCAGCCAATCTTTGAAAACAGTAAACGTTTCACTTTTGTTTTTCATCACATAACAAAAACCATATCTAGTGTAATCATCCACCAGAATTAAAGCATACTTTGCCCCTCCTAATGTTGCAGTCATAGGACCAATTAAATCTGCATGTATTATCTCAAATGCTGCCGTGGCAACTCTGTTACTCTTCTTACAGATTGGAGCAACCTTGGATTTAGCCACCTTACATGCAGTACAGTCTAGATATTTGTCACAGGCTTTTACATTCAGTCCTACACACATTTCAGGCATTTTTTTCAGTATTTGGAACCCAACATGTGCAAGTCTCCTATGCAGCAAATGCACACAATCATTATGCAAAGGTGTGTTATTCATAACAGAATTTACATTTCTAGATGTTTCTAGACCTTTAGGCAACATTTCATAAAGATTGTTCCTAAGTACACCTAAAGCTACAACATTGTTTTGTTTGCTCACTTCACACTTGCTGTTTGAGAATGATACACAATATCCTTCCTTATCCAAACAAGATACACTTAACAAATTGTGTTCCAAACTTGGCACACACAGAACCTTGCTTACAGTTTTATCAATACATGGCACATATACACAACCTTCTGCAGTCACAGCTGAAGATTTGCCATCTGCTAATGTAACATGGTCCCGGCTAGCAGAATGTAGACTTGTAAACAAACTCTGGTTGTTCACAATATGCTGACTGGAACCACTGTCCATCAACCAGGTACATTCTGGGTTGTTCTCTGCAGCTTTAACTACGGAGACCTTCGGTTTAGCAGATTTTTTCTTGCTTGTTGCTGCTTTCTCCTTCGTTTGGTTGGGACAATCTCTCCGCAGATGCCCGGGCAAACCACAACGAAAACAGCGCCGAACTGCAAACACTTTCTCCTTATCTTCACAAGCTGCTTGTTTAACGTGGGTGTCTCTAGGCTTGGCAGTCTGCCTCTCTTGCCTCTTCTTTTCTTCTTCCAGCAATCGGCCGGTCAGAAAACGAAGCGTGAGCTCGGATTCTTGCATTGCTTCCAGGCTCAAAACAAGATTGTCCCACGAATCATCCAGGGAGCTGAGAACGACGTACACTTTGTGGGACTCAGTGAAAGACATGCCGTGCTCCTCCAGATCCGCAAACAGTTGCCTCATCATGCTTAAATGTGCAGATATGCTGGCTCCTGGTTCAAGTTGTGCTCTGTACAATTTTCTTGTTAGCATAACTTTGCTGGCTGCCGTTTCTCTCACATAAATTTCTCTGAGAGTTTTCCAGCATTCCTGCGCGGACACCAGCCTCCTTACATAAACAAGTTGGTTATCTTCTAAACACAAGATAATGCTTGCCAAAGCTTTCTCTATGTTTCTCTGCTCGTCTTCATCTGGCTGAGCTGGAGGATCACAGACAACCGTCCATAAACCTTCCCTCCTTAGATATTGTTCCATCTTAATGCTCCAAGCCAGATAATTGTTTTCATTTAGACGATTGAGTGGTAGATTAGCTGCCGACATACTTGCTGCCATCTCAAATTACTGCACACAGATGTCTTGCTTGCTTTTCAGCTTTCAGCCCCTCCAAGGCACTCAGCAACGACACTCACTGGACTGCAGATTTGAGAAGTCACTTTTCACTTCCAGGATTCTCACAACGCTCTGCCACCACGCAGGGAGTCCTCTAGGCTGTCTGGACACTCTGGACACCTTGGGTAGCCTTGCAGCTCTAGTAGCCCTAGCAGCCCTAGCAGCCCTAGCAGCCCTAGCAGCCCTAGCAGCCCTAGCAGCCCTAGCAGACTGGGCCCATAACCTGTCAGAGTTTGTGATGCACTGCACTCTCTGAGCATGTACAGAGTGCAAGCACACAGCAGCGGAATAACAGCAGAGCTCACTGGTAGCAGACAGATGTCCTGGTAGTCAGTAAACACTCAGACACAGCAGTGTTTTAAACTACTATACTAAGTTTACTTACAAGTATTTACATAGAACAAAACATTCCTCTAATATCTTCAGCAATACTTCCAACCAACCATAACCTACCACTAACATTCACCATCATCATCACCCACACTGTTTCTCCACATGCTGTACATTTATAGCACTGTGGACCTATCACAGCGTTGGCTGCATATCTCCCCATGTGTTGCTATGCCTCACAGCACACAGGGAAGAAACCAAATGACCTTGGTCTTTAGGTGCTTACCAGCTGCACTTGATTTGGCAACTGTTCAGAGTACTTGAGATATCAAGTCATCTCTCTTTTACTTTTCTTCTTAGTAACAGAAAAAATACATTTGCTTTTATATTTAAACAAATAAAATCTTAACAGCCTCATATGAAAATGAAATGCTTGTTATTTGTGAAATGGAGGTGGTATTCTTTAGGGAATTAGGCCACTGATATAAAGTATTGCCAGAACCAGAAAACAGAGGAGGAAGTATCCAAAACTCCAATTTAAAAGCTTCAATTTGTGGAGACATGTAGAGATCTAAAGAACATGTCTGCTTTGTAGCACTTCTTTTAGAGAGGTTTAGATAGTACATTTTGGAACACGCAGAATAACAAAGTGGATTCCCCACACCTCCCACCACCCTACTAAAAAAGAAGAAGAGACTAATTTACTGCTCTTTTGTTATCTTAAGGATCTTTAACATGGGAGAAAGTCATAACCACTGGTATTGCACCTCAGACTCTCAAATATAGTTCCGCTGCAGTTGGGGAAAATATCTACGTATATGGCGGCATGAAGTGTGGAAAAACTATGGATGACTTGTATGTGTTCAATACAGGTGAGTAGATCTTCACAAGAAAATTCAGTTTCATAGACTGTCAGTCAATCCACAATCATGCAACAATTCAACATGTATCCATAAAACAAGTACAAATAGAACTATTTAAATATAGAGACTTTCCACTTGATTTCTCATTGCTGTTGATTTGCTACACAGGTTGTTGATGGGCCTCCCTGGACAGAATCCAGTGGGCTGCTTATGCCTCTGCCAATTCCCTTATGACCTGCCAATTGCTGTCCAAAGCAGGGCCCATTGCTTGCAGAAGGAAGATTTAGTGCTTCCAGGCCGACCAGAAACAAGCAAAAACATTACTTTCTGGAATGGGCAGGTTGGCGGAGTTCACATAAGGGAGATCCTCTGACCTGCCCCAATCGAGGTATGAGCAATTCCTCTCATTGCAGCTCCCTGGGAAGTGCTAGATCACTGTTGCGCAAGCAGTGGTTTCCACTTCCACAACGGAATCGGTGAGACCCACCACTTACGCAACAGTATCAATGGGGCGCAAGAGAATTGGCGGAGGCATAAGCGCCCCGTTGGATTCTGCCCATTATTTCTCCAGACTCTGATTCCCATTGCTATATATGTCTGTATTATGTGTAATACAATGTTTAGCTATATGTAGCCAAACATTCGAGAAACCACTGTTTCTGTAGGCAGGTACCTTTTCCTGGCAGCTACTCTGGTTTAAAAGGTACAAGTATATTTTGCATAATATATTTTCCAGTTTTGATACACAGAATGTATTCTATCACTTTTATATATTACTAAGAACATAAGAAGAGCCATGGTGGATCATAACAAGCGTCCATCTAAACCAGCACTATGTTCACACAGTGGCCAATCAGCTGTCAACCAGGGACCCTCAAGCAGGACACAGGGCAACAGCCACTCTCCCACCCATGTTCCCCAGCAACTAGTGTATATGGGCTTACTACCTATATACACCTGGCTTCACAAGGGTGGGAATATCCCTTACGTTGATACAGCAAAGGCTGCAAGCAAACTTACACATCTGTCAGAGTTGGACACATTGTGAACACCCTGTCTGAGTGACGCCATGCCTGCCGGCACCCCTTGGTCTGGCCCTGCCACAGTGCATCCCTATAGCCTCTGAGGGAGGGGACTATCCATTCCATTGCCTTGAGGGGGGCTGCCCCACAGCAGGGTAGAAGGGCAGGTATATAAGTCCGTCCCGTAGCCTACTAATGCCAGCTGGTTTCAAACTGTATGGACAGGACAGCAAACCTATGTGTTGGTTAGGGAAGTCTGCCCTTGTGGCTGAAAATGTACTGCAGGCTTCAACTACATGGACACATTGGATACATTAAAATTAATTGATGCATTTTTAAAACAAAATAACATTGAGGTGCATACCCCTAGGGTCCCTTATTATGCATTCTAAGTTTCGGGTGTCTAGGCTTCACAGTTTTGGAGTTACGGCAAGAGCTCACAGGAGTAAGCATTATGATACATGCATACACACACTGTGAGGATCATCAGATGGTGGGGAATCACGTTTCCCTAGCAACACATACCATTGCTCCACTTCCCGCTTCACTTCCACATTGGGGATGAGCTCAAATTACATGGGGGAGTGTGCAGAAACCATGTGACCCCTACAGAAAAATGGGAACAGCGCCCTTCATAGCTGAACTTTCCTGCACATGGTAGGAAATCCCGACAAATCCCAACTTATTTCAAAACAGTCCTGTTTTCTGTGGCTTATTTTAAGATGTGAAAACAGGGAAATGGAGCAGGAAACATGCGGCAGGATCACTGTGGCATCGAAATGACCCACAAAAATCCATAAGTGGCCAGTTGCGAGCATGGGATAAAATGCTCGTCTGATGATGCTCTATGTCACAGGTTACATTACATGCACAGTGTGGGACATGTGCATTAACCTCCCCTTTATCTCATTCCTTATCCATCTCCCTTATCCCTTCCCAAGCTGCCTAAAGCTTGAGCTTTGAACTTTTTGGAAGCTTCAGAACTTTATGCACGTCTACACTTCTCAAGCTTCAGTTTAATACAAAAATGAGCAAAATGTGTTAAATATTGAGTAATAAGCCTTACAGTATCATATTCTTATATAAGATTGCTCATCGCATGCTAAAATTCTCTTGCAATTGTGACATTTTATATAATCTTTCAGTGTCCCAAAGCTGGACCCCAATCAAAACATCTGGTTCTGCCCCTGGTGCCAGGTTAGTTGCTATTACTACTACTACCACTTATTAATATGATTGATTATTATCATTTTAGGATCGTCACTGGTTAACAGAATTGAACCAAAATAAAACAGCTTGAACGAAAGATAGTTTATGCATGTTCTCCTTTTCTTTAATGAGAATGAACAAAAACACTTACAGCTCCGCCATTTTTAAAGATAAAGAGATGAAACTTGGCACCATTATAGCTTTAAGGAAGAGCTTTAGCCATGCCAAATTTGAAGCAGATCCGTTCATCCGTTGATTTTTAGAAATTTATTTTAAAGTTTGAGGTGTGTGTATAATAATAATATAATAATAATAACGATTTATTTCTTACCCGCCTCTCCGTCTAGATAAAGATAAAGAAATAAATCTTGGCACCATGATAGATCTCAGGTAGGGCTTTATCCTTGCCAAGTTTGAAGCAGATCTGTTTTGTAAAGTTTGAGATTTTAAAATTATTATTTTTAAAAACCGCTGGAGCCATATCCTTTAAACTCAGGTTGTCAAACCTCCTCTTTAGGGTATTTCACCTTGAAAATTTTCAGCCTTTGGCATCAAGGGAATCTCAAGTTTTTAACTAAGAAGTGCTGGACAAGCAGGGCACCTTTCCTATTGCAGATTTGGTGGGCAGTCGTGCACCTGGAGCTCAGCAGAGGCGAGGCATCCACAAATCAAAATGTGGGAAAGGAGAGGTCAGTCAAAGCAGCCCACAGGGCAAAACAGAACAGCCCAGAGGCCTTTTTCTCAGAGTTCCACATCATGGGCGATGAAGGGTCATCCTTAGAGAAAAACTCTCACGACCAACAGCGAGGTGTCAGTTGAGAGAGAGGCTCTCATCTTTGCAGATGTCTTGTTGATGCGGGTGTTGGAACCTGGCATGGCATTGCTTTGCTTTGCTACCCCTTCCCTTCCATTTCACTTTGATCACTTGTGAGCTAGGCTCTGTCTGCACTGCTGGCATGCAATGCAGAACGTTTGAAGTGTGTGACAGAGAAAAATAGATAGATTTTTGGTTTGGGCTGGCTGGCATATCTCTTAGAGACAGAGTTAGACTGAAGACACAACTCAGAGATAGCTGTAACGGAACCCTGAGAGGCTGGCATGCCACACAGAGCCTTTCAAGAGCGTCTCAGAATCAAGTGTTGGTGCAGGTGTTGGCTGGTTGGAGGCTTTAGCTGGCATCAGTTTCAGACAGAGTTACAACTCAGAGATGGCTGTAGCTTAGCCCTGAGAGGCTGGCGTGCCACACAGAGCCTTTTCAGAGCATCTCAGAGTCCAGTGTTGGTGCAGACAGAGGTGGCTGGTGGCAGAGCTTTTTAAAAAACAAGAGTCACCAGATGTGAACAAGCTATAAGCTGGCACCCTACCCCCAGCCACAGGGTACAAGTGCACTGCCTGGCTGGATTGTTGGGAGACTTTGGCAGAGAGAGGTGGGGATTGTTTGAGGCTGGAAGTTGGAGACGTCAGCTAGCTGGCATAAGGCAGAGAAAGGCTGAAGGCAAACAAGATTCACCTGTAGCTTGGCCCTGAGAGGCTGGCTTGCCACCCAGAGTGTTTTGAGAGTGCATCAGAGTTGAGCAGGTGTGCAGGAAGAGAGGTGGAGGCAGTTGGTGGCTGGTGGCGAAGTTTTTTAAAGTAAGAGTCACCAGACATGATCAAACAATAAGCAATACCCCTGGCCAGAAGTGTGCAGCCCGGCTGGACCATTGGGAGACTTTGGCAGGGGGGGGGAGATTGAGTCTGGAGACTTTGGTTTGGCTGCAATGACTTAAAGAGAGAGACAACAGAGGCTGCACAGACAACCCAGAGACACCTGTTGTGACTTAGCCCTACGGTGCTGACAGGCAACACAGGGCATTAGAAAGAGGGTCTCAGAGTCACATGTTTGTGCAGGAAGTGGTGAGAAGTGGTGTCAACACGCGAGCCTTGAGAAGCTAATGTATATAAGTGAGAAGTGTGAATGGGCAAAGTAGTGTCTGCCGCCCATAACCCCCCCCCCACCAATGTTAGAGTAGAGAAACTTGTGACAATCATACACAAGGTTAAAAAAAATGAAATATAAAAATGCCAGCCAGCCAGCAGCAAGCCCCGTCAAAAGCAGCAGCAGTTTGCAGCGGAGTGAGGATACAGTCAGAAAAAAATATTTGAGGGAAGGGGAGAATGTATCATACAGAGTATAGCAAAAGCTTCAAAGTACAGCAAAAGCTACAAAAGTAGGAGTAAGTGAAGTTAATTTCAGATACGTTATTCTTTATTTCAGTGATTTTAACAATAAAATGTTATATAGAACAGATTTGTCTTAATTGTGTGCTGTAAAATCAGATATGTGACCAAGGCTATGTTCAGGTGGGCACACCCCCTTGATGCTGGACACGCCCCCTGAGGTCAGACATGTTGGTGGGAATGCCCCCTTGGAAGCTGTGGTGGGAATTTGAGCCCTCTTGGGTGGTCTGGTGACTCCCTCTTATAAGAAAGGGGTCACTTAATTGTTAAAGAGCTAGATCTCTTATATATTTATTTATTTATTTATTTATTTATTTATTTATTTATTTATTACATTTGTATACCGCCCCATAGCCGAAGCTCTCTGGGCGGTTTACATAGGATTAAAAACAATTAAAAACAATATACAAAAATTAAAACAGCAAAAACATACAACATACACACAATCTGTACATTTAAAAACCACTACAACACTTCAAAAAAGCTACAAAAACAAAACAAAACAAACCCAGGCTCCTCAGATTATTACAGGTAGTTTTGAAGATTCCAGAAATAACATTTGTTTACACATTTTTGGGGGGTTTTGTCATACATGGCTTTCCTGTACATTTCAGCTTTGTTTTATTATATTGTAATTGCCACATTTTTGGATGATATAACTGTAAGTCCCAATGCAGCGAATGATATGCTAGTTATTTGTTAAATGTAAGCATCTGGTAGGTATACCCCTGCCAACACATGTTTTTGATAGGAATAAAAACAGAGCTTTTACATTTCATTGTCATTTTGCATTGACTTCCTATGTTGTAAGCTGTGAAATCTGATCCAACTATGCCATGTTTTCCATGGCCAGGAGACTGCCAGCCACTGACCTAAGAAATCTACCACTATGGGTCGAGGGCTGGCCCAAGAAATTGCAGCAAATGTAACCCCTGCTATTAAACCACGTAGAGAGCTGCCAAGGCACTGCTTTATTTATTTATTTATTTATTTATTTTTATGTTGCTACTCAGGTAGGGCTATGCACCATCTCGGGGCCAAACCCCAAATGTGAGCTGAAGTGGGCCGATTTGGCCCGAAGCGGGCCCAATCTGGAGTGGTACCAGATCAGGCTGAGGGGCCCTGAAGCGGATTGGAATGGGTCCAAAGTGCTTTGGAGTGCTTTGGCCCAATTCAGGACAGTGGTGAGCTGTTGCCCTGCCCGCTATTATTTATTATTATTATTATTGAATATATTTATATACCGCCCCATAGCCGAAGCTCTCTGGGCGGCTTTCAAAAATTAAAACTTTGGACATTAAAAATCAATATACAAAATTTAAAACCATAAAAACAGACAACATATAAAAACAGTGTACATTTAAAACAGCTGTGAACTCTCAGCCAGGCCTAAATATAGTTCTGGGGTCAATTAAAAACTCAGTATATGCTGTTAAATGCCTGAGAGAAGAGGAAAGTCTTGACCTGACGCTGAAAAAATAACAATGTTGGCACCAGGCGAGCCTTGTATGGGAGATCATTCCACAGTTGGGGGGCCACCACTGAGAAGGCCGTCTCCCTTGTTGCCATCCTCCAAGCTTTCCTCGGAGTAGGCACCTGGAGGAGGGCCTTAGATGTTGAACGTAGGGTATGGGTAAGTTCATGTCGGGAGAGGCGTTCCATCAGGTATTATGGTCTTAAACCATGTAAGGCTTTATAGGTTAAAACCAGCACCTTGAACTGGGCTTGGAAACATACAGGCAGCCAATGCAAGTGGGCCAGGGTCGGTTTTCTATGTTTGTACCTCTTGGTCCGGGTTATTAATCTGGCTGCTGCATTTTGCACAAGTTGCAGCTTCCAAACCATCTACAAAGGCAACCCCACATAGAGTGCATTGCAGTAATCTAACTTGGAGGTTACCAGAGCATAGACAACTGAAGCCAGGTTATCCCTGTCCAGATAGGGGCGTAGCTGGGCCACCAAGCAAAGTTGGTAGAAGGCAGAGATGGTTCTAGGAGAACCCCCAAGCTACAAACGTGCTCCTTCAGGGGGAGTGCAACCACATCCAGAACAGGTTGAAGACTCTCCATCCAGTCAGCAGAACCACCCACTAACAGCATCTCAGTATTGTCTGGATTGTTTCAGTTTATTAGCCCTCATCCAGTCCATTGTCGAAGCCAGGCACTGGTTCAACACATCCAGAGCCTCACCTGATGAAGATGAGATGGAGAAGTAGAGCTGCGTGTCATCAGCGTACTGATGACAATGCACTCCAAAACTCCGGATGACTGCACCCAACGGTTTCGTGTATATGTTGAACAGCATGGGGGACAAGACTGACCCCCTGCGGAACCCCATACTGGAGAATCCACGGGGTCGAGCAATGTTCTCCAAGGCCAACTAGGAGTCCATTGGAGACCCCCTGCCTCTCTCTCCCTCCCCACTCACTCCCAGAATCTAGAACTTCTGCCCTCCCGCCACCTACAGGACTTAACGTTAGCCGCACATCCTTGATTAGAGCCACCATTTTTAACAAAGATGGGGCCCGTGTAATTTTCGTAGATCTGCTGTCAGAAACTACAGCATCTGTAAAGAGCCCTTTTTAACCATAGATCAAGGCAAACTGCAAAGCTCCCATCTTCATTTAAAATGGTGGTTCTAATCAAGGATGTGCAGCCAAGGTAAGTGCTGAGGGTAGTGGGGGCAGGGGTACTGGAGGCAAGTGGGGAGCCAAATCTCAAGTGAGTCAGCCTGGTTCTGAAGCGCCCCGAGCCAAATTGGTCTCCTTGATGATTCAGGGGGGCTGTGTTCATAGACACGCAAGAGACTCTCAGAGTGGCTTACAATCAATCAGTTAAATATAGTCCCTGCCTGCAGGCTTACAGTCTAATATGCCACTCAGGTGTTCACCCAGGAAGAATTGCTGTTCACCTCATGGGAAATGAGTGTTTTGTGACTGGCAATCTCAGCATGTCAGCCATTTTATGAATGGGCAAGACCCCCTTCCTATGGCAGCCATTTTGTGAGAGCACCCATGACACTTCCTCAAAATTCCAAATGTGTCTAGGAGGCCAAAAAAAGGTTGGGGATGCTTACACCTCATTAAAGTGATTTTATTTGATCCATTATCTCCACCAATTACATTATAACTAAGTGAGCTGGGACCAATTTATGGCAACTTTTGCAAATATTCTTTGCTCACTCAGAGTATGGAGAGGTGTACTTTGTTTATTAATACTGTGAACTCTGAGTATGCATAGAAGCCTGAACATGACAAATTACAGTCACGCTGAAATCATTAGAGAACAAAATGCACCAGTGCAAAATGCAAGCATGATAAATTGGTAGCTATTTTCTTCCTGTCCTCGAAGAATTCTGATACATAAGCCAGACAGACAAAGGGGACTTGCAATGTTTCGAGGAGATGCCATCACTGTAAGCACCAGAAATGTGAGAATTTTCATTTTGCCAATGATATTCCTGTGGTTTTTTTTTGTAAAGAATTATTTTAAAATAATGCATCCAGTAATAGCCTGCTAGACATGATAAAGATACCCAAAGATTCAGTTTGGCTGCAACTAATCAAAGATTCCTTTTTAAGCAACAACAACAACAACAAGCATTTTCTGCAGTTTGGCGCAGCATGAAACTGCTTGGATGGTTTCTGTTAGATCTGGCAGATACCAACATTTCTCTCAAATGGATTCAATCTTCAATTGAATCGAAGGCTCTTGGATGAGATTTAGCTTAAATCTGGGGCTACAACTGTACAGAGATGACCCACATAACAATTCAACATAACTAAAGTTGCCAAATGTTTCATCAGCTAGTGGCACGGTCTGAGCCACGTCACAATCGGAATTCTTGCAGATACATATGAAATTAGACTATTAATACAAATGCAGATTTTCGGAATTTGGATTATCATGCTAGATCGATCCATTAGCTACTGGGAGGCGTAACAGCAGGAATATTTGGACTGTATTTATGAACTGCAATTAAGTAGCCTTAGGTAATATTTTGTCTTGGCCATTAGCATGCACAAAAACTTTATCATGCCTTGCTATTGCCAAGATTGATTTTGCAGTTTTTCTGTAACTCAACTACTGTAATAAAATCATAAATTTAAAGAATTGACAAATTGTAGCTCCCAGAATAAATAATAATGGCTATTGTTCCAGTTCTGTAATCACATTCCTCATTAGTTAAGTAATGAACCAGTAATTGTGATGGGAGAAAATATTCAATATGTGTGTGTATATACTACAAGGGAAGCAATCATTTGCTCATGGGAGGAAATTGGCTTGAATCCAAAGGTGCCTTCAATTCATGTTAAATGCCCCCCTATTGCCACCAAGTCCCCTTCCCCACTGCAACCCCCTCCCACACTCCACTCCATTCCATGCTATTCCAGAAGGTCCTTTGACCCTCAAGAGCAGCTTTTTGTGGTGTAGGGGGAAAGAATGGGCTGGAAAACCGAATTGCACAAGTGGAGTTCTACTCATTTGTTTTAGGATTCAGGTCACAGGTTTTGTTCTTTCCTAGATTAATCCCTGAAAATTTTAATTACAATGATAAGGAGACTAGTAAACACATCCACATCTTGAACATTTGAACATGTGGGGTGAAATAAACTACTCCAGAGAAAAGTAGGTGTTGGACTGGCGTATCCATACTAGGGTGGCCATGTGTCATATTTTTTAGAGGACAGTCCTCTATTTGAAGGGTGGCTTAGTCCAAGTCCAGTTTAAAGACAAAGAGAAACGTAAGGAGGGAGAGCAGCAGGGGCCTTGAAGTCGCCCACATTGACAGTTAACACCAGAACAGCTGACTGATCAGGCACAATGATCACCTGGTCACAGTCTTCTCCAGTGAGGTGTATTTCTGTTTGAATTCTAGCAATTATTTTGACATTTTCATCTATACGTATAAATTAGCATTTGCAAATTTTATGCAGATTTGCATCCTCTTTTGGGGGGATGCATTTCCTCTTTGTGCACATATCATTACACCCCCTTAATTCATATACACAATTTTCCTTGCTCCCGTTGTGCTTCACAGCACTATTCAGGAGTAAGAATTTGGATTGCTAGATGTGACATGGTCATGGGTGTTACTGCTCCTTATTGTGAATTCATAGGACAGGGAGACCAGCTTCAAGCTTGTGAGGTGGTGCTGATAGGAAGAGAGAGGCAGAGTGAGGGGCCCAATCTACACCAAGCAGAATATAGCACTATGAAAGCGGTATGAAAGTGGTATACAAAAGGCAAGAGCCTATTACTGCTTTATAACAGTATTGAAGTGCACTGACAACTGTTGGGGCCCATAGACACATACCATACACCGCTTTCATATCCTGCTTGGTGTAGATCTGGCCAGAGAGAGCTGGATCATGGCACACAGGTAATAAGGCAGGGAGGCTAGAATAGGAGATGGGGACAGAGGCAGGTATTTGGGAGGAGAGGACACAAGAAGAGGGAATAGTCTCAGGATGCTATAAACAAATTTATTAGAGAAAAGCCCAACACGTTTCGGCTTCCTGCTTTTTATTAGGCCTTCTTCAAGAGGCCATAACAATACATATACAAAACATGAATGAGACAACACAGAACTAAAATAATTTTCACCTAGAAATGGTCATTGCACGCACAACCTGTGCATACATGTAAGCAATAACACAATTTCAACCTGCACTTAGATGGTTCATAGGGCACATTGCAAGTAAGGTCTCTGTGAGCCTATCTACACACGCAGGATAAAACACTTTGAAAACGTTTTGAAAACTGTATATGGAGTGTGTCCTGGGCCCCAATAGTTCTCAAAACTGTTATAAACCATTTAAACTATTTTAAAGCAGTAGTATAGATAGGCTCTATGTATATTTAAATAGTATAAAACAGTTAAAATATTACGTATTCCCTTGCAACAATGTACCTATCCACATTGCCCTTAAAACGACTTATATTCTGTTTAAAAACATGGCTTTTAAGTCGTTTCATTACGTGATAGGATACACTGAGCAGTACTTACGTTTCATAGTGACTGCTTCCTCCATGTTCACTGGTGTCACACAGGGTTAATTCTGGGTCTCTTCTACTTTTGTTTTTGTTTTGCAGGCTGCTTGACCCACCAACTTCTGTCTCCATAAATCAAGCAGCCTGCAAAACACAGAAATAACCCTGTGTGACACCAGTGAACGCTTTGAGAACAGAGGAAGCAGTCGCTATGAAACGTAAGTACTGCTCAGTGTGTCCTACCACGTAATGAAACGACTTTAAAAACATGTTTTTAAACAGAATATAAGTCGTTTTAAGGGCAATGTGGATAGGCTCAATGTCTGCAGAAATTATTTACAACAAATTGTCTTGCTATAAACACTGGCAACTGGATGGGATGTGCTGTTTTTTATACTGTTGGACACAATTTTTTTTCTTTGAGTTTATTACAGGTGTTACCATGACAAGGCAATTCACTCAAGGTCTTCTCATATCTGGATTGAGCTACAAATACCAGGGGATGTCTCAAAACTACAGGACAGTTCCAGGAGAGGTTTGTAGCTCAGTCCAGACATGATGTTTGGGAGGAAAGGACCAAGCCAGGGGGCAGTTCAGAGAATCAAGGGTGTGATGACATCCATCACTAAGGTCCCACAAACACCTAGTATCAGATTTAAGAGGGGAAGACTACTAGTGCTAGTTTCTCAGCACTGCAGGAAATTCCTGATACTGCGTGAGAGTTCATTCAAAGGGCCTTGAGAGCAAAGAGCAGAAGGGAGCAGCAGATGGCAGGAGAGAGAGTACGTGACCTCTGTAGACCTGCTGCCAGGGAAGAAGACAGTAGGGCATTTTAGAGCACTTATTTCATAAAAATCACTCCTGCTGTAGATGTATAGGTGCCACTTTCACTGTAGGGAATTGGTGTGTTGTAGTGTCTAAGTGACCGAGCTATGAATTGGGACCTCCCTGGTTTGAATCTTGCCTTTGTCATGAGCACAGGAGGTAACTTTAGGCAACCCACTCTCTCTCTCTCTCTCTCTATCGCTCTCTCTCTCTCAACCTCAGTCTCCCCATCTGCAATATGGGGAGTAATTGTGTTACAGAGTTGTTGTAAGGATTACAACTAGATAATGCATGTAAAAACCTTTGAACACTTGCATGCACTATAAATAATAATAATAATAATAATAATAATAATAATAATAATATCCCATTAGTCACATCAGTCACCGGCATCACATCAAAAAAATATATAGAAAACCTCCAGAAATGGCCTACCAGAATACATCCACACCAACATCCAGAAAGTAGTCATAATTAAAACATGCTCAATCGTCAGGAAATTCTTGAATCAATAAAAGACAGCATGACCACGAGAGAGAAAGAGATTAATAATAATAATAATAATAATAATAATAATAATAATAACCATCATAATCATCATCATCAGGAGCAATCATTACAATGAACTTTTTTCTAAGAGCAATCACAGAAGTACTAAGGCAAATAAGGCTGCCATTCTATGCACACTTAGCCCCCCTCTACAAGATTTTGGGTTGATGTCTGGTTCCCCGATCATGCACATCTTCTCTCAATCGCATTTACGCCTAATCCCTATACATGGGAGGCGTTGAAGCACATTACGGGCTGTATGAAAGGCATTTTAAAGTTTTTGACATGCTGAGAATTGCATGCAAATGTTGCTGAAAGTAATGCGCTTTGTCCCAGAGAAACTCCCCAAACCAGTTCCCTCCCTTTATTCTCCCCCCCCACCAGAATCTCCCGCCTTTCGTTTCCTAGGTTACCTGAAAGGAATGAGTTGATTAACATGTTCGTCTACCTGACTTCCCCCCTCCTTTGCCCGATTGCCATGACCTCCTCACGAGTAAATTGGAATGTGTCTCGCACACACACACACCCCAAAACAGACAGGGGGATGCTGCTTCGTTCCTTCCCCCTCCACTTCCCAGCGAGCTCAACAATTGTAAAACATACACACACACCTCAGCTCAGGAACCCAGCAAGAAGCGAGGGGAAGTTATGTCTGCTGATGGCTAATTATACGCACATCCGCACATCCTTCCTACCCCTTTACTTCTCATAAAACCACCTCCATCTGGCCCCATGTCTCCATGTTAAAAATATTTCATCAGGGTACTTCAAAGAAACTTTATTTTTGGTTCACGTTGGGTCACCTCTTCTTGGAGCTTCCATCCAGAGAGACGGAGTATAAGGAGGAAGTTGCCAGGAGGAGAGAGGAAAGGAAACTAAACCAAAAAGTGGGAGGTTTTCTCAGCGCAGGGCAGTTCTATGCATGACATTATGACCACAGTCCAACCCCTGATCGTTAATGCGCCTCCTAAGAAAGTTGTTTACACGGACATAAGGCGCTCTTACTCCCGCCATAAATTAAAACTCGCTAATTAATGCACATTCGAAAATGCGAATAATCGGAGAGAAAACACGCCTGAGCCCCTGATTTGCGCTCCGGTCTTGTAGAGGTAAATTTCCTAATGCGCCTTGAAAGAGCTTTAAATCGCTCTTGTAGAGGCACCCTTATTTGCTTCAAAGCCTCCAAAAGTCTTCATTCTGCAAATGGGTGGGAGGAATTATCCATCCCATCTTCTTCCTTCAAGGAGAAAAAAAACTTAAGTGATGAGTGAGCCCAAAGTTTATGATCCTATCTACACTACTGCTTTAAAATGGTTTATAACAGTTTTAAATCAGTTAATTATTAACCAGTTTAAAACTATTATAAACCGTTTTAAAGCAGTAGTGTAGATAGACTCTATGTCCCAGTGCTTAGCACAGCAGTCCCCTATCCTGCCCCCTCCAGATATGCTGAACTCTGATTCCCATCCAGAATGATCCTTCAACATATCTGGAGGGTACCAGGTTGGGGAAGGCTGGTTTAGTCCCTTGCTGTTTATATTCTCCTGCTTTCAGCAACCTTTCTCTTTGAATGAGCTGCAATTCACACTGTTCAACTCAAGTGGCATTTTAACTTTTCAGGTCAGGACATGCTTTTGCAACAATTGGAGAAATCATCTATTTGTTTGGAGGTTGCTCAGAGGAAGATGAATACTGTACTGATGTATTTGCGCTGGACACCGGTATCTTTCATTATTTGAGATCATTTTTCTCAGTATATGAATTATTGTTGTCTGTTAGCATGATTTTGCTTTCCAGTAGGTTGTTGTTATTTTTCTGGGTTGCTGTTGTTGTTTTACAAATAAGATGAAAGTGAGCGTAATACCTAAATTTAGGAAAAACAAAAAACAAAAAACAGAGCTAGACCAGATAGCTATCTACTCATGGAGACAGAAATTAGCTTTGAATTCTACTCTGCAAATAGGAAAATAATTATGAAGATAATGAGTGGGAAAATCTAGGCTGTATTCTATCTTATTGCTCACTAGGAAACTAACCTGCTTCCAGTTTCCAGTGTTTCTGGGCTGGCAAATGGGTGCAAAGGCACTTGCATAACGCACCTGAGCCTTTGGTGCTTATTTTTAATATTGTAATGACAAGGGTTTTTATTTATGTATTGACCATTAAACATATTAGCCTATTTGGACTGGATCCAGACCAAGTTAGCTGCACTTCGGTCTCACTGAGAGAAATGCTAAAAACATTAGCCCTGACTGACTTAAGTCCCACTGAGTTGATTAATTTATTTCATTTGTATACCGCCCAATAACCGAAGCTCTCTGGGAGGTTCTCAAAAGTTAAAACCATAAGCACAGCATAAATTATAATATCAAAGCTTAAAACCACAATATAAAACCACAATGCTGAAGTACAACTAGAATACAACCGAGCAGCAATGCAGAGATTTAAAATGCAGAGTTAAAATACAGATTTAAAATAACAGGGCCTGTTCAGATAAATCACCAAGCCATGGTTAGACTGCTAACCCTTTTGCAGCAAAGGGTTAGTGAGCATGTTTAAACCATGGTTATGTAGCCACAATCGTATAGGGTGACCAACTGTCAGGATTTCCCCGGATTTGTCTTGGTTTTTGTTCTATCCTGGGTGTCGGGGGATTTTCTGTAATTTCCTATAAAGTCCTGGAAAGACAAGCTTTCCCCTTTAAGGCTGCCATTAGCATGGTGGAAGGGAATTACACACTTTCCTCTCCTCTGCTCCAACTGGGGCCTTTAAGGTGGAGGGGAATGTGTCATCCCCCTCCCTGCTCCAATCAGGGCCTTAAAGGGGAAAGCATGTCATTCCTAGACATTATAGAAAAGTCCCTGATTGGAGCAATGGGGGGATGGAATGACACACTTTCCCCTCCTCTGCTCCAGCTGGGCCCTTTAAGGTGGTGGAGGGGGGAACGCTGCTTCCCTCCCACACTGGGTATCCTCCTTTTTGGTTTCCCAAATATGGTCACCCTAATTAGGAATGGTTCACACAACACACTACGCTATAATGTGTAGCTCCAAATGCTTAACCCCCATGGCTTAGAGTATCATTTGAACAGGGCCATTGAGTTAAAAGACTAATAAATTGCTAAAATGCTGGGTCTTCACCTGGTGCCAGAAAGGGTATAACGTATGTAGGTGCCAAGCAAACCTCTCTAGGGAGCTCATTCCACAGCCGGGGTGCCACAGCAGAAAAGATCCTAAGTTCTTCAATGGGAACTAAGTACGATTAGTTTAGTCTGGATCCAATTTCTTGTATGTAGATTTTTTGCTATTTCTCATTGGCTCATTAGTCATCTCCCAGAAAAGCCATGATGTGTGGATGTGCTTTCACAGAGCTTAACTCTATGTCAGCCTTCCCCAACCTGGAACCCTCCAGATGTGTTGGACTACAACTCCCAGCATCCCTGAGGCACATCTGGAGGGCACCAGGTTAGGGAAGGCTGCTCTACATCAAGTGAAACCATGTCAAATTCTTCATTTTGGTCTAATCTCACATTGGCCCTTACTGACTGATATGCCAGGACACTGGCTTTTCTCCAGCCTAATTTTTTACAAAAGGGCAACTTTTTCTGCAAAATATAACTGCTTCTTTGGAAATCTTTCTAAGTATGGTTGTACAAATCTGTTCCATTAATAATGGCAGCACCAACAGGGCTATTGATTGCTTCTCTTATGTTGTTCCACCAGTATGGGCTCTCTGTTCCATTACTTGGATGTGAAATGAAAGATAATGCAGCTCATAAGAGTCAGGAGTCATAAGAGTAGTGGGAGCGGAAACCTTTGGAATTGCAAAAACAAAAAAAACAGTCTATTCTTTGGGGCTGCACAGTGAGTTAGCTCTGTTTTTATCAGATACATGGATGCAAATGTCAAAAGCCATGAAAAAGAACTACTGTCCCAGACTGTGAGAAATAACAAATGCAGGATTAAGTGTATTGTTTTCTCCCCTCCCCTTCACCTGCCCAAGTAACATTGGTGTGGCAAAAGTGTGAAGTCAAAGGTGAAAAGCCTGTTGGAAGATCACATCATACATTTACAGCTCATCATGATAAGGTAAAAGCACCCTGCAGACTTCAAACGATGTTGCCTTTGATTCCAATGTGTTTGAAAGAAGTATGGGAGGAAAACATGTTTGCAAAGACCCAGAGGGCTAAAGTGTCTATAACAGAGGTGGGCAGATGAGATCTACTACATCAGGTTTCTTGCTAGAATCTCGAGATTCACCAACCAAAACCTGGTTCAAAAGACATACACTTTGAATTAAAGACTTCTGAGCCTGGAAATTTGTTCTTGATATCAGCAGGGCTGACCTTAGGACAAATAGTGTCCCAGGTGAGGAGTGCCTTTGGTGCCCTCCCCCATGGTCACCTTTGCAGAGCTACCCAGATTTATGGGCCCTAGTGCAAGTGTGATGTTGCCCACCCCCTCAGCTCAGCACACCAGGCAACCGCCCAGCTCGCCCACCCCTAAGGCCAGCCCTGGGCTAGATCTACACTGCTGCTTTATAGTGTTAACAACATGCACTGATAACTGTTGGGGAACATTACACATTCCATATGTCACTTTCATAGAATTATTCCCTGCTTTTTATTCCACATTATCCAAAATCCTGCAACAAATGTTATTGTGTATCCTCCGAGGTATAAATGTGCAAGAGGGATTTAGTGTTACCATGACGGAATTGTAATGAATTGACACAAGGTGTAGATCTGGCTCTGGATATCAGAACTCAACAGAGCTCACAGCTCCACACGAAACACCCACTCCTTGTTATCTCAAGCTTTCGTCATTTCAGCAATATAATTTATTATGGTAGTGGTGGTGGTTATTGTTAAGTAATTGGAAGTCAGGAATCCTTGTAGTTCTGCCAGAGGCCTATCAGTAGATTCAGGTCTACCTTCTGCCCGCCCCTGGTTTATAGTACTATGTGAGTTCTTCACACACAGGAGAAAAGTCGACAAGGATGGCAGTTTTGGTGAGGGAGAGTTACATTGAATTAGAGGGCTTAATCCTCCTCTGTGCAAGTTCTGCAAATAATCCACAGAGGAACTTCACAGGCTACGAAGAGGCCACCAGGAGTGAGGCTAGGGGGCAAGAGCTTTTCTGTGTTCCACACGGAGGCTGAGGAGATCACATCAATATTTGTTGTTATTTACATTATAAGCTTCTTGGGGCTGTGACCCATCCTTTTTGTTTATGTTACTGTGTAAAGCACCATGTGCATGGATGGTGCTTTATAAATCATAACCAACAGTGTATGTATGTATGTATGTGTGTGTGGTGTTGTTGTTGTTGTTGTTGGAGTACCTTGTCCTCCTTGTTTGTCTTCCAATGACCCCTGCTGCAAGAGGACCTTCAAGTAAATCTAGGAAGAAGGAACGATATGGTCTTTTCTCCCCCACCTTCCAAACTGGAAATCCTCCACAAACTGCACATCAAACACCTCTGGTGGCATTATCCAGAATAGGAGGCTATTAGAGGAAATGCTGCAAGATGGTGGATTAAATCTCAGCATATCTGATTGCTCCAGGGAGCAGAGGTGTGGGGGAGCTGCAGAGCCTGTATTGGGCAGGCAGGAGAGGAATGTATCACCTGATACTCAGCTGAATATTTCCTTCTAAGCATAGGAGTCAGAAGCTGGCAGGGAATGAAGTTGTGCCCCACACAAACACACACACAGTTTGGTCCAACTTTCAGCTCTCTCTGAAGTTTCTTGGTCTTAAATTTCCAGAATGGTACCGGTATTAAGTGTTGTAGCGAAAACGACAGAGATTCTTTTGGCACCTTAAAGAATGGCAAATATATTCTGGCATAAGATTTCATTGACACTGTCCACCATAATAAGTCATCAAATGAAGTGGACAGTATTGCATGAAAGGTTGTACCAGAATATATTTAGGGTGTCAAGTGTCCTCTTTTACAAAGGTCGGTCTTCTCATTTAAAGGCTGCCAGAGGACTGTCCTCTATTGTGAAGGACTGTCCTGTCCATGTCTGCTATAAAAATCATCAGAAGGACAAGCTGGGCCTTGAGGTTGTCCATCGACAAACCCTGGGCAGCATACTGAGCAAGGCACACAGGTCACTTGGTCGCAGCCTTCCATTATAGTGAGATATACTGTATTACTATTTAAATTAAAATAAACATTTCTAAATTTGCATCTATCCATATGAATTAGCATATGCACATTTTATGCAAATTGGTACCCTCTTTAGTTCTCCTTTTTTCTTTTCTTTTTTCTTGGTAATCCATAATTGCCCACCCTACTTTTATGGTGCCACAAGACTATTGTTGTTTTGTTTGAATTGGAGCTTCAGGAATAATGAGAAGACTGCAATGGCAGAATGCTGCTCCCTTTTGCAACCAGCTCTTCCATCCCCCATTCTTCCCTGGCATTTGCTACTTAGGATGTCACACTAGTGTTGTGCAGTTATGTAGATGTTATTTTACCACGTCCACCCAAGTGTGGAGAAACCTCTCCGTTGGCTTGCCAGATCACACCTGTCGTCTGGCGTCCTTTGAAATATGAGGTGAAGAGATAGGCAGTGTGCTTGGCTGCATTCCAATCCAGAGTGTTTTAGGTGATTGTTAATTAGCAGACATTGGCCATTTCCAAGACAACCAGCAATAATGGTTCACATGTGTCCCCAAAGCTTAGGTGATGTGTGCAGGGCAAGACAAAAGGAGTACAGCAGACCTCCAGACATCACCGATTGGAAGCAATCAAGGTATCCCCTGAGCTTAAGGGTTTGTAGGATGAAAGAAGTTTAGAACAATCTGTCTTTTATATCGGTAAAAGAACTCAAGATTATCAGATTACTTTTCCTGAAGCAAAATAGACAAATAAAATTACCATAAAGTTCAGAGTATAGGTATTATTAATGCCAAGCCCCTACAACAAGTTGAAAGGAAACCGTTTACTGGTACAAGTTTGGTGCATTAATTGTTCATCAGGAGGGAATCCTTTAATGTGGTTTTTTTTAAAACAAAACGTTTTTTTCTTAATGCAAGTTGCTATGGAAGGATGAAATAAAGGTCAAAGCTTTGAGTGCCAAATTCATTACATCTGCTTTTGTTCTTCCTTTCAGGACATTTATTTGTTCGGAGGAACCTCTGAGTCCAAAGATGGTAGTAAAATACCAAAGAATGATATTATGAAATTAAGTTTAGGTGAGTAGAAAAAGAAAAAAGTAGTGGCGCTCAAGAGGCGTTGTCAATCGACAGACGACCTGTTTGAAAATTATCACTTTGCTCTTGTGTTTGAAAATTGCCTTTTTTTCTTCTAAGCTTAAAACCATACCCAGTTCTTTTAGTGTTCTGCTCATCAATTTTGAATGGTTATGCCTTTATACTGAATGCTTTCCTTTGAACCTTCTCTACTTTGTTCACACTTCTTCTGTAAGTGTTGCAAGCAAACAAAAGGCAGTGCTCCACCAAAGTTTGATGTGTGTTTGTGACTTCAGGGATGTTGTTTGTTTGTTTGTTTGTTTTGTGTTTAACTTCTCATGTCAGAAAGTGCTCAGCAACTGTTTAATATGCTGTTTTAAATGCTTTGTTGTACAGCAAAAAGAAAGAAAGAAAACTGGATATCTTTTGTGTGTGTGTTGGTATGTAACGTAGGGTTGTGCATCGCCAAAAAGGAGCAAAAGTATCCATATGGTAGGGTGACCAGATAAAATCCAGGTCAGGGCTCATGTCACTTTAACAGTTGTAGAGAAAAGGGAATTTCAGCCGGTGTCATTTGTATGCAATTAGTTCCTGGTGAAATTCCCTCTTCATCACAACAGTTAAAGTTGCAGGGGCCCTGCCTTCTTTTGTATATGGTCACTCTAGTATAGTGCCTGCACCTTTAACTGTTGTGATGAAGAGGGAATTTCACCAGGAACTAATTGCATACAAATGACACTGGCTGAAATTCCTTTTTCTCTACAACTGTTAAAGTGACATGAGCCCTGACCTGGATTTTATCTGGTCACCCTACATATGGACATGTATAGGCAGTGGAGGCTGGTGGCTCCGATGTCAGTGGGGCAGTGAATCCGCTCCAGGTTTCAGTCAGAACCAGTCAGAAGCACCTTGGATACCTCCTTTAGAATTCAGATGGTTTTGATTGGAACCCAGAGCAGATTCGCTGCCCCACTGACATTGGAGTCACCACCCTCCACTATGCATAGGTAAGTGGATGAGAGATTGAAACAAGAGGATCAATCCCTTGGGAGCATGAATCATTATATATCGGAACTTTTATTATTATTACCCATTTCTGACTGTGGTAAAGCCCATAGAAGTGATGAAGGAAGTGGGGTACGGTGAGTATAAAGTCAGGTGACAGGGGCCCTGAAATCCCCTGGAAACCCCCTGGAAACCCCCTACATTGATCAGGCAAGGACCACACCAGTTCACAGTTCTTCTTTCCGCAAGGATCTGACATTTGTCTTGTGTCTTGGAGATGGGAGTGCTGTAAACACAGCATCCCTGCCTTGCCATACTTATCTGCTCTATAGTGCCATCTTTGGTTCTGGCCACAGTGTTGTGACAGCCAAAAACAAGGTGGGGATGCTAGAATGGTGGTCATACCCTTGTTGTGAATGGCTGCTGTGGTGGTGGTCACAAGCCAGTGAGCCAATCCCATTGCGAGAAACACACACCAGGGCGACTCATCTTAAAATCTGGAAGACTCCAACCAGAGCAAGGAGGAAAAGAAATCAGAATTGGAAAACAGTTGGTGGCTTCTGGACAAGGAAGAGACATAAGTTGGGCTTCCCAACTTTTGGGGAGGAAGGAAGGAGAGATGTAGCCAATGCGATGGCAATAGCTGGCTTTCCTTTTAGACAAAACCTTGTCAAAAACACTACAGAGAGAAATATATATAGTATCTACAGTAATCCTATGACCTCTGAGTCTTTTGTGAAGCAAAAGGGCATCTACACTGGAATCCTGGGAGTTCCATACCTACCCACATTCTGTGATGTTAATGGAAGCCTGTATTTTTAAAATTATATTTAGTAAAACATCACTGGAGAGAGAAACATTAAAGGAAATTTTGTGAAAAGGCACGTCAGAAACATAATATATTACAGATTTACATTGTGAAAATGTATGCTGTGCAATTATTTTGCCTGTTTCATCAATGCTGATACTAGTTGCCAATGCATTTACATCACATCTTTAGAAGATTCATAGTTGTTTGCACCAAAGTATGTAAAGCCTGAAAAGCCACAAATGCTGAAAAATTCACTGTTTGATTTTATCAATATTTGGGAGGAAGCCCTTCCTTTAAACAAGAGCTACACCCCTTATTTTTTTAAAAGTGAAACAAACTCAGATCTGGTAGCATTTGTATGTTATTTTCAGACATTTTCCTGTCCTTTAATCTGACTAACAGCCAAGGTATTATTGCAGAAAGGATGCATTTACTAGACCGTGTATTGCATAACTTCAAAGTAAGTTATTGCTTGGAAGACCTCTCTGCTATTGCATACACAAAATGCTTCCCAAGTTTCTTAGTAAAAGGACCTGTGTAGTTTGGTATTTGTCCCTTATCTTCTCATTTGTATATGCTCAGTATCCAGTCTAGCATCTTAGCAGCTATTTAAAGTCAAGTATTTCCCTTTTTCTAAGATTACAGATATGGCAGCAGTGAATGTATGATACTGGTTGCAGTGAGAACTTGCTTGAGATGTTTGGAGAAACAGGTTTTATTTTTGAGTTAGAGATTGAATCAAGCATAGACATCGCGCTATATCCTTCCTCAGCCTGTGCCCACCACATGTTTTGGACTACAACTCCCATCAATCTAGCCAGCATGACCAATGGTCAGGGTTGATGAATGGGGAAGGCTAGGATGCAGCCTTGATCAGGTGTACAGTGTGCTCTGGTCGCAGCCACCTGTTCTTGCTGATAACCAAACTTCTAAACATCCACATTGGTTATCATCATCCAACACTTCAGACAGAAATGGGCCTACTGAGATCTCAGGTCTATCTAGGCTGACCATATGAAAAGGAGGACAGGGCTCATGTAACTTTAACAGGTGTAGAGAAAAGGGAATTTCAGCCAGTGTCATGTGTATGCAATTAGTTCCTGGTGAAATTCCCTATTCATTACAACAGTTAAAGTTGCAGGGGTCCTGCCTTCTTTTATATATGGTCACTCTAGTATAGTGCCTGCAACTTTAACTGTTGTGAAGAAGATGGAATTTCACCAGGAACTAATTGCATACAAATGACACAGGCTGAAATTCCCTTTTCTCTGCAACTGTTAAAGTTACATGAGCCCTGTCCTCCTTTTCATATGGTCAGCCTAGGTCTATCTGAGGCCACAGTATGTGAGAATGAGTGTAGTGTAGTGGTTAGAGTATTGGACTAGAACTGGGGGAGGCCCAGATTCAAATCTCCCTTCTGCCACAAACCATACTAGGTAACCTTGGGCCAGTCATCTCTCATCCTAATCCAATTCACAAGGAGAACCAGGTACTTCACCTTGAACTCCTTAGAAAAATAGTGAGATATAAAAGTAATGAACAATGTGCATGACAGGACAAGGCGTTGGAAGTCCTCTGCCTAGGAGCATTGATTTGGTTGCTGACATGAAACACCAAGTAGGAGGAGGCCCACCCCTACCCACCACCCAAATATGGAGTACATAATTGGAATAGTTTTCAACCCATCAGTAAAGTTATAGGGTTGTCTCCAACGTTGCACTAATAGAAAAGTACATGTGTATCCACTAGCAGAAAAAGTAACAAGCAAGACCTGGCCCAATAATGTCATAATGAGTTGTGGAAGGTTTGCACAAATGGAATCAAAGTATTGGTTTTTACCCTGCTGCAAGGATGAAAATGGGGTTTCTGCAAGCAGTAAAACCTTTGCCCCAGTGCAGGACTGGGGATCCTGTGGCCCTCCAGATATGGATGGACTCCAATTCACATCAACCCCATCCAATTTAGCCTCTGGTGAGCAATCATGGGAGTAGTAATTTATCAATATCTCGAGGGCTGCAGTTTCCCATACCTGTGCTAGCAAAATGACACAACTGGATAGAATCCATAAGCCATTAGGCAGTATATGCTTAAAAACATTTCCCCATACCTGGTCTAAATGATCAGTACCTTAGATCACGAAGACAGAATTATGCACCGCTTAGTAAATTATTCCTGTTCATAAGATCTAGCAAACATTTTGAGAGAAATGACAATTGAAAGGCAGTTTATATATCTGTCAGATGTTTTGTCATAGTAATATGAGCATCTTCTTGGAAATAATAAGTGGGCTTTTCTTTCATCTTGTATTTCCCCCTTTCCTGCTTGTTTCATATAAGTCTATTTTATTACAATGTTGCCAGTATACATTTGGTTTGAAGCTGTGGGTCAGCTTTAGTAATTTTGAATTCAATAACTAGACTCTGTAAAAATAGAGAACAATCTCTCCAAAAGAATATTTCCCCCCTGCTTTTTGCTAGAAGTGCAAATGGAAGATTACCTCAGTGTCTGCTGGGTGGTTTTTTTTATATAGTTTCCTTGTAGCTTTTATCACTACTGTTCATCCTCCCACATGTCCTGCAATTCTACAGGAGGGCTCAAGACTTTCAGCGGTTTCTCATGGGATATTTACTAGGGATGTGCACTGACCCCCCGGATCGGATCGCGGATCGGAATCGGACCTGGGGGGTCGGATCGGATCGGACCGGAGGATGGTCGGATCGGATCAGATCGGATGTCCGATCCGGATCGGACGCCATTTTGAATGCTTTTTCCCATAGCCAAGTATTGTTTTACAAAAACGCCTATAACTTTTTCATTTTTAAAGATAGAAGGATGAAACTTGGGCACATTGTAGACTGGTTAGGGATAGTTATCTGTGAGAAATTTCAGAAAGATTGGTGCATGCGTTTTGTGGCAATTTTTTAATAAATACCCAGGAATGCCTATAACTTTGTCATTTTTAAAGTTACACACATGAAACTTTGCCACATTGTAGTTGGTACCTTGGGACCTATGTGTGTGAAATTTCAGAAACATAGGTGCTTGTCTTGTGTGGCAATTAAGTTTTAGAAAAATTGGTAGTAGTGGGGTAAATACAGTTACGCCTCCCATTTATTTATTTTTAAAAGATACAAACAGGAAACTTGGGCACATTACAGGTACCACTCGGCTTGATATGTGTGTGAAATTTCAGAAACATTGGAGCTTGCCTTGTGTGGCAATTAATTTTTGAAACAATGAGGAAAGAAACACCTATAACTTTGTCATTTTTAAAGTTACACACATGAAACTTTGCCACATTGTAGGTGGTACCTTGGGACCTATGTGTGTGCAATTTCAGAAACATAGGTGCTTGCCTTGTGTGGCAATTAATTTTAGAAAAATGGGTAGTAGTGGGGTAAATACAGTTACGCCTCCCACTTTTTTATTTTTGAAGATACAAACAGGAAACTTGGGCACATTACAGGTACCACTTGGCTTGATATGTGTGTGAAATTTCAGAAACATTGGTGCTTGCCTGGTGTGGCAATTAATTTTTGAAACAATGAGGGATTCATTGGACAGCACTTGCCCATAGGGATTCATTGGACAGTACTTGCCCATAGGGAATCATTGGAAAGCACTTGCCCATAGGGAATCATTGCATTGCACTTTCCTATTGAGAAATACAGTTATGCCTCCCACTTTTTTATTTTTGAAGATACAAACAGGAAACTTGGGCACATTGTAGACTGGTTAGGGATAGTTATCTGTGAGAAATTTCAGAAAGATTGGTGCATGCATTTTGTGGCAATTAATTTTTTAATAAATACCCAGGAATGCCTATAACTTTGTCATTTTTAAAGTTACATACATGACACTTTGCCACATTGTAGGTGGTACCTTGGGACCTATGTGTGTGAAATTTCAAAAACGTAGGTGCTTGCCTTGTATGGCAATTAATTTTAGAAAAATGGGTAGTAGTGGGGTAAATACAGTTACGCCTCCCATTTTTTTATTTTTAAAGATACAAACAGGAAACATGGGCACATTACAGGGAACACTTCGCTTGATATGTGTGTAAAATTTCAGAAAGCTGGGTCCAGGCATGTGGTGGAAAGGTGTCTGCACACACCACTTTGAAGACTGTAGAAAATTTCTCCTGTAACGATCCTAGCGATCGAGAGAGAGTGATCCTAGGCTCAGCCGTTCTGCTTGAGTAAAAAGTGAAAGTATCAAAGCAGACACAAGCCAAGTGCTTTAATGTAGTTACTTTGTTTCTCCTTTTGTAATGGATACTAGCTCAGTTGCAGCCATGCATGCAAGAATCAAAGAGTTCGAGAGAGTGTGTTTCCTTTTTCTTCATGGGAGGCGGGAGTGGGAGACGGGGGAAACCAAGCCTCTGTGGAAAAACTTTTGAAACTTTTAATCTAAAAATTCCATAGCCATCAAATGCCTGGACCTATAATTCTGAAATTTCTGACACATATCTACCCCTAACCCATCTACAAAGTGAGCAACTTTCAGACTTCTAACTTTTAAAATAAAAACGTTATTTTTATTTTAAATAAAATATGCCACCACATGCCTGGACCCAGCTTTCCTCATTGTTTCAAAAATTAATTGCCACACAAGGCAAGCTCCAATGTTTCTGAAATTTCACACACATATCAAGCCAAGTGGTACCTGTAATGTGCCCAAGTTTCCTGTTTGTATCTTCAAAAATAAAAAAGTGGGAGGCGTAACTGTATTTACCCCACTACTACCCATTTTTCTAAAATTAATTGCCACACAAGGCAAGCACCTATGTTTCTGAAATTGCACACACATAGGTCCCAAGGTACCATCTACAATGTGGCAACGTTTCATGTGTGTAACTTTAAAAATGACAAAGTTATAGGCATTCCTGGGTATTTATTAAAAAATTAATTGCCACAAAACTCATGCACCAATCTTTCTGAAATTTCTCACAGATAACTACCCCTAACCAGTCTACAATGTGCCTAAGTTTCATCCTTCTATCTTTAAAAATGAAAAAGTTATAGGCGTTTTTGTAAAACAATACTTGGCTATGGGAAAAAGCATTCAAAATGGCGTCCGATCCGGATCGGACCTCGGTGGATCGGATCGGATCGGAGGTTGATCGGATCAGATCGGGTCGGATTTTCCCGATTTTGGGGCGGATCGGATTCGGATCGTGGATCGGATCCGATCCGATGCACACCCCTAATATTTACAGTACTGAGAACACCTCTGACATAACCCACCACAAAGACTCATTGTTTAGATTATTGTCGGTGTGTTTGCTCTGTCAGTGTAATTATTATTTTATTTCATGTCATACAGCACGGATGAAATGGAAGATGCCACTTTACGTTGGGATCCCTCCTGCTTGCAGACAGAACCATGTAGCATTTATTCTTCATAGCCATGTAAGTGAAAATCATTTAGATACCAGAAACTTGCCATTCTTTGCCTCAGTACACCAGACTCTCTAACACCTCTCAAAGAATCCTGAGCACAGTTCAATAGATTGGTTATGCTGAGCTTTAAACTGTGGGCTCCTTCACAGCTTTTTTTTAATCCCACAATTTACCATGCTTTCTGCTTCCGGAATCCTTGCGGGTTTTACATGGGCTCTTTACACAGCTGATTTTTCTTTAGCTGCATAACACTACCTGCAATTTACACTGGTGGGTGGCCATGTTTTCAGATGTGAGCAGCATTGTATATCTGCTGTCCACCCTCTCTTGGGTAACCCACCCCCCAGCATGAACTTTTTCATTTCAACTTCCTTGCTTCCCCTTTTCACTTCTGCTGCCTCTGATCCCTACCTCGGCCACTGTTATGTAGATTCCACAGTACTTTCATAATATCGGAACAAAGCCCACAAAGCAAGCAGTTGACTTACAGTCTCATTTGTGCATACATGGGGAATTGAATAGAAAGGGTCAAAAGTTTTCTAGGCAGCAATTGTAGAGCAGAGCAATTCCCTGATCCCATTTTGAAGCGCTGAAACCTCTCAATTTCAGAAGTCTGCCCCCTCTCTTCATGTGCAAGTTAGTATTGCCCTTGTAAAAGCAAGCAGTAACACTTTTCTCATTTGAGTATACACTGGGAGAAGGGATGGAGTGGAAAGAAGTTGCATGTTCTCACATTTTGCCTGTATCATGTAAGGGCCACTGCCCATCTGTTTGGACATCCTTTCGATATAGAGCTGAGCTAGGGTGACCAACCGCCAGGATTTCCCTGGATTTGTCCTGGTTTTTGTTCTATCCTGGGTATCGGGGGGATTTTCTATAATTTTCTATAATGTCCTGGAATTACATGCCTTCCCCTTTAAGGCCATCATTACCCCCCCTCCACACACACACAAACACACACACACACTGCTCCAATCGGGGCCTTAAAGGGGAAAGCGTGACATTGCCAGACATTAAAGAAAAGGCCCCAATTGGAGCAGTGGGGGCAGCTGGGAATTATATGCTTTTCCCTCCTTCACTCCAATTGGGGAAAGAGTGCTTTCTGGGGCCTTGGGAAAGTGCATCATTCCCCCTTGCCCCACTGGGTGTCCTCTTTTTTGGTTGTTCAAATATGGTCACCCTAAGCTGAGCAGAGCTTGATTCGATGCTGTACTAGTGAAATGCTGGTAGGCTGCACCTCTGACATTCCCAGTGTGGTTCCCAGGAGTGGAATGGCAGAGGTCAAAGGAGGCATGGGAGGAGACACTCCCATCCCATTCCTGTCAATAGTGACATCAACACTGCACTGCCCAACATCTGCCTACACAAAGTGGTACGTTGCATGATGGCTAGGGTGACCAGATGGCTCGGGGTTTCCCGGTCCTAACCGGGAAACCTGGGGTGAACTGGCCCAGGCGGGGGGCGGGGGGGCAAACTGGGGTGGCGGGGGGTCACGCAGCAGTGGCAGCAAGAGAGGACCTATTTATTACAAGGCCTAAAAGAGCGTATGGAACATACCTCCTTCCAGAGTTTCCCCAAGCTTTTTGTGATATCTAATGTATCACGTTTGGCAGCAGTCTGTTAAATGGGGATGAGACAACCCTCTTGGGAGAAGAAAAGGCTCTGTGCCCTGGACAAATGATAGCAAAATTGGCATGTCCCCTCTCATTTCACAGTGTGGGGTTTCTTACAATCTAGGATCTGAGAACACTGTAGATCCCCAGCTACTTAGCTTGCGGAGTTAAAGCCTCTCCAAAGGTAAGACAGTGGGATAAGAGTGCTCAGGATGTCAAGAAATTTATACAAGCCAAAAAGCTCCCGTAAATGTGATCTGTGTTAACATTGGATATTAATGGATATTAAGCTAATGCACTGAGGATTCTTATTTGTTTGTGTTCACAGCTCTATATCTTTGGTGGGAGAAATGAACAAGAATTCAATGATCTAATGGGAATGAGACTGATAAATCCTTCAGACAGACAACCTAGTAAGTATATTTAGTGTCTGTTAAGTGTTTGATGACACACCATTAACTTGAGGCCCACTTATACCATGCCTCTATGTGCCACTGGTCCTTCAAGATACTAGTTAGGGGTCACTAGAAGTTCTGGATTTCCAATCACATTTACTCTTTTAAAAACAACTACTAATTATTTAACACTGCTGTCCTATGGAGGTCTGTGATGATACATATACCTATATTATGGATTTGTGATTCTAGATGTATTCCTGTTGTGACCAGGTATTTTATGCTGAGTATATCTAGGGCGAGAGTGGGATGACTGACAGGAGGAATAGGGTATTTGCATATGTGAGATGACTGGCTGAGTGAGTGAGAGGGGGCAAAGTGTGTGTGATATAGAAGCTGGGTGCTGTCCCTGCGTGAGACAGATAGGGGTTGTAAAATAAATGGTTTAGGATAGGGTTTGATAAGGAATAGATCTGAGATGGGGTTTGGGAGAGATGTTTTGTGTGGGGTCTGAAGAGATGGATTGTGAAGAGTTAAACTAAAGACAGCCTGAAGAGAGAGAAAGAGAGGGTGACTAGGATTTATGTGTGTGAGAGAATATACATCGACAGAAGCTTTAAACGTTACTGATTTACTGTTGACCATCTTAATGTTATAATTAATAAGTTGTCTTTGTTTTATAAAATCCTAAGCCTTCGGCTCTTGGCTACATAAGGGTTAAGGTAATAAAGGAAATTATACAGGTTATAGAAGAAAGGAAGTGTGTCCTCATAGTTTGAGAACAGAGAAAAGGGTTGGACCTGAGGCTAAAAGTCCTGGTGGCAGTGTTACTATGTATGAGGAAGGTGTTGCTTGCTGTGGGAAAAGGCCTTAGTGAAGAATAATTCTCACTGGTAATAGGCAGGAACACCACAAGATCTACTCAGAAGTTTGTCCTATTGAATTCAGTAGGACTTAATCCCAGGTAAGCGCATATGGGATTTCAGCCCGATTTAAGTTGTCACTTTTCTGCAATGAAAAAACAAAAACAAAAGGAGGTAAACACCCCAAAGTGGTCAAAATGAGGAGAAATGAGTTCTCAGGTTGCAAAATAGTCACCATAGATTATCACAGAAGAAAATTATTTTACTAGAGGAAATTCTGCAGTCATTACCTTCTAACAATCCCCTGAGGAAGGCCTATAAAATAAAATTTGAAAATATATTTTTTTGCATCCTGAGAATCCGTTTCTCTTCTTTTTGACTGACTTTTCTGCAATGACCGTTTTAGAGCTTAGTTAATAGTGGTACTACTTCACATGAGGAACTGATCAACCTCAACTGAACACTTTCCAGGAACGTGTTACACTTATGTGAACATGAATATAAATTTGGGTGTGGTTTGGGTTATCAGGAGTAGTAAAGGTGAGCCTGACTTCACTATTCTTGATCAAGGCATCAGCCATCATCACTTTGCGGTTACAGAATCACCTTCGTGCAAGACCTGGTGGATTCTCTAGCTTCACACCAAGTGCCACTGTCCAACATTTCCTTTTCCTTTTGTACAAACTCAGAGGAAAAGTAATCCACAACCTCACTACTTACCCTATTTCAGTGCTGAGTATGCTATGACGACTTCTCTCCCTAATCAATATAGCAGATTGTGTTCAGCCTCATAAAACTGATTTTACTAACATTAAATTTCTATACACTATAAAGCTAGGTTAACCATACTTGGAAGAATAGTATTAATATGACTTGTTTGCAGAAGCAGTGGAGCCAGCTAAATGATTGTTAGTAATTAAGGTTGTGTTATAAGCTGAACTGACTTTTAAATATGGGATCTGTCTTCCTAAAAATTACTGCTCCTTACCTGATAAAAATTGAAATCATCGTCTATGGCTTCAACATTGACATGTGTATTCTAGAACATGGTAGGTCCCAGAAGGAAGGAGAAACTGATTTTTTTAGAACAATTCTTAGGGCCAAGTTTTACATGTAATTGAACACATCATTTAAGATGGCAGTGGTGGGAGGATATCAGCTGCCATTTTAAATTTCCGACAATGCCTCTAACATAGTGTTGCTCCAGAATATTTTGGGAAACTTAAAATAGCATTTCAAAAACGAAGCTCTGTTGTTCTAAGGGCTGAGCATTGTTGAGTATTGGTGAAGCTTGGGTTGCAGGGTTCTACTATGGATTGAGCCTTTACAGGTTTTGGGGTAAGGCAGGTTTTCCAGGAAGGCAGGAAGAGGACAGCACCACAGAGAACTCGAAGTATGTTGTTCCATCAAGCAGCAAATTGTGACTGAGCCTTAAGTAGGGGTTTGGCTTCCTTTAGCCCCACCTCAACATTGACAAAGGTCATTTCTCTTAAAGGGGGCATGTCTTTTAGCAACTTCAGGCTGTTCTTTTTTCTCACTCTGCTGTTTTAGTGTGGTTCTATTGTATTGATTTGTTGTATACATGACCACTTCATTGTATTCATTTTCTGTTTTTAAAATGGTTAAAGGAGCAATCCTATGTATGTTTAGACAGAAAGAAAAAACTTTCTTAGTCTTTTTCTGTCTAAACATGAATAGAATTGCGCACTGAATTGTTGTTCTAACTTACGTTGTTAATCACCTTGTGTCCCAGCACATTGATCTTTAATCACATTTGCTTACCATCGCTTTGCTTCCGGCTTCTCTTCTGCATTTGAAACGAGCTGAATTACACGGGACGAGATGGGCAACCACATGTTCTGTAATTGAAAACTTCCCTGCTCATATACTTGAAAGGGATATCGCCCTCTAGTGGGATTTTGTAGCACAGCTTCGACTGCACACGGCAGGAAATCCCAATGTATTTCAGAAGAACTGGGTTTTCCAAAGTTTCTTTTTAAATGGAATAACTGAGGGAAGGAGCCGGAGACATGCAGGAAGCTCACATCGTCATCAAAATGACCCACTAACTTCCATGAGTGGCCAGTCGTGAGCATGCTATAAATTGCTCATTTAAAGAAGCCCCTTGTGCTCGATGAGGAAAGCCAGGATATTAAATTAATTAATTAATTAATTAATTTTTAAAAAAGGATTTAAACAAAGAGGAAAAACAAGAACATTGGGCACTTGCAACTTGCCACTTCTCCATGAATGACAAACAATCATTTCTTTACCACAGAATAGGATTCTGAAAGATTATTGCTGACCAGCGATGAATGCAATAATTTTTGGAATTCACTTTGAACATTAAAAGTGCTGTAGAAGTCATTAATGGGATGAGTGTTGAAATACATTACAGAACATTCTGTCATCCCAGTATTCTCAATGAACTACATTTTTCACGTCACAGGCTTGAAATGTCAGCAGTTCTATTTTGTTTTGAACACTGGAAATAGATTTTTTTTTAATCTCCTAGGTATCTCAAAGTAAATTTAGATAAATAAAAGCTGTGCACATCCAAAACTCATGCGAATGATATACACTGATTTGAGCCTCTTCATGATGCATACGTAATTATCATATATGGCATTGTTGAAAGCCATTAACACTCCTCAAGGCATTTGTTCCTGAAGAATAAATCCCAATATTTCATCTCAATAGAAGAGAATAATAAACTAGTTTACAGGGTGCAGGATAGCAGTTTTAGGGCTAAATTAAACTAAATGTTGCTACCAAAGCCGAAAGTTGCATATATCATTCCCACTCAGTTACATTAAGCACAACATAACACATGCTGTGACATAATAATAATAATAATAATAATAATAATAATAATAATATACTTATTACCCACCTCTCTCTCCAGGTCGAGGTGGGGAACAACATCAAACACAATGATATAAAATACATAAAACTGATTAAAAGCATATAAAATTAATACATTATTAAAATGCATTATTCTGCATTTTATACACATACACAATGCGAGCAGATGCACTGGGCAAACCATTTTTAGAATTTTTCCATCCATGGGAACCATTTCAAGTGAAAACTATACTTCTCCATAATAGACTTACTCTGCCAATAAAAAGCTTGAGTATAATTGTTCAGCACGTAGTTTCAAACACTTAAGGCCATCTGAAATCAGAAAGACATGCATCTGTAAGTGTAAATGTGCACTAGACTGCACACTGACAGTGCACTCTTATGCATATATACTCAGAAGTAAGTTCCATTCAGGACAATTGAGAGTTACTTCCAGGGTAGAAAGCAATAATGTTTCTACCTGCCTCATTTACCATCTGCAGAAGTTGCTGAGTAATCTTTGTGTGTGTTTTTCCTGTGACTACTCATATATAGAAACAGGGTTAGGGATAGATAGATGACAGATAGATAGATAGATAGATAGATAGATAGATGATAGACTTAACAATAGAATTTCAAAATATATTTAGACCTAAACATTTCAGCTTCCGTCCTCGTCAGTAGTAAGGTGACCATATGAACAGGAGGACAGGGTTCCTGTATCTTTAATAGTTACACAGAAAAGGGAATTTCAGCCGGTGTCATTTGTATGCATGCAGCACCTGGTGAAATTCCCTCTTCATCACAACAGTTAAAGCTGCAGGAGTGCTGCCCTCTTTTGTATCTGGTCAAAAGAGAAGGGTCCTGCAGCTTTAACTGTTGTGATGAAGAGGGAATTTCACCAGGTGCAGTATGCATACAAATACCTATTGAAATTCCCTCCTTGTCACAGTGGATAAAGATACAGGAGCCCTGTCCTCCTTTCCATATGGTCAGCCTAGCTCAGTAGCTGTGATGTTAAGACTGGTTGCATCCATAGTGGATCCAGAGCCTCCTTATTGCTTTGCTGTTGAGCAGCATTACACCTCTGTGTGTGTGGATGTAATTACATACAGGCCTTTATCACACGTATTATTTTTCCCCGGATTGCTTCTGTGGGTTCCCCCTCCATTTCCTATTTGAATCTAGCGTTTTGAATCACACGTGGTTGGTTTTGCTCCGATACCTCAGCTCAGCCTGTTGAACTTGCCTGAACCGGACTTTGCCCGTTCAGGGTTAAATCAAAAGAGAAACTAAAAATGGAGCACTCAGGGCGCGAGACCAGCATGAGAGGACGACGTCATGCGAGTCCCGTGCTGAAGAAGTGGATCAAAGTCACGGTGAGTGTGCTTAAAACCGCGCTTGTGATAACGGCCACAGTCATATCACACTGCATGAAATACATTCTACATTTTTCCTAAGGATCCCATGGTATCTTATTAAGCAAAACATGCTGCTGAACTAATATTTCTGTTTCTTAATTGTAGTTATGAAGGAGATACTTTCAGAACTGGGAATCCAGGGAATAAGCAGCAGGTATTGTTCCTGGTGGGCCTCCTTTTCTCCAATCCTTTCTGGGTGGGGGGGAGGGGCAAAAAGGACTATTTCTTGTAGTTTTAGCACCAATTATTTATCTGATAGTGGAAGTGTAATAATAAGAAAACCTCTCCCTTATTTATTTATAATACTTATATACTTCCCTTCATCTTATGGTAGCAGGACAGTTTACAAAATGTAATGAGAAAAAATGGAAAAATCCTACTAAAACTACAACAAAGAAAGCAGAAGATACAATTAACAGGCAGCAGCAGCAACTGGCTTCATAAAGCAATATAAAATGCTTGGGCAAAGACAGTAACACTTCAGTGGGATGAGGTGCAGCCCATACCAATGTGCATGAGGTCCAGAACTGCCTTAGAGATGAAATTCTAACTTGAGAATGATAGGCTCCTACAGATGATATCAAACCACCATAATCAGTCTACTATAATCCATAATCTAGTATAGTGCGCAACAGCCACGAATCAAGATCTAGAAATAAGTGCAGAGCCAATAAATCAAGCACATGCTTTGATCCAGAGCTGTACATCAAGTCAAAATATATCTATATCCATGCAGATATATTATCAAGGAATTTTCTTGCCCAAAACTCAAAGGAGAACTTAACGAATCCTTTTGAAAATCCTAAGAACACAAGAGTCCTGTACATGGGGAAGGTTTTCCTGAGAAATTCTCTTTTAAAACAGTCAAATGTCTAGATATAAAAAGGAGTTTATTTGAGAAAAAAGCTATCTCACACACAGAATTCCCCCCCCCCCAAAAAAACTGACAATGAAAACCAGTATAACTTAGATAGTTATATGCTCCCTACTTGAGTTGGATCTTGGATTTCTGAGCATATGCAGAGTTTCATACAATGCAGAGTTTGTGAGAGAGTATCTGGGCCTCCTGATTAGATGTCGTTAGGAAGACACAAACTTGAGAGCAAAGGCATATATTTATCGGAAACTGAGATCAGTGACTGACAGCTTCTTAGCAGAGACTCACCGTTGTTGGTCCACTAGCATGATGCCCTCCATTAAATCAGAAAATTACTTAGTAGCTGGATCCACCTTAATGACAAATTTACATCTAAATTTATGCCAAATTTACATCTAAAAAGAACAAACCATTTCCAACCAGGTGTGTTACTAAAAAAAAAGAGCTTAGCATGCAAATGTTTATTGGAGAACAAAGGATAAGATCTGCCTTACTATACCTAGTAGCAGCACTGCTGAGCTTGGGTGTCCTTACATTAAGGGAAATTGTATTGTTTACCCGGGGCTATTGTGCTTCCTGGTACTTTGGCGTGATTGTTATAGGCTGCATTTCACAGGAGGAGAGGGGCGACCAGGGGTTTGAATTGAATATTTCTCCTCCATTCAGTTCCATTGAGTTCTATTAAGACAGCGCCATCTAGTGGCGGAAGATCCTGCTGTTTCTCGGCTACCGTATTTCCTCGATTCTAAGATGCACTTTTTTCCCCATATTTACCTCTGTAAAAATGGAGTGTGTCTTAGAATCAATGGTGTCTTAGATTCGCCGGTTTTCTCCAGCGCTGGAATGGGTTTGAACCTACACCCACCCACCCATAGAGCCTTCACAAAGGGGGTCTGCATGCCCCCCCAGCAACTCGGCCTCCCCACTCACCTCCCTCGCCCCCGGTTCTCGCTGCCAGCGCATTTCCAGACCTTCCCTGCCGCCTCCGCTGCCGCAGAAACTCAGGAAGGGGTGAGAGAGAAAGAACGAGTCTCTGCTTGTGCCTTCACTGCAGCCTCGCCCTTTCATCCCTGCCGGTCCGGGGAGGGAGGAGGGAGGGTTGTAAACAAAAGCCAGCGATTGGGAGAGGGATTTCCCAATCGCTAGCTTTTTACAACCCTCCCTCCTCCCTCCCCCCAACCCCGAAATGAAAGGGCGGGGCTGCAGCGAAGGCACAAGCAGAGCCTCTGAGGCTCTATAAACACTGGGCGGGGTGCAGCATTCCTAAGCAGCTTGTGGAGCAGGGAGGGCGCATTGAGGACTACCTGCCCCTACTTTGGAGTAACGCCACGTTTCCAGGCCAGGGAGGCCCCTGCAAGCAGCGCTGGCAGCGAGGACCAGGGCGGCAATGGAGGTGAGTGGGGAGGCTGAGTCGCTAGCAGGGGGGGGTGCATGCGGGCCCTCGCTGCCGCGGCCACTGCCTCCACCCGGCTCTATGCGCCCTTCTCTTCCCTCGCCTTCCCGCTTCTTCCTCCTCACTACCGCCGCCGCCACTCCTCCCTCACCTGGGCCCTGCTACCACCTACCGTATTTCTTCGATTCTAAGATGTACTTTTTAAAAATATAAACGTCTGAAAACGGGGTGCGTCTTAGAATCGACGCAAAGCTTTTTACCTATTGGTGGCCCTGAAATTATGGTGCGACTTATATTCGATGGCGTCTTAGATTTGATGAAATACGGTATTACTACTTTAAGAGTGGGTCTTTTTCTCCCGGGATTTCTTGAGAATTCAGTGGGAGATGTCCTGGATGCTGACAACGTCATGAAATCAACCCGAAAACTTCCATGAGTGGCCAATCACAAGTGTGCAATAAATCACTCTTTAGAGGAGCCCAAAGACATATTAAAAACACCTGTCTAGCTGGTAAACATCTCATTCTGGTGTTTATAATATTAACCTAATATATTGAACAAAATATGGGGGTTTTTTTACATTGCATACCGAGAGCTTCCACTATTTGTTATGACTTTTTCTTATTTAAAAGACTAATGGGAACTAGAGGAAAACTTATGACAGAGGTTACATCTCAACCTATTGCTTGGGCTAGATATTCACAACAAAGACTAAGCAAATGGTAATGGCATTTGTATCTGATGGCAAATGTGCCCAGTACCTTTCACCCGAGATGTCCAATTGCTCACATACAAATTTCTCCGTATGATTCTAAAGACCTGACGGACTTCCCATTAGGTACTAAGGTATTGATGAAACAGATTGTTTGAGAGTGTCAAAGAACAGGAAAGGCTGCTGACTTTTTAAAGACATGAGCAGTGGATGGGAGGAGAGAGAGAGAGAGAGAGAGAGAGAGAGAAATTGGCGATTCAGAGACAACTCTGACAAAAAGCTCAGTTCAAATACAGCTGCTTACAAAATGTTCAGATGATAAATACTGCTACTTACATTAAAAAAAAACATTATTAGCCAGTTCATCTGTTCCTGCATATATAAATAAGACATGTTCTGGAATAACTTTGATTATCTCAAGCAATTAGCTTTCCAAAGCCCAATCTCCTGTTATGTAGGCAACTAGTAAAGCAAAGGAAATGCCATTCACTACTACTCACCTACTGTAGCTCATGTGAAATAAATCTAATCCTAAATTCACTTTTAATAGGTTGTGTTTGGATGTGCAGGTATACACCCACCAAAATACCCAAGGTGAAATATGAGTTAACAGACTCTCCTTTGCTGACTGGATCGGTTTCTCCACCACCTCCTGTTCCAGTAAGTGCCTTATTTCAGTTTCGCTAGGTCAAGGACAATACAGTTTCTCAGTCCAACAGCAGAGCTTTGCTGTTCTTGGACACAGGAACGTAATTTCCCTCACAGTTAAGCTCTTATGGGTTAGCATGGATATGTTTCATGCTCCAACGTTACACCTCAGGTGCACTATGATAAACAAGGCCAAAAAGAGTGCTAACTCCCTTGGGTCTCGTTCCTCTTGTACCATATCCTGACGGTAATTTAAAAAGAATCACTTCCTGCCAGATGGATTTGTCATATGTGTCTAAGATTTCTGCTTTGTTGCTTTTCTCCATAAGAAACTCCACATTTCAAGAAATAGAGAGAAAAGAAGAAGAAAAAGATGGAAAGAATCCCCATAGCCTATATTGCATCTAGGGCATAGTGAGGAAATAATATTTTTTGGAGAGATGGGGTGGGGGGAAACACATGAATGCTACTTCATTCCCACCACACACACACTCCAGGGCCAGCCTATTATTAGGTACGGAGAAGTGGCCTGTCTCAGGTGGCAGAGCCAAGGATACCATGGAAGTTCATTATGCTTTTGCCACCTTGGGGGGTGGGGGAAATTGGATTCCTGCCTCAGGGACCAAAGCATCATGGGCTGTTTATAATTCCCTCCCCCTTGTGTCATTTATTGGTAACATGGCTCTTGCCTGGCACAAGGGCAGGTGCTACTTCCTATCCCCTTGGCATATCCATACAGCAACTTCCTGCACTGCTGGTGACATGTTTTGGCACCCAATTAGAAGTATGGGAATTGTCTCTTGAAAAAGCAGGTTTCTTTTTCTCCTGTAAGATCCCCCCGGAAACACTGTGGTGGGTGGTGCACCTAAAAGCCTGTTTGTAACTATATATTTCTAAACCACCCTGTAATCATTTTTGATGAAGAGCAGTATATAAATGTTTTAAACAAACCAACCCAAGGGCATAATTGCTGACATGTACACATCAGAGTCACTCTGATGGCCCAAAGGTTGTTTTTGTAAAGAGTCATTGCTAGACTCTATGGGGTGCAGTGGGTGTGTAAACACTGTGGCTGAGGCCCAGGCCCTGGTTCAAAGGGACCAGCTTTGTCCATGTGCCTACCCTAGAGGGCAGCAAGCCAGGAGTGAAATGTAAGAAATTAATGAAATACAAATAAATGAGTTCTTTTAATAATAATAATAATAATAATAATAATAATAATAATTTATTTCTTACCCGCCTCTCCGTTTGGATTGAGGCAGGGAACAACAATATGATAAAATATATAAAACTGATTAAAACATGACACGCATTATTAAAACTGCATTAAAACATCCTAAAACATCCTAAAAACATCCTAAAAACATTCTAAAATTCCACTGGATATGCCCGCCGGAAGAGAACAGTCTTTATGGCTTTCTTAAATTCTAAAAGACTGTTAAGTTGACGAGTCTCCTCCGGCAGGTCATTTTGAGCACAACTGCACTTTCATAGCTTGTCATTCAAATGAGGCCTTGGAAACCGTTCATGTCTGTTTTGTGTAGTTCGTCTAGTCTCTCAAGGGAAAGTCTGTGCCTCTCTAGCATGTGACCTACATATATTGTCTCCTGCAGACGCTGTTTGAAAACACTGCCCAAATGCAGTTTCAAAATAAACTATTTGCTGGAGGGACACATTTAAATGCCCTTAAATCATTTGCTTATAAAGATTTTCCAGATTACCCCAGTATCACCATTACTTAGCAAATTAATTACATTGTGCTAAATTTACTTAGCAATTATACTACCAATTAAATATTTGTCTACCTAAAATACTCCTTGGCAAATGAATTAATTAGTACTGAATGCTGAGAAATGACTGCTAAGCAGCAGGCTTTATGCTATAAAAGAAAATATTAGTCATTACAACTATTAATAATAATTTTATTAATTAAATAAATTCCAAGCATTTCTCCCTCTCCATTTGGAAGCTGGAACATTTAGAATTAGAGTATCAAATGTAGAAGTAGGGCAAGATTTACCAATACTTTTACTAATTTGTGGCACAGACCAGCCCATAGTAGTGTTGAATGAAAGAGCAAGGTTATGGACCATATTATTTCTGTGTTGGCATCACTTCCCCAAGGAGAAATATGTTCGGCTAAGAAGTGGGCCATGATGTAAAAAAAAAACTTGGCTAACTTTAAAAGGCTTCTGTCAGGTGAAGTGGTGATGTTAACCATTATAAAAGCTTTATCTCCTTTTATCTTTGTTTATAGTAACTCAAGCAGTGTTAACTAATGACTTTCTACACAGACAGCTCAGCTCCAGGACTTCCAGTCTGTGCGTAACCAAGCAATGGACATGATTACACGGGCCTTTGCTTTGCTGGACTCTGAGTTTCAGAAGCTCAACTTGTAGGTATTCGACGGAATTGCTATTTGAGTTAATGGTTCAGTGAGAGATATGCGTGGCTGTCCTTAAATGGGTTGAATCAGCACGTTTGGCAGAACTTTATAAAACGCTTAGCCCTTGTAAAAATTCTGGATATCAGTCCTCATTACTTTAAAGGGTTTCTCTACATGAGGCTTTTATTGTGCACTCATGATTGGTTACTCACTTTTTTGCGGGTCCTTTACATGACATTACCAACCTCCAGGGCTTCTGCTGTGCTTTCTGGCCATTATAGCAGCTTTATTCTTAGTGTAGAAAATGCAATAATAAATATTTATCACACTTTGAAGTGCTCTAACAGCTGGTAAGTTTCCTGAAACATGCTATGTCTCAATGCCATCTAGTGGCTTTATAATGAAACATATAGAACTTACAGAGAAAGAAAACCTCCGTGGGGGGAAAACACATGTAAAGGGTCCGATCTTAATTCTGCAAGGAATCCAGAAGCAGAAGCCCCAGTAAAGGTGCAAGACAAAAGCCTGGTGGAGAGAAGCCAAAAATGTAGAGGAATCTGGGCCATTCCTACCATTAGACACCATGAGGCAGCTGCATCAGGCACCTGATTTGGGGTGTCATGAAAAGGCAGGAACTTGTTACACATTTCATTTATTATTTTTGTATTTTTACTGCCAACAAGGGGGATTTTGTACCACAATAACTTGATCAGGCTTTTGGTGCTGCGGAAAGGAAACATGAAGAAAGCTATTTACAGGTTGCAATAATTGTAGAGGCAGAAAAGAGTCTCTATTCTGCAATATAGATCCCAGCAGATTCCTGCTCTGTAAAGCTCCAGATTTAGTTTGGTTTTGTCCTTTTGCTCCTTTAATTAGTGCCTCCCCCACTCCCAAGCACACTTAGGGGCTTAAACACAGGGGGCTTCCGGACAAGGTTATTATGGTGCTATCGCCCTGTCTCATTCACAGAATCTTACGGCCTCCTATATTTTCCCATGTCTTCTGTGGGTTTTTTTTTTCTTACTGTGGAAAACCAATTAGGTAAAAGAAAAGACAGAATAGCTGCACAGTGGCTTCTGATCATGAGCACAAGGACCCCTCTGTCTGGAAACACTCTCAGTTTATTAGCTGGGGGAGGGTCTTTTTAAAGCCAAATGCACTAAAACATGTGATACCATGTGATTTTTTAAAATGCTAAAACCATAATTTGTTTTGGACGATCACATCTCTAGTGTATCAACATTTAAACTATCCTTGTCCCAACCTGGTGCCCTCCTGTTGTGTTGGACTACAACACCCACCACCGTTGGGTTGGACCCCCATCATCATGACAATTGGATATGCTCGTTAGAGGTAATGGGTGTTGTAGTCCAACACATCAGGAGAGGGCCAGGTTGGGGAAGGCTGGACTCTAATCTATATTTTATTTTATTTTTTACTTTTTGGAGATTGAAAAACCACACAAATCCCATTTTTATTTTCTTGCATGGTCCATTCTTAGAGCAAAAGCTGAACTGGTCCAAGAAACAATGGCTTTCCAACTTGAAAAAGAGCAGTACAATACACACTTCAAAAATCAACAGAAGGTAGGTTTTTGTTCTTCCTTGAATACTGACCTGGGCTTACTTGCTGCTCCATCTTCTTAGGTAGCTCTTACTTAGACTAATTGCTCGTAAGTGTTTTGGAGCATACAAGATGAGGGCTCGAGAGCTTTTTTGAATGTCTCACTGATCTCAGTGTTAGAATCTATCCTTAAGTGGCAGACTGAAACTCATGTAATGCTTTTACAATGGTGGATTTTGTTTAAATCAGGACCTACAAGAGATGCTACAGAAACACAAGGTCCAAAATGAAGCATGGCTCAAAGCCAGAGCGGAAGAGAATGACAAGGAAAGGAAAGAGCTCTGCAAACGGAGGGTAAATATTTGCAAAATTTGGGCAGGGAGCAATAACAGGGAACCATCACTACATTTCCTTACACACTGATCCTGAGTCTTGCTTTGGATGGTAGAGCAACACACTGCTGTTGTAGGAACAGTATTTCGGCACTGCAAGTTAGATAACTTCAGTGCCAATCTTTGGGACCAGATGCTAATTCTGTCTGCCATGGTACTTGCTGGAGTTAAGTAAAGTGAGTTTTCATTTGTTTCCCAACTGTATCATTTCTTTCTACTCAGTGAGTACGGAATTGGCAACTTAGTACCCATTTCCCTCTAGCTTAAAGGCTGTTGGCTAACTTCCAGTCTTTCTCTTAGTATCCCTAAAGGACCAGGGCCGGCATTCCCTGAAGCAGCCTGATGCAGGTGCATCAGGTGGCAAAATTTGGGAAGAGCAGTAGGAGTGGCACAGTGGAGCCTGTGAGCACACTCACCGCTTCTTGGTCCCACTGGCAACCTGCAAGCAACCAGGGGGACCAAGAAGTGGCCTCTCCTGCAGGCATCCCGGGTAGCTTCCACCCACCTGTATGGGCAGCCAACAGGCCAGCCCATTGCCCCTTGATCCCGCCGGCCACATGCTCATAGTTAGCGGGATGAAGAAACAGTGAGTGCAGCTGATGCTGGCTGCCCAAGCAAGCAGCCTGGGTGGCCAGGAAGTACCCAAACAAGCAAGCAACTTTTGGTCTTGTTGCCCACCTGCACATCTCCTGGGCAGCCAACGGTGCATTTACCTCTGTCCCAGCAGCTTGCCTGAACAGGAGGCAGCAGGCTGCTCCTTAGTCTGGCTTGCCAGCCTCTCCCAGAGGTCTCACGAGACTTCCGGGATGAGGTATCTGGAGTCTAGTGAGATGTCAGACACCTCATCCCAGAAGTCTCATGAGATGCGAGACTTCTGGGAGAGGCAGGCAAGCCAGGGAGTGGCTCACTGTAAGTGCGCTGCTAGCTGCCCAGGCAAGCAGTCTGAGTGGGCAGAAGACATGCAGGTGGGCGGTGGGACCCAGAGGTGGCTGCTCACTCGGGTGCCTCCTGGCCACCCGGGCTGCTTGCTTGGGCAGCCGGCGCCGGCCATACTCATCGCATCCGCATCCTTGTCCTGCCAGCCATGTGCTTCCTGTAGGTGTCCTGCTGGGGATGCCTCAAACGAGGCAGCTGTGAGCAAGGTAAATGCACTGGGCAGGTGGGAGCATTGGCATGTGGTGCGCTGGTGCACAATGTGGAGGCTGGCAGTGGTGTGCATCAGGCCAGGCCTGGAAGGACATATTAGGAAAATATCCTAATTTAGCTGCTGCCTGTCCATGTGGTAGGTCCAGTGTGCACAGGGAGCTCCTGAGTGTCCAGAAGCTTCATTATTCATTTTAGTCCATGGCATAGGCCCCAATATCATCCCACTTCTAGGCTCTAAGGCTCAAAATAGACATGTGTGGCAATGACAGGTATGATGTATGACCTGTTCTTATATAAAATGCAGGCAGTGGGATCTACTTACATGATGGGTGCAAAACATCAGGCCCAGGGGGCAAATTCAGCCTTCTAGGGGTCCCAGTCAGCCATACCCTTCCCCCCTCCACAGTTTGTTTGGTGGTTTCCTGTCTTTTGAGCAGTTTTTCCCCCATTCTGAAAGGTTCAAATGCTCCTCTAAGGCTTATTTACTGTAGGGTGACCAGATAAAATCCAGGTCAGGGCTCATGTAACTTTAACAGTTGTAGAGAAAAGGGGATTTCAGCAAGTGTCATTTGTATGCAATTAGTTCATGGTGAAATTCCCTCTTCATCACAACAGTTAAAGTTGCAGGCACTATACTAGAGTGACCATATACAAAAGAAGGCAGGGCCCCTGCAACTTTAATAATTGTGATGAAGAGGGAATTTCACCAGGAACTAATTGCATACAAATGACACTGGCTGAAATTCCCTTGTCTCTACAACTGTTAAAGTTACATGAGCCCTGATCTGGATTTTATCTGGTCACCCTAATTTACTGGCAATTAGAGATTTAAGCTAAAGTGTGCTGGTAGTTTGGGCCCACCCCTTTTGTCTTTGGCTCTGCCCACCACTGGAATGTGGCCTCTGAAAGTTTCCCCAAATTGGAATTCTGCACTCTTGCCTTACACAAAATGGAACACTTGTGAGGTTGGAGCCAAACATACCCCAAATTTACCTTGCTGCACTCTGTAGCTTTTAAATATTTTCCCTGCAGTTCCACACCAGTACTGGGATAGAGCCAGACAGGGATAAAAATAAATAAATCTACAGAGTACAGTGAGGTAAGACCAAGGAGAGATGGGTTTTGCTTTCTTTCCCTACACCAGGGGGAGGCAGTGCAGTCTTCCATCCAGATTACAACTCCCATAAACCTCAGCCAGCAGGGCCTATGGTCAGGCATTATATTGAGATATATAGTCTAAATCATCTGGATGGCACCAAAATGCTTATCCCTGCCCTATGCATACTGTCTTGTATAAAGCGTGCACACCACCCTTGCTTTATATCTGAACATGGTAAATAAATAAGGTTGCCCTGAGATTGCACAAGGAAGAGGAAAAAATACTCCAGCCCCATCCATTGGCCAAAGGGCCAAAAGCCACTAAGTGCTGTTCAAGAAAAGACCCTAGCTAGGGAAGATCAGCTGGGGTCTGAAGTGCAATTAAATGGCCCCTGATAGCTTACCGCCTTGTTCGAGCCTTGAAAAACATAGTCCCCTCCTTTCCCCTTTTTCTCCTTTATATAACTTGATGGTAGGGGCTGTCTCTCTTTGATGGATATGAGCTGCTTTGGGAAACAATAATTGTCTGAAAAATAGGATAAAAAATACAAATAATAATAACAATACATGCAATTGCCCACATATCTAATTTGGTCCAAAATATATCTCCCTCCTTCCCATTGGTTCAAGTATTTTGGTGTGCTATGAATAGTAGTGCTGCTGAATTTCGTAATTAGTCAGCTCATTGTTCAAAACTCATCCATTCGTAATGCTCACCTTTGTAGAGAGCCTGGACCGATGTATTACGAATTAGCTATTAAGTTTAGAACTGCTTGCGAGCTCCAGAGTCTGCTCAATAGAATAGCACACAGATTTCCCCTCCCCTAAATATTCAGTCATCCTACCACCTAGACCCCCTCAAAAACCTTATTTGAAGCTGTCTCATTAGCTGCTCCCCCATTGTTGTCGGCGTCATTGCCGCTGCCACCACAGCTGTGGCTGGGAGGAGGAGGAAGAGGAGGACTCTCTGGCTCCATCTTCATACCAGTGATCATTGAGTAAACATCACATGATATCACACAGGGAAGCCATGTGAAAACAGTCATCAGACAGGGGCCGCATAACATAGTGACGCATGATGTCATGCTGCACTATGTAATTCCAAACTACAGCTCCCAAGATGCACCTTGATATTGCACGTATGCAAAAACTGGTATACTTGGAATGAGATTTTGTATTAAAGGAGAATTCTCATCCATATTCAGATGAATTAATTCGTTACTTTCTTAGTAAATAACGAGTTCATTAGGGTATGTTTGCCCATCACTACTATGAATCAAGCCAATTTAAATGTATATCAAAGGATTACTGCATTTTAAAGCATGCAAGCCACAACATCAATATGAGACTGAAATGTAGAATGATTGCTTGCAAAAGCAATGGCTATAAGAACTTAGATAAATTGATTTAGGGTGCATGTTTCGGCAGAAAAAAAATCCTGGAACTCCCAACATTCCCCAACAAGCCATGCTAGCTGACTGGGGAATGCTGGGAGTTGTAGGATTTTTTTCTGGCTGAACGTTCATAGAATTGCATCCATATTATGGCAAATAAAGGACTCCTTAGTGGTGTTATATGGATTTTGAAAGATCTTTTCCTTCTGCATTTTGCAGAGTGTCAGGTGCCTTTCCTTCCATTGTCCACTCATTGGTGGAATCAGGTTTTTTCCCATTTCCTGAATTCATGCAAAATTGCACTTGTGGAAATTCACACTTGCGCAAATGTGCAAATCCTTCCCCAAATGTGCATTTTCATGTTTTAGACTATAGGGGAAATGTACATTTTCAGTAGTGTTTTTATTTTACATATTTTTCTGCTACTAAATTAGTGTAAAATTCCGGCCCGCAATCTCAAGAAATCTGTTCAACTCAGAAAAAGCCAATCTTCTGCGGAATCCATGGGTCGGATTCATATAAATCCGAACTCACTTGATTACATTGTGGTTTTCTTCAACATCCCTACTCCTTAATATATATTTTTTTTAATCTGGGCCCATCAATACAGGTGTTCGTACGGTAATACTTCACCACATCTTGATTTTAGATTAAAATACCTCTAACAACCTAAGTGGTTTAACCTTTAACACTTAAGCAGGAATTTCCATCGCTTCATCACATCTGACTTTCATCTTAAATCCCTGCTTCCTGTTCTGAGCAAAGCCAGAGTTATAAAATGTGCAGTGTAGCTAACGTAAGAGTTCTAAATTAGCTAAAATATCTGCTGTGGGAAGCAAATGGAGGGCTGCCTTTTCCATTGAAATTAGTGGGGAAGCCCTGTACTCACAAAAGCTCTGTGTGCCAATTGGAGTTTCACAAAAATGTCACCAGTCCATTCTAGCCTTCCCCACATTCCAGTAGCTTTATGGTCCCTATGACTCCATTGCATGGGGATGACATCACTCATCTCTGTATAAATGACTTTTCTGTTTTTGAGTGCACTCTTGTAGTGGTGACATTCTGGTCTTGGCCACTGCAATTTCAGGTCAGCAGCCACCATTTTCCATAGGGTTTTTATCCTTATGCAGAGCTAATAATGGTGCAAAAGTTGTACTAAGATTAAAACACCAACAACAACACACATTGACTTCAAAATATGGAAGGGTCCAATTTAACGCATGAACCTTGTTTTGCTTCATCCTCACCCTATGAAGTTATCCGAAAAGAAATGCAGTGATGATTCACATATTGCTAGTTCTGACTCACAGCTTTTTAAATTGCTTTCAGAAAGTATAATTTGGTATAGCCTACAGTTTCTTGGGTACGTGTGTGTGTATACACTTTTTACTGTCAAATGTTTCAGGTAAATAATTGATTTTTGTGGGAGCAATGAACATAATTTGTTTATTTACAGTTCCATTTTTATCACTGATTTTAGTTTAAGCGTTCTCATATATAAGAATTCAATTTGAAGGGGTGAAAGCAAACAAAACAAAAGCTCTTGCCCCATCTACTGTTTGAGTAATTTAAATGATACAGTAGATAGGACAAGATATTTTGTTTTGTTGCTTTGTCTGCGAGTGTATTATGCTGTGTAGTTCATTTCTGTGGTTCACTGTAAACTAGGCTCATAATTTAACACTACAGGAAAATATGTTGCTAAAGTAGCATTCTCTTTGTTTACTACAAGTCTTTCTAAAAATTATTCCACATCAAAATATTTAAAGCAACCCTGTGCTACTTGGAAGTAAGTCCTCTTAAACTCAATGGGCTTTACTTCTGAGTAAACATGTGTTGGATTAGGTTGCCTATGTCCAGATCTAAGTCAGCCTTATTCCTTCGTGCAGATGAGAGCACATACCTTCTACTGAAGGTAGCAACACCAGGACTGCTCGGTCTTTCTCCGTCCAGGAGTGTGGCAACCCTGTGGCATCACTTGGCCAGATTAGGCCTACTTAGCCTGCATAGTGAACTCATTAGGCACTTCTTGGAACATTGAGCAATAGTGTACCTAACAACACAATCCTAACTGGGCTACCCAACTTTACCTGAGGCTGCAGGACTATGCAAACATACTTAGGAGAAAATCCCATTGAACTCAATGGGATGTACTTCCAAGTAAACACATGAGAGAAGCAGGCTGCACAATTTCCTTTTGGACTTTTTTGAAACATCATGAGATAATTGAGAAGCAGGGAAAGGTGTCTCTGTCCTGCTGCTTTGCAGAAGGAAAATTATTTTCATGCCTTTCACCATTTCCTGTATTTCGTGCAGAATCCTTGGGTGGAATTATTTATTATTTATTTTATTTGAAGTGTTTTTATGTCCCTCCTCAGCCAAAATGGCTCCCAGAGCGGCTTAAATATTATCAATTCAACAAGACAGTCCTGCCTGCAGGCTTAGAATTTAAAAAGACACAGCACACAAGGAAAAAGGAATGTGGAAGAAAGAGGGTGGGGAGGATAATTCTTTTAACAAAGCTGGTTGAATGGCCCTGCTCTCCCTCTCATCTCCCTCAGTACAGCATGCTGGAATGGCTGCTTGTGGGAACAGGTGAGGGAGGAGGTTATAGTCTCACAGTTGGAAGAAATCCAAAAGTCATGAATTTTGACCCTCCACACACATCTGCTCCCCACAATTTAACCTTAAAATCCATACTGTAGGGTGCCATTACCACTAAGCAAGAGCCAAGATGGCGCTCCTTCCCAGGGTGCCACAGATTCAGCATGCCTTTTTGTGATTTTTGCACTGAATCATGGTGTGAAACACGGAGACAGCTGCTTCGTCAAAAGTCATGTGGCTCTGAGGTGACAAATGTTTGCTCATGTAAAGTGGGGTAGTGGAGCCAGGACGTAGTAGCACTTTTTTATTCTCAAAGACCCTGAAGTCATACCTCCTCCTCCCCTGCCCGGGACTTCTCCCTTCTCTCAGAGCTTAGCTGCAATTCTCCCAATAGCTGGCATGTGTGTGGAGAGGTAGGGGAGGGGAATTAATTTTCCCAGCAGCAATATATTGGTCTCTCTTGTAATGCAAAGTATTTTGGGGTGGTTTGGTCTTTAATGGGCAATTAAGACCCCTTAGCTTACAAATGCTTAAATGGGCAATTAAGACCCATTGGATGCTGACAAAAGACTTGCTCCTGTAGGAGAGGAAAATGGCTAGAACTGGTTTGATGACAAGGAACAGAGGAAGCTGACTTATACTGAATATGACCATTGGTCCATCTAACCCAGTATTGTCAACACTGACTGGCAGCGACTCTCAAGGGTTTCAGGCAGGATTCCTTCCTCACCCTACCTGGAATAGGCTGAACACAACTGCCTGAAGTTTGGACTCTTCTGGGGGATGTAGCTGTGGAGACTATCCTGTGGAATGCCTGCACTCCAAAATTTACCACTACACCACTGCTCAGGTATAAAATAAGCAGTTGGCCAGGCACCTGAGCTTGCTATGAACTGGCCCCTTGAAAACAATTGGGCAGAGAAGCCAGCACAACCTCCTTGGGGCCATTTTGCAGTCCTGTTCATTCTTTCTGGATCCTTCCAACTAGTCTTAATCCACCACAGGAAGCTTTATGTCACCCTCATTCCCCCTTGACAGGAAATTTTAAAGACCGCCATTTACTCATCAAAGAGATATGGATAGAGTGCATAGCAACCTTCCTTCCAGATGCATGGGACTGCAATTCCTAGCATCCCCAGCCAGCATGAGCCACGCATCCGAAGGGCACAAGGTTGGGAAAGTGGTTGTATAACATGATATGCTCCATCTCTGGGAGCTAGGGCACATGTGCTTTGGAGCCCATATCTGTGGCTTACAAAGTACATCTAAAGATGTTTTCTGATTTTCGTCACAGGAAGAAATTCTCCAAGCTCAGGAAAGGTTGAGAGACGAACAGCAAAGCATTCAGCAGCGCAGCCAGGAGCTCCTTTCTATAATGCAACAGTTCAAAGGAATGTGAGCAGTTTGCAGAATAAAGCCTGATCACATGCACTAGATCATAGCAACAACACCGCGCCACTTGAACAACTGAGCTCTTATGTCGAGTATAACAAAGATTCAGTTACCATACAAATTGAATTTTGATCTCGCAGAGTTTCCATTCAGTCCTAGGATGACGACTTAATTAAATTCCTACCCATTTTTTAAAAAACATATGTTCTTGATTCGGTATTATTTTAAAAAGAAATCACACTTGTCTGTATTGATATGGAAGAAGTCTTTATGTCTGACATGTTAAATAAAAAATGATCAGAATGAATGTAATGCTATTCAAACACTTAGCAAAAGCTTGGATAATATGTTCTTGTTAAGAAAGTTTAGGAATTCTGGGAAACGTGGAAGATTCTGATGAAGAAACTGCTTGGTTAATATCAGGTTTTCCAACTGGGGAACTGGGATGCACTAAGAGATCATGGAATCTGCTCCAGGGTGGATGGAGCCAGGCTCGTCCACCCTACCTAGTTATTTTCAAGGGTAAGTCCAGCCTACCTAGTTGTTATTATCTCGGGGTCTCAGTATTTAACCTTTTCTTTGTGTTCAGTTAAGAGAAAACTATAGGAATGTTTAGAAAATTTTATTTCACCAGTGTGCTGCATCTGTCTTAGAAGGCCCCCTCCACAAGAATGCGCCTTTGCGCCTGGTTCCGCGATTATGCGCATTATCGCGGAGGCGCATTTACTCCTAATCCCTCTGCACGGGAGGCGGCGAGAAGCGGCGAAGCGCATTAAAAGATGCCCAAAAAGCGCTTTCCAGGTAGTTAATGCGCATAATCGCTTGTTCACACAGCGAAAATGCGCTTTAACGGCCGGAGCAAAATAAAAGTCGCTATTTAACGCGCGTTCGAAAATGCGCATTATCGGGGAGATAACGCGCCTGTACGCCCGTTTTGCGCTCCGCTCGTGTGTAGGTAAAATTTATAATGAGCCTTCAAGGCTCATTAAACGCCCCGTGTGGAGGAGGCCGAAGACAGGCTAGAAAAAGTATCGATTTTTACAAATACTTAATTCCTTGAGAATATGCTACATATATGTACAGTATATGTTTGTGACTTGATGTGCAATTTGTGGATGAGATCATGTACTTGTGTTATTGGCTCTGCACATATTTCCAGATCTTGTTTGTGCTGGTGGTACATTGTAGTAGTCCAGATTATGGTAGGTTGATAGTGAGGTCCTCATATCAACTGTCGGGTGCTACTTTCCTCTTGTGCTAGAATTCTATCCCTGCACTGCTTCAACCCAAATCTATTTGCAGCGAGTGCTCAAAACTATGTAGTGGTACTAAGGACTAAAAAGAATAAATTCCATTAGGAGGGTAGGATTGATGAGGAAAGGGGACATTTGAAATTCATCTTTTCTTTGTGAAAGACTTGGGTATGCCAGATCTCTGTGTGTTATCTCCTACCTTTTTGTGAATATAGCTACAGTGTTTTGTGAATTGTTTTGATGTGGAGTTTGCTCTCTGAAGACGACAGAGATCAGTGTGGTGTATTTGTAGGCGTGAACACACACATACACATCTTGATTTGAGAGGATTAAAGATGTTCAGTGTTAAAACAACTTCCTTGAATGAGGCAAAGATTCATGCTGCTTTTATATGGAGTTACTGACCAATTTCTTGTAAACTGATCCACAAAGGAAGTGCTGGGTTGTTTTGTTTTTGTGTTACTATTCTCTGTTACTCAATCTGATAAAGTCTCAAGTTTTATCAGGCTATTTTGTTAGAGTCCTCTGTTTAAAACCCTTTTAAAGAATGTACCATCATGATTTGAAAGCTGTTTTCCTGCAGGTAGTTTAAGGATCAGATTTATGGTAGTCATCTTGTGCCACAGAAAGAAAGGAAAAAATATTTTTTTATTGGTCAAGTTGGTTGTTGTTCTTAGTATTTATTTCTGTATTGCTTTAACAACTCAGTCCTATTCATGGCCACTCAGAAATAAGACCCATTGGGACCCATCTCCAGGTAAGTTCCCCCTTTGTACACAAAGTGCAGTGCAGTCCTTTTTGCCTTTTTGTTACATCAAGGACACAGTCCTTAAAGGTTTTTTTGTGAACCGCCTTCAGAGTTTTGGCTTTGGGGCGGTATAGAAATAAAGACCCTGTTCAGAAGACACTCTGGCCCTTTCCGCACCATAGGGGCAGAGAGGGCGAGAAGCAGGAAACCCGGAAGTAGCCATAAGGCCACACCACAATGCAGTGGCCTGGGCTTCTCCTGGGCCGCTGCAAGTCGCGCCTACCATTTGTTTTTTTTAAAAAAAGATCCGTGGAGGTGCGCACGAGCACTTGTGTGCAAAAGGTTAGTTTATTTTTTTTTAAAAAAAAAAACGCGATCGCGCCCCCTCCCCCGCCATCCTGGGGATGGCGATTTAGCTGTCCCCCCCCCCCCGATGGCCTCGGAGCTACACAGTGCAGCTCCGTAGTCATTGGTGTAGCCATGCTTGCTCACGAGTAAGCGCGGCTGCACCTGGGATGGGCAGCCACACCATCCGCCCATCTTGCTTCCCTCCTGGGAGCAGGGAACGAACTGGGATAACAGCGTTCCCTGAACTCCCGAGAAAATGGAGGGCTGGCCCCTGCCTGTTTGCGGGATGCTCTGTGCGTCATGCAGACTCTCCGCGAGCAGGCAGGGGCAGCCCCTCGAAAAATGGCTGGTGCGGAAAGGGCCTGTAAGCCACGGTGGTTAAGCACTTTGAGCTAAACATAATGGCTTAGTGTGTCGTGTGAACCATGCCTTAGTATGTCATGCAAACCATTCCTAACTATGGCGGCTACATAACCATGGTTTAAACATGCTCACTAACCATTTGCTGCAAAAGGGTTAGAGGCCTAACCATGGCTTAGCATGATGTCTGAACAGGACCATAATAAATTAAAGAATGAATGAAGAAGCTCCTCACTTCTGCCTTTGAGGATTGTGGCCATACACACACACACACACACACACACACACACACAACCAGGTTAAAATTGATAGGAGTGAAAAAGACAAACTTAGCTTTCAGTATAAAAATGGACTACCTTCACCCTTTGAAGCTTAAAAACATGGATGTTTTTTAAGGGGCATTTGAGTCCAAGTAAATCATTCGGGAATACAAGATTGCAAAGTTTTTTATTTATTTTATTTTTCCAGACATCAACAGAAAGCCACTTCCAAGAACTTGTCTGCCATCTCATCAGTATTCCATGGTGAGCCCTTAAAGCTATATAGCTTAAAGCACTTTCCTTGGATATGTATGACTACCAAATTCCAACGAGCATGAAAAATGGTTGCTATAGCACTTAGCCCCCCAAATCGAACAGGCCTCTATTCAGCTACAGTTAGCATCATGCTGTTCAAATCCTGGGAAATCTCAAACTGAAGTCTGCCAACTAAATAGATATTTATTGATACATTTTTTGGTATTGTCTTGTAGGTGTAGCAAGGCTCTGTAGCAGGCCCCAAGGCCTGTGTTTCTGTCAAAAACAGTGACCATTCAAACTCAGGCCCCTGTCTTCAGTGGTTGTTGAATCTTCTATCTCCCATGTTTTTGAGTGCTTTTCCAAGTTTTACCTTTTGAAACCGAAATTACCGTCGGATCTAGCTGAGCGATTTGCTATTGCTTTTTCTTTGCTTAGAATTACAATGGATAGATTAGGAGCTGCTGTGTAGCTTGGCTGTGCTGCTTTTCGACCTCCACTGTAGAGTAATGTACGGTCCACTGCATGCCCATCTTCATAAAAGTTTCACTGATTTTCAGAAAGCCTCATATGCCCTTAATTCTGCCCAGGATCTTCAGACGACGATAATCAACTTTAATTCTGTCTAGTCATATTGTAATATTATACCATTGAACGTTATGATCCACACACTGTTTAATATAGAGGAAAAGATAAAATGGTCAAGGCTTGTGTGATGTTTTACTGTTCACTGCCAGGATAGATAGATAGATAGATAGATAGATAGATAGAACCCTTTAGGATGTAAGTGCTGTGTAGACTTCAAATACAAAGTTGGTAAGTAGTTAAGTGGGAGGGCGAGAGAGTGGAGAGAATGAAGTGAATGCTGATTAGCTGGTGGTTCAAAAGTCTGGATTGGTTGTTAGTAGTAAGGAGGAAGAGTTAAGCTAAGCAGTAGAGATTGTATACGAAGAGAGTTAGTTGAGTTTGAGGTTTTGTCTGTGAAGGGGGGGAGAGAGAGAGAGAGTAGGAACAACAGCTTTTATTATTTTGGAAATAGGTGATCGAGAAGAGAGTGCAGAATAGGGAGTGGAGTAAGCAAGATTGCAAACAAAACTATGTAACAAACAAGTATTGAACCTGATGAAACCATACTTATTGTTAATTAAAAGTTATTCTGTTTTATAAAATCTAGAGTAGATTCTTGGAATACCTGAGGTAGAGTATAGTGATCAATGGTAGCAGCGGTGACGGAGCAGAGAAAATATAGAGTGCTGAGCTAGCTGATGTGAGACAAAAAAAAGTCAGTAAGTCACAGAGTTAGTGAGCAGCATTCTGATGATCCACCCCATAGTTGGGATCCTTTGATTTATCGTGAGAAATAAAGGAAGACCAAAGGGGGTGGCATCACAGCTTGCCCCACATTTCTTTGTTACTGGGCATGCAATATTTTTGAGGCATCTGGGGCTTGTCTATATGCCCTATATATCCTGTTGTGGCTGTGCAGTGGCACTGCTTTGTTTATATGACGCAGCCACCAACTGCCAGCCAAATCGGGCTTTTCCCCCACGATACCGCGACTTTTTCACTTGCTCCAAGGTCACCATATTATTTCTTCATTTGACAGTGGTGGCCACAGTTCAGGTTAAGGTAGTGAGCATTGCTATGGGCAGGTCCAAGTGGCACAAGAATGCAGGGCAGGGTGGTAAGAATTGGATCCACATCTCCTGACAGCAGTTTTGGATGTAACAATGCAGTCAGGAGAGCAGGACTGCTTTATAATGGTTTATAATGGTTTTGACAACTGTTCAGGCCCAGGACACATTTCATATACCATTTTCAAAACATTTTCAAGTAAAGCTTTTATAAGAGGATATTTTATTCAGAAGAATAGTCAAATTAAGAGGGAAAGACAGGAGAAAATGAAAGCCATTATGGATGAGATTAAAAAGGAGGAGGAGTTAAAGAATACACCAAGAAAGGTGGGGATTAACTACCAGAGCAAGATACTGCAACAGCAATTGTCTATGTTGACGGTCAGAGAAATGGAATGGAAGTTAAATTTTGTAAAGCAGAGAGAATTTGAAGGTGCAAATAAACTGGGAAAATGGCTAGCTTACAAACTGAGGCAAGAAAAAGAAAAACAGACAATAGTTAAAATTCAGGATGGTGACATGGAAATAATGGATGATGCGAAGATACAAAGAGTATTCTGGCAGTATTATTCAAATTTATATAAGAAACATGAGATGCAATTGGAGAGAATAGTTACCTACAAAAACAAAATTTGCCTAAAATTTCATTGGATTAGAAACAAATAATAAATGGAGATATCACTATGGCTGAAATGGTCACAGCTATAAAAATAATAAAATTGGGGGAAATGCCAGGACCGGATGGTCTTCCAGGCGCATACTATAAAAATTTTGAGGAGAAACTATTATTACTTCTGCAAAGTACGATGAACTCTATTTTGAAAGAGGGGAAGATACCAGAGACATGGAAAACAGCAGATATAACAATACCTAAAGAAGGCCAGGACCTAACTTTGACTAAAAATTACAGGCCAATATCGCTGTTGAACAATGATTATAAATTGCTTACATTGATAATGGCAGAAAGACTTAAGTTTGTGTTGCAGGAATTTATTCATGAAGATTAATGTGGATTTTTACCAAAGAGTTATATTGAATATCATAGAATATTTGGACAAACATCCAGAAAAACAAGCGGCTCTGATTTTTTGGGGGGGATGCGGAGAAGGCGTTTGATAATCTTAACAGCCTTTTTGTTCAAAGTTTTGGAAGCAATGGTCTTTGGGTCTAATTTCACAACATGGGTGAAGTCAATTTATACTGAATAGAGTGTGCAGATCATCATTAATGGAGATTTGTTGAAACTGTGTAAGATTTCAAGAGGGACTAGACAGGGCTGTCCAATGTCACCCTTGTTATTTATCTTGGTGTTGGAAGTATTGAACAGAGCTGTAACACCAGAAGAAAAAATTGGAGGAATAAAAATTAGAAAAGAATCTTACAAGTTAAGAACTTTTGCAGATGATCTGGTGCTTACTTTAGAGGATCCACTGAAAGGAATTGAAACTTTAATGAATAAGTTGAATGAATTTGGCGTATTAGCAGGTTTCAAGGTTAACAAACAAAAGACTAAGATACTTACAAAAAATATGAATAAGCAAGATCAATTTAAGGTGGCAGAAAAAATAGGTTTTAAAGTAGAAAAGAAGGTGAAATATTTGGGTATAAACTTGACAAATATGAATTGTATATTGTTTCATGATAACTATGTTAAGATCTGGAATGAAGTTAAACAAGATTTAATAAAATGGAAAAAGCTTCAAATGTCTTTGATTGGGAGAATTGCAACAATTAAGATGAATGTCTTGCCAAGAATGTTGTTTCTATTTCAGACAATACCTATTGTAACTTTGGACGCACCATTCAAGCAATGGCAGAGAGAGATTTCTAAATTTATATGGCAATCCAAAAAAAAAAAAACCAAGGGTGAAGTTTAAAATATTACAAGATGCCAAAGACAGAGGAGGTCTTGGTTTGTCGGATTTGAGGATGTATTTCTCAGCCTGTTGCTTGATGTGGATGAAGGAGTGGATGTTGTTGAAAAATAGAAGATTACTGGAATTAGATGGACATGATTTAAGATTTGGTTGGCATGGGTATTTGTGGTACGATAAAGCTAAAGTGAATGTAGAATTTAATAATCATTATGTGAGACGAGCGATTTTGAGAACATGAATTAAACATAAACCTAGATTGTGTCAGAAAACGCCATTATGGATTTCCTCACAGGAGGCTTTTTATAGAAGAGAACTGGCAAGTATGAATAAATGGTTGGCATACAATGAGATATTAGAAATAATAGAAGATGTTAAAATGAAATCAAGAGAGGATTTATTGAGTGAAGGAAATGTTTGTCAGTGGTTCTCATATTTACAAATGATGGAAAGGTTTAAGATAGATTTTAAAAATTGGGGCTTTGAATGTACAAAATCTGAATTTGAGAAAGTTTTATGTACAAATGATGATCATGTTATTTCAAAGACATATACACTTTTGTTAAAGTATGAGACTGAAGATTAACTGGTAAAATATTGTATGATAAAGTGGGCTCAAAATTTTGGATATAACATTACTATGGATCAGTGGGAGAATAGGTGGTTGAAAGGCTTGAAATTTTCATTATGTGCCAGATTAAAAGAATTTTTTTACAAAATGATGTATAGATGGCATATATCTCCGTCAAAATTGACAAAAATGTATAAAGGGACATCAGGAAGGTGCTGGAAATGTGAAGAACAGGAAGGAACTTTTTATCATTTATGGTGGACATGTAAAAAAGCGAAATCCTTTTAGGTACAAATGCATAAGGTAATGCAAAATGTACTGAAGATTAAAATTAGGGGTGTGCAATGGGTCAGGTCCTATCCACGATCCGGACCCAATCCAGGGGAAATCGGATAAAATTATCCGATCTGCTCCCCAGCACCTGGATCGGCGATCCGATCCGAACCAAAAAGGACCCGATCCGGATCACGTTGGTGCCAGTGGACAGCAGCGGATGGTCCCGGCAAGTAAGGAGCGTGAAGGGGAGGAGGGGGCTTATCTGCCGGGGTCGTCTGCTGCCGTTCGCTGGCGCCCGCGGGCGCCAGCGGTCAGGATCAGAAGGCCCCTGCAGGTAAGAAGTGCAAGGGGGGAGGGACAGGGAGGGGGAGTTAGGCCCCCACTCACCCCCCGCCACCATTTTTCCCCATAGACTTGCATTGGGGGAAAGCTTTCTTTCCCCCAATGCAAGTCTATGGGGAAAAATGGCGGCCGATCTGAAAATTGGACATCCGATTTTCGGATTGGGATTGGGTCCGATCCGGGGGACCTCCGATTTTGTTCTGATCTGATCCAGAACAAAATTGGAGGTCCTGATCCGGTCCCGATCTGATCCGGGGGGTCCGTGCACACCTCTAATTAAAATACAACTATGTCCAGAGTACTTTTTGTTTGTGATAATAGATGAACAGTTGACTCAAAGTTATGGAACTTTATTCTTATACATGATAACAGCAGCAAGATTAATATATGCCCAGAATTGGAAGACTGAGAGAGGAGGAATGGCTATTGAAAATTACAGAACTGGTGGAAATGGCAAAACTCACTGCAATAATAAAAGATAAAACAAGAAATGGGTTTACGGAGGAATGGAAACCTCTGATAGATTTTTTAAAAAGAGAGAGAAAGGAAGGACATATTTGCATGCGGATTCAGCAATTAAATTGGAAGAAAAACAATTGATAAAGATAGGGAAGTCACAAAATTCACTCACTATTTTGTTTCGGTTTTTATTAGTCTTATTTTGATAAAGCGTTAAGAAAACAGATATTTTTGTATGTTGGAGAAATTCGGAAGACCATTTTAATGTTGTATGTTGTATTGTTGTACTGTTGTATTGTTTGTGTTTTATCTTTGTTTGAAAATAATAAAAAGTTTTAAATTGGAAAAAAAACATTTTCAAAGTGTTATACCTTGCTTGTTGTAGATCTGACCCAGGAAATACAAATGTATTTCACTTTGAGCACATTATTACATAGGCCAGGCCTCCTCCCCAGCTGAGGCACCCACTGAACAATTGCCAAAAAAAGAGGAAATGTATCATGAAAAAAGAGGACACATAATTGCAAATGCTAATGTATATGTGTAGATGCAATTTGAAAAAATATCACTATGGAGGTGTTTACACCAGCCGTTTATTGCAGGATTGTATCGCAGTCATTGCTAACGGGTCCACCCCTCAGTTAGTCAGGAATATCGCTGACTGCTTTTGTCATGGTTTTTTTGTCTCTCTCGCTACAATCCTGAAGTCTGCGGCTGCTGTGCCCCCCCATCCTTTGTAAAGCTGTTGCTGTTCAGTGCAAGTTCCCAGCTTGGCGAACACTCAACCAGCTGCCATGGATGTGTCCAGTGGTTTCACAGGTATGTGGTAATGCACCCAGATGCCATTTTCACCACATGTTTTCAACGTGTATCAGCGTGTTTTGGCTCGAGGGTGTGAATTTTTTTTAACACAAACATATCTATCCGCAGCATCGCATATTTGATGGACTTCTTATCCACCCCATGTGCAGCTGTGATTTTGCGGTCGTGCACATCCCTCACGACTCATAAGAAAACAGCCCCATAGCCGCATCGTCTGTATAGACCCTCCCACTTCTGCCAATCCACATGCGGAAGTGCTGTCATGGGGCACACATCCTCCCGTAACAGCACTCCTGTCATTGCAGGAAACTTTGCTTGCATGTGCCCCGTGAGTGCCGATCGTGGAAGTGGGAAACCTTGCAATCACCCCCCCCCCCCTCCATTGCGAAAGGGCTGTAGGTGTAGAAACGGCCTGTAATTTAAATAGGAATATGCTACATCTCACTATCGTGGGGAAGACTTTGACCAGGTTACCTGTGTGCCTGTGCAGTCTGCTGTGCTGGTGGTAAGTTTTGATGGGCAACTTATCTTTACACCAGGCTTGGACTGGATAGCCCTTCAAATAGAAGACTGTCCTTTGTAAAGCTAGACACATGGCCACCCTATGCAGAACCACTCACACTAACAGTTCTTTCACCCAACCTCCATTTCTGTACCTACCCTAGCCCTATGAGCGTCTTTAGATGAGCGTTTTATAGCATGTTCTTGAGTGGCCACTCATGGATCTTTGCGGGACATTATGATGATGCAGCGAACTTCCTGAGTGTCTCCCACTCATATTGTTTTTCACGCTACAAAATAAGACCTGGAAAATCTGATTCTTCTTGGCTATAACAATAATTGGTGCTATTTCCTGCCACATTCAGGAGAGGTTGTACTATAAAACACCTATTGAATGGGCTACATGATCTCTGCTTGCTTCCTGTTTCTTCTCCATGTGATTCTGCCTGTCCCTTTTGTGGAAGAGAAGCAGGAAGTAAAGCAACAGTAAGGAATCGCGATTCCCCACCCCTTGTCTGAAAATGCTCCTTATATTGCCTGGCTCCCAATAAACATTGTAGTACAATTCTTACTTTAGTGGCATCCCTCCTTTCCTGTTGTCAGCCATGCCAAGGAAGCCATGCTGAGGGCTGTCACTGTGGCCTGGTAAAAACAAATCTCTGTCATGCAAGGTTTCTCAATATCTGTGTATTTCTGCTTCAGAAAAGGGTGTTCTCCCAGCATGCTCTGTCATTTCATTATGCAAAAGCTGTTGCGTAAAGCAGCCCTGAGTCTTAAAACAAATCTCATCCCACTAGTCCTTTTGATTTTGGTGTACATGTGTGCATTCCAAGCAGTTCTTGGAGCTTCCTGCATCTGAGACCTCAAGGCCTCTTCACAGTCAAAAATATCAGCTCACACGGATGTGGAGAGATCTCCTCTCAATGACCTTTTTCTGATGGCCCCAAAATTTGCCCAACATTTCTCCACTCGAGACTATTTCAGAATCCTTTTAAATTCACCAATGTATCGGCCACCCAATTCTGGTGGTGCCCTCTGCCCCCATGGATCTTCCACAGCCTGGCTGGGTTGGCTCAAGACATTTTGCTGCCTGAGGTAGAACAATGTGTTTGTCAACTCCCTGCCCTCCCTCCTCCAATCACACAGAGAGTCAGGGTGTATTATACCGAAGACTGGCCAAATAATTTTGGCATCTGAGACAGAAAATCCCACGCATTGCTTCTTCCTAGGAGCAAAAATGCAATAAGAATAAAGAACAATTTGTTGCTCTTCCACAGAACTCAAACGGACACTTCTGTTGGCGTTGCAGCCATGTACCCTTCCAATATGTTTGTCACCTGGCCGACTGTTATTTCGGCATTGCCTTTTGTGTTAATTTGCTACATGCAGCCAAACCCTCTGTCTCCCCTGGTTTGTCTATGCTCCCCCAGAGGTCCCATCTTGCTTTGGAGGTGATACCGTTGTCTGGCATGGTTCCACCCAGACAGTGGCCCTTTCCACACCAGGCAAAATGCATGGGATGTCCCCCGGATTCTCCTTGTGAGTCCAAATGATGCACAGGGAGTCCCGGGGGGGGGGGGGGGGGCTCAGGATTTTTCTGGGAAAACCCAAACCAGAAAAATCCCAATTCTTCCACAGTCCAGGGAAGTTCCCGGGACCACGGAAGAATGTGCCCACCTATCCCAGGCGTAGCCACGCTTACTTACGAATAAGCGCGGCTGCAAACTGGGCACAGAGCTGCACTGTGCGGCTCCGTGCCCAGCAGGGGAGGGGGTGGCACCAGTTTTGCCACTCCAGGGAGGGTAGGGAGGGGGAGGGGCCCTGCGCCCATTCCCGATTTTTTGTTTTTTAAAAAACAACTCACCATTTCGCTGGAGCACTCGTGCACTCTTCTCCGGAACGAAAAAAATCAAAAGTGGCAGATGTGATGTGCAATGACCTGGGAGGGGCCCAGGTCATCGCACTGGTGATGAGGATTGGGTGCGCCAATCCCAGAAGTAGCTACTTCCTGGATCCCCCGCCCTGAGCCCTCTACACCCTCCAGAGTAGAAAGGGACACTGTGAGCAATATTGTGGGGAAGTGAGTACGGTGTTAATGACAAGGAACCCTTTACTCTGCACCCCACCCCATGAAGCTACTGCTGGCAGCAAACTGGCAGCTACAGGAGAAAATTGGAACTTTGGGAGGCATGTTTCTGTGGGAAATCGGTACAGGGAAAAGGAGTGAACCTCCCCACTGCAATGAAGTCTCAATCAGATCAGCTGCCCCCATGGCTCCTGCTAGTTAAACAACAATAACAATAACAAAAATCCCAATCCTTACCAGGAATTTATTGGGAGTTAGGTAATATTCAAAGATGTGTTTAGTATCACAAGTATTTTGACCCCCAACATCACAGTTCTCTAATGTTGATGGGGTGAACACTATTCTCCCAGAGAGAGCATCTCTAGCTCACTGGGTAACTTAAAAAGAGCATAAGGGGGTGTGGGAATGGAGTTTCCCAAAGACCCATTGGATGAACAATAAGTTCAGTCCTCTTCCCACCTATCCTAGGATAAGAGCAGAAAAGTCCCAATCCTGGGATTTCAAGCTGAACAGCAGCACAAATTTGATCTTGTTAGGTTCTGTGAAGCCTAAACAAAGGATAAGCAAGGCACTATCTTAGAAGGGTTTTGTTGTTGTTGTTAAATCAGATCACACAATAAACCGCTTTCAACCAGGGCAGTTCCAAGCAGAGAGATCAATTTAAATCTAGTGAAAAATAAAATAAAAAGTAAACCATTTTATAGATATGTAAGGGGAATTTTCACCCTCCTGATTCATCAACAGCATGCAGCTTTCGAACACATTTTCCTCTTCTCCCATTGCTGTTATTGAATCTTGTTCTCATGGGATTAGAATCATGGTCACATTTTGACTCTTTCTTGGCTTTGCCTCTCATCTACTAAAGATAGCTTTTTGAACAGCAAAATGTTAGTGCTTGACTTCCTTTTGTATTACAGCAGGAGCATTTCTATTGTTTAAGGCAGCTTCCTCAACCTGATGCTCCCCCGGATGTGTTGGACTACAACTCCTAGCATCCCCTGCCAGAAGCTAGGGGTGTTGGAAGTTGTAGTCCAGCACATCTGGAGAGCACTGGGTTGGGAAAGCTGGTCTAAGGCCCACTGGTGAGATCATGGCTGAGGTACAGATTTGAACCTGGGATTTCCTGACTCACAGGACACAGTATTGACTACTATTACCAACTCATTTGTGTATCTAAGAAGTGAAGTAAGCCACACAATCATAGTTATACATGCACTGGCTGCTGGCTGCTACACATGTGTGGAAGGAAACCACATCTGTAGTCAATAACCAGGTTTCACTTTTTACTGCCACCATTTCCACTGTTGAAGAGACAAGTTGCCTATCACTTTATGAACCCGCTTTGTCTCTTCAGCAGTGGGAACTGGGGTTGTACATTAGGCTGACTAGATAAAATCCAGGTCAGAGCTCATGTAATTTGTATGCAATTAGTTCCTGGTGAAATTCCCTCTTCATCACAACTGTTAAAGTTGCAGGGGCCCTGCCTTCTTTTGTATCTGGTCACTCTAGTATAGTGCATGCACCTTTAACTGTTGTGATGAAGAGGGAATTTCACCAGGAACTAATTGCATACAAATGACACTGGCTGAAATTCCCTTTTCTCTACAACTGTTAAAGTTACATGAGCCCTGACCTGGATTTTATCTGGTCACCCTATAATGTACATAGTTCCCCCAATTTGCCTCGGACTTCCAAATTAGCCCCAATTCAACTCAGGGTACCTTGGAACCATCCCAGCCCATTTCGGATTTGGTTTTGAATCCAAAGCAAGTTAACTGTTGCTGTTTCCCAGGTGACTGTGGGTGCCTGGGAAAGACGGACGGGAGGCCAACCGATCATCCATAGGATTCTCCTCCCCTCCTACTTGCCCCCTCCTCTCCTGCTTGCTCCCTGAACCCGGCAAGCTGCTGCCTTCTGCCTGCAGAACTTATCTGAAGCCTCCACTCATGCCAGCGAGCTGGCCATCCTCCAGGAGAGTCACTCTGACCTGCCATAGATCTAGTGTTGCAAACTACAGCAGCTGGAAATGGCCTTTTCTGGCTGCCATAGTTTGCAGCACAGTAGATCTATTGCAAGCCAAGCAGCTGTTGTTGGCAGAAGCAGAGGCTTCAGGTAAGTCTCACAGCTGGACAGACAGGGGATGCCCATTGGACCGAATTGGACCGAAATAATTCAGGTGTTTCGGGCCAAGGCACCTCAGTCCTGTCCGAATTAGTTTCCACACAATTTCTACAGGTGCTCTGATCACAAAGGCAAGTCAGCCAGAGAACAGGGTCCCCCTCTTCTTCTCATTTGCGACAAGAGAGTGGCACCCATGAAAGATGAGGAGAAATGAACAAAAGAAACTTTCCTGGGATTCCCATGGTGGAGAAAATATGCATGGTATAATTCAGCCTGTCCCAAGCTTGGCCATGTTGTCTGGGGACAATGGATGTTGTAATCCCTCTTATCTCAAGGGCTCCAAGTTGGGGAAGGCCTGCATAAGTGATCAGGGCAGCAGTGAAAATGTACAGGACAAGAGCAGATTATGAACAGACTGTAAAAAGGAAGTCAATAATCAGTTTCAGGGGAGAAGGATGCAGCGTTTCTCAAAAGTCAGAACTAGGCATGTGCAGTGGTTTCTTTCCAATCTCAGTTTCGTATTTTGTTTCCAACTAAAGGTGCCAGTGAAACATTGAATATGATTAGATGATAATGGGTAGGTGTGTGTGGAATTATGTACTCATGATAGATGAATTGGAGGACATGTTCACCTTCTGCCTTAAATTTCGACTTTGGCTGTGCAGGGAATAGCAGAGCCATGGCACAGTTGCTTTAATGAGCTCTAGACTCGGTTCCCCCTGGAGCCATATTTTAGTTCCCTGTTGCAATTGTGTGGTTTTTTTATAAACACCAACAAAATGAGCTTGTAATGTGTGTGTTTCCCCACTCCCATGGCTAAAATTATTATTGCCCACACACCTGCGGTAATATGCTTATACTGATTGCTGTGTGTAAATATTTTAATTACTTTTCTAAGAAAAAAATACCCTTAAAGAGATTTGCGAAAGTAATAAGGAGGAAAGCTTATTAATTAAACTACAATATAAAAAGGTACTAACAAGAAGACAAAAAACATTCCCAATGAAAACTGGAGTCCAAAAAGTCTTCCAGAGGTACAAAATAAGAAACACTGAGAAAACAAGTAGCTAACACCGAGGTTAAAAAAAAAAACCCATTGAAAAACCACAGACTTCCAAAACAAACAAATAAACAAACCACTAATAAAACCCCACAATTAAATTTATGGAGCATAACTGCAATCATATGCATAGTTACTTGGGAGTAAGCTCCATTGAGCTTAGTTGTGCTTACTTCTGACTGACTAGTTTTGGCTTCTAAAACATGGAAAGCTGTAACAAAAGCTCTTCAGTCAGCTGAAATGCAACCTTTAGTTTTTCATTAGAAATGCAAACAATATTACAAGGAAGTGTGACCGTTTAAACTACTGGCGTGAAGTAGGAACCCAATCAAAGACAAGGAAAAAAGTATCTAGCCTCCTTGTGATTTTCCTCATTCTCTAACTTTCTCTGTACTAGTAAAACTTGAAAGCCTCGTTATCGCTTCATTCACTTGCCAGAGCATGTCAGCTACCTTGGTGCTCTGGCAGAGGATGTCATTGTTGCTGTTCTGAAAAACAGGTCTCAGAACGGCACTCCTTCATTACACCACTGAACCTGCTACCTGACCCTTCTAACTGGATATGCCAGGAATTGAAGCTGGGACCTTCTGTAAGTAAAGCTCTGTATGTTTGCCACTGTGTTATCTTCCCTCTCCTTTGGGTCCTTAACTACTATAGCAGGGGTGGGTAACCTGTGGCCCTTCAGATATTGTTGGACAGCAACTCCCATCAGCCCTAGGCACGGTACCAGATTTAGGAACAAGCCAAGTAAGCCATGGCTTATGGCCTCATATTATGAGCGGCCTATAAATATGTTGGATATAACTAATCTATAAAATAACTAACATGAAATCATTTTGATTTAAATATGTTGGGAAGCCTGGTGTGACTTACAGCAAACTTGCCTTAGATAAAGTATGGCAACATAGCATTTGGCGGCAATAAACTCAGATTAGAGCCATTTTAGAATACCTTCAAATCAACTTATTTATAAGTACTTTTATACATGTCTTCAGAAAAGGCTGTCTAACGCTGTTTAACTACAAGCACTCCCTAATGCTGCTTAGTACTCTTTCATTACGCTTTCTGTATAATGTAATAAACTTTTTTCTCTTTATTTTTATGGTATGGTGCCTCTGAATCTTGACATGGCTTAAGGCCTCAGCATGTCTTAATCCAACCCTGCCTAGGCAGCACAGCCAAGGGCAAGGGATGATGGGGGGTGCAGTCCAACAACATCCAGAGCACCAAATGTGACCCACCCATATACTACAGCAAGCCAGGCAGGGAGTGCCATGCTTTGGGAGTCACATGGGAAAAGATCCATGCCATGTCCTAAAGAGGATGCAGGCAAATATAAATCAGGGAACTCAAGGCAAGATCTGAAAGCATGGAAATGTATGTATGGTGCGGAGTGTTCCCTAAGCTGCATAAGGAAATTCAAGAAACGTGTTTTCCTACAGCTTGGTCAAACTACTTACTATGGAGTGCATGACAAAATCTCCAAATCTTCTGCTTCCTTCTTCCACCAGCCATTTCTGCTGCTTGTTTCTGTTCCTTAGCTGCTAGGAACGTCCCGTTTTCTGTTGCCCAGGGGTGCTGGGTGTCCAAAAGTAGAACTTTGTTTTTATAAGCCAGGAGGCAAAGCCACAGGCCGGTTAAGCAAACCTGACAATTACTGGCTGACTGTTAAGCATGCTGGGAAGCAAACAGTCTCTCCAACGATACTGAAGGCTGCATTTCCTTTCCTTCCGGACTTACTTTAAAAAGTCTCCGTAGGGTCTTTGAAATATAAATTACTTTTATTTCAGCATTCTTGAATGTGGCAGGAAAAGCCGTGTAAGTAGCTGATTCATCTCTCAATGTAGACTTTTAATGTACTGGAAACAGAAAATGCACTAGTAATAAATATACTAAAAAAAGAAGGGAGAAACTATGTGGGAGATGGAGGCTGCCATGGCAATGAAGGGGGGGGGGGGGAAGTAACTTAATCCTTGAATAGTGGGATGTCGTACTAAAGAAATGGGTTGCAGCTGAATGAGTCCAAATCCTGCACATTCCCAGACTTCTATCTGTACACGATACCTCCAAGAATAAACACAGAAATACAGGCCTTGTTTTTACGCTCCTTCATTTCAGTCTAATGACATGCCAGAATTTTTGTATGAACCAGCCAGCAGCTTCAAACTTACTACATGGGAATTTATTTATTTATTTATTTATTTATTTATTTATTTTATTCCATTTATATACCGCCCCATAGCCGAAGCTCTCTGGGCGGTTTACAAAAATTAAAAACATTGAACATTAAAAACACCGATGTACAAAATTTAAAAGCATAAAGCATAAAAACAAGTTATAATTACAATATCCTTTAAAACAACAATTCTGTGTCAAAGCACAAAAACAACACAAAACCCTCATCATATGCTGTTAAATGCCTGGGAGAAGAGGAAAGATAACAATGTTGGCGCCAGGCGAGCCTCATCGGGGAGATCATTCCATAATTGGGGGGCCACCACTGAAAAGGCCCTCTCCCTTGTTGCCACCCTCCGTGCTTCCCTCGGAGTAGGCAACCGGAGGAGGACCTTAGATGTGGATCGTAGTGTACGGGTAGGTTCATGTCGGGAAAGGCGTTCCATCAGGTATTGTGGTCCCAAGCCATGTAAGGCTTTATAGGTTAGAACCAGCACCTTGAATTGGGCTCGGAAATGTATAGGCAGCCAATGCAAGTGGGCCAGAGTAGGTCTTATATGCTCAAACCTTCTGGTTCCTGTTATCAATCTGGCTGCTGCATTTTGCACAAGCTGCAGCTTCTGAACCGTCTTCAAAGGCAGCCCCACGTAGAGTCCATTGCAGTAATCCAACTTAGAGATTTCTGTCCAGATAGGGGCGTAGCTGAGCCACCAACCGAAGCTGGTAGAAGGCACTCAGTGCCACCGAGGCCACCTGAGCCTCAAGTGACAGAGATGGTTCTAGGAGAACCCCCAAGCTATGAACCCGCTCCTTCCGGGGGAGTGCAACCCCATCCAGAACAGGTTGAACACCCTCCATCTGGTAAGCAGAACTCCCCACTAACAACATCTCAGTCTTATCTGGATTGAGTTTCAGTTTGTTAGCCCTCATCCAGTCCATTGTCGCAGCCAGGCACTGGTTCAGCACATCCACAGCCTCACCTGCTGAAGATGAAAAGGAGAAATAGAGTCGTGTGTCATCAGCATACTGATGACAACGCACTCCAAAACTCCGGATGACTGCACTCAACAGTTTCATGTAGATGGTGAACAGCATGGGGGACAAGACTGACCCCTGCAGAACCCCATACTGGAGAATCCACGGGGCCGAGCAATGTCCCCCAAGCACCACCTTCTGGAGCCGCCCCACCAAGTAGGAGCGGAACCACTGCAATGCAGTGCCTCCCACTCCCAACTCAGCCAGTCATCACAGAAGGATACCATGGTCGATGGTATCAAAAGCCGCTGAAAGTCACACTCCCCCTGTCTTTCTCCTGACATAGGTCATCATACAGGGCCACCAAGGCTGTTTCCGTGCCAAAACCAGGTCTGAAGCCCTACTGAAATGATCCAGATAATCAGTCTCATCCAAGTGTGTCTGGAGCTGGCTCGCAACCACTCACTCAAGGACCTTGCCCAGGAATGGAATTTTTGCCACCGGTCTATAGTTATTAAGATTTTTGGGGTCTAGGGAAGATTTCTTCAGGTGTGGTCTCACTATTGCCTCCTTCAAAAGGTCTGGGACCACTCCCTCTCATAGAGAGGCATTGATCACTTCCCTGGCCCAGCCGGCTGTTCCATCCCTGGTAGCTTTTATTAGCCAAGAGGGGCAAGGATCCAATACAGAGGTGGTTGCACGAACCTGTCCAAGCACCTTGTCAACATTCTCGAGCTGTATCAACTGAAACTCATCCAAGAAAACAGGACAAGCCTGTGCTTTGGACACCTCGCTAGATTCACCTGCTATAACACTGGAGTCTAAGTCCTGGCGGATGCCCAAGATTTTATTCTGGAAGTGCCCAGCAAATTCAGTACAGCGGGCCTCAGATGGTTGTACCACATCCTTGGGACTGGCATGTAATAGCCTACCAGTGTTTGATTGCATCCATCAGGAATTCATCTCCATTTGTTGGAGATTCAACACTGGAGATTCAAACCAAATCAGGCTATTTGTCCATCAAGCCCAGGATTGTCTTTTCCAGCCTTCCCCTGCTAGGTGCTTGCCAGCTACAACTCCCATCAACCCCAGTTGGTGTGGCCAATGGTTGGGATGATGGGAGCTGTAGTCCAAAACATCCAGCAGTCAGCCAGAGGTCAAAGGAATAAGGAATCATGTTTCCTGGCCCTTTCAAAATTAGAGATGGTAGGGCAGGGTCCCCAAACTTTTTAGGCTGATGGGCACATTTGGAATTTTGAAACCACATAATGGGCACTCTCACAAGATAACTGCTGTGGGGAGGGGCTTGGCCATTAATAAAATGGCTACCATGATGGGCATAGCTGGCCAGAAATCACTTGTTTCCCAGAAGGCAAATTGGTGAGGTTAAAAGAAAAATAATTTGCACAAGATACAAGGCAGAACTGGGGGTTGCGCTCTAAAACACAAAGGGCTGTCTTCACGGCACCAGTTGGCGCCACTCCACTGCCAAACCCTGCAGTTTCACTGGTGAGGGGCAGTGGCAAGTTATACAGATGAAGGGAGGCCGCGCGGGCTTTCTGATGGCCATTAGGCTCACCAGGCCCACCTCTTCTCCCTCCTGCAGCTTCTGGTGACCAATGGCAGGTCGCCTTCAGACTGGGAACTCCCCCTGAAGCAGCGCCCAAGCAAGGACAGATGGCGAAGAGCTGCACTGACCTCGCTTGAGCAGGAAAAGTTGGGATAAGTCCTTGACTTTTCTACTCCGCATCTTTGGCTCTTTGCCCTGGGATGGCTCCGAATCGGCAGCTGTGTCATATAACTGATGCAGCATGGATTCAGAGCCACCCCGGGGCAAAGACAATGTATAGACAGCCCACAAAACACTCTTTTGAATCCAAATAACTGTGGTCCTGGAGGTCAGCATTTAGCAGCATACCAGCTTCCCAGTTTTTTTTTGGGGGGGGGGGGGTGTTAATCTTTAAGAAGAAGAAAAAAGGTCAGGGAGCCCAGTGGACATTTGGTGCCCCCATTTGGTGCCCACAAGTGTCACATTGTAAATTGCTGTGCTAGACATTGAACCTGGGGTCTTCTGCATGGTAGGTTACTGAACTACAGGGCTTCCCCAAATACTGCATAGTCTTATTTGTTCCTTCAACCCAAGCTGTTAAATATATGGATATTTGGTCGTCTTTTCTTTAAACTTTTGCAAAATCTCCCCCTTTTTCTTTTTTCTATTTCTTTTCCATCTTCTTTTTAGAATGTTGTACTGGATGGAATATTGATATTTCTATGCATGTAATTTCTTGTTCTCTTTTATTTTTATTTTCACGATTTGTTTTTCTTTGTTTGTTTTTTGTTCTGTTAAATACACAATGAAAAGGGAAAAAAAGATTAAATAAAAAAATCTGTTTGGGGCTTTCCTTTTGGAAATGCACCACTTTACAAAAAAAAAAGAAAGAAAGAAAAGAAACCAGAATCAAAACGAAGTGAGGAAATTTTCACAATGTTTGTCCTCATGGAGACAGTTCGCAGCTTCTGTGTTCCACATGAAATACCATGGGGAACACTATCCCAAATTAACATTCCATTTCTGGGAACCTGTCACTGAAATTAGAGCCTTGTTATGATGTTGCTTCATGGTCACTGCAACCTCCCTCACTCCCTGTGTAGGCCATAGGGTGCCAAAATGAAGTTACGAGACAGACCAGGCATGTAACTGGTAATAGGACTGAGGAGCTTTTTGCATAGCAGGAATCAAAGTGTGGATGTTTTACTCACACTCCAAAAGAGGATCCAGGCAAACTCTACTTACTCTTTTTCCTCTCACAGAAATTGTTCTCCCACCGTCTTTGGTTAATCGATGGGAGCTTAGGACAAATGCCTCCTAAGTGTGGATGCTGAAACACTGCCTCCTATATATGTGGAGCTGCAGAGACCTCAGAGGCCCTTCTCTCACAGAAGGCAGATTCTGGATCCAACCTCTTGTTTCAAGACCTTTTCTAAACCAGGCTGTTTAACCCACTGCTGCTACTTCTGATTTTGTTGTAGAATTAAGATGGGAGCTCTCAAAGAAGTTATTTTCCTTTCTGTCTTTCCATGCTTTCCACTATATAACCTTTAGGTGGAGCTGTGGTGTAGCAGAATAACACAACTACACTGGTGGGGACTTGCACTTTGTTTTGTGATGCCAAAAAATACCCGATTTTCTCTGCTCCAACCTACACTCCTTCCCCTGAAAGTGTTCTTAAAAAGAAGAAGAGAAACTGTAAGGTCATGACATTCTCTAAAGTACTCATAAACAACTATGAGTGAGGGATGAGTAGTGCACAATAATATCCACATCTAGAAAAGCTAGAAGTGGTCATACTGCCTTAACCCTTTCGTTTTTAGTTTCATGTGTAACAGCAACTCTTTCTTCTCCTTTGTACTCTGGTTAGTGCAAAGGTACTAGACTGATGAAGAATTAGCCACATTTACCATTTGCCGTCAGCATAGCTCACTTTTCGTATCTGAGCAACCATATCAGCAATAAACCCTAATAAATATGTATTACAAGCAAAGCACATTGATAGTGTTTATTATACTACTTGTTTTGTTTTCTCTCTTTGCAAAACAATATATGGAAACAAATCTGACATCAGAAACAAAGGGCAATATCCAGAAGCAAGTGGGAGAACACTTCTTCGGGAATAAGTCCCATTGCACACAATAACCCTGCATAGGATCAGAATACTGGGTTGATCTCAGCTGATGACTGAATGAACACCCCAATGAACACTGCCCGGGAATAACTCCCACTGAATTCAGTAGGGGCTGTCTATACAAAGTCGCATTGGCGCCTCAAGACCCCACTATCCCATACTTGCTCTCCTGCAGGATTGTCCCCATGCCAAGGAGCGCAAATGCGGGGTTTGAAATCTCACTGGGAGGAGGAGGGGGCACCACACCCCCATGCGCCCCATTCCTTCCCCCCATTTTTCTCTCCTCCTCCTCCCCACTGCCAAAGAGAAAGCAGTTGCTGAGGGGGGGGAGTCTGCACCTCGCTCCATTTTTAAATATATGTATACATATATATCTTTTTTGTTTTAATATGAAGCTCCGCTGGTCCACGGAGGTGCAGAGGCAGTCCAGCAACCATTCAGCTTGCTGGACAGTCCCCTGTCCTGGTGCGCCCATGCCTTGCCCCAAGTTTTTTTTTAAACCATTTTTCTTTTACTGCGAAACTCCATAGGGTCTGCGGAGGTGGCCCAGCGGCCTTCAGCTCGCTGGGATGCCCCCTTCCCCATCCAAAGGCGACCAATCAGGGACCACCATTGGCCAGGCCACCCCTCCACTGTAACACTGGAGCAAAGCGACAGATGGCAAATGCATGTCTGCGCCTTGATCAGAGGAAAACGTTGGGGTAAGTCCCCGACCTTTTTAAAGTAGCGCTTTGGGGGAAATACCCTGGGATGGCTCCACGATGGCTGCTGTGTCATATAAATGACACAGAGCCACTGCAGATCCACCCCCAGCATTTCCCCTTGTCAAGACAAGCCCTAGGACTTATTTCTGAATAGACATGCCTGGAATTTCACTGTTAGTCTGAGCAGCTGGTGGGGAGCATCACTTAAAACAATGGGATGTTTCTGAGACTATTCAAGATTTAGATGCGTGGCAGTACAATCCTTATTCAGAAATAAGCCCCACCAAATTCAATTGGATTTATTTTTTAGGATTTTTCTTTTACTGTTGTTCAACAAAAAATGGTTTACATAGTAAAAAGTAGCTAATGCAAACATGTGTTCAATAAAGTTGTTTACATTCTCAGCAGGCACAGGCTTCAGAGGTAGATCTTCCATCCTTGAACAAAGGAACAAAGGATCGTCTACCCTATGCAAGTTCTGGCTGTCTTGGAGAGCATCCTCTCCCTAGAAGCACCCATTGCCATGCCTAAATCCAATCTGGAAGGGATCAGATAAAGCCAGTGGGGCACAGGATGGGGCTGCTCCTGCCATACAGTTCTTCCCTCAGTTGACCTGGTATCAGTTGGATTCCTCATAGGAGGGGAATCCCTCCTCCCTCGCTGATTCCAGTGGTGTTCCCGGCTATTTATTATTTATTATTTATTTATTTATTGCATTTTTATACTGCCCCATAGCCGAAGCTCCTGCAAAAAGCCAACCTTGCCCAGAAACATATGCCCCCCCCCCCCAGATCAGATCCAGGCATAGAGCAGGTAACAGTGTCCAGTCTAGGATGGCAGGGATGCTCCCAATTAATAGGACTCAGTCTTCCCTACCCCCAGCCTACTCTGCCAGCATGGTGGCTTGTGCTCCTGCACAATGGTGGAAGAGCACAAGCCACAGTGCAAGGCGGCAGCTCATGCTCCATCCCAGCAACAGTGCATGGCGGCTTTTCTTTCTCCACTGTAGCAGTGCACGGTGGCAGCTTATGCTTCCCCAGCATCAGGATATGGTGGTGGCTTGTACTCCCCACTAGTGGCAGGGAACGGCAGGAGGTCTTGGACCAGCCCCACTTCACGCAGTCAGCTTGAGGTGAGGATGTCATGTGAGCATTCACTTTTCCCTCTCCAAAGCCACACGGTCTTCTCGATTTCAGCCAATGCATTTAGGATCAGGCAGCCAATCACCCCTCCTCCTCCTCCTCCTCCTCCTCCTCCTCCTCCTCCTCCTCCTCCTCCTCCTCCTTTGTAGTGACAAACTGAGCACGAGCCCTTCAGTAAATTCAAATACATCCCATCCCAGTGCCAACCTGTGAAGCCCATTTTCAAGTTAACTCTATGCCTGCAATATTCAGATTTGCTGTTGTTCAAAAACGCATACACTCTCCTCCTAAATATAATTCTACAGTGGTAAGGTAATTCTCATGAGCCAGTACAGCACTGATGTTCATGGTGTATTCAAAATGATCAACAGTGAATCATTATTTAAAAATCAAGCTGCCTCTCTTCCATTGTGTTTTTGCAGATGCATCAATACAAAATGATTGAATTTCGTCTTTCATTAGAATCTATGACTCCAAGAGGGCTGCGGCTAGAACCAAAGTACTTCATTTCTAATGCAGTTTGACATTATCACAGACATTATGGAAGAACAAGGATGTTTATATTAAGGGGACCTAGCATTTTTATTGAAAATTACACTCTGACTGCCCTGCTCCTACATCTTGCATACCCTCCAGCATTTCAGAAAAGAAAACAGGATTGCTCTGGCCAAGCCTGTTCTGTCTTGTTTTCTGAAGCAGAGAGTATATTATTAAACTGACAATAACAGTTTACTAGCTGCACCTATCTAGTTATTACAAGTGGGTATTTGTTAAAGAGTGACACAAGATACCCAAACTTCCCCCACCTTTAGTATTGTTGTAGACGTACTACCCAATTGATGAGCAGGGAGAGTAGGGAAGGAAAGTAGTTGAGTGACTGACAGGTCCACCATCGAATCCTAAGGCATGTTTTATCAGGGCCTCCAATCACTGTGCTTTGGAGAGGGCAAGAATGTCACCATGAGATGTGCATTCTTCCAACACCACCAAGCTTCATTATGTGTGGGGGATCCATAAATTGGTTGTCAACCATTCTAACTCCCTAGCCTCTGCACCTATCCTTCTGAAACTTTGCAGGTTTCTTTCCTGGAGACATCTTGATCATGTGTGCCATTTTCATACAAATTTCCCCAAAACCACAGTGGGAGGGAAGGGAAGCAAATCACAACACCCCCAAATTTCACGACTCCTTTCCACCTGAACCACTGCACTTCTACCTCTGAAATTTTGTACATTTCCTACTTAGGGACATCTCCAGGCTGTCTGTTATTTTCAGCACAATGCTCCACAAGGAATATAGGGGGATAGGTGTGTCCTCATTTAGAGACCCTCAAAATGTCTAGGCTGTTCTTGCACACACAAAAATCCCTACAGCTACCATGCTGAAATTTGTCAGGCTTGATTCCCTCAGAAGGCAATTTTTGTCCAACTCTGGCAGTTTCCTTTAAGAAAAAGAATCAAAATACAAAAGCACATAGCACCAAAAAAAACCCTCTGTACCTATTTTCCTGACATTTGACAGGCATAATTCTCTCCTAAGGGGCTACCATGCTTGCAACTATCACAGAATGAAAAGAGTTATAGCTATTTTTATTTTTATTTTTATTTCTCGTGAGAGTAAATGGGGAAGTACAAATACTCCAATTTCCAAACCACAACTCAAGTTTGGTACTGAGTCAAAGTGGACAGACTCCAAATCAGTCTGAAACTAAACAAAATGTTTTCCAAAGTGCCAAATAAGGGTCCAAGTCAAAGCTTGGGGTCAGTGCACACCTCTAGCCAATACAAGAGACAATAGGATCAGGTCATAAGTGTATAAACACGATAGTGCTTGAGTGACCCACTGAAAGTTACTGTTGAAAGAACCAGTAAAGTGGGGTATCTTCACAGCACCACTTTGGTCCCATTCTGCTGTTAAAATTTTCTTCCTTTCATTAAATCCTGTGTAACATGGATGGGGGCTGTCATCTTTGACCCACAGTGGCTATGAAATGGCACTGCATCGGTTACATGACGCAGCCGCCAATTCACAACCACCACAGGGCAAATAGATGAAAATGCACAGTAGAAAAGTCAGGGTAAGTTTTTCTTCAGAGTAAGGGCACTATGGCCCTTCTGCTATGTGACTTCACTCTAGCGAGGAGCCGGGGAAATCCGGGGTGGATGGTGACAGCTGATTGGTTGCCAGAAACTGAAGATGGGGAGGCGGGCTCTGGTACCCAGATGACCACTGGAAAAATCCACATAATCCAGCAATCTACTTTACGTGCCGCCACTCTGCAATAGTGAAACTGTGAGGTTTAGCAGCAGAGCAGGGCCAAAGTGGCACTGTGAAGACACCCCATTTTACAAGTCCTTCCAACAGCAACTTTTAAGCACTAACATATCATCTGCAAATGTGGGAGCAATATCTGCAGCTGTCATCAAAATCCCTTTACTATATAAACATTTTTTAAAAATATATCAGAGTAAAGTCAATTAGCAAGGGCCTTATCTTGATGAGCATGGGAGGAAAGCACAGTGCTCTTGTTCACCACAGTATGATGAAATTGGCTCTGCTCTGTCAATGTTACACGGCAGAGCCAGCCATTCCTAGAACTCAGTTTTTAAGTGCCAGGAAAACATACTTCTGGGTGGGGGTTGGAATGGGGTAGAACCAATGCCATCAGTGAAAGGGGGTTGTTACCCACCCTTCTCCAGCTTCCCCTGCTATTGGTAATATGAATGGGATTGTGAAGGAACTAATGCAGCAGATCTCTATTTTGATAAACTGGAGATGCACAGCTGTACAACAGCAGAGGAAAGAATAAAAGCCTCTGTATGCAACTCCAGAAATGCAGTGTTGGATATGTGGAAATGTTTCAAAGGGTGGTGGGTGGATTGGAACAGAGGCAAGGCTGAATACGAGGAAATGGGGTGATGGAAGGACCAGCAACATTTTCCTTGAGGAAGCAAAAATTCCCAATGATCCTAGACAGGATCTGAAGGCTCCCTATGAAAGCTCCACACAAGCCCAATTTCACTCCACCACCCCCATTTTCCCTCATTCCATCAAACTGTCAGGGAATAATAGCTCCCACCTTCTTCCCCCCATTATGCCCACTGTTCCATGAAGAAACAAAATCTCAAGGCAGGATCTCAAGGCTTGTTATGCACCGCTCTCCAGTCTCCCCCTGCTATTTATGAATGAGAATGGGAAGGAACTAATGCAGCAGATCTCTATTTTTATAAATCGGAGATGCGCGACGGCAAAGTAAAGAATAAAAGCTCTCCAGAAATGTGCAGGTTTGGATATGGACTGGGGTGAACTAACACAACATCAGAGAAGTGAAGTAAGCAGCAATAAGGAAGTGATGAGGTAGAAGGAGTAGCCCTACCCCTTGACCATGTCATGGCCAGGTCACAGCCATGCCCAAGATTTAATGCAGAGGAATGAGGGCACATTGCAGAGCCAACACATGGGAGCCTCTTCAACTAAAAAGAATATAGTAAAATGACTGTGCAATACTGCAATTTTTCGAGGTGAAAGTGGCTGGTTAAGTGCCTGCTGGCCACGATGCCATCTATCACCAAGGACCTGACAATGCACTCAAGCCACGGCCGGGGGGGGGGGGGGGTGAATACACCCCCAAACACTTGGACCATACAATTTGCTATGACCTTGCAGGCATAGGGTCACCATAATCTCTGTAAGCCTTTTACTCTAATTCATATCTTACTGGTATTGCACTGGAAGCAGGGAGCAAGCACAAGACAACTAATATTGATGGCTATTGTTTATCTGGTACTAGAAATCTAGTACTAAAAGGGTAACATTATTTTACTAACAAAAGACTGCAGATGGCTAATTTGGTCTAAAATTGTGAAATGACCTGACTCAGGGTCAGACACATAATTAAGTATTAGATTTATATTCCAGACTCATGATCCCTGGGCAAGAAGATTTTGAAGGTTTGACTCTACATTAATTGAATTTATCTCACTAACTACAACTCTAACTAAGGCCGTTATCACACACGAGGTTTAATGCACACCCACCTCGACTTTGCTTCACTTCTTCAGCGCTGGACTCGCATGACATCATCCCCATCGTGCTGTTCTTTCGCCCTGAGGTTGGGGTTAATAGTTTCTGTTTTGATGTATTCCTGAACGGGCAAAATCTGAAAGGCACAGGCAGGTATTGCAGGTATCACAGGTACCGCATCAATACCGAGCATAGGAAATGGAGGGGGAACCGCAGAAGCAAACTGGGGGGGGGGGGAATGTAGGTGTGATAAAGCCCTAAGACTTGCAAGATTGTCACTGAAGAAGAAAAAATTCAGCTGACTTTACAAGTGGTTTCACAGAGCTTGTTCAAAGCCATGGCATGCTGGCAGAGTGTATGAGCCAGATGAATGGAAGAACTGAGCATGCTCAGCCACCACTAAGAGGAGGAAAGTTGCTGCTTTGACATCTCATGGTGTGCACTTGCTGATAAGAAAATGTCCTTTCTCAATGCTAGTTGGGTGGGGGAAGGTGTAGTGCGAAGCACGAGTGACAATATGACCAGGAATGACCAAAGATAGGCTGACCATATGAAAAGGAGGACAGGGCTCATGTAACTTTAACTGTTTTAGAGAAAAGGGAATTTCAGCCAGTAACATTTGTATGCAATTAGTGAAATTCCCTCTTCATCACAACAGTTAAAGTTGCAGGGGCCCTGCCTTCTTTTGTATATGGTCACTCTAGTATAGTGCTTGCAACTTTAACTGTTGTGATGAAGAGGGAATTTCACCAGGAACTAACTGCATACAAATGACACTGGCTGAAATTCCCTTTTCTCTACAACTGTTAGTTACATGAGCCTTGTCCTCCTTTTCATATGGTCAGCCTACCAAAGATGACCTTGAGTTCAAAAGAAGATGTACCAGGGAGAAATATATCAATCAAGATAACATGCCTAGCTGACAGACTTCTACCCATGTTTTAGGAAACTTCAATTAATTCTTAGTAGTTGTGCCAGACATAAGCGTGCGCAGCACATTTCATTAGGTGGTGCCCCCAGGGATTTTTTAAGGTAAACTTGGGAGTAAATTCCATTTAACTAGGGTGACCATATTTTGGAAACCAAAAAGGAGGACATCATAGCTGACCCTCAAGGAGGTGTGCCCACCCCAACATGTCCAGCCCCCAAGGATGTGTGCCCATCCTGACATAACCATCCCCAAGAGTGTGTGACCTTGGTCACACATCTGATTTACTGAACTGTAAACCAGAATCTAAAAGTCAATAAAATATGATATCGTCGAGCATCTCTGAATCCTACAACTAAACCATTACTGTTGTGAAATGCAGTCAGAGCTTGAAAAAAGGGGGAAAGGGACAGAACTACAACATCACCACTTCCCATGTTTATTTTACAAACATTCCTCTCAAAAACAAAAGTGGGTTACATCACCATCAAAGAATACAAATGCTGAGATTTCAGCAGGCATTATGACACACTTCAAATGACATCTTTGCAGCCATAAAGGCTAGAATCCTTTTTTAAAAGAAAAACTCAGATTTTCAGGTGGCTGAACTCTGGGTCCAGCAGTATCACATTCTGCATTTCTGGCTATTACAGAAACAGATCAGATCACCAGTCCAATTGCTAGTCCCCACCAGAGCAAACACATTGAAGCAATGAAACTTAGATAAGTGTGGACTTAACAAGTTCCCATTGATTCACTGTGTCTATTCTAGTTAGGAGTAGCAACTGGATTTAGGCCTCCAAGTTGTATGCATCCCTCTTGAAGTGTGGTGCCCAGAACTGGATGCAATATTCAAGATGAGGCCTAACCAGTGCCAAATAAAGGGGTGCCAGTACCTCATGCAATTTGGAAGCTATACTCTATTAATGCATCTCAAAATAGCATTAGCTTTTTTTGCAGCCACATCACACTGTTGGCTCATATTCAGCTTGTGATCTACAACACATGCAAGTGAAATGATCCAAAGTTATTGCCTTGTCTGAAAAGCTATGTAGGAACATTGAGTAGCTGTAAAAGGCACGGGGTCATATGTTATACATCATAATGTTGTACATTTTGATATATACATGAAAATACTTGCAGGTGATATATAAAAGAACTGGCAAGAAAGTTCAGAGACTTGGGCACCTGGGTAAGCAGAAATAGGAGCAATAAGCAGAGGTGGAGTCTGAACATCCAAAACACAAAACTCTGTGTCCTTTGAATCCACATTTGTTTGCTTCTGCAGAAACCCATTTTTAAAAAAGCAAAGTGAAGCATATTGGCTGGTAATTAGACCGAGGTTCTGTGTGCAAAGCAGAAAACCACTCCTTTGAGCCTGCAGTTCGAGCCCCCACCTCACCCCTCGCACCTTCAACCTTAGGTTTCCTGCTGCTCAGCTACCAGCAGCCCACCTGCGCTGCCCGCCGCCTGCCCACCCGACCTGCCCGCTACTCGCTCACCCACCGCTCGCTTGCTCGCTCGACCACCACCCGCTGCTCGACCGCCCACATGCCCTGCCCTCTGCCTGCCCACGCTGCCTGCCCATCCTGCCTTACCCCCAGGCCCATGCTGCTGCTGCTGCTGCCTCCTTTTTTGCTGCTCGTACTCAGACCCTGCCTCTCCCACAAGTCTCGCAAGATGGGGACGAAATGTCAGAAGTCTCATCCTGAAGTATCGCGAGACTGGGGGAGAGGAGAGAGCAGGTAAGCTGTGACTGCTCCATTCCCCCCCCCCCCCGCACCTTTCCCAGTATGAAAGGGTCTCTTAACACTTGAAGTAAGCAGGCCGTGTGTTCTCTAGAGGCATTGAGATCACCTAATGCCATTAACGTGGCTGGAAGAATCCTCCCAGCCACGCTAATGGCGTTAGGTGATCTCCACGCTTTCCGGAGCTCTGGAGAACGCGCGGCCTGCTCTGCCCCCTCCTCCACCCCCTCCCACCTTTCCCAGTGTGAAAGGGCCTCTTAATTCAAGCATTAAGAGACCCTTTCATACTGGGAAAGGTGCAGGGGGGAGGGGGCAGAGGAGGCCACACATTGTCCGAAGTTCCGGAAAGTGTGCAGGTGGCCTATGCTATTAGCGTGTTAGTCATGCTAATAGTGTAGGCCAGCTGTGCACTTTCCATCACTTCGGACAACGCATGGCCTGCTTCCCACCCTTCTCTCCATGCCGCACCTTTCCCGGACTTTTCATTAGGTGGTGCCTGGGCACCAAGTGAACCACCTGTGCGCACGCCTATGTTCCCCAAAACATACGGGCATAAAACATATAATTGGGAAAGACAGATAAAGATACCTAGGGTGACCAGATAAAATCCAGGTCAGGGCTCATGTAACTTTAACAGTTGTGGAGAAAAGGGAATTTCAACCAGTGTTATTTGTATGCGATTAGTTCCTGGTGAAATTCCCTCTTCATCACAACCGTTAAAGTTGCAGAGACCCTGCCTTCTTTTGTATCTGGTCACTCTAGTATAGTGCCTGCAACTTTAACGGTTGTGATGAAGAGGGAATATCACCAGGAACTAATTGCATACAAATGACACTCGCTGAAATTCCCTCTTCTCTACAACTGTTAAAGTTACATGAGTCCTGACCTGGATTTTATCTGGCCAGCCTAAGATACTGTGACATGAAGGGTTAAATTTTGAATAATGTTAGCTGCTGCAAAGCCTGTTTTTTTCTTTCCTGAGGAATTTTTGCTGTGCTAGGTTTAACCTTGTAGAAGATGTGTTGTTATCTATAGTAGATTCCTTTCTTTGCTGAAGCTAGAATAACGGTTCTTTGATTCTGTGTGAAAACTGAGAAGTCAGACAGTCTCGTTATCTTTGTTTCACTTTTATGAATATTGACATTGTTCTGTATGCCTCCTTGACCAGAATAAACTATAAAAATGAGTGACACACAAAGGCCGGGGCCACTCCCTTTATTTTCGCTACTGGAGCAAAAGGGAGCTGGACCTCAGCGCTGAGTTTTGAATAAAGAAAGTTAAACCTCCTCCGCCATCTGACTTTTATTTTAAGTTGGTCAGCCTACAATACCTTACTTCTGATCGGTGAGCAAGTGGTCTAACCACAAACACACACAACCAGAGCAAATGTATAATAGTACAGGTTGCAAAGGCCTGGGCCTCCTCCTCCTTCTCCTCCTCCTCCTGCTGCTGCTGTTGCTACTGCTGCTGCTGCTGAACTGCATTCCATGTGCCTCAGGATTTGGGTAACTATGGATTTCTTTGAGCTCTTAGACTTTGAGGCTTAGAATATTTTCTGAAGTTGAAATTTCTGGTGTTGGATCCTAGAGTATTTTCAGAACATGGGATTTGGACTTATTTCTGAGGATGGGACTTAGAATTATTTCCAAGTCCTGGGTTTTCCTTTTCATTCTAGCTTCTGCCTTTATTCTTTACATGCCTAGAAGACCTTAATAATGCCTTAGCTTGGTTTCCAAATTCAAGTAATGTGCAGGAGGAGGTAAAGGAGAGTTAAGAAAGAGGTTTTAGAGGAGGGCATTTTATTTTAGCTTGAAACCACAAGTAGTAAGCAGGAGAGGATAAGAAGGAGTCATAACAACATTAAAAGCTCAAACTGTTATCTTATTAGCTAAAATCATACCAGCTTCAGCAATTGCAATTCTTTTACTTAATCTTCTGTTTTTGTTGCATCATCTTTCCCTATACCTAAGGCTTCTAATGCTCATATAACCGCCATGCCACTGCATAATGTTGATTTTGTAATTTTCTAAAATAAATATAAACAGATTTATATTTACAGTTGTGACTGTGGTAATGTTTATCTGTTTGGATTAGCACTAGTTACCCATGGGGGTGTTTCGGACCCATTTGGTGTAGGTTCTGAAGTTAAACAGGACCAAATTTACAGGTATTGCAGAGGTTGGGTTCGGGTCCTGAGCACTGCACAAAGGTCCTAGGTGGGTCTTCATCCTCGGGCTGACATCCTTAAAATTGGTTGTATGCATCTGCAACAAACATGAAAGCACATGATCCAACCAATCCTTCCGTTTAAACAATCCCTCTTGTTCTTTGCTATTAAAGGTCAAATAATACAGCCAATATAATACAACAACTTGGAACTATGGTTTCAAACAATACATTCCCATCCCTCCTGCCCTGAACCTGGAACTAGAAGACAAATAAAAAGCAGGACAAAATTACTGCTGTGCCCAAAAATTATTCCATATTCATTTTTTTTTCTCATTCTCATTCTATTTGATAGAAAAGACATTGCTTTCAAAAAAATTAAAAATAAAGAACATTTTGGAGAAATTCTGATGGGTTGGATTCATGGTCGTTGCACTTACCTTATGGCTGAGGAATGTGTATGAGTGTCCTATGTTTCATGGAACATTAATCCCTGTGGCTACCCAAACTTCAGTTAAAGCACAGAGGAAGAGTTTATGAGGTAATTCTTCCCAATGGGCTTTGTCAGTTCAGGTATAAGTATATATAGGTAGGTATATAAAACTGCCATAAGGTTTTGCTTATAAAAGCAGGATAGGTAACAGGATAGTATAGATAGGTATAGATGGGATAGGTAAGAGCCAAAGATTGGTTGTGTTGGCGATATCCAATTGCGTTCTTCCTTGTATGGCTAGCCCCACCAGTTCTGGTCCACCAGTGGAAAGGCCTGCCGGTCCCGATCCGCAAGCAGCCTCTACTGCTTGTGTAACGTGATCACGTGCTTCTGGGGGTGTCACATGGTATGAATGTAATGTGTATTGTTGATAAGAATTCATTGTATTTTATTGGAGTGCCCTTCCTAATTATCTGTATATGTTGACTAACTGTAAGTGATCAGTAACAGATGTGATGAGTTCTCTGTGTGTTGTGAGATAACTGTGAGTAATAGAAGTATTCTTAGAAATGAAAGAAGGCTGCCACGAATGAGTTAGGCTGCCTCTACAAGAGAAGTTTAAAGCTCTTTCAAGGCTGATTAAAATTTTTACCTCTACAAGAGAGGAGCGCAAATTGGGGGCTGAGGCGCTTTAAACATCCGATTATGCGCGTTAAACCACGAGTTTTAATTTGCAGCGGCAGTTAAAGCGCCTTACCGCCGTGTAAACATGCGATTCTCCGCATGTCAACAAGTTTAAAGCGTGTTTCGGTCCTCCTGGAATGCGCTTCGACGCTTCTCGTACAGAGGTATTAGCAGTAAATGCGCTTCTGCGAATATACGCATAATCGGGCAGGCAGGCGCCAAAGCGAATCCTTCTAGAGGAGGTCTGCGTCAAGCGCTGGAAGCAGAAGGTAGCTTAGCTTAGCTTAGCAGCGATACCTTCACCTATGTGTTACTACTGTCAGTGACAGACCCGGTTGCACTGAAAGAAATAGGAATAGTTTCATGACTACCTCTAAAACTTAAGATGAAGTCATCCATAAAAGAGTTATAAAAGCAGGAGTTAGAACTTAGAACTTATTGCCCAGAGAGATTGTGAGAAAACGAGATGCCTACCTAACATGATTACCTAAACTCTGCAAACCATGTTTGCCAGATTGGTACCTATAAGATCTTAATAATGATTGCTTTATTAGTTAAAAAGGATAGAACTTTAATTTTACTAAAGAATATGCTAGCCATGATTTTATTATGCTTCTAATAATCCTAATTGCATTGTATGTAGCACTGTGTTTTGCTTGTTTCATTATTGCACATTTGTTATTCTCTAATACTGTTTGAGCAATATATATATGGTGATACCACATTGTGTTACTTGACTTGAAAAAAGCTTCTCTGATGCTGCGTTAATTCACTCCAATTTGTATCCGAAACTGCACATTTCTGGAGGGAGCTTTCTTCTTTACTTTACTGATGCACAGCTGCACAATTCCACTTTATAAAAATAGAGATCTGCTGCATTAGTTCCTTCCCATTCCCATTCATACAGTGTAGCAGGGGGAGCCTGGAGGGAGGCAGTAACAAGCTTTCAGATCCTGCCCTGGACAACTTGGGATTTTTGCTTCTTCATGGAACAGTGAGCATAATGGGGGGAAAGGAGATGGGAAGTATTACTCCCTGACAGTTTTCTGGAATGGGGCAAAATTGAGGTGGTGGGGTGCTCTAACAGGGAGCCTCCCTATCCTGGTCTTGATAATGTGGGAGTTTTGCTTCCTCGAGGAAAATTGAAATATTCCCCTCATCACCCTATTTATTTATTGATTGATTGATTTATTTTATGACAATTATATACTGCCTTATAGCTGAAGCTCTCTGGGCGGTTTACAAAAATTAAAAATACTGAATATTTAAAAAGTAATATACAAAAATTAAAACAAACTACATCTCATTTAAAACTGTCCAGGGGTCAGTTAAAAAGCTCAACATATGCTGTTAAATGCCTGGGAGAAGAGAAAAGTCTTCACCTGGTGACGAAAATATGGTGCCATTGCCTCTGTTCCAATCCATTTTTTTTCCCCTTTGGAACATTTCCACATATCCAAAACTGTACATTTCTGGAGTTGCATACTGGCAGCTTTTATTCTTTCCTTTGCCATTGCACAGCTACACATCTCCAGTTTATCAAAATAGAGATCTGCCGCATTAGTTCCTTCCCAACCCCATTTATACTACCAGCAGCAGGGGGAGTCTGGGGAGGGGCAGGTAACAACCCTCTCTCATTGATGACGTTGGCTCTACTCCACCCCACCCTGAAGTATGTTTTTTCCCGGCACTGAAAAACTGGGTTCTAGGGATGGCTGGCTCCACCGTGTAACATTGAAAGAGCAGTCAATTTCATCATACTGTGGAGAATAAGAGCAATGTGCTTTCCTCCCATGCTCATCAAGATGAGGCCCTGCACACAACATTGCCCTCATACTTGTATTGTGGAGGATGCAAAATGAGAGCTAAGTTGTCAACACAGTTGATATTGTTGCCGCTTACAGTGGCATGGCAAAACCCCTGAAAACCCTTAGGAAAAAGAAAGAATCTGTATTATAACCCCGACTAATGTCTGTGAGAAACTGTTAGAGAATTTCCTCTCCCATTGGAGCAATTCAGGAAGCCATTTGTGCCCAGCTCTAGACAAAATCATAGAAAAGGAGATAATAATGACAAAGACAGGAACTTGATTACCTGTCACACTTAAATGGAAACATGGATGCTTCCATAATAATAGGGATGCAGTTTTTATTCTGTGTTTGTTCTGTTTTTAATTGTCTTTTAATGCATTTGTTTTATTATAGTTTTAGTCATGTTTTAGATATGATTGCAAGCTACCTTGAGTGCCATTTTTCTTGGTAGAAAGGTGGAACACAAATAAAATAAACAAAACAAAATAAATGCCAGATAGTGCCACAGGAGAAGAAGAATAAGGTCCTAGTCACTGATCTCCAAAAAGGTCCAAAATTTCATAAATTCTCTCTGTGCAAACCATCTCCTACCTGATGTCTTCCAGTTATGTTTAACTAGAGCTTCTACCATGCCCAGGATGATGGAAGTTGTGGTCCAACTTGGAGGCACCAAGTTGGAGGAGACTGCTCTATACTGTCCTGCTTGAAACATACCACTCTTCCTTTGCTGGTAGATTGCGATCCATGGCTACCTATCTGGAGTGTTGGGTGATTTCCAGCATTGCAATATAAAGCTTATAAACAAAGATGGCTGCTTGGAATATTCTTTCCTTTCATTGGAGATCTGCTTCCTTTTTCTTCATGTAACACCTTTTCTCTCCTCTTACCAGCTCCTAAACAGTGCATAGATTTTATGTTGTCTTTATGCTTAAGAGTAGAATTCTTATACTCACAACCCCCAAATTAATTTAAAGACTTGACATTGGAGGACATCGTTTTTGGCCATTTCTTGGAAACTCTCCAGATGTGCCCAAGTGTTTGCTGACTTTTGTGGTGTCCAGTTGTGAGACTGAACTGGGTACAAACGTTATAGTTTTAACTATTACAGCTGTGATAACTTAGTATTATTTTGCTTCATATAAGGAGAGCTGAACTCACTTGGAGTTTCTGGGTAACAAATGTTTATGCAAGATGGCCATAAAATCTCAGCTGTTCCTCATCAGACACAACTTCCTTCATTCTTCACTGTTATTTCTTCATTCCAGTTTTCCCAAACCTAAAAGGGGGAAAAATAACCTAGTATTTTCCTGCGGTGATACAAGTTGCAACATCTGAGGTGTTGACTTTAAAATGTTTTAGAACAAAATGCCAGTATTATGAATCATGGAAGAACTTCTCAGTTTTCCAACAAGAAAACTCTTTCATGGGAGGAAAATGTCTTTGGTTACATAAGTCCCTTCCCCCTACACCAGACTCAAGACTAATTCAAACCAAGTTAATTTGGGGGATATGCAATATGAGACTCCAAAATTACAGACTTCAAATATTGTATAGGAGGGGGAATCTGCAAAATTGGTACCAGATTTTTATTAAGCAGGTAACATAAACTACACATAGACTGGAGTCTAGAGAAGCAGTGGCCAAAGATACTGAGGTGCTCATCATGATAGTTCCAATGGGGTGTCATCAGATGAGTGTTTTATCGCACACTCGTTACTGCCCACTCACAGTTTTTTGCGTGTCCTTTTGACAATGCCATCCACCTCCTGCACGTCTACCACCTATTCTGGGTCTTTTTTCCGCAACAAAATAAACCCCGGTAAATCCGACTTATTTTTTTTAAGTGAAACTCGACGCCACTTCCTGCTGTGTGCAGGAAAAGCAGAGCAATAAAAACACCCACTGAATGGGTCACATTGTCATTGCTGCTTCCTCTTTCTTTCCCTGTGTAAAGAAATTGTTGCTATTGTGGGACAGCAGCAGGAGATCATAGCAATGGTAGGAAAACATGATTTCCCCCATCTGATGATGCTCATAGTCTTGCCCGCACTCAGATTATACAGCAACAACAAAAATAAAAGTCATATTTCTTATGTGGCAGACTCATTAGCTCCCATCCCAGTCCCCACAGCACCCAGGAGAGTGCAGGTGAGTAAGTGAGAGGATGAGGTAGCTGTTCATTTCATGACAAACTCTCTATCTTGCAGTGAACCATCCAAAGACAGAGCGAGAGAGAACTAGGGTGGTCGGGTGGCCTCTTGTACAGTCCTCTGTTTGCAGGGCTGCCAGAGGGCCACCCTGAATTTCCAGATGTCCTCTGTTTAAAGAGTTGTCCAGTCCAATTCCAGTTTAAAGAGAAAGAACCCTAAGAGCTGTTGCCCATCAACAGTTAGCGCCAGGGCAGCAGATTGAACAGGAGGCACACAGGTCACAGTCTTCCACAGTATGGTGGGATATACTGTACATTTATTTAAATTATAGTAATTATTTCTAAATCTGCATTTATACCTATTAGCATATGCAAATGTTATGCAAATGTGTATCATCCTTTGTTCTCTTTTTTGGCGATTCATAACTGGAGTGAACAGACAGAAGCAGCTGCCTGCGCTTTCTCTCTAGGCAGCACACAGGCTGAACTGTCCCCACTGCAGTGCCCAGAGATGGTGAGCCAAAGAGAGGATGTGGAAGCAGCTGCTGCCTTATCAAGCTTCAACAGTTCCAAATCCATCACCCCACTACTACTGCCAAAGCAGCAGAGCTCAGAGGAGGACTCACTGCCTGTGTGTTTGTGTTCCAGGGGCTTCCTGGCTGGTGGGAAAGGGTAGTTCCTGCAACCTCTTCTCCAACCTCTATTTCAGAGCAGTGGATAGGAGACAAAATTGCTATTTGTTATTTGTTGCTTGCTGCTAATTGCCTACTTTTCCTTCAAAATAAAAAGTGCCAGTTTGACCCTTAGCTGTGCCTACCAATAATTAACCTACCTAACCAAGCTAGGAATGGAGATGCTACGAGGGGCACAGAGACATTAAACAACACAGGAATTGCCACCATGATGTGTGAACCAGGCCTATGTGCCATTCTGGGATAGCTTAACCCAGGAATTGCTGGGGATGAGCAGACAGCATCGGCCGTGCACTTATCGTTTCCTTTTTTAATTAAGAACCCAGGAACATTCCTGGGTTGTTTTGTGATGCAGAAAGCTGGAAACTCTGGGTTGTTTATGAGGTAAATAATCCAGAGTTTACTCAACAATTGCCCATGATTTGGTGTAAGGTTATCTCTAAGTTGTTTAACCCATGAATTACCCAGAATTTCCAGGTACTCACATCACGAAACAACCCAAGAATGGGGTATTTCTGTGTTGTTAATTAAAAGCTGAAGTGACAAGAGCGCAGCTTGCATGCTCCTCTTATCCCTGCTTCCCTGATGTGTGAAACAGCTCTTATACTCACCTAACATTTGGAGGATTAAGGAAAACAACCCAATTGGAGGTAGGGCGGCCGGTGAGGCAGCCTGGAGTGAGAACTAGCTATGAAGACACAGGAAATATTTACAGAGCAGAGACTGCCCATTCCCAACCAGAGTTCCTTTAAAAAAAAAATAAAACCAGTGAGATGAACCCCCCACACACAATCACTCCACCACCTTTCCCTCAGAGGCCCCCTCCACAAGGATGCGCTTTTGCGCCCGGTTCCGCGATTATGCGCATTATCGCGGAGGCGCTTTTACTCCTAATCCCTCTGCACCGGAGGCGGCGAGAGGCGGCGAAGCGCATTAATTCATGTCCAAAAAGCGCTTTACAAGCAGTTAATGCGCGTAATCGCTTGTTCACACCGCGAAAATGCGCTTTAACGGCCGGAGCAAAATAAAAGTCGCTATTTAACGCGCGTTCGAAAATGCACATTATCGGGGAGATAACGCGCCTGTACGCCCGTTTTGCGCTCCGTGCTTGTGGAGGTAAATTTTTTAATGAGCCTTCAAGGCTCATTAAACGTCTCGTGTGGAGGAGGCCTCAGTCCCCACCAGCATCTGGCAATAAGATTGTAAGAGTTACAGGGCTGGCCCTATCATTAGATAAAGTGAGGCAGCCATCTCAGGCAGTGAGTTTTGGGCATTATGAAAAAGCAGCAAATCGTTATTTTATTTGCATTATTATATTTTTACTGCCAGCGGGGAGGAGAGGTGTTTGCTGAATTTTCTGTTCACCAGGACCAAAATAATTTGGGTGGCCTTGGGTATTATTTATCTTGGTTTATCTGCCTCAAGCAGCAAAATCTCTTGGGCCGGCCCTGAAGAGCTAACCTGCTGCTAATGCTTGCTTCAAATTCCAGTGATCTGGACTTCTTCTTGGCAAGCAAGATTGGGAAATAATGTGATCGGTTTCCTATCAGATTTCTGTGAGTAGCAAAGCTAACAGTGGTTTGCCCCCAGGGCAATACCTGGCCAGAGCCAGAGGACATAAGCAAGGGGTGATTGTTGATAGCCGATAGCCCTGCAGTGTGTTTCCATGGGGACTAATTTACACCATTTCCCCCAAGTATCTTTCTCTTGCTCTGCTCAGTTTATTTGCTGTGTTTCTCTCTATTCCTGGTGTTGCCGGCATGCTGAGATGATATTATTTATTATCCAGAATGCAGAGGACTGGCAGATAGCACTCTGGGAGGTGGTGTCATCATCCTGGCTGTGGCAAAAGTGGTGGTGCTCACCCCCTAAGAGTCAGGGTGGAAGGTGACTTTCTAGGCCACTCCTCCCCATGGCAGCCCCCTGAAAAGCCTCTCCCAAGAATCGGGGGACCCTCCTGAATGGGATGGTCTGTGTTGCAGGACTCTGAGAGGGATGGTGGATCGCCCAAAATTGGGCAGAAGTACCTTGCTTGAACCCACCCTTCTTCCTCATCTGCTATGGGGGGTAAAGTTGGAGTCCTGTTTGTAGCAACAAGCCCAGATGTGCCCTAAACAAATAGGTTATCTCTACAATTATAGATCCGTGCAAGTCCCTGTGGAATCTTTACTATGCTGCACTGCAGGCAGATTTTGGCATTGGAACAAATGCAGTAGTAATCAGTCAAAAGTGGAGTCAACACGAGGTTGCCACATTTCACTTCACTTCTTTTTAAAAGGTAACCACGCTTTCAGCCATAGTCAAAATGCAGCAGCGCAGACACTGCTTTAACCACTACAACATTCTCACCAAGTGTTTGCGATCTTTAAAACACAGGGGCTATTTTCCAAATCTATTTGAGCTGCTTGCTGACCATTCCTTTGCTAGGCTAATTTACTGGTTAATGGTGGAAGATGGCCCATTGATGTGCCATGGTAGATGGAGGAAACTCTGTGTTTTTGAATGAGGAACCTGTCAAAGCTTGGGGAAGGTGGTGAACACCCAGTTGAGGACTAGGGGACCAATGTATGTGGGAGAGAAACTGACTGGCAGTTTTGGAAGAGGCAGTAGTGGGGCAAAGGAGCTGAATTTCCAGTTGGAGTAAGCTGAACCTGCGAATGCTATCCATGTTGGTGGGCTGTCCAAGTTGCTCATTGTAGGAGTTTAGGTTCTGCTTGTAAATTTGTAAAGCAAATATTTCAGAGACAACTAAGACCTCTATCACACCTATTTCCCCACCACCGCCCGGTTTTCCTCCGCGTTTTTTTAACCTCTGAGGCAGAAGTGCGTCAAACTCATGATCCCTTTCACCTGAAGAGCTGCTCTTTCGCTCCTTTGCTCCCCCGCTTGTTAGCTCTTCCACCTCCACACTGCACTCCACCCCTCCCCTTTTCTTTCTCCCTCCAGTCAGTTCCTGGCAGATGAGTATTTCAACCAAACCACATTTCTGCCAGGTAAAAATGGAACAACCCTTTAGTCTGGTTCTTTGGAGGCATTGAGGGAGCAAAAGAGCAGCTATTCAGGTGAAAGGGATCATAAGTTTGATGCGCTTCTGCATCACAGGTAAAAAAACCAAGGAGGCATACCAGGGGGGAAATTAGGTGTGATGGAGTTCTAAATCTAAGCAAACAATCCTAACCCCCTTGGATGGCCATTCAAAGGGACTTAGGATGGGGCAGAAGTGACCTGAACCACTGGAAAAAAGCTGTGATGAGTGGGTACCTCCACAGCAAAAGGGCCCCCAATATGCCCATCAGTGGTAAGTCCCAAAAGAGGCTTCCAAGGAGGTGAGGTGGGACAGAGGCATTCTCACATGAGGGCCTGGGATCAAGTCTGATACTGATGCATGTATTTCCCCTATCATTGAAAGCAATGAAAGCATTTTTTGAGGGGAAAAAATACCAGTGATTTTTCTTTTTAAAGTTAAGCCCCCACTTCCTTGCCCTGGCACAGCACAAGCTGGCAGGGCTTTGGAAGTGGCAGACAATCCACCACATTATTCTCCCCTTCCCCCAATTTAGGATTGTTCTTCTGCCCTTTAGGAAACCTATATAAGAACATAAGAAGTGCCATGCTGGATCAGACCAAGGGTCCATCTATCCAGCACTCTGTTCACACAGTGGCCAACCAGCTGTTGACCAGGGACCCACAAGCAGGACATGATGGCAACAGCACCCTCCCACCCATGTTCCTAGCAACTGGTGTATATAGGCTTACTGCCTCTGATATTGAACATAGCACATAGCCATCTGAGTCAAGGGTGCACAACTTTTTCAGTTCCAAGAGCCACATCGGGTGTCTGTTTGCTGGGATGGCGGGGGCTGCACGTGTTCATGCGTACACATATGCACCCATCACGCACATTCACACATCAGACAGGCTCAGAGGGCTGCCTGTGGCTCATGGGCTACACTTTTTTGCACCCCTATTATATACATCAGAGTATATAATCAAACATTACCTTAGGTCATGATAGCGTAAATTTTGAAGGGCAAGTGCTCATAATGACAGTCCCTATAGCAGGAGAGGGCATCCAAAAGTGGGTGGGGTCCAGATGATCCCTCACGCACCCCTCCATGGGCCAAATGATGTCAGTGATGTGGCCACACACCCTGATGTCAAACAGGTGTAGCTACATCCCCTGACATTGTTAGATCACTGGCAGGAATTGCAGAATGATCCTCCGTTTGCAAGTGCTGGGAACCAGCTTTGCTTCACATGGACCTTCTGTCACCGCACCTTCTTCCATTTGGGACGGGATGAGGAGCAGCCAAAGTCACCTGACTGAGCTGGCGACTGGAGGAGAGCTCCTACAGCCACCAGTTCAGTCAAGTGGTTTTCCCAATGGTTTGGAGAAGCTGCTGCGCAGGCGAAGCATTTGGTACTCTGTTCCAGGCGCTTCACCAATGCAGTGGCTTTCCTGATCTGTAATGGGAGATAATAACTGGGATTCTTCCAGTGGGTAGGGCTCAGCCTCCACGGGCCAAGGTGGAACAGGTGGAGCAAGAATAAATGTGCAACTCACTTCACCTGGCCTGATTCTGGGGCAGCTTTTAGCAACCATGGTAAAATTCTGAGATTAAGACTCTGCACTTTAAAATTATTTATTATGTGTTGTGCTTTGATTCCCATACTTTGTATAACTCTACTTGTTTTTATGTCTAAAGCAGGAGTGGGGAACATAGAGACCATAGGCGTGTGCAGCTCATTTCATTAGGGTGTGCACCTTAAAGGTCCTGATTGGAGCAGTGGGGGGTGAGAAAGCGCGCTTTGCAGGGCCTCTGGAAAGTGCATAGTTCCCCCAGGGATGCTAATGGCGGCCTTCTGGAGTCTTTCCCATCCTTTTAAAAGCCCAGATTCAAGCAGGGGTGAGGGCAGGAAAGCAGAGGTGCCCTGGGAAATTAAGGTGTGCCTGGGCACATCCAGCACACCCTGTGCATACGCCTATGATAGAGATAACTTGTGTTTATGCATGCGTAAGAAACCCAGGTTAATCCCTGGTCAGCGATGAGGCTTAGTAGGTGGCTTCTTGGATGGGTTATTATCTCTTTGTCTCATCTACCTCACAGTGTTTTTGTGAAGCTAAAAAAGATTTTGCTGAACACTTGGGAAGAAGAGTGGGATATAAATATAATAGACAAACAATTGTTAACATTGAGGTGGAACTTTAAAAAAAGGACCATCTGGGAAAAAACTGACACTTCACTTGATGCCTGATTTTCTTCTGCAGTTCTACATTTGGGTTATGATAGTGCAAGATTTTCTATACTGTGATGTTCTAAATTTATTATTATGTGGTTCACAAGTGGAGAGAACAAGAAATGAAGTGCATCATACTGGAGATGACCGCAGAAAAAAAGGATTGTTTCATAAGTGAAACTGTTAGTCACGGTATCAAGAGAAGTAGAGCAAAAAGAGAGATCAGAGGCTCAGAACGATATTACAAAAATGAGTGATTGCTTAATTTTAAGTAATCGCCTTTAGGGCTGGTTTTATATCTGGTAAGTGTGTAATGCAGGATTCTTGGAAGGTTGTGTTTCTTTATAGCCAGCCATTCTGGAAAAGGTTAAATAGACACAGTTGTTGACTAGTTCTGTACAGGCCAAGAGCATAATTTTATTTCCTTCTGAGACCCTTCCTAGATGGCTGTAGAAGAGAACTTCAGGATAGCTAAAACCTCTTTGTAGTCTGATGCATGTTTATTCAGAACTCAGTCCCATTTCATTCAGTGGAGGTTCCCCAAGTAATGTATATTGGAGCCTTAATTCATGAGTGCAGTGAACCATCCAAAACCACAGCCCCTATCCATATTAAATATATTTATAATGGGAAAGACACAATAATCAGAACTACATGGAAATCTAAAATTCATCTACCACAATTTGGCCTGTGCATTGTTTTGATGGAATCCAGAGCACATTGCCTTATTACATATTTCATCTCGTTATCTCATGTATTTTAGTCTGCTCTGCTCAAACAACTGAAACCCTATCAATGTATCTCCATCAAGTGGAGATTTTCAACTATCTCAGCTTGGGGCTAGAGTACATAAAAGAACATCTCCTCCCATATGAACTTGCAAAAAAACTAGTGTCATCTTCAGAGACCACCATTTGGGTGCCCCCACTGGATGAAGTTAGGTGCATGGCTGCAAAGGAGAGAGCCTTTTCAGTTGTGGTGCCCTACTTATCAAATGCCCTCCTCAAGCAGGCTTACCGGGCGCCCACACTATTGTCTTTTGGGGGCCAGGAGAAGAAACTCCTTTTCTCTCAGGAATTTTAGACTTTAGATTCTAAAGCTTATGGCTGGAATGGCTGCTTCGGGGGGGAGAGACGCTGTCCCATCAAGGGTGAGCTATTCCACCTGCTCCCCCCAACCTGGAGACTTTAAAAGCAAGGTTGGAGCTACAGTTTGGAAGGCTGTAAATAAATAAATAAATAAATATATTTATTTATTACCCGCCTCTCCCAATGGATCGAGGCGGGGAACAGCATCAAACATAAAATACAAAACTGATTAAAACACATAAAACCAATACATCATTAAAATACCAATAAAACACCAACCAAGTTATTTTTTCTTATCTGTTTTGTTTTTCTGTAAACTTGAATTTAGTATTTTTTGAATATTGTTGTGACATTGTTGTTTAGTATATTGTTGAATATTGTTGTAGTATATTGAATATTTTTGTGATATTCCTGCTGTAAACTTGCATTTAGTAGCGTCAAATGGATTACCGTCTTATTGTATTGTAAACTGCTGACCTATTTTATTTGTAATAAAGCACTATTTAAATAAATGTCTTATTATTATTTATTATATATTATTGTATTTCTTGTGCTGATTATCATTGTCTTTATTGTGTACTGTTTTTATTTATTTTATTTTTTATCATATAATCTGCTCGGAGAAGTTTTGTTATTGGAAGGGCTAAAAGTATAAACAAGCAAACTCTGAACTGTTAGTTCCTATCAACTGAATGCATAACCTAACCTTTCCCAACCTGGTGCTTCCCAGGTATGTTGGACTACAATTCCCATCATCCCCAGCTAGCATGGCATTAAGGAATGGTCAACCAGACATGGTAACCAATGAAGCTTTCTACTAAGTCAGACCATTGGTTCAACTAGTAGTAGGATGACCATATGAAAAGGAGGACGGGGCTCATGTAACTTTAACAGTTGTAGAGAAAAGGGAATTTCAGCAGGTGTCATTTGTATGCATGCAGCACCTGGTGAAATTCCCTCTTTATCACCACAGTTAAAGTTGCAGGCACTATACTAGAGTGACCAGATACAAAAGAAGGCAGGGCCCCTGCAACTTTGACGGTTGTGATGAAGAGGGAATTTCACCAGGAACTAATTGCATATCAATGACACTGGCTGAAATTCCCTTTTATAGGGCAAATATAGCTGATAGGAAAAATCTGATTCTATTTAGGAAATACCTCTCCAAAACAAAAAAGGCAGCTAATAATGTGGAATCTTAACGCACCTCCAACCTACTTAGCCAACTCCCAGTGTTTTAAAGAACATAATAAAAACAGAACAGCAGCAATGTAGAACATTTATTCAGAGACTGCAGATGTGGTACTGAGTCTGATAACATTAGAGACATTTTGAAAAATATATGTCCAGATGTATAAAACCACAGGTGTACTTTTAAGAGTTTGTATATCTAAAATGTAAGTCACCGAACATCTGAAACAATAAAACATTTGAATTATATCAGACAAACTTATTTTAAGGAGTCTTGTGAAATGGAAAGAATACATCTAGCAGTATACAGTGGAGTTGCCTCAATGAACTTATAGGTTTGAAGTTGAAAAAGAATAAGATAGCAGGCAATGTTAATAGTTCTCAACACAGGGATCAAAATAGCTTACAAGAGCATCATCAGACGGGGGAAATCATGTTTCCTTACCATCGCTTCTCCACCCTTGCTTTTGTCCCTCATTACTTCCTCTTCTGCCTGGAGGGGAAAGAGGAAGTAAACAAAGACTACGTAGCCCATTCAGGGGCCATTTTTATCGTGCTGCTTTTCCTGCACACAGCAGGAGATCACGGCACATTCCATTTTTTAAAAAAGGCGGATTAAAATGGGTCTATTTTGTGATGGAAAAAGGAGCGGGAGGCATGCAGGAGGTGGATATAGTATTCGTAAGTGGGCAGTAGTGAGCGTGCGATAAAATGCTCATCTGATGAACCTCTAAATGCAAAGAACACGTGACGTGCATCCTGAAATTGGTAAAAATACTGTGCACATGAATTCTTTCAAAGAAACAGATTTCATTAACTCTGAATTGAGAAAACGCAATATCGGCCCAAGTAAATATATTTTAAAGCATCACTTATGCATTACCTTGATACACAGAAGCAGATATGGGAAACCGGTATCTCCTGGTGCCATAAGAATCTGATGTAAACAGCTAAACAACTTGTGTAGTACCAATCAAAAGCAATTCCATGGAATCCAGATGAAAAAGGCAATAACCATCACTACAGAAGCCCCCTACCTGCCCACCTGAAAAGATGAAATCAAATCCTACAGGATGGAAATCTGATCTAAATAGATGATTCGCAGTGAAAATGTTGCATGTTGTAGGAGAAAAACTAAACAGTTAACATTCCAGGGTCCCTAGTATTAGATACTCAGGCACGCTCTTCTCAAATAGCCTTGGATTAGCCCAAGTGTTGTAGGTGAGGTACATTTGAGGAGTCAAGATAAAGGGCGGATCTACACTGCTGCTTTAAAGCGCTTTATAACAGTACTGACAACTGTTTTGGAGTGTGCCCTGGGCCCCAACAGTTGTCACTACTGTTATAAAGAGCTTTAAAGCGCTTTAAAACAGCAGTGTAGATCCTGTCAAAATGTTTGCATTCACTCAGATTACATAGAAACCTAAAACATCCACTCACACTTTAAAATTAGATGCTTTTTGTTAAAGAAAAGAGAAAGTTTAACACAATCACAAAGCAAAATGAGACATAAGCCCTTTCCGCACGTCAGAGGTGAGGGGGGCCGGGAGCTGGCGAACCCAGAAGTAGTCACTTCCAGATTTGACGTGCTCAAGCTGCATCTTCAATGCGACGGCCCGGGCTTCTCCCGGACCATCGCAAGTCACGGTGTCCATTTTTCCCCCCTGATGATCCATGCATGAGCGCTCCTCCATAAAAGTAAGTTTTAAAAAAAAGCGGCATGTGATCGGGCCCCCTTCTCCCCTGGGGATGGCGATTCTGCTTCCCTCCCTCTCCTGATGGCCTCGGAGCCATGTGGTGCGGCTCCATGGCCATTGGTGCAGCCGCGCTTACTCCCAGGTAAGCATGGCTGTGCCTGGGATGGGCAGGCACACCAGCCACCCACCTTGCTGCTGTCCCAGGAACAGGGAACAAACTGGGATAATAGCATTCCCTACTCCCCCACAAAAATGGAGGGCTGGCCCCGGCCTGCTTGCTGGATGCTCTGTGCATCATGTGAATTCTCAGCGAGCAGGCAGGAGCAGCCCTGGGAAAAATGGCAGGTGCGGAAAGGGCCATACTCACAAGTCTAGCAGCTTTAGACGATGAGGTCCCACCTTCTCCACATTCCCACTCCCAACTAACTCCATTGAAGAAGGGCTCCACTCTCTCCTCCAAGAAAGACCAAGGGCTTGAGCCTCGAAGTTAGGCCTAGAATCATACTGATAAACAGCTTACGTCTTTGTTGATATGAAAGGAGAAAGAAGAGTGCTCCTTCCTGGTGCGCTCAATCTTAAATATCCTTTTTTTACATCCCTTCCCCTGACATGCCTCTAACTTTCAAATCTGTTGACCCATGTCACTTCTAAGGTCATCCTCTTCTCAGAAAATCCCACCTTCGTTCCCAGAACTCCCTCCCCTTGCCTGTTACTTGTTTATGTCAAAAAAAGTGTTACTTCCCTGTTTTTGTGGTCAACAGCTCCTTTCAACTTGTCCTTTCTCCAACTGTTGGGGATTTCCAAACCACAACTGTGTCCTACTAGAACCTTTTACAAGTGATTCCATTCCTTATATGGAACAAGACAGTTCGAATAAGTGCAGGGCAATTAAATCTAATACAGCAAGTGATGCTAAATTCCATCAGGCCTCATCTATACTTATACCCCAAAGCATCGAACACCTGATACAATTAACATTGTCAGATGAGTGTTTTATAGCACGCTTATTACTGGCCACTCAGGTATTTTTGCAAGTCCTTTTCATGACGCCGTCTACCTCTCACACATCTCCCGCTCCTTCTGCTCATTTTTCTGTCACAAAAAAAGACCCGGAAAATCCAATACTTTTGGCTGTAACGAAACTTGCTGCCATTTCCTGCTGTGAGCAGGATAAGCAGCGCAATAAAAACACCCACTGAATGGGCCACATGGTCATTGCTTGCTTCCTCTTTCTTCCCTGTGTGAAGAAAGAGGAAGCTGTTCATCCCTATTGTGAGACAGAAGCAAAAGGCAAAGTGACAGTAGGGAAATGTGATTCCCCCGCCCCATTTGATGACACTCAATGGTTGGTTTCGGACGACACATTAGGCAACTGAGGGGGAAATAGCGTACTGACCGTGCGTTAGGTAGGCGGTGCTGCACACACGACATGCTGCAACTCCGGTCCTTATGCAGCTGAAAGTTCCAGCGGCCATCTTGGTTGCTACGTCTGCTCCCTCCCCCTCCCCCTCCCTCAGTTCCCCAGCTGTATCCCAGCATGCACTGCGAGTTCTGCTGGATATATAGAGCAGCCGGGGGGTTTCAGCTGCTTTGGCTGGCAGAACTCTATTCCCAAACGGAATAGTCCACTGAAAGAAGGGGGGGTTGGTTTTGGACGACACTTTAAACAACGGGGCTTTGGGCTAAACAACGTGCAAGCCCGTTGTTTCTCTCCGTTGCTTAATTGGGCAGAACAGCGTACCGTCAGTTGTGTGTGTGTGGTGTGTAACCCTCCACATGACACAATAAGCAACTCAACTGACGGTTGCCTCTTCCCCCCTCTGTTGATTATTGTGTCGTCCGAAATCAGCCAATGTTTTGCTTGTTACCCTACTTGCCTCCTTAACCTTAAAGCGTTACCCTCACGAACATTTCTCAAAACCCCTTCTATGCCCTCTCAAAGCGTCTTTCCCTAAACTGTGCTAGCAAGCCCTTATAGTTTTAGTAGCGCTTTCTTAGCCCACAGAAGACAGAGGCCTACTTGCTGTGATTAAAGCTTTATTCAAAATGAGACAAGATCTGGTGAACTTGCTGAGACTCCTCCCTCATGACCTCTGTACTGGAATTCAGCTTCCAGTCTCTTTGCACTCCCCTTATAGGATGGAACTCCTATCTGTTCTAACATACCTAATGTCATATTTGTAGAAAGAATATATAAATAACGTAAGGATAACTTCCCAAACTAAACATGTAGAACAATTAACTTGAAAGTAGTACTAGTCCTGAATGACTGATAATTGAGCTGCCCATCAGACATTTAATACAAAATCTGTGTATCGCTTAGGTGGTTTGATATGACTGTGGGTACGTGTACTTTTCACAAGATCACTGAGTGCAGAAATAGCTTGATCATGCAAGTTGTTACTGTTCTGTGTAGCGATGCATTTGCATGTGTCACTTGGTTTTGTGGTTCAGGGTCAGGAATGTGGCATGCATTTGCACGAGAGCATGGAATGACAGAATCCACAATATCAGAGGTATCTTTGAGCCTTGAGGCCTCATTAGATGAATGAACTTGCTATTTCATTGATATGAACACCCATTAACTTCAATAATATAAGTGCAGGGATTTATTTGTCCCATGCAAGTCCTTTTGTCCAGGGACATGACTTGTCATGAGGAAATAACTGGACACGTACAGAATCTCCATTGTGCAGCGGTGGTAACTCTTTTGCATCCCTGTCATAGTGAGTTTTAGCTTTGGTGCATTTGTGTTGCAGTTGATCTGCGACTTTTGTTGCAACTTTAGGCTTCAATAATTCAAGAGATGTAGATATCAAGGATCGTGTGCGTGTAGACATAAGTCTTTGCATAGGGCTGCTAGTCATGCCAGCAGTTGGAGTATTTCTCCACTCCAGAAGAGCTTGCCAAATGTCTTCTTTATTTCTTGCTGTTTTCTTTAAAAGAGTTTTGGCAATTTTGACGGCTGATTCAGCTTTGCCATTAGATTGACTGTTGTAAGGAGATGATGTTATGTGGTGAAATTCCCAATCTCTTGAAAAATTGGCAAATTCTTTGCAGGAGAACTGTGGGCCATCATCTGAAATCACACAGTCAGATATGCCTAGTCTGCTGAAATGGTTCATGATTTTTTTCTATTACAGTTGCTAATGTGGTATCTGGCAGTTTATCCATTTCCCAGAAATCTGAATAATAGTCTACTAAAATGAGCGAATTGCTGCCATTTTAAGTGAAAAGGTCCATTCCCACTTTGCTCAATGGTCTGTTAGGAACGCTGTGTATCACCAAGTGGTTCTTTCTGTTGATTTGCATGGAATTCAGCACATGCATCACAGTTGCTTACGAGGTCTCTGATGTCATTAGCAATATCTGGCCAGAATATCACATCTCTAGCTTTCCTCAAACAGCCTTCTATTCCAGAATGACTGTGATGTATTTTTGATAATATGTCTTTCCTCATGGTCTTTGGAATGAGTATCCGTTTGCTTTTGGATATGATGCCATCTTGGACACATTCATCATGATAGTCCCAATAGTCTTGTATGGACACTGGAGCTTTCTCTTGGGTATCTGGCCAACCTGTTAAAATGATAGAGATCAATTCCTGCAGCTCGTTGTCCTGTAAAGTGTTCTCCTGGACTCTTTGAAGTCCTTGCTATGAGAAGGGCATGTAAGCAGCTTGGTTAATGCTTTCTAATTCCTCTTGAGTTGTTTGTGCTTCAAGAGAATTGAGTATCTCATGATCTTCCTTGTCATTGTGCCTTTCTTGTGGCAAGGGTGCCCTAGACAGGAGATCTGCTATGTACATCTCAGTGCCTTTTTTATATTGTACATCCAGGGGATAGCATTGTAGTCTGAGAAGCATGTGTTGAAGATGTTTTAGAGCTGATAATAATGACTTCTTAAAAATAACTTCTAGAGGGTTATGATCACTGTCAACTCTGATTGATTTCTGACCTCATATATACTGGTCAAACATTTCACAAGTGAATACTATTGCCAGGCATTCTTTTTATATTTGGGCATAACGCCGTTCAGTCTGCAGTAAAGACCTTGATGCAAAGACAACAGACTGTACATTTTGCAAGAGTATAGCACCCAGACCAGTCTCACTGGCATCACACTGAATAGTGACATCTTCATTCATGTCATAGTACTTCAACACAGGATGTCCGGCAACCAAGTCTTTGACCTGTTGGAGGGCTGCATCATGCTGGGATAGCCACATCCAAGGTGCATCTGTGTCCAATAATCATCTGAGAGGTTCACAAACATCAGAAGGTGGGGAAGAAAATTGGTCAGATAATTAACAAATCCTAGTAACTGCTGAAGAGATTTGGTATTAGATGGTTTAGGCACCTGTTGTGCAGCCCTCATCTTTTCTGGATATGGTTGCAAACCTTGTGATGTTAGAATGTTTCCCATGTAGGGTATTGCTGTCATCCGTAGCCTCATCTTATTTTTATTGAGTTTTTGATGGACTTTTCTGGCCCTTTCTAAGGAGAGATCAGGTTGTTGTCATGGTTAGCTATAGCACTCTCCATTGAGTCACCACATGCATACACCAGAACGTCATCTGCAGTTACACTGATTCCTTTGAGACCTGCCAGTGCATCTTGTTGGTGGTGCTGATATTCCTCTGCTCCTGGTTTTATGCCAAAAGGCATCCTCAGACACCTATAATGGCCTTCTGGGGTCCAAAATGTAGTAAGGTAGCTGCTTTCTTCATCTAATAGTATTTGCCAATATCCATCTTTTGCATCTAGGACAGAGAATATTTTAGCCTTGGCAAGGTCTGGTAAGATTTCTTCTATGGTGGGCATTTGGTAGTGATCTCGTAATAATGCCTTATTTAATTTACTTGGTAGTGAGCTCGTAATAATGCCTTATTTAATTTACTTGGATGCAAAGTTTACCAGGTTTCTCTATGGCTACAATGTTGCTTATCCACTTGGTAGGTTTCTTCACTCTGGCAATAATTCTGTTCTTTTCCATTTGTCTTATTGCAGTCATTATTTTTTTCTTTCAATGTTACGGGGACTCTGCATGGCATATGCTGCACTGACTACATAGTTTCATCCACTTTGAAATGTAAAATGCCTGGGAGACATCCAAGTCCTTCAAAGACTTCATGGTAATTTTTTAGGATTTGTACCTGTGATATGCCAGCTTGTGGTTGTCCCAGAGTCAAGGTTCTATTGTTTTGTAGTCTGACAGTGTAGATGTCTTGCGAAGTATGTAACATTACTAGTTTCATATATTCACATGTGCTCGCTGATAGGAGGGGCTTTTGCCTGGAATTCACAACCTGGAATTCTAGCTATCTTTGTCCTTGATATTCTGCCTGCAGCACACATTGTCCTACTGGTGTGAGGATTGTTCCATCATATAGTCTCAGCTTGACTTTGCTTGGTGATGGTTTTGCCTCTCCATCTTGCATAATGTTGAGGAAGTCTCGGTAACCCATTACATTTACAGATGCACCACTGTTTATTTGGCATTCTGTTTCCTGCATGATCCAGGATTACAAAGTTTCTGTGCAAGGTGCAAATAGAAGTTTGACAAACCATTTGTTTGTTTTAGTATGCACTGTTTTGATGTCATGCATATAGAAAATATCACTGTCTGAATTATTGCAAAGATCATAATTGTCTATTTGTTTCACATGCTGTGCAGGTTTTGTTTTTTTATAGCATCTGCAAACGCTAGAGCAATGATTTCTTCTGCCACAACTTCTGCATATAGTTCCAAACACTGGGCATTTGCCTGGATCATGCAATTTGCCACAGTATCCACAACTTTCACTCTGAAACCTTCTTGGCTCAGCACTGTTTTTGCATGATGGCATACGTATATTAGGATGTTTATTTTTGCTGTTATAATGTATGCTATCTGCTTCTGAAGGGTGTGTCTCTTGCATTTGTACAAGGGTTTGTTCACTAGCCTTGCATATGTCTATGGCTTCCTGCAGAGTCAAAGTAGGCTTTCTGAGCATTCTCATCTGTGCTCCCCCTTGTCTTTAGTATCTATAACCAGCCTGTCTCTAAGCAAATCTTCTTTCAAAGTGCATATGTATCTGCCATTTTGCGTAATTTAGCAACATACTGATTTGTGGTTTCAACAGATTCTTGTGTGCATTTGTTAAAAAGGTAGTGTTCATATGTAACGTTTCTAGTAGGCTCAAAGTGCTTTTGAAGCACTTCTACTAATTTGAAGGGATCTTGTCTGTCTGCTCTGGAACATCAAGACCTTTATCACACCTACTATTTTCCGCCTGGTTTGCTTCTGTGGGTTCCCCCTCCGTTTCCTATGCGAGTCTAGCATTTTGAATCACACGTGGTCGGTATTGCTACGATACCTCAGCTTGGCCTGTTGAACTTTGCCTGTTTCGGACTTTGCCCGTTCAGGGATAAATCTAAACAGAAACTAAAACCTGTGACCTCAGGGTGAGAGAGCAGCACGACGGGGACAACGTCATGCGAGTCCAGTGCTGAAGAAGTGAAGCAAAGTCGAGGTGGGTGTGCTTAAAACCACCTATGTGATAACGACCTATGATGCTGCAGGAGCCAATTATATTCTTTCCCTATTGCAACTCTAATCTTTTTATCTTAGGGTGACAATATTTTGGAAACCAAAAAGGAGGACAACATGGTCAGCTCCCAAGGGGGCATGCCCACCAACATGTCTGGCCCCAGGGGGTGTATCCAGCACCTGGGGGGGGGGGGTGCCCACCTGAACATAGCCTTGGCCACATATCTGATTTTACAGCACACTATTAAGACAAATCTGATCTACATAACATCTTAATGTTAAAATCACTGAAATAAAGAACAACGTATCTGAAATTAACTTCACTTACTCCTACTTTTGTAGCTTTTGCTGTACTTTGAAGCTTTTGCTATACTCTGTGTAATACATTCACCACTTCCCTCAAATATCTTTTCTGACTGTATCCTCACTCTGCTGCAAACAGCTCCTGCTTTTAACAGGGCTTGCTGCTGGCTGGCTGGCTTTTTTATTTTTAAATTTCATTTTTTTTAACCTTGTGTATGATTGTCACTAGTTTCTCTACTCTAACGTTAGGGTGGATGTTATGGGCGGCAGACACTACTTCGCCCATTCACACTTCTCACTTATATACATTAGCTTCTCAAGGTTTCGTGTTGTCACCACTTCTCACCTACAGATTTTGAACTGCCATCTACTTCCTGCACAAACACGTGACTCTGAGAGGCTGGCATGCCACACAGAGCCTTTTAAGAGCATCTCAAGAGTCCAGTGTTGGTAGGGTGTCTAGATAAAATCCAGGTCAGGGCTCATGTAACTTTAACAGTTGTAGAGAAAAGGGAATTTCAGCCAGTATCATTTGTATGCAATTAGTTCCTGGTGAAATTCCCTCTTCATCACAACAGTTAAAGGTGTATGCACTATACTAGAGTGACCATATACAAAAGAAGGCAGTGACCATATACAAAAGAAGGCAGTCTCCCCCATTGGGAGACTTTGCTGGGGGGGGGAGGAGATTGTTTGAGGCTGGAGGCTTTGGTTTGGCTGCAATGACTTAGAGAGAGAGACAACAGAGGCTGCACAGACAACCCAGTGACCAAGGCTATGTTAAAGTGGGCACACCCCTTGGTGCTGGACACGCCCCCTGGGGCCAGACATGTTGGTGGGCATGCCCCCTTGGGAGCCGACCATGTTTTCCTCCTTTTTAGTTTCCAAAATATGGTCACCCTAATACTAAATAAAGTGATCAAGCCCCTTGATCATTTTAGTTGCCCTTTTATGCACTTTTTGCAGCTCCACAATATATTTTTTCAAGTATGTTGACCAGAACTGTACACAGTATTCCAAGCGTGGTCACACCACAGATTTGTATAAAAGCAGTATGATATTCAAAGTATGATGATGCCTGTAGATTGGCAAGTATTTGAGAATGGATCAATAAAACAGGCAACTAAACGTATGAACAAATCAGAATATATCCAAGTTTAGGATAGGCACTATGGTATCAGAGAAAAATAGATATGGATAGATAGTTAAGAAACCCATTTGTTAAAACTATGATGGAGGTTTGGAGAAATATAGACCCTGAATAGCACCTGGAATATCACCATGTACATCTTTGGTGTATAATTAAGAAATTAATGCAGGGAATCTTTTAGGCAAGATGTCTAAATGTAGAGAAAGGAATTTGACAATGGTTAAAGACGTCAGAAGAAGGTATGTTTCATACATTTTAATATATTAAAGAAAAAATTGATGTGCATGATATGAAGTGCTACTGGTTCTTTCAAGTTTGTTATGCAATCTATTCCCTGATGAAGAAATATGGGTCTTTTAGGAACTTAACTTCTATTGAGAATTGTTATCTTTGCCCCTGTGGTAAAGGATTGATAGGAAAAATATATTTGATTATATAAGGTTTGCAGAAGGAACGACCATTAAGTTTTCCACAAAAGAAAAAAATATATAGAAAGAAAAAGTTCTCCCTTTTTATTGCCTCCTTTAAACTCCTTAATAAACAGGTTAGTGTGTTTCTACCAAGCAGACCAGTGTGTGATTGAAGCCAATCCTCAGACTAGGCAAGAGAATCAAATCAACTCCAATTTCCAATTCAATATATTTATTAAGAACCAAGCAGAGAAAAGTTCAGAAATGCTCCGTGGCTTTTAAAATAAAATGAACACAAACATCAACTAAAACTTATCAGGAGCCAAAAAATTAGTCCCCAAAACAGCTTCCAAGTTTGCGGGGAATGAGTCCCACACCTGGATTGTGCTTTTCTTCATTCTTTGCCAGCCATCTGACCAAGGCCGTTTAGCTTCAGAGACAAAGATATTCCTTTGGGAAGCTCGGGAACTCCCAGAGAGGGAACAGCAAATTGACTAATCAATGCTTGTGATGGGTTGATCATGAAATTCTCAGTGCTTTCACGGGTATCCATGTAACATAAGGCTTGCCCTACCTTCACAGTGCCGCATTGCCTCCACTTTGCCACTAACCCCTGTGGTTTTGCTGCTGCAGAGTGGCAGTGGGTAATTTTGATGGCAGGAGGTAGTGAGGGCTTTCTGACAGCCGTCCAGCTCGCTGGGCTCACCCTCTTTGTTCAGAAATTACTCTGAACAAAAGGCATGCCCAGGTATATTGACACAGCTGTCTATATGTCTTCAAAACCCGTGGTGGCTGCAAATCGCTCCTGCATCAGTTATACAACACAGCACTGATTCACAGGCACTGCAGGGCTTTGAAAATGTATAGACATCCCCCAGCTCACTGGGCCCACCCCCTGCCCTCTGCCCTGCTTCTAGTGAGCAATCAGGGGATGCTATCCACTCTGGAATGCCCTCCACTCGAGGTCACATGGTGGAAGGGCCATGGTGGTGTTGCTTTGAAGAAAAAAGTTGGGTTAAGTCCCCAACTTTTTTAGCATGCAGTTCATGTAAAAGCCCCACGGTGGCTGTGAATCAGCGGCTGCATCGTATAACTGACACAGCGCCAATTTGCAGCCATCACGGGGCTTTGAAGATATATCAATATGCGTGGGCTTGGCCTTTGATCAGAGTAATTTCTGAAAAGGCAGCAGTAAGGTTTGCTTCATCACAAGTACATATGAACATCTATTCTAAGCTGAATCCGTCAGTGATGTTCTTCAGGATCTAAAACATTTACCGCTTCTCTGTGTTACAAGATAACATCTAGTCTAACAATCACTATCAACCAAATAATAATTGGACTCTCACCTATTTAACAAAATCTATACAAAAATAAGAAGTTAAATGATTGCTCATAGAATAAAGCACTTGAGCACCAACAATCAAAATTATGGGGACCAGACAGGTAATGCAAGAAGAAGGTATGGTTGCCAAGGTCAACTTATAGTTGATGATGTAATCTTGAACAGTCAAGAGAGAAAATGTCACCTCGCAGTACCATAAATTGTGTTTATATATTTTTAATGTATTTTATTGTTGTACCACCTTGTGAAGGCTTCTGCCCTGAAAGGTGGCCAAGAAATGTTTTAAATAAATAAATAAATAAATGTATTAACAGAAACCCTTCGACTCTGAGTCATTCCCACATCACCACCACCCCTATTCAGTTCCATTGGATGATCTAGTATTCTGCGAAAGGGAGAAAACATATCTCTCTTATCCTCTAATTATCTACTAATCTCTCTCTATCCATCTAATCTCCAATTAAACTGACAACGTCATAACAAACACAAACATTTTCAGTGAGGATGTTATTTGACTTTGAACAATATGGAACTCTCCATGTAACGAAAGGTAAATGTAAAGATCCACCACTAAAGGAACTCTTGGTAAATGCCAATGGGCTGGTTCACATGCTAATTCCTGGGTTGTTCAACTTGCTCACTGCCACACGGCCCAACCAATTCCTGGTTAAATAATGCAGCAATTTGCATGTCATGTGAACCAGGTCAATATGTTAACCAACACTTAATAGTATTTCCATTTAGTACCTGAGGATTTGTCAGAATATCCAGATAGTCCATTCAATTTTAAAATCTTCTTACCAGCAAGCGTTCAGACAAAAACTTTTAAAATTTAATTTAAATTCAATTTTAAATTGAAAACTGAGACTATAGCTATGGGTGCCTCTACAAGAGGCATTTAAAGCTCTTTCAAGGCACATTAAAATAATTACCTCTACAAGAACAGAGCGCAAATCGGGCGTAGAGGCGCGTTATCTCCCCGATTATGCGCATTATCGAATGCGCGTTAAATCGCGAGTTTTATTTTGCTCCGTCCGTTAAAGCGCATTTTGACTGTGTGAATAAGCGCTTATGCGCATTAACTACTTGTAAAGCGCATTTTGGACATCTGTTAATGCGCTTCGCCGCCTCTCGTGCAGAGGTATTAGGCGTAAATGCGCTTCAGCGATTATGCGCATAATCGCCTAACCAGGCGCAAAAGCGAATCCTTGTAGAGGGGACCTAAGACTATATTAATTGCAATTCACGTGACAGTCTAGTTCTTTCTTATTTCATGGATATCATTAAGTGGTCTGATCTGATACTGATTTGAATTATCATGCTAGATTAAGCTGCACATTTTCTGTCAAAGTTCAAAATTCACCATTCAACAGTGACTGGGTTCGGACGACACAATAACTCATGATGGCTAAATTAACACATCATGGGTTATTGTGTTGTCTTGTGGGTTTGTTTTTTGTTTTTGTTTTTTACCCACAATGGCTTATTTGGCCAAAATAACCAACTCTGATAACGCAAAGTCTGAAGAGTGGATTATTTAACCTATCATGGGTTATTCTATCATGTGATGATCACAGTGGGTTATTTGGGCTGGCTACAGAGCTGTACGGCAAGCACAGAAAACAGCTGCCACTCAATGTTCGCTGGCTTACTGATTAGGAACACGTTAAAGTGACCAAGCCAGCTGTGCAGAGGAGGAAAGCTGTGAGGTTTGGTCCCGACCCAAAGTGTTATAGGTATCTCCAGCATTTTGGTGCACTTTGGATTTTCACTGTTTTCACAGTTAGTGCTGGGTTTTCATAGTGAATTTGTTACTCCTTAGCAGAGGAGGATGGCTATGAGGTTTCGTCCCAATCCTGCAACCCCCAAAGGTTTCTAGGCATCTCCCCCTTTGGGGGTACTTGGGATTTTTGCTCCACTGGAGTAAATGCACAGGGATTTGATTGTAGACCATGAGCCTCCCGGTTAGAAGAGGCTGTGTGAACCGTTTGGTCCTTTTTTAATTTTTTTTAAATATTTCAACATATAATAACATAAAATAAACATAAAATAAACAAAATTCATAAACAAAACCTAAACCTTAACATCCCCCCATGCTCCCCTACCCTTGAGACCTTCATTGCTCTAATATATTATACATTTTCCAAAATTGCAACGATTCTTTTGAAGGTGTACAACCTCTTCCCTTTACTAACACATATTCTATAAATGATCCCCAAATACTTTCAAAATCATTCTTATGAAGCGTTTGGTCCTGATGCTTCAAACCCCCAAGGTTTTCTAGCCACTTTCCCTTTAGGGACACTTGGGATTTTTGCTCCTCTGGAATAAATGCATAGGGCTTTGATTGTAGATCAGGTGGGGGAGGTTGTGTATGAAGTTTTGACCTGATCCTGCAAACCTCCAGCACTTCAGAGGTGAAACAGCGCCACTGCTCAGGCGGGAGGATTGCAGCTGGTGGGGTGGGGTGTGAATCAAATTATACACAGTAGCTTAATAAGCTACTCACAGTAACTTATTTGTTTGATTGTGTAGGGGATGACAGTAGTGGATGAACCCATCATGGCTTAAAGTGACATCCAAATGCAGCCAGTGTCAATGGAAAGATTACACAACCCAAAATCTGAAGAGAAAGTAGAGGATTAGCACCTATGATGCTCTATGTGAAATCAGGTATCAAAATTCCCAAATTTCTTCAGGGCATTCAGTCAAGGTTTATTTATTACTTCACTCCCTCCCCTGCAACCCTCAGTGATAAATCATTCAAACCAGCCTCAGAATTGGAACTGAAACACTGAACTACAAGTTCTGCGTAGGAAATGCCCAGGAAGCCATAACACTTACTGTAAACATTAACCCTGTCTTTTTTGTGTTGCTTGACCTTTTGCCCCCACTTTTTTAAAACATACCCCCCCTTATGCCTTTTAGTCACTGGGTTGGATCCAGACTGAGTTATGCTTAGAGAAGACCCATTGAAATCAATGGGACTTAAATCAGTCACTTAAATGCAATTGATTTAAACAGGTTTACTATAAGCAGGACAATGTTTGGATCCAACCCACTGTATGGCTGAATTCGGACAACACGATAGTAAATGGTGAGGTAATAAACAACTTTACAGTTGTTCATCTAGGGGGTACTCCCCACACAACATGGTAATATATAATCAACCGTGGTGTGGATTAGGATCAGCGCTGAGTTGACTATGGCAGCATTTGGACGACATGATAGTCAATACAACTGATGATTGTTTCCCCCACCCCAGTTGCTTAATGTGTTGTCCGAATTCAGCCTATATATACTTACCCGCTGAAATTACTAATTCATGCATCTGTCGCAGTGGCCTGAAGCCACAAAAGCTCATGTACTGATATATTTTGCTAGTCTTTAAGGTGCCACATTATCCTTCATTATTTTTGCTGCAACGGATTAGCACAGTTAATCCCCTTTGGAATTCTTCCATGTATATGTTATGGCAAGTCAGCCAGAATGGGTCACTGGAGGAAACAAGCATGCCCCAGGGTCTGTAAAAAGCAAGTGGGTACATGAGATTTCCAGAACATTTGTGTCAATCGGCCTGAGTCCAAAGGGACAGTAAGAAGATAACAACACAGATTAAGACCTGCTACCATAACATAATTTTCACATTCTGTTAGAATACTCAAGGGTAGTAAAAGAACAGACTATCCCATTTTTTTCAATGAGTTTGAAAGAGTAGCGCTATCTGTTGTTTTAAGTCACTTTAGTGACTCCGAGGACAATAATAGAAAATCAGTTTTGAATTAAAGACAAGAGATTAACATAAAAGAACACCAATACACTGCAAGAATAAGAAAGAAAAATCTTTATTATTGTTTAGTTATTCTGATTCTGTCAACAAGAGCGGTATGCTAAAGAATAATTAGGAAGTGTTCATAGGTTAAGTTCTTCTATTTATGTGATTATAGCTGTCAATGCTGGATAATTAGAACTTATAAAACTGCTATCATACATTATCACAAGATGAATCCTGGACCATTGTGTTTCATCACCTCAGGCAATTACTCAAAACAGGAAGCCAAGCTTGATGCTGATAAGTCTATCATGGGGCTGATTGGCCAATTGCCATTTTATGACTTTAACTTGAACATGTAAACTTGCCCTACAATTATGTTAAAAGAACATGACATCAAGTATGAAATGGAGGAGTTAGGCCCTGGGGCTGCCTAGATGTTTTGAAAGCTTCACGGTTCCTGCATGGCGGTGCTGCTTCAGTTTATACGATGCAGCAGCCACCTCACAGCCATCGTTAGGCTTTCCCGCGAAACTATGATTTTAAAAAGTTGGGGACTTACCCCAACTTTTTCACTGGAGCAAGTACAGTGCATCCACCATATAACCTTGCTCTGCTGTCATAGCAGAAGTTCCCTGGGTGGATGGTAACCCCTGATTGCTTGCCTTCACCTGAGCAGAAGGCAGGAGGTGGGCCCGGTGAGCCAATTGGCCACCAGAAAGCCCACACCCTCCCTCTGCATGTTGATTAGCCGCCACCACCACACAGCAGACAAAGCGTGGGGTTTCCCTAAATGCAGTGGCAACCCAGCGCCATCAACACAGCACTCTAGACTTAATCATTCTTAGAATAGAGCCGTTGAAATCATTGGTTCTTCAGGCACAATTCTATGCATATTTAGGCAGAAAAAGTCCTACAATGGCTGGCTGGAGGGAATAGGACTTTTTTCTGTCTAAACATGCTTAGGATTGTGCCTTTAATGTAGTAAAGAAGGCGAGAGCTGATCGCTTCTTGCCTTCTTTTAGCTCCACCTGTTTGAGTCTGTGGCAGACTCTGGGATTGGTCAACTCTGAAGTCCCTTCCCCCTCTAAGGAAAGCTGAGTTCCTACAGACTCTGAGTTGTTAGCGTTTTCTCTGCTAAAGGCTGGTGAAGATTCATCCCTGGCTGCTGAAGAGCTGGAAGAATCTCCTCTCCCCCTTCCTGTGTTGGCTGGTACATTTCTAGTCCTGTTTCTTCTGGTTCAGAATCTGATTCCAATGATAGCCTGAAACTCCTTCCCCCACATTAAGGGGAACAGGCCTGATCATGACACCCTGTGCTCCAGCCGCTTTGCATTGGATATTTGGCAGCCTCATAGGATTGTGCCGTAAATTAGGTTTTGTCAATGCCTTATTATATCATCATCTTCATCATCATCAGTTTATTTATTTATATGCAGCTTTTCCAAAAAATTCTGCCCAAAATGGCTGACAGCATAACAAATGAACAACAGTAAATATAATTTACAACATATCAAATAAATAACAATAAATGGAACAGCAGTATAAAAAGAATACAATAGGAATAATTACAAATAGCCATATTGCTAGTAGATAAATTTATAATAAAAATGTCAATACATACTATGACAGATTTACCTTTGTCTAAAAATATTATGATATGGAATTCCTGTATTTAGTTTGATCATGGATCAGCAAGTAACATATCCTATGGAATATTCCGAGAACAATACGTCACCAAGGAAATTGAAAAATTACAAAATTCTTGATATTAATATACAGAAGTTTTAAATAGAGAATTCTGAGATGAGGCATGTCTTTTCCTCTTTTACTTCAAAATTGTAAGCAGTTTTTACATTTGATAAAAATGCAAAATAACACAAAAGTGTTCTAAATTTAGTTCTAGGAGCATGGCCTTTAAAGATAAAAGTTTCTTAACCAATGACATTTCTGAGCTCGGAGCAAAAAGGAGCATAGAAAAGTTAATGAGGACTGGTGCCCCTGTCCTCCTGAGGACAAGTGGAATGTCCTGATGAGACTGATGTTTGGTTCTCAAGTCTATGTGCTCTGGCTCTCATATTTATCTGGTTCTTATTAGCACTGTGATTCAGTTCATAACAAGGAGCTACTATTTTTTCTAAAATTCCCAGCTATGATTTGGAGAGCAATATATTTAATTCATTAAACAAAAAACCTACGGTTTACAAAAACAATGTTAAGGCTCTACAGATTCCAACCAAGCACCAAAAAGCAGGGAAATTGGGAGTTAAGGCTCACAAGCCTTAACGCCACATCCTCCCTAAGGAGGCAGAAAGTGCAAGTGAAATTCTCATTCTCCCAAAGCAGATAAACCATGAGGACAGGTGGAGAATATGATATGCAGAAGTGACTGTGGGGTTGTGGAAAACTGATCACAAACAACTTAGGGCCACCTACTTCTCTTTTTTGTTTAGAGCAGCCCTTCCCCAACCTGGTGCCCTCCAAAGGTGTTGGACTACAACTCCCATCATTGCAAATCAGTATGTCCCATGATCAGGAATGCTGGACTTGTCATCTCAAACACCTGGAGGGCAGCAGGATGGGGAATGCTGTTCCATACCCTTACCAAATACAGGGTCTGCCCAATACTTTTCTCTCACACACATCTCGCATATAGCAGCACTCTTGATAACAAAAGGGGCACTATTCATTATTAAAGCATTTTAAACATTTTAAATACATAACAATTTAAAAGTCAAAGGCATAGACAGAGGTCCAGATTATTTGCCAAAGGCCTGCTGGAACAAAAAAGGGTTTGTCTGCATCCAAAAACACATCAAGGAAGGAACCAGTGTAGACTGCGAGGATTAGAAAGAAAATCCATGTGTGTACACTATGCAAAATAAACAACAGCTCAACTGTTTCTAAACCTTATTAGAAAAACAGGGTGACTAGGCCGAAACCAATATTGTAGGCCCAGAAGCACTTTGAAAGGTTTCAATGTTGTACTTAAAACTTAACACTGGCCCAAACTAATTAAATGAAGTGTTTGAAGCTTTCAACTTATAGCAGTATGGACCAAACTCTTAGAAAAGAGGGAAGGAGCACTGTGTGTGTATGGGGGGGGGGGGGAATAGAAAGAAAGGTATAGCCACCTATTCCCAGGAGAGATCTGAAGATCACGTTATCATGGATCCAGAGAAACCACACCCTGCTTCACCAGGGAGCAAAAGAGCAAACTGGCCTTATGAAGATAGCCCAAAATACTCTCAGAGCCAAAGGAATGCATGTTCCAGAAGAGAAAAGAGAACCTCTTCTTCTTCTTCTTCTTCACTCAAAAGGTCTGTGCTAGAGGCAGCGGCCATTTCACTCACCCACCCTACATTCTAAGGCAGGAGGGAGGGGGAGAGGGTGTCACGTTATGAGGGAAGATGGCCGCCTCATTGACTTGAATGAGAGGTTAAAATAGTCCTTAAAAGTCAACCGAAGGGAATTTTTAAAAAATGAAAAGCTTTCCATCAACTACAGTCAAGGAGGAAGAAGACCCCACCACTGGATTACTTAATAAGGCTCTAGAAATTATGCAAATTGTGAGCACAAAAAGTAGCAACCCAGAAGTAAATTTTACAAAAGCAGGGAGACAGGTTTGTATTCCTTTTCTACCTTAAACTGCTCTCCTTCCCTCAATCTTTCACCAATCTTCTTGAAATTTTCAGGTAATGTAAAACAAACATTTATTTCTGGCACCTGTAAATTTCAGAAAAGTTGATGAAACATTTTCGATTTTATGGCTGTTAGAATGACCCCCCCCCCCCAATTATCACTTTAACATGGCGGAATGTGTTTTTTACTGACGGCCCTTAACAATGGAGGCACGGCTGTGCCTCCATTAATATCTTGTCAGTAAAACTGAGACACACTTCTCTTTAAATGAATTGTAACTCATAAACACATGATATAAGCAAAGACTTTAAATGAACATGAAAATTTAATACAATTATAAAATAAACAGAAATAGATGGTCAAATGCGTTTCAACACTTCTTGTGTCTTCCTCAGTGACCTCTGCTAAAATTCAACATAAAAGAATAAAAACATACATTAAAATCAAATACAATGTTTGGTAAGAAAGGGAAAATGCAATTCAACTAAAAACATTTATATCACCTACCAGGAATTACAACACCAAATATATGAATGTTTCTGTTAGAATGCCTCTGTTACAATTAAATTGATTCAAACTTAATTCAGGCATACATCTTAATATTTCATTTGGTTGGTTGATGATTTATGAGAAAGATGTGGAAGACCAATAACTCTAGTTTGGATAAATATTTGTGAGGTAGCCTATTATGCAGGTTGGTGCAAGTGTTTTGCAAGATGCAATGCTAGACACATATTAATTCAGGAGCAAGAAAGCAAAACTAGGCAGATATTACTCATAGGCACAAGAATAGCAACGGAAAATGTTTGTGGTCCCCAAACAACGAAGTTTGACAGGTGTGTGACCTTTAGACCATGAAAGGCAGCAAAACCAAAACTGTTGTGGGGCTATTCTCGTAATGGAACCTCGCTAATAGATAGAAAGCAAGGAAGAGCAGGTGGGCTTGTGGTTAAAGCTATGCTTGTGATGGAATAGAACCAGCAGAAAAATAGCTCTTGTAGTTAGATGATGGCTATTGTGGTTAAGCTTAGCTGAAGCAGCTTGCAAAGGCAAAGGAAACTGCTACTAAAAAAAGGCAATTAGAAAATAAGAGTTGGGGGTGCTAAAATTTGGGTAAGGGGAGATGTAAGCAGGGGCGGGGATTTTAGTAGCTTGCTTAGGCGCTTGGGATAGGCTGTAAACCTTGGACTGCTCAGCCAATGAGGAAACAAGGGAGGGAACTTTCGGCCATGCGTAGAGAATAAAAGATTGTGATTTTTGAATGCCCAGGTGTGTCTACTTCTGTAGCTCACCCCTTCTTGCAAGATTGTATTTTCAATAAAGAAACCTTGCTTTCACCTTCCAGATGCTTTGTTTTTGCAGACTGAAAAGTCATTTCTAACATATATCTAGATCTAGATCTAGATATATATACATTCCATTCCCAAGAAGTATAAATAAATCTCCATTCCACACTGGCAACACAGGGTCCTCCACAATTAGCGTATAAACACTGATTGAAAACCAAACGTCTCACTTGTGGCAACCTTCCTCCCTCCCACTAGATCTCCTCTTACAGTCTGTTCCCCATTTCTCACCTGGGTAGGAAAACATTACCAGTCCTCTTTCAAGCCCCACATACACTCAAAGATTTGATACCACTCAGGCTAGATCTACACCAGTGCTTTTTATCGGTAATGAAGTGCATTGATAATTGTTGGGGCACATTATGTATTCTGTATACCACATTTCCAGCATTAATTCCTCTTTCTATTCCTTATTATCCAAAATACTGCAACAGAGGTCATTGAGTGTGCTATGAGGTATAAATGTGCAAGAGGGATATAGTGTCACCATGATGGGATCACAACAATATGATATTTATTTATTTACAATATTTGGATTTTGGAGCAATGAACATCAGATAGGATAAAAGAATAAAAAACCCATATTAAAAAAAATACTACTTTTAAAAGAAACAGAGTTCTGCTAAAACTTGAGTTCTGCTAAAACTGTAACTGGTCACTCAAGGAAAGCTTCCTGAAACAATGACATTTTCAGGAGGTGCCGGAAGTGCAGGAGGTTCTGGTTTTAGTGTTGGTTTTATTGTTTTAATTGCTGTTTTATTGCTTTTAATTTTAATATTTTGTTGCTGTTAATATCTTATGTATTTTATTGTTGTAAGCTGCCTTGTGAGGGCCTCTGCCCTGAAAGGCGGCCAATAAATGTTTTAAATAAATAAATAATGTTGGGGCCTGCCTGATCTTCAAAGGCAGGGAATTCCATAGGAAGGGTGCCACCACATTGAAGGCTCGTCTCCTAGTGGGCTCCAGTTTGACCATAGGTTTATGTGGAACCACCAGAAACATGATATGAGGTATAGATCTGGCCTCAGTCTCTCTACAACAAGCACCCCTTGCAACAGTTATTTTCAGGAAGCAGGCTTCATCAGGCTTCTAGATGGTGGGGTGAGACTGGTGGAAATGCTAAACCCCTTGATATTAGTATCATTGTGGCAAACTGCTTCCACATGGTCAATCTCTCTCACACACACATGCCACCTCTTGCACAATTTGTGTTCATTTTGAAAGATTTCTCATCAACACCAATATAACATCAATTCTAAACCATTTACGCTGCCTGCCTGTACATTTCTGAGCCCAATTCAAGATGCTGGTTTTAACTGAAAAAGCTTAGGGCCTTACATGGCTTGAGACCACAATATCTGGCAGACCACCTCTCCTGATATGAACAAACAATATCTGAGGCCTTCCTCCAAGTGCCATTTCTGAAAAGGTTCAGAAGATGGCAACAAGGGAGAGGATCTTTTCAATAGTGGGACCTGCCTGTGAAATGTTCTCCCCACTGAGGTCTACCTGGTGCCAATGTTGTCATGTTTTTGGCACCAGATTGAGACGTTCTCCTATTCTCAGGTATTTGATGGCATATAATGAGGTTTCAATGTTTTATCAGGTCCTGGTTTTTCTTGTAACATTTTTTTTGCTATTTAAAACTATTTATAAATCTTTGTATGTTAAAGATTTCATGTTATTTTCTGTGTATTTTGTATTGTAATTTTTGTGAACTGCCCAGAGAGTTTTGGCTATTGGGCAGTACAGAAATGAAATGAACGAATGAACACCAGATCTTCCTGAGGTCTCTGTCTCTAATGTGGAAACACCATGCGGTACAGAGACTTCACATGTCAAGCTTCATGAGATGTAACAGCCAATAATGTAGCAGTTAGTTATGGGTAAGGTATAAATTATTCCAAAAGAAAAATGTTTAAATCCATAGTAGCATAATGCCCTTATTAGGCCAACTTAAAAATCACAAAATACTGTACAAGCTCTTCTTCAGAATCTCAATCAGGCAAGATGGTAAACAAAGCAAAAAGGGTAAACAAAGCAAAAAAAGTGTGTATGAAAGAAATAACATCTGATGTTAAAGCCATGAAGTCTGCATCTAATAGCTTGCACAGTATTATGTCACCTGTTAGTTCGTCTAATAAAGATATGACACTAATATGGATTTTAGCATTTTGGCTAACACAACTACTTTTGCTTTTTGTATAAATTACTTTTAGTGTGACTTTGTGACACATTGTGAGGTTATGTATGAACGTATACAATAAAATGTCATGTCACTCTGTGACTGCTGCACAGTAGACCCCGGGCTACTGGGAGGCTGCACTCCCTTCCTCCCAGGAAGGGGAAGATCAACCTGGCCCCAGCCATTGGCCAGAAAAGGAGCAGTCGCAGGGAGGTTGCTTCCTTTCTTCCTGGCAGAAAGAACACTTTGCTCCAACTGCCAATTGACCCGAGACTGTGGAAATAAAGCACATTTTGGTTCCATCCTTGGGCAAGAGGGTGTGTGTGTGAGAGATTTTCAAAATATTATTGAAATCTGCTGTAGGGATATTTCAATTAAAAGTGGGTTATAAATTCAAAATAAACACATGCATGATACAGAACTTGGTTGGAACTGGGAGGCCAGATTGCCCCCCCCCCCACACACACACACACACAGCCCCTCCATGGGGTGGCTGATGCCATCAGGCATGGCCATAGCTACTTACATCATAATCCTGCCCCCATGCATCCATTTTCATTTTCTCAATGCTGAGGAGAGAAATGGAGTTCCATGCCTCTCCTCAGCATGTAGAAAAGAGACTTGGCTGGCACAAGGAGGAGGAGCTACTCTTCAGCGCGCTGGCCGAGTCTCCCAGTGTTCGCATCCACCACTGCCAGCTCCATATTTCTGTGGGCACTTGGGCAAGAAACCCTCAATAGGCACCCTAGTCTACCTTCCCACTATCATTGTCCCCAGCTGCTATTGCTCCTGCTCCTCTTTCTCTTCAATGCTCTCACTTGCTTCCTTGACAAGCAAAGAGCCAATCAGCAAGTAAGCAGTGGCATCTACTCCTCATTCTTCTCACCACCCTTGTCTAGTTCAGAGTAAGAGGTTGTCAGTGAATCCCTACAGGCAGGTGGATCCTTTGCAAGTGCCCAACTATGTTTGCCCTAGTCATCCAGCTATGCAATTCCAATGTGAGATTAGAAATAACTGTAGGAATTCCTCCAGGGGCCGAGCCCCACCTCCTGGAGGAACCTCAGGAAGCTCTGGTTCAATCTGTACCTTGTTATTTTAAAATGTAATTTTAATGATGTTTTTATTCTGCTTTTTGACTTTTATTCCATTTGTTTACCACTCCAAAATCTTCATATAGGGAATAGTATATAAATATTGTAACTAAATAAGTCTGACTGGGGAGCTTCGCAGGTTGAGGGTTCTGCATATCTGGTGTACAAGGAGCATATATGCACCTGCAGTCATCACGTGTCAGCTTTCATAGATATTTCACGTTATTTTCTAAACAAAATTTAAAAGTGATCTTTTAGATTATTTATGCAAATAATATACTTTGGAGATGGGATCCGACCTCCATAGAGATAATACAAAACAGATCTTGGGGTGCAGATAGATAGCTTAGATTTGGTTAACTTCGTTTTTCTTCTTGCATCAAGGAGCAATACAAATTGGGAAGCTAACGTGAAGTTAAATCGTGGCGTGTTTTTTTTTTTTTTTTAACATTCTGGGGTACAAAAGTAGCGTCTCCTTCACTAACAACATTGGAGCCAGCTTCTACGCAGCTCCTGAGGCGTTTTCCCAGCCCTGTAAGGGATGGAGAGCAAAGTTACGTTCTCCTCATCTTCAGACAACTGAGGTACCAGGCTGAGCCCGCGCAAGCGTACTAGGCCTTCTGAGCCGAGGGTGGGAGGGAAGGTGAGCGCGAGAGCTCGAGGCTTCAGCTCTCCTGTCGCAGTTCAATAGGCGAAGTGCGCCTGCGCGCCGCAGAACGGAGGAAGGCGGGGTCGCGTGTTTGGAGTGGTTCACTATTTGGCAGGAAGGCGCGGAGGCCTCTCTCCTGGCAGCTGCTCCCGAGCAGGCAGAAAGGAGGATCCCAATGTGGCAAGGGAGAGGAGGGCTAAGCGGCGGCGGCGGCAAAGGAGGAGGGGGCCAAGCGAGACAAGGGGAGCCGCCGCAGCAACCGCCGCCGAGGAGCTGAGCGGCCTGGCCGGGCAAGCGGGGCTGGCGAAGCCTCTGCAGCACTGGCCCCCCCGCCGACGCCACCCCCCCGCCGGGCACCACACGCCCGCCCGGGTGGAGGCGGAGGCGGCGGAGGAAGCGGCGGCGAAGAAGGAGACTCGGGCAGCAGGTGAGAGAGCGCGAGCGGGGAGGGAAAGAAGGGAAGGAGGCGGGAGGGGGGAACGCGGGAGCTGCCGCGCCGCCCTTGGCCTGGCCAGTCAGTACCGGCCACGACCGGAGGGAGTCGCTGTGGGGGAGTCGCCAGCGCCGCTCCCCTCCCTCGGGGCTGGCGTTATTTATTATTCATTCGCGGCGGGCCCGCGCTGCTCCTCCCTTCGCCTGCTTCTTTTCCACCCCCACCCAACCCTCCCGGAAGCTGTTGCCGTGAAGAAAGAGTGAGCGAAGCCAGAAGGGAGCTCCCTCAGTAACCTGGCGGGGGAGCGGGGGGCGACCCTCTTCCCCTTCCCTCACTCGGCTCTCTAATTGCTCCTCCTCTTGGGGGGAGGGGACGAGAGGGAGGTGCCAGGCTCTGCTCATTCTCTCTCTTCCTTCCCCCCCCCGCCGTGCCAAAAAAAAACCCCTTCGCCTCAATGTGCTGGCCCCTTCCTCCCCACTATTGTGTGTCAGGTTGGGGGCCCTGCAGGGGTGCCCAGATAAACCCCCCAGCTCTTCTTTCTTCCTTCCTTCTCCACTCCCCCCCTCCTTCGCCACCTTTATCTCATAAGTCACAGGAATTGAGTCTCCCTCAACGCCCCTGGGGAATTGTGGGGTCGGGGTTTTGAGGGGGGTGGGGGAGATGAGGGAAGCATGCGTTGTAAGTGATGGTGGTGAAACTGTTGCTACTGCTGCCCGTGAGAATGTGCGCCGCCGCCTCTCTCTCTTCCTCCCCCCCAGCAGTCGAATAGGGTAGGAAAGAGCAACATACTCCACAGCGCCCGTCACAGCAGCTGTGTGTGTGTGTCTGTCAGGCTTTGCTGGGTTCCTTTGTCTGCTGTTGCTGCCTATCTCTCCTCCCTTCTCTCCTTTCTTTCTGCTTTTCTCCCTTCCTTCCTTGTCGCGCTTCCCCCCTCCTCTTTTTCTTCTCTTCTCCCTCTCTCCCCCTCCCACCCATCTCTTCCTTCACAGACTCCAAGAGCTGCTGCAGCTGCAGGTTTGTAAATACTGGGGGACGCACACACATGCACACACACAAAAGCAAAACATGGCTGACGCTCTGCTTTTTCCTCCGTGGAGCTCATTTTGTCTCTGCTTCTTAGCCTTTCATCCACTTGTGTTGTTCCCTCTCTTTATTTTCCCTCCCCTTCCCCCCCCCCCCAGGAAAGGCAGTTCACCCACCCTGGTGTGTGTGTTTCTGTGTGGTTTCATATCAATGGTAAGGATCTTTGCTCTGGAACATTATCCTTTTTGGTTTGTTGTGAACAGAATGATGAACTAAAAGTCCAAAAGATTCTAGAAGCTTAGTTGAGGCCTTGTAGAGGGGGAGGGGTTGAGTGGGGCGACCTCTGCTGAGAAGCTTGATTGGAATGTGCGTATCTTCCTAGGTGTGGGGGAAGGGAGGCGGATGCACCAAAAACGTTTGTGGTGATTAAGAAGGTAGTATATTAACAAGTATGCTTAGGGCTATTCCTTTTATTTTGGGACAAGCCTCATTACCAGGTATCAAGCGGTATATTAGCTCTGAACAGGGTGGCAAAACTATACGTTCTTTTCCAGCCAGATCCACTTCTAGTAACATATGCCAGTACCTTAAATAGTTGTTGTGCTGTTAGAAACAAAACTTTGAATCATCTTCACAGTAGTTTCATAAAATAATTTGCCCTGTTAATGATCCTATCATGGCCGAAATATTTGCATACAATGAAGAATTGTGCTTGTTTCTTCTGTGCTTCAGCAAGTACCCAGATTTAAGGTTCTTCTTTATCCCATGTTGGGTAACAAAAAATATCCAACTGTTTCTAACCACTGAAGACTTTTCACCCCCAGGATCCTGGTCAACTACCAGCACCCCCTTCTGGCTTCTACAAAACTTCATAAAACAGTTTTGAACTGACTGCATACACATCTTTAGTTGACAGTTTTTTCCCCCTCTGCACATTCTTCTGCTGCAAAATGACCTTGAGTATAATTACATGTTTATCTTTAAAAGATGATAATGTACAAGAGTTTTCTCTGATTCTGTGCTGCTCGTGGGTGGCTGTGGCTGCTAAAAACTATTTTGCTATTTTACATTTTACTTAGATCTGATTTGGAGTGTATTGCTAATACTTAGAATACAGTTTTATGCTAATCTCCTTTTATACCAATGTTTCAATATTTTTGTGGTCTTTGTATAATTCATCATCAATAAAAATTAGTAACATCTTTTAAAAAATACACGATAATAAAAGTAGAAATTTAAAGTCTTGAATCGTGACTAGTAAAATTGCTCTGAAATTGCAGAGCAGATTGGTGTGATAATGAACATTTTAGCTAAGGTTTAGGAATTGGAACTCTCGGTTTAGTTGTCACGTGACAGTGTTGTATAAATGCATAATCAGGAGTCTTTGTTCGAAATCATTACTTCATGTTAGTGTACATTATAAAATGCTTTCAAGGTGCAGAGGCTGAATAAGAAAGGTTCCCAAAATTAAGGGTTGCACCACTACTGAAAAGGATTGGTTAGTCAGTGTCCTCCAGTGGGGGCAATATGAGATCTGTGGTAGCCCACAGCTGTGACAGGGAGATTTTGGTTCAATTCTTGTTGGGCTTTTTACTTAGCATTCTTGACAGAGTGCCAACTTGTTGAGATCAGTGGATGATGTCCTGCACCTTTTTCTTCTCCCGGGGTGGGTAAATCTATGAACGCATAAGCAGGGCATTCTCTATGGTGGCACCACATCCTCTTTTCATCTCTCCTAAAACCACACAGTAAAAGTGTATAAAATATTTTCATCAGCTATTTAGGGATGTTGGCTAGGATCTACTTCAGCTATATTAGAATTAGCTTGGTGTAACTTTGTAATCTTTGCTGTAGAACAGTGAACCAAAAGCAGAGGTGAGGACCTTTGCTCAAGTGAGAATAGCTGGTTTTGGGAAGCTACCTGAGGATCAAACAGGTGGCTATTCACACCTGACAAGGGTTAAACAATGTTTTAATCAGTGTATGAGGGCTAGTTTCTGAGCAGAGCATTTAATCTCAACTCTTAAAACGTTAGAGAAAAGACTACGGCCTCAAAACTTAAAACACTGGGTCAGAAAGGACTTTAATATAAAAACCCTGTTGTAGGAAAACTCAACCCCTGCAGGCAAAGAACAGTGGAACTTCAGAGGAATCTGGCATGAATTGGGAGTAGTACATGAACAAAACCCATAAGATAAATAAGTTTAGGGCCTGTAGGCAGAAAGGTGGGCTTGAAATGCTAAAATAAAGTTTAGGTGGAAGGATGTTGGTTCTCTGGGCAGGGTTCATCAGTGGCAAAAGGAAGGACCAAACTGGGAAGCTAACTATCTTCTGTTTCCACTGGCATGTAGATCATTTTAAGGGATGGAGGTAAGCAGGAACTTGGGTCCAGGCAGACAACTGTTTTGGGGGGGGGGGGCATATTTTGTAGGTGACCCTAAGACCTGTGACCATAACTTGTGTGCTTGTCCAGGAGGTACTGTATGGGAGTTGTACTTGACTCAGGAATCTTAATATGGGAAAGGCAAGGAAGAACTTGTAACATAGCAAACTTGACTACTAGGCCTACATGTTGCAGGCTGGTTTGACAGAACAGTCTTAGTCACTTAAGCGTTTTATTTTGTTACTACCATGTTTTGTGAAAAATGTGATTTATATGGCACTATGCATGTTTATTTTGGATTAAACGTGATGCGACTTCTGAATAAATTTATAGATCAACTTACTGTTTGCAGACTAGATTCCATTTGCTAAGTCAAACTTTCAGTTGAACAAGTTAGTCGTATAATTACCAAATGCTGTTTCCATCTGATAGGAAGTTTGAGTCAGTACTCAGGAATATTGGCAGCAAACTTCCAAGATTTCCCATTGTACGCAGCATTATGCTAAGCCAAGCTTGGAGCCTTCACAATGGACAGACATGCGGGTGTCCTCTATGCTGTTGTCAGTATTCTTTTCTGTCACTCTACTGCCTGAATGTAGCCTGAAGTGACCTAGCTTTGTGCTCTCCCCCCCCACCCCACCTGTTATGTACTGTGCCAAAGGGTTGAGGCAAGATGTGCAGAGCTGGGTTTTTTTGGTGCAACCTGGGCAGTGTAGCTTTGTGCAGGTGGTCAGTCATTTAGAGAGTTGGATGCTTGACTTTGTAATGACTTTGCTGTTAGAAATAGTCCTGAATATGGAACATTGAGAGGGATGAAACCTCTTAAGAAAAAAACATGACAGTTTCCCATAGTTGCAAGAACATTAGCTCATGCAAAAGTTTCAGTGTTATATAGGCCTATCTCGCAGTTCCAGCTGATGGTGAAAGAGCAAAAATTAGTATTTAATTGGCACATTAGATCAACCTCCAACTATTATGAGATCAAACACTGGTTTAAGACTATGCTAAGTTTAGACCTTTCTCAATATTATACGTTGAAGGATCCTGCATACTGTAGCCAAGAAGCTTTGAGGAATGTTTGTAGTTATTGTCAATAAAATAGGAGTGGAACACTAGCTGGAAAGCCCCTCTTAGGAGCAATTCCCCAGGTTGTCTGTTTAATGGGGACAGTAAGTCAAGCCTATGTTTTTCTGGTGAATTGAGACAAAATCTGATCTATCCTTTGAAATATGGGTATGGAAATCTTTTTCTTATTTTCAAACTTCTATATTATCAGTTCATCTCCATTTGTTATCTTAGATATGATTTAATTTATGTGAACTGCCCAGAGAGGTTCGGCTATGGGGTGGTATAGAAATATAAGAAATGAAATGTTCTTGTCTTGGATATTTCCTTATTTGAGTTATAATTTTTTGTAACTTGTCAGTTTCTGTGAATATTTATAAGAAATAATCTACCATTCATCACTGTTGTGTTTTTGATTGATGCACTTCAAGTGTAAGTAAAGTTTGTTGAACTCTACCCTAATTCTGGTGCTCAGAGTTTTGGTGCTCTGACAGTACACCAATACCATACTGGGAAACTGAGCAAATTGGATGTTTGGAATGTCCACTTGATATTAGGAAGGGTGGAGTCTCTGAAGTGATTTCCCCCCCCCCCCCCCGTGCAAGTGAATGGAGTGATTCCTCCTTTCACTTGTATGGGGAAGGGGAGTCTTCTCTTAGCTGAAAAATGGCTGGCGTGTGGGTACAATTCACCCTGTCATCAAGGACCCTAGGGGCAACAGGGTCCTTGATGGGGGATGACGTTTCCCCCTACCCAGCTGATTTTCAACAGGGGGCTTTTCCCTCCCTATTAAAACCAATGGACTGATATAGCCATTAGCTTAAATAAGGTGGGGCAGAAGTCTCTGTGCCAAACAACGGCTAGGGAGGTGTGCAAAGTCCACCCCAAACCAAGGAACTTTTCATGTTCCTTTGTGGGGAAGGACTTTGCCCGCCCCTGTCATTTTTTGGCAGAGAAGACTTTTTCTCACCCAACTTAAGTTAATGTGATGAAGGAAAGAGGACCTGGAGAGAGAGAGAGAGAGAATAGATGATCCAGAGAGAAAACTCATAATGAGTAGCACATACAGGGTGCATGTTCATACACATACAGGTGTGTACACACAAACACAGATAAGGGCATGCTCCCACCATTTTTGTGATTGCCTCCCCCCCACAACTAACAGCACCCAATTTGTGGTAGTGCCCGGGGCATTTTTTGAAAAAGCCAAATGAGTCCAAAAATTTGGAGACTTTTGCCTTAAATCAACTGCAGCGGTGAAGAACAGTTTATTATGGAAAAACTGAGAATGAATGTCATAATTGCAGTGCTTTGAAACAAAATACAGCCCCTCTAAGACAGTGGTGAAATTACCACAATTCAGGGTATTTTGTACACTTTGATGGTTAAAGTGCACTGCCATTATCCTTTGAACTCAGTCATGAATGACTGTGTGTCAGGAATCTCCGTATTTCGAGTGTACAAACAGCCACCAAAGGTGTAATGGGATGGATCCAGCATTTTATTTTGGCACTAGGAGCATCCCCTGAGCAGAGATCCACTTAGACTGCTACTGCTGGTGGAAAGAGAAGGAAGAGTTTAATTTTTGCTTATTTTTTTCCTCTTCCTGTAGCCCATAGTACACATGTGTGAATACAATCAGTAGGTGAACTACTTCTTTAGTATACGACTCTGTTGTCCACTGGCACTGGCATAACTACTATGATATTGGTTCACCTACACCTGTAGTTTTAATAAATGCATTAAATGCTTGAACTGCCCTTGTCACAGCAGTAGAATGTTGAAAATAGCTCCCATGCTGCTGAATATGAAAGTGGAGCAGACATTTGCATGCTTAAGATAAAGCTATAAGGTGAATTTTGGGGGTTGAATGTTTTGTATTTAGATTTAGGTGAAACTTCAGGTTGTTTACATACTTCAAATGCTTGGTGATTTGTAAATGGTAGTATAAATCTAATAGTATAAATGGTGGTTCACTTAAGCTGTTTTGCATATATGCAACAGTTGTCTTGGAATTTGATCAGAGTTTATATTTATTAATTTCTCTGAATACAGATAAGTATTACCCACTTGTATAATCATTATTAACCTGTCAAACCATTTGCAGCATTCAGAAGTTAGTGTCATTGCTTAAGTAGTCAAAGCAGCACCATCATGCACAAGATTGAGGGAACCTCGAAAAAACCTTTAGAAAAAACCTTAAGCAGCAGGAGGACATAAAAACCCAAATGGCTATGGTAGGTCTGTTGGTCGCATGTTCCTGAGATTGTGCAACTGTTGTCTGCGACAGAGGTAGTGGGATGAAGTATGCAGCAGGTCCAGGTCACTCCATGGTGGTCCAGTTCTGGAGCATGGATATGAATTGGGCTCGGGAATAGTTGCACTAGGTGCGACAGTGACCATCCCCACCAATGGCCTCTTACAGGCTCCATCAGCAGGCTTCCTTCCCAAAACATTCCATCTGCTTTGCACTGTTCACTTGGGGCAGATGTTACCACGACACCCTTATCTCACTAATCTTGCCCAGTTTCCCATGGGAGGATGTGCAGCAACAGATGTTTTCCAGGGTAATGTCGGCAGGCAAAGCACATTCCATGGTGATAAGCAAGGTACTGTTACCTCCAACTTGTCTTTGATTCATACCAGTGCTTTTCTTCTCAGTGTTGACTTCCTTTTCTGTCAGTGTTTCTGCTGTATGCTGTGGACAGGGCATTTGGCAAGGCTGGTTCTTAGGCCCTTGGGATGAAGAAGAAGAGGAAGCTGAACTGAAAACAGCAGTGTTTGCTACCATCTTATGGCTGCATACAAGGAGTGATCGGAGGGAACTGGGCAGCAATGTGTTAAGCAGCCTGGTTTCCAAACACTGCCAAGAAGTTGTCTTTCCTGGGTTTCTGCGTAAGGGCAGGGGAAGCCATCTGCATGAGAAAGAATGACACCTCTGGGAGCCAAAGTTCAAAGTTGTATTTGACAAAATAACTTTTAGCTGTAAAGCAGTGAAAGAGGTTCTTTAACTTATCTACAACTTCTCTTTTCTAGAAAGAAGTTTAGAACCGACTGAAGTATCTTCCTGAAACAAGAAATGTAGAGAAATGGATATTATTAGTTTATTATTTATTACATTTGTGTAACGCCCCATAACCAAAGCTCTCTGCAAATTTGCTGCTCTGCACATTGGTTTTGGTATTTCTCCTGGCGATAGCATAGTTGTATTGTGTGTAACCAGAGACATAGTTTAATGGACAATTATCAAGGGCAATAGCTGAAACCTATGACACTTGATTTGCTGTCTATTACAGCCTTCTTCAACCCAGTACCCCCCAGATGTTTTAGATTTCAGCTCCCCTCAGGTCCAGCCAGCATGGCCAATGATTTGGGCTGATTGGAGTTGTAGTCCCAAACATCTGGAGGGTACCTGGTTGGAGAAGGTTGGTCTATTATATAGATTCAATGTTATGCAAACTTTTTGTTAGACTAATGACCCAGGAAGATGCTTCCTGACCAGTACTATCAACTGCCCTTCATTTTTAATATATTTATATCTTGCCCTTATTTCAGGGAGCTCATACATAGTTGTTCCCTTGCTTGTGGTATTCTCACAGCAGCCTTGTAGGTTAGTTAAATTAAGTGATAACTGGCTTAATTTGACTGACCCATTTGATCCCAGAACTATCCAATCCTGGTTCAATTCTGTATCCACTATAGCACTCTGACATTAGCTCTAGCTGCTTGACATGAGGTCACTAGCTATACCTGAAATTAGAAAGCTTTCTTCTATTTGCTCATCTGACTAGCAGAGTGGCTAATACTTTTTTTAAAAAAAATAAGACCAGTGGCATGAGTTTTCTGGAAATTTTTGAATTGGAAAATTTCCTATACAAATTAGGCTAATTTGTAAAGGGTTGTTTGAATCAGAAAAAATCAGTTTGTGTCCTGAAATTTTCAGTTTCCACTGGAAAATCATTAGAGTGATCTAATTTAACTTGTTTACTAAATACATGTTTACTAAATAGTAAAGTAAACAATAAAGCTTAAAAAAACACACCCACAAACATTAATTTTAACTAATACACCAAAAGTATTTGAGGGGAAATTTAAAGTACACTTAATGTGATTTAAATTTGGTATGTAGACATTTTGATTGAAATCCTTGTAAACATTTACAAACAATAGCTTGTACTTCCCTTACATTGTTTAAATGTAAGAAAGAAACAAAGGTACTGAACATTGCTAACATACTAATTCAGCCTACCCCAACTTGGTGCCCTCCAGGTAGGTTTGACTACAAGTCCCAGGCTGGGGGTGCTGGGAGTTGTAATCAAACACAACTGGAGAGCTACACTAATTAATTTAAGCAACCCGAAGAACTTTTCATGATATGCTGACAACCACTCAGCTATTTCAAGAGAGTTCAGCTCTCTTCCACTACGGTTGTTGGGGCACTTTAAGTCCCGCTATTACTATTAGTTCCATTTTACACTGATACATCTATGTTTTTCAATGATATATATTTGTTCTCTCACACAATCACTTGAAAAACATTAACCACAAATTTGAAACTGCCTAATGTTGTATTTGCAGTTGGCATCCATTCGTTGGTACTAATGAAGTTATGAAATGGAAAATTTTCTGCGAGAAAATAAAGCCCTTGAAATCTTTCCACCTCACATCACTCAATGAGGGTGCTAGTTCTGCTGGTTGTCCTTACCTTCTTGGAAATAAATGAAATAAAGTCACAGCTGCTGCCCAAAAGTAACATATGAACTTTGGTTAGTATTTGCCTGTTTTTTGTGTGCCTTGTCAAGGATGGGCAGAAGGTAATTGTATATCTACTGGTAGACCTCTGAATGATTTGCAGTAGATAGGCAAGGATTTCTGACTCCCAGTTGTTTAAAATAGCAACAATGGGCCAGTTCACACAATCAAAATAATCTACTGTGGGTTATTCAAGCTATGGTAAGTCGTGGAGTGTGTCTGCCGGTATTTTGCATATTTAACCCCTAACCAGCGATAGTCATTGCATCTGAACCTGGTCACTGAGGGGTGTGCGAGGGTTAAACAACCATCACATAACACATGGTCTGTTGTAGGATTACGTGAGGATTAACCCCATGGCCAGGTTGGCACAACATGACAAGCTGCGGCTGGGCATCAAATATTCAAAATGGCCATCCGCACATCCTACAGCCCACCCTGTGGCTGTTTGATTATGTGAACCAGCCCAATTTCTCCTTCCCCCATGCTAAATTATACTGCTGAAATGGAGAAAACCAGAATGGGCATAAAGTAATTTTTGAGGGGAATTGCTGAGTTGCATTCAATACTGGTTGGTACTCAAAACAAATTCCTGGACTCAGAATTCTTTAATTCTAAATGTGTATCTTTTGCACCAGGCTTCAGTTGGTGGATCTTGGGGTTCTAATAAAAGAAAGTTGATCCTACAAGCCTGATATAGGCCCACCTGTGCCTGGGCTGCATCTTAGTGTAAGGTTGTTCAGAGATGAAAGAAATAACTAAGTATAGTAAAGGGGACCAATCACTCTTGCCTTTGTTTGTTTCACTGATGCTCGTTCTTTTGAACATTTTGTTAATATTCCTTATACACCCCCCTTTTTCCAGTTCTGTATAGGTGGCAGTGCAAGACATAAAGACAGAAGTGATAGATAGTGAAGGAGGCTAGTACTCTATTCTCAAAAATATGCTTTCCTGGCTTGGGTGTTAGAAGGCTAGGTGACAGCAAAGTATTTTGATATGGGTGGCAAGAAAGGAGCTAGCTTTTAAACACTCTTTCTTCAAATCCTTCTCAAAATATGCTTGCTATTAGCTAACCACATCCTGTCATTTTCCATGCCCGTTCGTTTAATATAAGCTACAAGTATAAGCTCTTCCAAAGAATTATCCTGGAAACTGTAAAAAAAATGTTGTGGGTTAGATGCCCTTTGGGCCAAACCTGGTCCTCAAAACTCTTTGTACAAATCTTCCCCCCTCAAGGCAACTTATAACACTACAAAAATAATTTTAAACAATATCAAGACAGTAGCAGAGCAGATAAAAAAACAATAAATTCATTCTTCAAAGGATCAACAAAATAGCTTCAGCTTGGCAATCCAAAAGCTTGTCTTAAAAGTTTTTGCAAGATGGCAGAGCATCAGAGATGCATCAAGACAAATCTCTCTGTTGGGTAGTTCCTAGGTCAGCCTGTCCCAACATGTTGCCCTCCAGATGTTTTGGAACAACTCCCATCTTCCCCAGTCAATGTGGCTAATGGTAAAGAATGCTGGAAGTTTAGTCCAAAACATCTGGAGTGTTCCAGATTGGGGAAGGCTTGCTAGGCACTGCCACAGAGAAGCCTTCCATCTCCCCAACAGTTTCACCTCTGATGACAAACTAAACATTTTAAAGCACGCATAGTGGAACTATGCATGTTAGCTTTCTCTACTCTCCTGTAAGTGTGAACAGTCCCGAATCAGTTTGGGGCTCCCCAGGAGAGGAGGATTTAAGCTTTTCCTCCACTCATTTCCCCGGAAATTCCACTGAAGACATTTTTCTATTAATAACCCCACTATGGAGGTGACAGGGAGAATTTCATGGAAAATAGGTGGGGGGAGCATAAAAGCTCCTCTCCTAGATTACCATGGTCCTGATCTGAATTGGGGCCATGTGTGCTTACAGGAGAGTAGAGAAGGCTAGCACACATAGCTCCACTATACGTGTTTTATCAAATGTTTAGTTCAGCCCTCAGCTGTTGTTGGACATGGAGAAGAGCCTCTCTGATAGATCTTGACGAGGAGGCTGGGTCATATTGGAGGAGATAGCCCTTTAGGTGTTGTGATCCAAGCTGTTTAGGGCTTTAAAGGTGATACCCAACAATTAGAATTTTCCCCATGAATGGATTGGATGCTAGTGGAGCTGTTGTAATAATGTGTTCCGCAAAACTGGCTCCAGTCAGCACTCTAGTTGCTACATTCTGGACCAGCTGAACATTTGTGGTTGTTTCAGAGCGGAGAGAGCATTGCAGTAATTCAGTCTCGATTGTAAGTTAGGTATGTTATCGTGGCCAGATTGATCTTTTTAGGAATGGATACAGCTGGCACACCAGCCTAAACTGGACAAAAGCACTCTTGGCCATGGATGCTACCTGAGAATCTAGGAGCAAAGCCAGATGCAGGGATATGAACCTGAGTTTTCAAGGGGAGTGCTAGTCTGTGTAATATAGCCGGATTTCCTAATCCATCCATCTATCACATTTTATTTTAATGAAAATACTTACGAATTTTTCAGTTTGGGGTTGGAAGGAATGAATAGCATACCTTACAAGTTGAGGTTGGCTTCTTCCTGTTGAATCATAAGAGTTCAAATGTAGAGAATTGGGTTTGATGGCATTTCTTGTGTAGAGGTGAGGTAGTCTGTGTGAATGTGGTTATGGGTCTCTGGAGCCAAGCTGCATCCTAAATATGTAACATAGAAAAGAACGAATGTGTGTCTTCTGCTAAAGCTGATAGGATGAGAGCATTGTCTCTTATGTAAATAGCACTCCACACAAAAAGGGGTCTGCTGTGAACATGTTGGGCTCAAGGATACATTTGGGTTTCTTTTCTGCAGTTGCGGTTCCTTTAATCTTGGGAGGTTGCAGGTCATACCTACAAAAACAAAGGAAAGAAGTCCATGCCTGCAAAGGAACAGCTTTGCCTTGGTAAGGTGCTTCAGCCCTTTGAACATTTTAATTCGCCTTTTCCAACTCTCAAATACCATATTGGGATGGAGTGACCACCAGTATTCTAGACAGTATTCTAAATATGACCACACCACATACTGCTGCGATGTCATTGTGTGTGGTTTTTTTTACTTACAATACTTTTTGTAATTCCCAATATTGAGGGCCAAAGTACATGTGACACGAGTTATGTGTTTATAAAAGTGTGCTTAAACTGACTGTTTTTATTTTGGAGAACAAGCAACCACAGGGCCCTTATATGGAATGTGCTCTTGATTGAGACCTCAAACCCAGTTTTCTGTTGAAACAGGCTTCCTCCTGGCTGCTTTTTACCCCCGCAAATGCTGTTCTACTGAGAACAGCACCTTCGATGGCAAATACCCACTATGTAGGGGGGCAATTGGGGTTCCATAGTTGCTTCTCACAAAAAAATCAACCCAGATGAGTACACTAGTTTTAAACATGCCATATTGCTGGGCTCTGAGATTACTTTCTTTACTTCTACAGCTTAGTGATCTACCTATCAGGACCCCGAATACATTTCCTGCATAACTGTAGACAGTTCTGATCCCATTACTGTAAATTTTATTTAGTTACCTGCTCACCCAGTTTGGAAAGATTTTACTTCAATCTTCATTATTCTGAATGATGGTATATAAAAAACAAAGATAGTTGCCCGGGCCCATGAATAACAAATCCAAAATCCACAGTTAGGCAATATATTTTGTTAGAACCAGAGAATTGATTACTCTGAAAAGACTACTGCACATCCATATTTTCTGATCCTTGATGTCATTTTGTAGGTTTGGAATGTTTACTTCGGTAACCTTACTAAGTAAGGATTATACCATTAGTCTTTTGTTTACACATTTAAGGATTAAGTGTAGAACACATATAGACTAACTGCTTCAGTTGTTCAGATGTTTTAATACATTTATATGAACTTTTGTAGGCTACATCCCACTTCATCTGATGCTATAACTAGAGCTGGAGACTTTGAGTCTGAGAAAAGCAGTTAAATAGACAGATCTGCAGCAAACGTTCCATTCTCTTAAAGTGAAAGAACAAACAACAAAATGCACTAAAAGTTTCTATAATGTGCATAGAGATCATAGTCCCTATTGAGTCCCTGATTAACACAATCAAATTAAGTAAGGATTATCACTTGTTCTAGGACTAAACAGGAACCATTCTCTTCCTTTTTTTAATCCATCCCTCAAAGCAGTTTGCAGTTGAAAAATATAGGATATCCAATGCATAACAGATCATTAAATAACAACGGCGATAATAGCAATCCTACTATACAACCATCCAAGTCCAAGGCCTTCCTCTAGCCCAGCAGATGCTAATCTAAAAAGAACAATCAATCTAAAACAGACTTTTCCAATCTTTGACCCTCAGATGTTGTTGGACTACAACTTCCATCATCCCCAGCCAGCAGGGTTACAGATGAGTTGAGTTTAGTCAGAACAAAATCTGGGATTCCAAAGTTAGAAAAGGCTGCCCTAAAGGTTCAAAAAGCTTGTCTTCCTCCCTGAATAGTGTTTCCTAATGTAGACTCTAATGAGAATACACTCAACTTCATATTCACCCACTGCATCCCAGATAGCACCTGGAGCAGGGCTTCCTTGGAAGATCATAAATGGGAAAGTATGTCTTTAAAATACTCATCACCTAGACAGTAAAGGGCTTTCATTAAAAAAAAAAGCAGTTGTCCAGCTGTGTAGAAAACATTTGTAACCAGCCCAACTCAAAAGCTGGGCAATTGTGTCCCAAACAAGTTGTAGTTTTAGTGCACCAAGATAGCCAACCAGTTGTGCACTTTTTCATAAAAGCACCAAATTTACACTATTTGTAGACTTAATTCATTGTGATCACTTTCAAATATAGGGGCATATGATACTGCATGTTAGTGTGTGTGCACAGTCCATTGAGTACGGTATCCCACACAGTGGCTGAATTTGGAGACACAATAAGCAACTGGGAGTGGGGGGGAAACAATCATCAGTTGTATTGACTATCGTGTCGTCCGAATGCTGCCATAGTCAACTCAGTGCTGATCCTAATCCACACCACAGTTGATTATTTATTACCATGTTGTTTATTACCCCACCATTGATTATCGTGTTGTCCGAATTCAGCCAGTGACTCGTACATGACATATTGGGCCTGTTCACACATTCAAACAGCCCACTGTGGCTTGTGCCAGCAACCATTTTAATATTTAGTCCACAACTGCCGCTTGTGTTGTTCAAACCTGCTGATGGTGAATTGTGCAAGGGTTAAACCTTCACAGAACTTATGGCCTAGAGTTGTTTGAGGGTTGTTTTTAACCCTCACACAACAATCCCCGCCAGGTTTGGATGACAGAACAAGCTGTAGCTTGAATTTTCAGGAGGGTGCCGTGGTTTGTCATGGCTTAAAAAAGCAGTGACAAGCTGGGACGATCATGCAAACCCAGTCAGTTATGTGAGCTACACACACTGTATGTCTTCTCCTTTAAGATGGAATTACTCCAATTGTAGGGTAACTAGTCTATCCACCATTAATGTATGTCTTGTCTTGATGAAACTTGTTTATTGGCCTTCATTCAACACATTACTGTCTGTTTAGATACCCCAATTCCTCCCCAGGATTTAAGAAAAAAGAGAGAAATAATTGCATGTAATATTGATGGTGTCAAGCTCCTTCTGCATCCTCTGTCAGGTAAGAGCATAACCAGTATGTTGTCCTCCTATCCATGATAAGCAATGTAGAGGGATTGGTATTAAAGGCACTAAGATGTTTAGGAGAATCAACAGGGATGTATACCCTCTTCTCTGCACACCCCCTTTTCCACTTAGTCTGTCTCTCAGTAGATGTCATGTACTAATACAATCAATGCAATTTCTGTCCCACAAGCCAGGTTCAATGGGTTCAGATAATCTGTTTTCCTCCACCGCTTTACCCAAGTCTGGCAAATCTGAGGTGACAATTATCCAGATCTGACTACTTAAAAAAAACTTTTACCTTAGCCTCCTACAGAGGTTCTGGGTCAATCTCCCCCCTCCCCCACTGTTCTAATGTGCTTGACTGGTCCCTCCTGGAAAGTCAAACCCAGCCAGATAGGTCAAGGATCACTTAGGCATAGGTAGTTACCAAACTTTCCAGTGACCATTTCCACATCCGTGGTCGCATTAGCAACAAGCTGGCTATGCGTATTCCGTACATAGAGGATAATTTAAGAGAGGTATGTGCATGGGCGAGGATTGAGGAGCTTTAATTCTGTTCCAAGAAGAGGCAATGGAAGTCTTGTTGCTGTCTAGGATTCTGCACCTACTTTTCAACCAGTTCTACTTTCAATTGAGCAAGTTCTGAAGAGCCAGCAACACTTTGGTGCAAGCCAAGATGCAGGGAGAGACCTCTCTAACCCCTCCCTCCGCTCTCTAGCTTGAAAAACAGCTCTTCTCTCATAAACTTCAGTTATGTGCTCACTCCTCTTTGCATCTTAGCAAATGCACATCAATGGGCAGCTAAGGTACACAAAAGAAGAGCTGTGCCAAAGTCTCTGCTGCTGTTCAAGCTGAGTTTAAAGAGCCTTTTGTGTGTCTGCTTCATAGAAAATATCTGAGAGAAATAATGTGGGGTGAGGTTTGGGATCAGGGGCTATGCTGGGACTGGGGAGGTTTGGCCTCCTGTTGCCATATGGATGACTTTGTACTCATATTACATGGTCTCTAGTTGCTTGAATTTTGTAATTTTATTTATTAGTTTTATATACTGCTGAACATGTTTAAAAATATCTGTAAGCAGTTCTGGTAATGTGTTCTGGTCTCAATTTGTCTTATGGCAATTTGTCACTTTACCAAACAGCGTGGGCCCTTTCCATCTGCTAGAGAAACCTGTTTCCCCCAGTAACTTCAATTCCTTGCTTCTTCAAAGTGGTGGACTGGACACTTGTTAGTTGCTTCTTATGCATGTTTTGCTGGAAGTAAGTTCCACTTCTAAATGGCTCAATTCGGACGACACAATAAACAACTGGTGTGGGGGAATCAGTCGTCAGTTGTTTTGACTATTGTGTCATCCGAATGCTGCCATAGTCAACTCAGCACTGATCCTCATCCACACCACAGTTGATTATTTATTACCATGTTGTGTGGGGAGTATCCCCTAGGGCTAGGGTTAGGGTTAGTCAACCCACCATTGACTATCGTGTTGTCCGAATTGAGCCAATGTGTATATAAAGAATTGTAGCAGTAAGTAATTGATCCTGTATAGTGTTGTTGCATGTATCCAAATGTTTTGGATTATGCTCCTAGGTTGTATAAAAGTTCTATTTTAATTGTAAACCAATATTTATGTGATAGTTTAAGGCATAATAACCAGTATGCATGATTGTTTGGGAACTGTATGACTTTCCAAATGGGAAATCATTGATTTAAGTCTTTGATTTTTAAATTGGTTTCCCTTCTTAGTGATTTAAATAACCTTGATTTAATCTGCTCTGCAGTATAGAAAGTCTAAAATTCTCAGTGCTTTAACAAATGTATTTTGCCTACACTGGAATGAGACATGACTGGTCCACTTTTGGCTTATGGCATAGGATATAAGTACATATCAGGTTTTCTGAGACTACAGAAGGAGGTCTTCTTGCACACACTTCTTTGGCAAGACAGTGTGCAATTAAAAACAAACCCTCATATTTCCTATCTGAACAGACTTGTTTTCAGCTCAGTCTGGTAGATATTTGCTTAGATGTAGGTTTTACTAGATTTGATGGGAGTTATTAAGTGTGTAGGACTAGAGCCTTACTTTGATTGCATCAGGCTACACTTAACCTTTGTAGAAGTGTGTTTAAAGTGATATCTTAATTTAGTGATGTAAATAAGATTGAATTGCTAATTTTAATCTAGAAGAAAGAATTGGGACTTTACTGCAAGAAATACAAAATTAATAAACTGAAATCTTATATGCAAAAACCAAATTTCAAATATTCTCAGCCCTGAAAGGAAATTAAAGTAAATGTTTCCTCCTATGGTCTGTCTTTTCTTGGCAGTTCCTACTTCTAAAACTCAATTTATCATCCAGATGAGCTCTCTCAAAAGCCCATGAATGTATTTGATATACTCAAAGGCTTTCATGGGCTCGGACTTTCTTTTTAACCATAGTGTTTCATGCCACAAGCTAGTTTTAAAACGTAGGGCACAGGCTTTTCTCCAGTCGTGCTGAACAGTCAGTTGGCCCTGTGTGAGTGTGTAGAGCCTATTTAGTGGTCATATTAAACCAATTCCAACAAATCTTCTATAGTAGCTGTATCCACATTGGTGTATGACAGTTTCATTTTGTTCAATAGCATTGGCTTTTCCCATTTGCCAAAGCCTTAAAAATGTTTCTGTTTCATGTTAACAGCTAGTATCAGATGCCATGCTGAATTGAAGTAAATTGTCAAGCTCCTCACCCACTTGGTCAAAGCAAATCTGGGAAACCAGTATGAGGATCTAGGCAACATAGACTTAACCCAAAGTTCCTGGTGTGGATTTAGTCACATGAAGACAGTACCTGTTGTATATTAGAAGAGAGTGTTTCCCAATGCAACACATCTCTTTGATCCAAGGAATTATTCAGTTTTTGGTTGGTTGATAGTACTTGCTATATGTCAGTCACAAAACACTACTATGCGTAGTTTATGCTGTATTTGTCATGTTGTGTCTCCAATACATCTTGTAGGTTTTAGATTTCTTTCAGACGGAAGATAAATCAATTGAAGTGACATATTAAGGTATTTAAATAAAGATGGAGGATTAGTGTAAATATTTGAATAGGAATTCCCATATAAATTAAATGTAAACATATTTGAAAAATATTTTCTAACCTGGTAGTGAAATAACATTATTTCTGTGTTTACTGGCTTGAAGAGAAGTGTATTAACTTCTATCCATTTATTCTAATGTAACTTTCATCAATGAATTAGAGAACTGCAGCCTCTTTCAAATGATGGCAAAACAGCAGCTCAACACTTGCAATGATTTCACAGTTTTGGAAACCAGTTTGAAGAATTTAAGCTCAAGTAGCTAACAACATTTTAAGGGTAGGAAGCAAAGTCCTTATTCTAGATACCCATATTGATACTCAGTCTTAGTAATGTTTCTGACATAATGGACTGGTTTTGAAATGATCTTCTGAGTATTGGAATCCTCATATTCTCTCATCATTTTCTTTCTTGGACAAAGCAAGCATGCATATGTAGTTTAATAAACAACGTCTTCATATTTCTGTTCTCACATAGGCAATACAATTACTTTGCAATTAAACTAATTGCATAGTACATGGGTAGGCTAGTTGGGTTCTCCAGATGTTTTAGAGTATAACTCCCATAATCCCTGGCACGAAGTGCAAAAGTTATCCAGCCCATATGTGACTGGTCAGCATTTGGCTTGGTGGGATACAAATATCGTAGGCCTGATATTAACTATGGCTTTAAAGTCCTTTTGTTCCTTCCGCACACACCTTTCTGTGGTTTCAACTTCTCATAACTTAATTTATCCACACTAAACTGTTATAGACAATGTCTTCCTTCTTGCTTACGTAGTTTCAGAACATTTAAGTATCAAATTATGTGTTTGTAAATCCTCTGAGATTTAAGTCCTCCACGTTATTCCATGTAGCACTTTTTGAGCCCATTGACACATTTGGCAATTTAAGACACTGTCCTGGGCACTATCAGAAAATGGCTACTAACCCAAAGGACAATTAACCTAACCCAAAGATTGAGTAAAGTCAGAAGTGGTTTAACCCCAACACACAATGTAATTCCTTTGAACACACTGCTTTCAGTGGTAACAGAAACCTGTTTCACAGAAGGGAAATTTTTTTTTGCCACCCTTTTCCTGCAAGCCAACTCATTTCCCCCCTATCTTTTGTGCTCTTGCATGTACCCACAGCTATCCTCTCATCCATTTTCATACACGTGAACCTACCACATGTATATGTACATAAACGTCCCTCCCTTCTAGCTGCAAGCACTTGAAAAAACACTTTCACTGTTTTTCAGGATCCCTCCAAAATCTCCTAAACTTTCTCACACACATGCAGCCCCCATCCATTCAGGCATGCAAGTGCACAACTGTCACTCCATGGATTGCTCCCAGCTGGTTCCCTCAGCTCTTGCTGGCTTCTTGCTTCACTCCCTACCCACCTCCTTGTTGGCTTCCCTTACTACTGCCCTTCCTAGCCCTCCACCTGCTCTCTTTAGCCCCTCCCTACAGCTTACCAGACAGCAACGACAGGAGTTCCTTTTTCTTTTCCCTCTTTTGTCTGGGTAGTAGGGTGCACTGCAGAGGAAAGTATTAGCCTGCAGCTGCTGGGTATCTTCATTTCTTAAGAATATCTGATCCCCACATGTGGCCCAAAGGCATTAATGGGAAATGAAAGTGACAGTGACTGCAGGCCCTCACTTTGCTTTGATGTGATCCTAGCTGCCAGTAAGAACATTCGCTCATATTTCAAGAAATTAAGTGGGAAGGTTAGGGCATTTCAGTGGGCACCAAGAAAGGTGTCCAGTGGTGTGTTCTGGTTCTCCTGCACACCACACTGTCAGCCCCCACTTTAAAGAATAAATGGCCCTGATTACACATCACAAAAACCCACTTAAAAAAAAAGAAAAAAAGTGGGTTGTTATGAATGAAGCAGCTTTCTGTCCATGTCTTGTTTAGCATGATATGTGTCAAGAAATCAATTTTTCTTCTCTGTGTTTTAGCAGCCTGTACAGTTCCATTCCCTAAGGCTGAGCCTGCATGTATTCGTTAGGCCATGTGGGTGTGTTATCTCATGCTGTCCCTGATGTCAGGGCCAAGCAGAACCCTCACTAATTTGGCTGAACAACTTCAGCTGAGTGTTGGTGAGAACTTTCTGCTCCCAGAAAACCTGAGCAGATTGTTTCTAGCTAATTTACTAATAGGGACGAACTCAGATTTTCTAAAGGCGTTTGAGTATAAAACCAAGGGGGTGGAAAGATGCTAGGGTCTTTGCTTTCTTTAATTTTGCCCTCTCCAGTCTTTGCTTTTGAGGGTTCACTTTCTGAGGCCTTTTGTATTGAAGACCTGTGCCGCTGGTACATATAGACAGGCTTAGATAGTTTTGTTGTTTTGCCCTGTATGTATTGTCTCTAAACATTGCTCTGGTTCTTTTGTATGTTGCTCCCTTTCTGTAAATAAACCTACCTGCCATCATATTTGAATGTGTGTACTTTATTCCAGTTGACCTTTGTACTATGTCCAGAGCTTTCCCCTTGCCTAGTGCTACTGTTTAAAGTATCCAAGCAACCTGTTGTCCCCACCTACACTGCTGAGAGTTAGGGTACCCCCCTTCCTCCCTTTGCAACATGCAAACCAGGAATTCTGGCTTGTCGGGGCAGAGATAAGCCAGTGTTCCTGGTTCTCATGTCAAACTAAGCAAATCAGGAATACTTGCAGTGGGAGTTATCTGGCAGCATGCCCTAGCATGCTGCTCATTCGCAGTAAGCCACAAATTTTAAATTGTGTGTTATTGTGACATGTGAACTGGGGCCAGTGTTGTGAACTAGCAAATGTAGCCATTTGTTTACGTGTTTTCCCCCCAGTTGTTGTGGGATGTCTTGGGGAGGGCATTGCAAGGGGGGAAGCTCAAAAGCTGATTTTCATATGTGCCTCTAACAGTACCTTGAGGAAGCTAGTTGTGGTGGCATGAAAAAAAAACTGGTCCACATGGAACTCCAGATAGCATTCACCTAAACATTTCAGTGTGTGTGGTAAGTGTGACTGGAAATTTGTAAAAAGGATATGGCTGCCATCTGCTAGAAAGAACTACACAGATTTGCTGTTAGTGAAATAGCTTTGAGGAGTTTTAGCTCACTTCCATAATGCCACAAGAGGTGTTTGTGTCACTGTGGTATGACTGGCAGAGGTGCATAAGAAACCATCAGACAAAAGCTGCTTCTTGTTTGTAGTCAGTCACGTAACCCAGGGAGAATGCTTTTTGACAAAAACAGTGCAGATGTTGTGGGAGGGAGATTTGAAATGGATGATTCACAAAATTTTAAATGTTTTTTGGTACTCTTTACGCTGCTGCACAGGGTTTGCCAGAAAGGACCCCAATGAAGGCAATATTGCTTGTTCAGCTTAGTATTGAGAAAGTCTGATTATTAGCAGTTCAAATCTTAATTATTGTTTGCCAGTGCTCTTCTATGAGACGTGTAGTTAAATATTGGCTGAAGAGACCAGGGCTCCTGGGCAGTTCAGATGTACCTCTTGAACCATTCATAGTAAATAGAATGCAAAGTACACCTGCAACATGGTGAACCTCTTGGGTGCCTAGCCATAATGACCCAGACAGCCATGAGGATGAGGAATTACGTGTGTGCGAAACTAGGAAAAGCATGTCCGAGAAGCTATGGGATGCACCATGTGAAATGGGGAGGGGGCTGACTTAAAAAGGTTTAGCTGGGATATCTGCAGAGAATCAACCGCAAGAGGGTGCTAAAATGCATGTGTCTAAAGGTACTGCCTATGTTATATTAAGCATACTTCTGGTGTATTGAACCTATGACATATTTATTCACCTTTTAAGGAGATTTGACATTGGTGTATCATTAAGAATTACCACAAATTGCCATAATATTCTGTCTATTGGCTGCCTTCCATGTGCATAGAATTGTAACTTCTTTGTTACTCCAGAGTTGATTCTAAAATTAAGCGGCATATGTAAAAAGTCTTCATTAGTCAGATGATTTGTTTTGTTTTATATATTTCCACCCTGCCTTTAGAGCAATCCATCACACAAATAAATAAAACAATTGTACAAACATAATAAACAATCCCACATATTAAAATCATATATAAGGGACCACAAATATGATTTTAAAGAGGGCTTGTTGGAATGAAAAGCTCTTTTACTTTCCATTTAAGGAATACAAGAGGGGGCCTGGTGGAATTCTTGGGATGAAATTCCACAAGTTTGGGGCACTAAAGAGACCCTTCCCTAATTCCCCTCCAACTTAATCAACCTTCATGGCAGGCCTATGAGCAGGGCTCTGGAGGCCTAGGCAGGTTCATACAGTGGGAAAGAGAGTGTTTCAAATAACCTGATCCCAAATAGTTCAGGGCTTTAAAAGTTAGTACAAGCACTTTCAGTTGAGCCTAGAAACAAATGGGTAGCCAATGTCACTGATTCAGCTATTAAATAAAGTGTGATGTGATCAAACTGCTTAGCCGCTACAAGAATTTTGACGGTTGAATTTTGAGCAGCAAGAAGTTTCCAGAAGTTTCCAGACTATCTTTAAAGGTAGCCCTATGTAGAGAACACCATAGTAGTCTACTCAGGATGTTAGCAGTATATTTGTAACTATGGCTAGGTCCACTCTCTCTAGATAAGACAGTTTTGCCAGCTATGTCTCTCACCTGGTAAAAGGCATTCCTTGCCACTGAGGTCACTCAATAGATAACACTCGGTCCAGGTGCACACCCAAGCTGCTTACCTGATTCTTCAGGGGAGTGTAACTCTGTTCAAATCAGTTTGTAAACTTCCCTTCAGTTCAGCAGTCTTTTCAACCAATAAAAGCTCCATTTTTTCTGGATAAATTTAAGTTTGTTTGCCTCATTATTGCAGAGCCGCTTTCAGACACATTGAAGGTTTCACAGCCTCCCTAAAATTAGGAAATGGAAACAAGAAGCAGAGCTGCATGTTGTCAGTATTTTTGTGACACTCCAACCCAAAACTCTGGACAACAGATGCAAATGGTATAATTCAAAACTGGAGTTGAAACATCACCCCTCACTCTGGCACCCTGCCTCGGAATGGGAAGTTTGGCATTGAATAGTAATGATTCAAATCTGCTGGATCCAGTTTGGATAAATTTAAAGGGGGCAGATCCACCACATCTCTAGAGTGGCAGGGAACACAACTTCCCTCAAGAAGGCATTGACCCTCCTCCACAGCCCAGATTGAGAACTGAGATCTGGGTGCTCTTAATAATGAGGGATCCAGAAAGCAGGGGGTAGATATTAAACCTCCAAGCAGCTTGCCAGCACCTTCCAGCTGTGCAAACTGAAATACATCCATTACAGCCTGATGTGACAGTGTTTGGGCTACATCAGTCTCTGATCTAACTCTGCAGTCCAAGTTGGAGTGGATAGGAGTGGTTTTCATTTGCAAAATGTGATAGAAACTGGTTCCAGCAGTTGGTTCTCTGGGCCTATTTGAAATTGGTCTCAAACCACTTGGACGATCTCCACTGGCTGACACTGAGCAGATGCAGTGGTGGCAGTTAAGCTTTCTTCAGCATTATCACCGCCTCACTAGTCTAAGATGAGATCTGTGTTGAGTTCAGTTATATTCATGCCCTGGTTGTTGACCCAACTGTGTCCTTGTCCTCAGTATACCAAGGAGCTGAGAAAATCCTTGGGAAAGGATGTTTTGAAGCAATTGTATTGATGGGCTAGTTCATTTCTTTCCAAAGAGACAGTAAGGTCTTAGCAGGACCACTGGTCATATCTGAAGTAAACTCTGCTGGAAATACTGTGAAATAATCCAGATCCACAAGTCTCCAAGGGCAGATCATAATAGGCTGCCCACTTCTACAGAAGTCTGTGGCAACAGAAAGCCAAGCCTGACTAGACAGTGATCTGTTTATGACAATGGAGTCGTAACAAGCTACCCCATCCACAGATAACCTCTCTCCCGTCAATTAGAACAGAAAACCAAAGCTAGTATATGTGGCAGAATTTGATATATTCTGCAGTAGGCTCATGCAAGCCATGAAATTCCAAGCCATCCCAACCAAGGTGTCTCAAGACCGCCAACTTTGGGGTCCTTAGCACCATGGGATCAGCTCTGCCAGCTTGGGCAGGGAAATAGGTCGGGGTGGAGAGTACATTAACAGCATCCCAATCTTAGATACAGATACCCCATTAAGCAGTCTCCCAATTTTGAGTGTTTGGACAGGGAGATGTAATCTTTATGGACAACAGCTACCTCTCTTCCCTACCTATGTATCACCCGGCGGTCTTTAATTGATATGTTGCCAAGTAATGTGAAATAAAATGATGCCTGCTTCTCCATTTCTACAGCAACTGCATTTCTTGAAGGATTAACTAGTGAAAGCATTGAGGAACGGTGGGCTATATTTCCTGTCTTTTGGCTATCCCACTTCACTAATGTGCTCTGATAACTTTCCACTTGCTACCTTTAATTTAATTTAATTTTTTCTCCTCCCTTGCCACTGCTGAAAGCCATGTGGAGCTTTAAAACTTCAGCCACTAGTGTAGCTGTTATTTGTGGTGAGCTCTGTTCTTCCATCCTCACCCACTTTACAGTCCAGGGATTTCGACTGTCTAAGGTTTTAAGAATTACACAGTGGGAAAGGATTGTGTGCACGGGAAACCCAACCAGGTGAGGAGGATGAAGAAAATACACTGTGGCTGGCCTGGACACCAAGGAAGATAGGAGGTGCTGCTTGCCTCTAGGCAGATAGGTGAGATCTGATGAAATGCTCCTTTCACCCCAAATGTGAATGATTAAGAGTAACAGCAGCATTGCAGTGCCTCCTGTGAAGTGACCCTTCTTAATGGTGCTGGAATGTGGATGATGGGAAAAGAGGTTGGTGGTAGGTTATCCTGTTTAGTGAAAAAAGAAAATGCAGGCAGGAAGTTCTTCTTGGCCTTGTTGGACACACTGGATTTCTGACCACCATCATACAGATTGCTCATTAGCAGTCCTTGATCTGGTTATCTTTGTCTTTCTCTTGCAGAATATTATAACTGAGTGAGCATCGGGGTTGAAGATAATCCTGGTTTGGATTGTTATACTTCTTATTCCAAGACTGGGGAGAACTTCACAACAACACCTAGAACTGGATTTTCACCCTAGTTCTGCAGCTTTGCTGCTCACTTAAATACAGATGAATGAAGACCCCATTTGGAAAGGCACCAGGTCAGCGATCCAGAGCTGATGCAGGTAGGTAATGTCTCCATGCATTCCACCAGTGGTTGGCAAAAGTTGGTGACTACATATCCATATGTATGCATTGTGGTGCTTGTAAATGTTGGAGGCCAAATCCCTGTGTCTGAGAGTTCTGCTAGTTTCTTGCATTTGTCACACTAAACTTCTACTACAAGTGTACACTGGCATATTCATACTGGAGTGCTCAACTTGACAAGAGGAACATAAAATCTGCTAGAATAAAAGGTAGGTGATGCTCCTGCTGTTCTTTAAAAGTTTTAGCTGCTAAAGAAGGTCTATACAAGCTGCTCAGAAAGTTTTTGAGAACTGTCAGCAGTTTAAGACCTGCCATAATATTTTCTTCCACATAATTTCCAATAATAATGAAATGATTATTGATGGTGTTGCTCTTCTTTTTTGATCTCCTCCAGTTTGAGACCCCTGTAGGTCAGATGGGTCCTTAATCTTGCTTCGTTCTGCTGAGAACTTGGCTTGCATTATGCAAAGCCCTATACAGAGATGTTCCCATTTTAGAAATAGAAGGGGGATGATCGCAATCTTGATGTCTTGCCCTGCCCCCTTAGCGCATCTGACATTCTTATGTCGGTCAATACATGTGTACACCATTTATTTTTGTGGTGTTCATATCATTGGCGCACAAACACGTTTGGGCTATATACAGGCTACTATGCAGTTGCGCCAGCTAACATGGACGTTGGGCATGGTGAAGGAAGAGGGCACATTTGACACAATTGTGATTTATCCGCCCGAACACCACCATCACAGTTAGGAATATCTCCATATAACAGAATATCTGTTTAAATTCATTATCTGCTCCCATAACAGATTTATTTGGCTGGCATGGCATGTCTTGATATTTATTATTTATACAGTGCCTCAGAAGCACTATGTATATGGTAATGAGATAGGCACTGCCCACAGAGTATCTTCTGTAAATAAATGTATAATAAAAGGTGATATTCTTAACATAAGGAATATTGCATATTAGCATTAGAAATTGAACATACTTGATTGGCTGTTTTATGAGTCAAGTGTTCAAACAATTTATTATGACAACTAGATTGCTTTTTCAGTTGTACTGCAGTCTAGGTTTGACTATCTGATATAAAGTATTCATAGTATTTCCATGATCAGAATGTTTCTTCAGACAAGGTTAAAACCGCTTAGTTCCAAAGATAACTATTTGCGTTGAGGCCAATATACACTATTGTGTTGTCTTTCTGTATCAAATTTAAGTCAGGGAAATTGCATAGATGGTAAGCAAACATACCAAAGGAAGTTTTAAAAATGCACTGACATTTAAAATAGGGGGAGGTTGGCACAGCTTGATGACGTGGACAAGGTGCTTGGACGGGTTCGTGCAACCACCTCTGTATTGGATCCTTGCCCCTCTTGGCTTATAAAAGCTAGCAGGGATGGAACCAGCCGGCTGGGCTAGAGAAGTGATTAATGCCTCTCTACGAGAGGGAGTGGTCCCAGATCGTCTGAAAGAGGCAGTAGTGAGACCAATCCTGAAGAAAGCTTCCCTGGACCCAGAAAATCTTAAAAACTATAGGCCGGTGGCAAATGTTCCATTCCTGGCCAAGGTCCTTGAGCGGGTGGTTGCTGGCCAGCTCCAGACACTCTTGGATGAGACTGACTATTTGGATCCATTTCAGTCAGGTTTCAGGCCTGGTTTTGGCATGGAAACAGCCTTGGTCGCCCTGTATGATGACCTATGTCAGGAGAAAGACAGAGGGAGAGTGACTCTGTTGATTCTCCTTGATCTCTCAGCGGCTTTTGATACCATCGACCATGGTATCCTTCTGGGACGACTGGCTGAGTTGGGAGCGGGAGGCACTGCATTGCGGTGGTTCCGCTCCTACTTGACAAGTCGGCTCCAGAAGGTGGTGCTTGGGGGACATTGCTCAGCCCTGTGGATTCTCCAGCATGGGGTTCCGTAGGGGTCCGTCTTGTCCTCCATGCTGTTCAACATCTACATGAAACCGCTGGGTGCGGTCATCTGGAGTTTTGGAGTGCGTTGTCATCAGTACACTGATGACACGCAACTCCTTCTTTTCATCTTCATCAGGTGAGGCTGTGGATGTGTTGAACCAGTACTTGACTGGATGAGAGCTAATAAACTGAAACTCAATCCAGACAAGACTGTTAGTGGGGGGTTCCTCTGACCGGATAGAGGGTGTTCAACCTGTTCTGGATGGGGTTGCACTCCCCCTGAAGGAGCAGGTTCGTAGCTTGGGGGTTCTCCTAGAACCATCTCTGTCACTTGAGGCTCAGGTGGCCTCAGTGGCACAGAGTGCCTTCTACCAACTTCGGCTGGTGGCCTAGCTACGCCCCTTTCTTGGCAGGGATAACCTGGCTTCAGTTGACTATGCTCTGGTAACCTCCAAGTTAGATTACTGCAATGCGCTCTACGTGGGGCTGCCTTTGAAGACAGTTCAGAAGCTGCAGCTCATGCAACATGCAGCGGCCAGATTGGTAGCAGGGACCAGAAGGTTCGAACATAGAAGACCGATTCTGGTCCGCTTGCATTGGCTGCCTGTATGTTTCTGAGCCCGATTCAAGGTGCTGGTTTTAACCTATAAGGCCTTACATGGTTTGAGACCACAATACCTGATGGAACACCTTTCCCAACATGAATCTACCTGTATGCTATGGTCAACATCAAAGGTCCTCCTCCGGGTGCCTACTCCAAGGGAAGCTCGGAGGACGGCAACAAGGGAGAGGGCCTTCTCTGTGGTGGCCCCCCAATTATGGAATGATCTCCCCGATGAGGCCCGCCTGGCACCAACATTGTTATCTTTTCGGCGCCAGGTCAAAACTTTCTTTTTCCCAGGCATTTTAACAGCTTAAGTTGAGGTTTTAACTAACTATGTGGCCAGGCTCAAAAGTTTAAAATGTTTTAAATATCAGCTGTTTTATGTTTTATGGTTTAAAATTTTGTATGTTGACTTTTTAATGTTCAGTCTTTTAATTTTTGTAAACTGCCCAGAGAGCTTCGGCTATGGGGCGGTATATAAATGCAATAATTAATCATCATCATCATCATCTGAGAAGGAAGAACACAAGATTGGGTTCTTTAACTTTTCAGGAATGCCTTGATATGGAAACACGTATGCAAAAGCTACAGATCAAAGAACAAACACTTGGATGTTTGTTCTTTGACTTGTATACTTGGCTAGACTAAAGCAGGCATGGGACATGTAGTTAGGTACCACAGTTCAACCCCAAAATGGAAAATGGCATTAAAGCCCATCATCACCAGCCAGCATATCCATTTGCCATGCTGGCTGAGGATGATGGGAGTTGTAGTCTGACATACCAAGGAGGGACCAGTTTGAGGATGGCTGTAATAAGTTGTCAAGAAAAACAGCTTGCCAATTCTCAAGGTTGGAAATCTGAATTGGCATCAGCTTCTTCTCAAAGTCCTTGGGTGAGCTCTTTAGCCTGAAGTCAGTAAAATATAGATAAGTGTGTCTCTTGGTGGGGGTGGGTGGAAATGCTGTGAGAAATTAATGTGAAGGCATCTATTTGCACAGATCATGAACATCAGCATTTTTTCCTGGAAGTTCTGGGTCTGCTCATAATGCTGGACATAACTGTGATGAGGTCACATGTTTTGAAAATGTGGAGATAGGACTTTTAATAATTTTCCGAATAATTGTATGAATCAAAATAATTGATTGTTCCAGTTGAACTAATGAACCTGTTCAATGGTGGATATATGACCGTACCCTTTTAGAATAGGATCTTTAAAGTTGTGACTAAAATATTTTCCCTCCGCATCTTACCACAGAGGTATTTTGCTACCTCTAAATCTACTTCTATTCCAAGGTGGTATTACCACTGTGAAGGAAAGGGACCCCTTTCCCTCCAGGTGGGCACAGAACTCTTTAGCCAAGTTCCTCCCGATCCCACCTCCTGATCCCAAGGCTAAATAGCCCCAAGCCAGCTGTTGGAAATAAACACACAGGTTAAGGACTGAAGCGATTTATTGAGAATCTTTCAGCTAACCATGTAAAGCCCCAGTTGGTCCAATAAGCCAGGAAAGCAAGGGAGGGCAGCGAGGAGGTGGGGGGGTAGGATGAGGTTTGAGGTAGAAGCTAGCAGCAGTAAAGCAATAAAACAATTTAACTCACACTAAATCACACTCAAAGGGTGACAAGCCTTTCTCTGAACGTGCCAGACCTGAAAACAATAAAACTATTCCCCAGTATCACCTTGCTGAACAGGGATTCCTCCTTCCATGCACCAGTCTAGGAGAAGATGGCTTCCACCCAGTGGGTATCCCTTTTATCCCTTTTTGGGTTAGCTGGTACCGTGACCAGCCAAAACCAATCCTCGACCATCCCGCTTATGCCACCAGCCCCCTCCCTGCGAACAGCCGTTTCACACAGTTGAAGCTCTTGTAGCTCCCTTCCAATTAACTCCAACCTTGAAGTTCAGCCCTGGCTGGGCTTCCCAAGATAAGCATACGGGGACCAGGTGTGAGTGCTGAGAACCAGCAGCCCGAAGTCTGACAACAGTCCTCCTTAGGATTTTCCCCCTCCCAACTCCAAGGCTCCAGTCCTGCAAGGTAGGCCACTTTGCCCATCCCTGCCAGACTGTAGTCTCCCAGGCCCCTTTCTTCACAACCATGTGTCCCAATTACGTTACAGCCAACAACATACAGGTGTATGATGTCACGTATCTGGGACCACTTTGCCCTATGAAATTAGGAAATTCAATGATCAGATGCCTCCAAGCAAATTCTGAATTAAAATATAATGGTGTGATTTTAATACCTACCTAATTCCACAGTTTTAAAACAATAAAAATATACTTTTTCTCTGACCCTTTCCAGAAGGAGACAGAGATGCCCGGGTATGGGAAATAGATAATTACCATTCATTCAGTACATTTATCTGATAGAAGATACCAGAGTAGGATGTAAACTAAGTTACAGTGCCATTAAAGTCTGAAAAGAACCATAAAATTGGAACTGTGATCACATAGGGGATTGAGAGTTTCTCAGATCATAAATGTTTATTTTGGGAGACACAAAAACACAAACAGTAGGACAGATAATTCTTTTGTCACATACATACCTGAAACATGTTGTGAGTTTCAGAAATGATGCTACAAATATGTTTTTGTACTAATAAGTATTATTAAGAGGTCCAGATTTTAGTAATCTTGTCTAGACATAGTTATTTAGGAAGAGAAATGTATCTTTCGGAATGCATCTTAATGACATAGGCAAACTAATAAAACATTGAATGAATGAACAAAAGGAAAACATTCTAGACATGTTTAGAGTTTGAAAAGATATTAAAAGGCAATTCAAAGAAACGAAAAACCACACTGGTCCTTAACAAAAAACAGATATAATACAGCAAAGTTAAGGAAAACAACTACAATGGCACCAGTAGTAACAACTTAGTTGCTATCTGAGCAGATATAGGTTTAAAATGTTTATTTCATTAAAAGACTTTATAAAACGAATCACGAAGAGGCCAAACACATTTTGACAATTTTTGTCTTCCTCCGTGGCCTACATAGACACAATAAAAAGATAAAAAAGTAAATACAAAGTAACAACATAGTATCTGCATATATACTTTTTGTTGTCAAGGCTGTTCATACCAAATTGAAACTCATCCTTTTTTTGGTGTTATTTAGAGCTTGGTTCGAATGGAGGGTGATATTTTAATTATTTTCTTGGTCCATTCCTTGTGAACTAGCAAAGAGAAATAATATCTTTATTTTTATTTATTTTTGTAAAAAGTGAATCTATAAATTATACTTAACTTTACAATTTTCAAACTGACCTCATTGTTAAAGAAAATATTATTTATAACTCACCATCATAAATTTAAAATACCCACATCGGGAAATTACTCCCACTCTGGATGGCAGATCCTGCTGCCAAAACCTCCACTGAAAGATATCGAAGTCAATATGCGAAGCCGGGCCCTATTATACTAAATGGCGTAATCATGATGGAGATATAGGCCAGCTGTGTGTATGGACTCACGGTCGAGAAATTGAATTCCAAAACAGCTGTGAGAACTTACAATTTAACCCACTGGATACCAAATCAAACATACATACTTTTACTGACCTCAGTGGCATCTATAAAAACTTAAATAAAAAAACCTTAACGGATACAATTGCAAATTGCAAGTTCACAAAATTGCAGGAGTCCCAATTTATTTCTGCATTTAGTCCATAGTGGGACAGAGTGTTAAGGAAGTAGATCCAAAATAGTTCTCTTTTCTTTCATTTCTGTTGTCCAAATCCTCCTTGAGGAGCTACTTTTTCCAGGATCCAAAATTTCAAGGCACTGTTCTTATGGCCTTTTTCCACAAAGTGTTTCACTAGTGGAGCTTGCATTCTGTTGTTTCTTATGCAACTTTTATGTTCACAGATCCTTATTTTGATCCTCCTGGTAGTCATTCTGACATATAAAAGGTTACAAGGACATTGTATTGCATAAATCACCCCTTTTGTATTACAGTTGAAAAAGCCTTTTAATACATGCTTCCTTTGATTTCCTTAGTTTACAAAATCTTTCAGTTTTACACAGTTATTGCAGACACTGACTGCATTGGTTGCATGGATAGTTACCTATAGGTGGATCAGCAAATCTACTGTTGTTGGTTGCTGTTGTTGTATAGCACTATAAACCAACATATATTTCAGATTACGTTCCCGCTTATAAGTAAAAAGAGGCCTTTTAAGTGCATCTAGGTAGATCCTCCCAACAAATGCCAATGCTTCATTATTGCCTGTTGGAGCAATCCAGTATGCACATCAAATGTAAGTGGAATAACAAAAGAGTTTCTATTTTCTTTTTTCGCCTCAGTCCTCAAAAGTACTTTTCTGTCTAATTTTTTGGCCCTGCTTTAAGATCTTCCTGGGATAACCTCTGTCAGAGAGCTGTTGCATCAAAGTTCCGGCCTGTCTCATAAAAACATGTGTATTCTTGCAGTTCCTTCTAAGTCTCACCATCTGTGAATTCGGCAAATTCTTTTTCATATGCCTTGGATGGAAACTATCATAGGCGAAGAAGGAGTTAACATCCGTTGGTTTCCTATAGATATCTGTCTCCAAGAATTGTCCGTTTCTTGACACTGTGACATCCAAAAAATGTACTACATGTTTATTATAAGTCATATCATTCCCTGAATGCTAACAATTTATCTTCTGAACCTTGTCAAATTGGAAAAATATCATCTAAGAATCTTTTGTAAACAATATTACAAAAACACTGGTTATCATGGTTGACAATGTGCCCCTGAATTGGCCAATCTTTATGTGGATTGGTTCGAACAGATGCACATTGTCAACCATGATAACCAGTGTTTTTGTAATATTATTGTTTACAAAAGATTCTTAGATAATATTTTTCTAATTTGACAAGGTTCAGAAGATAAATTGTTAGCATTTAGGGACTTTATAAATATCAGACATGACTCTATAAAATTTGATATTACATTTATTTTTATTTAAGTTTTTATAGATGCCATTGAGGTCAGTAAAAGTATGTATGTTTGATTTGGTATCCAGTGGGTTAAATTGTAAGTTCTCACAGCTGTTTTGGAATTCCGTTTCTCAACCTTGAGTCCATACACACAGCCGGCCTCTATCTCATCATGATTACGCCATTTAGTATAATAGGGTACAGCTTCACGTATGGGCTTCAATATCTTTCAATGGAGGGTTTGGCAGCAGGATCTGCCATCCAGAGTAGGAGTAATTTCCCGATGTGGGTATTTTAAATTTATGATGGTGAGTTATAAATAATATTTTCTTTAACAATGAGGTCAGTTTGAAAATTACAAAGTTAAGTATAATTTATAGATTCTCTTGTTACAAAAATAAATAATAATAAAAAGATATATTTCTCTTTGCTAGTTCATAAGGAACGACCAAGAAAATAATTAAAATACCATCCTCCATTCGAACCAAGCTCTAAATAACACCAAAAAAAAGGTGAGTTTCAATTTGGTATAAACAGCCTTGACAACATAACAAAAAGTATATATGCAGATACTATGTTGTTACTTTGTATTTACTTTTTTATCTTTTTATTGTGTCTATGTAGGCCACGGAGGAAGACAAAAATTGTCAAAACATGTTTGGCCTCTTGATGATTTGTTTTATAAAGTCTTTTAATGAAATAAACATTTTATACCTATATCTGCTCAGATAGCAACTAAGTTGTTACTATTGCTGCCATTGTAGTTGTTTTCCTTAACTTTGCTATATCATAGCAATTCAAGGAACACTACATTGGAGCTTTCTTATGGAAAGCTACCCTTTTGAATTGCCTGTAGGGAGAAGACTGCTAAACTGCCTGAATTGTTTTTTGCTCTGCTTAAGCCTTGGTATGATTTTGAATGTGTCATGTGTTTGAATATATGCACGTATAAGTCTTGTACTGAGTGTTTTTATGCAGATATTTTAATAGTAAAAGAAAGACACGCCTAGTCTAAGTGTAATTCATGCCAAACAGGCATACAAACTGTTTAGATCTACGGTTTGAATCTTTCTATGCTGAGATGACTGTTTGTTCTTGGAGGAATCTGAATAGGCTCAGTTTAATTAGGCTGACCATATGAAAAGGAGGACAGGGCTCCTGTAACTTTAACAGTTGTAGAGAAAAGGGAATTTCAGCCAGTGCCATTTGTATGCAATTAGTTCCTGATGAAATTCCCTCTTCATCACAACTGTTAAAGTTGCAGGGGCCCTGCCTTCTTTTGTATATGGTCACTCTAGTATAGTGCCTGCAACTTTAACTGTTGTGATGAAGAGGGAATTTCACCAGGGACTAATTGCATACAAATGACACTGGCTGAAATTCCCTTTTCTCTACAACTGTTAAAGTTACAGGAGTGTGACATGGAATTTAAAATTAAGATTTGCTTCTTTCCTTTCCAAATTGGGTTGTAAATTAACCAGATACAATCTTATGTAAATCCTTGAGATCCCCCCAGAAAAAAAGGCCAAATGCCATCAAGTACCGGTGATCTGAGAACAACGGATTTACATTGAGGCGTCAAGTACCTTAGTTTATGGGTGAAGCATAGGTTTAGGAATGCTTTGTTCTCGCTGGCCAAAGGGGCCTGTTTGTTGTATCTCTTGCAAATGCATAGGCTGACCTTGCTTTCTGTATCTATTCTTGTAAAATGGCCAAGTGTTATCTTTTTCACTCCCATGTCTCCTTTTCTGTGTTGTAAAAAGCTCCAGTTCACCTACGTCACCGAAGAGGAGTTCTTTTTTGATGCTAGAGAATAAAAAGCTTTTGTTTAGTAGACTCGGGGCAGATTCCCTGTATTTTTAGCCAGGAGGCTCGGGGAATTGCCACAGCGCTGTATTTCTAATAAAACTCAATTGCACCCTCCTCCTGTCATCCGAGTCTGATTGTAAGTTACTCCAGGTAACAGGAGCCCTGTCCTTCTTTTCAGATGGTCAGCCTAGTTTAATTGGTGGTCCAGGATCTTCTACTTACAGAAATGATAGTTTGAGAGAAGACCCATATGTCATAACACTTATGACTGACCTACATATGTTAATATAGGTCTTGGGCCTAGAGATGAAGTAATCATGAGAAGGTTTTGAAGGCAAACACGACTGGATAGGTTTAACTGAAACTTGGTGGGATGACTACCATGAGTGGAATATAGCAATTGAAGGGTATAATTTGTTCAAAAAGAACAGAAGAAATAGAAAGGGAGGCGGAGGCGCACTATAGATTAAAAATACTTATCTCTGCACAGAAATACAGGAGGATGAGCCTGGTAGCCCTATCGAGAGCATCTGGATTAGAATAAATGGGGGAAGGAATAAAAGGAGCATGATACTCGTAGAGATGTAGAATTTCCAGAAATTTTGAAGCCGTGAAAAAAAAACCAGTCTTCCCCCCAGTTGTTTTTGGGGGGAAATGGAAATTTTCAGAAAAATTGGGGGGGGGGGGATGCAATATTAGCACTTTTTACAGACAAAGTCACTTTGTTACTTAGGATAATAAAATGTACAAGTTGGTTTGGCATTAAATTATTACATTTGGTATATTTAAAAGTACAGTGTATTCAAACAATTATTACAAATTGAATTTACTTTCTAATTTTTTTCACTTTTTTTGTTTAACAAATGGAGCTACAAGCTCCTGAACTGTAAGGAACACCTGAACTGCAAGGAACCTCTTTGGTTTTGCCAGTTTATGAGGAGCTGGCAAAAAACACTTTAAAAACTTTGGTAACAAAGAAAATTCTTTATGTCTCCGCTAGTCACAGTGTCAAGCAGGCATAATGCACCCATTCCCATAAAAAGAACTGAGAAAAAGGGGGGGACCAAGTTTCAATGAATAGGCATGAAATTTAATCAGACTCATTTTCTGAGCCATACCTATCACTATCAGTTTCATTCTCTGCTTCAATGACAGTGCCCCCTAGAGGCAGAAATGCATCTTGCTCTTGTATTTGAGAGCTGCAGTCTCAGTTTGCAACTTGGACTTGCTTGTCCTCGGTGCGCAGAAATTGTAATAATCTGATACTGAACATGGTTTTTAGAAATCATTTGGAGAAGTAAATATATGAACACCTTGTCTTAAACATTTTATTCATTATGCTAAAATAAAACATACCATAATCCATTTTTTCATCATTTTTTTGTTTTGCATTTTTACGATTTTTCGAGGGGGAACAAAAAAGGCTTAGGGAAAAAAACATTTTCCAAAATTTCTTCAGGTTTTTATAGTTGGGAATCTACTATGGACCACCCAATCAACGAGAAGACGAGGAAAATACTTTTGAAAAGCAAATTGCCAGTGCTTCAAGGAAGTGTGATGTAGTAGTAATGAAGGACTTCAATTACCCTGGTACCTGTTGAGAGACAAATTCTGCCAAAAGTGGCCCTTCCAATAAATTCCTGCCGTGTGGCTGATAACTTTCTACTACAGAAAGTGGAGGAAGGAACTAGAGGATTGGCTATCCTTGACTTGCAGCTGACCAATAGGGATGACTTAGTGGATTAAGTGGCAGTTACAGGAACTCTGGGGGAAAGTAACCAAATCCTATTTGAGTTCTTGATTTTAAAGGAAGCAAAAGCTGAGTGTAGCTATACGCATACTCTGAATTTTAAGAAAGCTGATTTTAATAAACTCAGAACTATGATAAGTAAGGTCCCATGGCAAGTGACCCTAATGAAAAAGGGAGTGCAAGATGGGTGGGAGTTTTTAAAAAGAAATTTTAAAGACACAATTACAAACAATTCCAAATAGGAAAAAAGATAGAAGACAACAGAAGAAACCAATGTGGCTCCACAAAAAGTTTAGAGACAACCTGAAAATAAAAAAAGAACACATACAGGAAGTGGAAGGAAGGCCAGGCTACAAAAGAAGAGTACAGACAGGTAGCACAGAAGTGCAGGGATTGCATCAGGAATGCTAAAGCTGAGAATGAGCTGAGGCTAGCGAAGAATGCTAAAAGCAACATAAAAGCATTTTTCAGGTATGTACATAGTAAAAGGAAAGAAATGGTGGGTCATCTACTCAATGAGGATGGCGAATTGATAATACATGACAAAGAAAAGGTTGAGGTGCTCAATTCCTACTTTGGCTCACTCTTCTCCCAAAAGTGGGTCTATGACCCCCCCCCCCAAGGCAAAAGTGAAGTACAAGCTGAAGGGGCAGGATGAAGCTTGAGGTTGATAAACAAATGGTCAAGGAACACCTAATTACTTTGAACAAGTTCAAATCTCCAGGGCCCGATGAACTGCATCCTTGAGTAGTAAAGAGCTGGCAGAAGAATGCTCAGAACCATGTCCATTAGCTTTGCGAAGTCATGAAAGATGGGTGAAGTGCTGATTGACTGGAGGAGGGCTAATGTTGTCCTATCTTCAAAAAGGGCAAAAAGGAGGAACCTGGGAACTACAGGCCAGTTAGTTTGACATCAATCCCTGGGAAAATTTTGGAGTAGATTATAAAGAAGTCAATCTGTAAGCACCTTGAAAACAATGTAGTGATTACTAGAAGCCAGCATGGATTTGTCAGGAACAAATCCTGCAAGACAAATCTGATCTCATTCTTTGAATTGGTAACCTCCCTGTGGACATAATATATCTTGACTTCAGCAAAGCCTTTGACAAAGTATCACATGATATTCTGATCAGGAAGCTAGCTAAAAGTGGGCTTGATGGAACAGCTATTACGTGGATCCACGGTTGGCTACAGAATCGGACTCAAAGAGTGCTTATCAATGGTACCTTCTCAAACTGGGGGGAGGTAACGAGTGGGGTACTGCAGGGCTCAGTCCTGGGACCAGTGTTCTTATTAATGATTTGGATGAGGAGGTGCAGGGAATGCTTATCACATTTGCAGATGACACAAAATTGGGCAGGATAGCTAATACTCTGGAAGGCATAAACAAACTTCAAAGTGATCTTGATAGGCTGGAGTGCTGGGCTGAAAACAACAGGATGAAATTTGATAGGAATAAATGCAAGTTCTCCATCTAGGAAAGAGGAACCAAATGCTCAGTTTCAAGATGAGGGATACTTGGCTCAGCAAAACTACAAGCGAGAAGGATCTTGGAATTGTTGTAGATCACAAGCTGAATATGAGCCAACAGTGTGATGTGGCTGCAAAAAGAGCAAATGCTATTTTGGGATGTATTAATGGAAGTATAGCTTCCAAATCGCGCAAGGTACTGGTTTCCCTCTATTTGGCACTGGTAAGGCCTCATCTTGAATATTGTGTCCAGTTCTGGGCACCACACTTCAAGAATGATGCATACAAGCTGCAGGGGGTTCAGAGGAGGGCAACAAGGATGATCAGGGGTCTGGAAACAAAGCCCTATGAGGAGAGGCTGAAAGAACTGAGCATGTAGAGACATGATAGCACTCTTCAAATACTTCAAAGGTTGTTACACAGAGAAGGGCCAGAATCTCTTCTCAATCACCCCAGACTGCAGGATGCAGAATAATGGGCACAAGTTACAGGAAGCCAGATTCCGGCTGGACATCAGAAAAAACTTCCTGACTGTTAGAGCAGAACAGCAATGGAACCAATTACCTAGGGAGGTCATGGGCTCTCCTTCACTAGACACACTCAAGAAGCACCTAGACAGCCATCTGTCAGGTATGCTTTAAGGTGGATTCCTGCATTGAGCAGGGGTTTGGACTCAGTGGCTTTATAGGCCCCTTCCAACTGTTCTATTCTATTATTCCAGTCAAAGAATATAGGCTTTATTGCAAAATATGCTAGAACATCAAACAGATGGCTTTGATACAGGGTTGAAATTGGTTAGATAAGTCCAGTTAAGTTTGGCTCATTGGCTTAGCACATTCTCTCTCTGGAGCGGTAGACTGGATTCTTCTGCAACAAGAAATTGGACAAAAGGAAGATCAGATATGTGGCTGGATGCAGACTTTGTCACGCTTAGAGAGTAGATGCATTGAAATCAATGGGACAAGTTAGTCACGTCTAACTTAAGTCCCATTGATTTCAGTGGGTCTGCTATAAGCATCTCAGAGTTTGGATCCCACCAATGGACTTTTTATCTCATGTCATCAGATTATCAGTGTCCTGGATAGGAACAAAGAACAAAGAACCAACCAGATATGGATTCTTTCTGAATGGCCACATGGACATCAAACTGTAATAAACAAGTTTTGGTGTCTTATCTGAGGTATATAAAAGAGATGTCCTAAGCTGTGGCATTGGTACAGAAACTCCCAAGAGGCAGAAAAAACATCCCCTTCTGTATCCCAAGTGAGCCTGCTGAGAGTACTGCATACCACAGGTGTCTGAACCTGGTCTTCTGGTGGCAGTAATGCTTTTAGAAATGAACTGTAAAGCTTGGTTGACTAGGGCTGATTAAATTAGGACTTAATCCATGTGCTTTGTGTTAAGTGAACATTTGTAACCACAGCAAGCAGATACTGTCTGATACAAGAAAAAAGTTTGAGCCTAAACCTACACGCACCTATGCTTGCTGGCTTAGTCACTGTTGACCTCTTTCTTGTAGGGCATGCAGGTGTGTCTGCCAGCATGATGAAGAAGAGAGCTTCCCACAAGTAAGTGGCTTTGTAAATCTTAATCTAATGTTTTGTAGTTTCAAGAGTGTCAGCTTTATTGAAGCCTGCTATTTTGTTTCAGGAACTGTGTGAATGTTTTGTTCCTAGAGATCTAGTGAAAGTCAATCAGGTTGCAGCCCTAATGTGTAATTAAACATTTTAAGACCTTGCATTGTGTAGCACTTGATGATTTATGTAAATAATAATAATAATAATAATAATGATGATGAAACAATGAATTTTGAAAACAAATCACATGTATAAAACATTTTTAGGCTCTAGAAGTAAAGGTCATCTGCTACCATCTTTTCTGATTCTGCAGTATATCATCTTCAGCTTGCAAAAGCCTCATTCAGAGGGACTTGTTCACTCTTATCCATGTGAGAGCTCCCAGCCTATCCCCGATGTGCACTTCACTGAGCTGGGAAATAACAAATCTGGGCAATGTAAACTGCAATGATCTTTCATTACCAGCTTTGGACCACAGTCTTTCCACAGCCAAGATCTATGATCTCTTCTGCTTGCTTGTTGTGTTCCACTTGTGAAAGTACATGCTTAGGAGACAAGAAGTGAAAACTAATGTGTGAACTAACCTGAAGTTCCCTGTGAAATACGTAAAATCCTCTGAAGTGCAATGGAAATACCCTACTTCAAAGTTGGGGAAATTACTAGAGCTAAAAGCGAATCTCATAATCACATTTCCAATACAGTACAAACCATAGCATTAAGACTTACTGATAATGACTTTTAACTAGCCAGATATCAAATATTTCATACCAGAGCCTTTACCCTGAATAGCCCTTTACCTGTTTTTCTGTGGTTTGCATCCCATATGCTTGAGCAGAAGGGAATTATTGAGTGCCAAAAACCCTGGCTGCTGTCCCTCATGCACACAAAGCAGATCTAGAGGAAGAAGGGGTTTGGGGGTGAAATCAGAAGGGGAGTACAGAAAATCTCCATTGCATGAGGAGAACCAAGTTTGTGCCTCTTTGGATCCAAACCAGAGGAAAGAGTCTCCTCTACTTTTGTGGTTAATGAAGAGGCTGAAATATATCTAGCTATAGATATATACCTTTGTTTCTTGGGATAGGCTAGAGTACAGGTAGGAAACCTGGTGACCTCTCAGAAGCCCCACCCAGCATAGCCAATGGTCAGCGATTATGGGAGTTGTAATCCAAAACATCTGGAGAGCACCAGGTTGCCTGTCCCTGGGCTAGAGTTTCTCTGGTTCAAACCACAGCTCCCAGTTAGAATAGAAGCATTTCCAAGAATTGATCCTGGACTTCTTCTGTGGATTCTGGGGCAATACTGGGAATACATTAAGTGGCTGTCACATGATCCAGGATGTCTCCACCTTCCATTTCTGGAGACATTTGACATGAGAGAGGGCTGCAATACTGTCTGCTCACAGAGAGGTCTAGTGTGGTCTGGGCATGTTCGTGAAAATAAGTTTGTACAATTTTGGTTTGAGGTGCTTCATTCTATAGAATGTATTGGAATAGTTCAACTGACTTTAAAGCTGATGGCTTTATATTTAAATACAGAAAGCATCGAAACAACATGGGACCAAGCAAACCCATTTCTCAACCCAGAAGAAATATTGTAGGCTGCAGAATACAGCATGGATGGAAAGAAGGGAGTGGACCTGTGACACAGTGGAAAGGCACAGTCCTAGATCAGGTTCCTGTAAATCCCTCTCTCTACCTTATTAAATATGATGGATTTGATTGTGTCTATGGACTAGAACTGCACAAAGATGAGAGGGTTTCAGCACTTGAGGTCCTTCCAGATAGAGTTGGTAAGTGTTCTTGATAGGACCTGAATGTGTTGGTTTGAAAGTATTGGGGTTGATTTTCATTGCCAAAAGTTGAAGAAGTGGATGGAGAATGATTCTCTGCAATATGGCAAAATACTTGGGAAGTCGCTTTGAGGCCCAGTATTGGGAAAAAGGTGGGATACAAATAATAATATAACATTACCCTTCAAACATGGCTTCACAGAGCCCGCATCATAATACAAACAATAAAAACCAACTGCAAATTTAAAGTACAAGAACAGTTTCAATAACTACAAAGCAGCAGATCAAAACATTAAAACCTATCTTGCAGATCACACAGTATATATACAAATGTTCTTCAGTTCACTGAACAGCAAGCCCACTGAAATAGAATGGCATACCGAGCTTGGCCGGGTCAGTCTCTTGGAGAGGGGATTAGGTAATAAGGGAACCACTACAGGAAAGACCCTGTCTGCTGTCAATATGTTAGCCTCTGGCAAAGATGGCCCCCTCAGTTGGTGTCGCTGTACTGGAAAGTGTAGAGGAAGAATGCTCTAAATTAAGCTCAACCAAGACCATTTAGGTTTTCATAAGGTAAAGCCAAGCATTCTGAATTGTACTCAGAAATCAATTGGGAATTGTTGCAGATCTCTTAGCAAGTCGTAACGTGCTCCCAATGGCTCTCACATCAATAAGCAGGTTGCTGCATTTGAACTAATTGGAGTTTCTAAATAGTCTTAAGGACAGCCTTTAAGGTTTTCAGCGTGGAGGTTATAAAATGCCTGGTATTACTGACCCTCAAAGCAGACAGGAGCTGGGGAGAATCCAATTCGTGGCAAATCAGGGAGTACATTTCCTTGGATGTGACCATCAATGCTATGCCCACAGAGAATATAGAATCCAATAAACTAGAAAATATAAGAACTTATTCCTTCACAGAATTGCTGTGGCTGGCAACACAAAGTATAAAAAGTAACTTCGTGCTGTCAGCATACTTGTACCACTCCCATCCTCAACATCAAGGTTGATTTTAAAATGAAGAAAGATCAGGAAAGCATCCCTCGAAGAAAGTATTGTAGTAATGCAGGAGTGGAAACCTCAGATCTAGGGTCGAAATCCAGACCTTCTGGAGTCCCTGAGGTTTCCCAGATGGCCATATGTCTTCCCCTCAACCACTTATTGTTTGGTACAGAGATCTTTTGTTTATTACCAGTATTCTTACACTGCCTTTCAATAAACTTCCAGGGCAGTTTACAAAAAAAGAAAATGCAAAAGTAATTAAAATACAAATAATGTAAATCTAGATAGGTATAAAATATAAACAAAAAGGCAGCAAGATATTAAAAGCCAGATAAACAGTCAGCAGGAGGAAAGTTATGTCTACAAGATCCAGGAAAATAGGAAGTTTCTGGTGCTGGAAGGACAAAATGTAGGCACCAGGCAGACCTTTCTGGAGAGAGCATTTATAATTGGCACATCACTATTGGAAAGGCCCTCTCCCAGTATCATCAGATAAAGGCTATCAGGCAGTAGGAGCACCTGCCAAAGGTCCTCTACTAAAGATCAGTAAATGGAGACTGGCAGTGCTAAGTCATAGAAGTTTTTAAAGGTCAAGGCCAACACTTTGGATTGACTCACAAACAGACTGGGCGCTAGCACAAATGACATAGCATTGATGTAATATGATAATGCATCATCCCAGTTAGTTCAGAAGTCTAGTTTCTGACCTGTCTTCAAAGGCAGCCCTCCCATAGAGCATGTAGAATAGTCTAATGGAGTTTTATTAGAGCAGGGTTCTGTCCAGGTAGGGTCTGAGCTGATACAGCAACCTAAGTGTAAAAGGCAGTCCAATGCCACAGAAGAAGCAGCTTGTGCCTTGAGTGACAAAGATGGATCAAGGAGCATCCCAAAGCAGCCAGCCTCTTTCAGGGGGATGTGACAGAGGTTTAAAAGAATTATGCATGGCATGGAGAATGTGGATAGAGAATTTATTTCCCTCTCTCATGATATTAGAACTTGGTCATCCGATGAAACTGATTTGACTGTCTGAGATCTACCGCTGAAGAAAGCAGCTCTTCCCACAACACAAAATTAATGAAATTCTTTGCCATAAGATGTGCTAGTGGTCATTAGTTTAGATGTCTTTAAAAGGAGACTATGCAAATTCATGGAGAAGATTTCTGTCACTGGTCATGATCACTATATGCATACTGGAGATTCAGAAGCAGTATACTTTAAATGCCCTTTGCTGGAAAGCAAAAACGGTAGACTGCTGTTACCTTCATGCCCTCCTTATGAGCCCCCCGGAGGCATCTGGTTGACCACTGTGGGAAACGGTGCAAAGCTTGATGGATTTTTAACACGATCCAGCAGAATTCCCTTTGTGTTGAGGCATATATCATAGGAAGTAAAATTAGATTTGGAATTTGAGAAAATTGCTGTCTAACCTTGGAGACAAATTTGAACCAAGTTGTAAGCAACGGTCTCATTATAAGCTTAGTAAAGCATTGTTTTACTAGGCTAAACTCTGTGGGACCTAATATGCTTGTGTTTCCTTAGATATTGATATGCTAAGCTGGTTACAGGAGTTGGTTAATGTTTTTCTAACTGATATAACCCAAATAACAAAATGTTTATCAGGCCTTTATTTAATAATACTGGAACCAGAATCTAGCAAACCACTTGAGGTGCTCCCTAGGATTAGTGCACGTAATTTTATTTGAGTAGCAGATCATATTACCACATTTCTAGTGTTTGGTCTTGTTCAGTTGGCAATTAAATTCTAGAGCAGGCTGTTTTAATATTCAATATCCCCCATAATAGTAAGAATTCAATAAAGGTTTTGTGCCCACTGTTATGGTCATCTCTGAAAATAGAGACTCATTCAGTTCCTGATGCATTTGTTTACTTCAGTATGTCTAATCAGAATTATTTCCTTTAGCCTCTGAAGTATAATGATTATTGAAATAACTTCCTCAGCTGAATACGATGGCAGTGAATTGCTCATCCTGTAGCCATGGATAGAAGCTTGTGCCTCAGTCCAGATAAACCATAAGAATGATTTAGCTTTGAATTCAGGGAAATATCTCTAGTCTGTTGCCTTAAGCGTATCAATTTTTTCTGGCTTCTTAAGATATAGCAGCCATATTGTAGCAAAATGTTAACCAACTATTTGTCTGTTTTTCAGCTTCGTCTCGAATCAGTGATGCCCACCTGGCAGACACAATGATTGGCAAAGCAGTAGAACATATGTTTGAGACAGAAGATGGCTCAAAGGATGAGTGGAGGGGAATGGTCTTGGCTCGAGCACCTATAATGAACACATGGTTTTATATTACCTATGAGAAGGATCCTGTCTTGTACATGTACCAACTCTTAGATGACTATAAAGAAGGTGATCTCCGTATTATGCCTGATTCCAGTAAGTTGATGATTGTTTTATACTCTATATAAAGGAAGAAAACCTGTTTAAAATGCTTGAGGTTTGAACAATGAGAGTTTGTAAATGTATTGGAGTCTAACACAAGAAATTATTCTTGTTATAAACCACCCTGATAACTTGATATAATGTGTTCATATGCTTTAGACATACAGAAAGCAGAGAAGAACAGAGAATGCTCCATAGAACTACTGATTTTAACATGATTTTGAATGTTCTGCATGCAAAATGAAGCTCCAGGTTTCAGTGGCAACTTGCCATTTGGAGAGGTGTGTCTTTGTTATGGAGGGAAGGAGAGGAATAATTGACCACTGCTGTTAGCTGTGTAGCCTATACAGAGCTCTCTAGGTTGTAGTCTATGTCCTCATGTTCATCATAATCCCTATAATTGTTTAACTGTTCCACTCCATGAGTTATACAGGTCTTATCTACAAGAAAAATCATACCCCACTATTTGCAATTGTAGCTTCCAATGTTTTGGTATCTGAGAATGAAGAGGGAGTTCACTTGGACACTAATATGTAGTAAGATATTCATAATTGGGTTGCTTGTACATATTGGTCCGAGGGTTGTTGGGTTGGACCCTCAGAGCGCTTTCAAGCCATAGATCCATGGACATCTCATATCTGAAGTTGACTTCTGTAGGTTTCCAGAGAGCATTTTGTGGTACTTAATTTCCAATATGATCCTCCAATGTGAAGGGGGTGGTAGAAAAGACATATTTCCTGTTCAATGACCTTCCAAATTATTTATAATAGGCCTTCCTTATTGCAGAGCATAAGGCTAAAAAAAGAAAAAAACATTATCCTAGTTTGACGCTGGGTAGAGGGGTCAGAAATTCTAGGTCTTTCTGAAATGTCTTTCCACTTGATCAGAACAACTTGTGTTCCAGATGTTTTGGCCTACAGTTCCCATCATCCCTCACTATTGGCTGTTGTAGCAAAGGCTGATGGGAGTTGTGGCCCTTCAGATGTTGTGGCCTACAAGTTGATCTATATCAACTCAGTCAATGCACAACTTCAGACAGGTGGCTATTTTTTCCTCTTGTAAACTACATTTCATTTATTACATATCTATACCACTCAGTAGCCATAGCTGAGCAATTTACAAAGATTAAAACCGTAAAGCTACAATATAATAACATAACATAAGCCATTAACATACAAAAATATATAAATAATATTAAATAATCAACAATAAAATTGTAGGACCATTCGATACAGTGTTTATATATTGTTACCAAGGCTAGAGATGTAAAATGTCTGGAAATAATGAAGCCATGGGGGAAATGGGTTTTAATGCCCTCTGTAAGCTTCAAATCACAGTTATTTCTTCCATTTCTTACTCAAATCATTGATCAAATGTATCTTTTATTGATAGGCATTTTGGGGTTCTCTAATTCATGCTGAGTTTCCCAACATGTAAATAGAGTCACCATATCATATGAAAGAAAATGTACATTCTTGACAGTTTGGGTCTTGTTCTACAGAGTCCTTTGTTTCTGCCTCCAGTTCTCCCTTCTTCTGGTTTCTAGGATGATTCAGATGTTTCAGGGACAACTTGTTGAAGTCCTTCTGGTCAAACATAAACTAGGAATCTAAAATATATTATCTATAACTTGATCTGCTCATAAATTAATCATGTTTAGTATATTAAAATTTTAAAGTGTAGTTTTATTCAGACAATTACAAATTTACCAAGTTTACTTTTTAATGTTTGTAAATATAATGATAATTTTATGAGCAAACTATGTTATACATAATATAACTTTAGGAATATAAAGGTTGCTTTATGTTCCTAAAGCAGCCTTCCTCAACCCTACGGATGTTCTGAATTACAATGGTCAGCATTCCTGACCATTGGCCATCCTGACTGAGGTTGATAGGTATTGAAGTACAAAATATCTGGAGGGGCACCATGTTGGGGAAGGCTGTCCTAAACCAACAAAGTGACTTTAGATCTTCAAAGAATGCTTAAAAAATAAGTATGGGTTATTTTTCAATTTCCCCCCAAATCTCCAGGGGGTTTTCCCAGAAGAAAACGGAAATGGGATTTTTCCATGGCTTCAAAATTTCTGGAAAGTTTACACCTCTAGTCTGAACGTAGAGACATCTTGATCTGGCGGCAAAAAAAATGATAGTGTTGGCCCCAGGTGGACCTCCCTAGAGAGAGCATTCTGCAGTTGGGGGACCACGCTCTCCCGTGTTGCGATCCTCCAAACCTCCCTTGGAGGAAGCACTTAGAGAAGGACCTTAGATGATGATTGCAATGTATGGGTAGGTTTATACCTGGAGAAGTGTTCCATCAGGTATTGTGGTTCTGAGCCATGTAAATTCATTGTTCAAAGTTTTGGATGCATTAGTTTTTCTCTGCATGTTCTAATTTAATTATACAAACATACAGCTAACAGTCATTTTGTAGTGTTGTTTGCTAGCCAAGAACATAATTCATACAGTATTTATACAAGTAGACCTACTGTAGCTCAGTGCAGAATACTGGCTATGGTCTCGTGATTGATGGTCAAATATGGGAGACTTTCCCTATTGGACTGTGCAAGGAATAACCTCAAGCCAAAGAGGAAGCTGTTTCCATTACTGAGGTTTTGGTGATTTTGTCACTATGAAAAATAGTTCTGTTACCATTAACAGAGACATGAAAACAATAAATGCACATATTGTAGTAAGTTAAGATCATTAAATTTTTGTTTGCTTAATAACTTGAGAGTTTTCTTTCACTCATTACTCTTCTAAAAAAACCCAACCATTACACACATTGTATGGTAATAGAATCACTATTTACTTAAAGGAAACAAAGTACTTATCCCTCTCTTTTTCATTTTTTAAAACATACTCATTAGAGAAAATAAAGTCTTAAGTGCCCTCTTCAGGATACATTATGCACATTACATGTAACATTTCTCTTTTACTACCCATATTTTAATAAATTGGTTCTTTGTCCATGAACACTGTATTTTTGTTAGACATTTCAGACTTTCTACAAAAATTTCTCTACAAAATCACACTAACTTTACTCAGCTTACAGCATTGTAAAATTTTCACCTCTGAATCCTTGTCTTCATGGAATCGCCCAGAACAAGCTGTGGATGTGATTTGTTCATTTTTAAAAACAATCTTAGCGAGTTGTGACAGTTATGAATATTTTGTTCAGCAAATGCAAATTAACAAGCAATAGAAACCTAGGCATGGGTTTCCAATTTGTTTTCCAACCTAGACTGGCACTGAATCTAGGTTAAACATGGAATTTGTTGAACTAGCTATGTGGGTGGGTGAGGGAGATATATAGTTTTTCCATTTGTTTTCTGAATTCGGTAATACAGCCAACATCTAAACTAAACTTCCAGGAATGAGGTTATACAACACCAGTTCGGTGTATTCTTACCTTAACTGTATCTGTATTCGTCACAATTTGAGGTGGTTTTGTGACCTACAGATAAGTTACTATCAAACATGCACAACCAGTGATTTATTTTCTCTGGGCTCAGAGGCAAAATTGTTGTGGTCATTAGCATGTTGCCATATACATCCCACTAATGTTGAAGCAATCACTAAATACTTGCTTGTAACTAAGCATGGATTACTGGCCAACTTCTTGATGATGATTGTGAGATTGTGTCTTAATGTGTTCTCAGATGATTCGCCTCCAACAGAACGGGAACCTGGTGAAGTTGTGGACAGCCTAGTGGGAAAACAAGTGGAATATGCCAAAGAAGATGGCTCAAAAAGGACTGGCATGGTCATTCATCAAGTTGAAGCCAAACCCTCTGTCTATTTCATCAAGTTTGATGATGATTTCCATATTTATGTCTATGATTTGGTGAAGACATCCTAGACACCACCATGCGAACTTTTGCCAAACTTGTGGAACTTCAGTGTAAAATTTGTAGACATAAAGACTTAACTGCTTTCCAGTTTATTTGAAAGCTTAAATGTCCCTGCGAGCTCACAATCTCTGCCAGGAAAACTATTCCATTGTGAACGATACAAATAGACTTTTATGTGAACATGACACATTTTGTGTAGGGAAACTCCTTTTCTTGAAGGACATCTTTGGGGGCGGGGAGGGGGGATATGGATGAAGTTAGAGAAAACAGCAGCTGCAAATTCAAGCTGTGAAAGTGGATCTAGCAATGTAATCATTAATCTGATTTTCCCCAATTATAACTTTCCCTCAGCTTCTCACTTAACTGTTCAACTGCCACATGCAAGTGTAGCTTGATATTATATTGCTTTCATATATGTAACATTAAGTTTTCTTGTCTGGCAGTTCTTGTTTCCAGGGTTTGGGCAGAGATGATTACAAAATGTTTTAAGCAGTGTTAAGGAGTGCCTAACCCAATTAACATCAGTGTACTGTGTTCAGGTTAGCTGTTAAGCTACAATTACATGAGACTTTTGTACATTTTAGTTGCAAGAAAATGGAACATGACAAACATGTAACACAGTTGATGAGAAAATGCAGAGTAAGAGCCCATATTTGCAAATGTAGGACCTGGTCAAGTATTTAGAACAAGGATGCCTTCAGTTCTCGTCGTTGTAGGGATTTTTGTTAACTTCTAGCAGAACCCAGGTGCTCCGTGCCATAGCAGTCTAGTAATTCATGTTAACGTTAAAGAATACTGCACAGCAACTACTGGGTGTTTCAATATCAAAACTAGCAACCTAGATTCTTGTGTGTGGACTGAAATCTGTTACATGTAAAGACAAACCTCACGAAAGAAGAGTCCTCATACATTAAAGGCTTATGTTGCAGAGAAGGAAAATCATTTGTTGCCTTCTGTTTTGATCTGCTGCATTCCTTCTCGTTTTATTGTCTTTTGTTAAAGGAGGCCTCTACCTTTTTTTCCTGGCCTTCTTGGGGTGCGTCCAGACAAGACATACAACTCAAACCTGTTGTCGCCTTTTGTGCTGTACATTGTATTTGCTTGAGGTATGCTGTTTAATGTGAACTCCATTAAAAGAACACTAGGGTTCTGCATGGTAATGGTGCACTATCTAATGAAAACTAGGCAGTCTCCATGGTTCAGTCATCTGCAGCAGATTGTGGATGTAAATAAGCAGCCCACAGCTACAGAATTCACTCTTGTTTTTTTATTTGTTTTTGTAAAGTGGTAGGTTGGTGTGGCAGCTTTTTAAAGTAATCAGTGGAAAAATATTGGAACAGCAACAAAGTTGAAGCAGGGCACTGCAAGTTATTAAAGAACTGCTGTGCACAAGTAAATGAGAACTAAACACCATTTTTATATATGGCTTAGAGAAGGAGTAAAAAGTGTTGCTGATCAGCTTTCAGAGGTCCAGATTACCTCCAGTGTGAGTATACATATTAAAACTTCACGTGGTTTAAACCCTTTTTATTTTTGCCTGAATTCATATTGTAGCCTTAAGGCTTGTGCCTCATTCTGCTCTTTAATGGTAATAAATGCTCACCGTATAAATACAGTATCTTAAAATCTCTTGTCCATTGCTACTGTTGCATCATGTCCAGTATTTCATCATGGGCAACCAAAGGCAGGCTATTGTCTTTTCCATGAAGAGCTTCTCAAATGCAGTCCTTAAGCCCTAAGTACCTGAATCATAAATGTTCCTGTGTTCTTGAACAAAGTGAGCAGATTTGCAACCCAGTGTTTTTCATCCTGCAGATCTGTATGTTTTCTATTGACTCTTTAGAGTCCTGCATGTAAATCTCAAAGCTGAGCCTGGCTCCATGAGCCCAAGTTGATATTTGTGGCGCAAGAATGAGTGAGTGTATTGAACACACACAAGATACACACATAAACATACTTTTGAATTATGGGCTACATAAACAATGAATCCAAGGTATGTCTCAAGATACTTGCTGAGGATTAAGTAGACCGAAAATGTCACGTTCCAAGAGCTTGCGATTGTGGGGAAGAGGGGTGTTCTGCAAGACTCTTAATACACCACATTCTGCCAGTTTAGAGGAAACTATATTCTGTATAAATTTTATGGTTTTTTAAGTGTCCACATCGTCTGCTTTTTTGATAGCTTAGACCACCTTATTTTTTATTTTTAGGCTTGAGACTAATTCTACACCCTGCCCATCTGTTTTGGGCTTTGTTTTAGGCTCATGTTTCAGATCTGCATGCAGTGCTTGTTACCCTGGTAACTAAATGTTGGTTCCTTGTTCTAAGGGTTCAACATGGTTTTCCAAGTTATCGTGGGGCTTGTGGTGGCACAAGCTATGGATCTGTGTATAAAAGTTACTGGCCTTTCTCCATTTACCTGCTGTAGTATTGTATATTGTGTGTTTTGCGTGATGTCAGGCTGCCCTGTAAAAATTTAAAAGACAAGCTTAAATTCAGACCATCCCTTTTTTGCATGCTTAGAAAGTAGAATGTTCAATGTAACAAACTTAAAAGGTGCATGTTAAAAAACAATGTTTAGGTTTTTAGGTTTCTTTATTTTGTGTTTTTTGTGAATTTGCTTATTGTGCTGTTTTAATGGTGGTTAGTAGGATTAAATGCACTGGTGAGGCAAACATAGTGCCAACAGGAGATAACTTTCCAGTTGTATGTGTCATGCAGCGTTTGAAGGGACCATGTACTCCGCTCAAAATGAAATAAAAAATCAGTTGAATTCAACACTATGCTTTTTTGTGCCAAATCCTAAATTAAGTTGAAGTAGGATCATATTAAAAGCCCCAAATAATAATGGGAAAAAAGCCTTTTTCACTGGATACATTTTTAACGTTCCTAAATTGGTACACTTTAAAAATAAAGGCTTCTTCACAGATATATTAATTGCAACCATTTCAGAGAACCAAAAAAAAAGTTTGTGGTTCCTTGGAAATGCTGTGCTTTTTGTATTTTACATCATTAGTGCAATTTGGATGGTTCTTGGTATGTGTATAGTTCAAAGGTCTTCGTGTTCACATTTTAAAATTAGGTAAATGACTTCATCTCTAGAGCTTGGTTTAATTTTTTTAATTATTTTTTAACAATGTAGACAGTTCCCTGTTCTCTGCATTTAGAAGTATAAACACTTTAAATCTGTTACTTAATTCTGTAAGTAATTTTTTATAATTATGATGTAACTCTATCCTTAAAACATTTAAAATAAACCCTTTATGTGCAACTTATGACTGTAAATCTTGTTCTCGCAAGGCAAATGTAGTTATGTGTTTAAAACTGAAGAGGAGTTACTTTGATTTTATAATTAAAATTATTTTAACAATGAGCATTTATGCTGATAAATATCTTGCCTGAGCAAATATGCTTATCAGGCAATATCTTTTGACAAAGGATGATAACTGAAAACATCAATTTAAATTTTATAGAATTGTTTGGCAATATTTTACCTTGAAATTCCAAAAATCAACTGAACACTGTCTAAGAAAGTAAGGCAAGTATGTGAAGCAGCCTGAAATATTTCCATGTGTTCTCCCAGTAGTTTAGAAATAGTGATCATGGGGAAGTATCCAATGCTGCCTCCATGCTAGCAGGACCCACTGCTAGGGCAATGAGAAGTTAGTTATTGCAAAAACAATTTTAAAAAGTGAGCCGAAATGCTATTTTCTGGAAAAGGGGAGGTCAGCGGATTTCGAAAGAGGGAGCTGTGCTGACCTGTCCTGTTTGAAATACGCATTTTGGTTCATTTCCAGATTTATTTTACAAAGCACTAACTTCCTGTTGTGTTCACAGTGGGTTCCGTGGGCCCAAGAGAGAAAGTACAGCAGCGACAGTATTAGATTCTGCATTGGCTGGACTATAACGGTTCTCAAACTTCAGTTGGTGCTGAATATAGCTGCCTAGATATTGGTGGGGGCTAGGTGGTCAGCTCATGTGACACCAATACTGTGCCAGGTACATTGGTTGCCCTCTTGACCAGATACAAAAGAGGGCAGGGCTCCTGCAGCTTTAACTGTTGTGATGACCACCACCTTCAGACCACCACCTTCAGCTGTAGCAACCTGCCTGCACTCTTGAGATCATCAGCACAGTCCATTCTCATTTGCTTGTTACCAAAAACAAGTAGGATGGAAAGTATAAGGAAGAGGGCCTTTTTGGAAATGGCCCCACACCATTTGAGTGTTCCATCAAGAGTTTATCAGGCCCTTTGCAGGTCTTCAGGAAAGCCATGAAGTCCCATCCCTTTTTGCTGACCTTTTCTTAATTTTTGGGCTGCTAGTTTTAATTATAATCACAGTTTTATTGAATTGTATTGTTTTGCATTTGTTGTTTTATCTTGTATGAGAGGGTTCCACCCTTAAAGGTGGCCTAAAAATAATTTTAAATAAATTGGGCACATAGCAGTGTCTGCTTTGAATCCATGATTAAAGTGCAGATATGAAAACTGTTGAATGTGGTGACACCTGACCGGATTCATTTTTCACCTATCATGCTTCCTTAAAGGTGTCAAGCTTTTATTTTTACTCCATTTTGCTTTTTAAAGTTAATAGACTTCTTGAGGGGCAGGATAGGATAAGGAATATCAAATGAAGCCTTGAAAGCCCAATTGCTTGCAGAAAAAATTACTTTGCATAGTAGTTGTGTTTGATATAGAGTTACTGGTGAAGCTGGGGTTTCATCCCAACGTTCTAAATAGTTGAAGAAATTGAGATCCTATATTTCCTCAAAGCTTTTGGAGAAACACACTCAATGGATCTTTTCTGCTAATCCCACTTAGCATGTATCACAGAGAATCCAACAATTCTGCTTATAATCAAGCTTCTAGTAATTAAATTTCCTTGCAACTGGAAATATGAATATTAATTTTCTCCCTTGTTGATATGGTAAGTTTTAAATTGTATTCTAAATATTTTTGTCCTGCCTTTCTACCACCAGTGCCCAAGGCAGCTCACAAAAAAGAAAAATACAATCTCTTAATTAGCAGCTAAGGGAAGGACCTTATGCCCCCTAGACATCATCTGTGGGGCCATGGGATAGTTTGGATTCCGAGATCAGAGATAACACTGCCTCTCCAAGGTCAAGAATGCAAAGGGGGCACTTTGGTGAGAGGGGAGGAGACTGGAGAGGTCAAGTTATGAGGTATCCTGAAGGCTCTCTAGCTTCCTACCCTCCCCCTTTGAGACACCCCAGCTAGATGGGCAAAAAAGCTTCCAGGATTGCCTCCGCCACGTCTCCCACCCTGAATAGGCTGACCATAAGCCTCCACATTCGGAGGCTTAATGATCGTTGTAATAGAATTGCACCCTAAAAGAATTAAAATTCATAATAAAACTGTTAGCAAAAAAACACCAGTAAAAGAAGTAAAAACTTTCAAGAGGGCAAAAGCATATCAAAAGCGATTTTGATGTGGCATCAAAAGTGAGGGGGACAAGGTGCCTTGGGAGGACAGTCCAACCTGGGGTGTGGCCACAGAAAGGCCTTTTACCATGTCCCAGCCAAATGCAACTCTGATGTTGGTATGCAGTAGGCCAACATGCAATACATCTTCTCCAGAAACACTTAAGTTTCTGTTTCTGAGCTATTAAGAATGATAAAGAAAGCAAGTGATAAAGGAACTCATTTTAAAAATGAGTTTAGCTCTCCCTTTCCACTTGTTCTGTATCCAAGGGGTCTTCTTGCAAAGTGACCACCTGCATATGTGTGCACAAACACACACACTGTTGCTTCAGCTCTTTAGAAATAGACTAATGATGATCGACAGCAAACTTCCCTAACCTGATGCCCTCCGGATGTGTTGGACTACAACTCCCATCATCTCCAGCCAACATGGAAGAAGAAGGCTGATCTACAAGTTGCAAGGTCAGTTTCTTGCTACAAATAGTTCACAATAGACCATGTAGACTTGAGCTAGTCCTGAAATAACATTTGCAAATAAAATAAAATACATCAGTAATACAATCCTTTTGTCAGTAGTTTCCCTTTAAAACTATAAAGGGATCAGAAGTATCACATGATCCAAAGACCACTAAAATTCTAAACTGCCTATTTGAGATATTTGCTATTTAAAGGTAGAAGAAACCATTGGAACAAGTTTGAAACAAAGGGGAAACTGTACATTTAAGAGTGGGGGGAACAGTCAGACACAGTGAGAAACACCAGTCTGGGATTATTGGTGTGGGGGTATGGAACCTTTGGGATTAGACAATCAAAACAATATGGGTTGACTTTAACAATAGGCATGCAGCTATTGGGCTCACTGACACAACTTTCCCCAATCTGGTGCCCTCCAGGTGATTTGGACTTCAACTCCCATCAGTCCCAGCCAGCATGGTCAGTGGTCAAGAATGCTGGGAGTTCTGGTCCAAAACATTGGGAGAGCACCATGTTGGGGGAAGTCTGCCCTAATGGACCAATGTGCTGTGGCAAAGTGATAGCGGTTCAGTTGAATTGAAATACAAGTTGTGGGCCGCTCTGAACACTCAGAGATGCAATGAGAGAAGAATTGTGAACTATATTTCCTCATCTTTCCCATACAAAAGGAAAAGATACATGTTCTATCCCAGCATCTGGAGAATGTATTCTACCCCATCCTCTCCCCTCCCTCTGTCTTTCTGTTGGTTGAGGCCTTGGCTCTCTTCCACGCTGAGTGGCTCAAAACAATGAAAATGGCTGGCTATTACGAAAATGAATGGGTAGAGTACTGGTGAGAGTAATGTCATTTGTCATATGTAACTGCATTTACATTTCTTCCAGATGTTATCAACAGAAAAGTTAATTCAGACCCTGAACAACATGACCATACATATTTCCTCCTCTGAACAGATATATAGTCCTATTTTTATCTTCTGGCTTTCCAGAACATTTGCTCAGGTGACTTATAGTAGTTAAAAATATATCCATAAGATGAAACCATTTCAACAGAATGCAAACTGTCTGAAGTAAATTATTTAACTGTGATGTAAAACTACCAGGTAGAGATCACTTTTAGGATTGCATTTTTAACCATCATAGAATCATAGAATAGTAGAGTTGGAAGGGCCTATAAGGCCATCGAGCCCAACCCCCTGCTCAATGCAGGAATCCACCTTTAAGCATACCTGAAATATGGCTGTCCAGCTGTATCTTGAAGGCCTCTAGTGTGGGAGAGCCCACGACCTCCCTAGGTAATTGGTTCCATTGTTGTACTACTCTAACAGTCAGGAAGTTGTTCCTAATGTCCATCCGGAATCTGGCTTCCTGCAACGTGAGCCCGTTATTCCATGTCCTGCATTCTGGGATGATCGAGAAGAGACCCTGGCCCTCCTCTGTGTAACAACCTTTCAAGTATTTGAAGAGTGCTATTATGCCTCCCCTCAGTTCTTTCAGTCTCTCCTCATAAGGCTTTGTTTCCAGACCCCTGATCATCCTTGTTGCCCTCCTCGGAACCCCCTTCAGCTTGTCCACATCCTTCTTCAAGTGTGGTGCACAGAACTGGACACAATACTCAAGATGAGGCCTAACCCGTGCCAAACAGAGGGGAACCAGTACCTCATGTGATATGGAAGCTATACTACTATTAATGCAGCCCAAAATAGCATTTGTGTGTGTGTGTGTTTTGCAGCCACATCACACTGTTGGCTCATATTAAGCTTGTGATCTACAATTCCAAGATCGTTCTCATTTGTACTATTGCTGAGCCAAGTATCCCCCATCTTGTAACTGTGCATATGGTTTCTTTTTACTAGGTGAAGAACTTGGCATTTATCTCTATTAAATTTTATTCTGTTGTTTTCAGCCCAGCACTCCAGCCTATTAAGATCACTTTGAAGTTTGCTTCTGTCTTCCAGGGTATTAGCTATCCCACCCAATTTTGTGTCATCTGCAAATGTGATAAGCATTCCCTGCATCTCCTCATCCAAATCATTAAAAAAAAAATGCTGAAGAGCACTGGACTCAGGACTGAGCCTTGTGGTACCCTGCTCGTTACCTCCCCCCAGTTTGGGAAGGTACATTGATAAGCACTCTTTGAGTCCAATTCTGTAGCCAACTGTGAATCCACCTAATAGTTGTTCCAGCTAGCCTGTTTTTAACTAGTTTGCTAATCAGAATGTCATGAGGCACTTTCTCAAAAACTTTGCTGAAGTCAAGATATATTATGTCCACAGTATTCCCACAGTCCACAAGGGAGTTTACCCAATCAAAATATGAGATCAGATTAGTCTGGCAGGATTTGTTCTTGACAAATCCATGCTGGCTTCTAGTAATCACTGCATTGTTTTCAAGGTGCTTACAGATTGACTTCTTTATAATCTGCTCCAAAATTTTCCCAGGGATTGATGTTAGACTAACTGGTCTGTAGTTACTAGGTTCCTTTTTGCCCTTTTTGAAGATAGGAACATCATTGGTCCTCCTCCAGTCATCCGGCACTTCACCCATCTTCCATGATTTTGCAAAGACAAGAGGCAGTGGTTCTGAGCATTCTTCTGCCAGCTCCTATATTACTCAGGGATGCAGTTCATTGGGCCCTGGAGATTTGAACTCATTCCAAGAAATTAGGTGTTCCTTGATCATTTGTTTATCAATCTCAAGCTTCAATCCAGCCCCTTCAGATTGTACTTCATTTTTGCCAGAGGGGTCATAGACCCACTTTTGGGAGATGACTAAACCAAAGTAGGGATTGAGCACTTCAGCCTTTTCTTTGTCATCTGTTATCAATTTGCCATCCTCATTGAGTAATTGAATCACCATTTCTTTCCTCTGTTTTTTACTTGCATGTACCCAAAGAAAGCTTTTTTGTTGCTTTTACCATTCCTTGCTAGCCTCAGCTCATTCTCAGCTTTAGTCTTCGTGATGTCATTCCTGCACTTCTGTGCTACCTGTCTGTATTCTTTTGTAGCCTGACCTTCCTTCCACTTCCTGTATCTGTCCTTTCCTCCAGAGTTCTCATAACTGCCACTTTATCCAATATGTTATCCCTATTTGTCAGTACCAAGTCAAGGATAGCCAATCCTCTAGTTCCTTCCTCCACTTTCTGTAGGAGAAAGTTATCAGGGACGAATGTCAGGATTTTTATACCTTCGAGTCGTATTTGCCTTCACATATTAAGAGTTCAAGTTCATTCTGTTTGGACGTTAGTATATAGACATCAAAGTCCATGTGCTTTATGGTCTGGCTCTTCTCCCGTTGGACTTGGGCCAAAGGTCCATGTGGAACCACCAGGAGCATGCCCTCCAATGACCTCAGTGACCGGGCAGATTGGTAAGGGAGAAGGCGCTCAGGTATCCCAAGTTATTTAGGGCTTTGTACATTAGGACCAAAACCTTAAACCTGGCCTGGTAGCCAATAGGCAGCCAGTGCAATTTCCTCAGCAAAGAAGCTGAGCTGCTGCGTTCTGCACTAGCTCCAGCTTCTGGAGTAGCTTAAGGGCAGCCTGACATACAGTGCATTGCAGTAATCCAGCCTTGAAGTTATTAATGCCTATACCACTATGGCTAAGCTATCCCTGTCCAGAAGAGGCTATAGCTGGCAAGCCACTTGAGGCTAGTAAAAGGCAGTCCGAGCAGCTGCGGCCACTTGGGCCTCCAGCGACAATGATGGATCTAGGAGTACCCCCAACTATGAACTTAATCTTTTAGAGGAAGTGCAACCCCATCCAGAACAGGCAATGAGCCTATCTCCCAGACTCAAGAACCACTCACCCACGGGGACGTATCCAATAGGGGACATGAGCGCTAACATAAATTATATTGCACCAGTGTAAGGGACCTTTACTGCAATGCCAATAGCATTAACTGGCACAATGGGATTCCCTGGTGTGACATCTTAGCACTGGATACTGCCCATAATTTCTCTCCTGTGTAAATTCTCTCTGACTTGAGCTTTGATGTTGTCCTCAACATAGGCAATTAATATCTTTCTGGATACTTAATTAAAACTTTTCCCACATGTACAAGTATTTTACACAGCATCTCCTAGCAACCCCCCCCCCTGCCCAAAGCATCTGACGCACATGCAGCATGGTTGTTGGATCTAAGTGCACATTGTAGTTACTACTTTACATTTCTAAGGGCACACTTCAAACAAATTAATTGCTGTTAGACACAACACTTTTAAAACAAAATAGGAATAAGAACTCTGGATTAGGCTACAATCCTATAAACGCTTTCCAGGGAGTAAATCTCACTGAACACAATGGGACATAATTCTGAGGACACTTGTCTTACATTGCACTTTTAGCCTTTCAATAGAGTTCATCAGCCATTTCTGTGTTTCCTATTGATTTCAATTTTATCTACTATAGACTGAATGCTAACATATTTTCTGCACTATTTCATCAGAGGGAAATCCCTAATCCTCATATGTGGGGATCAGGAAAAAAAAGTGAACAAAACCAGACTGGAAATGGTTTTAAAAAGATTCTTCATCAAAGGAAAAATATGGTCTTTCCCCCTTTTGAAGATGCTCATGAATTTTGTCTCATATTAATTGAATATTTGGAAGGATTGTCTCCTTACCATGCCTACAGCGGGCATGTTAAGAACTCAGCGAAGAAATTAAGCCACACCAGCAATGAATGTGTACAGTACTACAATTTTAATCAGTGACCAAAGCAATTTTCAGCAATGACTTTATAACTTGAAAAGATCTCAAAATGTCATGCTGCTGTATAGCATGTTCATATAGCCATGTACCATAAATGTATAGTTATACAAATGCTACAAATTGTTCATCAGGTTTTAGCATGCAGCAGATGCATGCAGAAGTTGTCCAGTTCCTACTAGGCATGATGGTGTGTGTACTGCATAACAAGGATTTTGGAAGGTGTCCTTGGAAAAGGTAGTTACCCTTCATACAGGACACTCCTTCAGCAGTGGCAAGTAGCTCCCTGATAGAATCCATCCAGTCCAGCATTCTGTTCACACAGTGGCCAACCAGATGCCCATACCTTCCCACCCAGGTTCCTCAGCAACTGGTGTACATAGGCATACTGCCTCTGATACTGGAGGTAGCATATATGCATCAGGACTAGTAGCCATTGATGGCCTTCTTCAATAATTTGTCTAATCCCACCACCACCACTACTTTGCTGTCCACTTTTTGGGGGAAGGTCAAGGGGGAAGGCTGCAGAATGCATGCAGACTTCCTCCAGAAGCTAGAACCCCACAGACTCCCCCATTAAAAGTTTTTCTCCTTCAGAACTTCCCACCAATGCACAGGCAATGTGGGGAAGGAGTGCAGGAATGGGGCCAATGTGTTGATCTCATGGAGCATAGAATGCCTGAATGGAGCTTATATTTTTTGCATTGTGAAGTGACCAATAGGAAATGTATTTCGTGACCTCCCCTGTTAATGCAGCGAGTCATGAAAGATTTCATAATTGCTGAACTAGAGGACAGTAACATAATGTTAGAAGTTCCATAGTGCCTATTCTTTAGCAGCATTTACTCTTTTTCTTAGCTAAGAAGTTGAAATTTAACAATTTTGGGCCATGCTCCTGAGAAGATGTAAAGAGGCAGCACAAACAAAAAGTATATATTCCATATATGCAAAATAGTAATCTCCCAGTTTATTGCTGTTATTACTTGCCAGTTAGGAAATCTTAGTCAAACCTAGAAAAAGCCTCTGGTTCATAGCCCCAAGTCATAGGTATGGTATGGGTGATCACAGGTTAGTGCCACTCTGGAAAGTTGCCTTGAAGCTTGTCTATATCAGAGTCATTTTGTTTATGAACACTCTTGATGTACCAGCTGGTGGCTAATCACATTCTTCTTTTGCCTGAAAACACCCCAGGTGATTATTCACTGATTATCTTGAACTGGACAGATGCAGATCTAGAGTTTGATGAAAGCTCTGACAACCCTGGATCTGCCAACTTTTCCAGATGGTCACCCAAATATGAATGTAACTTTTTTAAAAAATCAGCAATCAAGCAAAATGAGCAGAAGTCCCAGTGAATCTGATATCCTGAGGCACAATCAGACCAGATTCCAGAAATCAGGTGGAATGGTCTGGGATTTGCTGCTGTTTTGAATACCAGAGCATGTTCAAATGGATCCTAAGTTTACTAGGATATCCCAATGAAGTCAGAAGAGTTTGTATAAATGGAATTAAAAGGCAGATGTGGAGTCATTAGCTTGGCTTGAATTTCAGAGACACATGGCACACACAACATCCTGATGTGAGATCCCATCGCTTGGTCAACCTCACAGAATTGAGAGACTAAGAGGCTGGAGAACTTGTAGCAGGAATAGTACATCATGTATAGTAGTGTAGCTACGTCTTCTTAGTTTAGTTACCATAAACAGGAATGTGGGTGCTTTGTATGTGAGTGTTTTGAATTCAAAGTTAACTTCAAATTATCTGTGTGAGATAAGTGAATAAACGCTTAAGGGGCCTGGGAACTCCTTGCCACCTATTTATAGTCACTCTAGTTATGATTCCTAAGAGAAGGACAAAGCACATGCATCTGTTCCTCTTCATTCAAGAAGAGGCTGATACCTAGGCAAAGTATGCCTAAACAAAGTGGCTCAATAGTCTGCTGGCACCACACTCTTAACCCACAAAAGATGAAGTAGGATCCAACTAATTACCTTGCTGTTTAAAAATAAAATGTGACTTAAAATACTACATTTTTATCCCATCCATTCATCATCCATAGCCTTCATGGTAACATCCATGGGTTTGTTTTTGTGCCCCCCCCCCGGCCCCCAAACAAACTTGTGTGGTAGCTTAGGCTTGCGGTGGGGGGCTGGCACAAGGTGATTTTATGGCTGAGCAGGGATCTGAACCTAGTTGTCCTCAATCCAATACTCAAACTATTATACTGTACTTGATCTCCTGATAATTCATTCTTAATAAGTCTGTTAAACCCACATACTGCAGAGTAAGCCCCACTGAACATAGTAGGACTTGCTTCCCAGAAAACATGCAAAAAATTGTGCTGGACTTGAAATAATATGGATAAGAGGACAGAGCTGGTCTTCAATCTCGCTAAACTGCTTTCAGGTTTTGCCTATTCTCTGTTATGTTCTTCTTATGGTCTTGACAAGTCAACTTTGGTTCTTTAACTGTAAAATAGGAAAGGCAGTAACCTACCGCACAGAGTAGACTGAGCAAACATTGTAGAGAATTTTGCAAGTGCCATAATTATCCATAAGCTACAACTCCTAATGACTGGAAGAGAAATAGATCCAAAACCCCATGTCCCTTAAGTAGCTCCCAAGCAAGACTCGAAGCTCAGAGTTTTTGTAGGTGAAGCCGGCTGATGAGGGAGCATTCTATTTGCAGCTGTAGGTTTGAGTTCCCAGTAGGATTTTCTCTGCCACAGGGGAAAGGGGGGGGGCTGTACTTTAGATTTAAAGACAGCCCATAGCTCGTAGCAGGACACACGCTATGCAGGCAAGAAACCTGCGGATCAATTCCTGGCATCTCCAGGTAGGCCTCTGAAATACTCGTGCCTGAATCTCTGGAGAACCATTCAGTGTAGACCAGCAATCCCCAACCTAGCGCCCTCCATAAGTTTTGGACTACAGCGCCCTCAGTCCCAGACACCATAGCTAATTATCATGAATAGTGAAAGCTGTAGTCTAAAACATCTGGGGGGCACCAGGTTGGGGAAAGCTGGTGTAGACAACACTGACATAGGTGGATGAGTGGTTTGACTCTTTATAAGGCAGCTTCCTATATTCCTATCTAGAACTGTGGTCTTCCTTTGTCAGTTACTGGCAAGTAAAAGACTTACCCATTATAGTAAAATATACAATTCATCAGTGAGATAGATACACACACAACATATCAGTATATTTTTTTATTGCTATAAGCCACCTTGAGAGGGCTTCTGCCCTGACAGGTGACCGAGAAATACTTAAAATAAAATAAATAAATAAATTCTCTTCTCAAAATATAAATAGATTGTGTTTGGGTTTAAAACTATCTTCTTGTTGATCAAAGCAAATGACATGTGGCAGTAACCAAGCAATGTTTATTAGCTTTCCAGTAGGGAGTAGGCAATGTCACCTCTGTCTTAAACAAAAGCTAATTTGCTCCATTGGGAAAGAAGCACAAACTCTATATAAATAGTGGCATGATGATAAGCCTCAGAGAAGCTTAGGAAACTTAATGCCAGACCAAATTAAAAAAAATAAACACACACACAATGTTTATTATGAACAAAAGAGTTGTATCTCCAAACTATAACAGTCTCCCAGATTTTTTTTTCTATGAACAGTTAGCACCGTTTATGCAAAATTCTTAAAAGAACTGCATGCTCTCTCGGTAATTCAAAGAAGGCCAACGGGTGTAACAGTAAAATAAGTTTTCACAGTACCTAATGTAGTGATTGGGTAGAAAGGGGGTGTAGTCATCTGGAGGTAGTCATCTGGAGAACCACAGTGGGATGGATTAGGCCCCAGGCTGAGGCTCCCCACCCCTGAGGTAAGACAGAGAACTCTCTGCAACATTAACTTTGATTCAAATATATAGGTTGCATTGTGCAAACGGGAGAAAGATTAAAAGCATATGTGATCAAGTTACAGTTATCTGGTTTTCAAAAGGTAGGTGTAAAGAAATGTCATGTAAATAGCCGTTGTTCTGTAATGATTAAATGTTTTGAGTGGCCTCTGTGAGGCTGTAACATATCTGTGCAAGCCTGAGGCCTAGTGTTGTTGCTGTGTTTAAAGCCTGCTTCAGTAGAAGCTGCTTCATCACAAGTTCTGACATGAGAGAAAGAGAGATGATAGCTTTTAATATATTTAAAGATGGGATCTGGATCAGGGAAATTCAATTTTGGTTGGTCTAGGAAACATCAGATTCTGATTGGCTGAGGATTCTAGCTAGGTGAAAAAGGTCAGTTGGCAATTGACAGTTTAGGAGTTGATGGTTAGAGTTGACTTAGTCAGTTTTTTTGGAAATGGAGAATCTGGTTGTTGTTGTGGGTACTAGAAGAACTAGCGAAAGGCTGAGAAGGTATATAGCTGTGGCCTGAATACTAAGCTATTCCTTCGCTGTGTGATAACCATACGTGGCTGGTGAAGATCAGGAGTAGGCTGTCCTAAGATCTTACCAGAAGAAGATTACGCAAACAGGCATTAAAAATCAGATAAGCTGTCCAGACAGCCAGTGTTACAGCAAGAGGAGCTTTGGTCTCAGAGAAAGTCAGTTCCCCAAAACTGGACCTGGTTGTGAGTGTATTTGGTTTGGTTGGAGGTTTAGAGAATTTAGGGAATACCTGAGGTAAAAGAAGTCAAGAGGCTTATAGTAGCAACAGTGTATCTTGAGTTCTTAAGTTCAGACCCTGTTCAGAAGACACAATAAGCCACAGTGGTTCAGTATTTTGAGCTAAACATTATAGCTTAGCATGACATGTGAACTATTCCTAACCATGGTGGCTACATAACCAAGGTTTAAACATGCTCACTAACCATTTGTTGCAAAAGGGTTAGCAGCCTACCCATGGCTTAGTGGGTTGTCTGGACAGGCCTTCAGTAAACATCCTTTTCAAAACCTCAAAGTAACTATTAGCATTCTCTTGTGTATAAAACAACACTTTAATGAACTAATTGTTTAATAGTTCATCTTGTCATTAGTGTTGGTGACCATCTCACACCTAAGCCTCTTATACAAGGCTATTAGGAGGTTTTAAAGCATTCTAAGAGAACTGGTGGAAACAGAAAATAATCGGCTTGTGGAACTCTGAGTTCTAGTGGCAGGGAGTTCCTTAGTCCCTGAAATATAAGCATTTGCTAAGAAAAATAAACCCCATAGGTGGGATTACCCATTGAAGAAACAGTTTCCTCATAATAGGTTATGATTAAACAAAAGCCCCCTTTTGGAAAATCTGCTCTATTACAGTTATCTCACTTAGTCATAAATATTTTAGTCCTAGACATCTTTCATTGCCCCCACATAGTTTTGTCACACAGAGAAATCAACTCTGTCCTAGAAACAGAGTACAGGAGTGCTGTTTCGTTCTCCTGAGAAACCAACAAGATCGATTTCACTGTGGGGTGTCTAACTGAAAGTTTCTAATAACAATAAACACAGAAATGTATGCCTTCTCTGTATCACTAGAGATTATAGAAGTCTTGTACACGAAATAAATGTATTGCATACAATTCTCAAATCATAACAATAATGACAAACCCCAGAAGATTCATATAGTCTGCATAAGCACAATCCAGACAAGTTAGGCATTTTAGAGTGCAATCCTATGGTTCCTGGGAACCACAGCATAGGGGGTCCACTCTGGAAGGGAGCATTCTGGCAGAGTGCATGTATGTCAAGGACAGATCAGGGAGGCTTTAGATCTGCTGGATTTAAATCCTCATTCCCAGGCCTTGCACCTGAGATAGGGGCAGAATTACCCCTGCCCTGAAACCAGTAGGAAGGGGTAGGAGGAAAAGGGAGAAAAGAAGTGGGAAAGGTAAAAAGCCACTCCCACACACCTTCTGCTGTAGCTTGTATGAATCTAGCAGTATTAAAGAAATGGTGGGTGCTCTGCCACACCTGTCTTCCATAGGATGCTCTGTGACAGTCCCATTTATTTCAATGGGAGAGTTAAGAATATCTGCTTGAAATCAAATGTGATTTAAAAATTGTGAATTTTGGCTAGATTATGCCTGGTCAACTTAATTTCTAAAGTTTCAACAAAAGTAAACTCAAGGGCCCAGGTCTAGAAAGGATCTGAGATGACTTTTCATTGATTATGTATACAAGAGTTGACACCTAAACATTAATGCTGGCTCCTGAAAATTTAATATTGGTGACCTGGATTTTGGGGTGTTTTTTCATCATGTAGTTGGCACATAATAAATCTTCTTAATGATTTCCACAATAGGGAAACAGGGAACGTTTCTCCCCCACCCCACCCGTTTTCTTTTGGCATAAGGAAAGTTCTGATGAACTCGAAAGCTTTATGACGTCAAACTTGTTCCTGTGTATTAAGGGTTGTTGCGGTACTCTTGCTTGAGGAATGGAGGCAAAGGTAGAGAAAAAGGGCGTTCAAAGGGAAAGACGAAGAAGCCGTGTGTGTTGGTTTGCAACCAGCAAAGCACAGACTTCTTTTCCTTTTCGGGGGGAGGGGGCAGGATGAGCGCTTCTGCCTCGTGTTCGTTTGTCAGTTTGCGGGGAGGCTCATGAAGAGATGAGCAGAGGATCCTGATCCGTTTTGCAGAACTCCTTCTCAACCGAGACAGGGACACGCCCCGTCGTTGTGCAATCCGATCTAGGGTGATCCTCGATGAAGAGACCCAGCCTTCCATACACGCCTCTTAAGTCTGGCTTCCGAGGGCTAATTTTAGCCGCGCGAGTTCCATTTATAGCAGTCGCAAACAAAGGCGGCAGCCTTAAAGCGCTTCTTTGCCCCCGCTTCACGGACTGAATAACCTTTTTGGGGGGGGGGGGCTCGCGCATTCATTCCCTTTCCCGCATTACCTGACTTCCCTTGCCTGCCTGCCTGCCCGCTCGCTCTCCCGTCCAGGGTTTTCTCAGAGTTTTGACCAGCGCCCTGATTCGGCCGCGCTCGTCGCTGGTTTCACGTCGCGTCCCTGTTCGCATCCCGGGGAGCTTCCGCGTTACAGCGGAGAAAAAGCGGCTCACTCGGGAAGACAGTGGCGGAGTTAGAGCAGAAAGGTTTGATTTTGATTCTTCCTAATCCCACCCCCGTCAACCCCCTCCTCGTTGCCGCCTTTGCCCTCTAGAAAAAGATACTCGCAGCCGTCCGGATAAGTTTAGACGCTGTGCAGAGGTCAGTTTAGAAATTCAAATTCAACACGCATCCAATACACGTGGCTCCCTTTCTCCAAAGCAGCCGCGGATTTGGGCGGTCGGGGCTTGGAGGAGAGAAGAAGCCGGTTGCCTCGCTCCTCCTGGAGGCGTGCGTCTGGCCTGGCGTGCCCTCCCCGCCTCCGTGTCTCCCTCAGCCCCGCTCAGGATGGTGGACGTGTTCAGCGGGCGACTCCTGATCAACAGGGACGGCCGCGCCGTGGATCCCGAACAAGCCCTGGAGAACAAGATCGTGGGCTTGTACTTCTCGGCCGCGTGGTGCTCGCTCTGCCGGGACTTCACGCCCACCCTGTGCGACTTCTACAGCGAGTTGGTGGAGGACGCGCACCCGGCGGCCCCTTTCGAGATCGTGTTCATCTCCTCCGACCGCAGCCCCGAGGAAATGGTGGATTACATGCACGACATGCACGGGGACTGGCTAGCGCTGCCCTTCCACGACCCCTTGAAGCAGTGAGTAGAGGATGGCCGGCGCCGGGTTGCCACCTGCGTGTCAATGCGAAGGCCCGTGCGGAGCTGGGAAAGGGGATCTCCCCAACATGCTTTGGGAGGCGGGGGACTATAGATGTCATTTCCATCCATCACTCCGATCAATTAACCCCTAATTACAGGAAGAAGTGGGGTGGGGGGAGGAATTGACCAAGGAGCTTCGGTGTGGGGGAGGGACATATTTATGGTTGATTCACATGTGCCTGCATCTAAACTGGCATAACATCATTCATGGATTTTACCACATTATTATTATTATTATTATTATTATTATTTCATCTCTTTCTCACTCCTGGCGTTTTTTCTAGACAGATATGACGGGCTTTGCCTAACCATGCTGTCTTTTACAGATTCAGGAATTTCCTGACAATTGAGCATGTTTTAATTATGATTGCTTTCTGGATGTTGGTGTGGATGTATTTTGGTAGGCCCAGTTTCTGAAGGTTTTCTGTATAGTTTTTTGATGTGATGCCAGTGACTGAAGTGACTAATGGAATAACTGTGACCTTTTCCTGATGCCCTAGTTCTTTGATTTCCATGGCCAGTGATGTATATTTGCCTCTCTTCTTCCATTTCAACAACATTTTTGTCATTCAGTATTGCTATGTCGATGAGGTATGTGTGTTTTTCTCTTTTGTCTATGACCGTTATGTCTGGTCGGTTGCAGGGCATTGTCTGGTCGGTATGAATTGTTCTGTCTCAGTATATTTTATGATCTGCATTTTCCAAGATTGTTTCGGGTGAGTATGTATAGTATGGTGTAGATTGTTTGATAAGGTTGAATTTGATGGCTAGTTGTTGGTGAATTATTTTTGCAGCTGTATTGTGTCTGTATAGTCCATTCCTGCCAGAATTTTACATCCTCCTGTTATGTGGTCTGTTGTTTCTTGGAACTGATGGCATTTCCTGCATAGGTCTGTTGTTACACTGTTATCTTTTATGATGTATTTTTGGTAGTTCTTGGTGGCTATAACTTGATCTTGTATAGCTATTAGGAATCCTTCTGTTTCTGGAAATAGCTCACCCTTCCTGAGCCATTCATACAATTGTTCTTTGTTTATTTGTGGGTTCTGTATTATGTTGTAGTGCTTCCCATGAAGTGCTTTTTGTGCCCATTCTTCTTTTTTCTCTGCTAGTGTGAGTGGTCATGTTTGGTCTTCGTTTTGTAGTGCTAGGATAAGTGGGGTGTAATTTTTATCTGCTGTTACTATGGTTTTATGAATGGGGGTGTTTTTAGTGTGGAAGAATTCTCTGGGTGATTTTATCTGTTTAGCCTGCATTGTGTTAATGTCTAGCAGACCTCTTCCTCCTTCTTTCTCGCTGATTGTTGTTCTTTCAATGCATGAGTTGGGATGGAGCATGCAGTGTTTTGTGAGTTCAGTACGACTGAGTCTGTTTATTTCTTTGAGTTCAGTGTGCGACCAGTGTATGATTCCAAATGAGTATGTGAGAATGGGTATTGCGTAGGTGTTGATGGCATTGAAAATGTTTTTCGAGTTGAGTTTAGATTTTAGGATTTGTGATAGGCGAGTTTTATATTGCATTTTTAGTTGAGTTTTTACTGTGGAGTGATTGATTTTTGTGGTTTGTTGGAATCCTAAGTATTTGTATGTTTCATTTTCTTTCAAGTTATCTAATATTTAGTTATTTAGTGTTTCTGCTGTTTCTTCTTCTTTCCATTTTCCTCTTTCTATGTGTAGCACCTTGCATTTTCCCATCCCAAATTCCATTTTCATGTCTGTTGTCAGTTCTTCAGTGATTCGCAGGTGGCCTTTTATCTGTGTCAAAGTTGAAGCATAGATTTTGATGTCATCCATGTACAGGAGGTGATTGATTCTATGCTTTTCTTGTTTTTGGTGTTTTATGTCGATGCCATATGTGGTGTTGTTAAGGGTGTTGGATTGAGGCACAGGCAAAACCATAGAGCGCTGAATGCATCACCTTGGCATATGTCATGTTTGGTATTTATTTTTTCTGTCTGTATATGATCCTTGTCTGTTGTTAGGTGTATTGTCATTCTCCATGTCTCCATGATTCTTGTCAGAAAGTTTTGGATTGAGGGATGTATTTTGTATATTTTGAGTACTTTTTTCAGCCAGCTGTGTGGGACGGTGTCAAAAGCCATTATTATTATTATTATTATTATTCACATTTATATCCCGCCTTTTTTCTTCCAGTGAAACCAAGGCAGTGTACATAATCCTCCTCTCCATTTTATCCTCACAACAACAGTTCTGTGAGGTAGGTTGGGCTGAGAGCCTGTCACTGGCCCAAAGTCACCCATAGAGCTTTCATGGCTGAATGGCGACTAGAACCCGGATCTCCCGACTCCCAGTCCAACACTCTAGCCACTACACCACACTTGATGACTTCCTCCTGTTCATATGAACGATGATACTCTGTTGAAAAGTATTCTATTAGGAATCACGTGAGCTGGTGAGGAAAGGGGCCCATAATAGTTCACTGTTAAAAAAACAAAAAACAGCATTTGCAGTTAGATGGAAGCACCTCTGCCGGAGACCATGGGAGACCCATTGCTAGTCAGAGTAGACAACACTGAGTAGATGGACTACCAGCCTGATAGTCCAAGGCAGCTTCCTCTATCCTTGAGTATCTTTTGAGCAGTGATGCCTGCTTTATATGATGATGATGATGCTAATGATGATGATGATGATTTACATTTATATACTGCCCCATAGCCTAAGCTCTCTGGGCAGTTTACAAAAATTAAAAGATTGAACATTAAAAGTCAATATACAAAATTTAAAAACATAAAAACAGATAATATTTAAAACAATTTTAAACTTTCAGCCAGGCCAAAGACTCAAACTCAAACTTAAGCTGTTAAATGCCTGAGAGAAAAGAAAAGTTTTAACCTGGCGCCAAAAAGATAACAATGTTGACTTGACCTCATCAACTGTTGGATTTGTGTATATAATCTCACACTTCCAAAATCTTCAAACACCTGCCTTAAATTCATACTTCTTCCTAAATGTGTTTGTTTATTTGCCACACAACTTTATCCATCCTTACTCCAAGGATCTGCATATATGAAGGTTGTCTCCTTTTATGCTCACAACAACCTTGTGATGTAAACCATTTGGTGACCTGTCCAATGTACTTGATGCATAAGCAAGAATTTGAATCCAAGTCTCCCTGTCAATTTCCAACATTTTAACCACTACTATTTCAGAAATATTTGTATCCCATTTCCCCCTCAGTGAAATTTACATCCAAGTGAGTACATTTAGGAGTTCAGATTTTTAAAAAATATTAAGCCCAACAGTCACGGTCCATCTTTGAGGTGCCGAGGGACGGAGCTCAGCTTCCACTTGTACACCCGCATCAATCCCTGCTTAGAATTTAAAAATGACCCCTTCCACTCTTTCCTGTGTTCCACATCTCCTCCTCCCAGCCAGCACTTAATCAGTGTTTTCTGATCTCTCTACAGCTGGAACATGCACAGAGCAGAGCTAGCTTAAAGAGGGTTTTGCTTTGTGCAAGCGCTGTTGTCCTCTGCACTTAGCAGGGTGGCATAAGTGCAGCAGAACACAAAGCAGCAATTGGAACCAGGCAGGGAATTTGCCAGTATCAATCTGCCTGGATGCTGGAGAGAGTGTCTTAAGTTGGCCCTTCCCCCAAAGGGATCTGATGTGGTCAAACATTGAAGGAGAATGGACAGGAAAGTAGGCGCCCCCAGCCAATTTATTTATTATTGCATGTATATCCCGCCTTTTTTCCTCCAAGGAACCCTAGGCGGCATACATAATCATCTCCATTTTATCCTCACAACAACAACCCTGTGAGGTAAGTTGGGCTGAGAGTGTGACTGGCCCAAAGTCACACAGTGGGTTTCCATGGCTGAGTAGGGACTAGAACCTGGATCTCTCGACTCCCAGTCCAACACTTTAGGCACTTCACCACACTGGCTCATAGGCAGTCACAGTTTTAAAAACGTTTTCTTTCTGGGCATGCCCAGTGATGTAGTAATTGGAAATAATTTGGTAGCTGTTTCTACTCTCTTCACAAGAGCATGGAGTGAAGAGCAGAGCAGCAGTAGCAGGTTCAGTGTTCTTTTTTTGACAACTTTTGCCAAGTCCACTCCTGACAGTGTGATACAGTATTAGTGTACTTAAAAAAAATCCTTAGTCCCTGAGAGCCATGCTACACGTCACAATGCTAATTCTTTGTTATAGTTTGCTGGCTCTTGTGGATTAAAAATACTAGTTCTGTGTGTTACTGGAGAGATTTATTCCCATCCACCAACCACCCACTCTACTTTTCAGCCATGACTTTAAAGTTAACCTTTAAAGTTCCTCCTTTCTTTGAAATGGGATCCTGTGGCAGAGTAGACAGATATGGGCTCAAAGAACTGCATGCTTATATTGTGGGGATCAGACCCAAACAACCCTTTGCAGTTATGATCTCTGTCAAATGACTTGTCTATTGGCCTGAGTGTGTCTTTGGTCCCCTCTACAAGGATTCGCTTTTGCGCCTGGTTAGGCGATTATGTGCATAATCGCTGAAGCGCATTTATGCCTATTACCTCTGCACGAGAGGCGGCGAGAGGCGGCGAAGCGCATTAACGGATGACCAAAATGCGCTTTACAAGTAGTTAATGCGCATAAGCGCTTGTTCACATAGTCAAAATGCGCTTTAACGGCCGGAGCAAAATAAAACTCGCTGTTTAACGCGCATTCGATAATGCGCATAATCGGAGAGATAACGCGCCTCTACGCCCGATTTGCGCTCCGTTCTTGTAGAGGTAAATTTTTTTAAGCACCTTGAAAGAGCATTAAACCTCTCTTGTAGAGGCAGCCGTGAAATGGGTTTCCAACTGAGGCAGTTTAGTTACATGCAAAAATACTTGTAATGCATTGTTTAAATGTCCTTAGGGGCTTTGCAAGAGAGAAAGATGGGTGGCAAATTTGATATAGTTGGTTCCACGCTGGTGACTCCTTGGCTCTGAATTTGATGACCTGCCCTTCACCCCACCAGTTCCGGTGAGCACCAGTCGCCACTGCCAGACTAGTAATGCATTGTGTCCCTACTGATATAGGATGAAGTTGTTTTGCTTCAGTGGGAAATAAGTGTGCTGATCCGATTTAAAGGTTTTTGCTGGAATGGTATAGGAGAGAATGCTTAGCTACCACGAAAAAGAAAACTAGAAAAGCTTTTAAAATGAGCATTGGGGGTGACGTCACTGGCACTCTAACCAAGAAGTACCCATTACCCTTATATGACCACATAACTCTACCAGTTAGTAGATTATTCCACATTTGTGCAAAGATTTTAGATATATAAATTACCGTGTGGAGAGAAGCTATTTTGCTTGGAGCTGCAGCACAGCACTAGCAATCAGGATGATTAATCTCACCCTTGCACAAGATTTTATCAGAGATAATAGGTTCTAAGATTATTTTAGCTTGTGGTTTGTCTATACAATCTGGGGGCCATCTTGAGGTTGTAGCAAGTTCACAGCATGGAGATGAAGGTAGAAAGACTGAAGTGTTGTTTATTTATCTCACTGTTCTATCTTGAGATAAATTATCATGTAAACACCAGCTTGGAATATTATCTCTGATGGGTGTAGTACCCAGGCTGAATCCCCTGTTAATGTGCTTAAGTCTTAATGAGATTACTTTATTGAATGATTTTTAATGTTGATTTCTTATATTTACCTAGAATGGGAGTCTATTTAGCTGGGTTTAGAAGTAATGCTTAAATCATTTGTTGAGCTTCATATGTCTGTACTTTGACTAGGAAAACTCACAATGGTAGAATGTGCATTTATTCTATTTTATTCTATTCTTAAAAACTACCACCATCACTCAAAAAAACCCTAATGTGAATTAAGAATAAGTCTCTTACAAAATTCCCTCCTGCTCCAAAAAGCACGGAATCTATACCTTAAGGCTCCTGCCTTTACTTGAATACCAAAAGAGTCTTTCAGCCCCAACCATCTTCTTCTGCAGGTTGAGGGGTAACTGTGATGCTGATCTAGCAGTCAGTCAGCATACCATGCCCATTGAGCATACTCAGTCCTTGGGGAATTTCCCTTTCCTGCATATTTGTTTCCTAAAACAAATTCTGCAAACCTTGGGGTTCCCCTAATCCTGTTGTTTTGTGTGGATAGTGCCATGTTGGCTACATAAGGATCCAGACTCAGAAAGTGATTTCTTTCTCTTAGGATTTGTTGTTGTTGTTGTTGTTGTTGTTGTTTTTAAAATTAAAAACAAAATTACAAATACAACCAGATCAGGTTCAAAAGTTCATAAAATCAGCAAACAACACCAGAATTAGAAACTGAAAGGTGTTTTTTTAAAAGTCTGGGTAAATTTTTAAAAAATCTTCATCAAACAACTAAAGTTCATTAAATTTGGTGCCAGCTGCCAGGTGTGCCTCCCTGCGGGAGGAATTAGGTTTGTGTAATGGTTAGAGTGTTGGACTAGAATTGGGGTGATTTGAGTTCAAATCCCCACTTAGCCATGAATGTCACTAGGTCAGTCCTACATGTTAGTCTAGCCTACCTCACAGGATTGTCTTGAGGACAAATTGCAAGGGGAGAAACTTCATTGTTGTATTGAGCATCTTGAAGGAAAACTGGGGTGTAAATCTGATTTTTTTAAAAAACACACACACACAACTAGAAATGGCTCACCATTACTCAAAAGACCTTCTTCCTACATATATCATGCTTAATCCTTGAAGGGAGGCGTGTCCAGAAGAGACCCTCAGAAGATGTCTTATCTAGCAGAACAGTTGTAGATGGTTTTCCTTTGGTACCACGTAGGATATATCGATACTGAGGAAACAAAATTGGTTTCATCTTGTACCGAGCTGCTCTAACAGACTTAATTCTTGTTTGAAAATCTCCCTGAGGTAAACTTGCACCTCTGCGGCTCCATATAGGCCTCTCTAAGCAGTGCTAGCAACAACAAGTTATATAACTCGCAGTCACTTGATTTTTTAGCAGCTTCATTTTACAGTTGGTGCTTTCAGGATCTACTTTTGAGCTCAGCAGGTAGGGAGAAGGATAAACACGAAGGGATGAAGCAAACAGAATAAGAGAAATTGATTAGGAACAGCAAGTAGCAAATAATGGCCCATTCCATATGGTTACCTGTATAGGTAATTGAAATAGAAATTACTGGGGCTGCATGTGTATGAAGCAATACACAGTTGCAACTCACAGCCCTTCATTTAGATGGTGGCTCTTGGTCTAACTTCATTTCAAAAGCCCTGTACAAACTATCAGTTCAGACCTCTGACCCAAGCAATTGGCCCCTTTGCTGGAAAGCTACTGGGCAGAGAAGAAGAATGGAAAGAAAGAGTAAGAGAAGGGGGAGTCAACAAGAGAAAGGAAACGGTGGCTTCGTTCTATCTGGTTTTGGCTCCAGTCCTGCTTACCGCTGGCAGGCAGCCCTGGACAGATTTACTGTGCCCTCCAAGGAAAAGCAGCCCTCAACTGAAAAAAGGCTCCCCACCCCTGATTTATACTTTGTCCTAGGTAGAATTTGCCCTGGGGCCTAATTCTTCACATGGTTGCTTTCTACTTTAGAAACTTATTACTTTGGAGGAAAGCTCTTCCATCCTTTAACTCAGGAGCATGTTGCCATGGTTTGTTTGTTTTTAATTGAGAACATTGAGATAAATAACAGCAAGGATTTTCATACTTTGCTTCTGTGACCTGGAAGGACAGAAAGTGGAGTACTGGGATTTGGATAGTGTAAGGTGTAATTGTGTGCCTTTCATAGGACCTTTAACTAAACATGGAACATAGGAAGTTGTGTTTTGTCAAATTGGACCATTGGTATGTAAGTATTGTCTATATTGATTGGTGGTGGCTCTCCAGGTTTCAGACAGGACTATTTCCCAGCTTCCAGACACTGAACTTTTGCATGCAAAGTATGTGTTCTCCCACTAAAATACTACCATACACCAAGATGTGGTCACACAGCCAGAAGTGCTTAACCTGGTAAGGAAAGTAGTCTCACATTGCTTCTGTGCAGTAGAAGTGTAATTATTAACCTCTTTTCTGACATGCATGGATGTTTTTGGGTTGTCACATCCTGTGTGTATTCATTTTCTTTTCTCCATTCACTTCAAAAGTATGCCGCCTCATTGTATGAATCATCATTCCCTAACACAAGCTGCCAATGATGTGGGGTGGGTAAATGTACGCTGTGAGGATATGAATGAGTTTTACTTTCATGTTATACAGGAGGGGGCATTAAACAGGAGGAATTCTAATTCAAGAAGAAGGCTACCAATCTGCCATAATAATCCAATTCTAGTACCATGTGCACAAGCACAAACAATAACTAAACTATGTGCATGATCCTATCCACAGACTACACACCAAGTCGTAAAACATATAACATGCAAATATATAGTGCATTATCAAGAAATAAGTATTTGTAAAATGAGTAGACGACAGAAAGATTTACTCATTTTAAAGGTGGAACAGGCTGAAAACAGATAAAAGGTTACATACAGAGGCCCCAGGATGATAATACTTAGGTAGGCTAGACCCACCCTTGAAAATAAATAGATTGGGAAGCCCCCATCCCAAATTTCACCCCTAGGAATTTAACACACAGCTGCTAGGTTTGTCTGCAGCTGCACATTTAAGCAGCCATGCAATGCACACTTACCTGGGATTAAGCCCCACTAAATGCAATGAGAATTACAGATGATGATGATTTACATTTCTGTATCACCCTGTAGCGGAAGCTCTCTGGGTGGTTTACAAAAGATTAAAACATTATAAACAATATACACATTTTTAAACGATAAAAACATACAACTGAAAGTATACGCAAAGACAACATACATCTAAAAATGTCTTTAAGATATCAGCCAAACCTAAAAAAAAAATCTGGGATCGATTAAAACTCATCACATGCTTCTAAATGCCTGGGAAAAGAGCAAAGTCTTGACCTTGTGCCAAAAAGACAGCAATGTTGACGCTAGGTGGGCCTCATCAGGGAAATCATTCCATAATTGGGGGGGGGGGGGGGACCACAAATACACATGCATAGGAGGTGCTGTTAATGTAACATCTAGTTCCGGCTTTGAAAGTGTGCTAAAAACTTTGCAGAACACTGACCTGTATCTATTATGGAAAGGGCTGCTATTTGTTGAAGGAATCTGAATTAAACCAAGTTTTCTTTTTCTAAAAAGACCCTTGACAATAACTGTAGTTGGGGGAGGGAGTGTTGTTGTTTTTTAGAAAACCCAATGTAGATTTTTTTTGTTTTTAAATTGCTTTGTATCTACCTTGTTTATATGTTTCACATCAGTGTACTCAACTTTCCCCTCTCTTTTTCTTTACAGTGAGTTGAAGAAGAAATACAATATCACAGCCATTCCTAAACTTGTGATTGTTAAACAAACTGGAGAAGTCATTACTGATAAAGGAAGAAAACAGATACGAGAGAGAGGGCTCAATTGCTTCCGAAACTGGCTTGAAGGGGCAAATGTCTTTCAGAATTTCTGTAGCTGAACCAAGGTGGGGTTTACAGATAAGATAGCTTTGATGTATCTTTTGTATCTCCAGAGTTCCCATTATCACCAGTAGGGTAAAAGGGGGAATGGCACGCTCCTTGTTCTAGTATTGTTTTGCTTTATTTCAAATTCTGTGCAGTTGGAGTAGCTAAAAATAGTTGGTCTTAATGCACTTGTCCTTCTGATCTGTATTATGTATTATTGTTATTTATTTTTTATTACATACAAGATAACCAAAGCAGTCCTGATATTACTGAAGAATTTGATAACGGTCACTTAGTAGGGCCTTCAAAAGAGTTCCGTCTCAGATCTATGCAAGCACTTTATTTTTACAAGGCTAAAAACTACAAGGAAAACTTTATATTCTTGACAGAAATACTTTTTTCAAGTGTTGGCCTATAATTTATATTACTAAACTGAGAGTCTCTGCTTTAATAAACGTTTCTAGCTGACCTGTCTTTCCTTGTCTCTTTTCATAATATAGAAAATTGAAAAAGAAAATGGATGCCTTTCTACCTAATGCTTCTCGTGTTTTATGTTCATGCTTTACGAGTACTCTTCTTTCTATTTACTCATGCCCCCATTGTTTTTAGTGCCGTCTTTTACTCCACTTTGGTTACTTCAATGTTAACTTGTTTGGGCTTGGTGTATGCAATTACTGTACAATGCAAGAACATAAGAAAAGCCTTGCTGGCCCAGTCCAAAGGTCTGTCTAGTTTGGCATTCTTTTTCCCCACAATGGCCAATAAGATGCCTGTGGGAAGCCAACAAACAGGACATGAGCTCATGTTGGTATTGAGAGGTAATATATAGCCACCATGGCTAGTAGCCGTTGATAACCTTATTCCCCATAGTTACTCACCCCAAAAGGAACTGGGTCTTCCAAACCTTTGTTGAAGTAGATTAGATCGAGTGCTGCTTTTAACATTTTGTAGGCTGGCTCTAAAGCCTGAGCACAAAATGCTTTATAAGTGTTCATGTGTTCACTGAACGTGAGAGGCAGCACTAAGATTGCATCCAGTGTCCATCCCTGCAAATGCCAACATGCTTGCTGGCCAAAGCCCTGGTGGACATGTATTCAATGTTAGTGTGAAGGGCTCCACTTACACACAGATGTTTGGGTATTGAGGCGCCTCTATGGAAGTGGGAATGTATATAGCTGAACTCAAGAGACAGGTGTCCCTCTACTCCAGCTAGGTGCAAAGGAATTGCAGCAGCAGCAGCAACAGATGTCTTCCATGCTAGAGGCCAGCTTGAGCAGAGGGGCACTCCATTGGCTATCCCTTGCTCCAGCTCTATGGAACCAAGTCTGGAGAGACCTTCCAGCCCTTTGGTTGAAAAGTGCACTTTCTGGCTCAAACAGAAAGGCTGCAGATTTGTGTGTAGAAGTAGTCTTTCTCCTCTTTCATTTTATCTATACGTCTAAGGGCTACACTACACACTACATTAAGTGTGTAGCATGGAGCTGACCCTAACTTTTTTTTACTTGGGTGTACGTGTGAGGGGCCCTGGTACAGATTGGCATCAATGAAGGGTCGCCCCCCCCCACTTGGTCTTCATTCCAGGAAGGGGGAAATTTATTGGGGGAAAGCAGGTGGATGGAAAGGTTTACCCCCCCCCCCTTACCCATGCACAGTGAAAAATCCATATTGAGCTCCACATGCTTACATTAAAGTAGGCTAGGTTCAGAAATATGCTACACATTTGATATACCATGTAGTTTATCCTTTACTTAATTAGGAACTGGAGTAAATTAGATGTATATCCAAGTACACATCCAATTGCAGAGACGGTCATTTCATATGCACTGCATTGCTTTCAATAGATATGCATTTGCACCTGCATATATATCCATACTTTGGATACACATCCAGTATGTGAATCCCTTTGAAAGCAGTGCAGTGCAATAGACAGCATCTGCAATCAAACACCCGTTTTGATGTGCATCCACTTTACGCCTCTGATTCCGGATCCAGCTGGTGCATTACTTGAGATTATGGGAAGGAAACGGGGGTACCGGTGGGATGGGGCTAGAAAGGGAGGGTGAGCAAATGTCCTGTTTGCTCAGTCTCTTTTCTTTCTGTGAATGGGGTGGTGGCATTGTGAGCGAAGATGGGAGGGAACAGTGTGAGTGGGGTGGGGGGGGGGACAGAGAATAAGTGATGAGAGAAGGAAGGCAGCAGGAGGCAGTAGGGAAGTGAAAGACTACATACCTTCCTATCTTGGCACCTCATCCTTCTAGCGTGGATATTTTTTTCCAGGCCCCACACAACAGTAAAATAGCAATGGTAGGGCTACTGTAAATCAGCTGTGAAACAGTTTTCCCATGTGTACACATGTTGCTCTTATTGGAACTGACTGACTGAGGAATCTCACATGCAGACTGCATAGCCCGTCAAACAATATCTTGCAGTATTTTTAGGAGACATGATAGCAAATCTTCTCCCTGGAATAAAAATGCATGGGGAACAGTCTTGCATGTTGATGCAGCAATGGATTCCTGCATTGAGCATGGGGTTGGACCTGATGGCCTTATAGACCCCTTCCAACTCTACTATTCTATGATTCAAACAAACTGCCTTTGAAAATAGATTCCACTGTGTGGGCACCACCATGCTGGTTGGGGCCATGCTGGCTGGGAGTGATGTGAGTTGTAGTCCAAACCACATGGAAGGCAGCAGGTTATGTAAAGCTGGCCTAGGGGCAAAAGTCTCACTTTGAGTGTGAAATATCCTGGGTTCAGTTCCCAGATATGCCCAGTGCTGGAGCTCACTCGAGCCCCCTTATGCAGCAACTCCCCCCTTCCAAAGCCTTGCTGGTGTTCCTGAGTGGGTCAACCCCATGGGGAGAAAAAACCCTCTCTTTGAAGGTGTGGATCAGAAATTTCAATCACACTCTTCCTATCCAAATTAAACAAACAATATATATACATTTTCCTCCCTCCATGCAAAAAGTTTTTACAGACACAAAAAGAGAACATGAAGCCAAAAAACAAACTTAAGCCTTTATCTAATCTGCACAACTCCCAATTTATTCTCACACAATAGACACTGGGAAATGCCTCACACACTGCCGCCGCCACCACCACCACCACCACTGTCCCTACCACACCCTTACTGGGAGGGGATCCAGAACAAGAACACATCCAGCTACCAACATACTCCCTCCAGTCTCAAAGAAACAGGGACTCCATGTCTTTTTTATCAGAGCTAACCCAAGGAGGAGGGCAAAGGAGTCCTACACCTGTTCCTGATAAGGCTGGAACAAGAAGCTAATTAAGGGCCCTGTTCTGGCAAGTCAACTATCTCAAAAGATAGAAGAAACCAGGCATGGGAAGACAACCACACGCCGCATAGATCTTGATGGGGCCTTGAAGCAAGAATGTACACTTTAAACACAGCCCTTGATATTCTGGCCTTTCTAACTTTATGTAAAATAAGGTGTTGTACGCAGAATAATACACAATGGCTGCGTTTGGACGACACAATATCCACCAGTGGTTTTAGTCAACCATCAGTTGAGTGGTCACTGGTTGGTATTTGTGTCATCTGTTGAAGAAAAGGGGGGGGGGGAACCACTGGAGAAACACAAACGACTGCAGATTTGACTTGTTGCACAACTGGTGTTTTTCATGTTGTCTGAACCAAGCCAGTGGAGTTTTCCACCCCATTGAGTTGATGTTTTCGCCTGGCTACAGAGTTCCCAGGCAAAAGCGGCCAAAACTGAGCCGGCTGCTCTGCTTCAGCTGGCACAACTCACAGAGGCTGCTGGGATAGCACCAGGAGAACTGAGGGAGGAGGGGGTAGGGAGAGGGGCAGGGGCTATGTCAGTCAAATGCTGAGTTGAGTAGTAATCTGCTCCACATGATCCTCAACTGCTACAAGGGGTGTAGGGAGTACCCCCCAAAAAAACAACTGTGAGTTGACTCCTCAATCCACCATTGACTAATGTGTTGTCTGAACGCAGCCAATGTGAACGGAAGGAGCACCCAGAGTTCAAACTCTCTGCACTGTTGTTGATTTTTTTCCAAAGTACAGGACTCAATTTTAGCTCTCTACAAAATTCCTCCACGCTATCTTTCTTCAAGGACAATGTAAATTGATACAGTGGAGTAAGGAAGGATCTGCCCATTTTCACCATCTTCATTTCTTTATCACCAAATGTCCTTCAAGCAATTCACATTTACAACCAGCAAGCTGTGTAACTGGTAAATAAAAAGCTTGTACAAGAGGCTCTCTCCTTGCTGATCCAAACCTCTGGAGGTTTAATTGATGTGGATATGGCTTCTGGTTAGCAACAGCCATCTGTGCTATGGGAACCAAAGGCTCATATTTCTCTTGTAAAATTCATGTCTGGTGCCTTACACTCCTGCCTTACAACCAGATATTCAATGTAAGCAAATAAAATGTCCTTCTGTATCAAAATGTGTTTAACTATTTATTTAGATCCTTGTCTAAATGTTATGAATCTGAAGACTGAATCAATAAAGCAAACAATTTTAAGCATTCTACAAGGCAGAGTAAGTCGATACTGAAGAAGGATGCTTCTTTCCACTTCCAAAATTTCCACTGCCTAATTGCTTGTGCAGTGGAAATTTTGACCTTTTTCTCTTTCACCGATGACCTCCATGTCATATCACTTACTTCTGACTCAAAAGAACTAATTTTATAGTCATTGGCTCTTGGCCTATGGAAACACTGTTCTCCTTTTAAAAGTATTTCACTGGTTAACTTTCCCCCATTCTATTGACATACAAGACATCAATGTGAAACATCGCCAAGGTTTCCAGGGCCACAATTCCCCCCACCCCCACTCACACACTTTCCCATCCCTATTTAATCCCACTGCAAGCATAAACATAAACAGAGGGAACACAATAAAGCATGAAAAGCAGCATGAAAATGCTTTACCAAACTGGAATGTTGAGAACGTGACATGAGCTGATTTGTGCTGAATTCATCATATGATTAGTGGTCATATGATTGTTTCAATGTGTGAATAGCAGAATCTTTGTCATTCCCAACTGGAGTAGAAAACTGGGAGTGAATAAGGTTATACATTCCTATCAGTCGGTACCTCTTCACGGCTTATTTGGGTTGCCTTTACTTCGTTCTGATGGCATTTTGTACACATGAGTGGGGCACAGATCAGTCGTGTATGCGACTTATAGCCTCCGTTAATTCTCGTTTCCAAGGTGTCGATTAAACACAACTTTTAATGTTTCTCTGATGTTCGTTCTCATTTTGGTTGTGTAACCCGCCACTGCCCATTTGGATTAACGCTAATCATGGGCTTAGTTTGGTGGGCAGGGCTTGTGATGTCATGAATGAATGCCTGCCCCTTCTCTGGCAACCCCTCCCAAGTTATGGACAAGGTGGGAGGGGATTGACCCAATGCTTGCTTTGTCATTTCCTGTCTCCTCCCTCCTACTTCCTTCTTCTTCTTCCCTTGACTGGACTGTTCAGTAATGGCTGACCTTAAGTTACTGGTACTTAAAGTAAATCTTATTTTAAATCCCCACTGGAATCTTTCTTTCGTCGAGATGCACGGCTACTCACATGGAGCTGGTTCTGCAGGAAGCAAGGGGGTTGGAATAAGGATGTGCATTGCTCATTTTGAGTATAATTTGAGGTCTGCTAAGGCTTCCCTGCAACCCTGCTCCCTTGCTGGGATCATGGCTGGAAAAAGGAAGGGAAACTTCTGTACGTGCAAGCCAGTTCCTGCCATTGAGCGATGTTTCTCGGAAGTAAGGAGCATTGAGCAGGTGGGGAGACTTTCTCCACAGGAACCTTAGCACCCAAGCATGCATAGGTCTTTGTATCTTCTCTCCCTTTTTTCATTGATTTTCCTGGAAGTTTTGTGTGTGTGTGTGAGAGAGAGAGAGAGAGGGAGAGTGTATCGCAACGAAGAGAACACTTGTTTTATTATCATAAAGCAATGCAATATCTTTATTCTAGAAATGGTTACATGTGGGCACAAGCCCATTGCAAAGTGTGGGTGGAGTAATCCGAAAGGCACGCCATAGGGAGGAATGGGGGGGGGGGGCGGACGCTCCGCAGGCGGGTGCTTGCCATGGCTGTCCAGAACATGGAAAAATGTTGCTTTTGTGGTTTTACAATATGGTTATATGTGGCCAAAATTCCTTTAAAAAGTGTGGCCGGAGCAATCTGAAAGGCACAGCTCAAGGGGGGAAAACACAGGGGATTGGGCGGAACGTGCCGAACAAAAACTACGTCTGAGCCGACTCACCCACGTTGTGGTGTCCTCTGCTGGGCCGTTCATTCAAATGGCACTGGCGGTTGCCAGAGTGGAACCGGAGAGCGTGCGCGCCACAGTATATGCTCCAGTCTCCTCATTCTGTGCAGAAGGCAATGCAATTGGTATAATATCAAGCGGACTGTGTGGCGGGGGGGAGAGGACATCAGTGCCATCCAGTTTTTTGTTGTTGTGGCCATCGTTCATCCCTCCCCCACTCCCTCATTACCAGTCACCCACCTCTGCAACACCATGGGGCGGGGTGCTATCAATACGCTGATAACACCCAAATATATTTCTCTATGCCTTCGACAACAGCGTCAGCTAAGGATAGTGTGTCTCCTCTGAATGAATGCTTGGAGGCGGTAATGGGCTGGATGAGGAAAAACAAACTGAAGCTGAATCCAGACAAGACGGAGGTGCTCGCTGTCAAAAGCCCCAACCTGGGTCTGGAGGTGTGTCAACCAGTTCTGGATGGGGTTACACCCCCCCTTGAAAGATTGTGTTTGCAGCTTGGGGGTACTCCTGGATCCGTTGCTCCAAATGACAGCTCAGATTGATGCGACGGGAGTGCCTACTATCAGCTTCGGCTGATACGCCAGCTGTGCCCCTTCCTAGAGTTGGAAGACCTAAAGACGGTAGTGCACACGCTGGTAACTTCGAGGCTTGACTTCTGCAATGCGCTGTACATAGGGCTACCTTTGTGCCTAGTCCGGAAACTTCAACTTGTTCAAAATATGGCAGCCAGGTTGGTCACCGGTACACCTAGGGGTGATCACATTACACCAGTTTTAAAATCGCTTCATTGGCTGCCAATCAGTTTCCGGGCGAAGTATAAAGTGTTGGTTATTACCTTTAAATCCCTATATGGTTTGGGTCCAGGTTACCTGCGGGATCGCCTTCTCCCGTACAATCCGCCCCGCACACTTAGGTCCTCTGGGAAGAACTTACTCAAGTCAGCCAGAACTAGGCTGACGAGTGTTACCCAGAGGACCTTTTCTTCCATTGCTCCCAGACTATGGAATGGTCTGCCAGAGGAGATTAGACAAATTAGCAGTCTTCATGAATTTAAGAGAGTCATGAAGACTGCTCTCTTCCGGCAGGCCTATCCAGATGAATTTTAAGATGTTTTTAATGATGTATTTTTTCTTGTTTTTTAAATTTTTAACTGTTGTGATTTTTGTGTTTTATATTGTTGTTGTTCCCCGCCTCGATCCGGTGGGAGAGGCGGGTTATAAATAAATATTATTAGTAGTAGTAGTAGTAGTGGTAGACCAGGTTATGGCATGGCGAGGTTGCCCTCTAGACCACTCAGCGTTGGGCATTCCAGAACCATACTGTGTTGGCATCTTGATGTCCGGAGACAGACAGAATAATGGAAAGTGTGTATGGAACTGGGACGACACAACAATTTGCCCTTGAAGCAGCACATTTCCAGGGTGCAAAAGATAAGGGGCAGCTGCCGCAGGCATGGTGAGGTGGGAGTGTACAGCGGCGGATTCTTGGTGGGAGGAATGGGGGGCAGACGGTCCACAGGTGCGTTCTTGCCAAGGCCATCCAGTACCTGGAAAAATGATGCTTTTGTGGTTTTACATCTGGTCCCAAAGCCAATGCTGCCCTGCTAAAAGCTCTAATTGTAGGAACACCCAATGTTTAGAAATTGTACCCACATGCGAAGTCACACACGACTGTGATTGGACAGGCAACGGCGAGGAAGTCAGGTGGACGGGGTTAATGAATGGCGGGAAAGGTCAGGGGAGGTACCACCAGGATACAGGGCGGTGCTTTCGTCAATTTTTCTATATTCAGCCATACACCCCTGAACCGAATCAGCAGCGAAACTCCGCATATAAACAATTGTAAAGTGCATTTTCTGATGCCCGTAATTCGCCTTAATGGCTCTACTGCTATTAGATGTAAATACGAATATAGGAAAAAGCGCATATTATCAGAAACAGGTGCCAAAGAGACGTCGTGTAGAAACCCCCCCCCCCCCCATATATATCCTGGGTGGGGAGCTTCAGGCCTATGGGCTAAATCTGGCCCTCTAGAATTCCCCAGAGGGCCACACCTCCTTTCTATGGCCACACCCCTTTCCCCCTGAACACTGATTGTTTGATGGTTTACCAGCTTTTATGCACACAGACATGCACACACATCATTCTAAAAGGTGGAAATGTCTTTCCTAAGACTTCATTACTGGCCCTATTGAGGGGTGGTTAGGCTAACCATGCTGCCTGGTGGTTAACACTAATCACTACATGCACTGCTGCCAGATGACCACTTAACCACCTCCTGCAGCATGGTTAACCTAGCCATTTCATAGCCACCTACCGTCAGTCAGAATCATGCAGTCCTCTGGCCACTCTGTCATGCATCCCAGTGTCCTCAGTGGCACAGATTGCCGCTGGAGTCTATTACAGACCAGTGCTGCTTACAGCTGTGGGTGGCCATTACTGGGCCAGTGCTGCAGCAGCCATTTTTTAAAAAACCTTTTCACCTTCGGGGAAACTGCAAAATTAAAGCCCCAAAATTAAAAAAAATGGCCAAAAATGGCATTGTTGGCCAGATTTTTTTGTGGTTTTCCCAAACCAAGACAATCCGATTTGGTTGACAGGGATGGTGCTGCTAATGGCCAAAGATGAGATCACTCATTTTGACAATATAGAGATCCAGCAGGAGTGGCAGGGCCATTTTCAGCCGATCTTACCGTGGTGCTCTAGGGTAGTGCTTTGGCAACCAAGGTGACACGCTAAGCTGCAGTTAGGGCCACTAATCCTTTTCCAGTGCATGGTTAGTGAGGGTGGTTAAACTATAGTTATGTAGCCACCATGGTTAGGAAAAATGCCATTCAGATGACACACTAAGCCATGATGGTTAGCTCAAAATGCTTAACTATCATGGCTTAGCGTGTCTTCTGAACAGGGCAATTGACAGTCAGAGCTTTAAGAGCTTTAAGCTGACATGTGCTTTTGTCTCCACTGGAATGCAGCCCTGAGAGCTTCAAAACTGAATTTACCCCTCAGGCTCAAAGAGCCCCCCCCCACTCCTGGTCTAAATATTCATAGAATACTTTGAGGGGACATGGTACTATTATATTAACAAGCAGAGCTCATTCTAGTCAATGCCTGCACGGGACACTTCCTGGGAGCTCCATATGGGCAGAATTAGTCATTCCAATCAATACAGGAAAGATTGCCACCCAAACCGACCTCTCTATATCAAGTTCATCCCCTTTGTAATGTGTAATCGATGTTCCCCTGTTCCCGCTAGTTGCTGCCAATAATGGGAAGGGGGGGCTGGGAATCACAGCATGAGGACATTACAGAGCAGAGCATAAGGACTGAAGTGGCAGCCTCGGCCCACTGAACATGGGGAACTTGCTGAGATGCTACTGCACCTCACACACGGGCGTGACACATGGCATTATTTCCAGTCTGTATCAGTATAACTTTCGGATTGCACACGTTGCATTATTATTATTATTATTATTATTATTATTATTATTATTATTATTATTTTGCAGGATGGAGTTACTTGTCAGCTGCATTAAAACAGGTTAATTCAGACAGATATTTTTTACCAAGCATAGGTTAAAGTTGAGGCTTTTCCCTAGTACATGAATGTGTGGTTGGCTACAGATTCTCTGCTGTCAACTGCTATGAAGGCAAATATACAGATGACTGCATCCTACTCACAGAAAGATTTATTGTAGTCATCTTTCTCCTTCTTTTACTGTGTAATATATTTAACACAAATGTCTTGGACATAAAACATGTTTATTATTATTTTCTTTGGCTTTAAAAAAACATTAATGTATTTCTGAGAGGAAGGTAAAAGCAAGAGTGGAGAGGTTGCTATGGTAAACAGCCCCCCCCCCCCCATAAATTGAAGCACATCAGGCTGTTCTAACGTCACGTAAATGTTAAATTATTCCAGAGGAGTAGCCCTGTTTAGTTTTGGAAGCAAAATAAACAAAGAGTCCAGGGGCATCTTAAGAATATGGCATAATAAAGACTGTGGCAAAATAAAATTGCTGCTAGTCTTGACAATGCCAAAGGTCTCTCTGTTGTTTTCTTAAATCATGAGTCTCATGAATATTTTTGATGCAATTGATAGAAAGACATGAACCTTCCAGGATGTCATAGAAGGGGGCTGGCAGGCAGGCTATATGGTGATCTGTGCACCCTGTTCATATTAGAGGGGTTTCCATTGAACATTATAAGGCAGTTGCTGCAAATTTTGCTTAAATGCTAGATAACCTGACAAGACAATAAAAGAGAAGCTTGATTCAGTAAAAATTGTGACCTGCTCCACAAAGCACATTTTAAAAAGTAATAATGCCCAGTTCCTGTGCATACATATTCACAGGGGCAGGGCATTGTTGTTTAGAGACAATAATATACATGCATGTTTTTAGGTCAGGGATGGGGAACCTCCGGACCGTGAGCCAAATATGGCCCACTAAGCCAGTTCTTTCAGCCCACAGGGTGTCCTGAGATGGGAGAGGAGGCAAGAGAGCATCTGCAGTGAAGTCAGCACTTTGCTGGACTTTGCTTTGCTTGAGCAGAGTCAGTGTGGCTCCTTGACCAAGGCTGGAGACCCTATGACGTGAGGGCTTGATGACATTGTGTCCTGACATCATCCAGCCCATGGGAGGTCTGGTCCCCAGACTCAACAGATTTTGATACTCCTGGTTAAGACTTAAGGTTTTATTACTCATTCTCATGATTGTCTGACATGGCTAGGAATTGGCAGAGTGGGGCAGGTTGAGGGCAGGAACGTCTAGGAATTACTGAGCAGCCTCATGAACACTTTGGCCCTCATGTAGACAAATCTATACAGCTGTAATCTTTGTTTATGAGGTGTATGCACCCATGGGAACAGAACCCAGGTCCTTTAAATGTCAGCAAGAGTCAGCTTAGAAGGGAAGCAGTAGATGAGTACAGCCTTTCAATCATGCTCTATTCATTCAGGAATCTCTAGTGCTGCGATTGGCTCCCAGCTCAGTCTTCCGATCACCTTGAAACATTATATAAACCTCCTGGGTCACCTCAGACCATGAGTTGGAGTGTGAAGGTTGAATTTAAGTGGACAGCTCCTAATGCTACCAATCAAAAAGTGTTTTTGTGTAAAGAAAAAAAGATGGAAGAAGTAGTGGGAAAATACTGAAGCGTTACAAATGGAAGATGGTACTGGATGTTCCAGATGAAGGTTTTATTGTGCAATTGTGCTGTCTCATTAATGGAATTTTACAGGGGATCCAGATGTCATCATTTGTAACCCTCTTGTGTTTTCCCACCTTCTATCTTTTTTCTTATCAGAAAAAATCCATTAAAGAGGAGAAGATGGAATAGCTGTACAGTGCCATTTGATTGGTAGTTCTAGGACCCTCTTTCTGGAAGCAGCCATTTCTGAATTTCCCATAAAATTCCATGGATGAGCCAGGACAATTTCACAATAATAACTTATCTGGAAGTACCCCAAAATACATTCTCAGTTGAGAGGCGTGGGTCTTCAGTAATGCCTTCAAAGGAAAACTATTTCTCTCTTGTTAGTTAGTTATCTGAGGAGTTTTCACTTGAGACACTGTTCCTTCAGGGATCACAAAACATATTATTTTAATCGCAGTAGGCATTCTCTTTAAGCAGCAACTGTTCAGCTAATGTAAAGATTTTTATCAGGTCAGCAATCATGAACAACTTCACATGTTTTTATTTTCTTTTTGCAATTTCTACGGTAATTTTGTAATTTCCCACACCCAACCCCCACATCAGCACACCCTCACACACTATTTCTCCTTGTTACAGTACCATTCTCTTAAAGCTGTACAAACCTAACCAGGACAGAGGCTTACTTTAGATTCATGGGCTAATAGTTAAGTTGCTACCACAAAGACATTTGCAGGTGGTCCCCTTCACAACACTGCACAAAAAGTATCGGCTGAGGGATTAAATTGGGATGGAATTGGCAAGCAGTGTGCTAAGAGGGATCCTGGAATCCCTGCATTATCTCCAATCAGTGCACAGATCTGCGTCTCAATTGCGAGGATTCCTCCCAATGGAGGCTGTTGGCTCCAGTGTCAATGGGGTGGTAAATCCAGTCTGGATTTCAGTCAGAACCAGTCAAAACTCTAAAAGACCTTGAATAGCTCCTTTAGGATTTTGACTGATTCTGACTGACATCTGGAGCAGATTCATCACCCACTAACATTGGAGCCACCAGCCTCCACTGATTCCTCTCCCCACTGGCTTCCAAGGGGTGAGGGCTTGGGGAGGGAGCCTCTATCCCTGCTATAGACAGACCCACTTTTCCTTTTAAGTTTCGTTTCCATCTTAGAATCCTTTGTGCTACTGAACTGCCTCATGAGTGCAGGGCCCATCTAAACATTAAACCAAGTGGGCCAAACCACCCAACCACCCCAATCCTTGTGTACAACTCTTCAAATCATACCTACCAACTCATTGTTGGATCTTTATAACTGGTAGGATGCCACCTTACACTGGGATCCATCCAAAGACAAAAATAAACACAAAAAATAAACACTACTTCCCAAAGGGGATAAGCAAGTGAGACACAGCTGTTGCAGGCAGAAGTTCCAAGAGAGCCCATCAGTGAGTACAATTGAAATAGTCTTTGAAATTCCAAGTTAGCATTGTTTCATTCCTTCCTTTAAGAAAAACATACTCAGAGTAAAAAAAACCATTGTTTCTAGATTTCCTGTTAATTAACCTGGGTAAATGTCAAAGCAATTACTAATTTCAACATGCAGGCTTTTCTGACTGGAGACCTCAGTTGGATATGTAAATTGGTTACCTAGAAACATCAAGTAATTAATACATGTAAATCTGTATCTTCAGAAAAAAAAATAACATGATCACAGGCAAACAGGAAACCAGCTCTAGTGCTGTCAACAATTTTCCTGCTAACAGATGAAAAAGCATAAACTATTGTGCAGGTATATAAATCCTGCTGTTTTGCTTGACTTTTAACTGCTGGCTCACTGTTTTTAATCTGCTGTTTTATTTTGTAGGTTTTATTGCACTGGATCCAGACAATGGTTTGTATGCCAATTGAAATCTTAGTACTTAGTCGATGGCCTCCTCTAGAAGAGGACGGTTTTACTCTTGATTCTCCGAATATGCACTTTAGCTTACAGTTGAATTTACGCCTAATACTTATATATGAGAGACGTGGAGGTGAATTACGGGCTCCATACAATGCACTTTAAAGTTGTTTACATGCATTTAATCGCATTATCAATTGCATATATCAATGCTCAAACGGGGAACCATCAAAGTAAATTAAAAGTCGCTATTTAATGCGAAATAAAAAAATGTGCATTTACGAGGATAAAAATCGCCTGCATGCCTGATTTAAGCCTCGTTCATAAAGAGGTAAAATCGGTAATGCGCCTTAAAGGAGCCATAAATCGATCATCTAGAGGAACCCTTACTATAAGTACTGGATGAAGTAAATCTGGCCACCAAATTGGATGGCTTTAAAAGGGGGTTGGATAAATTCCTGTAGGAGAAGGCTATCAGTGGCTACTAGTCCTGGTGGCTATGTGCTACCTCCAGTATCATAGGCAGTATGCCTCAATGCACCAGTTACTGGGGAACATGGGTGGGAGGTGCTGTTGCACCATGTCCTGTTTTATGGGTCCCTGGTCGACAGCTGGTTAGCCACTGTGTGAACAGAATGCTGGAATAGATGGACCCTTGGTCTGATCCAGCATGACATTTCTTATGTTCTTATTGAAATAATTAGGACCTAAGTTAGCTGTGACTAACTTAAGTTTCATTGATTTCAATGGGTTGTATCAATCATTTCAATGACAATTTTGGTTTTGTCTTGCCAACCAACTAATAGATACTCCCACCTCACTGAGATGGGACAAGCAGGGTTTTCTCTTGCTATTGGGGTGTACTACTTGAGAGTAGGTAGCAAGCCAGCCAAGTCCCCACCCCCAACCTAAGTTTAAGACTAAAGTTCTCAGACTTTGTTAAATGGTGCTATGGAAGCAAAGAAATATGACAGAGTCTTCCATATTGTCCTCAATTAGTGGGGAAAAGAAAAGAGAGGAATGCCTGAACTTCACTAAGACCTATAGTATATGTTATGCACTATAGTAATATTGCATAACATATGTATGCAATATTACTATATAGAAAATATCCATAAAGGAAAATGATGTAAGATTTGGCCCTATACAGGTGTTCTGAAGAATGAGTGAGAGCTAAATGCTTGGGCACACTGGGTCCTTTATTTCCCAACCTTGCAGCATTGTGCAGCAACATCTTAATGGAGGTTCTACTTATGTTCAAGTGCATGTGCTTAGAACACTCAATGTGACTAGGGAGTGTTTTGCCAGGGTCCCAAACCACAGGAAGCATTCTGTTCACATTTAATGGATCATGAGTAGAACTTACATTCTGACCTCCTTGCTCAATGCAGGGAAGGCCAGGGAAAGAAGGGGGTGGGACCAGGGAGATGTTGGGGGCAGGGTGTTTCTCACATTTAGCCCTCCTGCATTCTTTGGAAAACCTGTATTGGGGTTGTTGTTTTTCCGAGAAACTGTATATAAGTATGAATATATAACCACCCAGAGAGCTTTGGCTATAGGGAGGTATAAATGTGATGAATGAAATGAACATCGAATCAGATCTCAATCAGTTGCTAGATATAACACTGGAAGCAAAAGAGATTCTTACAGGATGCTTGTATCTGGATGAAGTAAATCCTTTTGGCATTCCATAAAAAGGTGTCCCAAACCTGCTTTTGTCTCTAATGCCCCATCTCATTGACTTCAGTGGCATTCACTTTGATGTAATAGCTATAATCCTCTGCCTTGTTTATGAACATTTAGATCATTGATATAAATGACAGTGAGTGCAGAACTACATTGCACAGGGTTGCTGCAGGAAAATGGTATCCCTGTATAGATTCCTCACCAGTGGAGGCTGGTGGCTCTGATTTCCGTGTGGCTGTGCATCTATTCTGGGTTTCAGTCAAAACCAGCCAGAACTCTAAAGGAGGTATCCCAGGTGGTGAACCTATTTTGGGGATAGGGGTCAGCATCTTGGATAGGTCCTTTAGAGTTCTGGATGGTTCTGACCAAACCCTGGGATTGATTTACAGCTCCCACCAAAATTGGAGCCACCAGCCGGCACTGTGCCACACCCTCCATAACATGTAATAACACTTATTTCATATGATATTGTGAATTTCCCTGCTCTCACCATCAGCCAATGGTATGGAACAGAGTTGGAAAAATTCACTACCTGTCATTCCACTACGAGGTGAGCGATACTACATGAGGCAAGTGATACTAATTAAGTGGAAATGTCTCAGTAATGCTGGATGATGATGAAGAGGAAGCAATTAAAAGCAAAGGAAGCTATTCCTTTGGGAAGAGGAAGCTTCTCATTAAAGGCACAATAGCCCAGAAAAAAATTAGCAGTGCTTTACGTTTGGGGGAGGGGAAGAATCAGCACAAATCAAGTCTGGAAAAAGACAGGAGGACCACAAGGGAAACATTTGACTGTAAAGGGATGGCAATAGCATTGTCTCAATTCTTTGTAAGAAGTTAATGAACAGAGGATGGTAATTCCTTATTAAATGACAAGTATGAAAGAAAGCTTGGTTTAAATTCCCCACATTTGCATGAGGGAAAGAAGGAAACCAGAAGAAGACTTGTCATGCAGGAGATTTTGAAAGCTATGAATTAATTTAAAAAGTAGTTTTGATTACTCTATTTTCATTAGATGTATTGGTGGCTATTGTATTGCTTTCAGCACTACTTGGTGATTATATGCCTACTCTTCCATGAGCCCATTTTCCAGCAAAAGTGGAAATTGCCTTTTGGCGCATCTCTTTTCTGTTACATTAAGGAGAAAGGCAATTTCTTTGAACATTGCTTCTTTGTGCAAAAATGCCAGAGAATTTCATTAGTTTATGCTTTACCATTCTCAGCCCAAACTTTGTTTATTATTTTAGGGGATGGTGTATCAAAGACAGAACTTGAAAAATATACATTTCCTCTATTTTCACTTTCTGAAGCTGCCCTTCCTCAATTTAAGAATAAAGCAGACACAAGGAAATAGACGTTTCTAAATTATGTCTTTAAATAGAAGGCTCAGTCTACCTACCCTTTGCAGTCATTTTTTAAGACTTGAATGTAAAAATCTTTGGACAGTCTTCTGGATTTTCTTCCCATCTTTCTGATGTTATAATAAAACATATTTTAAGGGCAAGTCTCTGAATTTTAGACAAAAAGAGTTGTAAGATTATTTTTCTGTCTAACAAGCATAGGATTGCACCCTTAGATAGGATTTCCATTATTATTATTATTATTATTATTATTATTATTATTTAGAAAGTTTCATTCGGTATACATAATAGATTAATAACACCATGGCTGTGTTTGGATAACATGATAGTCAAAGGTGAGGTAATAATCAACTCAACCATTATTTATCTAGGGTGTACTACCCACATGACATGATAATAACCAGCCATGGATTAGGATCAGTGTTGAATTGACTATTAGTCCACGCTGAGTTTACTTACTCATCCCCTGCCCTCTCTCCCCCCCTCAGTCCTCCTGCTAGTATCCCATCAGCCATTGCTGCCAAAAATCTACCCTGCAGCCTGGACATGTGACTCTGTGTTTGACAAAATAACCAGCAGTGGTTGAGGAAATAATTAATGGTGCCCTCCGCATGACACGAGAGCCAACAGTGGTTCAAATAGCCAACTCTGCACAGCTTTGGTTATTTGACTTGGTTATTTCAGCCAAATAACCAACTGTTAGCTAAAAAAACTCCCGTCACACAACACAATAACCCACAGTGGGTTGAATAACCAATCGCCAACTATTTAAACCACCGTTGGTTATCAACTTATCTGAACCTAGTCCATAAGAATTCCAGAGGCTATCAGCTATAGCATGACCCATCTTATCCTTCTTTATGAGCCTTTTCTCCATTCTAGGATGGGGGAGATGTTTCTATGTGACACCGTCAGTATTTTCTGACATTTCTTGATTATATCCTTTTGCCAGTGCTTAGCAGCTGCTTCTCATAGGTCCCCCTCAGATTTGAAATGCATTTATTGTAGTCCTTTTGATACATTTCCACATATTTTCAATCACACATGAGACACAAAATGGTCAGACACAATCCTCAACCTGGGGAAGAGAGACTCTTGATGGCATTTTGGTCTCCAGTCCTGAGCAGAAGGTCACCCAGTCCAAGAGAATCCACCAGCCCAACTATTTTTCAGTTCCTGTGCTCTATCAAAACTGCCATCTTACTGTTCAGAATCCGGATATTCAGCTTCTGTGTTCATAGGAGTTTATAGGAGTTTATAGAATGGGAGAAATCGTTTTTCCTTACTGTTGCTTCTCCGGCCACACTTTTGTCCCTCATTACTTCCTCTTTTGAAAGAGAAAGTAAACAACTTGCACGTGGCCCATTCAGTGGGACATTTTGATCGCACTGCTTCTCCTGCACAGAGCAGGAGATAGTGGCAAGTCCTATCTCAAAAATAATTTGAATTACCAGGGTCTTTTTTTGTTGCGTGAAGAAGGCTAGAAGGAGTGGGAGGCATGCGGAACGCAGATGACGATGTGAATAGGACTTGCAAAATTCCATGAGCACCCAGTAACGAGCGTGGAATAAAACGCTTGTCTGATGACACCCTAAGTTATCCTGTCCTGAACTGTAGCAATATATGCTCTTTTTGGAGGTTCATTCTAGACTTCTCATTATGTTCCGCAGTCATTTCCATACATTACATACTGGTTCAGTTGTTCTCTTGTACCTTATCCAGGTTTTTTAATGGCTTAAAAATAATAACAAGTAGACAGGAGGGAGTCTATTTAATCATAGCCACATATGGTTGGGGTGGAACAAATTGTTTGTGTCCTGTCCAAAAATATTACATAAATCAACCACATCAGCTTTTGAAGGCCAAAGAGGAATGTGCAGATTGTTTTTTCCCCTGCCAAGTAATTTCAATATCCTTCTCACTTTTCTTTTGGATCTCTTCTCATCAGTGCAAATATGTTTTCTTTCAGGAGGATTTCAGCTTTCTAAACCTTATAGGATTAACGGTCATTTGGTATTCTAACTTATTGTAAACAAATCACGGGGTTGATCCCAGAAGATGCCAAGGCATGCTACATGTTCCATAAAAGATGCTCAAACCAAAACTTTTGATTCAGGGCTTTTGATGCTTTACAAGACTAGATTTGTAATTGGCCCCACTTCAATTGTGAGTGAACAGCTCAATACAATGTTATATGTGAGTTTCAAATTTCCACTTCACTCATTTGCCACAAGAGGGCAATGCCATTCTTAAATCCAACATTTGTGAAGGCATGAATGCCTTACAAAGCTGTAATAGCTTTAATTTTTGCAACACTGTTACATTGTTATTAATACTTCTGCTGCTACTAAAAAAATGAGAATTGTTCAACTTTATTATTAGATTACCACTATCATGCCAAGGGAGCATCCGGTTTAGCTTTGGAAGGGTGAACATACTGTAACTGACCTGCTAAAACCCGGATGTAACTCACTTCAGGCAAAATCATATGCATGTTTAGCCAGAAAAAAGTCCAGCCAGAGGAATTAGGGGAGTTGTAGGACTCTTTCTGTCTAAACATGTATAGGTTCACTGCCCCATAGCTGCTTTTTCTAAAAAATAAAAGTGGCCAGGGATGAGGAACTACTGAGGGGTAATCCTCTGTGTTTTCCCAATCACCCAGTGACAAAAGCAAGACACAGCTGGGACTACTTGAACAGAGGAAAGAGAATCAGGACAGGGGCTCTTTAAATGTCTCAAGGACTCTGGGGGAGAAGAGGGAGGCAGGACAGAAGAAGAGCATAAAAGGCCAGATGTTGGAAGCTTCGGGGGCAAAGCAGGAGCAAAGAGGCTCAGGAAGTGTGGCTAGAGGGAGTAACAGGAAAAGAACAAAGAAGGTGCAAAAATGAGCAGTAGGAAAGGAAAGACAAGATGCAATGCTGAATAAGAGGACTTGAAAGGACAAAGTCAAAAGGAACCACAAAAACAACATGGAGTCAAGTGTGATAAATAGAAGTGCAAAAGGGAGATGCAAAGGAAATGAAGTAGATGACTGGGTGCTAGGAAGAGCAAGGGGGGGGAAACTGGAGAGTCTGTCAAGTGGGGAAGAAGGCCCCCAACAAGCAATTAGTCCCAATAGGCCAGTATTATTCTGTGGGTGTTCATCCTAATCCTGCAATGACTTACCAGTGTTTTATATCACATTGTAGGCACTCATCCTGATTCTACAGCTACTTCCCAATATTGCTGCAGATACATTCCTCTTCATCCTGCAGCCACTTATATTACTCATTAGACATCATCCTGATCCTACAACTACTTACCTGGTTGGTCCTATGAAAGAACAAGGGTCCATAAAGTGAAATAGTTTTGATGTTTACTGTGAGCTCCATCACACCAGCGATTTATCACACTCTCGCCATGCCTGGTATGTGGTTTTGCAGCGCAGTACTCACATGACGTCATCCCAATCCTGTACTCATCTCGCCTCTTCTTCTTTGAGGGTGCCTCTACAAGAGGCATTTAAAGCTCTTTCAAGGCGCATTAAAAAAATTACCTCTACAAGAACGGAGCACAAATCGGGCGTAGAGGCGCACTATCCCTCCGATTATGCGCATTACCGAATGCGCGTTAAACAGCGAGGGTTTTTTGCTCCGGCCGTTAAAGCGCATTTTGACTATGTGAACAAGTGCTTATGCGCATTAACTACTTGTAAAGCGCATTTTGGTCATCTGTTAATGCGCTTCGCCGCCTCTCACCGCCTCTTGTGCAGAAGTATTAGGCGTAAATGCGCTTCAGCGATTATGTGCATAATCGCCTAACCAGGCGCAAAAGCGAATCCTTGTAGAGGGGACCTAAAACTAATTGTAATACATTCTTTTCACTTATCTCGTTTAATATGATCTTAGGGAAAAGCATAGTGTGTTGTTTTATCATCATTGCACAGTTTCAGGCTGCCATACTATTCTATTTGCGCAGAATATATATATATATATATATATATATATATATATATATATAATATTAACTGCAGGGGAAAAGAGAATGTAGGGGGCGGGGTGGGAAATTTTGCCGGCATAGTAACATATAGGTGAAAAGTTACATGAGCACAAAAATGCACAGACGTGAAAATGCCACAGACAGTCCAATGATGCAGTACTCAATGGGTGTTTCAGCCCCCCAAGTGCTCAGCTCACAGCTGTCACTCTAGATCTCTGACAACTAAAAATGAATGATGTTTATCTGTTGAGGGAATATTCAACTACCTTTTATAGGATGCTCCTACAGCTAGAGAGTACAAGCCTTTCTTTGCTTCACTGTAGCAATATTAAAAAAATAAATGACTGTCAGGAGAATATTGCACAACATACCTCAAGGCTATTTGATTATGACAAATGCTAAGAAATGATCAGTATTATTTGGTTGCTTTAAGGGATAACAATGCCCTCAATTTGCTTAGCAGCCACAAAAGTTTTCATTCCCTTCTGGAAGCTGCAAATACGCAAGACAGGTCATGAAATACACATGAAATTATCTACTCCATTCATATTTGAAAAGAGGAGAGAATACAAAGAACAGGTAATGTGGGGGCCTAGTGTGGACTGTGGCTCATGCTTAGGGCAATTCTTCCTTGCTGTCAAGTGGCAAGAGAAAGATCACAGTAGAGCACTTGAGGATCTGTGATTTATAGATTTTTTTTAAAAAAAATGTATGTGTGCAAGCATTCACTTTAGAGTGAATCAAAGGATCTTTTCTAAGAATGTATGCACAAAATTTGGGACTATGCACTTTTCTACACGAGGCTGTTAATCATTCTATCTGCTTCCAGTTTTGTCACAGAATTTAGATCCAATCTCTACACAAAGAGATTTTCCTCTCCTGCTTTTCCTCTACATAACCTCTAGGTGGAGCTGTGCTATAGCAGAATACTACAAATGCACAAGTAGAAGCAGCACATTTAGAAATAATATCCCATTCCCCCCATTCTAAAAACATAAAAGGGGAAAGTGCTATGGAAAAACAGAAGTGAAACTGGGGGATCACAACAGTGTCTAAGCAACTCATAAACAACTGTCAGTAAGGAATCATGAGCACAATAATTGCCTGGTTTAGAAAAGCTCTATGCAGGGCGTGCACTAAAAATGTTCATTTGACTTCTCTTGCGAACCAGCTTTGTTACAGTGAGTAATTTATTATTAACTAAAGGACCACACAGAAACCATCATTGCATTCTAAGTTCCCAGAAAAACAGATTTTGGGATTGCAAAATAAATAAAAAAATCTAATCATGGTTGAAGAAAGCCATGACATGACCATTATTATGGCCAATATACTAACCACCATCTCTTTCATATATGCTTTTACAAAAGCAACGAACTCACCCTTTTGTGCTTGCTGACAGTGCCTGCAAGAATTGTGAGCATGCATCTATGAAAGAGGTGCAATAGTTTGAAACAATATTACAAAACTGCATCACAGGTACTGGAAAAGTGATGGCACAACACTGGCCCAAATCTACCATTCCTTTATAAAGGATGGATTTAGTCTGTGCTAGTTTGCTTTAGCCCAAAAGCAGCTGACATGGATAACTATGAAGTAATGACTTCATGGATTCAGAGATATTACTCAAGTTAAACTGCAAAACAGACGTTCATAACTGGATTGGATGAGAATAATTGTTGGGTATTTGTCAAAGAATGGACCAGCGCTTTCAGACAGAAATGCAATCTGTAGTCAAAGTCCCTTTATTTCTAAGCTTGTGATGTGATTTGCAGAATAATGTTTTGTGTGTTTTTAAAAAAAATGCAAACATTTGAAAAATGTACACTTTTGAAAAATACATACAATCAATGGGAAACATGTACACAACGGATGGGTACATTTGGGGAAAGGGGCACAAAAATGTGAATGATTTTTTTTTGGTGGAAAAATAAAAATAAACCAAGTTCACAATCTGATATGGACATAAATCAGAATGAGCTTCAAGGTGGAATTTGGAGGAGCCAGGAGTTTTGCTGATTTGCAGATCCTTACGTGAGAAGCAACTTGAGACAAGATTATGCTTTGCTTTGAAATGCCATCAACTGCCAGATTCTTTGTAAAAGGTCATCTCATTAAATACTAGCAATTCTGTAGCTGTGCAGGATAAATGAGAGAGAAATGGATAAAGATAGCAAAGGAGAGGAAAGAAAAATATCATTTGCATAATTAGACAGATAGAAAGTAAGCAACACTCTTATGAAATTAACATGTGTACACAGGATGGTTTTTAATATAACTCTCTACTAGTTATGTGCAAGGTTCAAAGATTCCAATAACAAAAAAAGAATGAGCCCCCAGGTACTTTAAAAAGCATGAATAAGCTATAAAACAAATTATTTCATTATTTGCATAATTCCCAAAAGTTGTTGTATGTTCACTGCTTCTTTCTTCAAAAAAAATATTTATTAATGGTGTAATCCTATACATATCTATTCAAAAGTAAGTCTCATTGAGTTAAATGAGACATACTTTTAGGTAGATGGTTATAGGATTGCACTCAACCTATATTTTAATGGAAAATATACTTGATTTAAAAGGTTTGTTTATTTATTTATTAAAACATTTGTATCCCACCCTATATCACTGGGATCTTAGGGCAGCAAACAGATAAAATTATACAACAATATAAAACAATTATAAAACAATAAATATACACAGCTAAAAACAAATTAAACCATTAATCAAGCTAAAACCAATATAGAATTTAAAAGCAGTAAAACAATTAAAACCATGTGTAACCTTGGTGGATTTAGCCATCAAAGGCTTTGTTAAAAAGCCATATTTTAACTTGGCACTGAAATGAGGTCAGCACCAGCGCCAGTCGGGCCTCCAAGAGGAGGGCATTCCACAGCCGGAGTGCTACAACAGAAAAAGCCCTCTCCATGTCCTGCTATAGCGTATGTCTCGCATTGGTGGGACATGGAAGAGGGCTCCTCCAACAGATCTCAAGTCTCGGGCAGGCATATATAGGGCTCTAAATATGATTACCAACACCTTCAGGAAGATCAATATGGTAGCATTCGCTCTGTCTTTCACCCAGAGTACGTCATCAGTCAGAGCAACCAAGGCTGTTTCAGTGCCATGCCCTGGCACCAGACTGAAATGGGTCCAGATAATCAGTTTCCTCCAAGAATGTTGGAAGCTGCCCAGCCACCATACGCTCAAGCAAATGGGGATATTAGCGATGGAGCGGTAGTTCTCACACCTCTGGGTCCAGGGAGGTCCTCTTCAGGAGAGGGTGCACTAAAGCCTCTTTCAAGGCAGCAGGAACCACCCCCTGACAAAGTGAGGCATTTACCACCCCCTGGACCCACCCAATCAATTGACTTCTGCTAGATCATAATAGCCAAGATGGGCAAGGGTCAAGCTTACATGTGGTGGGATGGACTGATTCAAGTCTCTTGTCCACATCATCAGGCTGCAACAACTGGAACTGATCCATGAAACATGACCAGATGGGGCACTGGACATCTCCCTAGACTCTGAAATAACTATGGCATCAAGTTCTGAAGTTACAAGCTTTCAGACCTCACAAGATTCCTGTTCAAGCACATGTGCTTAATTGCTTATTTATTATATTTGCATCCTGTTCTTCTTCCAAAGTGCTCAGAATGTACTTATCTCAAGGTTGTCCTTTTGTTATTAGAGAATTATATTTTCCTGTTAGTGGAAGTACTACTTTGGTAGTTGGGAAAATACAATTTTTCTCCTGGACTTCATTGTGAATTCTGTGTGGAATGTTGTTGTTTGAGTGTCACAAGCAATGACTGGTTATTGGAATTAAGTAGTCTCTAACTTTTGTCCCATTTGGGTCTCATGTACTTTAATATGACAAATAAACATAACTCCCTAGACCCTCCACCTATCCTTCAGAAACTTTGCAGCATTTGTGACTGGGGACATCTCTGTGATGTGTGCCATTTTCATAGAAATTAGGGGGAAGGAAAGGGAAGTGACTCACGCACCCCCTCCCCCAAATTGAGGATTCTCCTTCCACATAATATGCTGCACCTATTCTTCTAAAACTTTGCAGGTTTCTTACTTAGGGACATCTCTAGTCTCTCTATCATTTACAGAAGAATATCCCATAAACATTAAAGACTTGTTAAATTTTACTTTCCAGGATTGTCAATGGGAGATTCAAAGCCTAAGAATTCTAAATCTTGACTTGGATTTGGTATCCATGTCAAAGTGGAAAGCCTCAGAATCAGTCTGAGACAAATTGGACCACTTTATGAAGCACTGAATTGAGCTCACTGTCAAATCTTGTGGTCAGTGCAGACTTCTCCCTTCCTTCAAAGAGCTCAGGCAGTATATATGGAGTTTCCCCCTATTTTATCCTCACAACAACTCTGTGAGGCAAATTAGACTGACAGATTCAGTATTCAGTATTCTCCAGGGCCGGCCTTACCATTAGGCAAAGTGAGGCAACCACCTCAGGTAGCAGTTGCTGGGAGACAGTTCTGACAGTCCCCCAGTCATTCCTCCAGAACTCCCAGCCATTTCCCTTTCATGGAGGACAGAGTTGTATGTGCCACACAGCTTGTCCTACAATCCCTAAACTAGCCTGCTGCCCTCAGGTGAGGCGGAAGGTATTCTCTTGCTGTCAGTGTTGAAATACAATTGAATTGCCAGTCCAGTTAGCTTCTCATTTGGAATGGAGTGGGCACCAACTTGTTCCTTGCCTCAGGCAGCAAAATGTCTGGGCCAGCCTTGTTATGCTCCATGTCCTAATGTGATTGGAAAGCAAGTTGTTTTATTCTGACCAAATCCAATTCTATTGTACTACAACACTTACTGTCTTCAAAAATTTGGCAGGTTTGCATTTCAGTTCAAGTGGAAACACTGCAAAGTGGTTTACTGTGAACTTTTTCTTAGTCTCTTTCTGCTTCACTTCCAGACACATGCACCCAAGTTCTGTATCATTCATTCACTATACCCTTGGTGTTATTTACGTTTAAAACACAGGTCTTGGTCTTTGCTTACAGAAAAATCTAAATGGCATTTCCCACATCCCAGTGACCTATGAATTTAAGTTTATAACAGTAAGACACAAACAAATCTTTGTTTCAGCTATAAATCTCAGGCTAAGCATATTTATTTTACCCAAATGATTCTTCCAGTAAAATGTGTCAAAATATTAGATCAAGTCAAACATGCTCCAATCATTCCACTTTAATGATGAGTAGGCCCAGATATAGCTTCTGTTCAAATATAGACCAGACCAGAAATTCACCCTTGATGGACAACACCTGTAGTTTGGACTGCAGTATCTATACATGGGTACAAAAATCCCATGAGAATAGGGATGTATGGGAAACTCATTTCAGTTTGATTTTGATCAGAATTTATGCAATTTGCACCTCAAAGAATTGAATGCCATTTTAAAATAATAATGGTGAAGCATAGTGGAGTTGGGAAGAAACATTTTTCTCTGCAGGAAAATGTCTGAGAGAAGGAATGATATAATAATTGAGGTGGGAAAAGGAAAGAATTTTCAAATAATATAAAAAAGAACTTGAAGCCACCCCACCCCCAACCCAATACAGAACACCTGACTTGCAACAGAACAACTTGACAGCTGAGAAAAGGAAGCTAAGAGATGTATGTAATTCATAATCCTTTCCCTGAACAAAGCACAGAGATTGGAAAGCCCCTTGTAAAATGTGTTGTATGATTAGAACATGGACCCATCAGTCACTCAACCACATTCCTGTCCCCCTTCAGCACTTACAGAGTTGTGAAATCAAAAGACACTATTTTTGGACTGTCTTCATTCCCAAAGCCCAAATCACCAAGAACACATCATGTGGGATCCAGCTTCGGTTCTGGTCGCTTTGGAGAGAAGCCTGCTTTCCCTCAGGAAGCACCAGAAACAGTCTGAAGGGCCACGAGGCACATCACTGGTCCAAATGTAACAAATTTTGACTTACCAATAGGTGCCACTGGACAAATAATTAATTGCAGCTTACAAACTACATAATTCCACAACTTTGTCTAAGGGGCTGTCAAAATGCACGGAAAACCCCAGGGTGGGTGCATCGCGGCACTGTGTTGATTATATGACGCAGCACCCCCCGTGCATCCACCCCACTGCTTTCCGGCAAAGCTGCAGAGGAAAAAAGTTGGGGACTTACCCTGACTTTTTTTCTCTGAAATGAGGCAACAGCAGCATATGTGCCACCTAGCCTCGCTCCGGAGTCGCTGCAGAGGCTTGGCCAGGTGGATGGCAACCCCTGACTGGTCGCCATGTGCCTGGGCAGGGGGTGAGCCAATGAGCCTAATGGCCACCAGAAAGCCAGAGCTGCCTCTCTTCCTCTATACTACTCGTCACCACCCAGGACCAACGACACCACAGGGTTTGGTGGCAGAGCGATGCCAACTCAGCACTGTGAAGACAGCCGCTAAGGTGTGAATGACAGGAACAGGTGAATGAAAACCATAAGCTGAAAAGATTTCTGGGCATTGAAAACTCACTGAGCTCTCTCACAGAGTTGTCGTGAAGATAAAATTGGAGTGGGGTGGTGGAAAGGGGACCGTGTATCCTGCCTTGAACTCCTCCCTTGGAGGAAAGGAGGGCTATAAATGTAATGGATATCTAAATCTGTATGTATAATGTTTAGTAAGTTTGTTTGCATTGTAAACAATTTACAATCCAAAGACTACATTGGCGCAGCATTCTAGCCCTAATATTTACTGCAGACAAAGCAGTTGCACTGACATAAATGCACCTGAGGTTCTTGATTCAGAAATTGCTGGATTAGGATTCTTGAATGTCTATAACAAGAGTAGGCAATCTGGTGCCCTCCAAATGTTTTGGACTACAACTCCCATCAGCCCTAACTAGCATGGCCAATGGTCAGGGGTTATGGGAGTTGTAGTATCTGGAGGGGACCAAGTTGCCTCCCCTGGCCTAGATTCCTTAACACTACATTAGCAAATGGGGTTAACTCAAAGCAATCGAGGGTAGATGACCATTGATTAGAAATCAGAAAATATTGGTTTACACAAATACTAAATCTAGTGAATGGCAGAGCACTGAATGATGTATTTTGAACCCAGAAGGCTAAAAGATGAGTGAATACTGGATAAATATACAGTACAAGTGCCTTAGCACAGGCAATGCATCTGTTTGCTATTAACTTTTCCTGAGATAAGTAAAGGTCGGGGGTTTCCTGTGATTTAATTTGAAAAGCAATTTGGATTTCCTGCCCTCAGCTGGAGACATTGTTGGTATGAGACCAAAATGGTCTCAGCTATCCAAGAAAAGCTTATATTTCACAAAGGAAAATACCTACAGAAATTTCTGCAGGCTATCAAAAGAATGACATATAGAGAGGGGCAAGGGGGTTTGGAAAGAATGCTTCTCATTGCTTTTGACATTTTTTCCAGAGAATTAAAATGCTCTCAAGAATTAATGTATTTTCTCCACAAAAGAATCCAGTATGCTTGTGTTCTTATGTTGTATTTTTATACTGTTGTTTATATTTTGAATGGTTTTTATGGTTTTAATTTTTGTAAACTGCCCAGAGAGCTTCAGCTCTTGGGTGGTATAAAATGCAATCAATCAATCAATCAATCAGTCAATGAGAGATGATATTTTTTACTATGGCTTAAATCCAACAGATTTCCACTTGGTCTCCTCCCCTCCCTGTAGCCTCCTGCACACCTTCCAAATCTATTCCAAGAGGTCCCTCAATCATTTGGAGCAGATTTAGGGGTGCATGGGAGCTGCAAGGGGGAGGGGAAGCCATTCCACCAGTGGTTTCCATTTTGCTGGCAGATGGTCAGAGTTGGATACAATCCTATATATGAAAAACCTCCATTTATGTGGTATGATTTATGATTCTGTTTGTCCAGGTGTTGTTCAGAAGACAGTCCACTATTTAAAGGGCTGTCAGAGGACTGTCATCTATTTTGAAGGGAAAAACCAAAAGGAGGAGAGCATCCAAATCAGGACAAAAAAATAGGGAGAAGCAGGTTCTCAGGATGTTAAAATACTTCATTTCAAAGTATCATCTTGGAGAGGGTGTTCCAAAGGGTGGGCACTACTACTGATTAGTAATTTTGAAAACAAACATGTCTGATCCAGTTCCCAATTGTCTTGAGCTAACAGCTAATAGGATCAGATCCTACCACAGACATGATGAAAAAACAGTCAATCCTTTTTCACTGCAAGAACTGACGTTTCTAATCCCTGCGAGACATTGCTGGGTCAAAGCAGAGTGATTGCAATGCCCTACTGGTTTGGGGAAGGAAGAGCCTTGTCTTCCCATTTTGCATGGCACCCCGTAAGGGATTTTTGGCCTTTAGGAGCTAAGAGGGGTAAAGAGGAGCATTGGGCTTTCCTGGGAAATGAGGCAAAACCAGTCATTGAAAAATTGTTCTGTATCATATAGCTCCTTTTGGAAGATAAATGAGATACCACTCCTTCCTTTCCAGCCATTGTGAGGCTGTGACACATTGTGGCAGCAGCACAGTGTGACGGAGGAGACACATTCTTAGAACTCCATCCAAGCCCTCAGATAGATCTGGAAATTTGATGAAGGAAGGAAGGAAGGAAGGAAGGAAGGAAGGAAGGAAGGAACAATGCTTGTAAATGCGGAGAAGAATAAAAAGCAGAGCCTGTGCCAACAGAGCACTTTGAGCAAGATGATGTAAGGTCATTAAGTCTTATTATCATCATGTAAAGCTGATGAGCAGGATAAAGGAAACAAATATCCTTTTTTTAAAAAAAAAATGCTGAACCAACAAGCGAAGCTTATATGCAATTATATACTGTCCAATGTGTAAGCACCACTTCACATTCTCTTTATCCAGATGGACCTCTGGCCATTGGAGGTGGGGGCACCTATATAATTGATAGATGATCACTTCAAAACCCTGAAGCATCACTGCTGCAAGGCAGAATCGATAAAGTTACATGGCAGGAGGCAACACAGGCTATCCAACCAGGAAAAAAATGCAGCACCAGCAGCCATTCGGGTTATTTTAAGACATTTATACCCCACCTGTTCCCCCTAAGAGTTCAAAACATGCATCTTATCAAAACATAAGCACTGAACAATAGAACATGAAAACAGCAGTACAAAAAATGCAACAGCACTCCAACTATTTAATTTAAAAAAGAGAGAGAGAGATTTAAAACAGCAATTTCAAATTACATTCTAAATGACTTCCGCAAAAGGAAGGTCTCTACCGGGTTCCAGAATTTATTAAGAAGGACATATGACATGTCACTTGAAAGGGAATTTCAAAGCCCAGAGAAGCCTTTCCCACTCTGATGTTCTTCAGATTGCAACTCCCATCAGATGGACTACAATTCACATCAGCTCCAGACTGTATGGCCAATGGTCATGGATGATGGGAGCTAAAGTCCAACATATCCAGAGGGCCCCAGGTTGGGGAAGGTTGACCTAGAGAGTTCTTTTGTTATTTGTTCATTATCTGGAAGTAAATCATATAAAGCATACTACTTTAAAAGCATAAAAGCAATCAATCCAATTGCAGCACAACAGTCTAAAATACAAACAGATTGCAGCATTAGAATCTAATAACACTCCAAAGCAGTGGACATAAAATCTTTAAAAGCATCCATTCAAAATCACATACTAAAATGTGAAGGACTTTTTCTTAGCAGTACCATCTTAGTATATAAGATTTTGCTTCCCACTTGTTTGGGTACCAATTCATGACCATGACATCCGATGGGGATAGGGAAGGGGTAGGCAACCTAGGACACTCCAGATGTTTCAGACTATCATGAGCAGAATCCCTGACCATTGGCCAAGTTGGCTGGGTTATGGAAATTGTAATCCAAAATATCTGGAGGGCATCAGGCTGCCTACCTCTGAAGTTGTGGTGGCTGTTTACCAGTAAGGATGTGTGAATGAGTAAAACTCTGAATTCCAACTTGAAGCTCGTTCTGACTCAAGTCCACATCAGAATGCGAGCCTTGTTGTTTTTGTTTTTGCTCGAAAATCCCCGCATATTTTCATGCGTATTTTTCCAAATGTATACATCAGTTGTGTGCATCTTGGAAAGATATGCTTTCTTCTCCCATTGATTAAAGATATCTGAGTGCAATTGTCCCCCCCCCAAAAAAAACTATGAATTTTCCATGCATATTTTTAAAATATACACATGTTGTCCAACACATTTGGGGTGGGGTGGATGAATCTCACTGCAAGTTCAGAAATGTATGGACCACAAATTGCATCTCAGTCCGTGTTCAGTCTGGAAGGTGCGAACTGGGTAAATCCTGATTAAAAAATGAACTGAAATTAGTTTCTCATGCATTCCTATTTACCAGCAATGCCGCTTAGTGGCCTTAGGGTGAATAAAGAGAGGTTCTGTTAGGCAGGGCCTCACTAGCATTCAGAAGTGTTGATGGCCATCCAAGCGATTTATTTTGTTGCTTTTTAAATGATGAGGGTTCTTTAGCAGCCTGTATAAGCCTAAAGCTCAACTAGTGCAGTCAAATAAAACATGCTTAGCTTGGCATTCTCATTTCATGTTACATCAACTCACCACAACTGCCCACAGAGACTGATTCAGGTGAAAGAAGGGACGGATTAACGTTCCGCTAAAGTAGAAAACATGAACTTGTTCAACCGATGATCCCTTGGCCACGTTAAACTGATCAAACTGAAATGCTTCTGCCTCACTGAATACCAAGAACGGAGAAGCCAGAACCAAGAAGCCATTATTCAGCCTGACATTTCAAACATTGCGTTCATCAGTAGGGCCCCCTGAAATGGACATGGTGACATTTTAATGAGTGCACAACGAAATCCAAGTCTCATATTCATATAAACATACTGCGGTAATTTACTTGCATGTTCCAAAGGATGACAATATTTATATACTGGATTTAATGTTTCCATTAAAAAGTTGCTCAGACATGAGTTTTCATAAATAGAGGGCTAGATAGGTAACTATGCATTCCCATGTGTAAATTTCTGTTTCCTAGGATCTAAAATTGAACCCTGACCAGATAAAATCCAGGTCAGGGCTCATGTAACTTCAACAGTTGTAGAGAAAAGGGAATTTCAGCCAGTGTCATTTGTATGCAATTAGTTCCTGGTGAAATTCCCTCTTCATCACAACAGTTAAACTTGCAGGCACTATACTAGAGTGACCATATACAAAAGAAGGCAGGGGCCCTGCAACTTTAACTGTTGTGATGAAGAGGGAATTTCACCAGGAACTAATTGCATACAAATGACACTGGCTGAAATTCCATTTTCTCTACAACTATTAAAGTTACATGAGCCCTGACCTGGATTTTATCTGGTCACCCTATATTATAATCTCTCGTGAATGCTCTTTCAAGCCAACCTAGAGTTCAGAAGTTAGACTTCTTTTTTTCAAAAAGAAGTATGCTTCCAAAGTAGACTTGGAAGTGGTCATGCTGATGCCAAGGTTGTAAGTCTGCTTTAAGTGACTGGAGTCTCAAAATGTGAACATAATACAAGCACTAAATAATGTAGCTATGCGCCATAGATTGCCTTACTCTTATGTAAGCGTGTGCAGCTCATGTTCAGACTGAACCATGGTGCTCTGGGAAAGGGGATTAAATCTTCACTCCACCCATTTCCCCCTGAAATCCCCCGTGACTCTTCACTGGGTGGAATTTCAGCGGGAAATGGGTGGGGGGAAGGTTTAACACACACACCACACAACTTACACAAGAGTAAAGAAAACTATCATGCATAGCTACACCATGAATGTATAGCATGACATTCACAATCTAGGGCATGCCCTTTCAGGGGTTCCCAAACTCTGGGTTTAGTATTCCAGTAAAGAACTGGAAGTGTGGAAATCAATGCATGCACTAAGAGAGAGAAGGAGTGTGTGCATGTGTGCGTGTGTGCGTGTGTGCGTGAGAGAGAGAGAGAGAGAGAGAGCAAGCATCATCAGACGAGCGTTTTATCACACGCTCGCTACCACCCACTTACAGATGATCGTGCATCCATTAGACGATGACATCCACCTCTTGCATGCCTCCCACTTCTTCCACTTGTTTTTCCATTGCAAAATAGACCCCTTTTAACCTGTCTCTTTTTAAAAATGGAATGTGCTGCCATTTCCTGCTGTGTGCAGCAAAAGCGGTGCAATAAAAATGCCCCCTGAATGGGCCACGTGGTTGTTGCTGCTTCCTCTTTCTTTCCCCGTGTAAACAGATGATCTGGACAGCAGCAGAAGGCCACGGCAATGGTAGAGAAATGTGAAAATCTACCCGTCTGATGATACTCAGAGAGAGAGAGAGAGAGAGAGAGAGAGAGAGAGGGAGAGAGGGGGAGGTTTCAGCCTAGTTTGGTCATTTGCCAGGCCAATGTCTGTATAATGGAGGACACACTACCTCCCTGTCACAATGCAGCCCTCATCCTGTGTAGATGTGCTTCTTGTGTAGATGTACGATATGGACACAAGTGTGGTGTAACAGATAAGAGTGCTGAAGTTGCTTAGACTTTAGTTTGGAGAAACGTGCTTTAAATTCCTATTCAGTCATGAAACTATTGGATGATCTTGGGTCAATCACCATCTCTCAACCTAACCTACCACACAGGATAGTTTTTTTATAAATGTGTTAACCTTGTGCATGTAATACAAATTAGATTGGCAGCCTGCTCTCCAGCAGTGCAGACTGTTGCCAACCCAGCAATATCTAAACCAAGCCTCAATGTTGTCAGGGAGTTGTGAGTAGGGTGGCCATTTAAGCATTGCCACAAAAAAAAAGAGGAAATGTATTACCTGAAATAGTGGACACAGATTTGCATATGCCAATTTATATGCATAGATGCAATTTGGGAAAGAATTACTCTAATTTAAATAGAAATACAGTAAATTTCATGATAATGAGGAAGATGGTGACCAGGGGCTCATATACACTGGGCTTTTACTCCAGTTCTTCACTGTCCCCAACTTGATCATGTCAGATGATGCACGCCCCTCCCCATAGCTAATGCGATGTTTCTTGCCCTAAATTCATTTTAAAAACAAAAACAAATTTCTATTTGTGACAAGTTCACAGAGGTTTCAGTGCAGTCCAGGATCCCAGGTAAACTCAGCTGGCTCCAGCACGGACTGCTGGAAGTGGCACTAATTTGTGGAAAGAAAGGGTTGCCTGGGGCGGGATTTTGTTTTTTTGTTTTTGTTTTTTGTTTTTTGTTTTTTGTTTTTTGTTTTTTTTTTGTTTTTTTGTTTTTGTTTTTTTTTTTGTTTTTTTTTTGTTTTTTGTTTTTTTTGTTTTTTTTGTTTTTTGTTTTTTTGTTTTTTCCTCTTTCCCCAGGCTTGAGCTATGTGCCTGGGAGGGAGGATACAGGGCCAGGTGAGGGGATCTGAGGGGAGCACAATCAGGGTAGTGACGGGTAGAGGGAGATATGGCGTTGTGAGGAGGACTTGCCAGGTTAGGGAAACAAGGCCCAGACAGTTAATGGCTGTGCCTTGTTCCGGTCCCCCTCACACCCACAGGCTTGTTGGTTGCCTTATCAGCCAGCCCTCAGGCCTCCGGGTGCTGCTTTTAAATGCCAGATCAGTGCATAATAAGATCTCCCTCATCCACGATTTAATTGTGGATGAGGCAGCCGATCTGGTATGTATAACCGAGACCTGGGTGGGAGAGCAGGGAGGAGTTAGTCTCTCCCAGTTATGCCCACCGGGGTACTTGGTTCAGCATCAGGGTAGACTTGAGGGCCGGGGAGGGGGGGTTGCTGTGGTCTATAGGAATTCCATCCCCCTCTGCAGGCTCCCTGTCCATGCGACTACTGGTCTGGAGTGTTTGCACCTTGTGTTGGGCCAACGGGACAGATTAGGGATTCTGTTGGTGTACCGCCCACCCCGCTGCTCAACAGACTCCCTAGCTGAGCTGACAGAGGTGGTCTCTGGTGTACTGTTGAGGTCCCCCAGACTCTTGGTTCTGGGGGATGTCAACATTCATGCCGAGGGCACTTTATCTGGGGCAGCTCAGGATTTCATGGTTTCCATGACAACCATGGGACTGTCCCAACATACCATCGGCCCAACACATGTAGCAGGGCATACTCTAGACCTGGTTTTTTCAACTGGACATGGAGATGGGGATCTGAAAGTGGGGAACTTTACATCAACCCCTCTGTCATGGTCAGATCACCACCTGCTGAGGTTTAGACTTACAGCGGCTTTTCCCCTCTGCAAGGGTGGGGGACCCATTAAGATGGTCCGCCCCCGGAGGCTAATGGATCCAGATGGTTTCCAGAGGGCTCTGGGGAGTTTTCCGGCTGATAGGGCTGGCTCTCCTGTCGAAACCCTGGTTGATCTGTGGAATGCAGAAATGACCCGGGCAGTTGACACGATTGCTCCTGAGCGCCCTCTCCTGTGTAGAGCTCGAACGGCTCCGTGGTATACCCCAGAGCTGAGAGTGATGAAACAAAACAGGAGACGGCTTGAGGGCAGATGGAGACGAACTCCTGATGGATGCAATCAAACACTGGTAAGTGCTTATGGTAAGCTGTATTCAGGGGCAGTGAGGGCAGCAAAAAAACAATACTTTGCTGCCACTATTCAATCATCAACCTGCCACCCAGCGGAGCTTTTCAGAGTTGTCCGGGGGCTTTTACATGCTGGCCCCAAGGACATGGTAGAACCATCTGAGGCCCGCTGTAATACATTTGCTGGGCACTTCCAGAATAAAATCTCTGGCATCCGTCAGGACTTAGACTCCAGTGTTATAGCAGATGAATCTAGTGAGGTATCCAGAGCACAGGCTTGTCCTGTTTTCTTGGATGAGTTTCAGTTGGTGCAGCTCGAGGATGTTGACAAGGTGCTTGGACAGGTTCGTGCAACCACTTCCATATTGGATCCTTGCCCCTCTTGGCTAATAAAAGCTAGCAGGGATGGAACAACTGGCTGGGCCAGGGAAGTGATTAATGCCTCTTTGCAAGAGGGAGTGGTCCCAGGCCTCCTGAAAGAGGCGGCAGTGAGACCACTCCTAAAGAAATCTTCCCTGGACCCTGAAAATCTGAATAACTACAGGCCAGTAGCAAATGTTCCATTCCTGGGCAAGGTCCTGGAGCGGGTGGTTGCGAGCCAGCTCCAGGCACTCTTGGATGAGACTGATTATCTGGATCCATTTCAGTCGGGTTTCAGGCCTGGTTTTGGTACGGAAACAGCCTTGGTCGCCCTGTATGATGACCTATGTCGGGAGAAAGACAGGGGGAGTGTGACTCTGTTGATTCTCCTTGATCTCTCAGCGGCTTTCGATACCATCGACCATGGTATCCTTCTGGCACGACTGGCTGAGTTGGGAGTGGGAGGCACTGCATTGCAGTGGTTCCGCTCCTACTTGGTGGGTCGGCTCCAGAAGGTGGTGCTTGCGGAACATTGCTCGGCCCCGTGGATTCTCCAGTATGGGGTTCCGCAGGGGTCAGTTTTGTCCCCCATGCTGTTCAATATCTACATGAAACCGTTGAGTGCAGTCATCCGGAGTTTTGGAGTGCGTTGTCATCAGTATGCTGATGACACGCAGCTCTATTTCTCCTTTTCATCTTCATCAGGCGAGGCTGTGGATGTGCTGAACCAGTGCCTGGCTGCGACAATGGACTGGATGAGGGCTAATAAACTGAAACTCAATCCAGACAAGACTGAGACGCTGTTGGTGGGTGGTTCCGCTGACCGGATGGAGGGTGTTCAACCTGTTCTGGATGGGGTTGCACTCCCCTTGAAGGAGCGGGTTCGTAGCTTGGGGGTTCTCCTAGAACCATCTCTGTCACTTGAGGCGCAGGTGGCCTCAGTGGCACGGAGTGCCTTCTATCAACTTCGGTTGGTGGCCCAGCTACGTCCCTATCTGGACAGGGATAACCTGGCTTCAGTTGTCCATGCTCTGGTAACCTCCAAGTTAGATTACTGCAATGCACTCTACGTGGGGCTGCCTTTGAAGGTGGTTCGGAAGCTGCAGCTTGTGCAAAATGCAGCGGCCAGATTGATAACTGGAACCAGTAGGTTCGAACATATAAGACCTACTCTGGCCCGCTTGCATTGGCTGCCTGTATGTTTCCGAGCCCGGTTCAAGGTGCTGGTTTTAACCTATAAAGCCTTACACGGCTTGGGACCACAATACCTGATGGAACGCCTTTCCCGACATGAACCTACCCGAACACTACGTTCAACATCTAAGGCCCTCCTCCGAGTGCCTCCTCCGAGGGAAGCTCGGAGGTCGGCAACAAGAGAGAGGGCCTTCTCTGTGGTGGCTCCCCAATTGTGGAACGATCTCCCTGTCGAGGCCCGCCTGGCGCCAACATTGTTATCTTTTCGGCGCCAGGTCAAGACTTTCCTCTTCTCTCAGGCATTTGGCAATATCTGAGGAGCCTGGGTCTGTTTTGTTTTGTTTTTGTAGGTTTTTTTTTTGTTGTTGTTTTTTTTTTTTTTTTTTTTTTTTTGAAGTGTTGAAGTGGTTTTTAAATGTACAGATTGTGTGTATGTTGTATGTTTTTGCTGTTTTAATTTTTGTATATTGTTTTTAATTGTTTTTAATCCTATGTAAACCGCCCAGAGAGCTTCGGCTATGGGGCGGTATACAAATGTAATAAATAAAATAAATATAAATATTAGGGAGGGGAATCATTACTGGCTACTGTTTGCCCTGGGAGGAGCTAACCCTATTTCATGAAAATCCATATTTCAATAGAACCCCCTCAAAATCCGTTTCTGTGTAGATTGGCTCCAGATGTCTTGTGTGCCTGCTCAGTCCTCTGTTGAAGCGCTAGCTGTTGATGGGTAACTTCAGGGCCCCTGTTGCTGTCCTTTCTTATGTTTCTTTCTCCCTAAACTAGACTTAGGGCTTCTCTAAATGAGTGATTTATAGCACGCTTGTGATTGGCCACTCATGGAAGTTTGTGGGTTGATTACACTAAGTCATCAACAGCTAGGACACCTCTGGCAGTTTCCCCCAGTAATCCTGTTTTTTAAAAAAACAAAAACAAAACCATGGCTAATTCAGTATCTAATTTATTACAAGATTTATTCCGCCACTAGATTTATTTTTATTTATTTATTTATTTTATTTCTAACCCGCCTCTCCATCCAGATCGAGGCAGGGAACAACAATAAATATAAATATAAAAATCATAAAATAGATAAACCATTAAAACAGATAAAAACAAATACATTATTAAAAACATCTTAAAATTCAACTGGGTAGGCCTGCCGGAAGAGAGCAGTCTTCACGGCTCTCTTAAATTCCAGAAGACTGCTAATTTGTCGAATCTCCTTTGGCAGGCCATTCCACAGTCTGGAAGCGGCAGAGGAGAAGGTCCTCTGGGTAACACTCGTGAGCCTAGTTCTGCCTGACTGCAGTAAATTCTTCCCAGAGGACCTGAGTGTGAAGGGCAGATTATATGGGAGAAGGCGATCCCACAGGTAACCTGGACCCAAACCATGTAGGGCTTTAAAGGTAATAAACAACACTTTATACTTCGCCCGGAAACTAATTGGCAGCCAGTGGAGTGATTTTAAGCTTGGTGTTATGTGGTCACCCCTAGGTGTTCCGGTGACCAACCTGGCTGCCATATTTTGAACTAATTGAAGTTTCCGGACTAGGCACAAAGGTAGCCCTATGTACAGTGCATTGCAGAAGTCGAGCCTCGAAGTTACCAGCGCATGCACTACCGTCTTTAGGTCTTCCAACTCTAGGAAGGGGCGCAGCTGGCAAATCAGCTGAAGCTGATAGTAGGCTCTCCTGGCCGTCGCACTATCTGGGCTGTCATTTGGAGCAATGGATCCAGGAGTACCCCCAAGCTGTGAACACTGTCTTTCAGGAGGGGTGTAACCCCATCCAGAATTGGTTGACACACCTCCAAACCCAGGTTGTGGCCTTTGACAGCAAGCACCTCCATCTTGTCTGGATTCAGCTCCAGTTTGTTTTTCCTCATCCAGCCCATTACCGCCTCCAAGCATTCATTCAGAGGAGACACACTATTCTTAGCTGATGCTGTTGTCGAAGGCATAGAGAAATATATTTGGGTGTCATCAGCATATTGATAGCACCCCGCCCCATGCCTCCGGTTGATCTCTCCCAGCGGTTTCATATAAATGTTAAACAGCATTGGGGAAAGGATGGCACCTTGTGGTACACCACATAGCAACTCCTTCTTTGAAGAGCAGCTATCCCCAAGCATCACCATCTAGAACTTGCCAGAGAGGTAGGACTGGAACCACTGAAGCACAGTGCCCCCGATTCCCAATACCCTCAGGCATTCCAGAAGGATACCATGGTCGATGGTATCGAAAGCCGCTGAGAGGTCTAGGAGTACCAACAGGGACACACCTCCCCTGTCAATACTCAGGTGTAGATCATCCACTAAGGTGACCATAGCAGTCTCAACTCCGTATCCTGCCCTGAAGCCATTTGAAATGGGTCTAGAAAATCTGTATCATCCAAAACTGTTTCATTTAAAGAATAGTGTTCCCTTTTCAATTCAAAATCACCTGGTCGCCATTGGTCGCTGTCTGAAGGAGGCTATTGTGAATGAGCAAAGACCTGAGACCTGGTAAGGTTTTGGTCCCCCCCTCCCCCACAATAATATAGAGATGCTCTTACACTGGACTGTGCTTCAAATAGAGGTCACCTTCAAATACTGTCCCCTGACAGTCCTGCAGATAGATGGTTCTCCTCTGCAAAGTAAGACCCATGATCAGCCTAGGTGTGCATGTACAGCCTAGGTGTGCACTCATGATGAGCCACAATCCCACTATGATTACTAGCAGAACAAATGGGTGGTGGGATGATATGTGCTGACAATATGCTCTGGAAAAAAGCCCATTTGCAAATATGCCCTTAAAAATCTGCAGAATAACTGCAAATTCTTATTTATTCTATTTTTAGCCCACCCTTCCTCCAAGGACCTCAAAGAAAAATACATGGTTGCCGCCTTTTATCCTGCGAGGTAGGTTTGTTCTAGAGAAAGTGATTGGGGCGAGGTTACCCTATGAGCTTCACAGCTGAGTAAGGAGTTGGTAGGGACAGGGAGAAATTCATTCAGTTCGCCTTTTAAACTTATCCAATTTCACACTTTTGGACCAATCTATATGCCAAAATTCAGTTATCATTTGAAATGTCCACCCATGTTGGCTGTGGGATGTTGGGACTCCAAAACACCTGGAGGGCTCCAGGTTGGGGAAGGCTGATTTAAACATTTTAGGTTACATTTTTTTGTATTATGATGATGTATTTTAATCTCTGATTTTATAAAGTGCTTAGGGTAAGCAGTATTTAAATTGAAATAAGAATAACAACTAGATATTGGGTCTGCATTTGAACAGCACCAAAACAGAAGCGCCTTGCTGTGGTTAAGCAACCTAAACTTCAGGAAATGCAATGGTGTTGTTTTTAAGAAAAGGAGTTGACTTCAGAATCTGCCTTCTACAAGAGGAAGGACTTTATTCACATAAGGTCCCTCCACCCAATTCATGGGGATCCCTCTGTCCTCTCCCGACTGCAGCTCACTCCATTCATCAGGAAATTTCTGCTTAGGAATTTCAGGGGGTTGGAGAGGCTGTTATGGGAAAGAGTGGTTGGGTGGGGAAGTCTACTTTCACCAATGCAGTTCATCCAGAATAAATCTGGATCCAGCCCATGGGATTTACCATCGTAGTTTTTCTTCCATCAAAAACATCTATGAAATACTAGACATCTGGGATAGTTTTGCATTCTCTGTAGCCTTTATCTGCCCACTGTATCTGTCATTCCCTCTCCTCTCTTGCAAGTAATTTCTAGTGGCTCCATCTTCAAACAACTGATCTCTCTCTCTCTCTCTCTCTCTCTCTCTCTCTCCTCCTGTATATTTTTCTATACATCACATGGTGCCTCATAGAGCTTCTCTAAACGCTTCTTTCCCCATTGTGATGGACAATTGTGCTCCAAACGAATTAGGGCTGCGCTGCTTCAAGATTCCAGAGGCATGGACTGCATGCTGTTTCATTCAACAGCCTTTGATAACAGGAATGTAGCCTCTGGGACAACTTATTTGTTTCACTCATTGTGTCCTCTCAAATGGAACTGAAAGAGTTGTGTCAATCCTTGACTTCGTTTGCCACTTCAGAGCATCACATCTGACTTTTTTTTTTTTTTTGCCAAAGAACAAAAAGGGGGAGTGGGAAAAAATAAAAGTATCTGCAAACACCCCCACCCCACCCCCACCATTTCACAATTTTCATCATGAATGGACAAAGGACTGATTCTCTGGAGGCTGTACAGCTGCCATCAGAGTGTGTTCTGGGTGAGAAATTATTATGTTTCTTCAGCCTGAAGACGGCCTCTTTCCTACCTCCATGCTATGGCTCATTCCACCAACCAAAGCAGCCAACAAGAGGTTCTCCCTGCCTGCCATCCCCAATTCACACTCAGCTATGCTGACTGCTATTTAGTATTTATGGTCCATGTGAAGGATCTTCTGTGTCATATGTTTGCTCTACTCATACAATCGTAGATTAAAAGGATGTCAGTGGTCTCTGTTCCAAATTCTTGCATGGAGGAAGTTGCTACAAAATTCAAGCCAATTCTATGGTTTAAAGCTCTTTCAAGGTGCTTAAAAAAATTTACCTCTACAAGAACGGAGCGCAAATCGGGCGTAGAGGCGCGTTATCTCTCCGATTATGCGCATTATCGAATGCGCGTTAAACAGCGAGTTTTATTTTGCTCCGGCCGTTAAAGCGCATTTTGACTATGTGAACAAGCGCTTATGCGCATTAACTACTTGTAAAGCGCATTTTGGTCATCCCTTAATGTGCTTTGCCGCCTCTCGCCGCCTCTCATGCAGAGGTATTAGGCGTAAATGCACTTCAGCGATTATGCGCATAATCGCCTAACCAGGCGCAAAAGCGAATCCTTGTAGAGGGGACCCTGGTCACAAATAAAGCATAAGACAATATCCAATGCTAATAGAATAAGCCACCGAAATGAATGGGACAGAAGTGAGTCATGACTAACTAAAGTCCCATTCATTTCACCAGTCTACTTTCCATGGGGCTAACATTGGATATTATCCTTGGTTTATGTATGCATGTTTGTTTCTTGTTGATTGCAGCATTAACAGTATGCGTGTCTACTCATAAATATGTTCCATTGAGTGGACTTACTCCTGGTGGGTGCAGGACTTGGTGCGTTGCATTTTGGGGTGAGGAAAGGGCCTGCCATGGGGAGGAGGGGATGGTGAAGTCTGCTTTCACCACCTCAGTTGCTGATGCTTAAATCTGGATCCAGCCCAATATATAATTAGTAAGGGATAGGTGATGGGCCATCCAAGCCCTGTTACACACACTCTAAAGAATCAAATGTGTAATGTAACGGCAAACAGCTTAATTTGGGTTTCAATCAGAGCTTGAATAAGATTTTTTTAAAACACACACACACACAATAACGCAATAAACTGGAAGTGACTGGTAGTTGAAAGGAATGGCAGAGTATAAAGCATTGTCTGTCCAAACACTTTTTCTATAGCCACATGCCAGCGATATGAGAGTGCCGTCAAACTGTGGCTCCTTTTGACTGGCAATGATGCAAAAGACATTTTACATAATCCAAGCAAAGAACACCAGCTGAACATGATTTCTAATTTGCCACAGGGATGGTTCAAAATAATGTATTAATTTTAAAAGTCATACATATCTGCATGGTAAATTATCCTTCTGTAACGCAAGGGGATTCTTCATAAAATCACAGAGCTGAAAAAGACTCAAAGTTCATCTTGCTCAGCACCACGGTGCAAAGCCAATGATCCACTGGTAAACCGTCCCCAAAAATCAATTCACTGAGTCTAAAAGAACTATGTCTGTCGTAGAGAACAAACACAGTGTAACAAGGGGCCTGCAAGGCAACAGTTCTAGCAGGCTCAACCATGTTAAACCATAAAATACAAAAGGAAATTTGCTTTCCATCTCCAGATCAACATCCAGTTTGATCAGAGAAGAAAAGCCTGTCTACTTCCAGTCAGTCAGACAGTGAGCCACACTTTTCCAATGAGATTTCCTGGAGGAAATTCTATTGGAGATCAACTCCCTGTCTCCTGTGCGGTGGTGTATTGGAACCAGGGCACACAGGGACACAACACTGGCACTTTTTTATCAGCAGGGACACTGACATAATCTGCCACTCCCCCACATAAAATTCCTCGTTTCCTCCCAGTTTAGCTGCAGTCCTCACCATAGCTGGAGGAAAATGGATTTTCACGGCAACAATATATTGTTCCATGTTGTAATGCAAAGTACTTGGGGGCAGATTTGTCTTCAGTGGGCAATTAGGACCCATTCATTTTACAAAAAAGCTGCTTCTGGTAGAGATGAAAATGGCTAGAACTGATCTGTTGATATGGATCAACACAGCTGCCTGAATTTTTGGACTTTTCTTGTGAGCATAGCTACAGGGACTGTCATGATGAGCCCCTCCATTTCAAAATGTTTTACCACATTACTCCACTTGTCTCTAAATGTGGAGTCAGACATGAAAGGCCACCATTACTAACCCACTCACCCCTTTTAGAACATCCCAAGTTTACTGTTAGCTACCTTGAGTGCCATTCTTTGGCAGAAAAATGGGATATCAATCAACCAGATAAACAAACAAACAAACTCTAGTGTGGAATGTACTGGGGAAACTCCACTGATGTCAAGGAACTAATATTCCATCCAGTGTATATATTGCACGTTAACATACCATGTATAGGATGCTTGAACTTGCTTAAAGGTTAAAGCAGTCCTGAATCTTTTCATGAGTGCTACAGAAGGTGAGGTCATAGAATCATAGAACAGTAGAGTTGGAAGTGGCCTATAAGGCCATCAAATCCAATACCCCTGCTCAATGCAGGAATCCACCTTAAAGCATACCTGACAGATGGCTGTCCAGCTGCCTCTTGAATGCCTCTAGCGTGGGAGAGCCAATGACCTCAATAAGTAATTGGTTCCATTGCTGTTCTGCTCTAACAGTCAGGAAGTTTTTTTCTGATGTCCAGCCGGAATCTGGCTTCCTGTAACTTGAGCCCATTATTCCATGTCCTGCACTCTGGGATGATCGAGAAGAGATCCTGAACCTCCTCTGTGTGACAGCCTTCCAAGCACTTGAAGAGCGCTATCATGTTTCTCCTCAAGTCTTTTCTTCTCCAGACTAAACATCCCCACCTCTTTCAGTCTCTCCTCAAAGGACTTTGTTTCAGACCCCTGATCATCCTCATTGCCCTCCTCTGAACCCCCTCCAGCTTATCTAATGGGGACCCTGGCTCTGAACTCAACCTCAAGCTGTATCTATTTATCACCTCAATTTGATTAAGGACATAGCAATCATATTTGTGTATGTGACACCATGTTTGGGTGTGTGTGCACATATATGCTTGAAAATATTTTAGGCCTGGGATGGATCTGACTTGCTTGAGTCAGAATGCCAGGCTAGCCCAGGTCACAACCAAACTTAGATTATTGCTATGAAGTTATTATGAAGTTGCGAGTTGAAAAAAAAACTGGATCCATTAAAAAAGGATAACCGTCTACTATATTATTAGGCTTATTAGAACCTTTTTTGGCCCAAGAGCTGGGTACAAATGCTCTAAATGAATGAACAAAGAAACATTCTTTGACAACTGTTTAATAAAAACAATTTTAATCAGGAGCTTCATGCATTAATCTTTTGAGCTGGGCAGAGCAGCCCTATGGAGGTGGAGGGAAGGGAAGACTCCATGGCAGAGAAGCCACCACTTCTCAGACCACCAGTGTAGAACTTCTTCCAGTGTAAGGGCTGAATTCTATTTCTGGGAGAGCTCTTGGCAGCCATTCTTGTGGTGGGTGGGGCCAAAGGGGCAGGACCAAAATACCCAAATATGGTAGCTTAAAGCTCTTAGTGCCAGTAACTGAGACCCAGGTGAGGCATTTCAACTTTTTAGAATGTGGAAAGAAAAGTGCACCAATCTCAGACACCACCACCTGATTGGTGGTCAGGGGAAAGGAGATGGGACCTTCTGGGGATCTCAGGTTTGGCCCCTGGGCCTGAGGTTTTGCACCCCTGTCCTAAACCCAGCCAGGCCCATGCCATTCAGGGCAGAACTTGTGTGTGGGTCAGCCCTTTATCTTTTTTTCTTGTTTTCTCACTAGGTTTTCTTTTCTTCCCCCACCCTATTCCATTGGTTCCAACATGAGGGGAAATAACTGCACCAGTTCCAGAGCTTGTGTAGTTTCCCCACCACCATTCCAAGGACACATCTGGGTAATGAGGTAGCTGTGACCCAGGAGAACAAAAGCTTCTCCCAATCTGCCCCGTCATGCCCCCCGTCATGCCCGCTCTTTGCGTTTTTCACTCATGGAGCACTACCAGCAAGACTGCCACAGGGGTGGGTCTTTCCACTGATGATCAAGAGAGAACCTCAGCAGCAGATGTCTCTGTCCATGGGTAGACCTTCCTCTCCCCCCACAGAGGGGGAGGTCTGCAGTATCTCATGGTCTCCTAGGACACCCTTGCAGGAACCATAGGTTGCATAGGCTTTTCTTTTCTTTTTTGCCACTTTGTCTTTTATAAACCAATCTGGATGCTCTGCTGAAAGATGGCATATAAATAATTCAAATAGATGAATGAATGAATAAATAAATAAATAAATAAATATTTCCCCATTTCTTTCCCCTTATTTATTTTTAGAGATGCCTCTTTTGAAGTTGTTTTTGGAAAGCTTGGATTCAGAAGGAAGTCTTTTGTGTGATTTTCAGTCATTGCCAATGTTACTTTGTTTCTGCCTTCTGCTGTGTTCATTCTTGGCTGACCACCAGTATAAAAGACTTTCAAGAATTAATTTGTACTATTATCTCTGTCTTTGTGTTTTAATTACCAAATTGGTTCATCTGAGGTCCCCCCCTGCATACAGGACATTAATTAGCAGGCTACTTGGTGTCAAATGTCAAGTTTCCAAAGTCCAATCACTAAAGGGTCAGCCAATTCTAGCTGGGGCCACCAGAGAATTTCTTAGAAAGCCAGAAATCAGGGCCATTATATACCTTCCCATATCAAGAACAGTTTAGGGCTCCAACTCTTAAATATTCAGGCCCCAGAGTAAAGTTTATTGAAGTCAATAGATGGTCTGTTACTTTATAGTTCCCACTGTTGTTTTTATAGCTATTTATGTTTTAATGATGCCTTGAGTGGCCCATTGGGATTGAAAAGGTGGGCTGTAAATATTTTAATTAGTTAATTAATTAATTATTTAAATGCTAGAAACACAGTACAGTATTATAACACAATATTATAAAAAGGATGCTTTACATTTTTCTAACCATAATCTACCAAAACAGGGTTCCCACAAATGCCAAAGCCCTATGCACACTTTATCCACATGTGCAAGGTACACATGCACTTCTGGCCTGTCCCCTGCAACATACACATGTTCAGCATGGGCTGAACACCTACCTTGTAAAGGGGAAACTACTTGCATTCAGCTGGATTTGCATAAACCTTCTGCATGATTGGGCTTTTCGACTGCATGGAGCACCTTTGCATGTTTAACTGAATTTGAGTAGATGCCCCTTTGCAAACATCTGCAGTCAACTCACAAAAGTTGTGGGGTGAGGCCAGAGCTGTGTGCAACATCAGGGCCAGGGCCAGTGATCCTGGTCTCTCTCATCCACACAGACCTTCTGTGGCCAGATCTACACCAAGCAGGATATGACACTTTGAAAACATGTTGAAAACTATAAGTGGAGTGTGTCCTGGGCCTCAACAGTTGTCATTATTGTTATCAACCATTTTAAAGCATAGTGTAGATCCTGCCTGTGTGTAGATAACATGTGCATAGGGCAAGAGTCTGTACTCAAAGGGCATCCTGTTATACATGTTGTTGAAACATGTTTCTTAAGAAGATGGGACATAGCTCAGTGGTAGGACACATGCTTGGCATACAGAAGGTCCCAGGTTCAATCCCTGGCAACGCAAAGGAGGTCTGGGAAAAGTCTGGAGCACCGCTGGCAGCCTCCCCCATCCTAGTGCCCTCCAGATGTGTTGGCCTACAACTCCCATACTCCAATGGCCATGCTGGCTGAGGATGGTGGGAGTTCTGGTCCAACACATCTCGAAGGCACCAGATTGGGGAAGGCTGATGATCTAACTTGGTAAAAGGCAGTTTCCTTGGTTTCCTTATCTCTGTGACATGCCTACAGGATCTCTTTGAGCAAAGACTTTAGTTCCTGTTCAGGCCCTTCTCTTCCATGTGTGGCTGAAGGAACAGAGAAGGGAATGGGGTTTCATCACTAGTCCTGCTCCTGACATGTACACTAGCCAATGGCCAACTGTTTGGCATTTATTTGAAAGGGGCCCTTCTTGTGTACAGATGTGCATGGCCATCTCAAGGGCATGGTCACCACTGGAGGCAGAGTTAGTTGCATGAAACCTGCTCCATCCTCAGTGCACACAGCAAAGGTGTAGAAGAGAAGATTTGATGTGTTTGTAGGTCCCTACCCAGTTTTCTCTTTATACCGGGCTACTAGAAAAAAAGAATTGATGTATTAAGAGCATTTATGCTTTCCACACAGAACACTGAGATGATCCCAGCAAATATATCTGCTGCTATAAGGCATCATAAAAGTATGTTCATACATTTCTATGTATTATAAAAGTTGTTCATACAGTACTGTTAGAATATTGTTCAAATGGTCACAAAGCATGTGCCCAGTAGCATGGAGGGAGTGAGGGGAGTCATGTCTCTTGACAGGAACATAGGAAGCTGCCTTATACTGAGTCAGATAATTGGTCCATCTAGCCCAGTATTGTAACTGGCAGCAGTTCTCCAGGGTTTCAAGAAGGATTTCTTCCTAGCTCTCCTGGAAGATGCCAGGAATTAAACCTGGAGACCATCTGCATGTAAAACTCTACCGCTGAGCTGCTTTCCCTCTCTGCTTGGCCATTCCTGACCTCCAGGCATTGGAAGTTCCTTTTTGCACATGCCACAAGACATGTAAGGTTCTTACCTGCAACATGGGTGATATGGACCTCGTCTTTGGAACCTATACATGTTGGGCTGTATGCCTGAAGGCCCCTGTGTGATCTCCAAGGAATGGAAGTAAAGAAAGATGAGAAGATGGAGCCAATGATCATGACCATTGCTGCTCATACTTTGGAAGTGTCTTCACAGAGCCTAGGTTTTTCTTCCTTAAAAGAATGATAATAAAAAAGGAATGGCCTAGAATTATAATAATGTGTTGCTCTAGCCCTTTTTGTCAAGCATTGTTCTCTCTAGCAAACTGTGGAAATTTCCATTTCTTTGTTAGCAGAATTGTAAGATAGTTTCTGAGATAAAAGGACCAGTGCAGAGACAGCATATCTGCTAATGAAGTGTTAGCAAAATTTTACTCCTACTTATATTGCTGCTCTAGCCCTATTTATTTAACTTTAAAAATAACTATGGAAACAATCCAAGTCAACCAACTCGTAGATTTCCAAGAATGAGTTTTGCCCCATTTTGGTCATATTTATGTGCCGTCACATACTATATATAATGGGAAATGCCTGTATATAAATCAGTAACCATTAAACTCACTCCATGGAGGCATTTTTGAAATAGAAGTCATAAGCCTCTTTCCAGCGACAGTCAGCAGGAAAGTGCTCCTAGACTTTTACAGATGGAAGATCAAATTTGTAAAAGTGGGGAGGAATACAAAGAACCATTATTTCTTCTCTGCCCTATGGTGTGAAAAACTTTTAATGAGAATTGGAAAGAGGAACACAGTGGAACCTTTGTTTGTACAAAAAAAAAAAAAAAAGGACAATTGTTTTTCTTACTTGATCAAGCAACAGGAGTGCTTTCATAGGTCAGCCTTCTGCAATCTGACCTGTTTTCACTACATTTTCATTAGACAAATGTTCAGCTTAGACGGTAATAATGTTTTGGCATTGTTCATTGAAATGACACAATAAGAACCCTATGTTTGGGGGAAAAGTGCCTACATATTTATTCATTTATTTATTTTTAAAAGGCATGTGCTTATTTCCCACAATGGATTTAAAGCCTTTTTGATGCACTTTGGGGCTAATGCACACCTAGAATTACTGAAACTGGGTCGAAAATGCAGACTTCATCACTACAATGTGTGGCCTAATCTTAGGACTTTTTTGTTTTTGTTCCTTCATCCCATCCTCTGCTTTCTGTTTCACCTAGCCTAAGGAAGACTTCTGGAGAACACAAAAGCTTGCACATTCTTTTGTGACTTTTTGGTCGATCCTATTGAAGGTATTGCCCAATTATGGATTATTTTTTCTTATGGACCAATGAGGTTACTTTTCCTTGGAGAATATTGTCTTCTTTAGTTGTTCTGAGCATATGCAATTTACATTTACCTAAATACTAGCACCACAATGGCTACAGAAATAAAATGGAGCTTGTTTCTGCACATGCCATTGTCTAGGTGATAGTTTACACACCCTTCTCCCATCTGAGGAGCCCTGGACTTTGGTTCCAAGATCTAGCTCTAGCTGCACCACTAATGTCCTCCATGGCTCCTGATTTTAGAAGGTTACAGGAAGAATAATTTGGCTAAACTTGAGAAAAGTCAAAGGTGGGGCTTGGAGATTTCATTAACCCTACTCCATTTTGCCCTATGAGAGCAGGAGCTGCTATACCAGTTGCAATCATAAGGTAGCCAGGTGTTAGGCTGACCAGATAAAATCCAGGTCGGGGCTCCTGTAACTTTAACAGTTGTAGAGAAAAGGGAATTTCAGCCAGTGTCATTTGTGTGCAATTAGTTCCTGGTGAAATTCCCTCTTCACTACAAAAGTTAAAGTTAAAGTTGCAGGGGCCCTGCCTTCTTTTGTATATGGTCATTCTAGTATAGTGCCTGCAACTTTAACTGTTGTGATGAAGAGGGAATTTCACCAGGAACTAATTGCATACAAATGACACTGGCTGAAATTCCCTTTTCTCTACAACTGTTAAAGTTACAGGAGCCCTGACCTGGATTTTATCTGGTCAGCCTACCCTCTTCTCAGGTTTTCTATATTCCTAAACACACACAAATCAATGGGCATATTTCCTTTATTTAAACCACAGTATATCTTTACAAGTCCATCCTAAATCAAGTAGTTGATTGATGTTGGATCAAATCAACCTGAATTCAACAGTTGATTCAACAGCAGCTGTGAGCCTATCTACACACGCAGGATAAAACACTTTGAAAACGTTTTGAAAACTGTATATGGAGTGTATCCTGGGCTAGGGTGACCAGATAAAATCCAGGTCAGGGCTCCTGTAACTTTAACAGTTGTAGAGAAAAGGGAATTTCAGCCAGTGTCATTTGTATGCAATTAGTTCCTGGTGAAATTCCCTCTTCGTCACAACAGTTAAAGTTGCAGGCACTATACTAGAATGACCATATACAAAAGAAGGTAGGGCCCCTGCAACTTTAACTGTTGTAGTGAAGAGGGAATTTCACCAGGAACTAATTGCATACAAATGACACTGGCTGAAATTCCCTTTTCTCTACAACTGTTAAAGTTACAGGAGCCCGGACCTGGATTTTATCTGGTCACCCTACAGGTGTTCTACGTTACAGAGAGCAGTCCTCTATTTTGGTGACCTGGCAGAGGAAGTTCTCTATTTAAACCAATCCAAACCTGGTTTAAAATGGCTAAATTTGCTCCTATCCATATGTTATGCAAATTGCTGTCCTCTTTTTGGTGATATGTTTCCTCTTTTTTTGGCAATGAGTAAGTTGCCACCCTAGGCAATCATGAGAAGAGCCTCCTCCTCTCTGGATTAAACCAACAAGAAAGTCACGATAGCTGAGCTGCTTCCAGAACTGCTTAGCTGGCACACCACAGCCCATAACTCTGCCCTGGTCCTAAATCCATCCAGAAATCTATTGTTCTCAGTCAGTGCATCAATGCAAATCCCAAAATGGTGTTTCTAGATTTTGGTCAGGCAAATCAAGATGGGCCTACGTTTTCAGATTCATTCATAACATATGGATAACCTTGCCAAGTGTCCTGTCCACATATACAAATTCCTAAAAACAATACTTTGTTTAAAGGCAATTTCTTTCAGTGGTTAAATTTCCATCTGCCCCATCTGCTTTGCGTTAACAAACTTGTAGCCTTAAGGCAATTACCTCACTCCAGCTGCGATAAGTCAGGATATTTCTTGAAATAAAGGCACGGGCTTATTGAATATAAAATCCTCCAATGTATAGGATATAAACAGTGTGTTGGATATTTTTAGCTCTATAGCTAAAGGGTGCAATCCACCAGTAATTTCTCAACCCCACTACATGGGGGTGTACTTAAGGGAGCACTGATGTTCTGAAATGATACTCATTTATTTCAGAGAGATCTGAAAGGAAGATATTCCTGGTTGATTGTTCCCTAGACATTAGTGAAGGCAGGAAATAAACAATTAAAAATGTCCTTAAACTATCTCTATTTAGCAAGTAACTGAGAGAACCTTAATATTTGCTCATGCTTTAGAGCGTCATCACACGGGGGAAATCTCATTTCCTTACCATCGCTTCTCCACCCCACTTCTGTCCTTCATTACTTCCTCTTTCTTCCAGGAGAAGAAAGAAGAAGTAAACAAAGACTACGTGGCCCATTCGGGGGGCATTTTTATTATGTCACTTTTCCTGCTCACAGCAAGAGTTCGTGGCACATTCCATTAAAAAAAAGTCAGATTAAATGGGTTCTATTTTGCAATGAACAAACGAGCAGAAGGAGTGGGAGGTGTGTACGTCTAAAGGATGTGCAAAGATCTGTAAGTGGACAGTAGTGAGCAAGTGATAAAACGCTCATCTGATGATGCCCTTCAAGCCACTAGATGGCTTTAAAGGGGGATCAGACAAAATCATAGAAGATTAAAAGCTATCAGTGGCTACTAGTTATGAAGGCAATATACTTTTGGTATGGAGGTCATCATTCCCATGTGTGAGAATGGTCAGGGGCTGCATGTTCCTGGTGGTGTAGGGGTCCTCTCCTCCATCCATCCATCCATCCATCCATCTCTCTTTCATACACACACATCCAGTCACGGCCTCCTTCTCTCCCCAGTAACCCAGATGCAGCCAAAAAGCAATGCAGAAACAATGATGAAGATCACTGCTTTGGGCTGCATCAGGCTTGCTGCAACTGGGGCAGGGCTAGTGGTGGTGCGGAGGTCAGCAGTCCCAGTGAAGCTTGTTGTTCCTCCACCACTCCTATTAAAACACAGAAAGAGCAATCTGGTTGCATTGGGAACACTGGGGGTAACGCTAAAGCCTCTTTCCCCCAGCAATCCTGTTGACAATCCCGATCCCCGCACTGCCAATAGCAGCACCAGAACTATGATCTTTGTCCCACCTCCCAGGCGATGGCTGATCCACTACACAGTTGAGAAAAGTGGGTGGCTCTCCCCAGGCTGCGAAGAGTGGCTGAGGGCCGCATGTGGCCTGTAGGCTGCTGTTTTCCTACCTGTGCTGCAGGCTAACCTCCAGGATCTGAGTCAACATGCCTCTCAATGGTGGTAGATTCAGGTCAGATAAAAAGAAGTACTTCTTCACACAGGGTGTAGTTATGCTATGAAATTTGTCACCACAAGATGGCTACCGAATGGGATTAGACAAATTTATGGAGGAGAAGGCTATCAATGGCTACTAGTCCTAATGGCTGTGCTGCTTCCAGTATCAGAGATAGTATCTCTGAGTATCGGTTGCTGAGGAGCAACCGCCCAGAGAGCTTCGGCTATGGGGTGGTATACAAATGTAATAAAATAAATAATAAATAAAAATAAATCAATAAGAGCAGGAGAGGGCCATGTCCCTCATGTTCTGCTTGGGAGATCCCAGTAGGCATTTTATTAGCCACTGTGAGAAGTAGAATGTTGGACTAGATAGGCCTGATCCAGAAGAGATCTTCTTATGTTCATTCATTCTATGTGGATCAGTTGTGGGGCAAAGTAAATGAAATTCAATGGCAATATAAGGTAAGACATTAGCCACTTGCTTTAGAGGGAAACTATATCACACTTTGTTTATAATCTATGCACTGACAATGACCCCAATGTGGTATGATGCACTCAGATCTCATGCAATGTGGGATGCTCTCCAGCCCTCTGAGATGCCCCCTAAGCTTCACCCCCAGATGTGAATCACAACGTATTCTTGCGACTTTTATTTCTGCCTGGTCCCAGCAGTGCAAAGCCAGTCAGATTGGTTCATCTTTTTAAAGTCAACAGAGGTGACTCTCCAATCTTGTTCCAATTGACTTACATGGGTATATGATCAGGCCCTCCATTCGCTAAACAATTCAGAAAAACAAATCCAAGCAAAATTCCTTCAGGTTTTGGGTAAGGCCACCATGCCCATGTGTCACAGGCAACATGCACTTTTGCAATAGGCAGGGTTATGATTATAGTATTTTCTGGGTACATTTGAAGAAAACAAGCCATCAAATATTTTGGCCCATTGCAAATATCACCACAACAGTAATTACATGCATGGTAAGGTTGGGAGCAATTATATTTGGTGTATACCCAGCTCTTCAAGAATAGTGAGCCCTTGGTTTTAAGCTAGAGTATAATTTCTTTGCAGGGAAATGCATTCATTTCTCTATACTGAGGCACCTCTTTTCTTGTCATCCTTCAGTGTGCAGCAACTGCCAAGTCTTCAGGGAAATATGTTTAGGGTGACCATGTGTCTTACTTTACAGAGGACAATCCTCTATCTGAAAGCATAGGAACATAGGAGGCTACTTTATACTGAGTCAGCCTGTTGGTCCATATAGTCTGGTCTTGACAAAACTGACTTGCGGTGGCTCTCCAGGGTTTCGAGCAGGAATTTTTCTAGCCCTACCTGGAGAGGCTGGGAATTGAACCTTCTGTCTGCAAAGCAGCTGCTCTACTCACTGAGCTATGGTCCCACCCCTAAGGTATCTTCAGTCTGTTTAAAGAGTTGTCCAGCCCAAGTCCAGTTTAAAGGTACAGAACCACATGAAGGGGCAGCAGGAGCACTGAAGATGCACAAGGGTCTTGGGCAGGCACACAGCTCTCCTGGTCACAATCATCTCCCCTCTGGTGAGGTATTGTATTTTTATATAAACAATAGCGACTATTTCTATATTTGCATCTATTCTTATAAATTAACATATATACATTTTATGGAAATCTGAGTCTTCGCTGGTGCTCTTTTTTGTTGATGCCCTTCCTCCTTTTCGGCGATGTGTAAGTCAGCCACCACTCTGTGAGCCTATCTACACTACTGCTTTAAAACAGTTTATAACAGTTTTAAACCAGTTAATAATGGTTATTAACCAGTTTAAAATTGTTATAAACCGTTTTAAAGCAGTAGTGTAGATAGGCTCTGTATGTGCACACTAAACGTACAGTGCTTTTTATCAGATGGGCTCAGCTTCTGCTTCAGCGACTTATAATTTGTGATTGGGGACCTCAGCTTTCAGAGGCTCTCAGCACAAGGTTATGAGAATATGCAAAATTACTAACATTTCTTAAGGTATAAACGTGGAGCATTCACTGTTTTGAATTTGGGGAGCAAATTGCCATTGGTTACAGAATAATTACTTGTGAGTCCCATCAGCTACAGGAAGAGAAAAGATTTCTTCAAGCAGAAAACTTTCCCACACTGCATTTATCATATAACAACGGTCATTCTTTCATGGTCACCAGGATGCTGTAAAAGTCTAAACCACAAGCATTTTTTAACTATAGCTGTAATGAAGCTCAACATTTTTTGCACACACCAAAAAAGGCAGCTGAAATAATGCAAATAAATCCATTGATTTGTTTGTTTTTTTATAATGTCAGCACATGCACACACACAGTGTTGATGACATGCAAATATGCTCAGGTGTCAGGTGCAAAACCTGATGCTAAATCTAATAGCCATAATCATGTGGTTGGGTTTAATAAGCATGTACAGCTCCCCTTTACAATGATGGAAGTTCTGTCCAAAGCCATGAACCGTCATTGAGTATGAATAAGAACTCATGGCTTCTTTCCAATATGTATGGTGGAACTTCCATATCTTCCCCCTCCTCTTATAACAAGTGGCCCAAAAGTAGGTATACAGTATACTCTTCCCAACTGTCATTCTGACTGCACCCATCAACATTCTAAAAAACTGTATCCCTACTTTTGGGCCACCTGGTATATACATGCTGAAATGAGTGTAAACTGCTGCTATACCAGGAACTAACAGTTTTCAGTGTAAATGGAAAGAAGCAAACGCTCCACTTCAGACATTACAAAGAAATGCAGAGTCACACTTGCACTTTCTGCCCCCTGTGCTTTATATGATACACAAAATCAATTCAACCTACATTCATGAGAGTTCATCTCACCTTTACATTGTCTCCTGATGACACTGGCTACCTATAAATATGTTCAGATCACCTTTAGCTTTTGCCTTAAAAAAAAAACATTGCAAACACAACAATAACAATAGTAGCAAAAAAAAAGATGGGTGGGGAGAAAAAGAAGGGGAGGATTTAACCGTTCCATTTCAAATTTATATGTTAATATAAGCAGACTATATTTTATATCTAAGTTTTATATGAATGCAGAATTGATGGCTCTAGGAGATACGTTCAAATGTAGCAACAGCAGCAAGAGCTTCAGTCCACTTAATGATAGGTAGTCTGTGTTTATCTTTGCAAGCTTGAAGTCTCTTTGCACCTAAAAGGGCTCTCAGTATCCACTTTTGCTGTCTGTTAATCCCCACATGACAGGAATGGAATTTAAAAGTGCATAGACATCCACTATTATCACAGATTTTTTTCAAAAACAAAATTGATACAAGCAATGACTTCCAACCCAAAAGAAGCCACTACAGGACATGCCCACGTCGTATGCTTCAATGAGGCATTGTCCTCACTACATTGCCAGCATCTGGCAGAGCTAGCCAGCTGCTTAACAAGCCTCTGAACTGTCCAATCTATGTGAAACAACCATTTTTGTTAAATTAACATCAATTTTAAATCTACAGAAATAGTACATATAGAACTTAAGGCAACTTTCCATTGATTAGGTTGTATAGAGCATTCAGACTCCTTATTCCATTCCTCTCTGACAATCTGAACATCAACTTTACTACGTTTCAAAAGATTTTCATGAACAGTTATTGTAGGCTTAGCATTCTGTACAGAACCAATTAATTGCTCCTACAGTGTAGGAAGCACTGAAGTACTCATCGCAGATGGTCTGTATTTTGGGGATCATCAGATGAGCGTTTTATAGCACGCTCATTACTGGGCACACAGATTTTCATGGGTCCTATTCACAATGCTGCCTGCCTCCCATGCATCTTCCACTCTTTCTAGCCTTCTTCCCATTACAAAAAAAATACCCTGGTAATTCTGATTTATTTTTAAAAACAGAACTTGCTGCGACCTCCCGCTCTGTGGAGGAGAAGCGGCACAATAAAAAGCCCCACTGAATGGGTCACGTGGTCATTGTTTACTTCCTCTTTCTTCTCAGTTGAGAAAGAGGAAGTATTGTGCAACAGAAGCAGGGGCGGAGAAGTGACGGTAGGGAACCGTGATTTCCCCATCTGATGATGCTCGTAGACTGTAGCAAATGCTGTACAGCATCTGAATGTACTGCCAACTAGCACTAGCCAGAAAAAGATATCTATTCCGCAATACTGAAAATGGTAGAAATTCATGGTCTAAGTATAAATTCTACTATCAGCCCAATTCCTCAACATGAAAGGCCATCTCTGTATTTTCAAAACAGGAATATCCCATAAATTTAATTTAGCACGAGAATATGGATCAAGCTGCAGCTGACAAGACATTGCATTCCAGGATACCTATAAATATGTTTAGGTCACTTTTAGCTTTTGCTTAAATAGCTTTCTATTGAAGGTCAAGTTCTTAGTCTCCAGAGCCACTTAGATCTGGTTTGGAGCCTGTTGTGCTACTTCTTTCATGCATTGATCAAGAAAATGAATTGTTTTTAACATAACTGGTAGCGATTTGGTGTATGTGGGGAAGCATTAATAAAATAATGTGCACTGCCATTCTCCTATGTATTACTGCTACAATTCTATGATTCTATCAAGCATTAGTAAGAATCAGTGAAAACTGTGGCAAAAAAGTAATTCATCTTGAGTTTAGCTCATCTATCTAAGATCCCCATGATGAATTTACCCACAATCTCTGGCTGCCTCTACACCAGATGTTTAAAGCTCTTTGAAGTCTCATTAAAAAATTTACCTCTACAAGAACAGAGTGCAAATCGGGCGTAGAGGCGCGTTTTCTCTCCGATTATGCGCATTATCGAATGCGCGTTAAACCGCAAGTTTTAATTTGCGGTGGGAGTTAAAGCGCCTTACCGCCGTATAAACATGCGATTCTCCGCATGTCAACAGTTTAAAGCGCGTTTCGGTCGTCCAGTGATGTGCTTCTCCACCTCTCGTACAGAGGTATTAGGCGTAAATGCGCTTCTGCGAATATGCACATAATTGGCTAACCAGGCGCAAAGCCGAATTCTTGTAGATGAGGCCTCTGTGAGAATTAGTCCATGGGGTTAAAAATGGGACAGAATGTTCTAAGAAAAGAAATGACACAGGGGGAGGATAGTAACCAAACCTGGCCTACTGGGAGTAGCATTAGTAAAGTTCTTCTCTAGCAGAGTAATCACTCAAAAACAGCTGTTCCCAGAATTCTAAGCAACCATATGTCTGCTTTCACCCCAGCAGAAGGAAAGGAATTTCCGAAAGAGTTCAGAGGAATTCATTGTGTGTTTTCTTACTTCACATCTGAGCAATATCTCTGTGACTGCTGCCATACTGAAATGCAAACAGATGTCTGACTAAGACTCCATCCTGGATCTTGATTTGCCTTCGCTCTTCTCAAACTCCACGAACTTCAAAGAGATGCTGCTTTGGATTTCTGCTAGGGGTCATAGGGTAAACCCTAATGTTAGTCCACTGTAGAGCACTGTAGAACCAACAACAAATTTAAGTCCCATTCATTTCAACGGGTCTACTCTATGCAGGACTAACATTAGATATTACCCATAACCTGCTGTCATGTGATTGGCAATGATTTGTACCAACTCTCAAAGACAAAAAGCCCTTTTAGTCATTCTCTCTTACCTGCACTATTAGAATGGGGGGTGGGACTGGTCATAGCTGGTTGGCCCTGCCTTCTCCATCGTGTCCTTGTTGTGAGCTTCATTCATTGCATGAACCCATGGGCTGTTTTAGGGTTGTGGGTGGCTTGTCAAGCTCCCCAACAATCCACCCTCACCAGATTCCCACATAACAACAAGCCATGGCTTGAATATTCAAAATGATGGTCGCCACTACAATAGGGTGACCATATGAAAAGGAGGACAGGGCTCCTGTAACTTTAACAGTTGCAGAGAAAGGGGAATTTCAGCCGGCATCATTTGTATGCAATTCGTACCTGGTGAAATTCCCTCTTCATTACAACAGTTAAAGCTGCAGGGGCCCTGCCCTATTTTGTATCTGGTCACTCTAGTATAGTGCCTGCAACTTTAATTATTGTGATGAAGGGGGAATTTCACCAGGTACTAATTGCATACAAATGATGCTGGCTGACATCCCCTTTTCTCTGCAACTGTTAAAGTTACAGGAGCCCTGTCCTCCTTTTCATATGGTCAGCCTACACTACAATGAGAAACCCCATGGGGATATTCCCCCATGATGGCTTCTTGTTATGTGTGAACCAGGGCAGAGTCAAGCACTCATGGATTTTAGGGGAAATTATGCTCTGCAGACGAGAAGACAAATAATTCTTTGGGAGGAGGGTTCTCCCCCTGTAAGCCATGTATCCTTCTTCTTTCTGCCCCAAACTTTTTTCCATAGCTCCTCCCCTCAGAAGATGTCATATCAAATACTAAACAATCTATGTAGGAATCGGATCTGTGACAATGTATGGAGTCATGGATTAAACAGTAGAAAAGGCGAATGGCTCAAGTACATATCTCAAATTCATGTTTTTAGCAGGTACAGGAGACACCATGAAAAAATTAGTGACATGTCCCCTGAAGAGCATCAGTTATTGCTAAAACTTTGCAGTGTGAAATGAAGAAATCTGTTGTTGATATACATAATAGATAATATAAGGAAAGCTTGGAATCGATGATAAAGGTCAAGCATGCTCTACTTTAGTTGTAAAAATGCACCCTGAAAAGTAAACAAGCCAGTGCTCTGACACTTTGAGAATAACCTCCCTCCCCCACCCAAATGAAATGCTTGACTGAAATAAATACTTGAGATTCTTGAGATACACAAACTCCAAACCTAATTATTTCTCTGACTTTATAAAGGGACATCCAAACAGTTTCCAGACTCCATTGTGACTTCAGTATCTTTTGATTGGTGAGAAGAAAACTTGTAATTTGGCTCCTTGTTTTTCCCTAATAATAAAGACAAACAAACAAACATGGAAAATCCTAGCTTTTGCACCTCTTACCCGCTGCCAGCCCTGGAGAAGAGTAGGGCACTTAGCATTTCTTGAGCATAAAAAAGTGTTCCCACATATGTCCTCAGCTAGGCTTTCACACAGGAAAATCATTTACTTACATTTAACCCTTTCCCTACTTATCTCATGGTAGCAGACATGGGGGTCACCCCTTTTATCTTCACAATGAAGGTAGGTTAGGCAAAGAAAGTGTAAGTGGCCTAAAAGTACTCAGTAATGTCCAAAACAGACACTACTTTAAATCCAGGGGAGGCTGGTGGCTCTGATTTCGGTGGGGCTGTGAATCCATTCTGGGTTTCAGTCAGTCAGAACCAGCCAGAACTCTAAATGAGCTATCCAAAGTACTGAGCACTTCCCCAAAATTGGGTTCAGAACCTTGGATAGCTCCTTTAGAGTTCAGTCACACTGAATCAGAACCTCCAGTGTTTAAATTACTATCTAGCAGCTATGTCTTTTATTATTATTTAACTCTAGAGTAAGTGCAGGGAGCATGATTCCGATCTTAAAAGCCTGCTACCTCCACCATGGTAGAGTCCTGATCTGAATCAGCCCCCCTCTGTGCCTACTCTAGAGTAAAAATGGAAGAAAAAAAGACAAAGCTTGTAGATATGGATTTAAATTAACGTTTGTTTTGATCCTAAGCTTCATTACTGAATGGAATTTGAACACATTCTCCCTACTTCACTTCCACCATTCTATCTGCTCTAGCTCTCATAAAAGCATACTCTTTTTTACAAGCTGGCGATCACTGAGGTACTTGCGGGTAATGGAGGGTGGAGAAATAACGAGGCGACACACAGAAGTGGATTTTAAACAGGGCCACTTTTTAAAGATCTGCAGAATGGGTTAACCTATGTGGGCATCCTAAATATTTCAGGGCAAGACATTCACTGTCTGTGAAGTGGCACTTCCCAGTTCGCCACAACCCAGACTGCCCCTGATAGGGTAGGAAGGCCTTCCACTGTCGACCTCCCCTCACACCGTACAGCTCCGAGTAGGTGAGGAAGGTTGGCCTTAAAGATAACCCTTATCCCGCTAGCTGAGGCTGTAAAACTCACAGCTGGGGGCCCTCAGGCATTACCAATCACCGAAACAGTGCCTGTGAATGCTCACCAACCCCATGACGCTCCAGATGCCCGCACCTACCTGCCAAAATGTAAAAGTGACTGAAACATTAATGAACATCACCTATTTAATACTCCCTGGCTGTTTTGCAGTGTGAAGTAAGTGAAAAAACCTATAACCGAAAGTGATTATGAGCCAAAAATTCCTACTTGGCCCTCAACAGAGTGACCAGCAAACCCACACTACCTACAGGGAGGGAGGGAGGGAGGGAGCTGCAAAACAGAAGAGGCAGCAGGGAGGGGTGAGCCTGCTTCTTAAACTCACTCAGTCCCCTTCCTGCCATGAGGCACCACAGGAGCAGCCAATGGCTGCCACCCACGCCACCTCATCACCCCACCCCCACCCGCAATGGCCTCCACGTGCCCAGGCAAGCCGGGCCCATTGTGAAGGTATTTCTGTAAAATTGTACTTTTGGTGTTACATTCATGAATGTCCACCAGTCATTTCAAGTCATCTACATGCTTCGTTCATGTAAAGCATACATGTAGCTAAATATTTTAACTTGCCCAATAAACATGGCAGGGAGTTCATAGAAAGGACAAATACCAAATGTCCAAGCTTAAAAAAAGAAAAGAAAGAAAAGAATAAAAATCATCGTCTAAAGCTGTGCTGACAATGTAAGTTACATCTGGAGAAAACAAATGTTATGGAAGAGTGAGTGTGTCCAGTTTATGAGGTGCAGCAGGACATGTCCCTTACTTAGTTGTGAAAATAGTTGGCAATAAATATGCCGCAAAACATTCCTGGGCTGATTTAAAGTGTACCACCCCTTCCCTCCCCCATCCCACAAAAGATATCCTACAATGGGATGAGAAAAGAAAAGTGCAGCTTTCCTGTCCATGGAATAACATATTGAACTGTTATTTGCCCGAGGGCACTGCAGTTGCAGTCTGAAATAAGAAGCTGGTGACGGACTATAGATTAGTGGCCAAGGACATGCTTTGCAGAAGAATCAGGTAGCAGGTTTGGGAAAGACCCTTCTCTACCTGAGAACCTGGGGACATAGGCGCAGCTGTGCAGCCTCTGTGGGGCTTCCGCAATGCTGCAGTTTACCCCAACTTTTTCAAATGGAAGGACATCAATACAGCACTTCCGCCATCTGACGTTGCTCCGGGGCCAATTTGAGGTCAACCTGGATCAAACCAACAGCCTACTAGTCCAGCATTCTGTTACACAGTGGCCACCCACTTTTTTGTAAGCATTTTTGCCTACTACACACATTTTTGCCAAACTCAGTTATCTTTTGAAATTTGCACTCTCCCAAATTTGCAACAGAGTTCTCCAATTACAAAACGTGTACAAAAATGCATACGTTGGGGGAAATCAAATTTAAAAACGCATTATATTAGGAAAATATAATTTGTGATCTGTCCAGAGAGCTTTGGCTATGGGGCAGTATAGAAATGTAATGAATAAATAAATAAATAAAATGGCTGGCAACATGTTAGGAGTGAGTAAAAATATTTACAACATTATATGTGTTTGGAGAAATGCGCACTTTAGTTGGACATTTGTGATTTGGGTATTCGATCAATAGCCTTCCATTTCAGTCCCCACTCCCCACCCCAGATGAAGCAAACTAACAAACAAAAAGCATTGGCAACCAAGAATCTTGTGGCACCTTAAAGACTGACAAATTTATTCTGGTATAAGCTTTTGTGGAAACTGTCCACTTCATCATATTCAATGAAGTGTTCACATAATGTGAACAGTGTCCATGAAAGCTTCTGCCAGAATCAATTTGTTAGTCTTTAAGGTGTCTCTAGACTCCTGGGTGGTTTTGCTACAACAGACTAACGCAGCTACTCCCTCTTGGGGGAAATATTATGAGTAACCTTTCCAAACTTCTAATAATATGGCTAAACAAGTTACTAAGTTATCTTGCATTCTGTTTTTTCACATTCAAAGTATTTATATATTAAGCAACATTGTAAAGATTGCAATGCATCCAGGAACAAGAAAACAGAAGCCAATTTTTCATTAGTTCTTCTTTAGTTTTACATATTAGCACAACAAACCTCATCCATTCCAAATCAGGAATGTTTTTGGAGGGTTCCCTGTCACATCTGGCAGCTTTGCTTTAAGTGGAATACCTTGGAGTTAAAAACCGATAACCTCTGCGAAACATCAATCAGTGGGCAAGGATTGTTGGGATTACAGGGACATTAGCAAGTTAAATTCTAACCTTTGACACTCTGTGAAGCTAAACCTAGGATACTTTTACTTTGTTGCTGCCAGAGCATGGTCCCTGCAACTGTAAATACTACTGGCCATTTTCCAGTTTTGCAGGCATCCAATGAACAATTGGACCTTCAGAAATACGAAGTGTGCTCCATTGCCTTAATACCTATAGCCTGATTGGATGATACTTCTCCCTGAGGTCCCCTCTACAAGGATTCGCTTTTGTGCCTGGTTAGGCGATTATGCGCATAATCACAGAAGCGCATTTACGCCTAATCCCTCTGCACGAGAGGCGGCGAGAGGCGGAGAAGCGCATTAACAGATGTCCAAAATGCGCTTTACAAGTAGTTAATGCGCATAAGCGCTTATTCACACAGTCAAAATGCGCTTTAATGGACGGAGCAAAATAAAACTCGCGATTTAACGCGCATTCGATAATGCGCATAATTGGGGAGATAACGCGCCTCTACGCCCGATTTGCGCTCCGTTCTTGTAGAGGTAATTTTTTTAATGCGCCTTGAAAGAGCTTTAAATGCCTCTTGTAGAGGCACCCTCAGTCTGTTCCTTCACATGTGTTATAAGGACATAAAAAAGTGCTGCTGGATCAGACCAAAATCCTATCTAATCCAACATCCTGTTTCCCCGCAGTGGTCAGTCATCGAAGGAAAACCCACAAAAGGCATAAGGGAAAAAATGCACTCACATGGTTGTTCCCAAACAACTGGAATTCAGAGGCAAAGCATGCTTCCCTTTGGTCTCTCCTGAATTTACAATAATCACATTCATTGGATGATCGCAGGCTCTAGTATTATGACAGATGGAGAAAGGCTTGTCTCTATCCACTTTTCCATACCATGCAGAATTTTATAGACCTTGGCTGAATCCAAATTTATGCTGGATCAACTACGCTGGCAGTCTTCCTCCTTCACATGGCAGCCCTTTCAGTCCCCTGAAAATGCTACACATTGTCAGGAGAACCTGCTGAATGGGGGGAGCTAAGGTGTGGGTATCGGGGCTGGGGAAACAGGGATCTCCAAAAATCACGTAAAGGGATCTTCTGCAAAGGGGGTCCTTCCTCTTGTGAAGATGGCTCTCCCCCCCCCCCCGGAAGGTAGATCCTGAATCCAACCCCTTGACATTGATTATGAAGGGCCAGATGTTCTTGCTTTTACTTATAGGGTAAATGTTCCAGCACCCCAATTATTTTGTTTGCCCATTTCTGCACCTTTTCCAGCTCTACAATATCCTTTTTGAGACCTGTTGACCAGAACTGTGCATGGTATTCCAAGCATGGTAAAATGATAGATATGTATAACAGAACTGCAATATTGTACTTCTAGCAATAATATGATATTGTACAATACTTTGGTTTTGATATGGTATAGTTACATTTTATATTTTATGTATCATTGTTTTTGTTAGCACTGTTGTTCCCTGCCTTGGTGACATTGGTGGAAAGGCGGTATATAAATATTATGAATACAAAAATAAAATAATGTATTTACTGGCTTCATGAATAGAACACAGCTTGCTCAACCAACCTTTCTCTTCCCCACTCTTCCTGCAGCCCCCTGTACCCCTCAAACCCACTCCAGAGGGTTGGAGCCCTCCTGAGTACTGGAGACTGTGTCATACAGGGCTGCAAAGGGAGGGAGGAATCAAATATGGCCTACACAGATAAAATCCAATACTTGTGGGCCAAAACTGCATGGCCAGTAATAGTTGGAGTAGTAGTCATTGTGGGTCTTCTTTTTTCTGGGACTTTATGCATGCAGGCTGAATTTGAATATTTGATTCCCATTTGGAAAGGGGAGGTGGGGCAGCCAAGCCACATGGGTGGTGTGGAAAAGCATATTCTCACTCTACTCCACACGATGGGCCAGAAGTGTGTGTGGGGGGAAGTATCATCTGAACTAGTACCTGCGTGGCAGGGGAGCTATCCGCTAAGCTTCTCTAACGCCAGTGTAGACTTGACAGAGGAAGATATACCTTCTGAAATTTTCTCTCTAACATACTGTAAAAGATCAGAGGCATGAGTCGGTTACTTAAAGTGGGACACTCATAAGAAGTTATGTGCTCCTTGTCACTATTATTTGATAAGGAAGAACCTTAATAGCTTCTTTTGCTTTCGAATGAGATCTCTTTTTCTTCCCATCATTTCTTATCCCATCCCCCTTCCCTAAATCTCAGGAAAATCAGGGCTGGAAATCTCAGCAGGCACACATCCTCTAGAATTGTAAAAATTGTGCAGTGTTCAAAACCTCCTCCTGTGCTCTGTGGGGATTCAGTGACATTCTCTACCCGCTGAGCACCCCCCCAAATCTGACCTTCGTTTCTGACCCAGACATTTTCATCCTGAGACAAATGGCACAGACACCAGCCATGCAACTTAAACCACTAGGCTGGTGTCCGATGCACTTTGAAATGAGGCTGAAACAAACCATGTTGCCCATATATGCAATTGAAGGCTGCTGTTTTGGTAGGGAGACCTCCCAAATGCAATTTTACCAAATTGGAATAGTTACTGTCTTTTCAAACTGGCTGCAAGTTCTACAGTGAAGCAACACCAATTTGTTGTTTCTAGGCACCATTTAAAGATACTGGTTTTAACCTTTGTCTGTTCTGTATTGTCTGTTGCCTTATTGATTTTACATTGTGAGACATGTTGGGCTAACTTTTGACAAAGAAGAAAATGGTATGTAAAAAATGTAAATGAACCAGTAAATGAAAACATAAAATTCACTCTTCTTAATATTCAGATGGCTTCAAATATTCGTAGCAGCTCTCATGTCAACTATAGTGCTTGCTGCTGTTCATATTTATTTATTTATTTATTTTATTACATTTATATACTGCCCCATAGCCGAAGCTCTCATTTCATTTGCAAACTGATACAGGCCATTTGTTGAGGGTCAGGATTTGTTTTCAACAGGACATGACATACATATTTGATGTAGCTTTGATTTCCTGCATGTTAAAAAGTTTTGTTTTCTCAGCATGCTAAACATAATACAGAACTGGAATACTTCCAAGAAACTTTTCTTGTTCTTTGAAATGCTTTCGCTAAGTGCGTCTTACTGTCTTTCTTGGACTGTTTTATTAACTGTTCTTGAAGGTAAAATTATGTGCCCCATATTCCATATATTCCTGCTGACAGTGTTTTGGAGAATGCATTCTGAGGGAACTTAAGATAGCATGGATTTCAGGTACCAAATGAGATAAACATACTGTATTTCTTCGATTCTAAGATGCCATCGATTGTAAGACACACCTTAATTTCAGTACCACCAACAGAAAAAAAAGCTTTGGTTTTAAGAAAAAAATAAAAATAAAACCTTTGCCTTGTGCAAAGCATGGGAAAATTAGAAAACTGTGATTCTAAGACGCCATTGATTCTAAGATGCACCCCTTTTTAGAGACGTTTATATGGGGGGGGAAGTACATCTTAGAATCAAAGAAATATGGTATTGTTATGGTGGAGCGCTCAATGGTTGGTAAGTTGTTGGGCTGTTCTTAACCACAGTATGTCCTCTACATACTATGCTTGTTGCACTTAAGAGTGCAATCCTATTCACTCTTAAGTGCAACCAGGATAGCAGCCTTATTTCTCATGGAAGTCTATAGGACCTACATCAGTCATGACTGATTAAAGTCCCATTGAACTCAACAGGAACTAAATGTGACTTAATCTGGATCCAACCTATGAATAACATGTATTGCATTAGTCCTTAGATCATAGCAGCAGAAAACCAAGGAACAAACAAGTTAACATGTGTGGTTGTTTATCATGAATGCACATAAAAGCAAGATCATATTCTATGGGGCAAACTACATGTTATGTTAATTGTATGGCTTGTGGACTTTATAACCAGAGGATTTTGAAAATGCAACCATTTGTGTAGGGGGGGAGCAGCAGCAGTAGTTTTCATTGGGACTACAGTACCTGGCTTGGGGGGGGGGGGGGGAAGGTTCAATGCAATTCCAAGACACACATCCCTGCACTGCAATTAAGATGGGTGTGTGGGGAAGCTATTGATGGCAATGGGAACTTTTCCCCTCAAAGGCTGTTTTGTTGTTTTTCTTATTCTTGTAGGACACCTTGCATGATAATGGAAATGTGAGACATACATATTTTAGATGGATAGGATAGGATAGCTTCCTCTGTGCTGGAGTCTTTGGGCTACAGAAGCTTGAATGATGGGGGTGTGAACTTCCGGCTGATGGAGTAGCAAGAGATTTGTTGGTCTCCGGATGGAGAAACTTTAAAGAAAAGAAATCCTTTTGAAATGTAAACGGTGTTGTGAGTAAAAACTGTGATATCTGTGGGAAGCTTTACTGCACATGTTGGTGTTATAATTAATAAGAGATAAGAGCCGCCGTGCTCAGAAGAAAATTGGCTGGATGCCAAATGCGTAAAGGAATAAAAAAGAACAATTACCTTCATGAATCAGAACCGGGAGGGTCTTCCCTTCAGATAAAACCTTTTCTCACCTAAATAGGGTCGCAATTGAAGAAGGAACTATGCCAGACAGCCCCCAGAAAGGAGGGGGAAGCAAGCAGGGAGTGTGGAGTCACTTCAGACAGGAAATGGCACTCAGCATAAGGTGGGTGCTGTTTCTAAGGAAATGGGAGCTACTGCCAAGTCTAAGCAATTATCTTCTGAAGAAATGTTGATAAGCTTTCAAAACATGATTCTGCAGAATAACGAAACCTTGGTTCAAGGTTTAAAGAGCTATATTGTTGGAGAAGTGACTGCAAAAATTAGCAAATCAACTCAAGAAGTAAAAGATGATTTGAAACTGGTTAAGGATGAATTAAAAGCAATAAATTTGAGGTTCAAACAACTGGAGGATGCAGTTGAAGAAAATAAAGGGAAAGTACAAGAGCAGAGCATTAAAGTTCAGCAAATGGATTTAAGATTGATTGCAATACAAGATTAGGAATGAAGATCCAATATAAGGATTAATTTTTTCCCAGAAGATTCTGCAGAGAGTCCAAGGATTCTAAGAGGGAAAATTATGGAGTGGTTAAAGAATTTGGTACCACAGAATGGAAAGAAGAAGACATCGAGTGTGTGCACAGGATTTTCTACACAAGAAAAGGTTTGACTCCAAGGGACACTGTGGTAAAATTTGCAAACTACTACAAAAAGGAGCTTCTGATGATGGCAACAAGACAAGGGAATGGTCAACTGAAATATCATGACACTCCAATACAAGTCTACAATGATCTGTGTGTTCAAACAATAAATTGGAGATGGGAAGTTAAGGCCTGCACAGAAGTCCTAAAGAGGAATAGTATTAATTACAGTTGGGGCTATCCGATTTTTTTGAAATTTACATATGAGAAAAAATTCTACAAAATAATATCAATGGAGCAAGGAATAGAGTTGCTGAATCAATTGGGATTACAGGGAGGAGCAGACCCACGACAGCGAGGAAAAGAAGATCAAGGAGATGTGTTGGGAGCAGCAGGAGGCTCACAGCAATGGAGTTGGGAGCATAGTAGATCAAGATGGATAACAACAGGATAAGGGATGAAGCAACGTGATACCGGGAGGAGAAGATCTACTGACTACTGTTGACCAAAAGCAGTGAAGTTGCCTCCCCCCACCATGGGGTTTGTAAAAGCCATGAACGGGGTTAGTCCTGGGGGGAAGTGGGGGAAAGAAATTGTTATTGTTTTTTATGTGTAGGGATTGTGGGGGTAGGGGAAGGGGGGAATATATATATCACAGAAAGAGATCGGCAAGGGGGAATGAAATTAAAAAATGGAGAGTAAATTAAGAGTTACAATGTTAAATGTTAATGGGCTAGGATCGGTTCTTAAAAGGAGAAGAGTGGAAGCAATACTGAATAAGGATAGGGCAGATATAATTTTTATTCAAGAAACACATCAGTCAAAAGAAGGAGTGAATGAGCTTAAATTAAGATGGTCGGCTATGTACAAGAAGGCTTATGGAACTTCAAAAGTGAGGGGGTGGCAATAATTATATCAAAGAAATGTGGATTTAAAATACTGAAGATGAAAAAGGATCTTGGGGGAAGATATATAATACTGCAAGGGCTACTGGGGGAAGAAGAGTACACATTAATTAATGTATACGCACCAAATGATAATCAAATGGAATTTTATAAAAAAATCTTTTAAAGAAATGGAGGAAATTCAAAAGGGATATATTGTAATAGCAGGTGGTATGGTGGTAAATAAACAAAAAGACAAATCTAACCCCATGCCGGATAAAAGACGTGCTAATATTACAGATTTGAATAAGAATATGAATAAAAATGAGTTAGTGGATGTGTGGAGAGTAATGAATGGAAATGAAAAGAGATTTACTTTTTATTCAGCGAGACATAAGAGTTATTCAAGGATTGATTAAGTTTTTGTATCAAAGAATTTGCTTTCTAAAATAACGAATAGTGCTATAGGACTTATAAAAGTAACAGATCATGCGTTGGTGAATATAGATATTAAACTTAAAAAAACTATAAGGAGGCAAAAAGGTGGAGATTGGATACAAGAATTTTTAATTTTAAACATATAATGAAAAAATGGAAAAAGAATTACGAAGTATATGGGAAATTAATGAAAAGGGATGTGGCAATCAGGCTATAATCTGGGATACAATGAAAGCTGTAACAAGAGGGATTTGTATTAGAGAGAATTGCAATTTGAGAAGACAGCAGGAAAATACAGGAAAATTTAGAGGAAGAAATTAAAGACTTGGAGATGAAATTTATAACACATAGAGATAAGCAGATTTCTGCACAATTACAAGCAAAAGAGTGACTACCACAGTAGACCATAACAGGCAAGATGATCAATTATTCTGACAAAGCATAAGGTAGCGTGTATGTTTTGAGTAGCTCCCTCCCAGCATTCTAACAGGCCCTAAAAAGTCTTACCATTTGGAGATGACTTTTGTACAGGATGTACCATAGCTGCAAAGGGTGACTTTTTTTGGTTTTTTGTTTAACCATACCGGTCTGTTCGAAACAATCATTTCTGGATAATCCACCCCTGCAAATAAGGACAACAGATGACATAGTTCCCATCATACTTTCTTTGGCCCAGAAAGAGCATCCTGGGAAAGCAACAGGGTGTGGGCACAGCCCATTGCTTTCAGGAGGGTTAGCAGCATGACTAATTTTTTCCTGGATTGTGACCAGTTTATTTTCTCAATAGGAGCAAATAGTTCATTTTCATGATGTAAGCAAACAACCCCATTTTTCATAAACGAAACCTAACATCTCCAGTGGTTCTACTGATTCATTCTAAATCAGTGATTATTTCTGCAAAATTTAATCTTTCTTAATCTTAAAGAATCCAGTTGAAAAGGTGGGAAGAAATGTAATAAAGCAAACTACTGGAAATGGTCAAATGAATGCATAGCTATCGCCATACAGAGCAGTTGTTACTGAGTGGAAAGGACATAAACCATTTTTTATCACTACATTTGTATTTTGGCTAGATGTATCCCAACTGCGTTTGTCAACTGTAAGCTATATACAATTTTTAAACAGCTGTGAATCTTGCAAACTCTGAAGCAGCTTGACTTTTCAGGGAAATGAAGTGCTGAAACTCTGTTTATTTTCGAGAAACATTCATCTATTATGAGTCCAAGTGAGGGAAAGCAGTTAAATAGAAAAAATGGTTATGGATCTCATTTATAGTTAATAGCATTGGATTGTAATAGTGATGCTACAAGTCCTAACTTAGCATCTTACCCTGAAATCAATAAATCAAGGCCCAGAACACACCCCCACACACCATCCTCTTAAAGCCAATGGAACTGATAATCATGATAAGTGGAGCCTGACTAGTGCCTATATCCTGCGTGCAATTCCTAGAAGGACTGTGATGCCATGGGGGTATTTACAAATATGCCAACTGATCAGGATGAGTATGCCAGCAACGGAATATGTCCAATGGTGCAATTTTTCTGAGGGAAGTGCAACCTGCATAGAGAAAATCACTGGAGCTTTGGGTGAACTACTTGCACACAACATGACCACATGCAGCCATTTAAAGCAATCCATGCGACTCCTGTTTTGTGTGCATTGGTCCTAAGATCCTTACAAATGGTGATTTATTTATTACATTTCTAAACCACCCAAAAGCAAAGCTCTTTGGGCAGTTTACACAGATTAAAATTCAAGGCTGGCATGACAAAGCAATAAAATTAAAAATAATATATGTGTCTAAAGATGAACTTACAAATCATTTACCCAGAAGAAGTCTGATCACGATAGGAAATGATTACATAGTTTACTCTGTGTCAATTTTTGTTGTAGCACTCTCTTTCATGGAAGTGCATTTGGAATTATATTATATTTGGAATTATACGAGAAACATATGTGGAAAATGTTATGTCTGAACTGGAAGTCCATAATAGTTGATGTCTCATGAAGCAGTCTATACATTATATAGCTTTAGAGTTGGTGTCTGAGGAGAAGAGCCTCACATCTATACTTGTAGGGGCCTTCTGTGTGGTGTTTATGAACCTCTTCATATTTACTGAGATCCAAAAGCACAAACAGGATATGGTCTGGGATCAGCATGTGCCATCTGACAATTCATACATATACACACATAAATACACACCCATTCTGAAAGTGAAACTCAGTAATGAGTCTAGGGGTAGTTGTATTGGACTCCATTCAGAACACAGGGACAGAAAAGTAGTCAGGGGTGAATTATGCTCTATAGTAGGGGAGAGGAACAACTTTCAGCCCAAAGACCACATCCCCTTCCTGTGAACCTTCAGGGTCACATGACAGAGATAGGCAGCCCCCACAAAAGTGGGCAAGGTCAAGGTAAAGTGGGCAGGACACCCCACTCTTCCTCATGCACACATAAACAGACATTCATACACATCCATACATAGCACACACCAAGTTTTGCACACAACACATTCATACACGCATTTTCACACATACATAGACACACACACATGCCTGGTTAGTGTTGTGTCTGGATAGGTGATTATTTGGGAGTTCTATATAAGCTTTGCTGGGGGGCATGGTATACATTACACTAAATATGCTTTAAATTCAAATTTTAAAAGCATGTGAAATGCCGAGCATTTTCTTTTTCAAGAAAAAATAGTTATATGGGGGTCCAATTTAGATTAGGAGGAGGGTGCATGTGGGATTTAATTAACCTTTTCCTTTCCACACTGGTTTCCAGCTGAATGTTTCCCCAGCTATTTTCCCCTCGATATGTTTGCAATAGACAGTACCTGGAAAGTTATATGAGGAAGACCCCCTTCGCTGATCACACTACATTCCTGGTGTATAATGTATAGTATGGCCCTGATCTTCCTGAAGGAGGAAGAGGTTATGTGTAGCAAATAAACAGGATGATACAATTAATATCATTTGTTTTAAAACACTTGGATATGTCTATGAAATATGCCCCTTTGGGGTCAATGAAAACATTTTACCCCCAATAATGATCGGGGGGGTTCTGCCTGCTTCTTCTGGGTCACCACAATCTTCCACAGCCAAAGACAAAGGGGAGGGATTGCTTTACACAGATGGCCCAAATTATCTTTGAGGCCAGGCAGTCATTTTCCGGGTGTGTTATTTGACTGTAGGCTGTGCGGTGCCTTCTCAGAAAACATGGCTTGACTTACTGGTCATGTCATTTGGAACTATCTGCTCCACTGGGAGCTTTAGATTAGGTCATCTTGCACACTTGTACTGCTAGTGCTTTGGGATGGTTAGTAATTGAAAGGAATGTAATTAAGTATGTATTATTTTTTAAACATGGAAGATAAGGAGAGAATGAAAGTAGAAATTGAAAGCAGGTGTTCTGAATTAAGGCATAAGACACACCTGAATCAACTTTATTAACTGCATAAAAAGAAAGGAAAAAGCAAAGAGTTCTGGGTAAGCTGGAAGGGACAGGCAAAGCAGTTTGTGCTGTGGAAAGGGCAAAGGAATGCTTGTATTTTGTTTTTGACATTTTGTTATTGGCTGCCAAATGAAAGAAAAGGACCATGCGAAAGCTTCCGATAAGAGACTCTGTACATGTAAGCTCTCTTTGAAAATGTTATCCTAAATATACTCCCTAAAACAAAACAAACTTTGCTGTGAACAAATTCAAAGGAGGAAAAGAAGCAAACTATCACCAACAGGTTAAACTGTAGGGGGCTGGTATGCAAAGGATTCTGCCGTGGGATAGTGGGAAGGACTAGGTGATCGCCTGGACCTTCCAGTTCAGTGATTCAATTTTTTAAAATCTGAAGTTCTTTCCATCCCATGTATAAAGACATTTAGATATGAATTTATGAAAATCTTCAAAACAAACTGAAAATACATCCTCACCCATTAGCACCTGCCAAATTCAATAGATACAGCGATTGGGATTGTAATGGCTAAGCCACTAACCCTTTTCAGCAAATGCTTAATGAGTATGTTTAAACTTTGGTTATGTAGCCATCATGGTTAGGAATGGTTCATATGACATGCTAAGCTGTAATGTTTAGCTCAAAATGCTTAACCTTTGTGACTTAGCATGTCATCTGAACAGGGTCATTACCAGCATGGAGAAGACCATGTTGCATCTGCTTGCCATGTAGCTGTTAAAACAAGGAACCTGGGAGGAAAAAAAGAGGTGGCAACCTTAACACAGCACCACAAACATGGCTGAGTACACAGGGATATTTTTACATGTATGACTTGCTCTTTGCTATGCTGGTTTTTTAACCGTAATATTGTATTGTATTGTAGGGATGCAAACCCAGACTTTTAAGAGTTAAGCACTCAAAACTTGGATAGTTGAATAGGTCTGCTTTGCTTTCTCCCACATTCTTTGTTCATTTTCTTTTTAAGGCTCGGGTTCTTTTCATCTTATCTATGGAGAAATTTGCAGCATTTGGTAAGTTCTTATTTTTTTAAAAAAAAAACATACAAAATTCTCACATGTCTCTATCCTTGATCCAGAATGGTCTGAAGGCAGTTATTCTATCCTGGAAGCTAAGCCAGTTTGGATCTAGCTAGTATACCTGGATGAGAGATCACCTAGTTTCTAAAAGTACAGATGGGATGCAAACCTAATTAATTTACTAAATTTCATAGACCAGCCATACTATATGAGTATCTTCAATGTTTTGTCTGATAGAAAAGATGTAAAAAGACTTACTGTTTATACAAATCCCATCACATCTCATTTAAAAACCAGGAAGAACAGTTGGGTAATACTTTTCTTCCCTCATAGCAGCTTTATTCTACTTTTAACTTTAAACAGTGAGAGACTCAGCCACAGCTTCTGGAAGGCATCAGCATGATGACTCAGTGTTTGGCATTTTCGAAGCTTAGCCTGCATTTGTAGTCCCTGAGAGAAAAGAGAATAGAGGGCAGAATAGCGACAGAAGTCTCAAGGAAGAGAGACAGATTGTTGACCTTTACAAGGGTGAATATGGAGTAAAATGCTATTTTTCAAAAGTAAGTCAAAGTTGAGGTATTTTATTTTGCCCTTAGGAAACCCAGTCACTGTAACACTTCAGGGAATTGCAGTAAAGGGGCGCCACAAAGAAAGAAATGTAGTAATAGAAAACAAAGAAAGATAGTTAATGATGATGGGTGACTGAGTAAGGTTCAATCTGGACATGTGTAAACAGCTTTCAGCTGCTTTGTCCTGTTTTTGTGGTGGCATGCTATGGAACACTTCAGTTATGAAGTCTTTCACCCTGCGAATCCAGGTTTGGCACAGACCCCAGTATCGGATGTGTACCAATGAGATGTTTTCATAAAGTGGGAAGGAAACCAGAAAACCCCTCAGCTTAAACTCATTCTTCTGCTTCCACAGTTCTTTCCCTCCTTCCAGCCCTGTGTACGTTGTGAGGGGGCAACACGGAGGCTCAGAAACAGAGAACAGCTGGTAGCGATCTCTTAGGCTAAACATCTTAGCTATAACAGTTCAGCCATGGAACACATTGATTTTCAAAACAGAATTTGGTCACTGTCAAATCAAGGGTGGGGGGTTGCTTTCTGGCTAATTGCCAGAAAAGCAGGAGCATAGCTGGTTTCTCCCCTTCAGTGTGAGGCCTTCAAGGTAGAGCCAAGACTAGACACATCTCTTGCACACAAACACACACACGCACACACCCCACAGCAAGTCTGTTCCATTGGCTTCATTTTATGAATTAGGGGTGTCTAATAGTTGGCCTAGTATTTATTAATTTTACTAACTTTATATCCCACTTTTTCCCCAAGAGCAAAATGCAGCATACATAGAGCTCCATCACACCTACTTTTTTCCAGGTATGCATCCACAATTTCCACCTCCATTTCATTAACGTGTCAAGCGCTGCTCATTTTCACGTGAGTGTGTTGTTGCACTATTTCACCTCGTTTACCGTTTCACCTGCGCCAGCTCGCACTTCCTGGTATCACCACTATACCGGCAAAATCTCTTTTCACTTGTTTGCTCTCCCACTATTGCGCTCGCCCCACCCCACCCTTTCCCCTTCCCCCTCCAGTTCATTGGTTCTTGTGGTTGATGGACATTGTGATGGATGTGGACACCTTCCCCCACTCACTCTGGTTTTGTGGTCTACGGTTTTAGTGATTTAGTGTTTGACTGATTAGGTGCCGTTTCAGCCTTTCAAGGTGCAATAATGTTCCCTTCTGCATGGGGTGTTCATGAGCCCGCTCTCCCTCCCCCTTCTCAGTTGGCTGAAATGGATGGATGAGAGTGGATGAAAGTGAGGGCGGATAAGAGTGAGGGTGTAGAAATGCAAGTCCGCTGGAGCACCTCGTACAGCGGGGAGGGGGGGGAGTTGAAACAAATGGATGAAAGAACAATAAGAGTTGGAGAAGCGAAAGTCCATTCAATTGACTCAGCACAAATCCGTTCATTCAACCAATTTAGCACGCATCCCCAAGCAGAACGGGAGTAGGAATTCAAAGAGTGTGCTGCAGGAGAACCGCCCCGTCCCCTCTTTTATCAGCAAGACCACTCTTTAATGAACATGTCCCCACAAAAGCAGGACATTCTGACATAGCACGAGGATGGCAATACACAGGGACGGAAGAGTGGTTTTATCCCACATGGAGAAAAAATACCCCACTTTCCCTGCCCTAGAAAAACATGGAAAATGGAGAGGGAACAGTGAGATGACTGGTGGACAGGGATGACGTCATGTGATGGTCGCAGGGCAAAATGGTAAACAAGGCAGGACAAAAGTGTGATAAAACACTGGTGTAATGGAGCTCATAGTTCCACCCCAACCCGAACGTTATCCTGAGAGGCTAGTTACTTTGAGAGATAATAACTTGTCCCACAGTTACCAATTTAGCCTCATCATGGCTGAGCAGAGATTGGAACTTGGGTCACCCAATTATACCAAACTGGCTCATATGCAGAAGGTGAATTGAAATTATTTGTTTGCTTGCTTGTTTCTTATAGTTGCTGGCAGATACATTCAGTGAGCGATGCACAAAATCACATATCGAACAATGAGGGGGTGAGTTTATGTATATTTCCTCACGGGGCTCGAGTGTGATAGATTATATTATTATACATATCGAACGAAATTAAAGCACTAAAATAAAAGCAAGTGATAAGGAGATACAAATTCATCATAAAAGGCTAAAACAAATGCCAGCACCAATAAAAATCAATTACAGTACAATCTTATACATGTCTACTCACAGGTAAGTCCATTATGTTCAATGGGACTTACTCCCAGGTAAATGCATATAGGATTACAGCCTTAATCACATAAATGAGGCAAAACAAACAAGAACAGCCAATAATCATCGTCAACATAGGGTCCCTCTATATGACACCACTTTGGCTCCTGCTTCTCCGAATATGCGCATTTTCCAATATTCAAATTTATGTTTAATAGCGATAGATGAGAGCCATGAAGACGCATTACGGGCTCCATATACTGCGCCTTACAATTGTTTATATACATAGATTCACATCATAGTTGGAACATAGATCGAGCCTTGAATGAGGAAAAGTTGAGGAAAGTACCGCCTTAGTGGCTTTTGGTACCGCCCACCTGCATTTCCCACCTTCCTTACCCCTACCCACCTGGTAAAACCAGTAAAGCAAGTTACATTGCAGTCTCTTCTTGTCAGATAGAAAGATTGTTTGTCTTTCAAATGTTAATCTGTTGCAAATCGGGTCTCCTTGGAAACATCCTGTGGGTTTGATTTTGTATTAAACTGCTTTGCTGAAGATGATTTCAGGCAGTAAAAGGAACTAGAACACAAAATTCACTAGCACCAGGAAATGTGAACCACAGAGTTCAATGAGGATTGAATTAGGGACAAAATGAGAGCACATCCTGCGCCACGCTTCCCCGGGAGCAAGTCCCCCCACCTGCTCAATGCGCCTTACTCCCGGGTAACAGCACGCAAGACAGCCCCTCAATTCCAGGAACTCTCTCGCATGGAGAGAAGTTTCCCTGCCTTTTTCCAGCCAGGATCCCAGCAAGACAGAGAGAGAAGGGAGAGGGGGGAGGGAACTGGAGTAGACCTCAAATACTCAAAATGAACAGCACACACCCTTTTTTCAACCCCCTTCCTCTAGCAACGAAGGGGCAGTCATTCACTCATGACATCACCACCAGCCCTGCCCTCCAAACTACGCCCACTATTAGCATTAATTCGAATAGATTGGTTACATTAAGATAATGCGCTCAAACTGCGGAGAAAAAATTTACATCGTGGTAAATCGACACTTTGAAAATGCACATAATCAGAGCCTTTAAATCTGCTGTATGTCTGATTTGCGCCCTGCTCGTCTGTCGCAAATGCCACCAGGGCACATTCAATGAGGAGCAAATAAGCCATCTAGAGGTACCCAGAGAAGCTATAATAAAATAACATTAACATGACATTTAAGAGGCCTAGGATAATAACAATGTCAGCCTGGTGCCGATAAGATATTAAAGCGTTCTCTAAGCAAGCATTTCTTGGGAGAGTATTCCACAAATGGGGGGGGGGGGGAACACTCATTCAGTTGCAGTATTATTTATTATTTATTTCATTTCTTTACCACCCATAGCTGAAGCTCTCCTGGCATCATTAGATCTCTCTAATTTCAGTAGAGCAGGTTCCCCAAATTATTATTTTTAATTGGAGCTTCTTCTTGATTTTTTAATATTTAAAAAATGATTACTTGAGATGTCTTCTTTGAAATAATACCACAGCTCCCCCCCCCACACACACACAGTGTCTGAAGAATCAAGACTGACTGGTACGTTATAGAAACAACTTTACTGATCAACTAGTAAAAGTCCTCAGTTACTGTCCTGCATGGAGCTCTGCCCTCCTCTGGAGCTATCCCCGCCTTGTGTTCTAACTAGTCCAAACTAGTTCCTTGTTAACATTACTGTATGCATAACGAATCTTAAAAAGACAGTGCAATATTCACCCATACGTACAGCCCCATTAAAAAAAATGGGGCTGGTCTGAACTCCAAACAAGCTCTAGGAGTTGAGACCTCTAGAACATTCTCGTAGTCTCTTTCAAAAGCTAGTTCCCATCTGTGACCTTGCCCCTCTGTACTTTTAAAACCAATCATACTGTAGAGAACCAGTTTTTTTTCTTTTGCTGGCTAAGATGCCAGTGAGCCTATCTAGCAGCCATGTTCCCCAATTATTTCTCAAGAGTAGGTGCAGGGGGCTAATTCAGATCTTAAAAGCCCCCCTACTCTTCATGTTTGGGTCCAAATCTGGATTTGGCCACTTGGCCTACTCTAGAGTAAAAATGAAGGGGAAAAGACATAGCTGTTAGATACAAATTTACAGTAATGTCTGTTTTGACCCTAAAATATTGCTCATAAAGTATCTACTCTAAGAAACCTCAAGTCACATGTACTATAGCAACTTGGAGACACCCCCCCACTCTTATTTCATCATTGCTGCTGCCTGCCCCCTCCCGAAAGATCCCCCAAATTCCACCACTCAAGACAGTTACCTAATTCTGCTTCACAATATGATACCTCTGTTTAAACACTCCCTAATTGCTTCCCCTATTTGCTTCCGCCATTTTGGAAAGGTAGCTTGGAAAGACATCTCTTCACCCATGCTCCCCAGTGGGCTGGAAGTAAATTGCAGCCAGTTCCTGTCCTCCCTAGCTTCTTCTCTCGCCTTCACCATCAATGCTCTCGTTAGTCCTCTGGAGATGAAGTCAGGCTATGGGAGAGTTGGGTATGGAGTGCCTGCTTGGCTGATTCCCATCCTCCTCCCATAAGGGAAAAATGTGTTTATGTTTAACCTTTAATTAAGAGGATCTGGTGATATTATACATCAGGAATAAACACCAAGTGTGGAGTTCTTCATGTCACTACAACCTCCAAGATAAAATCAAAACTTGCTTTGATGAAAGCTGCGGTACATTCAGAAATTAAAAAAAACCAAATAAGCAAACAAACACACACTGCTGTGCCAGAATATTTGCTTCATCTAGAACAGATTGTCACAGGGGAATCATGAGAACATGTCACTACCTCAGAAACAACAAAAGAGTCTTGGGACACCTTAAAGACAAACACATTTATTCTGGCATAAGCTCTTATGGACACTGTCTACTTCATCAAATGCATGAAGTGTTAACCTCAAATTGACAGATCTATATACATATGCTGTGGGTGGAGGAGATGTTAAAAAGTACAGACAATGGGGATTACCTTAACAGTTGCCCAACTACGTTTTGCAAAAGGCAACTGTTATGGTAATGTTCACTGTCTCTACTTTTTGCATTTCGGTTCCCTCCAACAATACCGTTTTCATCTCCCTCCCACAACACACTGCCAATTTGAGGTTAACACTGCCTGCATCTGAACTATCCACAAAAGCTTATATTATGCCAGATTAAATTGGTTCATCTTTAAGTGCACAAGGCAGGATCTAAGTCTCTTTGCTGTTTTTGCTGCAACAGTTTAACATGGCTACCCTTCTGGAAAATGATAGTAACCTCTATCCATTGCTGTTAAAAATTAACATTCTGATAGGACCATGTAATAAATGGGAATGAACATCAAGCCACATGGTTGTTGGTCCTTCAAACTGTCCACTCATCCAGGTACATACACACATTGACCAGGTTCACACTCAACAGCACTTCATGGATTGCTTAACCCATGGACTGTCAGGGTACAGTGGGAGCTGTATCTTCCACTTTATATCTAGCCTTGTAAACTACTCAGGTTGTTATTGTGACATGCAAATACAGCCCTCTGAGTTGTTTAAAGGTAAACAACACTGAGTTTTAACTCCACAACAAACGATGGGCATGGGCACAGCTAACTATGGGTTATTTAATCCATAGTTGCCATTACGGGTGAACTGTTGTATTTTACAATGTAGCCACCTATGAGCAACATCATGAATAGTTTTACCTTTTTATACTACTAGTGCCAGATCTACTCCAAGCAGGATATAACAGTTTGAAAACGTTATATGGAATGTGTCATGGGCCCCAACAGATGTCAGTGCACTTCAATACCATTATAAGTCAGCAGTGTAGATCCTGCCTAAGAATTAGATTGTGACTCCTATTCATTGTTATTAACAGAACGATGCACAACAGCACCTAGTTCCCTCATTCCTACAAAATTCTGTGGTTCCATGAACATTGTTCATAGATACAATACAATTCAACTCCTAACTGCAATGCCCCCATAATGGCCTGGTGCTCTCCAGATGTTTTGCATTATAGCTCCCACAGCATTCCTGAACATTGGCCATGTTGGTTGGGGCTCATGGGAGTTGAAATCCAAAACATCTGGAGTACACCAAGTTGGAGAAGGCTCTTGAAGCCGTTAAGCCACTTTATTTGTCAGAGTGGCTTTCTCAATAAAAAAGAATTCCCCACCCTGAGGAATGGCAATATTTCATCCATGACTTTTGGTTTAATGATGATTCATTTATCTTTCTTAAAATTTAAAATGATGTCAATCTTTACCAGCTTAACTGGACCAATTAATACCAGGTGCTAAAATAGCTGCTTGTAAAAACAAAACTGCATTTCTTTGTCAGCCTGAATTAAAAATTAAGATAATTTACTATGTTAAATTATTCTAAATAAATACAATTTAGTATATTTCCCAAGGTATAGGTGTGTGATTAGATTTATGAAAAAAATGTGCATACGTACATTAAATAGTCTTGACAGTGATCGGGCAAACTTTGCTTCATCCTCGCCAGCTTTGCAATGCTTAAAGAGCATTTCTCATGCTATGGAGTGGCTTGGAACCCATTCAAATTGGCGTGTCAGTCACATAGGTTATGAGGACCCACACAGAGTTCACATATGCTCAAGCATCCACATGATTACTTCAGTATGTAGCCAACTCACAAATCCTCATCCTATATTAGTGTCCCCAGTGCTCAACCATCTTGGCAGCTTTGTGGCATGGTATGAAATGTGGGAGGAGTTGCAAGCCATATGCATCACAAAGTAACTTCAACACAAACTAAACCCAGAGCCGATCTGCTCCGCCTCACTTCTTTCTCTGCAAATTTGGGTGTGCAAATTGGTCTTTCATAAGTCAAAAATCGGGAAGTCCTGAACTGAGAAAAATCAAATCTTTGCCATTTGCATGTGGCATTGCTTTGTTAACATTCAGAAATAAGTCCCGGTTCTAAAGATAAACTGTAGTGAAATTCAATCTCCATAAAAATGATATTTTACTCTTCTGCTCTGGAATTCCTGCAGAACTAGGCTCTGTGTCATGTCCTTGGGTTTTCTGAACGTATATCAAATGTAGCGTGGAAATTGTTTTCCCTGGCGTGCTCATCGCTCCCCTGAAAAACAGATGAAGCATTTCAGAATGCAGTTTGCAGTGGGGCCATGGCTATATGGTCTGACATGGTTTAGTGCTGAGGTTTATTCAATTTCATGTTATGTAGAAATTCAGATGCTAAGCAGATGTGCTCATAAAAAAAGAGAGTTCAACCATTTCCTATGAGAGTGGCTCAACTTGCATTGTAAATATGTTCTTTTCCAAGAGCTAATTGAAAGACCGTCACCATATTGTGTTTTACTTGCCTTTTTAGGATATGCTACCATATAGCCATTCTCTGTGTCATCAGCTAGGAGTCCTGTTACACGTGGCTGGAAAAAATATGGATCCGTAGAAATCATCTCCGAGCTTTGCTAGAGGAGGCCTGAACAATGATCATCACCTACAACAGCAAACCACAGGCAGATAGTTGACGATTATAACTGAATGCAAGTTGTGTGCTTTTTCTGCACTTAAGGGAATCCATGAGAACAGAAGTCTGCTGGACTGCCTAGGCGCGCCTCAGCATCACAGTGTCTCTGCAGTTCCCACCAGCTGCTTTAGGGGAGGGATCAGAAATCGTACTGAGTCTCTTGCCAGTTCTTTCCTCCTTCCTTCTTCCACCCACCAGTTGGTAAAGAAGGATGAAGAACATGACTCCCAATTATTATGCGATCATGGAATCATAGAGTTGAAAGGGACCGCGAAGATCATGTCATCCAACTCCCTGCTCAATGCAGACTCTGCAATGCAGGATGCAGCTACAGCATCCCTGACAATGGGCATCCACCCTCTGCTTAAATACCTCCAGCAAAGGAGAGCTCACCATCTCCCAAGGCAATCTGTTCCACTGCTGAATGGCCCTCAACTGTTAGGAAATTTCTCCTCATGTTTAGCTGAAATCTGCTTCCATGCAATTTCTACCCACTGGTTCTAGTCCTGCCCTCTGGAGCAACAGATAGGGACTAGAGAATGGCATACTGGGGGAATTGCACACTTTCCAGTGGCTCTGGAAAGTGCACTTTGCCTCTCCCCTATGCCAGTCGGAGCCTTAAAGGCCCTCTTAATGCAAGGTTTTAAACGGCCTTTCAGGCCACGATTGGCATAAGGGGAGGAACACAATTTCCCCAAGGCTGGGGAAATTGCATGTTTATCCCCTCCACTCCAATGGTGGCTGCGTAATTCCATGATTCCTTAGGGAAATCATCTTTCTCTTCCCATGCACTGATGGGCACCTTAAAGGCCCTGCTATCTCTGGCATTAGAGTGGAGTGAGAGAATACACAATTTCCCCAGCCCTGAGGAAACTGCGTATTTCCCCCTGCTGCATTAATGGCAGCCACCTGGGCACATCTGCAGGCTCAGGCAGATTTTTGCCCCAATGTTAGCAACAGAGAACAAGTCTGCCCTGTCTTCTGCATGGCAGCTTTTCAGATATTTCAAGACTGCAATCATGTCTCCCCTTAATCTTCTCTTCTCCAGGCTAAACATACCCAGCTCTTTCAACCTTTCTTCAGACCCCTCATGATCCTGGTTGCTCTTCCCTGGATGCAATATTGTCTCTTTACCTGAAAGATGAATGTAACATTCAGAATCCTGATTCTTTACGTTTTCACTTTACATCTATTGTTCTTGGATTGGTTCCAGATTTCATCATAAGACCCACTAGAATCAGTTACTCATGACTAACTTAACTCCCATTGATTTCAATAGTTCTACTCTAATTATGGCTTTTACCAATGTTATCTTTTACAAATGTTGTACTGAATGTCAAAGACACTTTTATCTTATATATTAGTAAAATTATGATCAGTTGTCACAGTCTTCTATGTTGTTGCAACCTTCAGAGCGTCATCAGACAGGTGGATTTTTGCATTTCCCTACCATCACTATGGCCTCCTGCTGCTGTCGCACAATATTGACAGTCTCTTTACACAGGGAGAGAAAGAGGAAGCAGCAAAGACCACATGGCCCATCCCACCCTTTTCCTGCTGCTGTGACCCAAATTTGGTCTTTATATTGGAAGGGAAGCGCCCAGTCATGCATGGCCAGCCCAAGACATGTTGCTGCCTGAGGCAAAAATGGTGCCCCCTCCCATTCCATATTTGGAAGCCAGTTGCACTAGCAGATGAATCTGTCTTCAACACTGATTTGGGACAGGATCCTCCACTTCACCTGAAGGCAGCAGACTAACTTACTAGTACACAGCAGGCCTCATGGCACACAGCTCTCTCATCCAACACCTTGCTGCCACCTCTCAGTATTCTGCTGCCTGAGGTGACAGCTTCACTCTGCCTAATGATGGGGCTGCCCTTGCATTCATGCTAATAGAAGTGTTCCTTTCAACATAAATAACAGGTGTGAAGGACCCAATACAAATAATAATTGCAGCAAGAGCCAAAGAGCCAAAGCTCTTCTACTCTCTGTTAGGGTCCTGATCCAGATCAGAAAGGCACACCTACTATTTCCTTTTTAAAAGACCATCCACTCAATTGCCAGTTGTGTAAATGGCGACATGTCTAGCTTGGCCCTATGGCATCAATTTAAGCCTATACAGATGGCTTGGGCTTCTTCCTTAATAGTTTGATATGTTCAGCAAAAATATTTTTGTGCATCCCCACATGGCAGAAGATCAAAAGCAACTGATAAAATGCAGATGTACTCATGTTGTTTTAATCCAGACCGCTTTAACCACTAGCAAACAGCACCTAACTATTTAGAAGTGTATGATTTGTAAGTGGCTCTAAAGACAATGTACACCAGATTGCAATATATGCTTGGCCATTTTCCTTTCACTCAATGACACACTACCGAATTCATGCTCTGTACTTAAAGTGAGAATTATAGCATACACTTGTGCTGCCGCCGCAATGGCTGGTACAGGCAGAGAAGGGAAGAAGGCAAGATCACTTCGATTGCTCCATTGGTTTACTTTCTGCAATAAAGATCATGTCTGCCGGGAGAGATTCGCCAACTCACTAGTCTTCCGGAATTTAAAAGATCTATAAAGACTTATCTCTTCCGGCAGGCCTACCCAGATGAATTTTAAAGTGTTTTATTGGTGTTTTATTGGTGTTTTAATGATGTACTGGTTTTATCTGCTTTTAATCAGTTTTTGTATTTTATGTTTGGTGTTGTTCCCCGCCTCGATCCGTTGGGAGAGGCGGGTGATAAATAAATATATTATTATTATTATTATTATTATCTTTGGTAATTCATTGTTCAATTCCAAGATATTTTTAAGCTTACACACCTCTTTAGAGAGAAAAGTGGTTCAGAACAATCAGAGAAAGATTAAACTGCCTGAGATATACAGTGCCTGGTGTGCAAGATCCATAGGGGGATGAAATTGGGTAATATATGACTCATAGAGTTCAGAGGAAGGAGATTTGTAGGCTGTCTAATCCAAACTTCCATCTAGAAGAAAATCCAGAGCTAGAGGATCCTCTACACTTTCCCTCCATCTATGGCTTCTTTGTACACTAGTACAGCACATTTGGGTGTGAACACCTGTGTTGATCTCATGGGTACAATCCAAAGAAAGTTAAGTGTGCCTATGTCCAGTTGAAACCAATGTCAGACCTTAAGAATATAACTATAGGCAGCCTTCTCCATCATGGTGGTCCGCAGATGTTTTGGATTACAACTCTCATCATCCCTGACCATTGCCCATCTTGACTGATGGGAGTTGTAGTCCAAAATTTCTGGAAGGCACCAGGTTGGGGAAGGTTGGATACATTTTGAAAATGCATGCTTGATGCATACATTTAGAAAAATATGCACAAAAATATGCACAGATTTTATGCAAAGAGAATAAAACAAAGCTCACAATCTGATGTGGAGTCAAGTCAGAACAAGCTTCAAGATGGAATTCAGAGGACTTCAGTGAACTCAGGTTTTGCTGGTTCACACATCCCTAGCTATGGGCTTTAGTCCCCTTTGATTGCAATGGGCTTTAAGTACAGCTAACCTCCTCAGGATCACACATTATGCTAAGAAGACTAATGCATATGACACCAGGTAATGAGAACTACTGCTTGGGAAGTGGTCTAGAGAAGAGACAACATCCATTCCTTGTCTGGATTACCACATGCTTCCAGCTCTGCAGTGTTGAGCAATGACCAGCTCTGGTTTATTAACTTCAGGAAATTTTCAACTTGAGGTTGGTATGACGTAAACATGATGTTAAAATCAACTCCTGATGCTGCTGGAGGCATCTTCTCTTGGCGCAGAGGCCATCACTGTGGTATGTTTCTATGTGGAAAGTGATGCTCCATGTTGCATTCCTAGCATGGAGGCTCACCAAGTCAGAACAGAAGTGACTGGAGTGCAGAAAAGGCATCAAGTGAACTGGCCTTTGGTTTGACCATTAGGTCAATTATTTCCCATGATGCCAAGCAACCGTGGGTGTTCAATCTGTTGATCAGCAGATGAGTCACACGTGAGTCAACTCTCTCACCAAAGCTGAATGTGACATTCCAACTGATGCACACTTCCTGATGCATACTTCCTGCCTCACAGGGACATTTTGGAAAGAACTCCCATTAGCGTAAGAAAGAAACAATCCATAAAAAAGAGGCCACCACACACTTTATGCACTGGGATAGAGAAAACATCTGCAGAGCATTTCCTTTTTGTCAACATTGCAAAGTCTGCAATTTTTCTATCACTATTAAGTAACAAAAAACAAAACAAAATCCAAAAAAAACCCCTTCAATCCTTTTGGGAAATCTTTGGCTGGCTGTTTCCATTAATAATTTTTGAGAAACTGCGGAGTCTTTCATTGACAAGGACTAATTCCCATAGAGTGATCCAACTCTGTGAAAATAGTTAATGAAAATATATCTGGCACTAGTTCCCAAAATGAAAAGGCTCTAATAACTACTGCACAACAAATGGGCATAATGAGGATAGCAAAAACAACCAGAATCTGTGGTGAACGAACAAATATGTGAAGTTCAGTTGCTCCATTGTGTTTGGTCCTTTTTGCTGCCTTTGGATAGCCAGGTCATAATATTGTGGTGATAGTAAAAGCTTCAATTGGAATAATTTCTTTGTCAGGGCCAAACTACATGTTCCTTTAAGCACACATAGTGGAACTATGCATACTTCTTTTATTTACTCTCCTGCAAATGTGCATGGCCCTTATTTGGATTGGGATCATGGTGCCTGGGGAGAGGATTGTTTAAGATTTCCCCACGCTTATTTTTGTCCTGAAATTTCACACCCCTCCCTATGGGGGTGGTTAAAAGAAAGAAAAAAGTATCCACTGGAACCAACAGCAGACCATGGGTTCACTCTGGATGGTTTAACTAGGGTGATTTAACTAGGGTGACTGTATGAAAAGGAGGACAGGGCTCCTGTATCTTTAACAGTTGCATGGGAAAGGGAATTTCAGCCAGTGTCATTTGTATGCATGCAACACCTGGTGAAATTCCCTCTTCATCATAACTGTTAAAGCTGTAGAAGCTCTGCCCTCTTGACCAGGTAAAAAAGATACAAATATAGCACAACCATGACAACCAAGTCGTGTATTTTCATTATTCACTCCATGCCTGCTGGTATTATCAATGATGGCTTGTAAGCCACCTCTGGGGCTTTATTTGGGCCAAAAGACAACCCATAATAAACAAAAAAAATGTTGTAATAAACCTGGTTGTTGTTTTACCAAAAGATCCAAAAACTCTCACAAGCCAAAGACATCAAGTCAAAGATGCACTGACATTCACACTCTCTTCCAGTTAGGGATGTCAGAGGTCTAGGGGTGAAGCTCACCGAACTTTAGTTAGCTCCCCACCCCACCCTGGACTGCTGCTCTCTTTCCTGCAAGCTGCCTGATTCAATCTGCATTCAGTCAGGCTAGCTTGCAGATTTCCATGTTTGTTGTTGTTGTTGTTGTTGTTGTTGTTGCTGCTGCTGCTGCTGCGTAAAAAGCTGGAATTTGTGCAAATTCTTTTTTACACAACAAAACAAAACAAAAACACAAATGGAAAGGTCCCCAGATTTTGGGAACAACACCCTCCACCAACTTGGCTCACAAATACAGTTCAGGTCCAAAATGGGCCAGATTTTCCGGTGATGAGCATCCCTACTTCCAGGTATGGAGAAGGCCATACCCACCCAGTCAGAGAACCTGGATCCTATTATTTTTGGCAGTGAAAAATGCTCCCTAATGACTAAGAATGCATATGATATACACATGTTCAAAAAATACATAGGAACTAAATAACATTCTTAAGAAATTCTTTCCATCATGATTGTAGCCACATGTCTGGACTGAATGGTAGCTTTGCTTTGCTTGGCTTGTTTTGGATTTATATTCCAAAATCCCTAGAAGCCACCACAATTAGCTTACATTGGTTTTAAATGATTTTGCACATTTATTTCAGCTTGTTTGTATGTTTTGGACATTTGTAGGGCATTGCTTTCCTAAATATCAACTTTCTGAAATGAAACCCATTGCTACATCTGAATTACAATGGTTATTATTATTATTATTAATTATTTTGAATTAGAACCATGCGTATCCTGCCTTCTACTCACACATATTTCCAAAGAGCCCCACAACAATAGATGATAACATAAAATAGCCCTTTCACTGAAGGCTCCTCCAAACATGACTGCCAGTTCTGGTATCATCCTCCACTCCAATAGACCCTTCATCAGCAATAGCCACCAGAAGAACATCAAATTACAGTTACAAGGTTGGTGGGCTCTTCCTACACTGGCTTGTAGAGCTAAGCCTACCCCTGAACTGCTCTTTCTTCTCTGGAATGGCTACAAACAGCAGAAACAGCTGGGCAGATGTAATGTCAACAGTACTCACCTCAGCCCAGCTGTTCCAGCCGCTGCTGCTGCTGCTTTGTTTTGCTTTCAAAATGGTAGATAGATCCAAAATAGTAGCCACATGAAGGATTTCAAGATTAGTTCTTTTTTGTCCTTTTAAAAGTATATATATATATATATATATATGGAATGATGTATTATTGTATTGTATTGCAAACCATCCTGTGATCATTTGTTGAAGGGCGGTATAAAGATCTTCTGAATGAATAAACAAGATCATGCTCACAACTGTTAATTAGGGTGACCATATGAAAAAGAGGACAGGGCTCCTGTATCTTTAACAGTTGCATAGAAAAGGGAATTTCAGAAGGGGTCATTTGTATGCATGCAGCATCTGGTGAAATTCCCTCTTCATCACAACAATTAAAGCTGTAGAAGCCCTGCTCTCTTTTGTATCTTGTCAAGAAGGCAGGGCTCCTGCAGCTTTAACTGTTGTGATGAAGAGGGGATCTCGCCAGGTGCTGCAGGCATACAAATGACACCTGCTGAAATTCCCTTTTCTATGCAACTGTTAAAGATACAGGAGCCCTATCCTACCCTACTATTCATCTACTGGCCAGAATGTAGATGATGTGTTATACCATCTAGCATGATCAAAGGAAGTTATTTGTGGACAAAGGATGTAGTCATGACTTGATAAAGGCCTGTCATCAAAGACTATAGCTGTGGGCAGATAACCTTTTGGAGCGAATCACCTTCCAAACAGAATTTGTAGTATTTCTGAGATAAATAGGAGTATTTGGGCCCAGGATTGCTATCTTTTGGATTGTTATTTGTCTCCATATGAGAGACAGCTGGTACCATTTCAAGCCATGATGCTTTTCACATTGCATGGATCACTCTTGATGGGACATCACCAGTTCATCATGACATAGTTGGGGCCAGCTGGAGCAATAATATTAATTTGAATGTGAACCTTTTAATGGCTGATTTCTACTTTACATTAGAGTATTTATTTTTATTTATTTTATTTAAAAACATGTTTATAGCACCACCTCACCATTTCTAGCATTGTGGCACTTTACAATAATACATAAAACAATTTTGATTAAGAACCCTCAACCCACATTAAAATTTAAACCACCCCTCCCTTAAACTCTTGTGAAAATAAGAACTCCTTACAAAGGCGTTAAAACAATTGACGGTGGGAGCCTGTCTAATCTCCAGAGGCAAATTGTTCCATAATCAGGGGCCAACCACTGAAAAAGCCCTGCCCCCCCCGCACATTCCAAATTGTAGTGGGGAACGATCAGGTCACCCTGCCCTTGAGAGTGGGTCTGCCAATGGTGGGTCACAGGAGTAAGGCGAGCACTCAAGTAACCAGGGCCCAAGCAGTGCAGGGCTTTAAACATAGTTAATAAAACCTTGTAGCACACCCTAGCAGCCACCAGCAGCCAGTGGAGCTCTTGAAACACCAAAGTGATAGAGGACCACTTTGGAATCCCCTTGACCAACCTGGCTGCCGCATTTTGTACAGCCCTATATACAGCAAGTTGCAATAGTCAAGCCTGGAAGTGACCAGGGCATGAACTGAGATAGTAAGATCAGCCTCTGACAGGGGTGAACTTGGCAGAGCATATGTAATTGGTAAAAACAGCTCCGGACAACAGCCCCCACTTGTGATGACATAGTTAGGGACTGGTCAAGAATGACACCCAGGTCTCACGCCTCAGTCACAATCCTTGGTCAGATTCCTGAAAATGAAACATCTGCATGCTCCTGCATTGAACCTGCCAGCAGCTGACCTCGACCAACAACCATCAACTCAGTCTTGTCCGGATTAAACTTCAACTTGCTTCTGGACATCCAATTACAAATCTCAGCTAGGCACAGAGACAAGACAGCAACTGCCCCACAGAGGTCTGAGCCCACCGAGATGTAAAGCTGGGTATCATCGGCATACATATGGTACCTCAGCCTGTGGGCTTTAATTAACTCTGCCAGCAGCCTCACATACACATTGAACATGAAAGGTGAGAGGATATAACCCTGTGGAACCCCACAGGGGAGGGCTGTGGGGGCAGATGAACAAGTGCCATGGTAACCAACTGAGCCCTTCCATCCAGGTAGGACTGGAACCAGGCAAGAGCCAGGCCCTCCAGTCCCACCTGGGTCTTCAACCATCTAATCAACAATTCATGGTCCACTGTGTCGAAGGCAGCTGAGAGATCCAATAACAGTAAGCTGGACAGATGGTCTTTGTCCATCGCTAAAAGAAGATCATCACAGACCACAGCAAGGGCAGTCTCTGTGCTGTGACCTGGCCTGAAGCCAGATTGAAAAAGATCTAGAAAATCTGAGTCATGGAGGAACCGTTGGACCTGCTCCAGTACCACTTTCTCCACCACCTTACCAAGAAAAGGAAGGTTGGAGACTGGTCAGTAGTTTGCTGGCAGTGATGGATCAAGAATTGGTTTTTTAAGGAGTGGCCACACACTAGCCAATTTTAGGCAGGTGGGCACCCTAGCCTCCATCAGGGATGCATTCACCACTGCCGTTAGAAGTGGACCCAACACTGACCAAGTAGGGCGGATCAACCAAGTTGGACATGGGTCCAGTCCACAGGTAGTAAACTGGAGCTGACCGAAAATCCTCTCCAAAGTTCCATTATATGCTTTCCTTTCTTTGATTCCATTTCTGTCAGAAAGCCGATCTACACACTTGGTTTTTAACGTTTTATAAGGGTTACGAAAACCCTTTGGGTCACATGACGCACTCCCTTGAATGTTGTATACCCGAGGTTTTTTAAAACTCATTTCAGCTATATACAACGGTTTCACTTTTAATAAATCGTTTTAAGTAAAATAATGTGTCCTTCCTTACTGTTTGTGATTCATGGGGGCAGTGCTTCATTCACCGGTGCCCAAATGCTTAGCAGTTGATTGGTGGGGAAGAAAGAGGGACTAAGGAGGAAGTGGGTGAGTGAACTACAACACCCACAATTCTTAGCCCTATACTCACTGAACGCTAGGGAATGACAGGGGAACTAAGGAGGAAGTGGGTGACTGAACTACAACGCCCACAATGCCTTGCCCTAAACTCATTATAAAAATGAAACAGAAAGAGATGGGGCAGAAGAGTGTGTGACTGTACACACCGCTTTGAAGACTGAAGATTTTTTCTCCTGTAATGTGAGTACTCAGTAATGTGGCCTAAGACGTTTTAGAACACACCTATTTGGAACGTTTTAAAATACTATTTAAAATGTTCCAAGGGACTGTGTAGATAGGCTCTAAGTTTCATTTTTAATAATTCCATTTGCTTTAATAATAGCAGCAACAATATTATCTAAAGTCTGAGGAGCAGGAATTTTACATTCTCCCTCCAGCTATCATCAGTCACCCTTGCTATCAGGAACACCCAAGACCTGTAGATTGTCAAGTGAGAAGATGCCCCAGCATTAGGAACAAACATATATGATGCTTCAGGGCACAAGGAGGGTTATTCTCTTCAATGGTCTCCATAGAACCATCAAAGAGTAGCAGTGGTAAGAACAGACATTTTACATCAGCATTCCCCAGACACCGCCACCTTAAAAAATAAAAGTTTGCTTATTTAGGATATACAACTTTTCCTTTTTGACCCTGATCAGATGATACACTAAGCCACAGTGATTAAGCATTTTGAGCTAAACATTATAGCTTAGCATGTCATATGAACCATTCCTAACCATGGTGGCTACATAACCATGGTTTAAGCATGGTCACTAACCATTTGCTGCAAAAGGGTTAGTGGCCTAACCATAGCTTAGCATGTTGCCTGAACACGTCCAATGTCATCCACCTTAGGTCCTGTTGTCAGGCAGAAAGGCAGGATACAATTATTGTATATGAACAAACAAAGAAGGCCATTCTTTTTAAAGTCAGGGGTGCAAAAGGACCAGCCCATGGTCCAAATGTGGCCCACCAACCTATCTCTGTACACTAGCCTGTGTAACAATGAAAATCCCATGTGTGAAAATGCTCTGTGCTGCCAGAGATACTATTGCTGGCTGTAGCACTGCACAGGGGCAGGACAAACAGATTTGTTGCATAGAAGTTTTTGTGCAAATGCTGTGTAGATCTGTATACTGGGCTATAACCCATATCTACACTGGTTTCCTAAGGATTGTAATAAATGGTGACCACATCACTAAAATAATTATTTAGATAATTTATGTAATGGATGACCCATCATAATTTATGCCTGAACAAGTATGATGATCTATTTCACGATGCAGCTAAAAACCCATGGCCTTTTGTATTTTGCACAGCTTGAGAAATACACACTGTATACTAAATGGAACACCAGTGGCCTACATTATATGAAGCTTAAGGCACTGAGAAGGGATTAAGGAGGAGGAGGAGGAGGAGGAGGAGGAGGAGGAGGAGGAGGATAGCACAAGTCGTTCTTCTTCATTTTCAGAGGGCTTTGACCTGCTTTGGCTGCAGCAGATGTTCCTTTGAGCTTCGTCATGCAAGCATCAGAGAAAATTATGTTTCCCAGTAAATATGACAGGCAAGGAACATAAACAGAAGTTACGTGAACCAGCAAAGAATGTTGGAAAAGTGCAAGGGGAAGAGTAAGTACAGAATTGGAAGATTCAAGAAAGGGGAGGGAACCAGAGAGTGAGCCAGAGATAAAGTTATCTTGAGAAAAAGTGAGATCTTTGACTCCCACAAATACTATTAGGGCACAATCCTATGAAGATAGTTGGAAGCTACCAAATTTGCAGGCTGCTGAGAATCCACACAGGGCAGCTGCAGCATGGAGGCAATCTCCAGCCGCCCTAATTTTAGCTAGATTTCGCCCATCTAGCAGAGGGTTCAGGGAAGGGGAAGGGAGGAGGCTGGGGAAGGCAGGGGATAGCTCATAACCCCACATTCTGAGGCCTTATCCACACCAGCCATTTATCTCAGTATAATATCAAGGTCATCCCTACCAGGCCACATGACACACAGCTGATCCAGCAGCGATCTAGGGATGACCCCTCAGGTTTCCCAGGATATCAATGACAGCTTTTGTCCCAGTTTTTCCCCTGCTCTCGCAAAACTCCTGAGGTGTGTGGCTGGTGTGCCCTCCCTTCACGAAGCTGTTGCTGTTCCTTGCTAGTAGTGGGGCTTAGCGAACAGGCAACCAGCTGGGTGGAACAAGCCCATGGGTATCGGGCTGAAGGCCCCAAGACACATTCTGGATGGGTCTTCGGGTCTTTCCGCGCCGAGTGTGTGTGTGTGTTTTAAAAATCTCATCTTCACACAGGATTGCAACTCTGCTCTTGCGTAAGAGTCAGGAGTCATAAAAACTTGTTTTGCCCCAGAACGGCTATCCTCAAATTGCGGGCAAACTCACCGGCGTGTGCCCCATGAGGGACGATCGCTGAAACAGAAAAGGTTGCGATCATCTCTCCCCCCCCCTCTTGAAAGGGCTCTAGGTGTAGATGAGCCCCCAGTCTCCTCCCCTACCCACACATGCTTCCTTTCCCCATATCTGTGCTCCATTTTCTGAGCGCAGAGAGGCAGCCAGCATGATTTTCCCTGCGCTTGCTATGAACAGAAGCTGGGCAGGATCTACTCTGCTGTTTTAAAGCGCTTTAAACGCTTTATAAGAGTAGTGACAACTGTTTTGGAGTGTGTCCTGGGCCCCAACAGTTGTCAGTACTGTTATAAACTGCTTTAAAGTGCTTTATAACAGTAGTGACAACTGTTGGGGCCCAGGGCACACTCCAAAACAGTTGTCACTACCGTTATAAAGTGCTTTAAAGCGCTCTAAAACTGCAGTGTAGGTCCGCCAGGAGGAGGAGGAGGGATCACAGTTTCCTGGCTCCCAGTTCAAAGCCTTGTCTTCAGCTATTGGGTGGTATAGAAATGCAATAAATAAATAAATAGATATGAGCTCAGAGCCAGGAAACTGAAAAATCCTCTGTCCCCCAGACTCTGGCCAGATCCATACCAAGCAGGATGTAGCATTATGAAAATGGTATAAAAGCAGTATATAAGAGTATATGTTGTATGGTTTTGCTGTTTTAATTTTTGTATATTGTTTTTAATTGTTTTTAATCCTATGTAAACTGTCCAGAGAGCTTCGGCTATGGGGCGGTATACAAATGTAATAAATAAATAAATAAATAAATAGCGGTATTAAAGTGCAGTGACAACTATTGGGGCCCATTGACACATACCATATACCACTTTCATAATGCTACATCCTGCTTGGTGCGGATCTGGCCTAGAGATGTGAAGGCCCCCCAAAAATGGAAACATTCGGGGAAACCCCGTTTTCCCCCCTTTTTTCCCCCCAAAAATCATTTTTTTCCCGGGCCTTCACATCTCTAATCTGGCCTCTGTCTAGGGAATATAGGATGGCTCCCTCAATTACAACTACAATTGCCTTAAATCTCTGACCATTGGCTTGCTGTCTGGGGCTGATAGAAGTTGTGCTCCAAAACATCTGGAGGGCTTCAGGTCACCTACCCCTGACCTAACACATGTTCATCTGATTTAATTTATCTATCTTAGCCAACGGTGTTGTACCTCTTTCAGTCCAAGAACCAAATTCTGTTACGGAGAGGCTCCACATTTCAACAGCATTCCATGGCTCAATGTCAATCCATACTCAACATTTGAGTATGGGTTATCGTGTTGTTTGAACTCAGCCAGTGTCTTGTTGAAATGGAACTTACTATGGAATCATTGGTGGCACCCAGGCAAAACAGAGGGGGATTAGAGCTTCAAGCAAACACTCCATTCTCTGAGATCCTTCCATCTTTCATGTCGTAAGATTTAAGAGAGAAAATTCAGTTATTCAAGTAATATCAGTAATGCATGAATAAGTTCCCTTGGCGAAATGCGTTCGAAGCAGGAAGCAGGAGATCTGCAAACATCACATTTGGGATTTTTGTTATTACTGTTCTTCAAAATGCATCACAGACAAATGAAAAATATGCTGTCAATTTAAGAAGTGCAGACTTAGAAGAAGTTATCAGCAATAAAACTGGCCAGTAAAGTGAAGTATATGCAGTCATTGTTCCTCATGATTTAGCACAGTGATGCAGTTAAGTAATTTTAGACTCTGTGCTTAATAGTCTTACAGGTTCCCTCCTTTTAGAGATAATGTGTATTATTTCTCTTACTTCATAATGTGGGTGGTAAGCCAGCCCTGCTGCATTTGAAGCCCCTCCTGCTCATTCAGCTGAGGGGCCCTAGATTTCTGCCCCAAAGTCCTGCCCTGACAGCACCACTGGATTTAAATTTTGTCCAGAAACCTATTATCTGGCTGACTTCCTATGAAGGAGTGAGTATGACCCACGTAACCCTTGGATTTTATGAACACTATAATATATTATTGCTTCCTGGATACTGAATAATTGCATTTAATCACATGAACTTTCTTGTGCTTCTATTCACTGTATTACCACCTTATGGAAATGGTTGCAGGGTTCAACTCATGGTGGTTAGAGCACTATTGATACTGTCTTTTGTCCTAGACTGAGAATCTATGGAATCCTGGTTCATGAGTCATGAATAGGCTGCCCACAGTTGATTTTGCGTAGGCTCTATAATAGCACGATGATCAGAAGGTGTGTAGTGTTTTGAAAGTCACCGGCTGCTCTGGAAACAGATAAAGCCCCAGAAGCAGATTAATGCTCTCAACCCCCCCCCCCAATGTTTAATAGCAATAGAAACTGCAAATTGTCACAACACGTTATATCACTGAAACTATAACAGCAAGAGATGTGTGGCCCAGATGTGTTATCTTTCCTCAGGCTACACCTGTTTTCCTACTAAGCAGCAAGTGTACAGATTAGCCATGCTGCATTTTCCAGCGGAATTGTCTAACTATGGTGAAGTTTATGGAACTCTTGGGTTCCCTGTTTGTAACAGGAAATAGTTTGAATGGGGTATAACTGTCCTCTGCTGCACTTTAATCCTACCAGTCTTAATGTTTTCATTTAAGTCCTCTGACATTTAAGTATTTCTATTACCCATTATGTATGAGCCAAGGAACTCACTGGGGTGGATAGTCAAAGAGTCATTTCTCACAGTGATCTAATAGTCTGGTTGCAAATCCGCCTCCCACTGATATGTAAATTTTGAACTAAATACAGCCAGTTAAATTTACAGCTAGGTCATTAATCCTGTTGCTTCCTTGGACACACTTTTGTCAACAACAAATATACGACCTCTCCTGCTGCTGAAATTAGAGCCAGAGTCTACTTGTTTCAGAGTTAAAGGAGTCTTACTGAATTCCAAAGATAAACCCATGGGATTTTGATGAGGCTACTGTTTATGACAAAGTGGAAGTTTCAAGAATTTTGTTCCAGACAATGGGAGCACACCCAGAAAAAAGGAACAGTTACTCTTGTGCCCCAAGAATGTGCCAATTGATTTAAGGGATCCACTTTGGTTCATTTTGATACTGTTATTTCATTTTATTAACTCAGTCAGTGGTGGAAGATAGGGCCATAGCTCCATTATAGGGTAGATGTTTTGGATACAGAAAGTCCCAGATTTGGTCCCCAGCATATCCAGCTGAAAGGACCTCTGGTAGCTGGGAAGGATCTCTGCTGGAGATCATGTTATTATCAATAATTTACACAGCACTTTAGAGCAGTATTTTTTCTTCAAAATGTCTATCTTCAAAGAAGCCTTCTCACCAGGTTAAAAAAAGAGGAAATGCATCATCACAAAAGAGAACGAAAGAAGACACAGATGTACATAAAATTTGTATACGCTAATTTATACATATAGGTGCAAATGTGGAAATAAGGTGAAGAATGTATCAACGCAGTCTGCTCAGAATTGGACTGGGACTCAGGAAATCCAGGTTCTGAAACTCACTGGGTGACTTTGGGACAGTCACTGACTGTCAGCCTACTTCACAGGATTGTTTGGGGGATAAAATAGAGAGGAGGGGGATCCTGTAAGCTATCTTGGATTCCTTGCAAGAGAAAAAAGGGCAGGATATAAATGTAAAAATAAATAAAAAATAAACTAAATTTTAAAATATTGATGAGCTAGGCTGACCATCTGAAAAGGAGGACAGGGCTCATATAACTTTAACAGTTGTAGAGAAAAGGGAATTTCAGCCAGTGTCATTTGTATGCAATTAGTTCCTGGTGATATTCCCTCTTCATCACAACAATTAAAGTTGCAGAGCCCTGCCTTCTTTTGTATATGGTCACTCTAGTATAGTGCCTGCACCTTTAACAGTTGTGATGAAGAGGGAATTTCACCAGGAACTAATTGCATACAAATGACACCTGCTGAAATTCCCTTTTCTCTACAACTGTTAAAGTTATATGAGCCCTGTCCTCCTTTTCAGATGGTCAGCCTAGATGAGCAACCTCAAGGCCCATGAACAATGGAAGGTTACAATTTTAGGGCAATTTGGGTTAGAAAAGAGGCAAATAAAAGTGGCCATGATAGAGGTGTATAGAATTATGCCTGGTGTGGAGAAAGTGAAGAGAAATAGTTTTTCCTCTCTCTCATAATATTAGAACATGGAATCGTCCAATGACGCTTAATGGCGGGAGCTTCTGGACAGACAAAAGGAAGTACTACTTCACCCAGCACATAGTTAAACTATGGAATTCCCTAGCACAACTTGTGGTAAAGATATGTAATGGTACAAATTGTGCTTGCTTAGAAGATACAAAAGGGTCAACTCACAGCACGAGTCATTTAGCAGGACAATAAGGTAAGATGCACCATAAAACAGTGCAGGACAAGTGGGGCATCTTTGCTGGTTCCAGACATTCCATCCTCTCCATCTGGATTTAGGCTTGAAAGACCCAGAAAAAGTGTAGGGGCATGGAGACTAAGTTGTAAGCAAGCAAAATTTGTGACATAGCACAATGTCATCACTGATCATGGGGCACGTCAGATAAGGCAACTGCGTAAACTTCCCATTTCCTGGCTTTGTGGCCCCTCAGCCAACATGAGATATCCTTAACTCTGGTCTCAAACCTGAAGGGTTTTCAATCATTGAACTGATTGAACTCAGGCAAGTGCTGTGCTGAAAATTTCTCCCATGAGATTTTCAGCCATTCTCATTCAATTTGATAGAAAAGAAGTTGCTTTCAAAAAGAAATTCCAAGGAGAAGAAATTTCAGAGACATTCTCATGGCTTTTGTTCAGGATCCTTGTGCTTACCTTGCTTATGAGATGACTGAGGAGTATGTGTGAATGTCCTGTCTTTCATTGTACAGTCATCTCTCTGACAGCCTATAGCCTCTATGGCTTCCCACCCAGGGGAAGATATCATAACTTTATTCCTGCCGTTGACCCTTTTCAGATCAGGATGTTCAGGCAGCCTGAGAGACTGTAGAGCTATGGTGAGATGTGAAATTGAAAGAAATATTTACACAGTACCCTCAGCTACCTTACAGTGATTAGGTAAGGTCAAAAACAACAACACACATTCAAAACAAATTATAAAATGCCCTGAGAATGAGGCAGAAAAATGGAAGTACCTTTCATGGGGAGAGGTGGACTTTCAGAAAATTCCTGACATTTTTCTTTTCTTACCTCCTAGAAATAAAAGGACGCATTTCGGATCCCCACCCCCCACATTTTCTTCACCATTGTATTTTTTTGGTGGCTGCATTCCTTCTCCACAATGCCCTGGAGTGATGCCAAGTATATCAGGCATTCTGGAGGATGCCAAATGGGGGCCAGGCTGCCCATACAGTTGAAGCTGTTGCCACTTGGAGTGGCAGTGCAAACATACTCACACACAGCTTCTTTCTTTCTTAGGAAAAGAAAGAAGCTGTTCTACCATCCTTGCCAATGGTGATGCCTACCTGTGAGAAATTGTTGGAGAATTTATCCTCCCCCCCCATGAGAAATAATTGTTCCCCCAATTACTCTACCCACAAATAGGTAGGGAAATTTTGAGAGGCCACTTGTGCTCAGCTCTAACTCAGGTCAGGACAGTAGCAAGTCTTGAGGGAGATAGTTTTGCAGTTGCGGGCAGACAACCACTGAGAACACCTCTGTGTGTGACCTTTTTGTCCAAATTTGATTAACAGTGTTCATAGTCAAGAAGCTATGGCCAACTGAATTCTGAAGTTACCATGGGACATAGGTGGATTCTGAGATAAGTGGGAATTTGATAGTGACTTAAAATTTGTAGTAGAGGAAGCTCTCCTGAGGGAAGAGTAGAACAAGCGTCAAGGTGTACAGGCAAATTCAATAATTTCTCCTATCATTTCTTGGAGAAAGGGGAAAAAATAGAAGTCCTAGAGCAGCATGATTCATACTCATCATATTGCATGAGCTAATATAAATCGAAGATCAATTCTCAGTGCATGAATATTTTACGGACCACTAAGTAGAGTCCTATTAAGAAATTAATGCAGCCTTGTAACTCTTCCCTTCTCCCGTAATTCCTTTCTGCCTCCAAGCAACTGGGTGACACACAGGGGAAATATAAATTGCCAGAGACTGCAAACAGCGGATATATCAGCAGCATACTGAAACGTTAACTTTTATAGGCTGTAAAATTGGTTATTGTTCTTTTATGGAATGATAGTATTAAAGACTGCCCCAGTTCTTCAGAATAGTCTAGTACATGAAATAATAAAATGTACTGTATTGAGAAAATACCCTCGTTGCTTAAAAAGCACAGATCTTTTCTCACACTTAGGAGAGAAACAGATTGCTTCCCTCTTAATCACCTATAATGCATATACTGAAAGAAGAAATGCCCCATCGTCCACCATGTGTGCAATACTATACAGTGGTGACTAAGAGCATCATCACAGGGGGGGGAATCATGTTTCCTTACTGTCACTTCTCCGCACTTCCTCATTCTTCCTGGAGGGGAAAGAGGAAGTAAATAAAGACCACACAGCAGGAGACTGCGGTACATTCCATTAAAAAAAAAAGTTAGAATAAAAGGGCTTGATTTGTTATGGAAAAATGAGTGGAAGGAGCGGGAAGCATGTGGGAGGTGGACATCGTCATCTAAGGGATGCGCGCACATCGGTAAGTGGACAGTAGCAAGCATGGGATAAATCTGGTTATATCCAGATTCTGTTGTCAAATCCTTCATTTGATTATGTGCAAACAAAGCAATTAGTTCTCCAGAAGGCATGGGAAGGAAGTTTCAATCAAAGGTTGGATAAGTGTCTGGAACTGATTTATTAGATTGATTGATTGATTGATTTCATTTCTATACTTCCCAATAGTCAAAACTCTCTGAGCAGTTCACAAAAATTAAAACCATAAGGTGCAGCATAAAATATAAAATATGGAAGCTTAAAAACACAATATAAAAGTACAACCAGAATAAAACTGAGCAGCAATGCAGAGATTTAAAATACAGATGTAAAATACAGATGTAAACAGCAGAGCTAAAAGACATGGGCAGGATTTACACTACTGCTTTAAAACGGTTTATAATGGTAATGACAACTGTTGGGTCACACTCCATATACAGTTTTAAACCATTTTCAAAGTGGTATATCCTGGTTGGTGTAGATCTGGCCTAAAATGCTAATATACTGGGAAAATAAAAAGGCCTTCACCTGGCACTGGAAGGAGTACAGTGTAGATGTCAGGTGAACCTCTCTAGGGTGCTCATTCCACACCAGGGGTGCCACAGCAGAAAAGGCCTTCCTCCTAGTAGCCACCCGCCTCACTTCCTTTGGCAGGAGCTCATGAAGAAGGACCCCTGAAGATGATCTTAGGGCCCGAGCAGGTAGATACAGTTTTTGGCAATCCTGAAGAGGAAAAGAGTTTCACAACTGGAGAACAATCTCTGAGTTTGTTGCTCAAACCTGTCAGCAATGCAGTACAGAGGACACTCAAGTGTTCCCTGAGAAACCTCACACAACTGAGCTTTCATATACGGCCCTTTTCTGGTATTCATTTGCAAAAGGAGCTGGGTAGGGGGCATACTTGCTGCCTCCCTCCTTCCCACTGTCCACCATTGGGGAGAGGTCTGAAATGGGGAGCCTCCTCTACGCATTATGTGTACAGACTTCCAGTAGGACCACATGATGATGTTCTAAATCACACAAGGTCCTCTGAGTGTAGAGCAGGCTTCCCCCATCAGACCTTCTGCACCAACACATGGACCATGATGGAACAGGGCCGACAAAGAAGCCAATGGACACAGCCCCACTCCCTCCCCTTCACGGGACTGAAAGTGATCATTTCGTTATTTCTTTCTTCCTCATGGCTGTACAGGGAGCGTCATCAGGCAAGCATTTTATCTAGGGTGGCCATATGGAAAGGAGGACTGGGCTTCTGTATCTTTAACAGTTGAACAGAAAAGGGAATTTCAGCAGTTGTTATTTGAATGCATACAGCACCTGATGAAATTCCCTCTTCATCACAACAGTTAAAGCTGTAGGAGCTATACTAGAGTGACCATACAAAAGAGGGCAGGGCTCCTGCAGCTTTAACCGCTGTGATGGAATTTCACCAGGTGCTGCATGCGTTACTGTTAAAGATACAGGATCCCTGTCCTCCTTTCCATATGGCCACCCTATTTTATTGCACACTCGTTACTGGCCACTCAAGGCTTTTGATGACGATGTCCACCGACGGTGCATCTCCTGCTCCTTCTGGTTTTCTTTCCACAATAAATAAGACCCCAGTAAATCTGATTTTATTTTATTTTATTTTTCGGGAAGCAAAATATCCCACCATTTCCAGGAAAAGCAGCGTGAACAAAATGGCCACTGAATGGGCCATGTGATCATTGTTTACTTCCTCTTGCTTTCCCATGTGAAGGAAGGGGAAGTATCATGGGATAGAAGTGGAGGGAAAAGTGATGGTAAGGAAATACGATCTCCCCCCCCCCCATCTGATGAGACTCAGGGACTCAACTACTTTTGTTTTGCTCAGCCTGGGATATGTAATTGTGTGACTTTTAGAAAAAGTGGGGAACACTTGAGTAGTACCAAAATTTCTGTTTTAAACTTTTAAAGTTTAATGCGGAGGGGGGGCAGAGAAATGGTGCTTGGGCACTGTCCACATTTATCTGCACCATCTACTTGAAGCATCCCAACAGAAACAATTGTAAACTTTTGCAGCATCTTCTGCTGTTCATTTGAAAAGCAAACTACAACTAGACAGCAGCGAGCCCAAAACTGAAAGGGTCAACAGTCAACTACTAACCATCAATAAATGTAAGCAGTTGAAACCTGTGAAGTGGATTTAATGTGCTTGGGGCCTGTTTATCTTTGCTGTTTCTTTAGCTATATCAATTCTGAGCCTACCCAACTGGCCACAGATGTTTTCAGTGAGCACATTTCCCTCAGGCGTATTGGCACTACTGACCAAAGCATTTAAAACCAAACATAACTTTATTTTTAATGTTCGGATAAAGGCCATCTTGTCAGGCATTTATTCATTAAAAGTTTCATCCTGCTGACCTGTTCCTCAGAGGAACTTCTCTTCACATACACCACATGGGCTTTTCAAACTCCCTTGTGGCCTATTCTGAGTGCTCGGACGTCCATTTTGCTTTGTAGCTTAGGGCCAAACCAAACATTTCATAAAGGCTCACTTGCCTGTTTAGCTCTATAGCAGGGGTGAGAGAGAGCCTACTTTATATTAGGGCTGGGCAATTTGTGGCTCTTCAGATGTTTGAGCCTGCAACTTTCATCAGCCCCAGCTAGCATAGCTAATAGTGAGGCATGACAAGAGTTGCAGGCCGAGGCATTTGGAGGGCCACCAATGGGCTACCCCAGTTTTATGTCTTGGGGTGCCTCTACAAGAGAGGTTTAATGCTCTTTGAAGTCTCATTAAAAAATTTACCTCTACACCAGCAGAGCGCAAATGGGGCGTAGAGGCGCGTTATCTCCCCGATTGTGCGCGTTATCGAATGCGCGTTAAATAGCGAGTTTTTTTTGGTCTGTCCATTAAAGCGCATTTTGATGGGAGGGGGCTGCTGCTCCAGCGAGCGGAAAGAAAAGGCTGGTGCCCGCGGAGGTGGCTCCTCCTCCTCCCTCTATTGTCAGATCTCACCCCCTTCTCCGCCTTTGGTCGTGTCAGTTTCGTGTCAATTTCAGGCAAAGCCGGGTGCCTCTAGCCAACTGCTCTGTCTGCTTTCCCCTGTTCTCTCTCCCCTCCATTCCCCTTGACTGCCAAGAAGCAGCTTCGGATACAGACCCACCCCCAGCTCCTGGCTTTGCTTCCTCCCTCCCTGCTCGCTTTTTGGGGTGGGGTTAAAGCGCCGCTTCAGCGTGCTCTTATTTGGAGCCCAGAATCCCTTCTCTTTTCATAGGCTGCCTCTACAAGAGAGGTTTAAAGCTCTTTCAAGGCGCTTAAAAAAATTTACCTCTACAAGAACGGAGCGCAAATCGGGCGTAGAGGCGCGTTATCTCTCCGATTATGCACATTATCGAATGCGCGTTAAATCGCGAGTTTTATTTTGCTCCGGCCGTTAAAGCGCATTTTGATTATGTGAATAAGCGTTTATGCGCATTAACTACTTGGAAAGCGCATTTTGGTCATCCGTTAATGTGCTTCACCACCTCTCGTCGCCTCTCGTGCAGAGGTATTAGGTGTAAATGCGCTTCAACGATTATGCGCATAATCGCCTAACCGAGCGCAAAAGCGAATCCTTGTAGAGGGGACCATACAAAGCCTAGTCCCGCACTTCGACGGAGCAGTAATTAAAGGTTGGGTTTCTGAACTGGTGCAGAGTGCCTTTCCGGTGATGGGAGGGGGCTGCTGCTCCGGCGAGCAGAAGGGACAGTTTGGCAGCTCGAGCCCGCCGCGACTCGCGAGGAGCAGTGGCGGGGAGGGAAGGGGAGGGAAGCGCCTTTTGTCGCCGCCTCTCGTGCAGAGGTATTAGGCGTAAAGGCGCTTCAGCAATAGTGCGCATAATCTCCTAACCGGGCGCAAAAGCGAATCCTTGTGGAGGGGACCAAAGTGAACACATGGGGGAGGGGAATGAACCCCAACTACCTCCCCCACTTATTTTGCCACAGTGGGATGCTTTCTCCCAGCCTCACTCACTTCCAGTATTATTAAACATGTACATGGCCATTATCACACGTGCAGTTTTAAGCACACTCACTGTGACTTTGATCCACTTCTTCAGTGCGGGACTTGCATGATGTCGTCCCCCTTGCGCTGTTCTCGTGCCCTGAGTGCTCTGTTTTTAGTTTCTGTTTCGATTTAACCTTGAACGGGCAAAGTCCGTTTCAGGCAAGTTCAGGTATCGGAGCAAAACCGACCACGTGTGATTCAAAATGCTAGATTCACACAGGAAATGGAGGGGGAACCCACAGAAGCAATCTGAGGGGGAAACGGTATGTGTGATAAAGGCCCACATCTGGTTTGGACCTAAAACATACTCCAGCCTTCCACAACTTGGTCCCCTATGACTGTGTTTGGACTGTAACTCCTACACCACCCTAGCCAGCATGGTCATTGCTCAATAGACAGCCAGTATGGCAATGAAGGATCAACATTAGCCATGTTGACTGGGGATGATGGGAGTTGTAGTCCAACATATCTGGAATGTGCCAGGTTGGTCCAAACTCATAGTCTGTTCAATATTCCTAGAAATATGAATGAACATTGCCCCAATGAACCCCTTTATCATGCCCAATGGCTGGGAATAATAGGAGTTGCTGTCCAACACATCTAGAGGGCACCAGGCTGGGAAAGGCTGCTTTTGGGCAAAGCAACACATCAACTATATTGGCAAGGATCCAAAGAGACAGCCCTGTGTGCTGGGATTTCCTCCCTGTAGTGTCGAACTGCAGTTTCTTAACCTGCATCACAGATTCTCCCCTGAAATTCTGGCTGTGTCATTTCAGGCAGCATGGAAGAGGAAGAGAAGGTGGGGGAGGAAAGCGGGCTATTGACAAAATTCCTGACCTGACCTCTTAAAGAAAGAGTCCATTAATTTGCTTCCAAAGCACATTATTAAAGGGAAAGAGGCCCTCACAATATAGAAACCCAAAGACAGTGGGACATTCTAGCTGAATCTTCTTCTTTTCTATGGCAAGTGGCTGTGGGCATGGCAAACAGCAGATGTAGCCCCTAATTAGTGTTAATTGCTGCTGTCTAGACAGACGCAGTGTGAAGGCTAAACTATTACCTTTGTTTACAAGTTTGAAATCACCTAAATTCTCCACTAGCATTTGTAAGACACCCTGGTTGTGATCCTCCATTGCTCCGAAAATAATGTTTAAAGCATGTATTCAGTATTTGATATGAATCAAAATATGAGGAATTCAACCCAACTTTGAACTGGTGTATCTGTAAACTGACAAAGGAAAGCACAAAGAAAATCAGACAAAATTTATCTAAGAGCATTACAAGCCCAACCAAAGCCTCAAGAGACCTACTAAATTGATGGGGCCCAGACACTGCATTCTTGTAAGCTTCTTATTAGGGTGTATTAAGGAAGTAATTTGCAGTCTGTTCCTGTGCATATTTACTTAGGAGCAAGTCCTGCTTTGCTCAATGAGGCCTGCTCTCAAGGAGTACCTCTTCACAGCTCATTTGGGTTGCCTTTACTTCGTTCTGACGTCATTTTGTACACACAAGTGGGGCGCAAATCAGACGTGTATGCGACTTATAGCCTCCGTTAACGCGTGTTTCCAAGGTGTCGATTAAATGTGATGTTTGTTCGCATTTTGGTTGTGTAACCCTCCACTGCCCATTCGAAGTAATGCTAATCATGGGCTTAGTTTGGTGGGCAAGGCTTGTGATGTCATGAGTGAATGCCTGCCCCTTCTCTGGCAACCCCTCCCAAGTTGTGGACAAGGTGGGAGGGGATTGACTCAATGCTTGCTTTGTCATTTCCTGTCTCCTCCCTCCTACTTCCTCCTCCTCCTCCTTCTTCTTCTTCTTCTTCTTCTTCTTCTTCTTCTTCTTCTTCTTCTTCTTCCCTTGGCTGGACTGTTCAGTAATGGCTGACCTTAAGTTACCGGTACTTAAAGTAAAGTGTCTTTTAAATCCCCACTGGAATCTTTCTTTCGTCGAGCTGAGTGGCTACTCACATGGAGCTGGTTCTACAGGAAGCAAGGGGGGTGGAATAAGGATGTGAGTTGCTCATTTTGAGTATAATTTGAGGTCTGCTAAGGCTTCCCTCCCCCCCACACCTCTCCCTTGCTGGGATCGTGGCTGGAAAAAGGCAGGGAAACTTGTCTCCGTGCAGTGAAAGAAAGTTCCTACCATTGAGCTGTCATCGTGCGCGCTGTTATTTGGGAGTAAGGCGCATTGAGTTACCTCCCCCCTTCTGTCATTGCTTTACCAGGAAGGGGTGTGTGTGTGTGAGTGTGTGTTTGTGTGTATCACACCAAAATGACCATTTAGTACTGAGAAACCACTGCAATATCTTTATTCTAGAAATGGTTACATGTGGGCACAAGCCCATTGCAAAGCATGGGCAGAGTAATCCAAAAGACACACCGCAGTGGGGGGCAAGACAGGGGCTTAAAGGCAAATGGCAACAGTCGCATGGGAAGGAATGTCAGTCCACAGACGCCACGTCACAGCCGCTGCTCACCCGTTTGGGGGGGGGCCTGCCCGGTCATTCTAATGGCATTGCTGGTTGGCGGATGGGTACAGGACGGTGGGCATGCCACACTATACACTTGAGTCTCCTCATTCGACGCTGAAGGACATGCAATAAGTGTACCATACCATGGAGGCGCAGCTGCAACTGATCCTTCTGTCTCTTGAGTACAGCTAGGCGGAATAACAGCAGCCACACTGTATGGGGAAGAGGGGACAGGGGAAGAGGGGACAAAGAGTCATCAGTGCCAGCCAGGGGTTTTGGGGGGGCAGCGCCCAGCCATCCCACACTCCCGCCTGCCCAGTCACCCACCCCTGCGATGCAGAGACCTGCTGGGATGGCGAGGTTGCCCTCTAGCCTGCTCAGTGATGGGCATCCCAGAACCATTGCTACCTGGCATCTCGGGGTCCGGAGACAGACAGAATAATGGGAAGTTTGCATGGAATGGGGACATCAGTGCAAAATGCAACATTGTACCGGAAAGACAACACAAAAATTTGCCCTTGAAGCAGCACATTTCCAAGATGGCAGATAAGGGGAAGCTGCCGCAAGCATGGAAGGGTGTTTGTCCAGTATCCAGTGTCTGATTCTTGGCAGGAGCAATGGGGCAGGCAGATGCTATGTGGGTGAAAAATGTTGCTTTTATGGTTTTACAATACGTCGTCCAATGCTGCCCTGCTCACAACTGTAAATGTAGGCACATCCAATGTTTAGCAATTGTACCCACATGCGAAGTCACGCGCGATCGTGATTGGTCAGGCAATGGCGAGAAAGTCAGGTGGGCGGGGTTAACGAACAGCGGAAAAGTCCGGGGGAGGTACCATCAGGAGACAGGGCAGTGCTTTCGTAAATTTTTCCACACACCCCTGAACCGACTCTGCAGCGAAACTCCGCATATAAACAATTGTAAAGTGCATTTTATCATGCCCGTAATTTGCCTTAACAGTTCTCTTCTACTACTATTAGACGTAAATACGAATATAGGAAAAAGCGCATATTATCAGAAACAGGCGCCAAAGAGACGTCGTGTAGACCTACCACCTCCACAAGAACAATACATTGGATTGCAGCCTTGCTTACATATTCATATATAAATACTATCTAACCTCAAGTCTAGATGGATAAAGACACATTAAAACAAAACCAGAATAAAATACTGGAAATGTAAAAGATGCAAAAGCTAAACTTAAGTAAAGCAAGCAAAACTTATGTGTCTTCTTAACCCTAAATATATTGGAAGCAGTCTTTTAAAAAATCTTGTAAGCTCCCAAAACTTCAGGCATAAAACTTCTCCCTATAGCTTAGTTAGCAGAGACAAATGGTTCCATTTCTTTAATGGATGGGATGGTCCTGATTCTTTTTGTTACATATCCCTGGTTAGCTTTTATTCACACACATAAGGCTCATCTGGAAAGCGAGTATTTTAGTGAGGAAGTCAGATATAACTCCTCACCTCCTTTTTACAACCTCATTGGAGTGGGGGCTGTTCTGATCATCAGCCTTTGCTTCATCTAGTAGACATCCCTCAGCTCCTTTTACCCTCCCAGGCCTGTAGGAACTACTCACCATCCCTTTCTGGCCATGACTCCCTGAAACAATTTTATTTCCCCTCCCTGGCTGGAACAACTTCTAACCTTAGAGTCCGGGCACCACAGTATGATCTGATTCCTCCAGGGTCCTAGTTCCTGTTTTATTTAGGGTTTCGAAAGAACTCCACCACCTCAGTGCAAGATAGGTTGACCATATGGAAAGGAGGGCAGGGCTCCTGTATCTTGTTGTATAGAAACAGGAATTTCAGCAGGTGTCATTTGTATGCATGCAGTAGTGGGTGGAGCTTAAAGCAAAGGAGGAAGGGATAACAGCAAAAGGAGTGTGCCCAAAAATATCAACACATTGTAGCTTTAAAATTCTTACTGCCGTAACTCAGCCTTAGGAGATGCATTTCAATCTTTTAGAATGGAAGGGAAATTTCACAAAAGCTGAAAAAAAATGAAGCTGATTGGTGGTAGATTCAGGACAGGTAAAAGGAAGTACTTCTTCACACAGCGCAGAGTTAAACTATGGAATTTACTACCACAAGATGTGATGATGGCCACCAATTTGAATGGCTTTTTTAAAAAATAATTTTTATTTTTCAACATAAAATACAACATAATCATAACATAAAATACTAACAAAACCTTGACAACCCCCCCTCCGTGCTCCCCTAACCCAATGAGACCTTCGTTTATTCATTTATATTATACATTCTTCCAAAATTGTAAAGAATCCTTCAAAGGTGTACAACCTTTCCCCTTTATTAATACAAATTCCAAAAATGGCCACCATATATTTTCAAAATCATTCTTCTTGGATAATCCCCTCTTTACTTTTATATTACATGTTAATTTATCATTAAGCGCAATATCCCATATTTCTTTATACCATTCTTCTATTGTATAATTCCCTTGTATTTTCCAATTTTTAGCTATCATTAATCTAGCGGGTGTCAGGAGGTTGTTAATCAAATCCCTCATATTTTGATTCCCAATTCCTTTATCCCATATTGAAAGTAGAGCCAGTTTTGGACTTGCTTCCACAATGCTTCCCATTATTTCACTTATTTCTTTAAACACCCTTTTCCAAAATTTTTGTACATGCTCACAAGTCCACCACATATGAAAATATGTTCCAACCTCCTGACATCCCCTCCAACAGTTCTTTGAAATTTTCTTGTCTATCTGATGTAGTCTTGCTGGTGTTAAATACCATCTCCAAATTATTTTGTAATCATTCTCTTTTATCCTAACTGATAATAACTTTAGCATTCTTGCATCCCAAATCTTCCCCCAGTTATAATCACTGATTTGTTTTGTTAAATCATCTTCCCATATTGTTTTAAGAGAATCCCGTTGGTCTCCATCCTCTATCAGTATTTTATAGATTTCACTTATCATACCTTTTTTGCTTTTATTTTCCCCTTCCTTTTCTCTTGATTCTATTAAATCTTCAAATCTAGTATTATCTCTACAATCCTTATTTTGCTTTTTCCAATCCTGTGTCCATTGTTCCAATTGTTTACATTTGAACCAAGATATCTTTTGTCCTCTTAATATCTCTTCTAATTGCTCCTTATTAAACATTCTTTTCAACCAATCTTTCACCTTAATAATTTTCTGTCCCCTCAGTACCCCTTCCATATCTCTTTTTAAATTCCCTGGGAAGTTTTCCAGTAATACAACTGGAGTTAGAGGAGAGATTCCTGGTATTAGGTTTTTTTTATACCTCTCCCAGATCTCTAAAATATTTTTTAATAGTGGATTTTCCATTTCCTTCAATTGTTTCTTTTGTATTTTGCTAAAGAAGATATTTTGTAATTTTAACTCTATTTCCCCTGTCTGCGTCTCTAACCATTCTAAATCTTCTTTCCCTATTATGCTATTTATAACATATCTTAATTGATTAGCTATATAATACATCTTTATATTTGGAAGTCCCAACCCTCCTTTCTTTTGTATCTTATACCATTTCCCTTTGTTAATCCTTGCTTTTTAATCTCCATTACAATAAGCATTTATCATATTTTGCCAACTCTTTAGCTCTACTTCCGTTATTTTAATTGGTAACATTCTAAATAAAAAATTAATCTTAGGTAATATCTTCATTTTAATAACCGCTATTCTACCAAACCATTAATGTTTTAACTTTCTATAAGCCTCTAATTTTTTCATTATCTGTTTCTTCAAACTATTAAAATTAATTTCTTCTAACTTTTCTAAACCTTTCGCAATATTAACTCCTAAATAGCGCACTATATTTTTAATCTTAAGACCTAGTTTTATACTACACTCCTCCCTTTCCTTCTTATTATAATTAAATAACATCATTTCAGACTTCCCCCAATTTACTTGTAATCCTGTAATCTCCCCAAATTCTCTCAAATGCTGCTTTATCTCCTCCACACTCTCCAGAGGATTTTCTAATGTCGAAAATTTTTATTTGCGGCCAAAAGGCCAATAAAAAGAGATACAATTTATACAGAGCAATAGGAGCAATAGGATCTGCACTGTTTACATATCATCATTACAAAGTACAATTACCTATAGACTTAATTGATTTCTACAGCTGATTACATTGTGGAAAAATTTGGCAACCTGGATGGTAATTTGCTGGTCTTTGGACTGTAACAGAAAGCTCACCATAACACGGTGGCTTTTCTCCCCATGATCTCTGATAATTGGATAAATCAGGTCGATCCTAGAATTTCTGTAGAATCTGCATTCCAATAGCATGTGTTCGACTGACTCTACCTTGGCATCATCACACGGACATAATCTGGCCTCGACTGGGATTTTCTTATATCTTCCAGTCATTAGATTGGATGGAAGAGCATTGAGTCTTGCCAAGAAGAAAGCTCTCCTATATTTAGGCACAGTGAGCCAACTTAAATAGGCCATTCCCTCTCTTCCTACTTGTTCTGGGAGACCCAATGAAAAAGTAGAGCAAGGGCCGCAAGCTAAGGACCTCTGCTCCTGTAGATCTATATCTGCCAGTCTTTGTCTTACCATCCGTTTGGCAGTGCCGTGGTCTGAATACAGCAGTTGAAATAAGGGGAGGCTCAAAGAATTAATTTTAATCACCAGCGCTTTTACCCAGGGGGAATTATATTTATCTAATAGAACCTGGGAGACCAAAGAGTCCACAGCAAGACCATGGTATAGTTTAAGCCAGTATTGGATAGTAAATAACCATGCCCTGTGATTCATGGAGGGGAGCCCGGCCTCTAGATTCAAAGATGCCCCAGAGACACACTTGGGAGCCCAAATAATACTCTTAGATGGGCACTTTGAAGATTTTCCAGTGATCCTCTAAACAGCGGAAACCAGACTGGGGCCCCATACAAAACTAAAGGAATCAGTTTGGCTTTAAGAACTCTGATTGCAGCTGGTAAAAATCTACCGCCCTTTTGATAAAAAAACCGGGTAAGCGCCCCCATAGATTGATCCACCTTCCCCTGGATATAAGATCTATGGATTCTCCAACTCAGATTTTCCTGGAAATAAATTCCAAGATATTTAAATGAGTTGACTTGTTCGATTTTATGCCCCCCCACCATCCAAGAGTATCTAACCCTTTTCTTGGCAAAGACTAAAATTTTTGATTTTTGGAAATTGATTGTTAACTTGTTATCCCTACAGTAGTCAGCAAAACTGGCCAACAATCTTCTGAGGCCGAGACGGGTCTGAGAAAGCAGAACTGCATCATCGGCATACAATAATAGGCTCACCTTTTGCTGTCCAATTTTAGGAGCATGTGATTGAACTATCGACAACCACCTGGGGAGATCTGCCAGGTATAGGTTAAATAAAGATGGTGCTAGAACACAACCCTGTCTGACACCCTGTAAGATATTAAATTCATTAGTAACCTGTCCCTGGGTACCACATCGGACTTGGGCAGTAGTGTTAGAGTATAGAGCTTGTATCAAAAATAGCAGCCGACCATCAATGTTAAGTTCTTTTAGTTTCTTCCAAAGCCTATGGCGGGATATAGAGTCAAAGGCAGCCTTAAGATCTACAAAGGCACAAAATAATTTACCTCCTTTGATGTCAGTAGATTTATGGGCTAGGTGTGACAGAACCAGGCAGTGATCAATGGTTGAACTGCCTGGTTGGAACCCAATTTGCTCTTGGCCCAGTATGTTTTTATCCCTTATCCAGTCACTCAGTTTTACCTTCAGATAGCTAGCATAGATCTTGGCAACTACAGATATTAAACTTATGGGTCTGTAATTACTTGGGTCTTGTTTGGGACCCTTCTTATAGATAGGGACCACAATCGCCTTCCGCCACTCCAGGGGAATACATCCCAATTTATTAATTACTGTGAATAGGGGTGCCAGTATTGAAGCCCACCATACAGGATTGCTTTTCAAAATCTCTGGAGTTATGCCATCGGTACCGGGTGCTTTGCCTGATTTTAATTTGGCTAGCAACTCCTCAATAAGACGGGGCTCTACATCTGGCCAAACTGGAGTGTCTGGCTCTAGCCTTGGGCTAAAAGCTGGCTCAGCTAGTTCATTTAGGGTTGATTTATAGTGGTCCTCCCAGATGCTGGCTGGTATAAGACAGTCCAGCTTCCCAGATTTAGTCATCATTGCCCCGTTCACAAGCTGCCAAAAAGTTTTGATATTGTTAGAAGTAGTGGCCCCTATTAGTAATTGCCAAACCTCCCGGTCTGCCTCATACTTCTTCTGTCGTAAGAGCCTTTTATATTTCCTCTTTAAGATGAAATATATACATGGAAGTTGCCGCTCGTTATTTTGGCGATAGGAACTGTAGACATCTTGAAGATTCCTTCTTGCCATCACACAGTCCTCATCGTACCAATATTTAGTAGGAAAGGGCTTGGCTCTTTGAGTAGAGGACTTTGGCTGAAGTGCAAGCATTATTTCCCGTGTTAAATCCTCATACACCCCAATGGCTTGTGCTGGGGAGGAGGATTCAAGGATCATAATGCTATATTTTGCATATTTATCTGAGTTGAGCAATTGGGCTGAGATACCCGCCATCTTCGGTGTCCATCTAAGTCTTTTGGTAATAGTGCCCAACTGTTGGTTAGATAATAAGGGGTAACAAGTTTCCATCCAGGAAAGACCGTTAATGATCAGCTCAAGCTCCAATGGGCGATGGTCACTATCCAATCGATCAGCCACCATAAATTGGCTGACCCGATTATACAAATAGTTATGTAATATAAAGTAATCAATCACACTTGAACCCCTAGATGCTGTACAGGTATACTCTCCCCACGGATCGTTTGCGGAACAGCCGTTTACAATAACTGTATTAGTTCTGGCGACCATCTCAAGCAAACAGCGACCTGCGAAGTTAGTGTATCGATCTTTAGATTGTCGGGGGAGGTGATTAAATGGAGCTTTAATCATTCCATGGCCTGTGCAGTTCTGAAGTAGAGTAGACGAAATATTGCCAGTTCTCACGTTGAAATCCCCTGCCAGGACCGGAAATGCCGTTGGAAATTTGGCCATTTGATCCAATAGAAAGCCTTCAGCCTTCATCCAGATTGCCCGAGTTGTCTCTTTACATGAAGAGGGGGCCAAGTAGAAGTTAAATAGCAATAGTGTTATCTTTGGGGTTCCCAGATGGATAACCAAGGCTTGGATCGAAAAATCATGGCTCGGAAGGTTGATTATATCAGCATTAAGAGTTGTTGCAATTAGGACTGCCAGACCCTGACGGTCTCTACCCTTTCCGTTATTATGAAGCGCTTGGAGACGGCATGATGTAAATCCGTCCACTTGCAGCTCTTCGCGTGCCCAGGTCTCCTGTAGAAATATTATATCGAATATAAGCCTCCTTCAATGGCTCCCGCAATTTCTGTTTGCGAGAGCCTCGAGTACCCATCTTTAAAGGCGGGGCAATGTTGGTGAAATATCTGCTAACAAATAATCTACCATTTTGGAGCCGCTCCCTGCTCCTATATATACGAGCTGCGGTAGTTGGATGGTTAAATGTTACCACAGCTCGAGCATCAATAGAGTTACTATAAAGATATTCTACTTTCTTGATCTCATGTTGTTTAAGATAAATTGGCACAATCTCTTGTAGAGTTGCTATGATAAATTTAGTTTGATCCAAATGGGATTGCCACTCTTCTGGCTTCAGAAAATTTGAAAACACCAGCGTCCGTGTGTTAAGTTGCAGTTTCCAGTGATTCCCATTCTCACTGGGATTTCCGAAGTCACCCTGGGTCATTGGTTTAGGGGATTGTACCGTCAGCTGCTTAGTTAGATTAAGTCGAGATGTATTTAATTCTGGTATGGCAGTACTCATGGTAATCAGAGACATTGCTCCCTTGTTTGTAGCTGATCTAGCTGTGGAAACCATAGTTCTATCGTCATTCTTAGGCTGACAGCCTCCTCTGGTATGTGTCTGTATGCCACTATACTCCTGAGCTATAATATCCAGCTTCCTGATAACAAAATCTATTTGTTTATATATGTTCTGAACTGTCTGACTGATTAGCATAGTTTGCTTTTCTAACACATCCCATAGATTCATTTCCCCATGAGAGATGTATTTGATTCCATTGACAAGATTGTCCCCATTGTTTGTCCCTGCTTTTTTGGACTCACAGTGTGTCTCCTTATCTTCAATTGAAAGCAATGGTTCAAAGCGATTTGCCACCGGAACTGTAAACTCGGAGACGTTTTGTTTTTTAGTCGATGGCAAAAAATAGTGGTCTAGTTTGCTTTGCTTGGGGGTTGGTAATTCCAGCTCCTCGTCAGTATCGGTATTCCTGGCTCTTTTAAATTCGTTCATGATGCTTTTGATGGGTTATTTGTGCTGTTTCTTGCAACCAGGATATGGTTTTATAGACAATTATTTCTTCCTCCGAATCAAATATGTTGGTATGCAGCCTTCACAGCAAGAATGGTGGGGACTCTGGCTGATCTCTCAGTCTCTTTCTCTTACTGCTCGTCGCAGGTAGATGGTAAAAATCAAACAACGCCACTCTGAAATGTCCTCCACTCGATAAACAATAGTAGAAGTCCACGAAATTCACAAAGCAATGAGACAGGAGTACACATAAGATGCTGCAGCTTGTGTATGTGTATTTGTAAAGTCTATCAGAAGAATTCCAAACACAGGCCAAACGCCGAGAGTTCTCACTGAGCCTCCTCACAGCTGATTAAAACTTGAGCAGATTTGACCTTGAAGCAGCCAAAACATTTACAGCTTTCCTGACTCACACTTTAGCTAAAACTGTAAGTTTAGAAAAAGCAATTTAAAACACTCTATGGCCATTAAAATCAGTTAAACTTTCATTTTAAAACAAACAAACCGTGGAGCGGAAAAATACGCTGCTATTCATGTTAACCGGAAACCGGAACCCTTTCTAATGTCGTTAATGTATCATCCACAAACATATTGATTTTTATCTTTTCTTTTCCTCCTATTCCTTTTAATCTCCCATCTTCCCTAATAACATTTGCCAGAATTTCTATAACTATTGTAAATAATATTGGGGAGAGTGGACACCCTTGCCTAGTACCCCGGGCTAAGATAATCTGTTGTGTTAACCCATCATTAACCATTACCACTGCTTTATTATTTACATATAACTGATTAATCACTCCTATAAATTTATCTCCGAACCCAAATGTTTTTATGATTGTTTTTAATGCTGGCCATTCCATACAGTCAAAGGCTTTGAAAATATCTAATGCTATCAACCCTGCTTTTATATTCCTTTTTTTAATAACATTTATTATATTCAATATTCTCCCTATTAGATTAGGCATTTGCCTCTCCGAAATAAATCTGCATTGATCTTTTTTAATATATTTATTTATAAAGGTGCTCATTCTTTTTGCCATAATTGCCATAAAAATTTTTGAGTCTTGGTTTATTAAAGATATAGGTCTATAAGAAGCTGGGTCCGTTAAATCCTTATCTGGTTTCGGGATTAATATGATCAGAGAATGATCCCATGATGGTGGGGTCTTTCCTCCCTCTAGTATACTATTAAATAATACTTTCAATCTCGGTATCAATAACTCTCTAAATATCTTATAATATTCTGGCCCCAACCCATCTAAACCCGGAGATTTCCCTCCTTTTAATTTATCAATAATTTCTTCAATTTCATTTTCCCTAACTAAACCTTCCGTGTAATCCCTATCTTCCCCTTGTAATCTTATTTTCCAATTCTTCTCTACATACTCCACTAATCTTGCCTGTAGGCCCATTTCTGATGCATGTAATTTCTGATAAAATTCCTGAAATATATTTAATTTAGCTTTCATCAAATTACAGCTTTTCCCTGTTTTATCTTTAATTGTCCCTATCGTATTCTTTGCCTTCTTCGACTGCGTGGACCTTGCCAACATCTTAGAATTTTTATTACTGTATTCAAAAAATTCCCTTTTCAAATATAACAAATCCTTTTGCACTCTTTCTAAATCCGCTTCCTCAAGTTCCTTCTTTTTAGCTTGAAGTTGAGCGTATAGGCGTTTATCTTTTGTTATTCTTAGTTGTTCCTCTAAATTCCTTACCTCCTTTTCAATCTTTTTACTTTGTGCTTCCTGTTTTCTTCTTAAAGTACATGATTCCCTAATACATATCCCTCTTACTACCGCCTTCATCGTGTCCCAAACTATCCCATGAGAGTTTTGCCCTATTTCATTGATTTCCCATATTGTCTGTATCTCTTTTTTCATTTTCTCAACAATATTTTTATAATTTAAAATCTTTGTATCCATTCTCCACCTCTTTGCTTCGCTATAATCTTTCTTCATTTTAATATCCATACTCATTGATCCATGATCTGTGACTTTAATAACTCCTATTTCACAATCTATGATCTTAGAAATCAAATTCTTTGACACAAAAATATAATCAATCCTAGAATAACTCTTATATTTCGGTGAATAAAAGGTGTATTTCCTTTCTTCCCCTTTTATTAGCCTCCAAACATCTACTAATTCTTTTCCAACCATCACTTTACTTGATCCAGTTTTACCACCACCTTTTAAAGCTCTCATTATATTATCCTTATCTTTATCTTTATCCATCACCATATTAAAGTCACCAGGCATTACAATATTCATTTTCCCCATATCTCCCACATCTTTAAAAACTTTATCATAAAATTCCATCTGTTTTTCATTTGGAGCATAAACATTAATCAATATTTATTCCTCCTCCCCCACAGTACAATGTATTATCAAAAATCTTCCCATATCATCCCTCTTCACTTTTGCTATATTGATACCACATTTTTTAGAAATTATTATCGCTACTCCTCTCGCTTTAGAAGTCCTATATGCCTTCTCATATACGCCCACATCCCTCATTTTATGCTCATTTACACCCTCTTTCGATTGATGAGTTTCTTGTAAAAATATTATATCTGCATTTTCTTTATTTAACATTGCTTCTATCCTCTTCCTTTTAATAATAGTTCCCAGCCCCTTAACATTTAAAGTTACAATTCTTAATTTATTTTCCATCTTCCCAACCTTAATACTCTTTGTTGGTCTCCATATGTGTTACATTTAACCCCCCTCCCTCTCCCCTCCCCCCCACACTTACCCCAAATTTCTTCCCTCTCATCACCAGGAACATCCTGGGCAATAGTTCCCAAACCCTTTTAGAACTCTTCGGGGTGGGGTGGGGGGGAGGCGACTTCACCACCCTGGAACGACAGTAGATCTTCTTCTCCCTTTAATTCTCTTCTTCTATCCCTTTTTACTCCAAAACTCAGTCACAGACTGCCTCCTGCTGCCCCTTGTTCTTCTTGTTCTTGTTCTTGTCTTCCATCTGCACCTATCTCGATCAGGCCCAACTTCTCCAGCAACTCCATCCCTTGCTTACATAATGTTATTCTGTGTTGTTTCCCCTGCCACACAAATCTCAGAAATACTGGGTAACCCCAGCTATAAACAATAGCCTTCTTCCGCAGGGTTACTGTACACATTCTCACACTTTTCCTCCATTGGATCGTTTGAGGACAAAAATCATTTTAGACCTGTATTGGTGTTGATTGAAGCATCGGTTGGCCAGCACGTCTAATTGCTTGCATTAGCTTTTCTTTTTTTATAATAATTCGCAAATTTAATAATTCTGTCCCTTGGAAGCATCCCCCTTCTCTTGTTTCCAACTCTGTGGATCCTTTCAATATCCGCCTCTTCCCAAGCTGTTTGGGGGTCCATCTCCTTGATCCATTCCATTATCTTATCTCTCAGTATCTTTGGATTTTCCACCTGCTGTTCCTGGAAGGCTCTGAATCGAATATTTACTCTTTGGTCTCTATCCTCCATAGCAATTAGATGTAAGTCCATTTCCTGTATTTTGATTCCTTGTTGTTTACTTATTTCTCTATTCTCCTCCATTTGCTGTTCCAGAGATGTCAGTTTTTCCACTACAGCTTGAAAGCCAATTAGTATCTTGTTCTGAGAGTTGAAAATCTCCTTCTTGACCTCTTTCATAAGATTTTCCTCCTGCTTTCCCAAACTCTCATTCATCATCGCTTTTATATTTGCCAGTAATTCCACTGACGTCATTTGTTGGCTTTCCTGCGGCTTGGCTCCTTTAGGAACAGCTCCAGGCTTTGTTCCAGTTTTATGATTGCCACTTCCGGTTTGAGACAGAGCTGTTTTCTCTTGTGCTTTATCGGACATAGTTCTAGTAAGCCGAGCTAAATTTTTATCAGAAGGATGTAATCTAGTCTTTCTTGCCCACTTTGGAGAGGGAAAGGCCTTTTCTCTACGGTCTCTGCTCATCTGGCATTCAGCCAACTACTTCGGAGGGCAGCTTCGTCACCATATAACTCTTAAATCATTTTTCAAGTCTTAAAGTCCTTATTATCCCTTTTTAAACAATTAGGTAGAAAAAAAAAATCCTCCGCAAGATTTATTTATTCAAACTGCCAGCCTCTGGTAGCCAGCCCAGACTTCTTTATCTGCTTTATATGCTGTTTGCGTTAACCTCCCCACACCAGTGCAGCGTTGCTTCCAATTTATAAATTTCTTTTATAATTTACAGTCCATGCAGTCAAAGATAGGAATTTTTATTTTTATTTTCAACGCTCTGGGAGATCCGAAAATGTCTGACGTTCACTCCATAGCTGAAGCCATGCCCCCCCACCAATTTGAATGGCTTTAAAAGGGGGGTTGGATAAATTCCTAGAGGAGAAGGCTATCAAGAGCTACTAGTCCTGATGGCTATGTGCTACCTCCACTATCAGAGGCAATATGCCTATATGCCCTAGTTCCTGGGAAAGTGCTGTTGCACTGTGTCCTGCTTTGTTGGTCCCTGGTCAACAGCTAGTTGGCCACTGTGTGAACAGAATGCTGGACTACATGGACCCTCAGTCTAATCCAGCATAGCACTTCTCATGCTCTTATGTTCTTAATGACTGGGGGGAAAGGGGTGGGCCAGATTGGGTCCACAGGAGGGATGACTGCAGGCCCTGGGCCTGGGGTTTCCCACCTCTGTACTAGGACAATTTTAATAGTGGTAGCGGTAAGACACAAATGGATCCTTCCCAGTGTTTGCATGTTAAAACCCATATTAAAACCACTGTTTGCATATTAAATTTTGATATTTAACATCACCTTCAAATAAACCTCTCCTTGCCTTCTCTTCTAGCAATGCAAAAACAACAACCACAGTATGAATTTATTCAAGGTCTTGCAGGTTGGAACTCTTTCTTCTGGGATTGGGATACAAATACTTTGAAGTCATAAAACTGTAGCATTAGTAGGCAGGACACTATGGCAAATTATTTGGGCATTTTGATTTATAACTTCTGTCATCTGACCCACAGCATGATTTACAGCTTCTAGATTTGCACTGCATCATGTTGAGTGGTATCTCCCACCCCACCCCCATCCCATCCCTCTTTGTATTTGGCTTAATTTTAGGCACAGTGGCTCATATGTCATTTCTTGAATGATCTATGTATGAAAGTATAGCTACCAAAGGTCCTTGTTAAAAAGAAAAACTATATCTGTTTTTTTATAGTGCACAACAGAATTCAGAGAGAACAGCAGAGATACATTCTGCCAATATTACTAACATACGGGATTTGCACATGGTGCGGCCATGTGAAAACAGAAGTAGCATTCTATCTCCAGTGTATTAAAAATGAGCCCTGGATGCCATATGCTTCTTATCAGAGAATTATAGGGAGGGTAGTGTTATAACATGCCTTGTATTCACTAGATCAGTCTTCTCCGACGTGGTCCCTCCAGATGTGTTGGACTGCAACTCCCAGAGTTGCAGTCCAACACAGCTGGAGGGCATCAGCTCAGGGAAGGCTGCAGTACGTAAATAAAAGCATTCTTCCATGTGACTGCAAAGTAGTGCTGTGCCGGAAAACAATGGCAGTAGGACTGAAAGGAAATGAGGGTGGAAACAAGTCATGGCAAGTCACAGAGTAGACGATTGTCTGTTGGGTTGACGAGTGAACAACCAAACCATGGCGGCTGATTGTTATGGTGGCATAGTGTAACATGCGAACCCGACCAGGTTTTCTAAAGCTCCAAAAGCCCCATTCATTCTTGCTTGCAGCATGATGGGGCTTTTTGCAGCAGAACTCCTCATTTCCTTGATTCCTACATCAGCAACATTTCTTCAATTGGTTCACTAGGGTTAACAGGTCCTAAGGGAAATCCACCTCCCAGCATCCAATTGCCAAATGGAATTAATTTCCTGAGCCCATATGAATTTGGTAATGTGTTCGCAAACTTTTTTAGGTGTGTGTGTCTTGCACTCTTGTGCAAGAGCGCAAGACTGCCTATCGGTTACTTAACCCAACATACAAATACCTCCCTCTTGTCAATATTTTTGTCAACTTCATCTTCCATTCCACTAATTCTCTTGCGGGGGAATACCATTTTTTAAATGGCTGCTTCATTTAAACTTAAGTAAGAACACCCGCCCCTAAATCTCATTTGATCTTGTAGCCACCAGGTACTTTCGTCTTCCACCCTTCCTGTGCCACATTGCAAAAAGGAAGTGATTTTCCAAGCTCTTATGAAAGTGGGAATGTGTTTGCAAGCTTTCCAGAATTGTTTTTTTTAAAAAAAAATCTGGAATCTTTCACTCTTGCACAAGAGTGCAAGATTATCTGTCCGATATTTAGCCCAGCACACCCATATCCCCCTCTAGCAAATGTCCTCCACTTTGGTGCTTCCCTTGCTAGCGAACAGTGTTTTGTTTGTTTGTTTGTTTGTTTGTTTGCTTCACATTACACAATTTCTTATTTTCATTTGTGGAATTTTTCACTGAGAATGCTCTAATCTCACCAAGATTTGCATATTGGTAACAGGTTTGATTGCAAGTGATGATGATATTTCTTTTCTGAGATGCTTCTTGCATGGTGCCCATTGTGGCAAAGCTATAACAATAATTGTATAGCTATACAGATGTATAGCTTTATGATAACTTTAGGCATATATTTAAAAGACTAATTGGTCTCCTTGGGGAAAAGGCTGTAGCTCTGTGGTGGAGTACATTCTTAGCATGAAAAAGGTCCCAGAGGGAATTCTTGGCATCTCCAGGTAGAGCAGAGGAAAACCTTTCTCTGAAACTCCGCATAAACAATACTGAGCTCGATGTACCATTGGTCCGACTTGTGATAAAGCAGGTTCCTATGTTTCAAACATATTTCTGTACTGACTAAGCTTTTGCCTCAGTTTTGATGACTGCAGAAAACATTTTTTCTCTAACAGAAGAACGTAACATGTGTCTGTTTAAAAGCAGGCAGCAGTTTGCTCTCGGTAACTATACAGTAATTGGGATTCTTAGCACTTGTGGTTGGGCACGTTGGGAGTTCTGGCTTGGCAGCTGAAGCTGTGCTGTGTCCTGCCTGACTGTTCAATGCACATGTAATCCAAACCTCCACTTGTTATATTTTTAAACTACCACTCAGTTTTCTTAGCAAGAGCTGCTCCAATGGCCTGAAAGCAGCCTTGATAAAATGTTTGCTGTAGCACTGCCCAGTGTTTACGTTTACCTGTAGTCGCCCATCCTGATTATCAGATCAACTAACGTTCATTGCAGTCCTTTCCTCTTCTTATAAATAAATGTCAGAAATCAGCATATATTCAGTAATGTTTGTTGTCAAATCCTTGGTTCCATGCATGCATAATAAGCTGGTAAACCTGCCAATCGATCTGGCAAGGCCATCCCATAGATCAATGATAGTTGTAGTGGTGCAACTAAAAGCATTTGCCACCAATTGCAGACAATGTTGGTTCTCCCATACTTGCTAGATGGCACCCACTTTCATCTTTCCACTAACACCCATGCCCCCCACCCTGAACAGGTATGTGGCTGCACAAGGAGGTAGAAGGGACCTGCCCATTCCCTGCCTAAGGTTACAATCAGTGCTGAGTCCAGGGTTTTGAGGGCTCTTGGGCAAGATCAGTAAGTCTACCTTCTCACAGCCATAGAGATTCTCTACATGAGCAATTTATTGCATGCTCATAATTTGCCACTCACAAAAGTTTGTGGGTCCTTTACATAACTCTGGCAACCTCCAGGACTTCTCCCATGCTTTCGCACTGTAATCTCATTTTTTAAAAAAACATAAAATAGAGATAATGCAGTATTTAAATTATTGAGCTATTTCCCCAGCGTATAAAACTGTCATAGTACTATAATTCTGCCAGTAGATGTCACTGTTTCATTGAAATTAATAGCATTGCCAAGAGGGGAAGTTTTCAATTCAAAATCATGTGGTCACTGTCTAAAAAAGCACATAGTGAATGCAGAAAGACTCCAGAAGAAGAAACCCCAGTGAGGGTGCAGGGGGTTTGCTTAATGTAGAGACACCCATGGTCACCAGCTGCTATTGCTCTTTATCCTCTTTATCCTCTTTGCTACCATTTGCTTGAAGATAGAGAGCCAGTGAGCAAGTAGGGAATGGCATCTACTGCTCTTTCTTCTCACTCCCAATGTTGTCTAGGCCAGAATAAGAGGAAAGTGAACAAATCAGTTGTAATGGTGAGGAATGGGGCAACTCCACAGGGTTCTTGTCAGTAGGTCCTGCAGGGGTGTTCTTAAATCCTTAAGTGGGCCCTACAGGGAAGTCTGTAAATCTCAAGATTGCCTTCAAATCAATATCAATATTTGCTTTCAGGTTTAAAATGAACCAGAAGTACCCACATTTCATTGGAGGAAGGGAAAGCTGGACAGCATGGCCCTGTTGAATTCCCTTGCTGTGCTATTACACTATAAATCAGTCTTCCCAACCTGGAGCTCTCCAGATGTGCTATACTGCAACTCCAGATGTGTTAGAGTTGCAATCCAACACATCTAGGGGGTTCCAAATTGGGGGAGGCTGCTATAAATATTTTATATTACTACTCATATTATTTTACCTTAAGCACTAATACTTTCCAAGATGTGGCACTTAGTTTTACTCTATGTCAGGGGTTATCAAACTTTGTAATGGTAAATCATCCAGGAGGGGGGTGGAACTGGAGCTCCCATCATTGTACCAGTACTTTCTCACTGCACAGGGCTATGGATTGTTTCCAGTTCTAACAGCCCTGAGCAGGAAATAGTCTGTTTCTGCTGCATGGGCAGTAGAGGCTACCTCATTTCCCTTCCTTTGAGAACAAGACCTTCTCATGGGAGAGGCATGTGTTGGAAGGAGCCAAGGACAATCTTGCCATAGCAAGCATTCACACCTCACTGCCCCCACTTTGAGAAATGTGGTGCTGTGGGTAGCAAAGTTATTCCCAACATCCCATGCAGCTCCTTTCTATAAGGGCAGTTTGTCAGCTGCTGTTTCCACTTGCTTCTTTGGTTGCCAGATTCAAAGCTGGAGAACAGTCATACACCTTTAGATCTCCCCAATGTAGCAGGAGATAAGGCAGTCATGGCTTCCCCTGCCTCTTCCCTCCCTGGTCCAGTTATCCATGCCTTTCTTAGCTTGCTGACTTGATCAATTACACCCAGTTAGAGAGATGAGTGGATGACCACACCATGGGCAAGATAGCTGCCCAAGTCCAACCTAAGACAATTTACTTCCTGAGGGGAAGGGCAAGATGGTGCCTCCTTCTCCCTCCATTCCATATAAAGAAGCCAACTTGACTAGCAGCTGAGTGTTAATTCTACACTGCACCTGAGAGCAGCAAGCTAGCTTAGGGGTAGGGTGACCAGATAAAATCCAGGTCAGGGCTTATGTAACTTTAACTGTTGCAGGGGCCCTGCCTTCTTTTGTATATGGTCACTCTAGTATAGTGCCTGCACCTTTAACTGTTGTGATGAAGAGGGAATATCACCAGGAACTAATTGCATACAAATGACACTGGCTGAAATTCCCTTTTCTCTATAACTGTTAAAGTTACATGAGCCCTGACCTGGATTTTATCTGGTCAGCCTACTTAGGGGGTGCATGGCAGGCTGTGTAGTACACCCAGTTCTGCCCTCCAACAGAAGGGAACAGCCAGGGGAGTTCAAGATGAATGGCCAAGAGTGCTACCAGTGTTGCCCTACACAGAGAGAGAGAGAGAGAGAGAGAGAGAGAGAGAGAGAGAGAGCGCATGTGCCGCTTGAGGCCATTGCCTTGCTCTGCCTATTGGTAGGGCTGGCCTTGTAACTGCCTTATCTCATGCCTGTTCGGGAGATTTAAAGGTAGAGAGGAAGCAGTGGCCAGGGTTTCAAGTCAAAAAGTGGAATGTGTGACATTATTGGCTCTGTTGCTCCACGGAAGTGAGACCTCCATGTTATTGCTGAGTTTCCCCGTGCTTTCCCAAACACATTTTTTTTGTAAATGTCAAGAAAGTTAAAGGGAACAACAATACAGAAGCAATGAAGTGTTGAAACTGGAAAAAAAAACAAGCCTTGGATAGCTTAATGGCTAATCGACAGGATGTGGTAAAGTTCTAGCTATCTGATATTTTTTGAGAAAGATGCAGAGAGACTTTAAGAGAGAATAACTATGTTGGTGATATATAATGTTTGTAGTTTTGTTTGTTTTCCTTCTCTGTCTCTAGACTGAAATCTCAGCAGAGTCACTTCCTCCCACACACCAGATAAATCACTTCTTTCCACAAGGATTTTTCTTTAAGGAAGTACTTTACTTAATCAGGCAAGCTTTTATAATGAACTGAAAAACAACTTAACTTTATGCTTTACAATATTTTCCTTCCTTTGAGCAGCCTTTAACAAAATAATGATGCAAAACAATCTTTAAGCATTCCTTTGCCTTCTTATGCTCTTTTCCTCATACGAACCGCATTGCCTGTTCCTCGCAACGTTCCTCCAGTTTACTTCTCCAAACAGCTTGCTTCTCTGAACTTTCACTTCAGCATTTACAGAAACAAAACACACACCAGCCTCTGCATACTCAGCTTTCTTACTGACAGAACCACCTTTTCCTGACTGAACCCTTTAGCTTTTTCCTTTCTTACTTATGCAGTTAATTCAGGTGTGTCTTCTTCCTTAATTCAGAACACCTGTTCTCAATCTCCACTCTCATTCACTACTGATCTTCCTCGTTTAAAAATAATACATACTTAATTGCAATCCTTTCAATTACTAACAAACTATGCATATTAACCACAAAATTAACCGCTTTGCTGCATGGTTTAGAACAAAGCTGGGAGAGGACAAGATGGCAGCAATGATGTGAAGAATTTGCAACCCTTTTAGATCTAGAGGTTCATCAGACGAGATGCTCCTGCTCACTTACACATGTGTGCACGTCCTTTAGGCGACAATGTCCACCTCCCATGCACCTCCCTCGCCTTCTGCTCATTTTTTCTGTCACAAAGTAGATCTCTTTTAATCTACTTTTTTAAAAAAGGAATGGGCCACGATCTCCTGCTGTGTGCAGGAAAAGCGACACGATACAAATGGACCCTGAATGGGCCACGTCGTCTGTGTTTACTTCCTCTTTCCCCTCCGGGCAGAAGGGAGAAGTAATGAGGGACAAAAACGGGGGCAGAGAAGCAATGGTAAGGAAACACGGTTTTCCCCCATGTAGTGACTCTCATATCGTCTTTACTTCTCGGCAATCTGCTTAGCACAGAGCAGAGAAGCCATTTCACGCAAGTATTTGGCATGACATGATGCTCATCTGGTTTGTCAATTACAGAAAATAAAGAAGAAGTGTAAATACAATAGCAATCACTATCATCATCATCTGATTTTCAGACAAAAAACCTGGATCACATTTAAAATGCCCTATGTGAGTTCACTCACCCCTACAAAAAAGCTTCCATGTAGAAAAGCCATAATGTAACATTGCTGAACAACTTATTCCATGATTGGGGCCAAGAATGTGAAGCACCTCCATGCCAGCTGTGCCCTTGCTGGGTAGCTAATGGTGCTGACATGGGATGTTTCAGGCAATCACCCCAAACTATGGTGCCCATGTATCCTACTTTATAGAGAGCAGTCCTCTATTTTAAGGGCTGACAGAGGATAGTCCTTTGTTTGAAGATGTCTTCTACTTGAAGGGCTGTCTAGTCCGAATCTGGTTCAAGATAAACATAAGAACATAAGAAGAGCCATGCTGGATCAGGGCAAGGGTCCATCTAGTCCAGCAGTCTGTTCACACAGTGGCCAACCAGTTGTTGATCAGGGACCCATAAGCAGGACATGGTGCAACAGCACCTTTCCACCCATGTTCCCCAGCAACTAGTGTACATAAGCTTACTGCCTTGGATTCTGGAGGTAGCACAGAGCCATCCGGACTAGTAGCCATTGATAACGTTCTCCTCCAGGAATTTATCCAGCCGCCTTTTAAAGCAATCTAAATTGGTGGCCATCACCACATCTGTGGTAGCAAATTCCATAGAATTCCAAGACCCATAGGAATAGAGATCAGAGACCTTGAAGTTACCCATCTACACTTCGCCCCTGGATATTAGACTGAGCAGGCACAGAGGTCACCTGGTCCCTGTTTTCCTCAGTATGGTGAAATATATTGTATGTCTAGTTGAATGATAGTAATTTCTAAGTCTTTATCTATACAAATCAATTAGCATATTCACATTTTATGCAAATCTGTGCTTTCTTATGTCCTCTTCATTGGGTAATGCATTTCCTTTTTTATTTTTATTTTTTATTGAGATGAGTAAATGACCACATTTTCCCCAACCGTAAGGTCCAGTTTTTTAGAACACCAAAAAATGTTATGCTTCTTGAGGCCTTCTTGAATACCAGCACTCCATCATGGACACACTTCCTCTCATTTTTAACCAAGACCAAATTCTTCCTTTCTCAGTGCTAATAAGTTGACATCTACAACACAAAAATAATGTTCTGGAAAAGCATGTAAATGTTTATATTCATTTGTATTCCTTTCACTACTATCCACTCCTCGTAAGCTAATGAAAGTAATATGTTCATGTATGCTATAAATAAAGTATTCAGCAACTCCTTAAAAAGCAATGGAAATGCTCTCAGGAAGTGTCTATGATTTTTTATTATTGTTGTTATCTTAGGAAACAATAGAGATCTAATAGCTTTTCAGGAAAAAGCACAAAAAGCAAATAAAAGCTTCTGTATATAGGGAACATTCTGTGACCTTTCTAATGTTTTGCCTGACCAAGAAAGCAGACTAAGGGGTAAACTGAAACTTCCTTTGAGGTTTTTCTCTGGCTATTTTTTTTCTCTGCAGTAGTTGAGTCTCACTTTCTCACCCCTTTAAGGCTTTGAGAGGCAGCTGATATATAGATCTTTCCAGCTGAAGATCTATATATCAGCCTCCCCCAACCTGGGTTCTCCAGGTGTGTTGGGATATAACTCTCATCATCCTCAACCAGCATACCCAGTGGAGAGGCATGATGGGAGCTATCATTCACAATATCTGGAGTGTACCATGGCTTGTTTTAGACGTATTTACAATCCCTTCTGCCTGAATTCACATGTCTCAGCAACCAATCCAGGCACCTGCAGGCACCATGCAAAAATGATGCCTGTAGGCATCCAGCATGATGCAACAACCCCATGGGTAAATTAAGCCATGGTGGGCTGTCATGTTGTGCAAACCAGGTCAGAGAGAGATGCCTGACTGGGGCAGAAACCTGTATATGGATGCATCAGAAGAGGACAATTATGCTGTTGCCCTTAGGGGATCATTTTGAAGAGCAGGAGAGAAATTCATTCAGTTTGCAAACAAATATGTATATTAGTGAAAATGATGTTAAAATGCTTTATAGTAGGGGGAAATGCTTGCAACTGTGTGTCTATTAAGCAAAATTGCATACAAAAATATGTATACTTGAATTTAAAAAATGGATAAAAATGTGTACAAATTTTCATGCTGACTGACAAAAAATTAATAAATCACAAATTGATGTAGAAACAGGAGGTGTTAGAAAATCACAAACTAAGAGAAATAGGCCAGATCTACAACTTCTGTCAAATCATTACGAATGTGAATTAAAAAGCAGGAAATAACACTATGAATACAGTATATGGAATGTGGATTGTGCCCCAACAGTTATCAGTGCACTTCAGTACTGCTATAAAGCAGTAGTGTAGATTTAGCCCCAGATTAACAGGTTCTTCCATCCCAATTCTTCCATATTATGCTTTGATGCTGGCAGGAGCGGGGAGTGTTGTAAGAGAAGTATCTGGGCACCTGAGCAGAAAATTTGTAGGGGCCGAGGTGTTTCTCCATGGCAAATTGCCTGTTCCCACTTCTGGGTTTCGAAATGCCTGTCTACTTTTATGTTAGGAGGAATATATTTGTGGTGATTTGGAACAGAGAAGTGGCAGGCAGGGAAAGGGTCAGAATTTTTTCTTTCATTTGAAGGTGGAGGTGGAATGATAAAATCCTTAAGAGCAAGTACATTGTTGGTTTTAGGTAAAACCAGTTTAAAGGCTCTTGTTCACATGGTTCGCAGAATTGCCCTTAAGAAAGGGCGGCTGTGACCTGGGCTGCCTCTACAAGAGAGGTTTAAAGCTCTTTCAAGGCGCTTAAAAAAAATTACCTCTACAAGAACGGAGCGCAAATCGGGCGTAGAGGCACTTTTTCTCTCTGATTATGCGCATTATCGAATGCGCGTTAAATAGCGAGTTTTATTTTGCTCTGGCCGTTAAAGCGCATTTTGACTATGTGAACAAGCGCTTATGCGCATTAACTACTTGTAAAGCGCATTTTGGTCATCCGTTAATGCGCTTCGCCGCCTCTCGCTGCCTCTCGTGCAGAGGTATTAGGCGTAAATGCGCTTCAGCAATTATGCGCATAATCGCCTAACCGGGCGCAAAAGCGAATCCTTGTAGAGGGGACCCTGGTGGATGAGATTCACTGCATGAATCCATCATCAGAGAGCATCACTTGATGCTTAGTCATCCTCAAAGGGAAGGCATAATCCTAGTGGATGATCCAGCAGATGGAAGTTAGCAAAAGGTTCCTTGCCTTTTTGTCCATTCCAAAGGGGGAGAAGGTAGACTTTGGTTTCCCCTCCAAAAAATAATAAGCACTGAGCTTCAGTGGAGATAAACTTTAGAACAAGACTTGAGCTACCTTCACATGAATGAACTGCATGCAATTCAAGGGTAAAGTATATAGTGCACCCACCTTGCTGAAGTTAATCATATCTGGCTATGGTCAGTGCCTGGACTGAAGATTGCCTGGGAACTTCATGTGCATTGCCTTGAATTTCAAAATGGAAGAAAAGAGGTCCATCAATGCACTAAATTAGGCTGCCTCTACAAGAGGCATTTAAAGCTCTTTCAAGGCGCATTAAATAATAATAATAATAATAATAATAATAACAACAATTTATATCTTACCCGCCTCGCCATCTGGATTGAAGCGGGTAAGAAATTTACCTCTACAAGAACGGAGCGCAAATCAGGCGTAGAGGCGCGTTTTCTCTCTGATTATGCGCATTATCGAATGCACATTAAATAGTGAGTTTTATTTTGCTCTGGCAGTTAAAGTGCATTTTGCCTATGTGAACAAGCGATTCTCCGCATTAACTACTTGTAAAGCGCATTTGAAACAACCGGTAAGGTCACCTGTTGAGTGCTCAATTACCTCCTGCATACAAGCATTTATGATAAAGCGCTTCCGAGAAGATGCGCATAATCGGAGGAACAGGCGTCAAACGGAATCCATCTAGAGGGGGTCTTACTATGATAAATAAAATGTAGTACATGTACCTGGGGGAACAGTAGGATCACGGCAGCAAGGTCTGCCGTGACCTACATGCGTCCACGTGCCTGGGAATGTTGGGAATTCATGTAGTGAATGGTTGGGAAACCATTCACTATATGTGCTTTGATTGTGTGAAGAGGCATATCGCAGGCAAGTGTCCTCTTGCATCCTGAACTGAATGTATGAAGACAAATAAATTTGATATGAGATCTGAGAATGTACACATCACCTCTAGCCAGTGGATATTTCACAGGCTATAGCTCAGCCTTCCCAAGTTGATATCCTGCAGAAGTGTTGGAAAACAACTCCCAGCATCCCCAGCTAATGCAGAAATGGGATGGATCACACTTATGAATGAACACATGCAATCCTGGCATGGACCAGAAATAGTCTGATTCATCCAGACCATTGCTTGAATTGAAGCAGTTCTCCAGCTACTCAGTGAGTGACTGGCAAACTGGAAGTTTATCACAAAACCTGCCAAGAACTCTGACTATTTTAGCTACTGGTCTGAGGGCCTAATTGCCATTTAATACAAAAAATGCTATAATGAACGCAGTAACCTTCGGAGAATATTCTTATTACTCTTTATGTTGAGTATTTATATTGTTCAGATACAGTTTCCCTCCAACCCTTTTTGTTTGTTTATTAAATAAATCCTGTTCTTTGTGTAATCCATATGACCAGGGGGAAATTGGATCAGAAGAACTGAGCTATCTGCTCAAATATTATTTGCCCTGTCCTGCCAATGTGGAAGCTGATGGGCTGAGGCATACTAGTTTGGCATAACCATTCTCACCCATTTTACCTCATGTAAGGAATCATCTTTTGCCACAGTGATTTGCTAGTACTCTATCATCAGCAGTTCAAATGGGTGAAATGTACTTCTGGATTTCCATGGTATGTCTCCTGTTAGGGCCAGCCCTATAGTTAGGCAAAGTGAAGCAGTCGCCTCCGGCAGCTGAACTTAGACACCATGAGAAGAAAGCAAATTGTTAATTATTTAATTGATTATTATTGAATTTGTGAACCAGCAGAAATGGGTGGGTGTGGATGTGGGGTGGAGAAGCACCAATGTGTCAAAAACACAACCCATTCTTCCCATGTACATTCTCATAACCAGAGCCAGTCCAAGACATTTTGCTGTCTGATCAAATGCCCCCTCCCAGAAATCAAAACAAATAGTATCCAAAGTTGTTTTTGCACCTATAGCATAAAATCCCATAAACACTCTCCATTCCTTATAGTAACAATACAATAACAACAAATTAAATCATTAACAAGTTGTTGCCTTTTCATAACACCCAAAATTTGCTCCCTGAGGTGGCCGCCTCACTCTGCCCAATAGAAGGGCCGGCCCTATCCATCATACTTTAACATGCACATTTCCATATTGTTTGAATGACTGAGAACTAGATTTCCTTAAACAAATGCATTGAATTCTCTGAGCACCTGTCACTGATTAGGTGAAGCACATTTGCTTGATTTTTTTTTTTTGCAAGAGAAATGTGAAGCAATTATGCTGAGCTCCTACAGCCCAACATTCATCTAAAATCTTCTCAGGCTCATTTATCCCAGAACAGCTGCTAAATGGATATACCTGGAATGATGCCACATTAAACAGCAACTCATAAGGCACAGCATCATTTCCTTTTCCTTGGGGCTAGCAAATCTTTTTTTCCCTTTTTTTTTTAAAAAAAATCCAGTTGAAAACCACAAAGAGGTTGGTTCAGACACACCATCCAAGCATCAGCCACACGATGTGGTGTTCTAACTGATATGGCAAGTTCAAAAGTTCAACTGAACATTCATGAAAGAAGCTTACATTTTGTTTATATTGCTCATATAGGAATTTCAGTTTCCCTGGCTGAGCCCTTGTAAACATATTACATTTTTGCAGCAATTTATCACTCAACAGATTATTTTCCCTGAAGGTGTTTGCCATTTGTACCCAAATAAAGATGAGTTGCAGTTTCTTCTGGGGAAATTGCTTAGGTTCCAGAGAATTATGTCTAGACTCTACTTAGGAGGAAACGTGCACTTCCTAGAGATAAATAAAACAGTTCCTTCTCGATAGGGCTACAAGAAGCAAAGTATCATCTCTGGAGGTTTTTAAGCAGCGGCTGGACAGCCACCTCTCATGGATGGTATAAATGGTTTTCCTGCACATTGCAGAGAATTGGACTAGATGATCCTTGTGGTTCCTTCCAACTCAACAATTCTATGATTCTATGATACAGAGAACTGTGTTTGTTAGGGAGGCCATGTGTCCTACTTTGCAGAGGATAGTTCTGTTTGAAAGGCTATCAGAGAACAGTCCTCTATTAGGGCTGTCCACTCCAAATCCATTTAAAGTGAAAGAACTATATGAAGAGAGATCAGGGGCCTTGAAGTTGCCCTGGACAGCAGACTGAGCAGGCACACAGGTGAAATGTATTTTGTTTTGTTGCTGTTGCTGTTGTTGTTGCTGTTGTTGTTATGAAACACCCAGAGAGGAGATGCTGCTGCTGCTGCTGATGATGATGATAATAATATACTAACCATATCTAATTTTGAATCTATACATATAAATGAACATATGCTAATGTTATGCAAATATGCATCTTATTTTGTTCTCTTTGGTGGTTATGCATAAGTGGCCATCATAATCTTTGTTGTGCCAAAGCACATACAGAGGAGCCCTTATGCATGCTGGCCTCTCCATTTATGGCAATGGATGGGGCTGCTCTATAAGCACACCTTTATTTGTCTGGAACTGTTCCTTGCACAACAATGAACAAGGAATGACTGGACGAGAACAACAGTATTCAGAAATCTAAACCTGGAATGTTTATTGTACCAGTCAACTTACTATGAGAAATAATGAAAAAGCAACAGTGGATAATATCAGTCAATTACATTTCTGCATCTCTTGGGTATCTATAATTGAATTTCAAATGACAAAATGGTTCATAAGATGAATATATTCTGCATGTTTTGTTAAAGTATAAAAATACTGATATTTCCATAGTTAAAGAGTTGTGGTGCTAGAAATATTCTGGTCAGATCCCATAGAATCTATTGCATAGGCTGACCATATGAAAAGGAGGACAGGGTTCATGTAACTTTAACAGTTGTAGAGAAAAGGGAATTTCAGCTGGCGTCATTTGTATGTAATTAGTATCTCGTGAAATTTCCTCTTCATTACAACAGTTAAAGCTGCAGGCACCCTGCCCTCTTTTGTATCTGGTCATTTTAGTATAGTGCCTGCAACTTTAAGTGTTGTGATGAAGAGGGAATTTCACCAGGGACTAATTGCATACAAATGACGCCGGCTGAAATTCCCTTTTCTCTGCAACTGTTAAAGTTACATGAACCCTGTCCTCCTTTTCATATGGTCAGCCTACTATTGCATAGATATAACACATGGTGACTCAATAACCAGTTTGCTCTGGAATAATTCCATTTTGTCCATAGACTTTTAATGTCCTTATTTCAAAGTCTGTGAATGTGAAACCTTGCAAGACCTTCTGTTACAATTTGTATTGGAAGGCTGCTATAAAATCATTTAGTGATCTATAATCTGTGCCTTTAACCCAGGTATGGAGAACCGCCAACCCACAGGCCAAATTTGATCTATGTGGCCCCTGGTGCCTCAAGTGAGGCCTCTTGCCAAAGCTCTGCCCCCTGAGGAGAGTTGGGAGAGGAATCCTCACTGTTATCTTCAATAAGTGATCAGAGATAACAGTGGAGATTCCTCTGTGCATCACTCCCCCTCTCATTTGGAGAGAAAAGTTTTTCCACAGTAAAGCCGGGTCCCCAACTAAGGCAGCAGTTATAAGAGCTCCAGTTGGCAGTTTGGCCAACCACTGGATGATGTCAGGCAGCCTAGCCCCACCACTTGATGACATTGGGTCCAAGGAGAACTTGGGAAGTCATCTGCCCCCCCCCCCAGACACAAACAGTTTGATACTACTGCTTTCAGCAATGACTTGTCTACTCCTTTTTTTCTTATGGATATGAAGGGTGGAATGATAAAATCCTATGGGGTTGAGGGTTATCACAGGTTGAGTATTATGAATTGCAATACACATTTGCAAATTAGCCATGGGTTCAGCTGCTCATCTGCCACAAAGGACCTTGCTAGATGGTCACTCAGATAACTACTGGTGTAATAGAGAAACTTTTATTCTAAATTCCAAGGCCCCTGATCAGCCTAGATAAAATTAAACTGTGGTATGGTCCACATTGCACACATGAGTTTTTGAGTGGCATGACTTGAGGACAACACTTGTTGCTTAACATGAAGGATAAGGACAAGTACAAGCAATTGGAACCTTTGATAAACCTCAGGATGTGCAGTTTCCTGAAACCCACAATGGTGGCTTAATTCAAGGAGCTGAAATAATAAAACCACAAAACACTTCATTTAATACAAGCAATAAGGAATTATTCCAGACTTCAATAAATAATGCTTATTCACAATCCTGCACCTTGGTCTTCTCATCCTGTCAGGCTACCTATCTTTTGATTTTATTTCCTTCCTCTTTGATCATACAGCTTCTGACTTTCGGTTGTTACACAAATCCCATTTCCTAACTATGGGCTGCTTCCAATGTCACATTTTGTACCCACTTACTGACTGATCGATGGTGTACATCACTTTCTGCAAAATAATAATCCTGAAAGAACAGCCAGATTTTAGAAGAAATAACTTGAGCACCAAATGAATGGAAATATTACATGGGAACTGTAACATTTCTAGGATGTCCATGTGTCCTACTTTACAGAGAACAGTCCTCTTTTTGAAGGTGACCTCTATTAGAAGTCCAAGGGGGTGTCTTCATGGCGCAGGATTGGCGCCGCGTCCCTTGAAAACTCCACACTTTCCCTCCCCCAGGGTGGCGTCAGGTAATTCTGATGCCAAGGGGGGAGTGCGGGGTTTCTGGGCAGCCATCCGGGGACCAGAACCACTGCCGCTCTCTTCCTGGTGGAAGGCAACCAATTGCAGGTCACCTTCCAGCTGGCCACACCTCCAATGCAATTATGGAGCTAGGCTTTGGGGCTGTCTTGATGCCATCTTGCATCCCTGCCTCTCTTTGGAGAAAAATGCTGGGTAAGTCCCTGACTTTTTTCTCCGCAGCTTTGGTGGAAAGCCCCAGAGTGGGTGCGCGATTGCAGCAATATTGCCATTGCACACCCACCCTGGAGCTATCCGAGCATTTAGACAGCCTCAAAGTCCAATTTAAAGACAAAGGACCATAAGAAGGGAGAGCAGTGGCCTGGGAGTTACCGACCAACAACTGGGCAGCAGACTGAGCAGGTTCACTGGTCACCTGATCAGAGTCTTCCCCACTATGGTGAGACGTACTGTATGTCTATTTAAATGATGCAAGTATTTCTAAATGTGCACCCGTGTATATAAATTAGCATGTGCAATTATTATCCAGAGACTATCTACACCAAGCAGGATATAACACTTTGAAAACGTTTTGAAAACTGTATATGGAGTGTGTCCTGGGCCCCAACAGTTGTCACTACTGTTATAAACCGTTTTAAACCGTTTTAAAGCAGTAGTGTAGATAGGCAGCATGTCTTCTTTTTTGGTGATGCGTGAGTCGGCATCTTAAACATTTCCCAATTAGATTCCATCCTAGATTTCTATCAAGCCTTATTCTTGAAAACAGACCACACTCAAAAGAAGTGGTCAGTTCAAAACAATGGATGTGCTGGGATAGTCATGGCCCCAACTAGAGCAAATAAGAATCAAAGAAAACCAACACCTTGGAGGTTTTATAGCTGTTGTGTTTGTCTAAGGTTCTGAACTTTGCCCTTTTCAAAGATTGGGACTGCAATCATGGTAAGCAGCCTGATGGAGGAAGATGCAGGAGACAACAGAATGTCTGTGCTGTGCAAAATGCCTCTGTTCGCTGCTACGGTGTGCAAGTCAACCGCTTAATATGGCTGTGGAAAGCTTTCCTTTTAAACCTTTGAATTAAGGATCAGCAGAGGCACATTGGAGGTGGGGGGAAAGGATTAAACAGTCCATTCCCTATGATAAGCCAGAATGAGGCAGCAGAAGGCAAGGGAAGGCAGGGAGGAGTGACAAGATGATGGAGGGCAGAGCTGTGTGTGTCATGCAGCCTGCCCTGTGGAGGCTGGTGCCAGCGGTGGCGAATCCACTCTGGGTTCTAGTCAGAACTCTAAAGTTGCTATCCAAGTCGCCAAACTAAATGGGCTTGTGCACATGGAATGGGGGAGCTGCTATCTCCTTTGCATCAGGCAATGAAATGTCAGTGGTGGCTGGGCTCACAGAGTGTAAAAAAAAAGTTTTATTCCTTGGAGTAACCCAACCCATTTATTTATTTATTTATTTATTTTATTATATTTATATCCTGCCTTTTTCCCTCCAAGGAACCCAAGGAGGTGTATATAATCCTCCTCCTCTCCCTTTTTATCCTCGCAGCAACAACCCTGTGAGGTAGGCTGGGCTGAGAGTCTGTGACTGGCCCAAAGTCACCCAGTGAGCTTCTGTGGCAGAGTGGGGACTAGGGCCAGATCTACACCAAGCAGGATACAACTCTTTGAAAATAGTTTGAACACAGTATATGGAATTTGTCCTGGGCCTGAACAGTTGTAAAAAACCATTATAAACCATTATAAAGTAGTATTGTAGATCCTACCTAGAACTCAGAACTCTTGACTTCTAGCCTGACACTCTAGCCACTACACTATACTGGCTCTCACACCACACTGGCTCTGTTTCGGTGATGTACCATATATTTCTGGGCCTTCTTCAAGGACTGCACAAAAAGTGAGCAATACAACTCATTCATTTACATTTATAAACAAAACATTTTGAATATTTTATTAAACTGCAGATACATATTTCATTTAAACATTTTAAATGTAGCCTCTAGATAGGCTGACCATATGAAAAGGAGGACAGGGCTCATGTAACTTTAGCAGTTGTAGAGAAAAGGGAATTTCAGCCAGTGTTATTTGTATACAATTAATGCCTGGTGAAATTCCCTCTTCATCACAACACTTAAAGTTGAAGGGGCCCTGCCTTCTTTTGTATATGGTCACTCTAGTATAGTGCCTGCAACTTTAACTGTTGGGATGAAGAGGGAATTTCACCAGGAACCAATTGCATACAAATGACACTGGCTGAAATTCCCTTTTCTCTACAACTGTTAAAGTTACATGAGCCCTGTCCTCCTTTTCATATGGTCAGCCTACCTCTAGAGTTCTCTAAAAAAATAAATAGTTCCGTCTCCAAGATTAAATCCTGTGACTGCTGACATGATTAGCAAAAAGCAGTTTATGTACAGTCTCTTAAATTGCTGTTTGCCAATCATATCACCAGTCATAGGATTTAATCTTGGAGACATTTTAAAAAATCCAGCGTTCTCTGCAGGCTACATTTATTTATTTATTTATTTTAAATAAGCAGAGTTGCAATATGTATATATATCTCATGGTAGCCATTCTGCGATGGTACCCAGGACAGTTTTTCAAATAGACTAATGTGCTCATGACCCCCAAAAAGGTTGCCCATCCTTTCTGCACAGCACTAGAATAGAAATCAATGATGTAGTAGCTGAAGTCTAAATAGAAGCTTAGGAAAAGGTATGTTTACTAAAGTTCCCCACGGAGGGTGACTCTTTGGAATGTGGTGGCACATGCACAAATGCAGCAGCATAAATGAGAGATGGAAACGTTTGCTTCTGTTCACCTTGATTGGAATGGAAATGAACCATGTTATTTATCAGAACTTCTGCCATGGTGCGCTGTTTACCAAAGTGCTAGGTGCTAAGCAGGGAGAGGAGGGGACAGACCTCCCTCTTTCTTTCTTCCCTTGCACTGCCACTACTCCTGCCAGACCCACTAATATATGGCTTTAACGGGAAGGGGTTATATGGGATGGGGGAATGGGGAGGAGTTTGTCAGGAGTAGGAGGGAAAAGTCAAGAATTCTTCTCCAGCTTGGATATTAATCTGTCATGGAGAAATATTTAAGGGCTCGTAAATCTTCCCTTTCCCTTGATGTAGGTTGCCAAAACATACGATTAAAAGAAACATTAGCTATGTTATAAATTAATGAAAACAGTTGTCTCCTGCCCTATATCATTGGAATCTCATGTTACACCTCCAACAATTAGCTGACAGACAAACCCTTACTAAAGAGACATTGTGGCATCCAATCGTCATGGAAGAAGAGTTTTTGCTAGAAAAAGTATAAACTAAGATTCATAGTCACACATAGGTTTCTTTGAGCAGAACTCTGCAGAAAGCAAGACCCCTGACCATGCTTACAGTGCCTATATTCATACAGCTTGTACCTGTGCAAAGGCAGTACTTATAGTCTAGTGCATGTGCATAGGCCAGGGGCAGCGTTTCCTGCTGTGGTCCTTCTCCTCTCTATGGTCCTTCACTGCAGGTTCATAGGAACCTATGAAAGGCTTTCTATATCAACCTTCCCCAATGTGACACCAGATGCTTTGGACTACAGTCCCATCACCCATGACTATTGGCCATGCTTGTGGGGGATGCTAGGGGTTGTAGTCCAAAACCTCTGGAGGGCACTACATTGGGGAAGCCAGCTCTATACTAACCCACGAGAAACATCAAATGCAGCAGTGCACCCTCAACTATAGGACACAAGGACAATGTCCTTTCTTTGAGAGACCTTGATGCAGAGAAAGCTGACAAGGTTACAGCCTGTCTGTCCTTCACAAGAAGATCAGTGCATGTGATGAAAGGGATCCAGCGTCATTTGCGCTGGACAATGGCCCAGCATGTCCATGCAATTCTGCACTTCCCCAAAGAGCTCTTTTGACATACAAACTTTAAAGCAATTGATGTGTTCTGCTGGAACATCAAATTATGCATCTTTTCAGAGATTTCTATCCCTACACTGTAGTCAGTGTGCCTTGACAATGTATGTAATTGTTTCCCCAGAATTTGTCGCTCTTATTCGGAGTCTCTGGCATGCTCAGCTGGCCTTCTGCCAAGTGTCTACTGTGGAGTAAAGGTCAGAAAATAACAGTGCATTTGCTTACCTCTAATGCTTCTGTTGCAAAAATATTAAAATAGCAGCTATACTTGGGCCCTTGAGACATTTCAGCAAATATGAGTACTAATGTTACACTCAAAAAAGGAGGCAGGAATTGTGTGTGTGTGTGTGTGTGTGTGTGGGATCGGGACCCGGATCGGGACCTCCGAGGTTGTCCTGGATTGGTTCAGACAAAATCAGAGGTCCCTCAGATCGGATCGGACCTGAACCCGATCCAAAAATCGGACATCCGAATTTCAGATCGGCCGCCATTTTTGGTGTTTTCGCCATAGGCTTGCATTGGGGGAAAGAAAGTTTTCCCCCACTGCAAGCCTATACGGAAAACATGGTGGTGGGTGAGTGAGTGGGGGCCTAATTCCCCCCTCCCTGTCCCTCCCCCCACTCGTGCTCCTTACCTGCCGGGGCCATCTGCTGACGTCTGCTGCTCCAATCTACTGAGAAACAGGCTTCGCGGCCTGCCTCTCAGTAGCATGCCAGGTGATGATGTCATCACCCGACGCACTACTGAGAGGCAGGCCGCGAAGCCTGTTTCTCAGTATATCGGAGCAGTGGAGGGAAGCGGGTGCCCCGGCAGGTAAGGAGCGCGATGGGGGAGGGGGCTTACCTGCCAGGGCCATCCACTGCCGCCCGCGGATGGTAGTGGAAGGCCCTGGCAGGTAAGGAGTGTGAGGGGGGAAGAGGTCCAATCCTCTGATCTTATCCGAACTGGATCAGGTCCTTTCGGACCGGTTCAGATCAGATCAGACAATCCAGAAGTTGGGATCGGAATTGGATAATTTTATCCGATTTTGGTCAGATAGGCTCCGGATTGTTATTGTTGCTCTTTTTATATAGTTCTACCACTGCAGCTTAACCAGCTTAAAGGCATTCCTTTATTCTCTCCTTTTTAAAAAAAATCATTTCTCACACACAGCTCCCAAATGTTTCTCTCGTTGTTTTTAATTTCTAGCTTAAAACAACAAAAGTGATGCATATGGGCCAGCAAACCACATTTGCACACTCTTAATTACAGCAGCTAGACCAAGAGGCTTGCATTTATAAGGATCCAAAATGTAGAAGTGAGAGGAAGGGGAAAAGGAGAAAGGCAAAGCTAATGAGGATATGGGAATAATCAGAGGAGACCTTGGTAGAATACATGGAAGTGGGTGTAATGATACCTACTTTTTGCTGAAGTGAAATACTGTATTAAATAGTTTTCTCACTATTGGTTAAATCTAGACATACTCGTTAGAGTGAAACACATTGAAATCAATGGCTCTTATGAAAGTCATGGCTAACTTGTTCCATTGATTTCAATAGGTCTGTTCTGAGGATGCAGTGCTGTCCAGATAGTCGCCAGCCTCAACAAGGCGGGGGATCCTCTTCTCCATGCTCAGGCCACCCTCTATTTTTGCCTAGATGAGTGATTTCACTCGTCTAGGCACAGCTTAGTGGAGGAGGGGGGGGGGGTCTGGAGACCCAATAAGAAGCTGTGTAAAGCAGCTTCTGCAGTCTCCTCCCCTCCCTGCTCCTGGGAACACCCTCTTTTTGTCCACTCCATGCTCCATGGTGAGGACCACACCCGCTACGAGAAGGCAGGGTAGGGGGTGGGGAGAGCAGTTTCTGGACTCTGAGGCTGGAGTCCTGGTTCTGACTTTGATTCTCAGAACCCAAAAAATCTTATGGCCATCTATTCAGGGTCTGGTGGCCAGAGGATTGTTCCCTAAGCATGTTTTAGATAACAACTCCAGATGATTCAGATAACAACTCCAGATGATTCAGATGACAACTCTGATAATCCCTGACCATTGGCTATGCTGGTTTGGACTGATAGGAATTGTAATCCAAAACATCTGGATAGCCCCAGGTTGCCTCCCCTGCAGCGTTGACAGGCCATGAAGTACATTTTTTACATGATGCTGTCATGCTGTACAGCCCATCGGAGCCTCTCTTGTTCAGTCTGTGTCACACACAGATATTGCTAATGGAGATGGAATGTGGAAGAGAAATACTTTAGGAAAGTGGTACCACATGTGCTTGTTCATCAATTGCAGTTAATCGTATGTGCTCCATCATAATGTTCCTGTATTGTTCTCTACTGTTATTTTAGCCTGAAATTGTTTTTAACGGAGTATTTAAATACACCTTTTAATATTTATATGTTGAACCAGCTAGAGAGTCTATAAAACACAGTATATAAGTATTATTAATAAAATAAATAAATAAATGTGCTTTGCATACAGAAGGGTCTCGGGTTCAATCCCTGGCATCTCAAGTTAAACAGATCAGATGAAACAGATGACACAAAAGGCCTGAGACCACGGAGAGCAGCGGGCAGGTGGGATCAACAACGGTGGGCTAGACAAACGAAGAGCCTGGCCTGTTTCTAGGGCAGCTTCCTGTATATTTCTATGGCATTCTCAGGTCATTGCCGTGCGTGCCATCGACTGATTTATGGTGCAATCTTATGCATGTTAACTCAGAAGGAAATTCATAGAGCTTATTCCCTGGTCTGGGGTGCATAGGATCACTTCCTTAACTGCATCAGTCTCGCCACCGAAAGCATTCATATCCATAGCCAGAGAGCTTCTTTACACCGCAGACCCTCCACCCCTTTCAGTTAGCTCCCTCCAGCCATGGGATGCTGAGAGATGTAGTCCAACTCATCTGGAGGGCACCAGGTTGGGGACAGCTGCCGGGGTCGACATTCCGCAGATGGCGAGACTCACCACTGACTGCAAGGGGACCCTGACTTCCAAACCGGCGTGCTCCGTGGGGCTTGGCAGTCTTGGCTGCAAGTGAAGTGGGGGGAAGGATGAGGCACTCCGAGGATGGCACAGCGGAAGGAGAGGCGGGGGCGGGGGGAGGTGCGTTGGAGGAGGGTCGCAGGAGAAAGCGCGTCCCCAGCAGGGAGCAGAAAGGGATGCCGCGGGGGGGGGGGTGAACATGTAGCGGGGGGGACGATTTCGCAGGGGAGGAGGAGTCACGGAGGAGAGGAGGAGGAGGAGGCGGCAGCATCTCCTCGCTGGCTGCCTGGGAAGTTTGCTGCACTTCCACGGGACAAGCGGGTTTTCGAGCGCGGGCAGGAATCGCCGGTGGGGGAACCAAGCCGGCCTTCGCTCTGGGCAGGATCGAGCAACGGCGCTCAACTCCGGGATAAAGCCTCAGTTCTGTGAGCCGGGATGAGGCGCGTCGGGCAAGGAGCCCCGCAAGACCGAGGTGAGCAGATCGCCCCGATTGGGCATCAACTAAACCCGGCGCGTCTCTCGGCTGCGCGGCTAGAAGTGAGATGCGCGCTGGAGGCAGCGGTCTGTAATCCGAATTAATACGAATCACTTGGGACTCAAGAGAGCGGCGGGGGACGGGAACTGATACTAAGTATAGGGGTCCGCGGGCAGGAAGACGATAACCACTTTCTTCCTACGATGTGATCACGGTCGCCCACGCCGCTCTTCTGCTCCAGCAGTGAAATCCCCCTTTTGTTTTCAACTGCGAAAGTTTGGAGCGCTTTGGGAGGAGAAGAAAAGATACCTGCTGTAGATTCCCTGCAGATGCCCAGGTGGTGATGGGAGTGGGAGGCCTCCTCCACACGAGACGTTTAATGAGCCTTGAAGGCTCATTATAAATTTTACCTACACACGAGCGGAGCGCAAAACGGGCGTACAGGCGCGTTATCTCCCCGATAATGCGCATTTTCGAACGCGCGTTAAATAGCGACTTTTATTTTGCTCCGGCCGTTAAAGCGCATTTTCGCTGTGTGAACAAGCGATTATGCGCATTAACTACCTGTAAAGTGCTTTTTGGGCATCTTTTAATGCGCTTCGCCGCTTCTCGCCGCCTCCCGTGCAGAGGGATTGTGAGTAAATGCGCCTCCGCGATAATGCGCATAATCCCCGAACCGGGCGCAAAAGCGCATCCTTGTGGAGGGGGCCGGAGTTACAGATAGCGCCTTGATTAAAATACAAAGGGAGCAGGGTGAGCAGGAGCTTTACCTTGGCAACTGCCCACTCCACCCTGCTGCCTTTCTGCCACAGTTGTCCAGTTTATTTTCTGTTTTGCCCTTTCAAAGTTGGGTTGTGTGTCTGTGTTTTTAAATCCTTTTGTGTGTGTGTGTGGGGGGGGGGGATTAAAGTATGACTATTCTTATTGGATCAGATCCAGGCTTAGTTGTGCGTAGAGGAGACCCATTGAAATCACTGTGACATGTTAGTCACTTGTCCCATTGATTTCAGTGGGTTTCCTCTAAGCATGACTATGTCTGGATCTTACCCATCATCATTATGATGGCGATGATGATGATGATGATGATGATGATGATGATATCGTTTGGGAGGCAGAAAATGTGACGTCCTTTAAACGCCTCCTAAAAATGCACCTCTTCGCCCAGGCTTTCCATGGGCTGCAGGTAAACTAATCATGCTGCTCATTTGCTGCTCCTTCAATTGTTTTTATTGTAGTTGCTTTAATGTTGTGCTTTTAATATTGCATTTTAGTATTGCAAACTTCTGATTTTATTATATGCAGCGGTATATAAATGCCACAAATAAATAAATGATTTTCCAAGTTAACTGAGTTTAAGTGGGATGCTAAAGATTCCCTTCTAAATGTCAAGATGGAATTTGTTTCTTGTGGAACATCCCACTGTGGGGCTTGTCCAGAACAAGTTTTCATGCTGGGAGGCTACACCACCACTAGAAGCACCCTAGCAAAACGAACATTTTATTTTCCACCCCAGCTATTCCTGCTAGTCTTTATGCCAGAGATGCAGAACCACCTTTGGCTGAGGGCCAAATTCCAGATTGGAGAAACTCCTGGGGGCTGCATTCCAGCAGTGGGCAGAGATAAAGGCAAAAGAGAGGAGGCCAAATTTTCCCAAAATGCCAGCATATTGTAGTTTAAAGCTCTTACCTCCAGTCATTAAGCCTTAGGAGAGGCATTTCAACCTTTTAGAATGGGGAGAAAACGTCACAAAAGCTGGGAAGCCACCAAACGATCGGTGGCCAGTAAGAAGGTTTGGAACCAGGGGAAGGGGTGGGGTTAGGTTTAGAACCCTGGAGGGGCAGACTGAGGTCCCCTCTACAAGGATTCACTTTTGCTCCTGGTTAGGTGATTATGCGCATAATCACTGAAGCGCATTTACGCCTATTACCTCTGCACGAGAGACGGCGAGAGGCGGCGAAGCACATTAAGGGATGACCAAAATGCGCTTTACAAGTAGTTAATGCGCATAAGCGCTTGTTCACATAGGCAAAATGCGCTTTAACGGCCGGAGCAAAATAAAACTCGCTGTTTAACGCGCATTCGATAATGCGCATAATCAGAGAGATAACGCGCCTCTACGCCCGATTTGCGCTCCGTTCTTGTAGAGGTAAATTTTTTTAAGCGCCTTGAAAGAGCATTAAACCTCTCTTGTAGAGGCAGCCTGAGACCCCTAGAAAGTTGGATTTGGCCCACAGGCCTGAGGTTCTGCACACCTACTTGATGCTGATGTTTGGACTAGAGGAGACCAGCACAGTCTCCAGCTTGTGGGGCAGGTGGATGATGTCTGACATGCCAATGAACTGGTAGGGCTGACCTACCAGTTCATTGGAAGGGAAGGGGGATGGGGGAAGGGAAGGGGGAATGGGGGATGGGGCAGGCTCCCCATGATTAATAATTGCACTTTAGAAATGGATCTACATGTGCATTTTAGGTCACATGTAGATCTCCCCTCCCTCCCTCCTCCCTCAGTCCTGCCAGTTCTATCCCAGCAGCCTCTGCAAGTTGCACCAGTTGTAGCAGAGTGGCAGCTGCTGCTTTGGTCACTCTTGCCGCCTGCCTCTATGGGCTTGTGTTTTAACCCTCTCACCACACGCCATTAACACACTCACCCCATCCACACAACACTTTAAATAACTGGCTTTGAGCTAAACAACTTGCAAGCAAGTTGTTTCTTTCTGTTGCTTATTTGGGCGGAATAGCACACTGTCAGTATTTTGTGAGCGGAGTGTTACCCTCCACACAACACAATAAGCAACACAACTGACGTTTGTTCCCTCCCCCTCCCCTCCCAGTTGCTTAATGTTGTCCGAATGCAGCCAATATGTGACTCTTGTAGCCTCCTTTTGGGCTTCCACATTAATGCACAAGCAGGGAACTCATGCCTCTCCCCTGTGGAGAGCTGAAGAAACTCCTGGGCAGGGGGCAGGAGGGAAGGCAATTTGAAATGACTTCAGTGTGTTGAACAACAATAATGTGAAATAGCCCTAAAAATAAGAAATGTTTAGGACTGAGAATTCTGGAACATAAGGGGAAAGAGTTCAGCAACTCCTGGGTAGTAGCCAAACTTTTGAAAGTAAGAGATTACTATGGAGCTGTGACATCCATTATATTTTCTGGGAATGCAATGTAGGGACATTAGCAGCATCCATTATGTGTTATGAGATCATGGTGTCCTGGAATATGAGATGATCTCTTAAAATAGGGGATATTCCTGCTATTAGTGTTCCCATCTTACTTTTTTCTTCTTAGCTATGGATCAGTAACTAGAGCTAAATTAAAGGATCTGAGGCCTCTGCTTTCAGTGTCCACAAACATCCTATACCACACCCCAAATCATTGCTCATTCTTTTTGTTATGTAGCCTACTGCATTTCTCTCCACCTGGTGATGTGGCAATTCACTGTTCCCACATCAGGTGATGAGGTAATAGCCACTATGTTCTCAGGTGTGGGAAGAATTTTGAAGGAGCATCTCTCCCACCTGTACCCTTCCTTATTATCAGAGTCCAATTTGGCTGGACCCTACAACCTGTGGAGTATAATTGCTCATAATCACTCCGATGTCTGGTTCAGACAAGAACTATTCACAGCCTCACACTCTTAATTGTGATGTGACTGCTAAAATTGCAGATACCCTGAATTCATCACACCAAAGTGCCTATGTTCCCAACTGCTCATCCATGCATCCCAGTGGTATTCAGTTGCAACACATGAATTGACAGATAAGGTTTAAATCTCATGGCTTTCTTGAAACTATTGCTGAAGTTGATGATAATTTTGCATTAGGATCATTCAATAATCTCTGCGTGTTCCGTCTCCATCATGCCTGTTCATGCAAACTGGGTAGTAATTAAAGAGCAACAAAACCTCCAGAGGCAAAATCTCTCTTCAGTCCTTTGGTTCCTGTGTGTAGCAAAGGTGTGAAAGGGCTCCAAGAATGCATCATCTAGTCCCATGCACTTTGGCTGTACCTCCAGGCATGAAAGGTCTATTGTTCAATAATAGATTCAATCCCTGACATCTCCTATCTGAATTCAGATTCCTATCTGAAACTTTTGGGAGGTGCTATCAGTCAGTGTAGAACATATTAAGCTAGATGGACCATTGGTCTGACTCAGTATAAGGAGGCTTCCTACAATTAGGCCTCCTCCACACGAGACGTTTAATGAGCCTTAGAGGCTCATTATAAATTTTACCTCCACACCAGCGGAGCGCAAAACGGGCGTACAGGCGCGTTATTTCCCCGATAATGCGCATTTTCGAATGCGCGTTAAATAGCGACTTTTATTTTTCTCCGGCCGTTAAAGCGCATTATCGCGGTGTGAACAAGCGATTATGCGCGTTAATGTCTTCTAAAGCACTTTTTGGACATGAATTAATGCGCTTCGCCGCCTCTCGCCGCCTCCCGTGCAGAGGGATTAGGCGTAAATGCGCCTCCGCGATAATGCGCATAATCCCGGAACCGGGCGCAAAAGCGCATCCTTGTGGAGGGGGCCTTAGTGTCAGTCTAAAAGAGGCCCTATGCACATACATAATCATTGAGCAAGGGGCCCTACACATATACATGATCATTGATCACTGTACATGCATACACAATCATTGACCAGTGCTTTCATCCCCATGGAAGGAACCCTAGGGACATGACACCCTCTTTGACTAGCACGGAGCCTGTATTGGCTGTCGGTGTGGCTGATGTATGCATCAGAACCTAGGGGTGGGGCTAGCTGGCACAGGCCTGGAAGCTCCTTCACACATTCATTATTGAGCACTGGGAGAGAGCTTCAAACATGGTGCCCTAAAAATTCAGGAATGGTGAAAGCATCTCTTCTGTCCCTTTTTTACCCTATAATCATGTGGCTTTTCCTTCCTTTCTCAGATGACTCAGGGATTACAACAATGTAAATACAATGTGCTAGTTAATGCATTAGTGATCAGGGCATTTTGGTTTGGAGATGGATTGGTGGATAGCTTCTAGTGCATGTTCACTACATACACATCTTTCCCCAACAAAACCATTCTCTGCCTGTAGGCATTTCATAGGATGGACCATTTCTACTATCTACATTTAGCACATTGGATTGGTAAGATATATAGGCTATTCCATTGGGCTCTTGTACTATGGAAGATTCTGTTCAGTGCAGTTAATATCTCATATTTGGGTTATTTTCAGCCCTACAATTCTAACTAATTTAATAAGTTGACCAACTCTCTATCAATAGCAAAGGTACAAACATTACCATTTCCGACAGGATCTACACTACTGCTTTAAAATGGTTTATAACAGTAGTGACAACTTTTGGGCCCCAGGACACACTCCATATACAGTTTTCAAACTGTTTTCAAAATGTCATATCCTGCTTGGTGTAGATCTGGCCTCCTTTAGCTCTCAGATCTTTGAAAGGAAAGTGGTACATTCCAAAGTGGGTTTATTCCTCTCGTACTGAGGAGCCAATTTCCAATTTCTCATCTTGAGGAACAGTTCTAGAGTCCCATAGATGGTGAGATGAATTGATGAAGGCTGTCCATTGTCTAGGTTCACTGGAGGGATTGAAGGATTTGAACAAATGGCTCAAAATTAGTTCATGTGCAACATGATGACTGTGTGCATTAAATCAGGAACATTGTAGCCTACACCATTGCCATAGGTACCAGTATTAAGCTATATTGTTGTGCAGAATATTCAACAAGAAAATAGGTTTACTAAACAGGATCTATAGGCTGAATATGCCCTATTCTGATCCGGTGCAATCTTGCAGCTGTCTCCCAAGTGTGCTTGGGTCTTCTGTGTGGGTACTGCAGTCAATTCCTACTGGTTAGAAAATGTGACCTTAGAAACAGTAGCAAACCACATCCTTGCCACAAACTCTGAAGTTTGTTATTTTGGTTTACTACACAATGCTGTTTAGAATCATTTTCAGGTGTACAAAGCCTGACGATGAAAAAAGGTTACTGTACTGAGCTTTCCCCATCTACAATTTTGGAATACCACAGGTGATATATGTTTGTCCTTCTGCTAGATTCCTTGAAGGATTTGAACAACAGAGATCATGATCTTGTGCTTTGGCTCAACTGGATCACATTCATTATGCTTTTGAAATGATGTGTGAGGAAGATATTACTCCAAATTTTCATTCTCCAGTCATTCATTTTCTCTCTCAAGCTAAGATGGTCACTCCTGGGACATTTATTTTCAACAGTGTGTGTTTGGTGTGTGTGTGTGTGTATGTGTGTGTGTGTAATTAACATCAATTCTTTATCTTATATATCTTGGTTACATTTTCCTGGCTTCCATAAATTAGATAATCTGAAAAGTATGTATGTCATTATTAGTTCTTCTCATTTTAGATATATCTCTTAACATATGGAGAACTAAAAAGCCATCTAAGAAGGAAGAATTCAGTCTGTAAAATGAATGTTTCTCTTTACTTTGATAAGCTTCTCAGAAGGCCTGACTATACAAGTGATCTAGATTAAACCATTGACAGCCTTATAATTAGAAGACAAAGTTGGCTTTAAATATCTGCCATGCCTTGTTCTGAATGGACCATGAAGGTCACTACAACCATATACACCTTGGAAACTGTATAGAAGTCTGAAGGTCATGAGAAGGTTGTGATTAAATATGGCTTCCATTAATATCATTGTGTGACAAACTATCTGGTTAAAACCACAGTTGAATAAGTTGATAATGCCTATGAGATTTATACACAAGCTTTCCCAAAGAATTACAAAACCACAGAAGCCAAGACAAATAATGGTTTATTAAGAATACTGTACTTTGAAAGAAACTCCATTCTGCAAGCTATTGGTATCTAGATTACTTTTGAAGCCATAAAGATATTTAGCACGGAAGATATATTTATGCCAAAAAGCAAAAAGCAAGTTCGTTTTAGATTTCAGTACCATTGATAGTAACCAATTATACACAGCTCATCCCAGAAGAACTCCAGTGTGTGTGTGTGTGTGTGTGTGTGTGTGTGTAGTTTGCTTTTTCACTTGAAATGTGTGTGTGTGTGTGTGTAGTTTGCTTTTTCACTTGAAATGTGCTAGCTTTTCTCTGGTTTAAAAATGATCATTTGTGGATTTGACTTCTACCTGTGGCTACCCACACAAGAAACGAAGAAAGCCAAAATATGCTCAGTATATCTTTTATTCATTTAAGTTTCTGCAGTGTTATATGAAATAATATAGAATCAGATGGATGTTAGGATTGCTCCTGTTGTGTTTAATTGAAAAAGGACCAACATATAAATGGGACTGGATGATTTAATATGGTTCTGGGGAATGTTCGTTCTGCCACCGGGCTGAAACATCCATATTTTGTAAGTGTATCATTGTAATATTTGTTACATATTTACCTCGCTGCTCCTCTAAAGAGCTCAAGGTCTTGTGTATATAGTTTCCCAACCCCCATTTTAACTTCACCGCAACCTTGTGAAGTAGGTTAGCCTGAGAGATCATGATTGAGGCAGGCTCTACACTACTGCTTTATAGCGGTATTGAAGTGCACTGCCACATTCCATATACCATTTCAACCCGCTTTCGAAGTGTTATATCTTGTTCGGTGTAGATCTGGCCTGGCTCAAGGTCACACATGCACAAACTCCACTGTGAGCTTTGTAACACCGTGGGAATCTCTAGGGGACTTCATCATCTGGTCCCAACACTTTTATCCACTACATCACATTTGCTCTCAATTATCCATGCCGCCTTGGTCCACTGCACCAGATTATTTTTCTCAAAACGACAATAAAGATGGCAAATATTCTCGCCATCCAAATTAGAGTTCAATTCCCTGCCCTCCCCACAACATTACTTGTGATGCTATATTTAGCCATTCTTATATTACTGTGGTTATAAACAGGATCCCTTCCACCTAGTATTTCTGTTGAGTGCCAGAATGCTTTCTAATTCCACTGTTGATGCTTTCTGATTCTACTGTTAAGTGTTTTTTTCCTATGGTTACGAATCTTTCTCTTGGACAAGGAACTTGGTTGTTCTGTGTCAATCAGACACAAAAGAAGGCCAGCCACAAACAGGATTTCTCCATACCCATGAAATCCTTGAGGCACACAGAAATAGACCCTTTTAAAATTAGGTCCCCAATGTGGATCAGCCCTCCTTCATCCCAATTGTACCTAGAGACTATGCGTGCCTGCTACCTTCATGTTGCTATGGAATCCTGGCAAGGTAATCAGGGCACAGGTTTCACATTCACCACTGTGGTGATCTTGGTTGAACCACTTTGTTCTCCCTTTCAGTCCTGTGGGGAATACAGAGTAATTCACTTGGGGATAATCTTGAAGTTTGAGCAAAACATGCCTATCACCTCTGACCCTGTCACCACAGCCCCTTCTCCCAGCGGAAGGGATGGGCAATACATTTCGGATGTCCCCTCCCCCCACTCCAAACCATGAGCCACATTCAGGAGGTGGAGAACAGAAAAGGATATAATGCACACCATTGACTATTACTCTATTCTCCTTCGAAACATCTGAGTTGGAGAGGGAAAGCATTCCTTACTGGCTCTTCATGATCCGAAAACCATGTTTGGTTTTAGGGAACAGGCAGAAGGACCAGATGTGGGAAATAATTTGTACAGTGTTTTCTTTCTTTTTTTAATAGGAGATACTGATTTGAATTCATGTTGTATCAAAGTACATAGGAGCATCCCATGATCATAACATGTGTCCCAGATTCTCACGCACATTGTGTTAGCACAGATCTTGGCATGCTGTATAATTCCCAGGCATTTACTTGCCGACTCAGCATCCCAGATGTGATTCACAGACTATAAATACATAAGGGGTGTTCACAGACAGACAGCTTCTAGTGCCACCAACATGCAGTGATTCCATCTTTTCCTCCTTAATGGATTTTCCATGGTGAGAAAAAAGACAGAAGCAGTAGGAAAACATAGGAGGTTACAAACAGATGACGATGATATCTAGACCACCAACAACAACCCGGACTCTCTGGGTTTGAGGAAGGGCAATTGTACAATAAAAGCCACATCTGAAATCAGCCAAGGGTGCCAGAGATTCTCCGGAGTTTGCAGATCTTGTCATTAAGTGAGATCTGTTCATGCATTGTAGCAAAAGCAGGGCTTAGAATAGTTTGGGCTTCTGCAGTCCTTGGCTATGATGTAACATTTGAATTGTTTTTTTAAAAAACTTGTAAGTAACCTAACTCTTCCATGGACCTTTCATCGCAGTATGTATCCTTAAAATCCCAACCTATGGGGGGTGGGGGGGGTGTACCTGTAAGCATACATGCTTTCTAATTAACACCTAGTAGTGCTTTTACACTTCCTTTGTCTATCAGTCTATTCTAGTAGAGCTAGAGAAAGATACTTACACTCCTTTACCCTCCATTGAAAAGAACCAGCAAATCTTTTTGTGTTTTGTGCAGACAGAAGTCTCAAGCCATGAGTGGGGCAAGATCTACACTACTGCTTTATAATGGTTTCTAACAGTATTGACAACTGTTGGGCCCCAAGACACACTCCATATACCATTTGATATGCCAGCTGCGCCCCTTCCTAGAGCTGGAAGACCTAAAAACGGTAGTGCATGTACTGGTAACTTCGAGGCTCGACTTCTGCAATGCACTGTACATAGGGCTACCTCTGTGCCTAGTCCAGAGACTTCAACTAGCTCAAAATATGGCAGCCAGGTTGGTCACTGGTACACCTAGGGGTGACCATATCACACCAGCTTTAAAATCACTCCACTGGCTGCCAATTAGTTTCCGGGCGAAGTACAAAGTGTTGGTTATTACCTTTAAAGCCCTACATGGTTTGGGTCCAGGTTACCTGCGGGATCACCTTCTCCCATACAATCCGCCCCTCACGCTCAGGTCCTCTGGAAAGACTTTATTACAGCTGGCTAAGACTAGGCTGTCAACTGTTACCCAGAGGGCCTTCTCTTCTGCCGCTCCCAGACTGTGGAACGACCTGCCGGGAGAGATCCGCCAACTTACAAGTCTTCAAGAATTTAAGAGAGCTATAAAGACTGATCTCTTCCGGCAGGCCTACCCAGTCAAATTTTAAGATTTTGTTGTTTGTAATAATGTATTAATTTTATATGCTTTTAACCAATTTATGTATTTTATATTGTTGGTATTGATGTTGTTCCCTGCCTTGATCCAGAGGGAGAGGCGGGTAAGAAATAATAATAATAATAATAATAATAATAATAATTATTATTATTATTATTATTTTCAAACCGCTTTCAAAGTGTTATATCCTGCTTGGTGTAGATCTGGCCCAAGTCAGGCTGTTGTCTGGTGCATGCATGCAATGTAATGAATCTGCCTCAAGTGGTTATAAAGCTGATTTACTTATATCTGCCACAGAAGAATGCAGAACCATGTGGAAATACTTTGCCAGATCCCAGCCATCATATGGAATGGGAACTAACTTTGCTTGGGCATTTTAATTTGGGCTGCACAAGTTTACTAGCAATCTACCTAAACCAGTTCCATCTAGCCAGGGAAAATTCTAATTAAGGACTCACTTATATTGTGAGGTTATCCTGGGGTTGGTGTTTTATTGTACTAGGAAATGCAATAAATAAATAAACAACAAATAAATATAAAGATGGCCTTCCATCTAGCAATGCTTATCTTACACATCTCAAAAAAGCATCAATATTGAAAAATGTATTGATGTGCAATTTATTGAAGCATCACTGAGTAAAGGCTAATATGAATCATTTTTTTTAAAAAAATATATAGTTGGTTGACAGAACTAATTTAAATATACTAGTGTAAAGCCCATGTCACCAAAGGTGTCTAGTAGTCCTGGTCTTTTCCTGCTTATTACCCCTCAGTCCCCTCACCACTGAGGGGTTCATGAATAATGCAAATATGGCTCGTGCATGGTGAATACCCCTCTGAAATTTGCGTGTGGCATGACCCTGCCCCCTCCCTCATGTGCCCCGATTGGCCAGCATCTCCGTCTCCGTCTCCCTCCCTTTTGGTGGCGACAGACTAACCATGTAACTGCACCCAAAGCCTGCCTTCATGCCATACTGATTGGCTGAGCAGGACTGCCTGTCATCCCGCTGGCAGAGGGGCACCCTGCCTGTTTGGCCTAGAGGAAATTAATTGCTACTAAAAGTCGAGTTTTGAACTTGCTCAAGCTTTCAAAATTTTCTGCATGTGTACACTGCTCAAGCTTCAGTTCAAAACAAAAATGAGCAAAATCAGTCTGGCAGATCTCAAGTAATAAGCCTTACACTAACATATTCTTTTATAGATTAGATCAAATATTAAGCTGACCACTGGTTATTTTAAACCATAAGAGCTAAAACAAATCCCAGAGAAGTTACTGAAACTACAATCCAATACACACTTTCAGGGGGGGAGGGACTCCCATTGAGCTCAGTGGGACTTAATTCTGAGTAAAAATCCATAGGATTTCCCTACCAAACCTAAATGTCCCATTGGAACCAGAGGAACCTGAATATGTTTAACTCTGGCTGGGTCGTGTTCTATGTGTCTTTTATGTCAGCTATGCCCATGTAGTCCTGTATAGGTGTCCCTAAGTATATATTTTCACCTTCTTCTCCCACTTTAAAAAATAGCTTAATTTAAAATAGATTTGAAATATGCAGTACTATTATGTTGTGAAGCATGACAAGAAAAAAAACACCATCTCCATGTCGAATTCTCTCCTTCTGCTTCATAGTTTGCAGTAACATAATTTGCCACACATTGTGCATTTCCCCAGCCTTGTTCCAGGTAATTTGTTGCTGGAGCTAAGCGGAGGAATGTGCAATATGATGGTGTTGGGACATGCCTAGGTGTTCTGACCCGTTTTGGAAGAAGAGGGAGAGAACTTAACAGATGATGCCATTTTTGGTGGTAGCCATGTGTCTCCGGCAATGTCTAGATCTGCCTACCTGAACATTTTGAAGAGCCCAGACACTCGTTCTCTAATATATTATGTCAGAAAACATGAGATTGCTGGTTTTAACACTTTTAACATGAAGTTAGAGAACTTAGTGTGCCTGACATATGCTGTCTTCTTTTCTTGCTACTCTAAAGGTCTCCTGTTGGTGTCACAGGATGCTGACATGCAACCAACCAGTGAAGCTGGAGACATCTTCTAAGGGGCGTGACGTGGGCTCCCCCTTGTGGAAAGCAATTGGAACACAACTTCCTTGATTTGGAGTTAGCATCCTGGTCCAAAGCTAAACCATGGCTTTGGTCAGCACACCACCCACGGGTCTCTTTTTGGATCAAGAAAATGAAGCAAATGACCCTGTGATACAGCTTCATTACAATTACACTGGAAAACTTTACCGAGAAAAAAAAAGAGGTGTGACAACTATCGCACTTCTAATCATCTGTAGTTTTATCATCTTGGAGAACCTGATGGTGCTGATTGCCATCTGGAAGAACAACAAATTTCACAACCGCATGTATTTTTTCATTGGCAATCTGGCTCTCTGTGATCTGCTGGCCGGGATAGTCTACAAAGTAAACATCTTGATGTCAGGAAACAAGACCATGAGCCTGTCTTTCAGAATCTGGTTTGTTCGGGAAGGTAGCATGTTTGTGGCTTTGGGCGCATCCACATTCAGCTTATTAGCGATCGCCATTGAGCGACATTTGACAATGATCAAAATGAGGCCCTATGATGCTAATAAAAAGTACAGGGTCTTCCTGCTCATTGGAACATGCTGGCTCATTTCAGTTTCCCTGGGTGCTTTACCAATCCTTGGTTGGAACTGTATTGGCAACTTAACAGACTGTTCCACTGTCTTGCCACTCTATTCCAAAACATATGTGGCATTTTGCATCATCATTTTCACAGCCATTCTGATGGCCATTGTAATCCTCTATGCCCGCATTTACATCTTGGTGAAGTCCAGTAGCCGTAATGTCACTAATCATAGCAACTCGGAGAGATCTATGGCATTGCTTAGGACAGTTGTGATTGTTGTTGGGGTTTTCATTGCCTGTTGGTCCCCATTGTTTATTCTGCTGCTGATTGACGTGGCGTGCAAGGTGAAAGAGTGTCTCATTTTATACCAAGTAGATGGGTTCATTGCCTTGGCAGTCCTGAATTCAGCAATGAACCCCATCATCTACACTCTGGCAAGCAAAGAAATGCGCCGGGCTTTCTTCCGCCTCATTTGTGGCTGCCTGGTGAAAGCCAACGCCACAATGTCTTTGCCTATCCAGGCTACCCCAGATCAGAGTCGAAGCAAATCCAGCAGCAGCAATGCACAGAAACCCAAGGAGGAATGCCCACAAACTAAAAGCTCATCTTGTATAGCAGAAAAAAATGAATCTTCATTTCACAATGGAAACTTCTGCAAATGAAGTCCGCTAACTGTGCAAGCCAAGGATTCCTCTGTGGCTTTTTAGAGCCAAATAGAAGCCTTTTTAGTGAGGTTTCATGCACTTAAATCACAGGGGAGGAAACACTAAGCAATTACTTAAGTTGAAGTGCCTGTTTTTAGCGCAAAACATTTAGGACTGAATTTTGGTTTCATGAGAGATTGACTTAAGAAAGCTCTTGGCTGCCTCTCACAATGTCTGTGTAAAGAAAAATGGGAAATTTGATATGGATGTTCTTGATGCAATTTGATCCAATTTAACTATGCATTTGAGTAACAATGTGGAAACAATGACTGGTTATGTCAAATCAATGTATGAATAATATGCAAATCTAAAAAATTTAGGGGTGATAGGTAAGGTTTTTTCCCCCCCACCATCTCCTTCTGGCCTCCTTTCTTCCTCAGCGCACTCCCTTCAAGCACCCCATCTTCCTGGCTTTTATATAGAGCACAACTCTTGGGATCTATGTGAGGCTTCATTCTCACCCAAGCTGATCTTTCACTTTCTTCACAGCACTTGAATGCTTTGGCAACATCATATGACTGACTTCCTCAGCAGTTAACAATATTTGTAAACATTCTGTGACATCACAGTTGCTCAACCAATGGTGCTGGAGAGGTGGGGAAAGAAGTTCATGAGCAGAAGGTCGTCAATGTTTTACCTATTGTGCATGTGTGCGGGTGTATCTATCTATTTGTCTATAAAATGACTCACATGAAATGTTACTGTTCACGAGCATGGCACACTTAGCAAGACTGTATATCCCCTCCACTTTGCGACTTTGGATTAATAGGGTGATTATGTCCACTCTACGTTGTGCATGAATTCCCCCTTATGTAACTCAACGTCCTGTTAATGGATTCATATTACAAGTATTTATTCATAGGTTCTGAGACTTGTGTCTACAAATAAATGCTTAGGATGGAACATGCTAGTCACAATGCCAATATCACATTAGGGAGATATTAGGGAGGGATAACAAGGATCTTACACTGATATGCACAGACAGAAAGATATCTCATAAAAAAAATGTGTAGGGTTGAGGTGCCAGCCTCTAATTATCTTTTTATTTGTACATTTTTTAAAAAAACATGCCAGTTGTGTGGCAAGAGTTTACATTATCTGATGTTATAACTATGAGATACTCTGTATGATATAACTGTGTAATATAACAAGTATAGTGAGCAGGTATTTTTCAATTTTTTTAAAAAAAACATTTGAAGAAAAACTTCATTAAAAAAATATTAGAGGGGAGAAGTTAGATTCTGCACCAACCCAGTATTCTGTCTTGTGTTTATCAATGCAAACTTCCTGTGAGCAGCTAAATATGGCAGCTATGACTAGAAGCCATATTCTATTTTATTCTGACTTTTTTTAAAAAAAAATGTAATAATTGTTCATGCTCACTGAATTTTTTTTGTTTGTCTATTTTAGTGTCCAAGTGAAATGTGTGGCTCAGAATTTCATGCATATATCATGTACATATTTTTAATCAATACATCTATTTTTGTTTTGTTGTTTTACATTTTTCTTTTAATTGAAGGGCCGACCTGCATTACTGAAGACCCAAGCATAGAACAAGGGAAGTTATCTACTAGAAGTGGCATGATCTCCCCCAACTTATTTCCTATTAAAAGACAAATTCAAGAAAATTATAGCCCATGCTAATAGAGCTTAACAAATTCACAGATCACACTTTGAATGTTAATATTCATTGACGACTATTGAATCAAGAAAATCATTGCCAATGTTTTCTCTGTAAAATTAGCATCCTACTCTGTGGGATTCTCTGTTCACTGATCCATTCTTGCCTCATATGTTGGGTGACCATATGAATAGGAGGACAGGGCTCGTGTATCTTTAACAGTTGTATTGAAAAGGGAATTTCGGCGGATGTCATTTGTGTGCAAGCAGCACCTGGTGAAATTCCCTCTTCATCACAACAGTGAACACTGCAGGAGCCCTGCCCTCTTTTGTACCTGGTCAATCTAGGTAGGGTTCCTGCAGCTTTAACTGTTGTGAGGAAGAGGGAATTTCACCAGGTGCTGCTTGCATATAAATGACTCTAGCTGAAATTCCCTTTTCTATACAACTGTTAAAGATACAGGAGCCCTGTCCTTTTCATGTGGTCACCCTACCCACATGATTTGTGTTAGAAGGAAATGAGCGGAGAATAAATGGGATTCTCCATACAGTGGTAAAAACTGGTTAATCTACCACAGGAAATAAAGTAGAAAGAACCAAAAATAGTTTGTGACATCACCATATATATCCCCACATGCTCAGTTTTTCCCGTTTATTTCGAAGTAGCAACACCAATTTTCAGCATTTCTTGACTGAACAATGCCCCTTTTGTCCTCACAGCAGTTCAGCCAATGGCTGGGGACTGCATATAGATGACAACCACTTTACTCATTACACTTGTAATGAATGCATTTGAAGCCATGATTTGTGTAACCTCGTGCCATGATTATTTATGGGATTCTTTACTAGAGTGACCGATTGTAAAATGGCTGCTCACAAAGGCTCTTTTTAACAATGGGACATACTTTTCAGACAGTGCCTCAAGTAACTGCATTGGAAATCTCTGTCTAAGATGCTAGGCACACTTAAGTGAAAACACATTCCCTTAAAATCAATGGCAGTTACTTGCATGTAATGTCACAAACCAGGTAACTTGCATGCATCTGGGATTCCCTTGTCCCTCCAATGATTATGTAATGCCCGTAGCACAAGGGACTATAATTGATTTGCATATGTCTTATTACAAGTTTAAAATCTCAATACATCAACCTCTCAATCTCTGTGCAAAATGCAACAGAGTATACGCTGAAACTGTGAAAAGAAACCAAAGCGTGTAAACTGACATACTGAATAAAACCTGCTTAAAGCAGCAAGAGACAACCTCTCCCTCCCTCTCTTATATCAATATGAAAATAGTAGTTAAGCAACAAGTATCATGGATATATATCTCCAGATACCAGTGGAGACATGGATATATATCTCCAGGTACCTGGAAGGGCTACATTAAAATGTGATAATACATTAAGGGCTGGTTGGGGAATGCTGGGAGTTGCAGGACTGTTTTTCTGTCTCAACATGCGTTGGATTGCTCCCTTAATGTATTGTTTTGTATTGTATGATGTTACACTTTAAACCTAAGAGTGATTGTTTTGCTATGCTTCCTGGCTTGTTGCTTGGAATTCTTCTGCAACAAGTGGCACATTCTTGGTGCTTCGCTTTGCTGTGCTAACAAACAAGCACTCGGCATGGGGGCATACCACCCACTGTAGAAAAACATTACAGACCACAGACACATTATAGTGGTCTACAAGACATGCAGCCCAATTCTATCCATGTTTATGCAGAAGTTAAGCTTGGTCTCTATGCATGCATCAGAATGAAGAGGTAATGAGAAGGTAAAGTCAATGGGATAATGGGCTGCATTCCAGGTGGAGAATCACATTTCTGAAAGTTCCCCTGTAGATAGAAAAAATGGCTCAGCAGGGAATGGGCTGGGCTACAACCTCTTTCTCTGGTGGGAAATTTTTATTTGCAGGGAGTGGTTGTTGTTGTTGTTGTTCATTGGGATCCCTTCAAAACTGATGTCTCCTCTACATGTGGGAGCTTTCAAAACTGATGCTACTCTACCACCTCACAATTCTTGCCACTTTTTTCTGGAACATCTGCAAACCAAGTATCCACTTATTTTAAAGTGACTTAGAACGTCTCCACATGGGGCTTTTATCCTGTGATTGAGATTGGTTACTCATGGAAGTGTGCAGGTCCTTTACATAATGTCATCACCATCCAGAGCCTCTCCTGTGCTTTGTGACCATTTCCACAGCTTTCTTTGAACTGGGGATAATGAGCTGTTTAAAACATGGTGCTTTGAATCCAAGCATGTAATTACAGTGTTGCACTATATAGCATGACCATATGGAAAGGAGGACAGTGCTTCTGTATCTTTAACAGTTGTATGGAAAAGGGAATTTCAGCAGGTGTCATTTGTCTGCATGCAGCACCTAGTGAAATTCCCTTGTCATCACAACAGTTAAAGCTGCAGGAGCCCTGTTCTCTTGACCAGATACAAAAGATGGACGATCTTAATCCCACAAAGAATCTGGAAGCAGAAGCCCCAGTAAAGTTGCGGGATAAAAAGCCTGGTGTGGAGAAGCCCTTACTCCCAAGTAAAAATGCATAGGAATATATTTAAGGAGGTAACTATGAACATAGTTATTTATTTTTAAATGTTCTGTCCTGCCTTTCAACCATAACAACCTCCCCTCACCACACACACATGATGGCTTATAACAATTTAAAAAGTCACTATATAACAACATCAAGGCAATAAAATACAGTTAATATCAAAGACCTAAAAGGAACAGGAGCAACAACTTAAGCTCTACTGAAATCAATGGGGCTAAAGTATGCCTGCCTTTCCCTTAAATATATCCCATGATTATTCACTGGCAGTGCAATGGCCCAGAATTAATCTAGCACATACAAATCATTATGACAGAAGGGATAGAATTGGGTGTTATCAGAATTAATTCTTTGACCATTGGCTTCTACAGATGGGGCTTTTATCCTTCAATTGATACTGGTTACTCATGGAAGTTTGCATGTCTTTTACATTATGTTGTCAACCTCCAGTGCCTCCCCCCTGCTTTCCGACCATTTCTGCGGCTTTATTTGAAATGGAGATAATGAGGTAATAAAAATAAGCAGTTTGAATTTGTCCAGGTAAAGTTGAAGTGCATCTAGTGGCTGGTTAATGAAACATATAGAACAGGAAGTGTTTGTCTTAATCCTGCAAAGAATCCAGATGCAGAAGGCCTGGTAAAGTTGCAGGATTAAAAAAAAACCCTGATGTGGAGATGCCCCCTGTTTCCACCAAAGTCTATAGCCTTTTTAAAAGTTTTGATGCTGTGAGATCTGTCCAAGTACATAGTCTGAGATCCAAACCACTGCAATCCACCTCTGACCACCCTGCCTACAATGTGGCCTCTACCAGACATGCAAGGGGAGCCATATAGACAGTGATGATTATGATGCTGTGACCAGCACTGTCTGCAGTTTGCCAGGAGCAATATTGGCATGTAGTTTTCTTGCACACATATTTCTTCCTTTTGGGGACCTTTTGCAAAGGGGCTTTAATGACCCTCAGGTGTGGTCAATGTCACAGGGGCTTCCCCTTTCTCATGATAAAAGTCACAATTGGAGCACAGGAGATCTGCTTCTCTGCACCTAAAGCCATAACAAAAAGAAGAAAAAAGAGCAACCAAGGGGCTGTCAACACTTCTTGAAATACTGGCAAGGAGCAAGAAGACCATCTGGGCCACTCCTCTGCCCAACTTCAAGGTCTGTCCACCCATCAATCTACACAGCCCACAATGTGCCACAAGTAACAGCTGCAGAGAAGATGGCTCTGAATTGGTTCTGCAAACTTAGCCAAGCCACACACTGCAAGGGTAGGCAAAAACAAAACAAAGTTCAGGGTCAATAGACTGTCTAACCTGGAGGTGGTCGGGAATTCCTTCCCCTCTTTAAATACAGTAGTCCAAGGAAAAATTATTGGGCTGCTCAATAGCATTGAACATCCTGTAATAGCAATTGCCCCCCTTGTCTGTTTCCCCCCCCCCCCAACTTACTTTTGCCTGACAGCAGCTTGTCTGATGGAGCTCAAAGTGTTAAGAGAGATGCAAGGGAAATTCGAGGATTCATTAACCAGGGTATAATTCTTTGGTCGATCATAATCCTTTGTGTAGAATTTCAGCAACCTAACAGCTACAGACAGTTTCATGATAATTGATAGCACAACACTCACCAAATAATATATCATTTAGCAAATAATGTCGCTAATCCAATCTGGAGCCTCTGAGGTAAACACCACTTTGAAAATCCTGCTAAAGAAGTGATGGAAAACAAAAAATGCCACACACTTTAGCAACATTTTGAGTCTCATACTATCCCTACTTTAATAACACTCATAGGAAGCAATAAAATCTACTGTTTATTATACAGCTTGAATTTATTGTGCTGAAGCTTAGATTTTATTTTTGCGTGTTAAATTTTCCTAGTTTTACCCATTACCTTTGGTTTCAGCAAAGTATTGACTGACAGACTGACTGACTGACTGACTGACTGACAGTAACTGCTTACATATTCAGCGGCAAGGGCCATTTTAATTGAGTAGTCCCACATTAGTGTAATTTACTTTAATTGGATTTCAGTGAAAAGGATCGTTTTGCTCTCTGTTTCCATGAAAGTATTCATTGTAGGATTGGAGTCTCCTTCCACTGAAGTGAGTTTTGCCACTCCAGTTATAGGAAATATGAAAATCTAAAATGTGTGGAAAGAACTGCTAATGCATAATTATGAGCTCCATCAGACAAGCATTTTATTGCACGCTCGTTTCTGGGCACTATCAGATTTTTGCAGGTCCCTCTCTTGAAGTGGTCTGCCTCCTGCGCCCCTCCTTCCCCTTGTAGCCTTCTTTGTGGGATAAAAAGATGGAAGTTGCCTCTACCTCCTGCTGTGTGTAGGAGAAGCAGCTGGATCAAAGCAGTCCACTGAATGGACCACGTGCAAGTTGTTTACTTCCTCTTTCAAAAGAGGAAATAATGAGGGACAAACACATGGGCGGAGAAACGACGGTAAGCAAACACGATTTCCCCCTGAGTGATGATGCTTTATATCCACAAAGCATTTTCCTGACTGAATTCCCCTGTGAATATATACCACCCAGCAGCCAGAAATTACTGTACAATGCAATAAACGTTTATGAATTCTCATGGCTTTAGCAGTACAGCACAAACTGATTAGAAGAGACAGAGAATATAATTCAGTGGAGATGAAACAGGAAAACTCTGGAGACACCACAATACTAGTATATGAGGATCATCAGACAGGGGAGGAGAATCACTTTGTCTCCTGCTTTCATAGGAATGAGCAGCTTCCTCTTTCTTCACATAGGGAAGAAAGAGGAAGCAAGCAGTGACCATGTGGCCCATTCAGTGGGTGTTTTTATGGCACAACCTCTCCTGCACACAGCAGGAAATAGCGCCAATTAGCATTACAGCCAGAAGAATGAGATTTTCTGGGTGGTATTCTGAAGCAGGGGAAATGACAGAAGGAGCGGGAGACACACGGGAGGAACACAGCATCATCAAAATGTCCTGTGAAGATCCGTGAGTGGCCAGTAGTGAGCATGCTACAAAATGCTCGTCTAATGACACTATCTACCCATTTCTTTGTGGAGTATTTCTATTTATGCCACGCTTCCAAATTCTGATGTTCTAATTCCTATTGCAATTTACCTTCTGAAAATGTACAGTGATGATCCAGAGATCCTGGAAGTCTCATGTTCATCATCATCATCATCATCATCATCATCATCATCATCACAACTTATGCAGGGGCATACAATGCATCTCCTGTCTACAGCTGCTAAGCAGTGACCAGGTAGAAGGAGGAAGGACCCTAGACTGACTGGCTGCCACCACCGCACAGTGACCGTGGGGAGGGCCTTGTATTTTATTTATTTTATTACATTTATATCCCACAGTTCTTCCATTGTGGAACTCAAGGTGGCTACGTGCGGTTCCTAGATGGTCTCCCCTCTAAGACCTAATTAGCTTCATCAAGGTAGCTGCCTCATATGCCTTCAGACTATGCACTGAAGGCATATAGCAGAATATAGAGGTAAAATCTCTGTCCGGCAACAGGCTGGATGATGTCATCAAGTTGTGCAGCATCAGAGGGCCTGCACTAAGAACACTGGGATCTTCCTTCTCTACAATCATTAGTTAGTACCAGTAGCTAATAAGTATTTGTGCTCTAACCTTTGTCATTGACTATGAGCTAAGACAAATTTGAAATTGCAACTTCACATTTAAAATTTTGCACAATTAAAATTGCAAACATCAGTGTCCAACTCAGAGTTGAGATCATAATTTGACTGGCCAAACTCACTTTCTGCGGAGAATGTTTAAATAATCATATAAGTAACTGATTTTTGAGCTAGTTTTCCAGTTTTGAGGCCAGTTGTTTCAAATACAGGAAATTCATCAAATGCCAGCAGCAATTTCACTTTAGACAGGAAGGCAGACATTTTGAAAGAGCGTTCCTTGTTTATGGTGATTTGGCTCTTGAAATGCTACTTCACTGACTGTAATTTTTGGATCTCCTAATCTGAAACAGATTCATTTCAGTCATCAGAATTATTCTTATTTGAGAAGCCCAATCTTTTTCATTATTCATTTTGAAGTTGGTCTCCAGAGCTTTTCTGAACGATGTCAATTTCAGAACTCTTGTTTGAACTTTCAAACAATAAGGTAAAAATGGAATGCACAAAGAGTGCATATTACAACCAGTTCACAGCTCTATCATCAGCACATATGCTAATTATCTAGGAAATGTAGCCTAGGAAAAGAGGCATCACATTTTTTTTATTAAAAGTCAAATCTTCAAAGCTTGTCATTTGATGATGTTGTCGGCAGAAAAAGAAAAAAGTTTCTCCCCATGTATATTTCCCTCTCTTTCAAATGCAGCCAGGAGTCATCTTTCCTTCTTTCTGTTCCTTAACAGCCACCCAAAGCTTCTCCACCCAGGGTTTATATTGTGCGATCAACATTGTTTGCTCACAGAAGTTTGCGGGTTCTTTAAACAACGTTGTCAACCTCCTAGTCCCATCCCACGGTTTGTGACCTTTATCTCACTTTCAAAAAGGTCAGGGATAACTCGCAAAGGACATTGCTCTGATCTATCAGTTCAGTTGTATGAAATGACGGCAGTGTGCTATAATTACAGCACCATCTAGTGGCTGTAAAACAAAACATATAGAAACATAAGAACTTGTGGAGAAACTATGTGTCTGCCTATGTAAAGGGGCCAACCTTAATCCCACAAAGAATTCGGAAGCAGAAAGCCCCAGTGAGGATGTGGGATTTCAGTGTCGTGTGATGAACCCCTCAGTCTCTTAGATGAAATTGGAGTGGTTGTTAGCAGCTGTTCTATGCATTGTGTGATGCCTCTTGCATCATAAGCAAGATTTCATTTGTCTCTAATTGCAAAATGCTGAAATATCAACTTTGACTTTTTCTGAAATAAGTTGGAAAAAGGTCTGTGTTCAATTGCTAATATACCACAGGAGGAAAAATGTCTGCCAGTTGGGCTACTAGCAAAGAGGACTGTCTGGTTATCTTCTCCTCCATATCTTCATTTTCCAACACAGATTGCTTTCCACATTGCATAATGTGTGTACTCGCAATATTTGAATAGTGGCTGTCCTTTTGTTTTGTTTTGTTTTTGTTCTCATTGCACATCAAGCTGAGAGGCTGAGGCTGCCTCTACAAGAGAGGTTTAAAGCTCTTTCAAGGCGCTTAAAATTTTTTACCTCTACAAGAACGGAGCGCAAATCAGGCGTAGAGGCGCTTTTTCTCTCCAATTATGTGCATTATCAAATGCGCGTTAAATAGTGAGTTTTATTTTGCTCCGGCCGTTAAAGCGCATTTTGACTATGTGAACAAGCGCTTATGCGCATTAATTACTTGTAAAGCGCATTTTGGTCATCCGTTAATGCACTTCGCCGCCTCTCGCTGCCTCTCGTGCAGAGGTATTAGGTGTAAATGCACTTCAGCGATGATGCGCATAATTGCCTAACCGGGCGCAAAAGCGAATCCTTGTAGAGGGGACCTGAGACTGATGTAATGCGCAAAATTGACTTTTAGCATAGACTTCCTCAGATGTGTTGCTCCCCAGATGTGTTGGACTGCAACTCCTTTGATTCCCAACCAGAGGATTATGAGAGTTGCAGTCCAGCACATCTGGAGGAGGGTACCAGGTTGGGGAAGGCTGCTTTAGCATGTCAACCAAAGGATCCTGAATGACTGCTATAAGCAATGATGCACATACCGGAGAAAATCCAGCTTCTTCTTCTGTCTTAGACAGAATTTACTGGGCTAAAGTGCAAGAAAATATTTACTGCTTCTTAAAATGGATTCTTATTGGAGAGCTATCTAATTTATATATATAAAAAACATTTTTAAACTGCTAGTGTTCTGTTCTAGCAGCAGCCCGCCCCATGATTCGGAGGGCCCACAGGCAGGACAGAAAGGTGACTGCTACCCCATATTGCTTGTCCCCAGGACCTGGTGTTCAGATGTCTGCTGCCCCTGTTTACAGAAGTTCCATCCAGTTAAGTTAACAGTTTGTAACCATTGATTGGCTAGACTTCCCCCATAAATTCATCCAATTGTTTTGTTTAAAGCAGTCAAAGCTAGTGGCTGCCACCACATCTTGTGGAAATGAATTCCATAATTTAATTATGATTAAAGTGGTAAAAGTACTTCCTTTTTCTGTCTTGAATCTACAGCAAACCAATTTACAATGCAAGCCTAGACATGTCTACTCAGAAGTAAGCCCCACTGAGTTCAGTGAGGCTTACTCCCAGGTAAGGGTAGGATTGCAAACTTAATTGAGTAATCCTAAATTCTTGTGTTATGAGAATGGGAGAGAGAAAATCTCTGGGTAGTATCCAACAGGGCTGTTGGGCTCTTGCCAATTCCGTTGCACAAGCGGGACCCACCACGTGCACAATGGGGATTTCGTGTTTCATAAAGAAAGCAACCAAAACAAAGCTCCATTATGCAAGCCCTGCTGAGCTGCTCTATTCTGGAAACTATCATTTCCACTCATTTCCAGTTCCTTTGCAAAGCGCTAAATCCCCGTTGCACAAACAGTGAGTCCCACTGGCACTTGAGTACCATTGGATACTGCTCTATATCTATTTTCATTGCAGAGCTTAATCTCGAAACTTCTTTCATGTACCTTGAGTAAAATGTCAGTAAATTCACATTGGGACATTTTGATTTCAGTGTGTCTCATTGTCTTTATGCATATCACAAACAAGTTCAGACTAAATCTTTGAGTCACCCTATGTATCTTAGACCAAGTCACCCCAATCTAGCAAGAGACAACTGTGTACACATCACCCTTCCAGACATACTGCCAGTTCAGTTGCATATATCTGGATGTACATCCCCCATCGGAAACTCAGCTGAGCCCTGCTGAATTCGTGAAACCATCTGTTGTTGAGGATGAGTATACACATGGGTATACACACTGGCATTTGGGGGTTATGTGTGCATACCCAGCTGGCATTTGGGCAGCTGTTACGTGTGTCTAGTTGCCTCTAACTACAGCTGGACAGGGGCCAATATGTTTAGAAATCACACTCATGCAAACTTTCCTGGCATCTTCCTAGAAAAAGATGGCCAGCGATAATTATATCCCTTGGTGCAAGAAGTAAATTACATGTATAAGAATCTTAATATCGAATACTATTTTAATAAATCAAAGTTGTATCATAAGGTATATTATTAGAGGGGGTAAATCAATGCATATACCTCATACACAGAGAGATCACATCAAGTCAAAGTCAAAGCAGGTTACAAACAACTGGGAGTAGCATTATACAATAATTTAAATGGGACATCAGAAAGTGGGGGGGGGGGAGATCTTTTACTTAAAACAATTCATGTTTTCAAAAGTTCCTTCAAGCTAACTTTCCTCATTGGAATACTAGCTCATTTTCCCTCATATGGTATTTAATTGTTGCACTTTTTCTGTGTTTTTTACCTCTACTATTGTGCTTATTATATCATAAACCTACCCTTGAGATTTCCAGTATCAATTTTCTCAAGGAAACAAGACTTTATATTTATATTTTCATCATCACAATCACACACACTGAACATTTTTTCTTCAGTTAAAAATGTATGGAACAAAACATTTTTTGTTCCATATCTTCAACAAACTGACTTCAAAAATATAAATATCTACCATATTTATATGGAATATGTGTGTATGTACACGGTCAATATTCATATTAAGGAATCAAAACATTTTGATTAAAGTTGTTTTTCAGGAAAGACTTTCTGCCCTCCGAGAGCCAGAAAAAAATTTCTTTCTCTTCGTACCATGTGGAATGGCATTTCTTTAACCTACAATAGGTGTAATAGATGATATTCTGTTTCTATGGACCCAGATTTGCCTTAACTTTCTGGTTGTGGCTCATGAGAGACAACAGTTGCACGTCTCTTTGGGGGAAGACAGGAGACATCACTGTTTTTTCTCTGCTGGCTGATGGAGGCATAGTTCGCTCCCAGAAGAGACAATTGGCAAATTGTTCTCAAGGTGGTGGTTGATGAGGTGGCTAATGCTGTCAAATATGCGGTCCTTTGTACGAACCTAAAAAGAAGAACATGCAATTAAAAAGTGTGTGTGTGTGTAATGTCCTTTCTTTTTCCCAGGAAGCATTTGGCCTGTCACAAGCACCAGCAACTCTTTCAGCTTAGTTGGAAATCATTATGAAAATAATCTTTGACTGTCCTCTAGTGTTACATGTGAGAGTTGCATCCATTGTTTCTTCTGGTTTTTACCTGATACCAGAAGCCAGGCTGTGAGCCAGCACTGAAATCTAAAGCCCATAAAAAGGCTGTCCTTTGCACTGCAGCAGCACTTTGGTTAAACCGCATAAGGTGATACTATAGAGCGTAGCCGATTATCAGCGCTACCTTGAAGTAATGTTAGGACGATAGGTTTCTGTTATGCAAAGTGCAAGAACATTGTTCTCTCCTGACATGAGAGAACAAATACCTACAGCAAGCATTACCTTGACCCAAAACACCTCGGAGTTATACACCTGCAAGGATATCTGGTTGAAAAGACTGGCCTGGGAAGTTGCTAAATTTTGGGAGTAACAGCTTGAATTTGCTGGAGTCAGAGCACAATACAAGCACATTTGGAAATAAACAAATTACCACAAAGGTGCTTTAAGCCTCCAGTGCTCTACCTCTCAAAAGGAAGCTACTTCTGTATACAGAGGGGTAGCTGTGTTAGTCGTTGCTGCAAAAACAATAAAGACCTGAAAGGCTAGCACATTTAGTATGGCTTATGCCATAATCAATGTGTTAGTATTTAAGGTGCCACAAGAGTCTTTGTTGGTTCTAAAGAGATTGCAAGGGCTACTGTAAAACAGCGATAAGGGAAGAGATTTGTTTTCTGTGCTAACAGAATCTTAAGTAAGAGATATCTTCCCTCATCATTAGGTTCAGATACTTACAGTTCCTTCAGGATCCACCAAGAGGAGATGTTTGGCTTGTCCATTGTGTAGCCCAGTCAGGACATAGGAGCCTGGGTTGGAGGTACTTTTCCTCACAAGGAAGTCTCCACATTTCTTTAAAAGCTGTTCTGCTTCTTTCCTGGTCATCTCCCCTTGATACCAGGGTTCTGTGCTCAGTTCTGCAGCTACTGCCACACCAGCTGCTCTGGATAGAAAAGGACTGGTACATTCAACTGAGGTAGCCTTGTTCAAAATGGGCCCGGGCATTTGGTTCTTGAGAGCATCTTCAAAAGGGCCTGGCAATAAGAGTGGAGAACAGATACAAATTAGTGAATAATATAAACAGTACAATGGTAATTCATTTTAGCCCTGGCTCTTTAATTTACTTTCCAAAAAAGCACTAAGTTAAAAAAAAGACATCTGGGTATCCTACAACAACTAGAAAAGACTCAGTGGCTCAATTCGGACGACACAATAAACAACTGGTGTGGGGGAAACAATCATCAGTTGTTTTGAGTATTGTGTCATCCGAATGCTGCCATAGTCAATTCAGCGCTGATCCTAATCCACACCACAGTTGATTATTTATTACCATGTTGTGGGGGGAGTACCCCCTAGTTGAACAACTGTAAAGTTGATTATTACCCCACCATTGACTATCGTGTCGTCCGAATTGAGCCAGTGTTTATCATCCACCAAAATTAATGGGTTTTAAATCTGCTTGACTTTAGTTGGATTGCTCCATTTTCTGTTCCATATCTTCAGCAGACTGATTTCAAAAATATAACTATCTACTGTTTCTTTTTTTAAAATTCTCTTTGGATGTTAACTCAAGTGCCCAGAGATGAGGCCTGCCCCCTTCTCCAGCAGATTTAAGCCAGCAAGTGAAAGGAACTTCAATCCACCCATCATCTTCCTCTTTCCACAGTTCACAGACAGCCCTCTTGCTCTGCTCCCATCTGCTTTGCCTATTGTGCAATGGGGGAGACAGCAGAGCTATCAAAAAAGCAGGGGCGAGAGTGAAAATCTCATACAAAAGCTATGTGAGAGCCAGTGTGGTGTAGTGGCTAAAGTGTTGGACTGGGAGTCGGGAGACCTGGGTTCTACTCCCCATTCAGCCATGGAAACTCACAGGGTGAGTTTGGGCCAGTCACAGGCTCTCAGCCCAACCTACCTCACAGGGTTGTTGTTATGAGGATAAAATGGAGAGGAGGAGGAGGATTCTGTATGTTGCCTTGGGTTCCTTGGAGGAAAAAAGGCTCGATATAAATGCAATAAATAAATATAGAAGGTTTTGACAATAGCTAGGGATGTCGGAGGAATCTGGTTGAGGGGAAGGGGCTTTCGTTGGCTCAGCCACCCAGACTCCGTTCCAACTTCTGTCAGTTGACCCACCTTGGCCAGCAGCAAGTTGGGCCAGCTGACAGATTTTCCAACTTTTTTTATTTGTGTAAATAGACATTTGTGCCAATTGCAGGTGTAATTCGCGCAAATTTCAGGCACACTTTGCATAATTTCTGCAAGTTGCACCTGCAAATATCTATTTACATAAATACAAAAGTTGGAAAATCTGTCAGTTGGCTGAACTTGCTGCTGGCCAAGTTTGCACAAATATCTATTTATACAAATGCCTGCAATTTACACGAATGTCTATTTATGCAAAACAAAACAAAACCATGAGAAAGCTCCAGGATTTCTGGGAAAGCCCTGAGCTTATCTCACAAATGCAAACTAAGTCAGGGGCATCAAGGAAATCTGGCAAGATCAAAAAGGGTGGGATTTCCAACGACAGACATCCCTAGCACTAGTTGGGAAAGCTGAACTGTGACATCATAATCCCATCAGCCAATGAAGGGACGTTTTCATTCTCCCTCCAAGACTGCCATTTTCAGGCAACTGATAAAAGTACTTTTTAGTGAAAAATATAACAGCTAGAGCAATATTTCTTTTTCTCTATAGTTATTAAGACAATAACTATTGGCAATACACTGAATTATGAAATGTAGGGAAATTCCTGACTCAAATGTGATTTCTTAAGGGGAACTTACTCATGTCAAAAAGATCTTTTTCTGGGCTGCTGTCTTTGGTACTTTCTATTGTTCCGCTCAACAGGTTTTCAGCATCTGCCTGAAGAGCCTGCAGAGTTTCCATATTTATATGTTGTGTGTTCACATAAGTTGGCACTTCTCCTGGTGGGGTTACATTAGACTTTCCTTCTGGCATGCTGTAGATGTCCAAAGACCCTGTGAAAACCAATGCACCCTTTTTGTCCCAATCTGCAATACAAGTATAGAAAAGATGACCTTGTTGCCTTCGGTTGCTTCTACACATCCTTCCTTCCTCCCTTTCATTTTTATGGAGAATCCAGATGGCATCGTTGTCAGTCCTTTCCATTCCAGTATTTTTTGTTCTGCCCTCCTTCCACCCACCTGTTTACTGGTCTGGTCTGTGTGTGTGTATGTGTGTGGAGAGAGAGAGAGAGAGAACACACACACACGCACGCACGCATACAATTACCAATTTCCTCTCATTATTTTTTTCTTTTCATTTCATATAGCAAAATAGCACTATAAATAAGCAAGGAAAAAATAAACATAGGAAACTAGTAATTAAAGCCTCTTGCCCTCCACAAAAATAGGAACTGACATTAAGGAGTAGTTATTATATGTAATTCAGAGGGCAATTACCACCTATTCATCAGTAATCACACTACTGCACTCAACAGAAAGCAATAAAAGGGGCAGAAGCAGGAAGCTTTTAATTAACGTTGGAAAGGACTTTTCTTGAATGAGACTGCCTTCAAGTAAATATTATAGAAGGATCTTCTATATAATACATTAGGTTGGGGGAGACTGGGAATGTGCTCTGAAAAAAACAAACAAAACTTGAGGATCATGACATTATCTAAAGAACCCGTAATCAACCATAAATGCCTCAGGTAGAAAAGCCCCTTTCAGTCCTCTATCAATCCACATTATTCTGCTTGAAACTGTAGTAACCATGTAAAAAAAACAACCAACTGTTTTAGAATGTACCTTACCTTGCCTACTAGGTCCTTGTTGCCAGTCTTCATCAAATAGGTCTCTTGTGTGCTGGCTCTGGTAGTAGGTTTGCTCTCTTCCCATTGCTGATGCGGACTAAGGTGGTAGTAAAAATATTCTTCATGCAAACTCTACCTTTAAAACTGTAATGCATTTTCAGTGGGTCTTTTTATGATTTGTCCAGGTGCAATTCTACCCAAACCCAGTCTTCTTTCATTCATCATGTATGACACTATGACTGAGCATTCTTTTATGAATGAGTTTGCGTAGGAGGATGAGAGTAATGATGACCTTCAGGGAAATTGCACTCCTTTCCTGTTTTATTAACCCCTGTAATTCTAAATGACAAAGTAGGTATATTACATCTATAAAAGGAACTCCCCCAGTTTAACCACCCTTTCCTGGAATAAACCTGACAGCCTAATAATCCCAATCAAGCTTTTACCAAATAAAATAAAATACATCATGCTGCACCTTGAACCTAAGTATCTTCACAATGATCTTTAATTATATGATATATTATAACTGATACCAGATTTAGGCATCTTTACTCATTTCTGTTATGGCGATGAAATTGATCACTTTGCTACTCATAGTAACTAACTGCCTTAGTTAAACTCATAGGAATACGGACACAAAATACCATAGCGAGGAACAAAGGTCACCACCACGGCACTTTTACTTCCTCCCACCACCACTCTTTTAATAGATTTATTTGATTAGTCAATGCAAGATTACATAAAGAACTTTCAGTACAGAAGAGGGAAAGCAATGCATATAAAATACACATTTTGTACAATCAATTATATGGCGACAGAGGTATATTACGATAAATTTCAAAAACTCGATATTACTTTCAGAAGGAGAGGCTGTAGCTCAGTGGCAGAGCACCTGCAGTGCATGCAGAAGGTCCCGGGTTCAATCCCCGGTGTCTCCAAGTAAGTCTGGAAAAGCTCCAGCCTGAAATCCAGAGAGCTGATGCCAGTCAATGCTGACAATCCTAGTTAAGATGGAGCAGTACGAGTCAAGATGGACTTCCTATGTTCCATGTAAATTTAAAGATGTACATTGGGGGGTGGGGAATTCATGACTTCACAGATGATGGAGACTGAGCTGGCAGTGACTAACCAGGAAAGAGAACTTGTGGTCATGAAAATGCTGGCCCTGCATGCAGCAGCTGTAAAAAAAGGTCTGTTACATGCTAGGGATTATAATAGGAAAGGGATTAAAAAAACCTAAAACTTCCTGTATCATAATACCCCTAAAGAAATCTATGGTGTGGCCACACTTAGTTTTGGAGGCCTCATCTCAATAAGGATATTGAAGAACTGGAAAAGGTACAGAAAGGGCCCAGTCAAAATGATCAGGAGGTTGGGCACCTTCCTCCTCTACAAGGAAAAAAAATTGCATTGTTTGGGACTTTTTAGTTTAGAAAAAGGTGACTGGAGTAGGGGTGGGATGAACATGATAGAGGTTTATAAAATTATTCCTTGTTTGGAGAACGTAAGAATTTTTTCTCCCTTCCTCATAAGACTAGAACTGGTTGTCTGGAGAATCAGGCAGAAAAGAAATGTATTTCTTCATACTACACACAATTAATTTATGGAATTGGCTGCTATATCACTTGGTTAGGTGCCTTGAAAAGGGGAATGGTCTCCTTCATGGAGGATTGGTTTCTCACTGGCTATGAGCAATGGGGGCTATGTGGGACTTCAAGATTCAGAAGCTATATGCCCTTGAATACCACTTGCTGGGGAGTGTCAACAGAGGAGCACTATTGTCTTCCAGCACTGCTCGTGGGCTTTCCAGATGCAACTGGTTTGCCACAGCGGGAAGCAAGATGCTGCTCTTGATGGACCTTTGGTCTGATCCAGCTGGGCAAATCTTATATTCTTAATATTGACAGTTGCCAGTCCTCTTTCACATTGACTGGGGATTTCCGTTGTCTTAGCAAGCTTCCAAAATGTGTTTGGGCTGAGTGCTACTGGATACAGCGAGGGTAACCAATCTTTTTGGCTAGGTGGGCACATTTGGAATGTTGAGAGAGTGTCATGTGCGTTCTCACAAAATGGCTGTCATGGGGGTGGGGCCTCCCCATACATAAAGTGGCTGCCATGGCGAGCATGGCCAGTCACAAAATATTCATTTCCCAACTCATTTCTCAGAAGTCAAAGTGGCAAGATTAAAAGAAAGTTAATGTGCCCAAGAACCTAAGTAGGTGAGAACCGAGCCCCAAAACTCAAAACTACCCTTTTGAACTCAAACCCAAATTGGAGGGAAGCATTTTACTTTGCAGGCCTGCCTCTCAATTTTAAAAAAAGTTAGAAAAAACTTAATTAAAAATTGGGAGAGGCAAGGAAACGGGCAGGCATCAAGTGAGGTGTTGTGATCACATTGATGCCTGTGGGGACTATGCTGGAGACCCCAGAGATACAGAATGGTGGACTAAACGGACCCTTGGTTTCTTCTCTTATTTGAAGCCAACAGGAAGTGTCAAAAAATTCTGGCATATACTTGTAACCCTCAAGACTAACAAAGCATCTTTAGTAAATGACCCAAGGTCATCCCCATTTCCATCATTTCCCAGGAAATGGCAGATTTGACAATGTCTAAACCTCTTGAGAGAAACATTTCAGGTTCATTTCAAGTGCAACTCCAGCATGAAGGTTTCATGTAAAAGCCACTACCAAATAAATTGGTTTTGGTGTGTGCATGCTATTTCTGCAGTGCAGTGACTGATCAGTTCAGTTGCTTGTGGAGGCTGGGCATTGGGAACATATAACACTGATTCTGCACCAACTGTGCTGGTTGTCAGTGCATTTATGAGCCAAATTTAAAATGGTGGTGATTACCTTTTCAGCCCTCAACAGCTTGGGACCAAGGGGCCCTAGGGTGGGATGGCGTCAATTATACGCAGCAGCAGCAATCGCACACTCACACTTTCCGCCGAAGCTGTGGAGAAAAAAAGTTGGGGACATACCCCAACTTTTTTCTCTGGAGCGAGGTGAGGATGCACAAGACTACGTCAAGACAGCCCCTAAGCCTTGCTCCAGAGTTGCAGCAGAGGCATCGCTGAGCAGATGGAGATCCCTGATTGGTTGCAGTCTGCCTGGGCAGAGGACAGGGGATGTGACTGGCAGCAGAAACCTCATGCTTTCCCTGCAACGTTAAGATTAACCACCGCTGCCCTACAGCAGGGAAGAGTGGGGATTTGGATAATTGCAACGGCAACCTGCCACTGTAAAGACAGTCTCCAAGTTATGTGAAGGATTGCCTACCCCGAATGAACCTCCTTGGGCCCTAAGATCAGCCACAAAGGTACAGCCTGCCAGTACAATCTATCAGATTGGTGGGCACAAGAAACAGCACCTTTTCTGTGGAGGCCCCATTGTTGTGATACAGTTTTCCATGGAAGTATGCCTGGCTCCCTCCCTGACTATGTTTAAACACTCATCAAAAGATTAAAACATTTCCATGTATTTTCAATGATGCTTGCCCATATTTCATATTTTATCTGCTATGATTTTAACCTGGTGCTGTTATTTTTATTTTTTTATTTGTATTAGAATGATATTTTAAAGCTGATATCATAGTTAATGGTGTTCATAAATAAAGATTTTACTGTTTGATATTTTTATTTTGAATGCTGCCTGGGAAGGTTTTTATCTTTAAAGGCAACATAAATATTTTAATAAATAAATAAATAAATAAAAAATAAATGATTTGTTACCACAATCTCTTTTCTACACATGGTGAGGGAGCTAGAAAAGGCCCTTCCAGCCACCAGATAATTACACATGGGCACAATGTTTCTTTGAGGCGTATCTCTACAAAACCCAATGTGCATAGGCCCAGATTGCATGTCAATTCCTAGATTTTTATCCAAGATATCAATCATGCTGTTGAACAATTGGAATGTATGCCTTGGAATTCATGCAGTATGTCCTATTTAAAAATTGTGCCCACATGTGGACATCCAGTGGACTTGGTGGTGGGACAGTCATGTCAAGTGGGCATACAGGGGAGACATAGGCTCATCCCACTGCCACACAAGAGAGAACGATATAGGGCATACTGTCCAAAGTGGGCCATCATCAGAAGTCCCTTGAGCACAACTGAAATAGCTTTCTGGATTGTGACAGGGGATGTTCATACACTTACTGAGCCCTAGTTCCATTCCAACTGGACTACTGTAATGTGCTCTACATGGGGCTGCCCTTGATGATGACTTGAAAACCTTAACTGGTACAGAATGCAGCCACATGCATCCTTTTTTAGTTCAAATCATACACCAGTTCTGTACCAGCTGCACTGGTTGCCAGTGCGTTCTGGGCCCAATTCAAAGTGCTGGTTTTGATCTTAAAGTCCTAAACAATCATGGTTTAGGGTAATTGACAGATCATCTACACCTGCATGAACCTGGCCATGCTTTAAGATAATCTTTGGAGGCCCTACTCATTGGCTAGCCCTGCCTCTAAGATCAGTAAGATAGATAGTCACTAGTAATACTTCCTTCTCAGTGGTGGCCCTACCCTATTGAATTCCCTCCTGATGCTGGTACATCATAACCTTTTGCTCAAAGGAATCAAGATATATTAACAAGCTATTTTCAGACCATTAAAATAATAATTAAGAGAACCAAGCGAGGATTGATTTGCCTACCTCAGCTGAATCTGAAATGGAGGGGAGCTTGGCTTTGAGTCTTGCATCAACAAGACCCCCAGTGGGAGGTATTTTGTTTGGAATGCTGTTGTAATAGGGATGTTCTGCTGCTTCACCATCTTCTTCCATCCATAGTTCATCCAGACTTTGCATCCTGTCAGAAAGAAGCTTGGTTATTTTGTTTTTTAATATTTTTATATTGTCTACTTTAATGCCATATTGTAAGAACATTTAAAATGGGACCAACATATCCAGTTCCTTAACAAATATATTCCTTTCTCCTATCAACTGTAGATTTTTTTTTATGGAAATGATCTAAAGGTTTGAGGGAGCACTTGGGTTGGCTCAATAGATTTCCAGTTGACCAATATAGTTTAAGACTAAAAACAATAATCACTATTGCTACCTATGTCCTTAGGCACTTATATTTATCATGATAATGGTTGCTGTTTTGTTAATCCTCGACTGAGGATTGTCTTTTTGGGGAACCTTTTTATCTTTATGCCTCTGTTTTCATTCCTGTCTTCTGCTTACTTCTCATCTCCTGAAGTCTGCATCTCATATATCACAAATATATGAAACCTCTCTCGAATGTTGCTATTTCACTGAAAACTGCTATTATATCTCTCCCCAAATATCTCAATCAAATGCCTAGATCCTTTTTGCATTCAGTTCCATGTGTGGGATACCAGCACTGCCCTGATAGGACAACGGAGAAGACTCAGTTTTCTTGAGATCTGCAGCATGCTGTCTTTGCCCTCTAACCTCCTGTCGGAGGAAGTATTGCCATTGACGCAATCTTTCCTTCTCTTCTCCCTCTAATGTGCAGAAAGGAAGAGGCAGAAGAAAAACAAGTCATGAAAAGATTGACCACAGTGAAATGGCATCAGTCATGATAGTGTTCCCTGTTACTGACAATGAGCATTTTGGGCGGGCCTCGTTCTGTTGACTGAAATTGAGGTCATCACCAGTATCTATTTTAAGTATTTGCAGCCAGTTGTTCTCTTGTGCAAATGAACTCATCCTTTGTTTCACCAGTTCTTGAAGGAAATAGAGTTCCCATTAAAACTCTTGTTGTACCGCTCACCTATCATGAAGAGCAGGAATCTTAGAAGGACACTGCAGATATTGCTTAAAGCGGAGTTCAAATGCTTGTCCTATGGTGCTGATAATATCCTGGGCCAGGCCATCACAGCATTCCAAGATATGACATGCTGGAAGTGAGGGGAAAACAAGAAAAATATTCAAGAGTATATTCCTGGAAAAATAAATACTATTTGTTTTACACCTTTATGCTCTATGAAGCTTAAATAATAAAAACAACACACACACACACACACACACACACACACACAAATTTTATGCAGAAGTAAAATTTAAAATCACAGATCTGGGATACAAAACTTCTTTTTTTAAAACAGAGCCATCAAGCCATCTATACCTCATGCTAGGCTGACCATCTGAAAAGGAGGACAGGGCTCATATAACTTTAACAGTTGTAGAGAAAAGGGAATTTCAGCCAGTGTCATTTGTATGCAATTAGTTCCTGGTGATATTCCCTCTTCATCACAACAGTTAAAGTTGCAGAGCCCTGCCTTCTTTTGTATCTGGTCACTCTAGTATAGTGCCTGCACCTTTAACAGTTGTGATGAAGAGGGAATTTCACCAGGAACTAATTGCATACAAATGACACCTGCTGAAATTCCCTTTTCTCTACAACTGTTATATGAGCCCTGTCCTCCTTTTCAGATGGTCAGCCTACCTCATGCAGAAGTAGACTACTGACTCATCTACTTTCTACCCTAATCCTTATGAATCTTCTCTAGCAGTCTTGTACATTTCATTGGTCTGTATCATCTAAGGCCTAATCTACACCTGCCATTTATCCCGGGGTGGTCACGAGGTCGTTCCTACGCATCCAAATGATGCACAGCTGATCCTAGGGTGAACCAAGGACGAGCACTCAGTTCTCCTGGGATAGCTGGGACTGCTTTTTTCCCATTTTTCCCGCTGTCTTGGGACCCTCCCGAGAACCACAGGCAGTGCAGCTCTCCCTCCTGGGGTCCTCCCTCTTCCCCATGAGTAGCAGGGCTCAGGAAACGGGCATGGAGCTGTGCAGGAGGAGTCCATGGGCATTGGGGGGTGAGGGGGAGAGCATTTTTGCAATCTTTGGGATGGCACTCGGTGTCTTCTTATGCCAAGTTTGTTGTGTTTTCTTTTAAAAAATCGTTCCTTCATGCAGGATCACACCTGAACAATTGCACAATTTTTAAAAAATGGTGCCCCGGAATGTCCTTGTTTACTTCTGGGACAACTCGCTGGTGTGTGGCCCCTGAGGGATGATCCCAGAAGTGGAAAACTCTGTGATCATCCCTCCCCACTCCCCAAAGGGCTGCAGGTGTAGATGAGCCCTAAGAGGCAAATTATTTTTTTGAAAAATTAACTTCATTATTTAAAACTAATAAATTTGCTAGTCCTTAAGGCTATCCAAGACTTTGATTTAAAGCATTTTTATTCCCCTGTTCAGACAATAAGGCTAACAGAACAGCTTACAGACAAATATAAAACAAGATAATCCCTGCCCTCAGGCATATGATCTAAAAGACAGAACACAAAAGGACACACAAGAAAAATGGGATGGGAAGGGAAAAGCAAACTCATGGACCATTTCTTGAAGTTACAAAGTTCTTATGAGGACCAGCTGGATTGGAAATAGTTGACGGAGAGGATGTGTCAAAAACAGCTGGTCTCTCAGCAGTGCCAATGGAGTGGCCCTGATTCCTTTCTCTTTCTCTACTATGGCCTGATGGGATGGCTGCTGGTGCTGCTATGTGACAACTGAAAGGAGGGGAAGAGCTAAAGCCAGCTGGTCGCTAAGATCCAACTCATTCCCTTACTATAAACAACCACCCATTAAATATGTAGGCATGAATGGGATTGCTTGTCCCAAAGGCCATTGTGCAGACTAACATGGCTATCCCCTTGAGAATGGTTCCTTCTTTAGGTTTTCTGATTTACAGTTACTAGAAAACTCTTGCTATGACTAGTTAATATAACTGTAAGAACTTTGCAAGAGTTCTGAACAAGTGGTGCTGGTCCCATAGTACTTGAGGAACCAACTAAGCAGCAGCCGGGCTTAATAGCCCCAGCAGAGCTTTTTAGGGTCATCCCAGGCCTATTACATTCTGGCCCTAAGGACACTGTAGACCCATCTGAGGCCTGCTGTAATGCACTGGCTAGGCATTTCCAAAATAAAATTTCTAGCATCTGCCAGGACTAGATGTTACTACAGGTGAATCAGGTGATGTTTTCAGAGTTCAGCCTGGTCTAGTTTTCTTGGATGAGTTTCAGTTGGTACAGTTCGAGGATGTTGACAAGGTGCTTGCACAGGTTCATGTGGCCACTTCCGTAATGGATCTGTGTGCCTCTTGGCTTATAAAAACCAGCAGGGAGGGAACAGCCAGCTGAGCCAGGGAGGTATTTAATGCCTCCTTGCAGGAAGGTGTGGTCCCAAGCTGACGTAAAGAGGCGGTGGTGAGACCATTCCTGAAGAAATCCTCTCTGTAGAACTTTAGTCCACTGGCAAATGTTCCTTTCCCGGGCAAAGTCCTGGAGTGTGTGGTGGCCAACCAGCTCCAAACTCTCTTGGATGAGTTCGATTATCTGGATCCATTTCAGTCGGGGTTCAGGCCAGGTTTCGGCACAGAAACAGCCAGATCTACACCAAGCAGGATATAATACTTTGAAAGCGGTTTGAAAACATTATATGGGATGTGTCCTGGGCCCCAACAGTTGTCAGTGCACTTCAATACCTTTATAAAGCACTAGTGTAGATCCTGCGCTAGCCACCCTGTATGAGATCTATGTAAGGAAAAAGACAGATGGGGTGTGGATGGGGAATGCTGGAAGTTGTAGGACATTTTTCTGCCTAAACATGCATAAGAGTGCACCTTTACACTTTCAAAAAGAAGAAGAGATTGGATGTTAAGCAGTACTTTACCTCTACGATTAACTGGGTCCTTAGCTACATATGCAACATAATCTGTTGTATCCTGTTGGCAGGAGGAGGGGGGAATGGGGTGGGGAGAGAAAAGAATATGTGAGCTTCCTTTTGATGCTGAAACGAAGGTGCATTGCTTTTCGTCTGAGTGGTTGCAACTAGTTGCCCGTGCTTGGATACCATGGTGACAAGTGTGTTATATATATCAACCAGATAAAGAGATTGGATCTAGTGTAGATAAATTAGTTGGGCAGTCAGACAGAAACTCCACCCTGCAAAATAATAGAGCAAAACCTCACTATGGAACAATCTATTCAAGGGCTAAAATACTATAAAAACTGGGCTGTTGTTTACAGTATCTACTGAATGAAGGTGTTCAGTGTATCTTAAACCACACTTCTCACCACCCCATTAAGGGTATGTTCTTTTCTATGGCCCAACCCTGTGGGATTTTCTACTCAGAAATCAGTCCAACCGTGTTCAATTGGACTTACTTCTGAATAAGTATCCATGGGATGATAAGACAAGTCTTTATGAAATTGCACTGGTAGAATCTCTGTGGGCATCAGAAGGATTACCTGTAAACATGTGCTTAAAGAAGGATGGGGTACCAAGCTATTTGCTTTGTGGGGCACACTGGCCTGCCACTCCTTATTCAAAAGGAGCAAAAAATAACAAAGCCCAGTTTTCCTTGGGAAGTTTGACAGGCAGGTATCATTATACCTGGGGTGGCTCTGTGCCCATAAGGGTAGCCCCTCCCCCAGGAGTTTTGGGGTTGGGGGGGATTGGGCGCAAGTTTTTTTTTTTTTAAACTACCTTTCCCTGGATTGGGCCACGCAGCTTCTCTTCATGAAAAAAAAATGGCACTCCCGATGCCCGCGATGCCCCTCTTCCCTTCCAGGACATTGTGTGGCAGTCTAGACGTTGGGGGAGGATTGCGGAAGCAGGTAAGTCTGCGGTCCTCCCCTCTCCCTCCCTCTACACCCTTAGGTATAGATGATCCAAATTTGCTTTTTTGTTTTAAAGCCATTTAGGGTAGCTGGCTGTTTTAGGGCTTTTTTCTTTCTAAACATGCATAGAATTACACCTTTACAGGAGTATTTTGGAAAAGATTGAGTACAGTTGTGCAGGATTTGACCGCTAATATAAAAACACATTTTGAGTTCCTGTTTTTCTAGTGATGGTTAACTGTATCTATTCTTAAAGGGCCTGTTCAGATAACACCCTAAGCCATGGTTAAGCCATTAACCGTTTTGCAGCAAATGGTTAGTGTTCAAACAATGGTGTTAAACCATGGTTATGTAGACACCAAGGTTAGGAATGGTTCACATGACACACTAAGTCATGCTTCACATAACATGCTAAGCTATAATGTTTAGCTCAAAATGCTTAACCACCATAGCTTAGCATGTTGTCTGAACAGATTTTTCCCATTTCCCGAATTTCTGCAAAGGCAGTCTGCTGAGGAATCCACAGTTCGGATTCATAGAAATCTGAATTCATTTGATTCTGTTGCAGTTTTCTCCTAATACAAGGCAACCCAAATAGCTCTCAGTTGGAGACAAGCAGCCACAGTGAGTACCTCAGGCTATCCAGGTTCTGGTATTAAATGGAGAAAAGCAGGAGCCCGGGCTATTGGGGCTTTGCAAGCAATGGTGTGGAATGCTCTGCAGCCTTCTGACAGCCCTTTCCTGGACTACATACTAGACTCTACTATTGATTTTCTTTTGTTTAAACCCTCACCACCACTGTGAGGTGGATGGAATTTTAGGACAAAAATGGGCAAAGGGGAAAGATTTCACCCTCCCTCCCAAAGTGCAGTGGTCCCAATCAAATGAAGTAAATCTATGACGCATAGCTATATTTAGTTTGGCCCTAGGAACATTCTGTTTGGCCCAGCTCAAATGATTACTCTACAAGAAGGACATGTAGATTAATGCCCACAAGCACCAATGCACCACCAGACACCTTTCTCGGCACCAAGGTGCCTTACCTCTCCCACTGCAAAAAAACCCACAATTTTCTTACCAACAGCTGGAATCACTTCAAAGTAAAGTGAGAGCCTTTGGCAGCTGCCATTTTCATTTCCTCTGAAGTCTCTGGGTTACATGGACTAACCCTTTTGACTAGCTACACCTCCCATGCAGCCATTTTGTGGTGGTGCCCAGGACAACATTTCAAATTTCCAAATGTGCCCAAAAAGGGTGCCTACCCCTGATCTAAAACACACAATACAATCAGTTAATGTACAGGCCACTGTGCTATCAATAAGCTGGGATTGTTGGGGATGGGTGTTTTTTTATCATGAAGTTATTATTAAAAAACATTGACAACTTCAAATATCACAGGTGTGCTCAAGTTAAAATGAGTGATGAGTTTCTGCTTTGAATTTTCAGTGGCTTCCATTAGAATTGAATGGCAAAGATCGAACTAACAAAATTTCTTGAGCAGGTTAGGTGATCATTTGTGGTACAGTATTTTCTTCCATCAATGCCAAACGGGAGAGATACTAAACAACCACCCCCCAAAAACTTACCACATCTACTCCAGATGCAAAGGAAATAGACTGCATATGATGGTTTGCTATAATCTGTAGAGAGTTTAGGAAAAGATCAATATAAGTGTGGTGTGATACAAAGTCTGTCTATCTAGCTTTCCTTTCTTTTACACGTGTGTTCAGGCATTTGCACATACTATGAAGCAAAATCAGAAGCCAAAAGCAGAGATCAACAATAAGGGATCAGACGAGTGTTGTATCACTACTGCCCACTTACGGATGTGCGCGCATCCTTTAGACGTCTGCCTCCTGCGCGCCTCCTGCTCGTTTTTCCATAGCAAACTAGACCCCTTTTAATCCATCTTTTTTTAATGGGCTGTGCTGTGATCTCCTGCTGTGTGCAGGAAAAGCGGCATGATAAAAGCGGCCCCTGAACAGGCCATGTGGTCTTCATTTGTTTCCTCTATCCTCTCCAGGAAGAAAGAGGAAGTAATGAAGGACAAAAGCGGGGACGGAGAAGCGACGGTAAGAAAACGGGATCCCCCCCCCCCGTGTGATGATGCTCTAAATGTTGCATATCCATGAACCTTCAGTGACAGCACATTGAGATGATGACTGCCCAGGATCTCAGACTGCTGCTCAAATGATAAACTGGAAGTCCTGGAACCTGGCAGGGCAGGTGAGCTTTTCTTGCTTGTTTACTATCCCCGCTTGACTTCTTCCACACAGGCTCTGCAGCTCACACTGTATTGCTGTAGGCAGTGCAGACAGGCAAAGACAAGTGGAAGCACAGCATGGATTCATCCACTCATGCAGATTGTGGGGAGCAGTTTGCACTGAATGTCCATCCATCTATCCCCCACTCAAAACCATCAATTGAACGCCCGTAGGGTCAGAACATACTGAGCACACAGCCAACTTAAAGTAACGTCCATGTTTTCCTAAGGATGAAGAACGTGGTAGAAAGAGATAAAGAAGGTTCCTCCTAGTCACACTAAACTCTGTGGCTGTTGAGTTCTAAGGGCTTAGGAAGCTGCCTTATACCATCAAAACATTGTTCCATCTAGCTCAGTATTGACTAGCAGTGGCTCTCCAGGGTTTCCCAACCCTGCCTGGAGATGCTGGGGTCAGACTTTTGCATGCAAAGCAGGTATTCTCCCACTGAGCTACAGCTCTTATCTTTAGCCCTTTTATCCTGCAAAGAGGGGTGAATACTGTACCTATTTGCTTCATTTTTATTCCCCATTTTACTTTTATTCTTCTACTACAGCAATCACAAATTCTGTTTGGGAATACGAACCCGAACAACAATGGCTTTGTTTCCTTTTCTAGAAGATCATTTGAGCTCTCCCCGCACACAAGGGGTTAAAACCTGGCTGAACTCTTTTCTCTCACTCAAATGCATTTTATTTTATATTTAATTCTTTAAGATGATGATCCAGAAAATATGTGTTCGTTCATTTATTTAAGACATTCATATCATGCCAGTAAAAATGCATAAAACAATGGATCTTAAAACAAAGCAAATTCACGAACTAAAAATAGCAGTAAATATCAGAGAATAATATTGTATATCAACTAGCACTGTGCTGAATTTTGCGACCTTTTTGTCTTTGACCATTCATTGGTGAGGATGGGCAAAAAGAAACTGAACCTGAAAATTGTGGGAAGGGATGAGAATTTCAGAGGAATTTCTGTGGGTGCAGGGCTTCAGTGGTTACCAGAAGGGGGTGGCTGCATATGTGCTCTTTCTTTTACCATTTTTTCCCTGTTCTGTCCTTGCAGCCTCTCCAGCTGCTTGAGTTTCTCTGGAAGTCCCCCTGGAGGACACCCCCTGGGCATCAGCAGGACAGGCACAGCATCATGTGAGTACCATGCTGCAAATCCGCACACCAGGCATGGTGAGAGTGCACTAAATCGCTGGTGTGATGGAGCTCTTAGCCAGGACTCCTTCCCTTGGGGCTCTCCAATGTGGCTGCCTGCTCAGTGCTTGAAGGCTGAGAGAGGCATTTTGGTTTGGCTTTTTTGCTATTAAAAATCCTTTCAATAACACAGCAACTCCTCTCTCATCTTCCAGGCATTGAGCAGGCAGCAACACATGAAAGCCCAAAGAGAGGAAGCCCCTGCACCCAGAATAGTTTTTCTGAAATTCTCAACATCCCAACAAAAGAGACATAAAAACAATTTCCTCTTTTGCAGGGAAACGAAGAGGTTGCGAAAGGGCAGGTGGGGGTTCAACACAGCACTAATATTAACAAAATGCTGTGGGATATAACATAGTTTTTGCTTGGCCCCTAAATGATAAAACAGTGGCTGCCAAGACCAGATTTCTGAGGAGACTACTTCACAGTTGGAATGCCACAACCAGGAAGGCCCTACCCCTGGTCATTACCCATCTTGTCTCCAACGGTGGGATTCTTGGAAGATTATCTCAATGTATGGGCCGGTTCAAAAGGAAGATGTTGCTCCTTCCGATATACCAATGTGCATGTAGTTTGATTGACTTGAATTAGACTACTCAAACTTAAATATTTACAGAATTACATGAGCATTACGAATGGAAATCAATTGGCAGGTAGCAAGCAACAAGTATCTTGAAACTTTAAGAAGAGCAGTAAAGAATGAGAATATACAGACCTGTTTAGAATCAGGTGTCATCAAATTTAAGCTGGTGGTGGATATATTCAGGGTTATATTCATTCCTGCAAACTGAAGATTGCTCTTCCCCAAGATACTAGAGAGAGCTTTACTTGATGGCTGCAAAACCAAAAATAATATATCTTAGTACTCTATTGGCATTTGATGATACCTGATCCCATGTAGGATGAATTGAAGCCTCCATGGTTTACTAGTCAATAGTGCAATGTTTTAATCAACAATGTGCAGATGCTTTTATCTGAAGTTAGTAAGGAACAAGAGTCGGTTTAAAAGGAAGGGAAATGGCTACAAGAAAGAAAATGTAGGTCATTTCTAGACAACTAGCAAAAACTAAGGGTGCTTCCAGATGAACCTTTTATTGTGCAATTGCCCTGCTTCATTCATAGAATTTAACTTGCACTTGAGTCTTCGTCATCTTCCATTTGTAAATCCTCTGTGTTTTCCAACTGCTTCTTTTGTACTTTGTCTTAACAGGAAAAAAAAAACCAATTATGGAGGAAAAGACAGGAGAGCTGCATAATGCCTACTAGGTAGCCTTGGGACAGACACCATCTTCAGCCTAACCCATCCCACAGACTTGTGAGAATAAAAGCAAGGTACGAATGATGCATGCCACTCTGTATTCCTTGGAGGAAGGACAGGATATTTAAAAATTGTAATAAATAAATAAACTGAGAGGCATGTGATGAACATGTGGAGTTCAGGACAAGGAAAGGAGTGTGGATCAGTGCACAGGGCTTTATGGTGCTGGAGGGAAGTAGATGCTTCAAGGGAAGGCAAGACAGACACTGGCAGGGTTCAGATGACATGATAACCAATAGTAGGTTAAATAGTCAACGGTTGGTTAAATAGTCAACTGTTGGTTATCGTGTCGTGTGTTGGGCACCGTTGACTATTTTGTCGCACACAGTTGGTTATTTTCAGCGACTAAAGAGTTCCCTGGAAATTGCCCTGCAAAAGAAATATTTCCGTTCAAATACAGCAGGTCGGAGATAAAATCTCTGGGGGGACAGAAATACCCTCCCACTGTGTTATGGATTATAAGCTTGAAACTGAAATTGTAGGATAGACATACACCTGTGGGGAAAATGATGTTACACAAGTGATAGCAGATCACTAGCTGAAATGGGGGTAAGGTTGCCAGTTCCTGTTCCAGAGATAATGCTTCTTGCTTTAACAGTTTTGCGACAATAAGGAAGTGCAATACAAAAACAAGAACAGTCTTTGAGGCAAGCACAGTAATTAATAACTTCAAAATATAAGAATGGCACCCCTTTCAGAAAGGTATCTACAGTATATCTACAAGGCATACATGACATACATGCTTATAGTAACTTGCTTCAGCACCTAGTAAAGGAAAATTCACACATGTATTTGAATCACTAAGTGCAAAAGCCAGTTATATTTGGGTCAAATATCCTTCACACTGTCACAAACACACTGCATTCTAATACCGTCACCTGAGAATCAACAACAGATGAAGCATGGAAGAATGTACAGGCCTGTGTGAATGAGCTGTAACGCATCAACTAAACTACCCATGGGCTGATCTACACATTCAGGGAAAACACATAGGACGCTACCACTTTAGAATCCTGATGCAAAACTCCTTGCCCATGGAAAGCTGGCATAACAGAGAAAGGTGTTCTGGCTAGGGATGTGCACTGACCCCCCGGATCGGATCGGGTAGCGGATCGGAATCAGACCTGGGGGGTCGGATCGGATCGGATCGGAGGATGGTCGGATCGGATCGGACCGGATGTCCGATCAGGATCGGACGCCATTTTGAATGCTTTTTCCCATAGCCAAGAATTGTTTTACAAAAACACCTATAACTTTTTCATTTTTAAAGATAGAAGGATGAAACTTGGGCACATTGTAGACTGGTTAGGGATAGTTATCTGTGAGAAATTTCAGAAAGATTGGTGCATGCGTTTTGTGGCAATTAATTTTTTAATAAATACCCAGGAATGCCTATAACTTTGTCATTTTTAAAGTTACACACATGAAACTTTGCCACATTGTAGGTGGTACCTTGAGACCTATGTGTGTGAAATTTCATGCCTGGACCCAGCTTTCTGAAATTTTACACACATATCAAGCGAAGTGTTCCCTGTAATGTGCCCATGTTTCCTGTTTGTATCTTTAAAAATAAAAAAATGGGAGGCGTAACTGTATTTACCCCACTACTACCCATTTTTCTAAAATTAATTGCCATACAAGGCAAGCACCTACGTTTTTGAAATTTCACACACATAGGTCCCAAGGTACCACCTACAATGTGGCAAAGTTTCATGTGTGTAACTTTAAAAATGACAAAGTTATAGGCATTCCTGGGTATTTATTAAAAAATTAATTGCCACAAAACGCATGCACCAATCTTTCTGAAATTTCTCACAGATAACTATCCCTAACCAGTCTACAATGTGCCCAAGTTTCCTGTTTGTATCTTCAAAAATAAAAAAGTGGGAGGCATAACTGTATTTCTCAATGGGAAAGTGCAATGCAATGATTCCCTATGGGCAAGTGCTTTCCAATGATTCCCTATGGGCAAGTACTGTCCAATGATTTCCTATGGGCAAGTACTGTCCAATGAATCCCTATGGGCAAGTGCTGTCCAATGAATCCCTCATTGTTTCAAAAATTAATTCACACCAGGCAAGCACCAATGTTTCTGAAATTTCACACACATATCAAGCCAAGTGGTACCTGTAATGTGCCCAAGTTTCCTGTTTGTATCTTCAAAAATAAAAAAGTGGGAGGCGTAACTGTATTTACCCCACTACTACCCATTTTTCTAAAATTAATTGCCACACAAGGCAAGCACCTATGTTTCTGAAATTTCACACACATAGGTCCCAAGGTACCACCTACAATGTGGCAAAGTTTCATGTGTGTAACTTTAAAAATGACAAAGTTATAGGTGTTTCTTTCCTCATTGTTTCAAAAATTAATTGCCACACAAGGCAAGCTCCAATCTTTCTGAAATTTCTTACAGATAACTATCCCTAACCAGTCTACAATGTGCCCAAGTTTCATCCTTCTACCTTTAAAAATGAAAAAGTTATAGGCATTTTTGTAAAACAATATTTGGCTATGGGAAAAAGCATTCAAAATGGCGTCCGATCCGGATCGGACCTTGGCGGATCGGATCGGAGGTTGATCGGATCGGATCGGATTTTCCCGATTTTGGGGCGGATCGGATTCGGATCTTGGATCGGATCCGATCCGATGCACACCCCTAGTTCTGGCTAGCCTTCTCTGTACCATGCTAATTTTCCTTCTGCAGAGAGACATTTGATTAAACAGAGGGGTGCATGTGATCCTCCACCTACATTCTGAAATGGTACAGTCCGAGGGCACACTATTCAATATTCAGTTGTTTGTTACATTTGTATCTGACCTTTCCACAAAAATGTCAGGATGAGGCTTGGGCTCCCTGGTTTGGGCTCAGATTCTGAATCGGACACGGAGCTTGAAATAGAAGAAAGCCAGGTGAGTGGGGAAGGAATTCTCCAAGACTCTCCAGGAGTCAGGGAGGAATCTTTCCAGGAGCTTATCAAACAGGACACCCAGTCTCAGAGATTGTCTTCCACCCGCCCAAGAACTCAGCCTTTGTTGGAGAAGGAGTATCAGAACTGACAGATCCCAGAGTCCACCACAGGATCAAGTGGGCAGAGTTTGTTGAGGAGAAAATTCCAGAGACAAAGTGGATTAAAGGAAAAGTTATTAATCTAGGTCCAAAGGACAAGCCAGCTGCAAGCAATATGTTGAGGGAGTAGCCTGGAGGCCAGAATGATTATTGCTTGAGCACCAGAAGGAGATAAGGCAGAATTGTGCTGGGTGTGGCTGGTTTGGAAAGGTATAAAAGTCAGTCTAATTAGAGAGACTGTGTGGGAGATTTCGGAGAGACATTAGGAGATGGACAGACTAGATGATTTTTGTACAGTGGAAGGAATGTGTAAATAACTGGTTGGAAAACCGTGATGTTGTAAATAGACTGGATCACTAAGTAAAGCAACTGTGTATATACACGAGAAGTTGGCGTGTGAGTATTCCTTGAACGAAAGACTCTTATTGAACCCAGCTCTAACACAAACGTTAGCTGCGTTTGGCCCTTTTTGCTTCCAATTCCTCAACAGAGTTGAGAGAAGATGGGAAGTAGCCCACCAGACTAGCTGCACGACAGAAGTTATGTCATGAGGGGTCGGGTAAAAGTCTGTTGGGCACAGCAGGAAACTGCCTTGCTTTGTTAGGCTAATTAAGCTTAGAGGCTGGCTCCTAGCATTCACACTCCCTTCAGGTCTGAAGAGGTGTTTTTTTACTAAATAAAGATTCTGTAGATTGGACAGCAGACCTCTTTGTTGCCTCACATCTTGGTGGGAGGGCTTGGAATAATGACACAAATGGTGTAAAGAAGGCTAAAATACAATAAAATACAATATAGCAATAACATAGAAAAATAAGCATTTAAAAACAAGGCATCTGTGTGCAGGGCTCGGCTTTCTCTTAATTGTTGAGGAGCATGACTGATCGATCCTTCCCCTCTAACTAATATTTTTCTCAGAGAGGAAAACCTCTTTCCTAATTTGTCAAGGTGTATCCTAAATATCGTCCATTGTGATTGGTGCAAAGAGTAGGGCTCCAACTGGTAATATCTGGATTAAAACGAGATCCCTAATCAATAAAGGACCCTATGAGGGCAAGTCACAATTCTTCAGCTTCTATTCAAAATCTTTAAAGGCAGAGTCTGAATTCCTTGCCTCATACAGGTTATTAGAATGATGAATGGTACGTGGCTTGTAAACACTCAGCGTACCCAATATATTATAAAAATTAATTAATAATGGCACAGAATGCAAAAGGAGATTCTTTGGACTTGCTCTTCTTAAAAATGTGCCCAACACTAAGATAAATTTATTTATTTTATTTATTTATTACATTTGTATACCGCCCCATAGCCGAAGCTCTCTGGGAGGTTTACATGGGATTAAAAACAATTAAAAACAATATACAAAAATTAAAACAGCAAAAACATACAACATACAACAACATACAACATACACACAATCGGTACAATAGCATAAATGACCACATTTATCCTATTGTAGGTCAGCAGAACTGGGCATATGTCTGCTCCTGTGACAGTAGAGCAAGTCTTATCTGAGAAAAGTCAAACTTTACTGTTAAATCACAGCACACATGATGACTCCATGCGGACTATCCAAGGCCAACTCCATCATTAGGCAGAGTGAGGTGACCAGCTCAGGTAATAGGTTTGGAAGCTATTAAAAGATGGCAAATTTTCATGAATCTTACAGTGCTTCTATATTTAGGTGAGTATGGATTATTCTGCCTCATGCACCAAGATGCCCTAAGGCCAAATTAGATGTGATGCCACCTGCACACTTAGCAATTGTATGAATAGCTGTCTTAAAGTAAATAGCAAGCAAGTAACTTTTGCTGGCTTATTTAGAAGACTTGCTTTAACTTTTTTTACTATATGCTATGGTCCTAGCAAAAAACACCCCAAAGCTTTCCTCCTGGAACTCATAGCAGCTTCGTGGGGGTGTTTTGGTAGGACTGTGGCACAAGAGTAAAAGGTAAGCCCCCTCCCCATGGTCCCAATCCTGCTCAGGTCCTGCTTATGGGTTGGCCACTGTGTGAATGGAGTGATGAACTAGATAGGTGTTTGGGCTGATCCAGCATGGCTCTTCTTATGTTCGTATGTTATGTCCCCCTGCAACTATTTGAAGAACAAGTATTACACATGTTCAATGCTTGCAAATAGTTAAACTATGGAACTCACTACCACAAGATGTAGTGATGGCCACCAGCTTGGATGGCTTCAAAAGGGCATTAGGCAAATTCATGGAGGGTAAGGCTTTAAAATGTTAGTAGTCTATGATGGCTATATGTTACCTCCAGAATTAGAGGAAGTATCCTTCTGTAGGCCAGTTGCTGGGGAACATGAGCAGGAGGATGCTGTTACACTAATGCCATCTTTTTGGGCTTTCTGTGGCTATCTGATTTGCTACTGTGGAAACAATGCAGGACTAGAAAGGCCCTTGGTCTGATCCCGAATGGCTCTTTTTATGTTTTTATGATCTGCGCTGAGGTAATATTAACAAGCAAACAAGAAAAAATACCTTTCTTTTTTTAAAGGCTCCTTTGGCTCCTGGCACCACTTCACAAACAAGGCCGATGGCTTCCCTGGAGAGACAGGAAAAAATGTCTATAGCAAATAGTTATGCTTGTTCCTTCATTACTTTTAGGAGTGGTGCTAGAAAAGTCTGATTGGTTTCCATTCTACTGGAAAGTCTGCAATAAAATTAGAACCTTATGATACTCATGCACTTGAAACAGTACAGTACTTGACAATCTCATAGATTGTATCAAATGGGCCAACAGCAAGAAAGTGTGGGCAAGCAACATTGCTGAGTTTCCTAGGGAATTGTGAGCGTTAAACCAAATAGCTTTTTAGTGAATGGGCTGCACTGCTGTGAACAGACCATTCTCTGGATAGTTCTTTGTATTGCTCACAATCAATAAGGCTTACTTCAGTTCAAACTAGATTTAACAGCAGCTTCAATGCAGAAAGATAATATAGGAACATTTAATCTGCAATAATCCTACAATGTCTGAATGAATTCCCCAGAATACACAAAGGCACCATCTTTCATAGTCAAAGTTAGGTTTTTCACAGACTGTAATGAATACTAACCTATTTCAGCCAGCTCCCTCTAATAATGGATGGTTGATATGGCAAAATCCAAAGACATACTCAAATGCCATCTTTAAGACTATGTAGGCTAATTCACACAGTCCCTGTTAAATGGTAACATGCAGGTCAAATAGATCCTTACTGAATGTGGCTGCAGGGTGAAGTGATCATTGGAGTGTTTTGTTATAGACCTAGGTTGCTTGGTCAGCATGCATTGCCAATAGACATTATAGTTAGATAGCCAAAAGGGGTCATATAAAATCAATCATGGCCACTGACAAGTTAGGGAGTTAAGAAAAATATGGCTGGTCATTAATAATTGGGCCAGGTTCAAGAGACAGGTCCATCCCATCCATTTTGATAGTACAGGTATGCTGGCCACTTTGACACAACTGCTATATATTCAATAAGGAAAGGATGCTCCCCTAATTTGTGATGCACAGTGACACCTTTCTAAATGTTCTTTGGATGGCTCGCTTAATCAAAAGCGGGTTTTGCTTGATATGATTTACAAGAATATTAGGAAATCATTTTACATCCTACATAATGGCATTAGCCCAATCCCAGCTGAGCACTGTTTAATGCTAAATTTACTTAGCAAAATATAGCTACAAGGTAGACTGCATATTGAGCCACATGCTGAGCTTCAAATATTGCCTAGACTGTTTCTGTCTGGTAGATTATATTATTGTCATCCCATAACATGGCATAGTTATTATTTTGTTGGCATAAAATGCATTCTATATTTTCACAATAATTTTCAACAGCCAATTCTATTGTAAGGCATACTGTCTACAGGATTGATCTTCAGCTGGTGAGATAGGACCCACTACTGGATCACAGCCTGACCTAAGTTGGGTTGCAACAGCAGTGCTACCACCATAAAAATATATGGTTAAAAACATTGAGGAAAAGGGGTCCTCAAATGCATGTTTGGGCTGGAGGTGGGCCCTGGTCTGAAAAGGTTGGAGTCTACTGATCTACATTCTCATCCTTGCTTGCCATAATGTGCTCTAATGGCACAAGCCTATGCATGCCTATTCAGAAATGAACCCCCTTAAGGTCAATGGGGCTTACTCTGAATTGATAGGATTGTAGCCTAAGTTAACAACCTCCCTAACTTTACTGAACATAAAATTTTGCCTGATAGTATTTGCTCTTCCCCTTACCCAGCTATAAACAGATCTCAGTAAATGGGACAGAGAAAGGTCAGAAGGTATAGGGGGAGATTATATGGAAAGTAGCCTGCAAAAAGTAGTATAATTTCCTAGACCTCATTGCAAAGACATCAGGCCAGTTCACATGATATGGTTAGCTCATCTGCCATTTTGAAGATGCAACCCCCAATCAGGGTGATCAAGGGTTAAACATCCCTCACATAATTTTTCTACTAATCAGGGGTTATGCAAGGATTGTTTAACCCTCAAACAGCCCACAATGACTAGGTTCACATGACATGGCACAATTCCCAATTACCCAGATTGGCTCAATCAGGGCATTGCATATTGAAAACAGCTGCCGCATATGCTTGGCACATGCTGCAACTCATTGTGGGTTAAATAAATAATCCACAATGAGCCAGCTATGTTGTGTGAACCAGATCAATAAACAAAGAGGAAATTGCACTTATTTAGAGGAGAATAGATGGTTGAGCCCTCAGCCTCCTAGTCAAACAAAACGTAGTGAGAAATGTATTTAGAAAAGATATATTAATTTCTTAAAGGAAGTGTTTAAATGCTAATTATTAATGAAAGGTGTGTAAGTCAATTCTGAAACAATCTGGAATTTACATTCTGTAGCCACCTGCAGAGAACAGCAAATACCTTACCAGTATTTCCCTTTTGTATTTATATTTCAGACTATTTGCATATTATTATTTTTCTTTTCCAATTTGTTTGATTGTTTATTCATATACTTATTCTCCATTGTTCTGTTTTTAAAATGCTTAAATGTTTTTAAAATGCAGCTTACAATAACCTTTAAACAAAATTTAAGGTCAGGTTTGCACATCACATCTGTCCATGGGTTGTTTAAACCATGAGTGCTTATGATTGTAAGGGAGTTTTCTCCTGCTTGCTTGTTCACTTCTGCTTTGCTAAACAACCCAGGAATGCCCATTGTTCCAATGTTTTAGGCAACAAGAAATCTACAGTAACCTTGTGTTAACATGTACATACCTGTAAATCTCTGTGTGTGTGCATGGAAAGAGAGAGAGACCTGCACATATTCTTTGCTCTTTTTATTCTCCTCCAGATGACATGTGCATTATTTGGGCAAAGGATAGGTATGAAATTGTATTTACAACACTTCATCTTACCTTGTAATCTGTGTTCTAGTATTGAAGTCAAGGGATCTCATGGAGCGTAAGACCTCTATGCATCCCAAGTACTACAAGAGGGAGGAAATGTGTATATAAGCATAATTATAAGAAACTTTACAGCAGAATTTAAAAATACAAAATAAAGGCACAATCCGTCCTTTCCCTCAAGTGCACCTCAGCGGGTGGAGGATGGGATCTCCATATGGATATATTTATATTTATATTGACACTTTCCCACTAAACAAGAGCTTCCAAAGTGGCTTCCAAAACAAGTAAATGTGCCGTATAATACCCCCACCCACCCCCAAAATGGACAATTGATATTAAAATCCCAGAACAGCAGAAACAAAAATCCCAGTCAGGAGCTTCTACTGAATCCTCCGTCTGCCCCCTACCACTGGCTTTTACTTGAACAATGGAGACGCTTCCACAGCCTACACAATGAGATCAATATACCTGCATCTCTCCAGACTTCTTGTTCACATTACACCCACAAAGAGCTTTTCTAGATGAGGATTTTAGGCCCTTTCCGCACCTGCCATTTTTCTTGGGGCTGCCCCTGCACTCTCACAGATAGTCCACATGACGTACAGAGCATCCCGCAAGCAGGCAGGGGCCAGCCCTCCATTTTCCCAGGAGTTCAGGGAATGCTATTATCCCAGTTCGTTCCCTGCTCCTGGGAGGGCAGCAAGATGAACGGCTGGTGTGGCCGCCCATCCCGAACGCAGCCACACTTACCCGCGAGTAAGCACGGCTGCACCGATGGCCACGAAGCTGAACCGCGCGGCTCCGAGGTCATCAGGAGGGGGGACAGCGAAATCGCCATCCCCAGGATGGCGGGGGGAGGGGGGCTAGATCGCACGCTTTTTTTTAGGGTACTTACATTTGTGCAGGAGCGCTTGTGCGCTCTTCCATGGATCATTTTTTTTAAAAAAATGGCCGGCACGACTTGCGACAGTCCAGGAGAAGCCCGGGCTGTCGCTTTCTGGTGTGGCCTCATCGCGCTGAACCTGGAAGTAAGCACTTCCAGGTTTCCCCGCTTCCTGCCCTCTCCACCCCTATGGTGCGGAAGGGTCCTTATTGTGCACTCCTAATTCCTCACTTGTGCTGGTATATGGGTGCTTTAGTGCTGTCATCACCATCCAATTTCATTTCCAGTTTTCAAAAGTAATTTCATGGAGGGTTTTGGAGCAGGGAAAATCCAGTATTATTTGTAAAAGCAAAACAAAGTGCTTGTCCCCACTAGTGTAGTTGCCTTATTCCGCTATACCACAGCACCACCTAAAAGTTATGTACATAAAAGCAGAAAGGGAAAATAATCCATGCAGGACTCTCATCTTAATTCCGCAAGAATCAGGAAGTTGAAACAGCGGATTGAACAGTCTCATCTAGAAAAGCTCAAACAGCATATGCAGCTCTTTGGAGGAATGGTGTGATGTGTCAATCTTGTTTTTTCTCCCTCTCCCCCAGGACTGATTTCCGCTCCCTACCTCATACCCACCAAGTTTCAGATCACCTGTGATTATTTCTCAGGAACATCTATATTTCTAGTTAACTGATTGGCTCTAAATACTAGAAACTGTTATGATATTCTAAACAACCAAGTGGGCTTCTCTACCAAGTATGCATGCTGAAGGCACAAATCTCTTCATTTACAAAAAGGCTGTTTGTTTGATTTGAATCTATGAAGATATTGGGCTCCATCACACCTACTTTTTTTCTGGTTTGCGTCCACAGTTTCCCCTCCATTTTCTTAGCAAGTGAAGCGCTGGGCACTTTCACTTTTGGGCATTGTTGCGCTATTTCAGCTTGTGTATCATTCACCTGTATCACTACTAGGCCGGCGAAATCTCCCACCCCTAAGTTCTCCTTCCCACTGCAGTTAATTTTATATATATTTATTTCTGCGCAAATACAATAGTATGGCAGCCTGAAACTGCATAAAACACACTACGCTTTCCCCCCAATATCATTTAAGTGAACAGAAAGTATTATAATTAATTTTTGGAGAAGTTTGTGGTCAACGTTGGCATAGCAAGGGGAAGCCGACATTTTTTTAAAAAAATTATTTATTATTTCAACATATAATAAACATAAAATAAACATAATACATAATCAAAACTTTAACATCCCCCCGTGCTCCCCTACCCTTGAGACCTGCATTGCTCTAATATATTATACATTTTTCCAAAATTGCAAAGATTCTTTTGAAGGTGTACATCCTCTCCCCTTTATTAACACATAATCTATAAATGGACCCCAGATACTATCAAAATCATTCTTTTTAGATAATCCCATCCTAACTTTCATTTTACTTGTTAATCTGTCATTGATTGCAACATCCCACGCCCCTTTATACCATTCTTCTATACTATAATTCCCTTGTATTTTCCAATTCTTCGCTATCATTAATCTAGCCGGCGTCAGGAGATTATTTATCAATTCTCTTATGCTTTTATTCCCATATTCTTTATCAAACAGCGATAATAAAGCTATATTTGGACTTGCTTCCACTTGATTAGCCACTATTTCACTTATTTCTTTGAAAACTCTTTTCCAAAATTTTTGTACATACTCACATGTCCACCACATATGGAAATAAGTCCCCACTTCCTGACAGCCCCTCCAACATAGTATTGAAATTTTTTTTATCTATCTGATGTAGTCTTACGGGAGTGAGATACCATCTCCAAATTATTTTATAATGATTTTCTTTTATCCTTATTGATAACAACTTTAAAGTTCTTAGTTCCCATATTTTCCTCCAGTTATCCTCAGTAATTTGTTTTGCTAAGTCATCTTCCCAGAATGTTTTCAAAATTTCTTGTTGCACTCTCTCTTCTAACAATATATTATATATTTCACTTATTATACCTTTTTTACTTTTATTTTCCCCCTCCTTCTCTCTTCTCAATTAACTTTTCAAATCTTGTTTCCTTTCTACATTCCTTATTTTTCTTTTTCCATTTCTGTGTCCATTGTTCCAATTGTATACACTTAAACCATAATGTTTTTTTGTCCTCTTAAAACTACTTCCATTTGCTTTTTATTAACCATTCTCTTCATCCAATCTTTCACTTTAATTATTTTTTCCCCTTAATAACCCTTCCAGTTCTCTTCTTAAATTACCTGGGAAGTTCTCCAACAAAACAACTGGGGCTAAAGGAGAAATTCCTGGAATTAATTTCTTTTTATACTTTCCCCAAATATCTACAATATTTTTTAAGATGGGATTTTCCATATCTATCGTTTCTTTTGTATTTTGCTAAAAAAAATATTTTGTAAACCTAACTCTATTTCTCCTGTCTGATTCTCTAACCATTCTAGATCCTCTTTCCCTATTATACTACTTATAACATATCTCAATTGATGAGCTATATAATACATCTTTATATTAGGGAGTCCCAACCCTCCTTCCCTTTGAATCTTATACCATTTCGTTTTATTAATTCTTGCTTTTCTATCTCCGTTATAGTAGTTATTTATCATGCTTTGCCAACTTCTTATTTCTACTTCTGTTATTTTAATTGGTAACATTCTAAACAAAAAGTTAATCTTTGGTAATATTTTCATTTTAACCACCGCTATTCTACCAAACCATAAATGCTTTAATTTCCTATAAGCCTCTAACTTCTTCATTATCTGTTTTTTTAAACTACTAAAATTTATTTCCTCTAACTTTTCTAAATCTTTCATAATTTAAACTCCTAAATAGCGCACTACATTTTTAATCTTAAAATCTAATTTTAAACTACACTCCTCCCTTTCTTCTTTATCATAGTTAAATAACATCATTTCTGATTTCCCCCAATTTACCTGTAGTCCTGTAGTCTCTCCAAACTCTCTCAAATGTTGTTTTATTTCTTCTATACTATCCCTCGGGTTCTCTAATGTCAATAAAGTATCATCCGCAAACATATTAATTTTTATTTTATTTTTTTCTTCCCTTCCTATCCCCTTCAGTCTCTCATCATCCCTAATAACACTTGCCAATATTTCTATGACTATCGCAAATAATATTGGGGAGAGAGGACACCCTTGTCTTGTTCCCCGGGCTAAAGTAATTTGTTGTGTTATTCCATCATTCACCAGTACTACCGCCTTATTATTTGCATAAAGCTGATTAATCACGCCTATAAACCTTTCTCCAAAACCAAATCTCTTTATAATAATTTTTAACGCTGGCCATTCCACGCAATCAAAGGCTTTGAAAATATCTAAGGCTATCAACCCTGCTTTTAAATTCCTTCTTTTAATAACATTTGTTACATTCAATACTCTCCCTATTAAATTGGGCATTTGCCTCCCTGGAATAAAGCTGCATTGATCCTTTTTTATATACTTGTTCATAAAAGTATTCAATCTCATTGCCATAATTGCTGTAAATATTTTAGAATCTTGATTAATTAAAGAAATAGGTCTATATGATGCTGGGTCTGTTAAATCCTTATCTGGTTTCGGGATTAATATTATCATTGAATGTTCCCACGATGGTGGGGTCTTCTCTCCATTTATTATCTTATTATACAGTTTTTTTTTCATTTTAGGTACTAAAAGCTCTTTAAATATCTTATAATATTCCGGCCCCAACCCATCTACTCCTGGAGATTTCCCTCCTTTCAATTTATCAATGATTCCTTCTATTTCTTTTTCAGTCACTAATGCTTCCATATAATCCCTATCCTTATCTTGTAATTTTATCTTCCAATTCTTCTCTACATATTCCCGTATCTTTATTTGTGGACCCGCTTCTGAATAATACAGTTTCTGATAAAAATCTTCAAATATTTTCAATTTATCTTTCATTAAATTACAATTGTCCCAGTTTTATCTTTAATTATTCCTATTATATTTTTCTCCTTCTTTGATTGCGTTGATCTTGCCAGCATTTTAGAATTTTTATTACTATATTCAAAAAAGTTTCTTTTCAGGTATATTAATTCTTTTTGGACTCTCTCTATATACTTCTCCTCAAGTTCTTTCTTTTTTGCTTGGAGTTGGGCAAATATATGTTTATCTTTATTTATTCTAAATTGTTCCTCTAATTCCTTAATCTCCTCTTCAATCTTTTTACTATGTGCTTCTTGTTGTCTTTTTAATTTACACGATTCTCTTATACATATCCCTCTTACTACTGCTTTCATCGTGTCCCAAACTATCCCCTGAGAATTTATCCGTTTCATTTATTTCCCATATAGTCTGTATTTCCATTTTCATTTTTTCCACAATATTTTTATAATTTAAAATATTAGTATCCAGTCTCCACCTTTTTGCTTCCCTGTAATCTTTCTTTATTTCCATATCTATGCTTATTAATGCATGGTCTGAGACCTTAATTACTCCTATTTCACAATCCAAAATCTTAGAAATCATATTCTTTGAAACAAATATATAATCAATCCTGGAAAAACTCTTACATTTTGGCGAATAAAAGGTATATTTCTTTTCCTCCCCTTTCACTAATCTCCATACATCTTTTTCAATTCTTTAGCTAAACCCGTTTTCCCAATACCTTTTGTATTATCTCTATCTTTCATTTTATCCATCACCATATTAAAGTATCCATCACCATATTAAAGTCTCCCCCCATTACAATATTTGCTTTCTCTACATTCCCCATTTTTCTAAACACTTTATCATAAAATTCTGTTTGCTTTTCATTTGGTGCATAAACATTTACCAAGACATATTTTTCATCCCCCATAGAACAATGTAAAATAATAAATCTACCCATAACATCGCTTACCACTTTGATCACATTAAATGCACATTTTTTAGTAATTATTATCGCAACTCCTCTTGCTTTAGAGGTTCCATATGCTTTCTCATATACCCCCACATTCCTCATTTTTAGCTCATTTATACCATCTTCCTTTTGATGAGTTTCTTGTAAAAATATTACATCAGCTTTCTTTTTATTCAACAACCCTTCAATCCTTTTCCTTTTAACAACACTACCCAGCCCGTTAACATTTAAAGTTATCAATCTTAATTTATTTTCCATATCTCCAATCTTAATTTTCTTTGTAGGTCTCCTAACGTGACACATATACCCCTTCCCTCCCTCCCCCCTCCCCCCACATATAAACCCCTTTTCTCCCCCTCCACCCCAGGTTCCCCCGGGCGGCAGCTCCTTTCTTCCTCTTCTTAGCAAGGGGAAGCCGACATTGTTCTGGTCAGGAAACTTAGACTTGCCTACGCAAGAGTAAGAACCATAGAGTTGAATGGGACCAAGTCCCAGGCATGGGCGGTAGCAGCCTTGCTCGCCTTTTCTGCGAGTGTTCGGGTGCCCTCTCTCCCTTCCCCTTCACAGTTGAGCAGTTGAATGGAGAACCACTCCACCCTCCTCTTTTGTCAAAGAGACTGCCCTTCAATACACACGCCCCCAACAAAAAATGGGATGGTCTGATATCGTGCAAGGACAGCAATACATGGGAGGGCGAAGCAGCTTTATTGCACATGGAGGGGAAAAGATCAGACTTTCCCTGCTCCAAAATAAGATGGAAAATGGAGGGGAAGAGACGAGATGAGTGCAGGACAGGGACGACATCATGTGAGTACCATGCTGCAAAAACACATACCAGGCATGGCAAAAGTGCAATAAATCGCTGGTGTGATGGAGCCCCTTATTATGTGTTTAGGGTCGGTCTAAGTTACCTCCAGGGTTACCTTACAATTCAGGCCCTCTGAGTACAAAGAGACTGAGAATTCATCCTGAGCACAGTGTAAATAAACCTTTTTTCTATATAAAAGAAGTGCCACAAATCTCCACTGCCCTCCTTCTTGGAAACCGAAGTCTGAGTGGGTGCTGAAGCCCCTGCAGATTCACCCCTCTCAGGACTGGGATACAGGAGAATAACAATACTATAGTTCTGATACAGTAAGCACAGACAACAAATGCTCTTAAAATGGCTGGGAACAAAAGAACTACAAAGTTGCTTCCATCAGAATTGTTTCGGCTGCCTGCCCCCACAGTAGGCCGCCCCTCCCCCCATCACACCCACACATGCCTCCTGACCTCACTAACGAGGTTTGGAGGATCATCCAGAATAGGGTATGATACAACAGCAGAGGATGCACCCAGAAGCAAAAACATACAGTCCCCCTTTAGGTGCATGCACAGCAGATAAGGGCTAAATCTTCTAAGCCACTGTACTTTTCTTGCAATTTAGGTTGCAATCCTACACATATTAACTGGGAGTGTCATTGAACTAAATAGCACTTACTTCGGAGTAGGCATGCATTTGATTGCACTGTTAATGTTGAATATATCCAAGAATGGCCTTTAAACCTTCCATAAGAATTTCACACACACACAAATGCTGAAATCTGAAATGGCACCCCAGATAAAGTATAGGATATAGAAGTGGTTAAAGTATGATTTTAGATATTTCAATGCACAAAAAAGTAATAAATATAACTCTAACATTATAAGAAACTTCTGGTCAAAGATTTTTGATGATGCAAACAGCCTGCTCAGATGCTGCTTCTAACCTTGGCACAGAAAATCCCTGAAAAGGCTGGTTGTCAGCCAACCATCTACTATTCTAAAAATAAGCCTACAAAATTAGAAATTTCTTACTTAGGCACATTTGAATTCGTAGCTGTCGAAATACAATCTGTCTCGCCATTGCAGTATAATAGTTTTAGCTGGAGGAAAAGAAGCCCATCTTCGAAAACATGCCAAGATTTATTAATATTGAACTGATTATTTGTAAAGTAATGCGATAAAGTAGAAATGGCTTCATTTTAAAAAATCCAGGATGTTAATTGTACACAAGGGAAGTATATAAATATGCGTGGTTTCAAATATTTCCATGTGTGAAAGATCCATTAAAACACAAACTCCATGGGTACCTCTTCACAGCTTATTTGGGTCGCCTTTACTTCGTTTTGACGTCATTTTGTACACACGAGCGGGGTGCAGATCAAACATCTATGCGACTTATAGCCTCCGTTAACGTGCATTTCCAAGGTGTCGATTAAACATGACTTTTAATGTTTCTCCGATGTTTGATCGCATTTTGGTCGTGTAAACCTCCACTGCCCATTCGGATTAATGCTAATCGTGGGCGTAGTTTGGTGGGCAGGGCTTGTGATGTCATGAGTGAATGCCTGTCCCCATGTTTACCGCCATTTTTCCCACTTTACTCAGGGGCGATACTTTCAGGATACAGGGGGAGGTATTTTAGTCTAATTACCCACATTCAACCCTATAGCTGTGATCCTGCTCTGCTGGAAACTCCTCCCTCCTACTTCCTTCTTCTACTCTGTTCAGTAATGGCTGATCTCAAGTTTCTGGAACTAAAAGTAAAGTTTATTTTCAATACCCACTGGGATCTTTCTTTCATCAAGACGAGTGGATACTCACATGGAGATGGTTCTACAGGAATCAAGGGGGTTGGAATAATGTGTGTGCTTCATTTTTAGAATAATTTGCAGTTCGCTAAGGCTACCTTTCCCTCCCCTGCTCCCTTGCTGGAATAACGACTTGAAATAGGAAAGGAAAGTACTTTATGTGCAAGTCTGTTCCTGCCATTGAGCGCTGTTACTCGGGAGTAAGGAGCATTGAGCAGGTGGGGGGACTTGCTCCCCAGGAAGCTTAGTGCACGATCGTGCATAGGACTTCATATCCACTCTCCCTTCTTTCATTGATTTTCCTGGAAGTTTTGTGTGTGTGTGTATATATATCTCAACAAAAAGAACACTTATTTTATTATCATAAAGTAATGCAAAATCTTTATTCTACTAATGGTTACTTGTGGCCAAAATCCCATTGAAAAGTGTGGCCGGAGTAATCAGAAACGCACAGCGCAAGTGGGGAAAACACAGGGGATTGGACGGAACACGCCAAACAAAAGAGAAACTGCAACAATCGTATGGAAATTAATGTCAGTCCACAGACGCAATGTCCAAGCCAACTGTCCCACGTTGAGGTGTCCCCTGCCATGCTGGTCATTCAAATGGCACAGGCGGTTGCCGGAGTGGTACCGGAGAGCGGGCACACCAGACTATACACTCCAGTCTCCTCATTCTGCGCCAAAGGCAATGCAATTGGTAGAATAGCAAGCAGACTGTGGGGGGTGGGGGGAGAGAGAACATAAGTGCCATCCAGGGTTTTTTTGGGTGGCATTGTTCAACCCTCTCCCAATCCCCCACTTCTGCATTCCCGGTCACCCACCTCTGCGACGCAGAGGCCAAATGGCATGGCGAGTTTGCACTCTAGCCCGCTCAGTGTTGGGCATCCAAGAACCATTGTGAACTGGCATCTCAGGGTCCGTAGACAGACAGAATAATAGCCAGTTTGTATGGAACTGGGGAAATCAGTGTGAAATGCAACATTGTAAAGGAAAGGATACATTAAAAAATTGTCCTTGAAGCAGCACATTTCCAAGATGGCAGAAAAGGGGAAGCTGCCGCAAGCATGGTGGGGTGTTAGTCTAGTATCCAGTGTCTGATTCTTGGCAGGAGCAATAGGCGGAGGTGGATGCTACTCAGGCAGATGTTCGCCATGGCCATCCAGTACCTGGAAAAATGTTGCTTTTATGGTTTTAAAATAGGTCGTCCATTGATGCCCTGCTAACAACTATAATTGTAGGCATATCCAATGTTTAGAAATCATACCCACATGTGAAGTCACGTGTGATCGTGATTGGACAGGCAACGGCGAGAAAGTCAGGTGGGCGGAGTTCACGAATGGCGCAAATAACAAATTAATCAAGCATTCCTAATTGCCACATCATGTGCCTTAAAACCATGCCCTGAGATTTAGCATTCCTGAAGCTGGGTCCTCCCCTGCTATAAAAAATCACTTCTGAGGGTTTCCATTAGGTATAGTAGTCTTCTAGTTCCTGACTCCAGTGTACAGATTCCCTTCATCTTCAGAAAAGTGGGAGGAGATGGTCTTGGAATTTGTCGTACGCTAACTGGGCATGTCCATTACAATTACCCATTTACAACTCAATTTGCAGGAGCATCCTACACTTAAAATCCAGAATTCCTTTACTGCCTCATTTTAAAGATGCCAAAGGTACTTGAACAAAAGGAAGATGCCCTTTATGATCTGGCAATAAAAACATATTTTGACAAACAGTTCTTTTTAACACACACACACACTATTTTGTGTACTTCCCTAATTTGGCACAATGAAAACTGGGAGGCTTAGTACAAGCTACTAAATTTAGCAAATTGATTCAAACAGATAATAAGAAAAGCAAGGGTGACACATAAAAAATCTGTTTGTTTATTTCTTAAGCCATTGAGTAAGTGCTCAATATAACACTTCAAATTACATTAACCCCTGTAATTAATTTATAAAAACAACAACAATGTATATGCAAAACATTTAAAAATGCTAAGAGACACTTCACCCATCTCATGGTGGCAAGAATATGTTTACTACCATGTGTACATGCAGTGAAGTAGCCATAGCCAGTCCCATCCCTTCTTACAAATACCTGTATGATAAATTCCTGTTTCATACAGGTATTTGCAACAAGGAGTTGGGACTGCCTACAGGTACTTCACTGTTTCAACACATGGGCTGGGTTCACACAACACACTAACCCACCTTGGGTTATCATGTTGTCTGAATATAGTGTTTTCTACATTGTGGCTTATTGTGTTGTCTGAACACAGCACTTTTTCTGCATGTTGTCTGAATGTAGTGTGCTTTCTACAAGGTTGGTCATTAACCATGCAGCGTGGCTGGCTAACCACTCTGAACAACCCAACAACAAGCCATGGGTTCTCGAGGTGGTTGGTTTGAGAAAAAATAAACCCACTGCATGGTTAACAAGCCATCCTATTGAAAAATGCTGCATCCAGACAACTTGATAACCCATCCTGCAAAAATACCCCACTGTGTTCAGACAACACGCTAATCCACTTGGCAGAAAACATGCTGCATTCAGACAAGACAACCCATGTTGGGTTAGCATGTTGTGTGAACCCAACCATGGTCCACAACAGAGATGACCTCCGGATGTTTTGAACTTGGTGCCCTCCAGATGGTTTGAACTACAACTCCCATAATCTTTTACCATTGACCATGTTGGCTGAGGGTTATGCGAGTTGTAGTCCAAAAGATTTGTAGTCCAAAAGATCTGGAGGGCACCAGGTTGCCTGCGCCTTGTACACACCAAGTTTCTTGGTAGGTGGAAAACAGAAGTAGAGAGAAACTAGACAATCTTCTTATCATCCATCCATCATCATTATTATCATCATTCATCTAAAGACTAGTATTTCCTAACATTCAAATGATCAACTTCACCAACTGAATTTTCGCGTACTGTAATTTTTATGCATCTATCATGCAATTTATGCATATCTAATAGAACAGAACAGCTGTTGTCCATAAATGCTAGTCATTGCTTCCTAAAAATACAGAAAACAATAGCTAATATTTATGGAGACTGACAGTAAGTTTTGTACCAATACAGAACCTCATGGAAAGCAACCTAATGAATCAATACCTCCCTAACGGCCATTTCTCATTAAAGAGTCTAGTGAATGTGTGTTCTGCCCCAGATTAAAAATCAAAAACAAGAAGCAAAAGGCTGACTGGAAAGAAATGGAATGGAAAAATCTACACCCATAGAGCACAATCCAGCAGAAACATTCCTCCATAAATCTCCAATAAACTGAATGGGAGTTGGGTATCACTACTCACCATTTCTTTATTGATCAACAAGAAACAAGGACGTTATCTTTGGCTGTGCACTCACATGCATCACAACTGCTAAAATCAAATAATGCAGTGCTGCAACGTTTTCAAATTAAATGAAATTGCTATGAACAGCATACGAAATATCTAGGAACAGTCACAATGGTCTCATCACCGTGATACTACAATTCCTAGGGTTTCATTAGCAGCTGGATTGCTACCCAGTTCCTTTGCAGAAGTGCTTGCATTACTTGGCACATCTTAGTGCCCCCAGCATCATACAAAACTCCTGTGTGAGGGAGAAGAGGCAAGGCATTGGCAGAGCTTTGGCTGCTTTTCTTGCATGGTATTCGATGCCACAGGAACAGCAAACACTAATGCAACTGGGCCATTCTGTGAATATGATCCAATAGTATGGATCAGAGACAGAGGTTTCATCTGGCAGAGTAGAGACTTGAATGGCTCAGTCTCACTTGCGTTGCTTTAGTGGATGCAGTGTGAATAATTCTGCACCATTATATCTAATGTAGCTTTACATGATTGAGGCTGGCAGTTTTTCTGTCAACCTGTGAACCTTTTCAAGACATTGGGTGGAATCCAATTCATTATCCCCATCTCCAAAAAAGAGAAGGACATAATTTTCACTGATTCTCCTTCCTTCTGTAGCCACCTGTGCCCTCCAAAAATCTTATCCAGAGGGTCCCACCCTTCAGAACAGATTTTAGGGAAGTGAACGGGAGGGAGGATTGCTGAAAGGTGTGCTCCTCCCTGTTCCACTGATGGGACCCTTCCATTGGTCGATGGAATTAGTTGGATTCTGTCAATTGGTTGAGCCACTGTGATGTCAAGAAATGTTCAAAAGCATATTCAAGACCACTCTGTACATTACTGCATGGTAACAAATGCAAGTCTTCCAACATGCTGTGTAGAGCTGCAGCCAATCCCAGCGGCCTGTTCATATACATCACTACTATGTTTTTAGGTGTACATCTAAAATATTGTACAATGTCAACACTTTAAAAATAACATGTGAAGGCCATAATTGTTCATGAATAAACTGATACTAGAAAATACGTAGGCTTTTACTGTGGGTTGTATTCTATTGTAAGAAGGCACATAGAAAAAAGGAAACAGTGACAATTTAGAATAAAGTAATTAGAATAAACATTTCAGTTTATTTGAGGAAACTTTCACTCTTATATTCTTACTACACATAAGCTGCATATATCTAGTCATTCTTAATTGCTAAATATAAATCCAGCTTTGTTTATATTAACAGTATAAATTACTTCTAGATAAATGGCACACCAGTTTTCCATATATTGTAGAAAGAGGAATAATAATTTCTCTCCTTGCTTATAGTCAACTGGAAAGTGGAGTTGATCTAGTTCTTTAGCCTACCTTGAGGATGGTTGCCTGGATCGGTTGGCATACATGTTTACCTGTTTTCTTTGAAACTTCTTCAACAAAACTGCCTCTTGTAGACTGTCAGCAATTATTATAAGCAGGGTGAGCAGGGTGTACAATTGATTTGTACTTCCTGTTACCTACATGGTACAGACCAACTATAATTGCCAGTTCACATTTGTCCTCCAGATTGCAAATCTGTTTCAGACTGTGGGATATAAACAGGGTGCCACCATAGAAAAGACCCTCTTCCTGGTCTCCACATCTCTAAAGCATATGAGTAATCTTAATTTCAGATGAGATGGAGAAGCAGTAATGCATTGTGACCCCATTGATTGCATCCTAAATGGCTCTGATCAACCCACTAAATGAACAAGCAATGGGGGGGGGGGGCAAAGCTCAGTGGTAGAGCACGTGTGTTGCATATAGAAACTCCCAGGTTTCATCCCTGGCATCTCCAGCTAAAAGGATAATGTAGCAGGTGATGGGAAACATCTCTCCCCAAGATTCTGAGAGCCACCACCAGTTAGGCAATGTAGGCAATACTGGGCTAGATAGACTTATGGTCTGATTCACAATAAAGCAGCTTCACATGCCAACAGGCTAGGTTCAGAAAAGTAGAGGAGTTGTTGTCCCAGGAGTTATCAATCACTAGATCCTGTACACACCCATATTACTATTTTCCCCTTGTTGGTTAACAAGGACATTTAGGGAGAACACTATCCCTAAAACGGATTGAGGGCACAGATGCTAATCTTTAATGGATGAGTTCCATTCCAGAAATTACTTTTAAAAAATCAATCCCCACAGTGCACAGACTTTGTATGCCTGCCTCCCTAGTGCATTAGAGCTTTGTTTTGGCATTTTTACAAAGCTTGTAATCAGCCCTTTGTCCCCTTTGTTCTTTTAAACAATACAGCTTTTAACTAATTGGGTCACTGCTCAAATCGTGGCTCAAGTGAGCATGGTCTGGTGGCTCAAATATAGGATTCCACAAAAAGGATAGGACCCAGAACACATCACATCAAATCTCCACTTGACCACGGACTCACTGGGCATGCTTGAACCGGTTGCCCTGCCTTATTACAGGATTGTGGTGATAAGTAACCCAATATAATATAATACGTACTATATATAAGTAATATAATACGTAATATAATACGTACAGTATGAAGTGGCACGTGAATGCTTTGCAGTAACCTCAAAAGCCTTTTTTTGGAAAACAGAGGGATTCCAGAAGCTCTGGATTTCATTATCATGATAGAAATATGTAATGACTTCACTAAACATTGCACCAGTAAAGGAGATTTTAAAAACACCCACTCAAACATGTTTAAATCTGGCTTAATGTTTACTTCACCTATCTCAAGAGAATACAAAAATCAAGTTTCTATACAGAAACACTGGGAAATGATTTTTATGTGTGTGTATACACTGTGCATATCCTCAGAGATAAGAGTATGTTTTAGAATTCTACTGTGTGGCTGTGAATCAGTGCATTTTATTTTAAGCTCTTCTTTAAATAGCTCGAAACTGTTTGCAATTAATTTCCTGATCAATGTCTGTGGCTGTAATGTGAAGCTTTGCACTTCAAACAGATCTTAAGATTTCACCATTAAGTTTTCATCAGAGGTTGATGATTTATTTCGTGTGATTTATTTTCAAAATGTATAGGGTGATTTTAACAGGAAACCCCTTATTATACAAATATGTATACACACACACACACCGCACAAGCACATAGAATTATATCAACACAAGGTTGCTTTTGCTTGGATCCTAAGATAATATTCACTTCCATTTCCTGTACCCTCATCCCCCTGCAGCTATATGTGCCCCCCAAGTCTTTCTGGGGGGTCGGGGGGCAGAGCTGGCCCATTCACAGCTGATTTTGTATTCCATGAAATTGTTACATTTTACTTTATTGTAATTATAATTACAGTTTTACTCCAGGGAGAGGCACTCGAACAATTTTCTGCCTCAGCTGCCAAAATAACTTGGTGTTCTGTTCTGTCTCTATCATGTTGAGGACTGAGTGTTGTTGGGTCTGGGTCTGTACAGAGTTTTTGGCAAGCCAGGTTTCCCAGAAAGGCAGGAATAAGAAGAGGGCAGTACAACAAAGAGCCCCAAGTGATGCTGGGGCTGGAGGCCCGACAAGCTTGTCTGTATATTGCTCCAACAAGGAGCAGGTTATGAGTAAGCTTTAAGTAGGAGTTTGGCTTGGAGTCTCAGGGAATGGCTTTTGGCTTCATTTGGGCTACTTTAATATCCTGTATATAGGGAGTGGCTTTATTTTGGTGAAGTAGAAGCTTGTGCAGTGGATTCAAAGATCTTGATCTGCATGTAGTTCTGGCATATACAGATTTCAGGGTAATGATGAATGTGTGTGTTGATTTGGCTGTACACAAAGACACCAACGTTTTCACCACAGCAAACTGACCAAAAATAAACCTTAAGTTAAAACAATAGATGTGCCAACAATAAATTCCCAATTATAAGCAGCAAAATAAAATAGCATCTAAATAAATGTTTCCAGCTTGGTTAATTTTGAGTCTAAAAAGTATCACCTGGCTTCCCCGCTACAAGAGTCAATACAAAATCTACAGCCTCCTTGCTACCCAAAATACATGTATTAAAATATTGGAAAATTATATGGTCTCGGTTTAGTACACTAATCCTGTCATTTGTAATGCATGTAAAGTTACTCATGTAAGGCATATTTAGTGCTTATGAGCATCATTAAATATGCATGTGTTGCATCTGATCAACATATTCCTGTCCATTATGAAACGATACCTACCTGCCTTTATCAAAGATAATGATAATGAGAGATAATCGGCTTCCCTTCAGACCTAGGCTGGATGCCTTTGCAAATCAGGTATTGCAATTCTTCTTCTTCTTCTATATGGTTTGTAATGGATTTTAACATTCATCTCCCTCATTTACATCTACTTTAAATATATCAAATCTCAGAATTGTTATTGTGTCTCAACAATAGCTGCCAGTCTAGTTAAAGCCTTATCTGCAATCCTATGCATACCTACTCAGAAGAAAGTCCCACTAAGTTCAATGAGGTTTACTCTCAGGTAAGTGTGTGTATAGGGGGCTATCTGTATGCGGTCAAAGCCCTGCAGTTGCTGTGATTCTGCACTGCATCAATTATATGATGCAGCCTCAGATTCTCAGCCACCATGGGGCTTTCCCGTTAAGCTGTGCAGAAAAAAGATGGGGATTTACCCCAACTTTTTTGGTGGAAGGGGGTTACCCCGGCTCTTCTGCCATCTGATTTCACTCCGTGGCCAATGTGGGGGGTGGTCCTGGTGGAAGGTGACCAGGTATTGGTCACCAGAAACCAGAAAGAGGGCAGGGGGTGGCTCCAGTACCCGGATGACCACTGGAAACCCAACATTCCCTCCTTGGCATTGGGATTGACTGACACCACCCCAGGTAAGTGAAACCACGGGGTTTTGGGAAAATGTGGCACCAACTTGACGCCATGAAGACAGACCCCTGGACTACAGCCTTAGTTCTTAACTGTTATATATTCCAGTGTTAGTCTACAAGCTTGTAAAGTTACATGACCATTTTCTTTATTTGTTGACTAATAGATTTGTTTTAACCAATGTTTTTCGAATTAAAAAATAAGCAGCCTACATTCACATCAGGACCATTGAAATCAGCAGGATGTATGCACACCTAACTGGGTGCAGGTATGGAGGCAAAATGTTTAAAAATATCTCTACCTTGATATATTTGTACCAAAAGAAAGAAAGAAAACAAATGCAGAGTGTAAATAACATTTTTAAAAATCAATATTTTGGGCATGGTGTCTAAGCTAATTTTTTCTACTGTCTATAAAAAATATATATATACTGTGTGTGTGTTTGGTGTGAGATTACAAAACTAGTTATAGGCAACTAATTGCAACATAACAATGGGTGGTCCTGGATGAAGACACACATTGCCATTTTTATCAAAAGGCACATTCAGTTCAATAGATTCTAGATAAACACTGTGATCATGATGGAGCTATACATCCAAATGTGAATCCATTTCCATATTGGCAATAAGCGTAGAAGTCTTTTTCCACAAACAGATTGTCCATGCTGGATCAAGGCATTTGCCTCTGCATATCATATGAACTAGTATCTTGAATTGCACAAAGCGTTCTGGATGCCTGACCAGAATCCTGGACTATAGCTTTTTGTTTACCCCTACTATAGAATTGTTGTGAGCTATAGTATTATACATTTATGAAAAACTGTCTATTTGCTTCCTATTATTAGCATTGACCATTATTCATTATTAGTTAATAATAAAACTTATCAGTATGCATGGGAAACAAATGGCGGTTTTCTTGGAAAACTAGAAAGCAGAGAGTGCCAAAACTATATAAAACAATGCTTTTATTTCACAGACTCAATGAGCTCAAAGAACTAGAAGAGTAATCATGTTCAGTTTTCTCTTCCCCAATTTATCCTATGCCTGGATCATCTGCACAACACATTCTTCCTCCAGTGACAAAAAATACCAAGGTAGTCAAGCAAGAAACGATTGAAATATACTATGGACTGATACAAGCCTTATCACTCTTTAAAACACCCACCAACACATACACACATGTACAAGGTATTCAATACAGGTGATAAGAGAACATCACCATTGCAAAGAAATGTTGATAGCCTTGATGCAATTTACTTAGCAGACCAACTAAAGTCAATGGAACGGCAGCCCATGAGTCTCTATAGTTAATATCAAGGAAATTATATTAACCAACAACATATTATTACACTATCTTGTTAACATGCTTGTGAATACATCTCTCCATGAAAACGGTTAAGAAGGAGATAAAATTTCTATTCAGCCTTTCTTCACACTACACACACACACACACACACACACATATATGCATAGGGAATAGAGTTCTCATTCATCACAAACCAATATCGAATTCCACATCTCTTTGACAATGTTTTTCAAAAACAAGAAAATATGACCAAAACAACCAGCACCTTTTAGAAAACGACCACATTTTTTGTACTGTGATTTTATCAATTAAGCATGGTGGATCAGAGAGGGTGGAATCATGAACGCTTATTTGCCTTTGCATCATATTGCATTCTTGCCCTTTCTGTCACTGATAAAGAGTTTACCATCTTCTGGACAGAATTTATATATTTCTGATAAGGACACTCAGAATTACTTTATTGTTTTCTCACATGTAAAATTACAACAGCCTTAATAGTTAATAATGAATGTAATTTTGGGCATAATGAGTACACTGCAAGACATGGTAGTCTAACCATGATGAAAGAGCCTCTAATATTCAGCATCAGCATGACATATCTAACCCTTTTAGTTTGCATTGTCAATGTACTACTTTCACATTTTGACTGGATATCATCCCTAAAATATAAACGTATTTTTAATCTGAGAACTGCACTTCTGCTCTCATGATTGTTAATTCTACATTTACTGATGAAATTTCATAAAGACTTAATGAAGACAATGCATGACTTAAGAAGAATAGTGCTTGTAAAGTGTTTAGAATTAGCAGATGACCAATGCAAACATTTCTGTCCATCCCCTTGGGGCCACAGTTCTTAGACAGCTGGTAAGTTGTGTTTTAATAAGTCTTCATTGTATGAATTGGATTTGATCTGACATTGTATATGTCGCTAGAATATATGGTGTCATATTTGTATATTTCTTGTTTACTTTTCAGTCCTTAAGCGGCCGCCTAATACTTTTCAGTCCTTAAGCGGCCGCCTAATAATCACTAAAGCTCCTCTATTCATGTTGTCTTCTGTTTGCCTATAGTGGCATCCATCATCCATTAAGTACAACTGCGAACCAAACTGCTACATATCAATTGGCCAGCTTAGAATATACAGTAACCATCGATAATAAAAACAGAAGTCATCCTACCAAAGGCTACCAACCTACCATTTATCTATCAGCCATAGTATCAATCTCGCAATACAAATATTTGGCAGGTTTCTAGAGTCGGATACATTTTGTGGGCAACATTTTCTTAACCAGAATATTAATAAGATAATGACAGAGAGTAGCTACTCTAAGATCCAACATCAAGTTACATGGCTCTTTCATTTCTAAGTAGCACATACCATGTTCTGGAAGGTAGCAATGAAGATCTTATTTCACTTTACACGTCATGGTCAGCTTGATTTTTTTTTAAAAGTAGCCCTCGAACTAAACCACTTGTTGTAATTACCATCATTAAACAGTCACAATGTCTCCCACATCTGCCCAAAGCACCCTTTTTAAGGTAGATATTTAACAAGTTATTTAAAATGAAATTACAGCCAATGGAACTTGAACTGAGAATTAAAGGCTTGCATGCTGTTGAACTACTTGGAACACTGTAATCCTCCCCTTTAAAAACATCAAGCCTATTTTGCATAAATAAATTAAATATTCCTTATTTCTGGTTAATCGCTTTTGATACAGCCAATTAATGTTGCTAAAACTCTGTTCAGTTAGGGGACTAAGCCTGTCAGCAGCATAATTCTTCATCCAGGTTGCTGAGCACACATTGAAAACTCTCATTGCTACAAAATAAAGCTCACCTTTAAGCCTTACTTTCCACCTGGTCAGAATATACCTTAAGGGTACTGAAATGTGTCTTAGCCATATTGACCTAGAAATACATACTTTCTTTTTTCTTTTTTTTTTGCTCTGCACCTAAACTATCTGTGTACTGAAAAGAAATACTGTTAAAGTGACTGAAAGGCTGTTATGTAAAACAAGACCGTATTTTGTCTGCACTGTTTGGAGAAAGAATATTTGTGTTTGCCAAATAAGACAAATTCTGAAAGCTGTGCTTTTGCCCACCAGAGAATGCACACAAATACAGCACACACACACACACACACACATCATTGGAGATATTTGAAGCTTGAAATATGCTGATGGATAAACACAGGTTCATCACACATAAAAGTGTTACTCTTACCTTGGCTATTATAGGATGCACCAGACACACTAGAAATAGGTACAAAATGCATGCACTATTGGGGGAGGGGGGAACCAATGCCTTTTGTTTTATAAATATTCCTTTTCCACTGTTTTAAATCTTGTTAACTGCCAACGAGTCAGCATGCATGTTTCCTTAATTTAAACAAATTAACATGGATTTCTGACATTGTATTTTTTATACTTAACAATCTTCACAAGAATCTCGGAAAGAAAATACTCAAATAAATAGAAATCATTCCAGCCTATCTAGCCAGCTGCTGAAACAAGGAAAGATTGTTTCCATTGATTAAAAAAAGAGAATGAGAAAGAAAGCAGACCAACCTTCACAACGTACGTAACTCCAGGTCCCAAGATCTTCTCATTTGAATGCAGCCACCCTTGGGAGACTTTGTTGGCAATACTGCTACCTTGATTCCAGTCTTCACCTCCCAGGTGCATTTCCTCCGACCATGTTTTTTTGCCCGTGTTCATCTTGCTCTTGTCCTGCTGAGAAGATGGAGTGGCAGAGACAAGGTTACATACGTTGTCTGAAGCCTCTGCTGCTGAGCTCCCTTGCAACTTGGAGCCAGCAAGCTCCTTCACTGCAGAGGAGAGGTTCTTGATCGCCAAAAGGCTGCCTGGGTGGGAAAGTTTCAAGTGGGACACTTTATGCATGAGAGTGCAAAGGGTGGTGGGTCCATCTTGGTCCTTCTGGAGAAACTCGGGCGAGACCAGGTACGGTGATGGCGTTGGAGTTGTACCAATTGATGAGACCTTGCTGTTCATGGACAAATTATGGATCAGATCATCAACCGATGTCACTGAATCATTCCTGAAGCGGTTATACTTGGTACGTTGACGCATGCCCTTCTATCTGGAACCTTGCATATGTTCTGGCAAACCAGGGAATTCCTGTGCTAACATAGCAAACGGTTAAGAATATCAAAAAAGAGCAGTAAAAAAATGGCTATGGAGGAAGATTTTTTTTTTTAAGAAAAGCAATTCAAAGGAATTTTATTTAAGGTTCCATGGTTAGGCTAGGTAAAGCGATAGTTTTCTGTGCAAGAGAAAGATCCCAGTCCTGCTCAGTGCTGCCAAGTCTCTCACAGCAAAAGCATGAGTCACACAAATGAGAAGGACCCTTTTCAACAAAAGGCTCAGTGAACGCTGCAAATCACTTCCTGTGGGGGGGGGGAATCCTCCCACTTACAGCACACTACCACCAATCAATTCTCAAATTTCCTTTTCCTATCTTAAACAGATATTTTATTCACAGCTTTTCTTTCCATCCCTTTTTTTAGCCATAGATGAGTGCCTGCAATAGCTGTAACTGCACTAACTTCACACACACACACACACACACTACTACTATTTCTATCCTAATCCTTTGATTCTATCAAATCTGCCATGGGTAGGCAGGAAGAATACAGTAACAATTTATTGAATAAAATTCAGGCAAGACCCATCGTACAAATACCTTTCAGATAACCAAAATACACAGTAGCACTGTAAAATTCAATGTAGGGTGAGAAAATGATACAGTAAAGGATCTAGTTCTTTATTTATTTATTTATTTCAGGAAAACTGATGGTCCATTAAAATAGTGCTTTTCGATGCAAAGCTGTTCCTCATCATAATCACCACATTACAGTTTTGCTTTGAAATCCATGATGCTCATATGTGTCTCCTTTTTCCACTGCCAAAGTATTTGTTTTTTAATGCTGCCATTCCGTGAGGAAGTTATGGCTGGGGGAGGAGGGGTGAACTTGTTTGATATATGGCAATGGTTAGAAGCTCCTGAAACAACATTCCTTTCACTCCAACAATCCCCAGCAAAAGAGATCTTAACTTCAGGTCTCAATTCTTGATTTAAATCTAGAAATCTAAGAAATGCAAGAGAGCTATTAAAAGTACTTGAGGCACTGTGCAGATGCCTGAGATTAAAATATGAAAATAAATTCACTAATAAATACTTCACAATAATCATAAAATACACCTAAAATTTCTGAACTGAAGATATAGCAGCTAACACACCAACAAATAAAAATACATAACACATCACCTATTTGTCGCAAGCATGCAAAATTCTATACTTGCCTAGAACTCCAATCCTAATGATACACTTAATGACTGAGGTCTATGTACACTGCAAATTATGAATTTGAATAACTATATGATGAGAAGACAGATAAAGAATAATGGCAATGCAACTTTTTTGAAAAGCAAAGAAATAAAACTGCAACATACAAGTCAATAAATTTTCTGGAGGGCATCCCACACTTCTCCCATACTACTAAAAGCTGAAGTATGGAAAAGGCAATCACACAATAGCATCTTTCAATTCAGATATTTAATGAGAAGAACTAATGACACATAAATGAAGGCAGCACCTCTGATCCCAGTAGTGATGAATGAAAATGTCCTATTCATTGTAAAAGCAGGTTTCTAATGATCTGCAGAATAGCCTTTCATCACACTGCAAACCTGCTACAGCATCCACGCTGCATTCATTTTTCCCTTCCTCCTGCTACCCTAGCAACAGCAAATATACATAGTATAGATCATTTCTGCTCTTGTGTTCAGCAATAAGCTGAAATCTCTGTCATTCAGAAATGATTCCCTTCATTAGAAGTTGATAATAATAAAAAAAAGAACGGAAAAAATGTGAATGGAATTCTGTATATGTGAATGAAAGAGCTGGCTAACATACCAGCATTTCTGTGAATGAAGCAGGGCCTTGCTGCCTCTGCCAGGCAATCCCTTGGATGCTAACTATCTGAACCAATAAGATGCAGCCTGGATGACTCATTCAACAAAGGCTTGCTAAATAGTGGAAGATTCCATTTCACACGCAGGTGGGGTTTATATATATGTACAGAAACTACCAAAGATAATACAGAATCTCCGAAGCAATAATACATATACTACTGCATTTTTCATACACACAGAGAGAGAGAGAGAGAGAGAGAGGAAGGAGAGATTGACTTTGAGCTGTTTGAATGATGATGCATTCCAACCCCCAAATATTCATTTAGTTGGTTTATGCATACTGAGGATGGGAACATGACCATACATACCTTGATGCCTGTGAATTCACATGGGCAGGTATACTGGGCACAATCCAGGGCTTACATACAGCATGCCTTCTATGCTGGGGCTTTTTTCATTTAGAAGCAGTGGTGGCTGGTGACTCTTATGTCAGTGGTGTGGTAAATCCGCTCTAGGTTTCAGTCAGAACCAGTCAAACTCTAGAAGGTGTGAAGCACTCTGAGTGCTGACTGTTAGCCTATCTACACTACTGCTTTAAAATGGTTTATGAATTTTAAACCAGTTAATAAGGGTTATTAATAGGATGTGCACGCCTGAAAATATTGTATTTTATCGTTATCATAATTTCGGACCAAAAAAATTATCATCTCTAATAATATCGTAGGTGAACCGTATTGTCTTCACGATAATTATCGGAAATACGATATTTAATTTGCAGCCCCATTGTGCCCTATAGAGCTGAATGTTTTAGAAAAATGCCTATAACTTCTGTATTTTCAAAGTTACAGGCTTGAGACTTGGTCACAATGCTTATGGGGCATGCCTAAGTATGTGTATGACATTTGAGATCGATCCCTCCAACCCTCAATTTTATATGAATTTATTAAAGATCGTTTAAGTTCTGACCGGTCAAAAGATGCATGATCTTTCAAAAAATCATATAAAATACATGGGTGGAGGGATTGATCTGAAATTTGGCACATATGTGTAGCAACATGTGCTAGACATGTGTATGAAATTTGAGATTGATCCCTCCAACTCTCGATTTTATATGAATTTATTAAACATCCTGCAACTTTTTGACAGGTCTGAATGAGCACACGTGGCGAGCTGTCATTCTGACCTGCCAGAACTTTAACGATCTTTAATAAATTCATATAAAATCGAGGGTTGGAAGGATCGATCTCAAATTTCATACACATACTTAGGCATACCCCATAAGCCCTGTGACCAAGTTTCAAGCCTCTAACTTTTAAAATGCAGAAGTTATAGGTTTATTTATATGGCAGTCTGATAATCCGATATAATCAGGCTGAAAATTATCGTCTCCGATGATTATCGTAGAAAGTTGTATTGTATCGTTATTTTTAATCGTATGCATGATAAAGAGTATATCGTATTATTATCGGACATTTTAATGATACGATACACATCCCTAGTTCTTAACCGGTTTAAAACTGTTATAAACCGTTTTAAAGCAGTAGTGTAGATAGGCTAAGAGAGTTCTGATTGTGAAGTACCTTGGATAGTGCCTTGGATGGCTCCTTTGGAGTTCTGACTGGTTCTGGCTGAAACCTGGAGCAGATTCACTTGCTCATTGACATTGGAGCCATCAGCCTTCACTGTTTAGAAGAAACTAAACTAAAAGCATAGTTCTGGGGCATTTTATATAGGAAAAATGGTGAGTAAGAGGGGAACACACAATCAAGGGTATAAATTATCCCTAACATGGAGAAGGTAGATAGACAATTCTCTCTATCCACCTCTCTCAAAATACTAGGACCCAGGTCATCCAATGAAGCTGATTGGTGGGAGATTCAGGGCAGACAAAAGGATGTACTTCACACAGCACATCTTTATCTTATGGATGTCACTGCCACAACGTGGTAACATCCACCAACTTAGGTGACTTTAAAAGGAGGATTGGTGGTGGAGGATAAGGCTATCAATCGGTATTAGTCAGAATGGCTATATGCTACCTCCAGAGCCAGAAAAGGCATGTCTCTTAGTTCTGGTTGTTGGGGAACAACAGCAGAAGAAGGCTATTACCCTGATGTTCTGCTTGCGGCCTGCCCAAGAGGAAACTGGTTTGTCACTGTCTTAATATATAGAAATAGTCATGGATGCATTCCCTCAGCCTACCAGAGGGGGCAATAAAGAACACTCTTACTGTGTTAATGAAAGTACTGGAAGGCTGAATAAAGATCTTGTTGTTAAGAAGACAAGAATTGTGGGAAACAGGATGCTGGACTAGGGCAGGATCTACACCTCTGCTTTAAAACGTTTTATACCAGTCATGACTGTTGGGGCCCAGGACACACTCCATATACAGTTTTCAAACTATTTTCAAAGTGTCATATCCTGCTTGGTGTAAATCTGGCCTAGATGAACTTCTGATTTGATCCACCAAGGTTCTTGTGCATTATATTTGCACACAGTATTGTACAAAGGTTCCATATATGCCCTGTTTTTCTGGGGATGGGTTGAGGCCATATTCATTCAGCTCTTTTACTGGCTTCCGCTATATTGAGGCACCTAATGGCTGCATGCATCTCCCGGATCCAGCCTCCAGAAACAAAGCATGTGTGGAGCCACTTCTCCTGCCATTTCGAACCATGGGTGACACTGTTTCCGACAGCTAGGCAAGGAATGAGCCATGTAGATGAGCACACGTGGGCTCATTGAGCACATATGGGGAATAAAGCTTTTGCAAGGAGGTCTCTGAGATTGTAACTGAATGTGTGAGGGGTACCTGCAGCCCCACTGGTGCTTAAGAACATAAGAAGAGCCCTGCTGAATCAGACCAAGGCTCTATCTAGTCCAGCATTCTGTTCACACAGTGGCCAGTCAATTGCTCACGGAAAGCCCACAAGTAGAACATGAGTGCAATAGCATTCTCCCTCTCAACTTACTATCAGAGTATGATAGTTGCTATCATGACTAGTAGCCATGAATAGCATTATCCTCCATGAATTTGTCTAATCTCCTTTTAAAGCCATCCAAATTAGTGACCATCACTACGTCTTGTGGTAGTGAATTCCATAGTTCAACTCTGCTCTGTATGAAGAAGTGCTTCCTTTTATCTGTCCTGAATCTTCCACCAATCAGCTTCATGGGATGACCCCACTGGATTCTAGTATTAGAAGAAAGGCATGTCCACTTTCTCCATACCGTGCATAATGTTGTAAAGCTTTTATCACATGTCTCCCTACACTCCCCCTTTTTCTAAGCTGAACAGTTCCAGATGTTGTAACCTTTCCTCACAGATGACTTGCTCCAGCCGCTGGATCATTTTAGTTGCTCTCTTCTGAACCTTCTGGTTTGGAGCACAAGGACTGCACTGTATCCTGACAAGGAAAAGAAACAATGTCTGTTGCCCCAGGGTAGGGGAGAGAGCAAAAAGAGCTGATGGCACGTGGGGCAGGTACCAACCACCACTATTACTGCCACCACCTGACACAGCACCCACAGAGGGCTTCAATGGAAGTTGCCATCTTACAGCCTTTCCATATCAATGTCATTCTGCTTAAGGGAAGAGAAGGATCAAAGTCCATCTTAGCCATGCTATTGGCCACTGCTTATTCTCAGAACTTGGAGCACATGACTATAGTACTGTTTGGCATGGGGGAAGGCAATATTAAATTTCCTTTTTAGCTTTCTGATTGAGTTCTTGCTGCTTGACCATGCCACATCCAAAAGAGCCTGCTGCATCCTCTCTTATCCTTATACAATGTTCTACCCCAGCTCCAGGAAAGAAGACTGCAATATAGTTGAAACTGAGAATTTGATAGAGAAGCACATTTTACCCACCTCTCAGCTATATAACCAGCACGCCCCTCTACTCTGCATGGTTGATTGGCAAGCTTTAACCCTAACTCCAAAGTCTACATTACTGTTGCAGTTGGAAAGCTTTTCCTTTCCTTTGACACCCCTCCCCCCAAAACCAGCATGAAATCTAAGCGAGCCCTGGAGCTGGCATAGATTAATTCCCATTCATTGCAATCAATGGGAGCAAACTCAGAGGAGGGGAGAAAACAGGCCAGAAGAGGCAGGGGAGAGGGCAGCAAAATGCTGCTTCTCCTCTCTCTTCTGCCCTGCTGGTATGAGCCTGGTAGGGTTTGGGATATGGTAGATCCTCCGCCTTCAGTTCTGCCCCGCCACCCACGGTAGGATTGCTCTGCAGAGCACTTTGCAAATTAAGAAATACTGCCGTTTGAAATACTGCTGTTTAGTAAATATGAGATCTTCAACGTACTTGGCTGCAAAGAATTTCTTGGCAAAGCAAACAAACAAATAAACATAGACATAACACGGTATAACTCTGTCTACAATGTAAATATAACCCTGTTTACTTGAACTCTAGGAGTTTACAAAATAAAATTGTCCTGGATGTCATAAAAGGAATTAGTGAAAATTTCAAAAATGGATTTGTTTTCTCTAAACTTAATGAGAGCTGATCATTCCACCTGTGCGTATTAAGCACGAGGGGGGAAGAATCTTTAAAAACAGAGTTCAGATTGGCCTCTGGTAAATTCTGTGGGAGGAGAGGAGAATGAAGGTCGAACATAATAGATGTCTCTTGACTTTACAGCAGTTTTGAACATTATTATTATTATTATTATTATTATTATTATTTTAAAATAAAGCAAACCCAAGCCTTCCATCATTTTGTTATGACTATTCCTTTCTACCTCCGTATAGCACATTTTCTTTCAGACACATGCACAGCTCTGTGAATTTCCAAAGGCAACTTGTGGTTGCAAACATTCAAAAAAACCAGTGTCAAAAGAAATAGCTGCTGTTGCTGGGTGTTCTGTTTCAAAGCATTCCAGACTGCGGGGGAGGGGGGGAATCCACAAGCGGGCTCACAGCATTCCCATTTCTCCACACTAGGCATTTGAGTCTATCGTTGTTAGACAAGACAGAGTACCATGCTGTTTCTTAGAGTGCCTTACCAGAAATAAGCAACAAGAGAACTAGAATACAAGTTTTGCCTTTTCCTGTTTTGCAAATTCAGCCTTCAATATTATATTTAAAAAAAACTTGCAACCTCCCCTTTTATATTCACTGTCTGTTTCCATGGCAATCTTGTCGCTAAGGATGGGCCCAATAAGTATATTAAAGCCTTATCTGCATTTGGAAGTTGTTCCTGTAAACGGACAGATTAGCAGCAGCAGTAGCAGCAGCAAAGCACAGTGCAAGACCCTCAAATCTGGCTCTGTGAGTAGCTGTCATGGGTGCACAGTGCAAAGAGTTATGCTCAGGTTAGTATCCTGGCAGATAAACCTCAGTTCCCTGACAATAAACACACACATTCCATTTTATTGCAATGGCTGGGGAGGGGGGCATAGCTCAGTGGAAGGGTACATGCTTTGCATGCATAAGGTCCCAGATTCAGTTCTGGCATGTCTTGGTAGAGCTAAGAAAGAATCCTGCCTGAATCCCTGCAGAATTGCCTGGGATGGATAAATGAATGGATGGATTATTTGATTCAATGTAAAGCATCTTCCGATGCTCCAAACTATTGCCTGTATGCTTGAGAATGGCTTTACAAGTTATGAGGGGTGCTTGAGAAATTTGGGGAATTCGCATCCTGGGGCAAACACATCCTTATCCTCAGCTACTGAATTGCAGATTGGAACATGGTCCATTTTGGATTCCAGACTCATGCCAAATTCTATGAGGTGGTCTGTGGGGTCCTTTTTAAATATTGTTATCCTTATTCTAAAGCACAGCAGCTGCAGCATGGGTTGAAATGGAGGCAGTAATGGCCTGAGGAGAATGGTACCTGATGACATACTGTTCCTCCCATGAATATTGTACAGAAAAAAAAGATTGTTGCCGGCATGTACCCATGGGGGCAGCCATCTTTTCTCCACACAATACCTCTGTGAGGTATAGCACACCATGTTGTTGTTGTTTAACAAATTTATGGAGATTGTTTGTTTTTGTTTTTTAAAAAACAATATTTGCACATGCAGGTTCAAAGGAAACAGGGCGGACTAAATATTGGTCCCATGCAAAATCTCCGCGGGCAGAATTGACCCTGATCTGTTCATACCACCATCCTTATGGCAGCCTGTTCTGCTCTCCAAACTGTTGGGGATTGCCTCCTTACGTTCCCAGAAGGTTTTTTTTAGTCTTCTCAAAAACATAGATCCCCAGATTTTTTTTATCGACTGTATAATTATATAAATTCTATATACATAATTATTGCTTATAACAAGCTACACATAGAATAAAGAGTAATTTAAACAAAACAGTCATTGATCAAAAGCAAACATATAGGATTTTCAAAATAAACTATTTTGGCAATGCTAATGTTGCAACGATTTTTTTTCAAAACAAACTGTTTTTACATTTCTAATATTTACAACGAGAAAAAAACAACAGGCTTCCGGTTATCAACGCATTTCATGAGAAGCAAGCTTCCTCAGATAGGCTTGTTATTATAGCACCAACTTAAAGGCTATTGCCGAGGATAAAGGAGGGATTCATTCCTCAAGTCATTTATAGAAGTTATTCTTGAAGTCCCGGCCAAGATTGTGCAACCCCAGAAGAAGAAATCTCAGTAAGGGTGCAGTTTTTTCCTTAATGTAGAGATGCTCTTAGTTGCTGGCAGTAAGAGTGTTAAGTTAAAATATGCCAATATTTTTGGCCCCACCTCTTTGGCCCCATCCTTTCAGCTTCACCCCACCCACCACTGGAATGTAGCCCCTGAAAGCTTCTCCAAAATGGAATTCAGCCCATAGTAGAAGCATAAAAAGTCAAGAGGATGAAGAAGAAATCAGCCCTCTCAATGAAGGAATTTTCAGAAATTGCCATACTTCTGTCGCTATCTATCATGGACTTTTCTCATGAAATAGAGTTGGTCCAAATCTGCACTATTTCTTTAACCCCATCAGACTCCTTCTCTATATCCTCCTGTCCTGTTCTCTGATTGGTTTGCTTTCCGTCTGGTAAAAAGCAATCTCTCCTGGGGAAACACAGATTCTGACAATGCAGAGCAGCACATAAGCTGCCAAATTCAAGTTCAGTTTTCAAAATACTTATTCATTCCATACAATCCGCATCAGTGTTTCAAGTCTAAAAATTAAAATGAGCAAGAATATTACATTTATTTACATGCAATCAAAGGCAAGTTGTTAGTTCTCTTTACACACACACACACACACACACACACACACACACACACACACACACCATTTAGGCTAGCAATGTTTTATTTTTAATGAGATGGTCTGTCACTTAATAAACTACTAGCATTTTGATTTTGTGAGGCGTTTTGAGCCTGCATGGTATGAAAATGAAGCTTGGCACTTGGAGGGTTAATCTGGTGAGTCGTGACTACTTGTAACTGTCAACATCTCTTTGAGGGTAAATAATTAAAGCTTCAGGAAGAACAAGCACACAGGAAGCAGTGGAGATTGGATGTACGTAGGTGTGGAAGGCATTCATTTTTATCCAATCACTGAATAAAGAGCACATTATTCATGCAATCTGGTTCATTCAGTGCTATGTGACCTGAACCACAATGGGAGACTGCAGCATTCAGTGCTGAGCTGAACTGCATAAAGAGGCAGAGAGGAAAGGACTCTAACAGTAACCAGCACGGTGCTTCAAACAGAACAAAACACAACACTGTAGATGTACATAAAGCCTGTGGTTAATATTATGCCTATACAAGCTCTTGAAAATATATATTGTTTGTTAATGAGCGTCTCCCCCCCCCATTGCAGTTTGAATGAAGCCAGCGAGTTTACCAGAAAAAGAAATCTTGCTTTCTTTTTTCCTCATGTTTACCATTCTCTTGTATTATTTACTTCATTTATTTTTACATTTATATTCCATTTTTAATATAATCCCACTAGGAGCCTTTAAAGTAGTTTACATCATCAGTCAGTCTGAGAGGGGAAAAATAAATAAAAAAAGAGATGTTATCTTGGGACAGAATTGAATAAATTGGCTCAATTCGGACAACACAATAAACAACTGGTGTGGGGGAAACAATTGTCAGTTGTATTGACTGTCGTGTCGTTCGAATGCTGCCATAGTCAACTCAGCGCTGATCCTAATCCACACCACAGTTGATTATTTATTACCATGTTGTGTGGGGAGTACCCCCTAGATGAACAACTGTAAAGTTGAGTATTACCCCACCATTGACTATCGTGTCGTCCGAATTGAGCCATTGTGTTAGCCTTGAAATGTTGATTTCCCCCCACCGACAAACCGGAAATGCTCTGGACTTCCTACAGCATTTCTTCATATTAAATTGTTTCCTTGCACTTGTTGAGGTCCTCTCCTCTCCTCTCCTCTCCTCTTCTTCCCCCCAGCCTGTATTCACTGAAGCTGTAAATCATCATACAACATAAAGTAGTATTTACATTTATTTAAATTAATTTGTGCATTTAACATTCCAAAACATTATGATATAATGTATTTGTGACTGTTTAAGGTATTATTGTTGTTGTTATTATTATTATTATTATTATTATTATTAAAAAGGAAACATTAAGAAGTCTGCCACTTGTCTATGTAATAATTCACACAAAAATTGAAAAATGCTAGGCAGTGTTGAATAACCAAAGTGGTAACTATGGAATTAATCACATGAATGGTTCAAACATCATTTTCACAAAGCCTTCCTTGGGAAATGCAAAACTTTCCACCATGTAATTTTACCAGTACAGCTTGAAAAAATACAGGTTGCGTACTGTGGGTCTGAGTGATCATCTGTGCATTCACACATATGGGTTCTCTGCCTGCACAGAGCTTCACTTGGAATGTTCTAGAGCCAAGGAACTTTAGTCTGGAAGCCCCATCCAGGGTGAGGCTCTTCCCTTTCCAGCTCAGTTCCTGTAGACCACTGTAATGGACAAGTAAATGGCAGGAAGATGGAGCTACACCTAGACGAGCCTGGAGGGTGGGTTATGTGAATGAACAGATAACTACTCAAAGAATGGCAGTTACAGGTCAGCAACCTGTTTTTCTTCCTTGTAGTCTCTCACACATATGGGTGATTAGCAAATTAACTTACCAGAGCCAGGACAAGTATGCCAACTCAATAATGAGAGCACCACTCAACCAAAAGCATCATCATTCTCAGCTTGCACATCCAGCTTATAGCTCTGAGACCATATTGTGAGCTGACACAGCTCTGGAATTGGTATCATATGCAGGAACAATGTCAAAGCAACCAAGCTGAGTGGGCTCAAGTAGCTGTGGGAGTGGAAGGTAAAATACTTCATAGCTATGACCAATCCAAACAGTAGAACTCCAAATTGAAAGGCATGGGTGCCTATTGTAAAACGAAGGAAATGGCAATGGCCTGGACATTTGCCAATAGGAGGTGGAAGGGTAGTAAACTCAATTGCATGACCACTACATATGATAGTGAGGACTTAGATATTGGGTGTAATGTTTTGCCAGGCACCAAGGAAATGTCAAAGTTGATCAACAAAAATTAAAGGTTGGTGGGAAGGGATGGGGGAGAAGTCTAAGGAGCTGCTTGGGTGTATTAGATCATTTACGGAAGGAATCCTGCCTAATCCCTAGAGGACAAGGAGGTGAAGGATCCCTGCAGTGGAGGTTGGCATGACTGCCCAGGAAATTCAAGGCAATTTAATGAACCCCTCCTTCATGATCTAGATTGGGAATAAAATGGGTGATTTGTATTCTCCAAAGGAAAAAAAATAGATTATGGTCTCCTACATTGGTGTAAGGATTGGGCTCAACATTTCTGCAGAAACACTCCAAGAAAATGTGAGAACAGATTCAAATTCAGATGAGGAAGAGGGGAAATGGGTGGTGGAAATACCAAGGCCACAGAAGATAGGGCAGGGTAATAGTGCTAGATGCCAGCTAATCAGTTGGATCAAAGCAGCCAGAAACTTCTTCAGCTATGGGAATGCAAGATATTATGGTGGGGGAAGAATTGGGAGTGACAGACCCAAGAATCAGACTTCAGGTGAGGAGGAACTTCAGGACATGAGGTGTTGTAAAAGGTGGCCACTCAAAACAGGTTCTTAGAGAAAGGCCGTCCTGGAGGTCAGGACTGGAAAAACTAGTCAGATTTCGTACTGTCGGCTGGTGCCAGTTTCGTGGCAATGCCCCATCATAGTGTATTTATCAAAGATAGCTTCTTGTAGGCTAAGATTATGCAAAGCGAACTAGACAACTTAGCTCTGCATTGCTTTATGAAGATTACTTTTGTAACCTGACATGTGACTGATCTGGCTCTGGCTTGCATAATAAAAGTTATTTACTAAGAGATTGTCTTCACCATGTGTCAACAAAGTCAACCTGAGGCCTGGCATTTGACAATTGGGAAACAAAGTTGAGGCTACAGCTGAAGATATGGATGCTGAATCAGATTGATAATCATCATGGCCAGAGGATGAGATTGTCAAGTTGTTCAAGGCTTTCAAAACATTGTCAGTACTGAGAGGGAGAGAGATCGACATGGAGGTGAATGGACACACTGCCTCATGGTATCAAAGCAATCCAAACCAAAGGAGGTATTGAGTGCAACTCTGTAGACAACAGAATAGAGATGGTGTGGTGCCAGGAATGGCAAAGCAGCTGGAAGAAGCAGCCACATGGGTGAGCTGGGGCCTGCTAATACGGCTGGTACTATAGGCTGTGACGCTGGTAGCAAAGCACTCACAAGTTAGATGGCAGTGAGTTCTGAGTAGCAACTTTCAGTGCCAAAGGCAGATGTGGAAGTACTGAGGCAATCATAAAACAGCAGTAGTGAGTCCAGTTGGAAGCCACAAAATCAGCTTGATGGCACCCACTGAGGCATGGCTCCACAATGCAGGAGGGTCTAGCAGTCTGGAAACAGTTTCATGCTGAGGGGACCTATGAGAGAAATGTGGCGAGAGGAACCTGTTGTAATAATGGTGCTGCCATGAGGTCCAACCCCACCTATAATATGAGTTATAGTCTGCATGCAATGCATAATAAAAGACCCAATCCCATTGGCAAGGAGAGTCATGATCTCAAAGATAGAATGCAGATCTCAAATAATGACAGCAGGAAGGTTCTTACTGTGTAGGCTTCTAGCTATGACAGCACTTTGAAGAGCAGTAGTAATAAGAATCTGGAGAACCACATCTGAGATCTGGTGAGTGATGTTCAGGTGAACGGCCCCACAAGGTACTCCTGGTCTGTTTGAGTGACTTCTCACAGATTTTGCCCTCCAAAGTGGAGCCCAAGACCTGTATTTTGTCTGAGGAAGGCCTAGCATCTGCTGTATCCTATCCAAAATTCAGTATTGGTGTGGTGATGGCAAGGGGAGTATAGCTTGCATGAGAGGCTGCAGTGAGCTCTGGGTTGAAGTATATGAGCAACAGATGGTAGGGTTGACGGTACCAAGGATACCTGACCACCTGGTACTGAGAATATCAGGAGCATGCATGATTGGTTTACTTCTTTTCCCCACCCCCACCTCTGCCCCATCCCCTTTTTCTCTTTAGGGCTTCTTTACATGAGGCTTTTATTTGCCCTTGTGATTGGTCACTCATGGAAGTTTGCAGGTCCTTTACATGACACTGTAAACCTCCAGGGCCTCACCCATGCTTTATGACCATTATCCCATTTTTAAAAAATGATTGAGGAAAGTCTGCATTTTCTCCAAGAAGTGCAATGAACTGCTTTAATGGCTGCATAATTCCACCATGACACAGTGCCATCTAGTGGCTATATAATAAATTTATAGAACTTGCAGAGAAAGAAAAGCCCTGAAAAACAACCCGTGTCAAGAAGCCAATCTTAATCCCACAAAGAATCTGGAGGCAGAAGCCTCGGTAAAGTTGTGGATAAAACCTCAGTGTAGAGAAGCCCTTAATCTCCCCTGCCAGGACTGAAGTAGCAGAATGGACTGTACCACAGAGGGAAATCATCTTTGAATGCTCTCTTGGGTAAAAAAAAAACCTCACTCTATGAAACTAGTGAGAACATTTATCCCCACTCTGCTGGGTTTTGTTTTTCTTTACTTACAGGATTTTTTTTAATGTGTGGGAGAGTTCAAAAATTATACCCTCCAGCTGCAGTCTGAAGTAAAAACAGTCCATTCCTCCTCAGTACTCTACTGTCTCATTCTACAATACTACGGCTTTACAAAGAAGCAATTTATTGTGTGCCCAAGAGGGAACAGTCTTAACAGTATAGAGATTCAAGTATTGCTGGGCAGCAGCATGCACATGAAACCATCTCTTCCTACACCAAACCAGTTTTATTCCCATCTCCCATGCAAACAGATCTCTCCAACTAGTAGGGGAAGGTACGCAAAAAGTTATCCGTGTCCAAAGTTGATAAAATCCAAGGAGGCATCCAAAGTGAAATGCTCTCAACAAACCTCTTGCAGGCTTGTCTCCAGATCACTCAGCATAAGCAAGCAGACATTCAACATGGGCAGCAAGTCTATGACTATAATCCTACATCGCCACGAATACAGTAAGAGATCAGGTCATCTTTTCACAGCTCCTGGTGTTGCTGAGTACTTCCTCGTGCCACAGGCGAGGAAGAGCCAGGGCTGGGCCAAGATATTTTATTGGCAAAGAATAACATAGTGCTTCTTCCCACTCCATGTACAAAAGTCAACTAGACAGCCTGAGGGCAGCAGGCTAGTTTAGGGGGGTCAGAGCAGGCCATAGCTCCCACAGGTCTGTCCTCCAACCCTATAACACTATGTTCCTAGTACTCAGTATCTGTTGCCTGAAGCAGCTGTCTCACTCTGCCTCATGATGTGGACAGACCTTTTTGAGCAATCTCTCCAGGCTTTCTTTATGGAATACATAGTTTTTTTTTTCCTAACATGGATTTGGCAGTGACTGCATTTTTAAAATTCTGTATATCATTTTTTAAAATCTTTGTAAACCACCTAGAGAGCTTCGGCTATGGGGCAGTATAGAAATGTAATAAATAAGTATAATTGAAAAGGGAGTAGGGCCTCTTCTCATATAATGACATACCAAGGCCACTTGCTATACTCAGGCAAGTCCTCAACATTATGTATGTATATGACAGCCTTAGCACAATTAAGGCAATTTTCCATAAGCTATAATGTATTTAGGCCATGTGCAATGAGCATTTCTTTTCCTGCCTTTTTCCTCCATATTCTCCAGCATGAATTCCCTGTGAAATCACAGCAAGAACACAAATGGAGTCAGGTTGTGGAAGTATTTTATTTTGAGCATTACTTTTTGAACCAACACATGACAAAAATCAGGAAATATAGCAAATATAGCTAGTGTACTACAGTTATAGGATAAGCTGCACCTATCAAACCTCTTCCTACTATATACTTATTAAGAAACAATAACCTTTTTCAGGGAGGGGGGATTAGGACGTAACCCATTTTCTGCAGTGAGGGCTTTGGCTTATATCTAGGCTTATCTCTTTTGTTAAGACATGAGGTGTCAGCCTGTGCTTTGTTATTCCTGCCCGAATTATATGATGGTTGTGCTCTGCTTTCTTACCTTCTTTGTGTTTGCTCTGTGTGTGTTTGTAACCAAGACCTTTGGGTGAGGCGAGCATAAGAATGCCGCTTTTTCTCTTGCATGATGCACTGCCGTTTGCTTTCTCGGGTAAATGCTTCCCACCCCCACCCCCCTTTAACATCCTGTCTTGCCCAAGGTGATGTTGCTGCTGCCTTCATGCGAGTGGGTTTCAGTGTTGCCATAGCAATGGGGACCTGTGGGTGGGAGATGTCAGCTGGCATTGTAGGTGTTCCCCTTCCTTCTCCCTGTGGATTTGTTATGAGAGTTGTTCCAATAACGCTTTATTAAGAGAAGCATTGGTAGATATAGCCACTTTCTATCAGTCCGGCGGTACATCTTTCACAGATAATCAGCTAAGAATGAGGTTTATTGCATTTGTAGATGCATGCTTTGCTTCATTGGTTCAGCATCTGTTAATAGGATTGCAGCATTCCAAAGTTGCCCGAGGAGTGCAGTGCCATCCTTAGACTTTACTTATTTATTTCATTTCTATATCACCCAACTGCCAAAGCTGTTTGGGTGGTTCACAATAATTAAAACCCAACCAAAAAAACCCCCCAACATAAGACACAATATAAAAGTTTAAATATAAAATAAAAGCTAAAACCAAAATGAATCCTAGCAGCAATGGAAAGATTTAAAATATAATAAAAGATTTAAAACAGCAGAAACTGAAAGATTTAAATGCCTTGGAAAACAAAAAGGTCTTCACGAGATGTCAGAAAGAGCACAATGCAGGCACCAGGAGAGCCTCTCTGGGAAGCTCATTCCACAACCAGGGTGCAACAACATAGGAACATAAGAAGAGCCCTGCTGGATCATACCAAGGGTCCATCTAGTCCAGCACCCTTTTCATACACTGGCCAACTAGCTGTCGACCAGAAACCCACAAGCAGGACACAGGTACAACAGCATCCTCCCGCCCACGTTCCCCAGCAACTGATGTATGTAGTTTACTGTTTATATAAAGAAAAGTCCCTCTTCTTAGTGGTCACCCACCTCACTTCCTTTGAAGGGAGTTTCCAGAGAAGGACTGCTGTGGATGATCTTTAGATCCCCTCCCCTATTCAATGGCAAAAAGACATGGAAGTTGGAAGCAGGAGAATGGCACCCTTCTGGATTTGACCAACCAATGTGGTTGCTTCATATTGTTTCATCGCAACATCAGCTTGGTATGTGTATCCACAAAGTGCAACTCATGCAGAACACAGTGGTCTGAAAGGCATGTGTTGTCAGGAGCACACTAAGCCAGCTCTCCGGCTTCTGCACTGTCTTTGCATTAGTAGCTTAAACTCAGGTGGATTTTGAAATTATTTAGCACATTTCTATCCTGTCATTTCTCCAAGGGCATGGAAATATCTCACAACAGCCTTACAAGGCAGGTGACTTACCCAGAGACACCTAGAGAACATGACGGTATAGTACGGACTGGAAAGCAGCTTGACTCAAAATTAATTAGGCTAATTAAAAAGGAAGGAAAAGGTGTTTAGGTGTTTAAGGGCCCAGGAAATTCTCTTGGTGGACTATACCATGAAGCCTCACAACATGGAATAGATTTAATAGGCATCTAAGTATTTTATGCCATTTAATACATGGAATTACTATTTTCAGCTTTAGGGCTAGGTTGGCTGTTGATGAAATATAAAATTACTTGTGGGTGGGGGCATACTCAGAAACTTAATTTTTCTATAGTGTGTTCTTCATTTGACTGAGCTAGCGCCATTTTCAGTTTATACTTATAATATCTATTCATCAATAATAAGTAGGGGAGAGAGAGAAAGAGAGAGATGATATTGCACTAGCCGGTCTGTAAGAAGTCCAAGATCACCTGGATGTCCTTGCCTTCTGTGCTTGTGCCCAAGCTTCCCACCAGGAAAAGTAAACCTTCCAGGTAGCCCCATAAATCCTGTATGTAGAGACCTGTCTAGAAGATGAGAGTGGACAGAATGACTTCCAAGTAGCCCAAGAATATATCAACTGTGGTTCTACAGATTCTACATCCAAATCTACTGTCATTCCAGGATGGAAAACTATGCATTAATTTATCATGCAGTGATTGAGCCACATTAGGTTTAAATGTGCTGAATGTTGTCATTATTTGGGATCCCAATAATTGCCCATTGAGTCCTTCTAGGAACCTTGCCTTGAAGACCACCAACTGGATACCATCAATTTGGAATGGGTCATATTTTGTGGTGTTAAATGAAGAATATCACAGGATTTTTTTTTCAAAATTAAAATGTATGTAATTTTATATATTTATCTAATAATACAGAAAGAGCAAAACTTAAACATTGTTCAATCTCTAAACGTACCAAAGATGGAAATTAGACCTACATGAGTTAAATAAACTAGTTACTGAAGAAGAAACCTGTAAAATGATTAACAAACCTAAAATCAAGTAAGACCCCTTGATCCAGATAGTGTAATATTATAAAACCTTTATTGATATATTAGTTATCCTTTTATAATCGGTCAGAAGATACCAAATTCATCAAAAGGGGCTGATATTGTACTTGTTCTATATTCAGGAAAAGACCCTGCTTTAACAACATCCTATAAACCAGGAGTGCAAACCTTCAGGGTTGGGGGAGGTGTCAAAACTAGCCCTCCTCTTTACCCCAGATGGCCATACCCCTGTCCTCCAACTACTGATCATTTGGTTCCCAACTTTTGTGCATTTTTCTTAATTTTTTGAAATGCCTCTCCTAGTTACAGGTAGTCTGAGTTTAAAGCTAAGATATGGTTTATCGTTGGCGTTTCCCCCCCACCCCAATTCCGGCTTCACCACTGCTGGAATGTGGCCCTCAAAAGCTTCTCCAAAATGAAACTTGGCTGTCGGGCTAAAAGAGGTTCTACACCCCTGCTACAAACTGGACTCAATATTGCCTAAGTACATCCATTCTTATTGGTCAAATTTTATCTGGAATAGGAAAATGAAAGAAAACATGAGGATTCCTCTCAGTCAACAAGATTAACTTTTTAAAGGGAGAAGCTCTTTTAGTTTTTCTGGACACGGAAAAAGCATTTGATAATTTCAAATGGCCTTTCTTATCCAAAGTACTAGAAATGTTTAACTTTTGACCAGGTTTTAAATCCTGGGTTCAGAACATTTGTAAGAACTCTCTAGTTAGAACACTAATCGATGGATTTCCCATTTTTTGGGGATACCAAAAGCTAAAAGAAAGGGATGTTATCTGCCTTGTTGTTTGCAATGGCCTTAGAATGACTAATAATTACAATCAGAAATGATAAAAAATATAGCAGGGGCTATATAAATAAAATAAATCTGTATGCAGATAATATTGCCCTGACTACTACAGACCAACTGATTAGTATGGTAGTATAGTAGGATATAAGCTGAATAAATAAAAAACAACAGGAATATTCAGTTTGAATATAAAAGGAGACACAAATAAAGAGAATTTGACTAACATAGTACAATGACTAAACCTATAAATTATTTTGTAATTTATACTACAAATAAAACTAAAAACCTATATAAGTACTATGAATGTCTGTTTAAAGTTTTTGTTAAATTAATAGAACAATGGTTGAAGCTGAATGTTGCAGCAGTGAAGATGACCTGGTTACCACAACTAATGTACTTGTTCTGGTAAAAGTCCATACAAAAATTAAATGATCAGTTAATGAAGTGGCATCAGATTTATTTGAAAAAACAAATCTTGAGTAAAATAAAGTATTTTGCAAAATGACACAAACAGAGGAAGTCTAGACTTTCCCAGCATAAAAAACATATTATAGCAATTGTATAAATAGTTTAACAGACTGTATAAAAAATCCAAATGGCTCAATTGCCACTTTTGGAAGCTCTTTTTAATATACTGAAATATATTTTACTGCGGGTAAAAGCAGCATAAAATCATCAGTTATATGGGAGAATTCTTTAAAACAGGGAAGGGAAATATGTGTCCATTCAGAGGTTGTTGGACTGCAAATCCATCATCCCTCACAATTGACTATGTTAGTTAGGGCTGATGGGAATTGCAGTACAACATCTGGAAGGCCACACATTCTCCAGCCTTGGCTTAAAGGCAGAATAAGCAATCTGCCTCAATCTCCTGTTGCTTCTGCTAGAGATAATTCATAGTTCAGTAAAGATATTATAATAATAATTCTATTCTTATGAAAGAATAGAAGAGTATTTATGGATTTAGAAATTTGATTGATAGTAGTGCAGTTCAATTATGTAATATTAATGAGACTACTAATGAGAAGCATTTGGTTTAAATATTTTCAATTAGAAATGTCTTTAGAGTAATCAAGTCTGAGCAATTAAAAGTCTATTAAATTTGCGGATCTTATTATCAAAAATTATAAACACCTCATCTCAAATATGAATAATCTACCACTGAAATGTGATAAATGAGTTTATGACAGTGGGCACATGACATAGAGATGACATATAAATCCAGATGATAATATATTTGGACAGTGGGGAATATTTTTTCTTTTAAGTATGAACGTCAGAGGAAATGGCTATAAAATAATGCTGAGGACATATATAACACCAATAATGATACACAGAATGAATAAATAGTCCTAACCTCTGAAAGTGTCACAGATCTCAAGATTATTAAAATGCCCATGCCTAGGGCTAGATTTCACTCTCTTTCTCCCTAGGCAATGGAGAAGCAGGGGAAGGGGAAGATGAGAATATGTTTGAAGGGTTTGTGTCTGCACTTTTTTCATTTTTCTCCAATGTAATTGTACCAAGGTTTCATTTACGAAGGCATCTTTGATGCTCTGAATTAGCTGGTCATGTAGGTTGGTTGCTACATTGCTGTGAGTGGCCCCAACCTGGCAAGGGAGTGTCCCAGAGGCAGTAGAAAAATAATTCGCTGTTCTTACCTTATACTATTTACCCTGCGCCACCATCTGATGGATTGTGGAGTTTGAACTTCTGTCACCATTTTGGAGACTGAGAAATTGTAAGATAAATTGTCCTCTGCCGCCATCTGGTTGCCTGTAATGATAGCACCTTTATTCCAAAAGGCAGGAAAACCTGTTTTGCTGCTGTCCAGAGATGACAAAATGGGGAAGGTTAGAAGCCAGAAGTGCATAGGATCCTGACAGGCAGAGAAATCTTAGTCCCCAGAGAGGGCAACTAAAGGGGATTAGGATGAGGCTGGTGAAAGTAGATCAAACTAAGATAATTACAGGGTTGGATCCAGATTTAGGCACATCCAACTGGGCTGGTGAAAGTGGACTTCCCTGCTCCCACTGGAGGCAGCTATGGTGGGTTAGGATGAGGCTGGTGTAAGTAATTTTCCCTAACATTAGTTTCAAAGGAAGGGGGAAAGTGGGAACTCCCCACCTCCACCCCAAGGGAAAAACTTTGCCCTGTCTACTTCCTGTTCCAGCCAATGCAAAGTGTTCTGCCATGTAATTCCTCCCAAAGGGTTGCTCTGTAAACTACATAGATGTTAGACTGGCATTAGAAATGAGGAGGGGAGAGATACAACATATCTACTTACAACACATATACATAAATAAAGCATTCAAGTAAAAAAAATTTCCCTAAGGCTGCAATCCTATGGACACTTAGGGGAATCCTATTAACTGAGTTGAACTTCTAAATAACATAGGATGGGATACTACCCTCCACTTTCAAGGCAGGTAAAATGACACCAGTGGGCCCTCCAGTGGTATGTTTCAAAGTTACATTATGAGGAAGTGTCTAATAGAAAAATATGCTGCACATAAGTAGTCTATTTACATCCATTTTGATTGAATTTCCCTGAAATTAATCTTCTAGTCTTAGCCACATTACAGCAACCAGTTTGAAGCCACATAATCTCTAACCTTAGTACCATCTTACCATCTCTTCCCTCTCAAGAGGCAGCTGGACAACCATCTGTCAGGGATGCTTCACGGTAGATTCCTGCATTGAGCAGGGGGTTTGACTCGATAGCCTTATAGGCCTCTTCCAACTCTACTATTCTATGATGATTTTAAAAATACAAGTGAAAAACTAAACAGAATATATGATACAATACTAAAATATTAATAAATCTGAAAAAGTACAAACACGTCTATTTTTAAAAAATGCACACACTCCCTCAGACATGAGTGTGAAAACTTTTATTTTTGCTAGGATCCCCCTCTTTCTATTCAGTTAAGTCACACTGCCAACTTTTTCCACGTTTAACCCACAGAATGGAGTGGCTGGAATCCTGAACAGCAGCAGACTGCGACATTTTGTTGCAGCTCCCACTTGTCTCCTTACTTGGATCTGATTACTCTGCCATAGGCTCCCGCATTTGTGATACGAAAGCAGTTGCTATGGAAATAATATTCGAAATTCAATCCATTTGGTTAAGCTCTGGCAGTTTGGTTTAAGGTATCTGGTGGTACCCATGAGGACTCCACTTTTTCTCAGGTCGTTCCTCTGGCCTCATTGGACAATGGCACCCACGACTGAATCTTTTGCATGCAAACCATGTGCTCTACCAGTGAGCTATGGCCCTGATTTTCCTCCACTAATCCAATACTCTTCCAATACCTTTCCATTCCTTTAGCCTGCCTGTTCTACTCACTGGTTGTTCTGGAGGGGGATTGGATCTCTCCCACTACTCTCACTCCCGTTTCCATGCTAAACAACTGATTTGATGGAATTTAGCTCTTTTATGTAAAGGGCTCCAGGAGTTCAGTCCCAGTTGTTCTGTGCACACACCATTGCATCAGAACCATCACACTGTGTATGTTGTGAAAATATGATATCCCATGCTGCAGCAATACAATTGCCACCTCAAAATATGACATCCTAGGCTGTGGCCAACAAATAGGTAACAACTATGCCATTGCCCTCAAATCTGGTCCTCCAGGAAAATGAAAGCACGCAAAACTAAGAGAAGCCTAAGGAAGTGTAAAATGCAGAGAACTGAAGACAACCGAGCCTTAATTTTGTTTATTTTTTTCATACTGATTTACATTACAGGACAGTACCATCTTTGAAGTCGTAATGCTAGTCAGCTAGCCTCTCCTGACATGAGCACTAATGGGAAACTTTGAAAACTCGACTCCCTCATTTTTCAGGCAAAAATATTACTTTTAGAATGCTGAAAAGAGCTGTAACACACATACAACACTGCATAAATAACAAGAATAATAATTATGTGTCATTGACACACGTTGGGAACATGAATCACATTCAAATTCTTCACCAAAACTGTTTTTGAAGCTGTGACTCAGTGAAAAAGATACTGTACAAAAGGTCCTTTTGGCTACAATCATACTCTTATTCAGGAAGGAAAAACAACATTCAGCATTCCCTGCCAAACTTTAATGTGGCTCTATTGTAATAGACTTGCAACAAAAGGACATGTAACTTCAAATTTCCAAAATATTTTGAAGTACAAAAAAAATGCACTGAAAAGGAACAAACAAAATAAAACCCAGTATTGTAGTCTACAGATTAGAAATCATCTGCCTTGCCCATGATGCCAATAATCTATTTTTCCTATAGACAGTGATACCCTGTTAACTAACCAAAATGATGTTTGAGAATCTTGTTCAACATAAATGCTCCATCTAACAGTCAAACTCAAGCAGAGGTGGTTGTTTTGGTCAAATAAGAGATTTTGAGCATATTCTATACTCCTACAGAAATGGAATTTGAATTAGCGAATTTTGGGGTTAAGCAAAAACTGATCGTACATTCAACACATGTACACACCCCAGGTGTTTCTGGTTGCCCAGCAACAGTAACTAGCTTCAGTTAGGGCTCCTTAAACAGAAGGAAAGGGAATCCAGGCAGGGGTTCTTTAAATGGCTCAAGGACTCTGAGGGAGGAGGAGGTGGGGCACAAGCAAAGGATAAAACCCTGAATGCTAGAAGTCCAGGGCAGAGAGAAGATAGGCAGAGCTGGAGTAAAGAGTCTCAGGAGGAATGGCTGGGAAAAGCAATCAAAAAGGAACAAAGGACATAAGGTAAAGTGGGTAGCAGAAAGGGGGTGGTGGAGAAAGATGTTTCTTAGAGGACCAAAGAGATGAAGCAGAGGAGTGACTGCTAGGAAACACAGGACAGACCTTTCAGTGTAATTAGCAGCTGTTAGGAACGCATAAGAACAAGTGGACAAGTATTTATTTATTGCGTTTTTATTTATTTATTTATTTATTGCATTTTTATACCGCCCCATAGCCGAAGCTCTGGGGCGGTAAAGCCTTGCTAATCCTGCAGCAAGCTCAGTAACAGATAATCCTGACTCTACTTATGTATGTATAACATTACATAGGCATTTTCTCTGATCTTGCACTCCTTAACTTTATTGCTCTAAGGGCATTCACCCTAACCCTGCAGCTACTTACACCATGGACTGTTATCCTGATCCTGTCATTACTTACCAATCTTACACTATAGGCATCCAGTCTGATCCTGCAGATACTCACCTTACTCCAGAGACATTTATTCTGATCCTACAGATCACTTACCCATATCACCCTGCAAGCATTAATCTTGATCCTGCAGCTACTTAACTCTTTCTGAGCCTTTATCCTAGGTCTTGCAGCCACTTACCATTATTGTTCCAGAGACTTTCCACCTCATCCTGCAGCTACTCAGTATAATTCCCAAGTAAGTCTGATCCTGCAGCTACTGACTTGAATGATCCTGCGCTGTAAGGATTAATAAAGTCTATAGTTGCTGAATTTACGTGGTCACACTATTCATTTGGGACAATAAAAGAAAGGGGCATGTCGCCCATGGGGGAGGCACACCTTGTAACAAATAGTTGTACACTGCTTTACTGATAAGCGCAGTTGTGATGGGGCTATTATGCTGTTTCCTACCCATATGCTCTATTGTTACAGGCTGGAAAATAAGTGCACACTGCCATGATAGTTACATTCCTTGAATTAATGTATTTCATACTCATAATCCACTCTTCCAACAAAACTGAAACACAAACTGGGTTGGCAAGGAACTGGGAACTTCGAACTCTCAAGTAACATGGATTCTGCACATTAAGGTTCTTCAGCTACAATAAATCATACCAGTTAGGGAAATGTAAATAATTCATGCCACTCATTTTATATTGCTTGGAAAAATGTGAGAATTTTATACAGTTCACTGTCCAGGTTTTAGGTAAAATACTGTTTACAATTACATTTTTCAAGCCACAATGCTTACTTAAAATCTTCTGTTAAAGGTTTACACTTTAAACCTTTACCCATCTCTCAAAATCTTGACAGACTCATCATACACTTGTTGCAGTACACACTGATTAGCTAACACTGACAGCTAATGCAAACAAATATCGTACAAGGTCTGGAAGTAAGACAGTTTGACCTCATTGCCTCCTGCTGAATCTGGGGCTCCTACTCTGACATGGTCTACGTAGGATAGACATCTATCTGTTTGGAATTGGATTGATTCCTGCAGTAATATTCAAACATGCCTACTCCAATGTACTACTCATTATATCTTGGTCTCTGAAGATCATTTTGTGGAGACTTAAATTACGAACTATCTAAGGTAAGGTATGTTACATTGGGTTGCATCTAGATTTAGGTGTGTGCAACTGGGCTTGCAGAAGCAGATTTATCTTCCATCTCCTATCCCTCCTGTCCAATTTTCTGGGATTCCCCCTTTGCTTACCCTACAACCTGATCCTTTGTGAGGCATTTTTCCACTGGGGGAAGGGATGCTGTGGGGAGGATGGGAAGCCTTCCACCAGCTTAGTCACAAGTGCCTAAATCTAGATGCAACCCATTATATATAGAAATACCACAAAGTTTCAAAGTACCAATCCATACTGTATACTATATGTAGATGGCCTTGAAATGTTGCTTTTCTTGAACTAGAAAGCTGGTGGTGGTTCAGGTAAGAAATCCTGAGAAGTACCAAGAAGATAGAGAGGTTGTGCCACCAGTAGTCAGTCTATCAGTTCAGTTCTACACGGCGAAGCTTAGTTTCAGTTGGGCTGCTATCCTATACATACCAGGGAATAATCACTACTGACCCCAGTGTAGTGTAGTGGCTAGAGTGTTGGACTAGGAGTCAGGAGATTTGGGTTCTAGTCCCCACATGGCCATGGAAACCCACTGGGTGACTTTGGGCCAGTCACAGACCCTCAGTTTAACCTACCTCACAGGGCTGTTGTTGTGAGGATAAAATGGCGAGGATTATGTACACTACCTTGGGTTCCTTGGAGGAAAAAAGGCAAGATATAAATACAATAATAAAATAATATTAAAAAGTGGAGATGAGAGAAAATGTGTTCAAAACGTTGACCTTACAGAACACATTTACAGGGCAAGCCTAACCCCTTCGGATGGCAATCCAGAAAGGGTTAGGGTGGGGCAGAGAGATGCTCACATTTATCTCATTTACACCTGGAGAAATGTCCACGAGCATAAATATATCACTGGCTGTTTCTGCCAGCAGTGAAGAGTGGAAGGCCTCCAAATGGGACATTCTGGAAGTGGGTTGGACCTGGGTCCAAAGTCCTTCTAGGCCTCTTTTTTATTCACAGAGATGCCTGGATTGGTCCCCTCAGCTGTGTATTGGCATAGCTAATGCCCCTCCCTGTTGCTTTCAATGGCAGGGAATGTAGGGGGGAAATCTGCTGTGCTGAAAAATTCAGCACTCCCCTCTCACTGCGCACGCAAACATACACACACATACACCCCTGGCCAGCACAAGCCAGCATGACTTTGGAAAATGCATGCTTCCCCCCTCCCCCATTCCTTAGCTTTGCATGCCATATTACCGCCCCATAGCCGAAGCTCTCTGGGCGGTTTACAAAAATTAAAAACATTGAACATTAAAAAATTTAAACCATAAAAAGCATAAAAACAAGTTATAATTACAATATCCTTTAAAAACAACAATTCTGGGTCAAACTCTAAAGGCCAGATTCTGGGAAACAATAAGGGACAGGCCAAGATAACCTGGAAGCAGCTGGGGGGTGGGGTGGCCTCTACTGCGAATAGGATGCTGGGTTCAATGGGCCTTGGCGTCGAAGGATGCGGCGTCCTCCCCTCAGCCTGGTCACCCCCCTGTGGCTGCATCACAGGCCTCCTCACAACACCAATACTGAAGAAAAAGGGCAGCCAACCCAAGCTATTAGCACCTCTATGTTGCAATTTAGCACTGGAGCAGGAAAGGGGGCAATTTAGAAACAGATTATACTTTAAATGCATATCGGGCAGCTATCTTTTTTCATTTTCACTCTAGGGTAGGCACAGGTGGATCGACTCGGATCAAAAAGCCCCCATCGTAGGGTCGCTATCCGGATCAGGGTCCTGCAGCTACTGTACTTGAAAATTGGGGTCGGGGGGTGGGGAGTCAGAGCTGCTAGATACGGATTCAAAGTAATGTTTGTATCGACCCTTTATTTGTAACCTATATCTATTAGCCTCACTGCACTCAGCTAGACAAATTTCAGAATACACATGCAGAGGAACTTCCACTGAAGAAGAATGCAGAAATAACAGCAATAATAATAAAAATGCTAATACTAAAAGCATCATCTCTTATCAAGCAATCTCTTCTCGCTTAGGGCGAATAGCACAAAACAGAGCTAACTGTGGCATAAGTCACGCACGTTGTCGCGTTCACCCGACCGCCCACACCATTTAACCACGAGGTCTAGAAGCTCCTTGCAATTTTACCTAGCTACCATCGTATCCATTCTATGTTCACGCCGTCTCTTGATTGGCGGGAGCGAGGAGGAACTTTGCGGGAGAGGGGGAGGATCGAATAGCAACAGCCTACGTCTGTGTGACAGCGTGCGCGCGCCGATTAGTCCGCGCCGCCTTCCAATCAGCGTTGAGTTGTTGGATTCAAATTGAGTCGGGCGGTGGGTTGGCTTTAGGCAATTCAGTTAGCTGGTGGCGAGCGCTGTTCCTGAGGCGGCGGCGAAGGGAGCAGCTTTGCTGTGAGGAGAGGAGCCTGTGGCGGCCGCCATCGTCACCGTCTTCGTAATGGCCCACAAGCAGATCTATTACTCGGACAAGTACTTCGACGAGAACTACGAGTACCGGTGCGAGAGGGGACCGGGGAGGGCGCCGTGTTCTTGTTTATTATGGGGGGGGGGCTGAAGTGAGGGCCGCCCCTCCTCCACTTTCTGCTATTGCCTCCCTTTTTCTTCCGCTCTCCTTTCTCTCGTCCGTCCGTCGCTTCCTCTCCTCTCTTTCGCGGAGCCCCTCAGAAAGCGACGAGACGCGTCTTCGCTCCGCGATTTTCCTTCCCGCCCACCAGGCAAAAGCGAGCGGAACCGCACGCGAGAAAGACAAGTGTTGGGGACTTGAAACCGGGCGAGGCCGGAGCAGAGCTGCTTCCGAAGCGGGGCTAGAGGCTGGGGAAGGAGTCGGAAGATGGCCGCGGCGGCAGACCGCCGGAATAGGGCAGTGTAGACCTTGAAACGGAACCTTTCTATCTTTTCGCTCCTGTCCCTAAATTTTTGTTCTGTTGGAGCCTCTTTCGAAGGAGCTGGGGGTGGGGCCATGAAAGCAAGCGCCTGGTGCTTCGTAGTAATGTGTGTTTTTATCCTGCTCATCCTCCAAGGCAACCTTCCCTAACCTGTGCCCTCCAGATGTTTTGGACTTCAGCTCCCATCAGCCCCTGCCAGCATAGGCAATGGTCAGCAAAGCTGGAGGGCGCCAGGTTGGGAAAGACTGCGCTAAGGAGCTATAGGGGTGGGGAGGCTTCTCTTAGCCTCCTCTACTCCCAGTGCTCCGTTTTAATCTCTCCATAACATTGTCGGGAAGCTGGTCTGAGAAATAGCCCAGAATCTGCCCATTTTGAGCTTCAGAGCTGTTTTTAAGTCTTTCCTGTATGCCCTGTGAGTAGTGTACGTTTTGATAAACTTGGATTTATCTATAAGCTGCCTGTCCACACAACCTATTGTCAAACAGTGGATTAAATAACCAACTATTTAAGAGTCTGTGCATGGAAGCAAGTTACCACAAGCAAATGGCACATTATAAAAGCCTGATAATCCAGACTTCACTTGTCATATAGCAAACTGTTAAAAACACTTAATCTGTAGTGTTGAAAATCTAAAGGTTAATATTTAGGTTAATATTAATTTTGGTAGTACCCTAACAAAATATCCAAACAGTGTCATTGTCAATACCATACCTTCAATTTGTGGACATTATGGACACCGCTCATTGACCAAAGTCAAAAGAACTTGAAAAGCTATAAGTGCTCAAGCACTTACCAAATGCTGTGGATTCTAAGAAAAAGTTTAATTATCCTTAAGAACTTGTACCGGACTGTGTGTAGCTACCAAAGTGTGACTTACTGTAATTTCAACCCATGGTAGGCATGTGATGTTGCCAAGAGAGCTATCCAAGCAAGTACCCAAAACTCATCTAATGACTGAAGAAGAATGGAGAAGGCTTGGTGTCCAGCAGAGCCTTGGCTGGGTCCACTACATGATTCATGAACCAGGTGAAGAGAAACATCTGTGCTTGGCAAGCTTTTCGAGAAATGTGAAGACAGGAGTAGGCAACCTTGTGACCTCCAGATATTTTGGATTACAATTCCCATAATCCATGGCCATTGGTCATGCTGACTGGGAAATGTAGTCTAAAACATCTGGAGGGTACCAGTTTGCCCACCCCTGCCTGGTAGTTATCGTGTTGTCTTGATATGGAAGAGGAACAGAGAGAAAATTATTTACTACAGAAGTAATATATCTTCATTTAAGGCCAGGTGCATTTGGTGCTGGTTCACCTAATTTAGGATTAAATGTAAATTGTTAAATTCTATGCCATTATAGCCATAGACTAATCTGTCTCGAATTGTTGTTTGACAAAACTGTGTTGAAGCTTAAGAAATAAAGTGTCTGTCTCTTTAAAAATTCTGTCTTATCCCATGAACTAGAATCCCCATTCTGCAATTCAGTCTTCTCCAACCTAGTACAATCTAGATATTTGGACTATAGCTCCCAGAATTCCTGACTATTGGCCATGTTGGCTGGACCAGAAGGGAGCTGAAGCCTCAAACATCTGGAGAGTATTGCACTGGGGAAGGCTGCTGTAGTTCATCTGTTTCATGTAAGGGTCAGTTCAGTCAACATATTAAGCCATGGTTAGGCTGCTAACCCGTTTGCAACAAATGATTACTGAACATGTTTAAACTGTGGTTATGTAACCACTATGGTGACATGGTAAGCCATAATGTTCAAAATGCTTAAACATCGTGGCTTAGCATGTCATCTGAACAGGGTCTCTGCATCACAGCATGGAATCCTTTTCCTTCTCCCCCCAATCTTGTCAGAAATGGAAATTGTTTCTGTTCACTAAATCTACCTGTCTGAGTTGGAAATGTGTTAATACTTTGCTTCCATAAGTTGCTCTTTTCCTACGTGACATGCCATTGCACATAAGTGTTAGACAAAAGTCAGTCTAACTTCATAACTGATAGTTTTTCATCCCCATCTCCCCAAGCCTGCAAGAATAAAAAAAATAGGTTTATGCTATTCATTGACAGAATCTTGTGTGATCCTTGCTTTGGGCAAATAAGTTTTGGATCCTCTCCATGATTGTTTAATGCAGGATATTTAGATCATTTTATTGTCCCCTGCCCCTTGTTCTTAATCTTTTAAATAGGAACCCAGGTTTACTGTATTTGTTGTTATCCCAAGGCTTACCTTCTATATGCCAGACCACTTGTTTATGTTACATGCTTCAAGGGAGATGAGGGGAACCCAGATTTAAATACCTGGCAGTTACCCCTCCCAAGTAGAAACCTGTAGATCGTGAGAGTCATTCCAGGTTCAGGGTGAATTGAGGGGTGGTGGCAGTGTTAAGTAAATACAGAAAGAAATGTTGTAACCTGGTGTGCCCTGCAGGGCAGGTAGGTGCTCTATTTCACAATAGACCTATAAACAAATTTCATTTTTTTCTTCTCAGAACCACATATCCTCCTTTTTAGAAGACCACTTCCAAAAGGCCAGCAGAAATGAATAACTTCTCTAACTCTGGAACTTTATGTATAAATGTATATATGTTGGTAGTATTCAGTGAATACTTGAGAAAATGTACAAATAAGTCATTACCTGTGCATGAGCTGTATTATTCACAGCAACAGAGCTCAGTAAAATGCAAAGTAGGCTGCTATGGTCTTCAACTCTTGCTTACTGTTAACAAGTGCCTATTTGATCCTGTCAAATTTGTTCAATAAAGTTTACATCTTACATGTAACGTGTTGATTATAAAACCTTCAAAGATCTATGGTTTTTATTCTTAGTAAATGTACCTTCCTACAACTGTTGGAGCAATTCATCCTGTGGCTTTTCAATTTTTGAAATAGGTCTGAGGAAATAAACCTGTTTTTAATGTTAGATCTTTTCTTTGTATGCATTTCATGGCCTTGATTTACAACTGCCCATGTAGATTCCCTATAAGAAAAGCCATCTGTTTCTTTTTGTGTACAATAACCAAATTCTCAATTAAAACAAACTGGGGTAATTTGCCTACTTAAGATAGTTCTAATTTTATTGATGATTATTGTACTATTCATCTAAGTCTGAACCATATTGGATATAACCCAGATAAGTCCTTGAACAGTTCTACCTTAGAAGGAAAACTAGATCAAATGTGGTTCAGATAAGCAAATTGGAATGAGCAGTGGCCTTGTTACTGTGACAAGGGTTTCCTTGATGTTTGCACTGTATGGCTTCCAACTCTTCCCTAACAAGTGGTGCTGAGTATGCAAGCTATTTCTTGGTTTCTTAGTGGATATACCCCCACTGGTGCATCCCTTTTCCTTACAGCAGGGTCAGGTAAGGGTAGAAGAGTGGCTTATATTGTTTGCTTTTAAACTTATTTGGGTAAAAACAATATAATTAGCTATTATTAAAGTTGCAAAACTTTTATAATTAGTATAGTAAAGCTGAATATAACAAGATGATCTAAATATTTTCTGTCTAATGACTTGAAGCTGTGCGTTTTCTATTAAAGCTACATTTAGGGGGTACGTAAGACATTTTTCATACTATAAAAAGTTGGACTAACAATAGGAAAGTGATCTGTGTGGTGAATAGTGCGGATTCACAGCTGTGGTTATAGTAGAGAACTAGTAATTTAATTGTCCATTTGGGCTACTGATTAAATAATAAAGATAGTAGCATATATTTGGGAAAAAACATTTCTGAAGTCTTGGTATACTGCTGTCAGCTCTGTCAAATAGAAGCTGAACAAATGGTATCGCTAGGTCCTTGAAAGATTTGGGCACATGCTCCTTGGATAGAAGTTCATGTTTCTAGATACAAAATTGTGCTGACTGTAGAAGAAGAAAAAAACTCAAACTGAAGTCTGCCATAGCTTGGTGATTATGGGTGGAGAAGAGAATACATGTGCTCTGTATTGACCCTCATGAGACACATAGCAAACAGGCTTGCTAAATGGGTTTTCCACCTTGTTCTAGAGATGTAAGTAAGAGGGAGCCTTGATTTCTTTTGATTCTTATCCTGGCATTGTCTCTGGAAAAGTTTTTTTTAAGTAACTTTTATTTAGATAAAACGTAAATGGCTGAACAATATTTCCTCTTCAAAGCAGCAGTATACTAGAAGTGTAGAGAATGGTGATGAGGGAAGGGAGAGGGGTTTCTCACACAGGCTGGGGAAAGAGAAAAGCATAAGTGCCCTAAGCCAGTGGAGGAGGGACAAAAAATGTAACTGGGGTAGCAGTAGCAGCTTTAAAACTGCCTTTCCGCACACTACGATGGATATTTTAGCCAGAATCCATGAAGTTATTCCTGTTTATATATGTAAGAGTGTTTTTACAAGTAATATATGTGACACTCATGTTACCTAAGCGGCACAACTACCACTAGGCCATAGCTTCACGTTGGAAGGTTCCTAAAGGGGGAAGCCATTTCCTTGGCAATACAGTCCATTTCAAATATTCTTTTTTTCCAGAGGGAAAGTGGGAGGAGGCATTTATTTTATTACATTTCTATATACCCCAGTAGCCGAACCTTAGGGCAAGCAGCAAGAGATAACACCAGTCACCAGAACTGCCGCATCCCGGTCTCCGAGCGGGCGGCTACTCCGGGCTAGCGCTTCTTATGGTGACGCTGATTTCCGCATTACCAAACGAGGCAGCAAAATGGTTACACGTCCACCCCCCCACAACTTTCTCACGTGACATTACTGAAAGGCGGGGAAAACACAACCACCACCTTTCTGTGGTACAGCACCGTAAATAAATGATGGAGACAACCCCCACCCCACCGCTTCTTATTTTCGTGCACTTCACATCTTGTATTTTGTTGCAACCGGTCGACCCCGTCCTCTCTGCCATGGCACCACCTCTCTTCCGCAGAGTAAAAGCCGACCCACTTCTAGTAAGCGCCGTTCGATCTGTTTTCGGCAGGGAAGTGGCAGAGATGACAGGAAGACAAACCAGCCATCTCAGGGGCCGGGTAGGCCAGAGAGGATCGCGTGGTGGCAGCGGGCAACCGTCCTGTTTCCTCCCGTTTCCCGATTGTCTCTGCTCGGCCCGAGCTCCCTCTCCAAACGCACTGGAGGCTCGCCCCGAACGCACCAAAGGGAAGGGAGAAGCGGTTCTCTCACCCATACACACACAGGCTGGGAGAAGAAAGCATAAGTGCGGTATGGGATGGAGGAGGGAACCGGGGAGGGCATGCAATCCTCAGGAAGGGAAACCTTTAGCCTAGTGTGACCACATGAAAACAATAGGGCTCCTATGTATCAGTTGCATAGAAAAGGGAATTTCAGCAGGTGTCATTTGTATGCATGCAACAGCTGGTGAAATTCCCTCTTCATCACAACACTTAAAGCAGCAGGAGCCCTGCCCTCTTGACCAGATACAAAAAAAAGGGCAGGGCTTCTGCATCTTTAACTGTTGTGATGAAGAGGGAATTCCACCAGCTGCTGTACACATACAAATGACACTTGCTGAAAGTCTCTTTTCAATGCAACAGTTAAAGCTACAGGAGCTCAGTCCTCCTTTCTATATGGTCACCCTACATCGCCATCCCTCCTTGCAGCGGTGCAGGGACTGCTTTGGGCGCTCTGCGGGGCAAGGCCACCGCTCCCCCAAAACCCAAAGCCACCGCAGCTCATTTTCTCCTCTCAGGAGCTGGGCCTTTGGATCCACGACCTCTGTGACTGGTAGCTCAGTCACTTTTAAAAGCGAAGTTGCTGTTGGCCGTCGCTCTTTGAACTCTTGTTTCCCGCCCACTCTGGCGCGCTGACCGGAGCTACAAGCTTGCCTGATCTAGCCAGCCTGGGACTTCTCCATGCCTGAGCCACGAAGCGGGGGAAAGGGAACTCCCTGCAGACCACAAAGCCAAAATAAAGCCACAGGAAGAGGCGGCGGCATGATTTTGCCGGGCGAGGGCTCCCAACGCCCTCCATGTGCCTGCCGCAGCCTCGGCCAAACCGGCCTCGATCCGTGAACTGAACCGGCCGCAATCGCACATTGTTTTGCTTAGACCCTTATATTTTTTGCTTCTGGTGTCATGACAACTATCACGTGACCGGAATACCACTGTTGATTGGTTCTGACCCCTTGAGACTCGGTCGTCGCTGATTCTACGGCTTTTGTGCGCGCCGGCTGGCGGCTGGGCTGGTGGATGAGCGGCAGGGCAAAAGTCGTCGTTAACGAGGCGTTGACCATTTGTCGCCTCTCTTCTTTTCCCCCGCCATGACTTCAGAGCGGGAAGCGGGCGGTCAGGTAAGAGGGGCAGCGGAGGCGGTGAGGCTAGGTTGGTTGAAAAATACAAATAAACACTGCCTCTTTCAGCCTTTCCGCGCTTTGTTTGTTATGTAACCGGAGCGAGGAACATGGAGAGGTCCTGGAAGGGGAAATGTAAAGGAAATCTTCCGTTGTGGTTGCTCCAGTGTGGCCCTTTTCTCTTTAAGGGTGCAATTCTAGGCCTGTTTAGATTTTTTTTTTAAAAAAAGTCCTACAACTCCCAGCATTCCCCAGCCAGCATGGGTGCCTGAGAGATGCTGGGAGTTGTAGGACTTTTTCCTGTCTAAACATGTCTAGCATTGTGCTTTAAAGTACATTACTTCTGCCAGTCCTACCAGGCGTCCCGCAGCGAAGAATGGGGGTGAATTCCTCTTATGTTCTGGCTCCCCCCGAAAGAAGGTGCCCCTTTCTCCTTAAAAAAGAATAAGGGCAACACCAAAGAGTCAGAAAACTGAAAAAAGAGGTGATGCTTCTAGGTGGTATTCAGAAAATGGAGATGAAATAAGGGATGCTATAAAGCATACTGTACTGTAGTCATTGGAACTAGATAGTACATGGCTTTATTTTCTTATTTTTGCCCCTGACAAATGCTAATATCGAAATGTGTTGGGTATATTTTATATCCTTTTAAACTAATTCTTTTAGCACCAGTTTGAGACCTTGCCTCTCCTCTCTGCTAAAGCATTCGTAATAGAGCTGCCATTTTCTTTATTTCAGGACACCCCTGTATTTTTAATGACGTATCTGGGAAAAGTTCAAAAGATGTTTGTTTCCCCCCAACATAAGAATCCATGTTTCATATGTTGAATTTGTCTGTCAGTTGCAGAAAAAAACTCTCAACTAGTTTAGGAGTGCTAGCTGAGATTGGAGTTCGTGTATCTGGTTGTCAATTTATTTATTTCATGATACTGCAGCACAAATACTATTATTAGGAAAAAATGAATTTAAAAAGTTGGTCAGTACTTGTTTTTATCGCATTCACAAGGCTGTGGTTTGAGAACCAGTTCTTCCTTCCCTCACAGACCAGGAATTTTCATTTCCCTGAGGTTAAAAGTCCAGACATGTAGCGGTATTAGGTTGTACTTCTCTTGAAGCCCCATGAGAGTATAAGATGCTGGGGGAGGCACTGGCTGAATTCGGACAACACAATAAGCAACTGGGGGTGGGGAAACAATCGTCAGTTGTATTGACTATTGTGTCGTCCAAATGCTGCCATAGTGAACTCAGCGCTGATCCTAATCCACACCACAGTTGATTATTTATTACCATGTTGTGTGGGGAGTACCCCCTAGATGAACAACTGTGAAGTTGATTATTACCCCACCATTGACTATCGTGTTGTCCAAATTCAGCCACTGTGTAATTTGGAGCATGGAAATGGTAAAACACACCCTCCATGTACTGTTCCACTCTCAGTCATTAACTTGTAATGTCTAATGTGCTCCATTTGCTAGTTGGTTTATTAAGGCATGAAGTTTTAAGGGTACTGCCCCCTTCCTCAGGTGCTCTATTTTAATATATAGGTGCTTGTCTATGAAATCTCATGCCAAGTTGAGCCCAATAGCCTTTAAGATGCCACATATTTTTGTTTACTCAAGATGAATATACACAGTGGAAAACAGGGTGGGGCAGAAGGGAAAGAGAAGTATCAGAATCTTGCTTTTCACATGATGGCTATGTATTACCAACAGTATTACAGGCAGTATGCCTCAACACGGGTTGTTGTGAAACACAAGCAGGAAAGTATTATTGTGCCTATGCTTTTCTTGTGTACTTCCCATAAGCATCTGATTTGCCACTGTGGGAATAAAATGTTGATCTGATTCACCAGGGCTGTTTTTATGTTCACATCAAGTTTGGCAGGTTGTGCTTAGCACATATCTAAGTTGTGATATTAGCTTAGTATAGGTACTTCCAAAGATAACTTCTTCACCATGTTTGCAAAGTAGCTTCAAATATTTTCCTATTCTGAATAAAGTTAATCTCAGTATGGAATGGAAAGGTAAAGATTTTGTTTTTTTGCACACCTAAACAATATAATAGAAATAAAATGAAAGAAATTAAATTTGCAGTTTAGTTTTGTAGTCTTGCTCTAATCTTACCTGTTGGGTCTTTGGAATAGAGTTCATACATTCCTATAGAGATTTGCCCTAGTCCAAAGAAAGTCAGTCACCATAGAGGCATATTGCAACCCTCTTCAACCTGATGCCCTCCATGTGTTTTGGACTGTAACTTCCAGCATTCCTGACTATTGGTCATTCAGGCTGGAGTTGATAGGAAAGTCCAAAACGTGAAGGGTGCCAGGTTGAGAAAAGTTAATCGTGACTAACCTTCTCTGTAGTGGGGCCTTTGCCTTTATTGGGCCTATATATTTATAGTGGTTAAGCAGGGTAAAAAGCAACTTTGCCCAAATAGGGTTATATTTTCATATCTACGACTTCATATAAGAGTGGCAAATATATATGGATGATTGCTTACAATATTTTGAAAGACAAGCTCTTAGTTTGTCTTTCAGTATTTTAAGCAATTTGGTTCGTAACACAAATATAAACCACTTTACTGTAAGAAAGTTAATGGGTGGAAAAGTTGAGGTATATGATTAATGTATAGTCCTAAATTATTAATTTCTCTGGGATGACATTGGTAAAAGGGGAGGCTATATATACACAATTTTTTTAAAAAAATTGCTTTGTATCCTATGTTTATTTTATCTCAGAAGTATAGCCATGGCAACCAAGCAGCAAAACCTTAAAATTGTTTGGATATTCTAATATATCTTGAAATATTAATATTTAGAACATTCAATCCAGACATAATGAGACTGAAATGATTAGAGAAGTGTAATAATTCGTCTAGTAAGGAGATTTTAGCTTTTTTAAAAAAACTTAATATCTCTTAATAGATATGTAAATAGATGTGAAGTGTATTTGTTACTCTTCTGTTAAGTGTCTGATCTTAAGTAGTCGGGATAAATTTCTGAAAATTCAGATCAAGCATCTTCTTACAAATGCATGAACTGCAGAAATCATGTAGGTTATTCATACTCTGGACCAAAGCTTTAGTTTCCTGTTGTCTCTCTAGTTCAAGTGCATATACAACCACTAGAGGGTGTTCAGTGAACAGGCATTTGGCTGTTAACTAAATGCTTTGTTTTATCTTGGTTACTCCTTTACCTTTAGTATGGTTAATTCAGAAGTAGTTGGTCATTAATTAGGATTAAGGTATTGTGAATGAGCCACAGAATCACATGGTGCCTTCTCTCTCACTTGCACTTCTCCCCACTTCCCTTTACCCAACTTAGGTCTGACTGACTTTAACCTTAACCTTTAATACCCAAGAGCGGAACCAGGGTAAAGGGAGCATGAGAGGAGAGAGATTGGGAGAGAGGGAAGAAAAGTGTGAGTCTGAAGTTGGTTCCCTGTCTCTTAACCATACTAATAACTAATCTAGTGCTGTGTCTGAACCACTTAATGACCCAGTTTGCACATTAGGGCAATTAACATAATTAACCCATGAATTAATTAAAACAATTAACCCATGACTGACACCATTTTGAATAATTATCAACAGATATTTGTTTCTTTTTCTTTGAAATGCAGAGTTAAGATTATCACGAAACCAATTTCTGCAGTGCATGCAATATTTAAAGCAGCAATTTGCTTAAGCACTCACTTTCTTGGTGCAATTTCAAGTGTTCTGTTACAGAATTAATTTCTTCAGGCATTATTTTGATTAAGCAGAAGAACAAGACACCAGCTTTTCCTTCTTGTGACAGTCTTGTTCACAGAGATGGAAGCTATTCACTTATTTTGGTTAATCTTAAAGTGCATGTAGCCAAAACCCCTTTTGTTTCTCAGGGCATCAAGTTATCAGCAGAAGTCAAACCGTTTGTCCCCAAATATTCGGCGGTAACAGTGGCATGGTCAGAACCCTCAGAAGCATGTGTCTTTCCTAGATATTATGCTACATGCTACCCATATGTTCAGGAGCCACCAGTGGATAAGTATGTACCCTTCTACATCTCATTTCTTGGGGGACTGTTAACTTACCAAGGTCTTGAATTTAGATTCCTTAGCTATTTGCCAAGGTAAATTTATTTGGTGAATATATTGGCATGTTCATTCAATATTTTAGGGCTCAACGTTGAACCCACCTTTCACAAGACTTTTCAGAGATGATGGTGGCTTTGGGTTTTTGATCCCTAAATATTTGTGTCATCATCTGTGAAATTACTGTTCTTGCTCTCAAAGCAATATTTCTGGTGCATTGCTTTCTTCAAGAAATGTTAAATTAACCTGTGGGAAGTTGGCCCCTACACTGTTTTAAACTAGCCTTACTAGTTTGGGGGTTGTTGTTGTATTGTTGCTCTGGCACCTTATTTTTTTAGTAATCTAACATCTCAGTTCTACAAATTAACAATTTTTAAATGTTCATATAACTGAGCAGCATGCATGTGTGTTGTTTCCCTCTGTGTGAGAGAGGGAACTTTATTTCTAATGACTACTGAGGGTGAGTAGGATGTTGACTTCTTGAACAAATTATATATTAACTGCTGAAAGAGGGTCCCTAAGCACAGAAAAAGAGAAACAGAGTGTGGTGGGTTGCAGTCACCTTGAGCTCCTTGGTGGGGAGTGGAGTCTTGTCACCTTATAAATCTGGTTGGTGGTCTATGTAAAAGTTCCAGCCCACTATAGCTCCAGTGGCTTATATTCCTAGTAGGTATATCGTAAGGTTTTAAAGTTCATTTTTTGCTGCCAGGCATTTGTATGACATTTATCCAAAATTAGATGGCTGTTTTTGTGCGTGTGTTTGTTTGTTTGTTTGTTTCTGGCTTGGGATGAAGTGTGTTCTTTTGCAACATGGAGCTCTAAATTGTGTGGGAATCAGCTGATATCTTTGGATAATGCAGTTCTATATAGTGATGTTCCAATCTGTATTGAAATACTATATCTTTGATGGAGAGTGGATAGTTGATGGGAAGAAATGGATCTTCCAGAGAGAAGTTCTTCTGTATCATTAAATCTTTTTCTATTGAAAAAGTATAGGATTGGATCCAGCATCGCACCATGGAAAGTCCTCGTCCTCAGCTTCCCCCTGTAGCCCCTCGTGCACACCCTAAATCTGTTCTGGAGGGGGGCCCAGTTCCCCAGAGCAGATTTGGGGGGACAGGGGGAGGGGAAATCCATTCTACTAGCGATTTCATTCTGCTAGTGGAAGACCAGCATTGGATAAAGCCCATAGTTTGCCATTTAATCATAAAAGGCAGAATCCATGTTAAGTATTTTGAAAGGGAAATGGAGAGAGATGGTCAGTCCTTGTACTATTTTATTATCTGTAGCAGAACTGGAATCATCTCTGGCACTTAGGACAGATGCTGGTACCTTGGAAACTGCAATATTCACTGTAATGTTCAGTTCTATGTTGGACAGGCATTTAAACACGTGCATGTCAGAATTTGAAGTATTTTCCAACCCAATAGGTATCCTGTGAATATAATGTTATATACATATTTTAATTGCTTCTGTTCCTCTTTTTAGTACATTATTGTTTGCAACCCTTGGAAGAGTTTCTACATCTCAAATGTGTAATGCCTGCCTCTTTGATTTGAATGATTTAGGCTTTCACCCCATATCTTTAACACTATCACTTGATGCTTATTATTTCCCAAAGGATGCTTAGCAAAGTAAACCAAACAATTTGCTAATGGCTGTTCTTTACAGCTTAAAATAGGGTTTGTTTCTAAACTATAACAAATTTGTTGAGAAAGCCATTTCTTCTGTACCCTGATGAAAACATTTGACCTAAAAAATAAAAAAAATCCTCAAAACATGTTTTGGAACCCAATAAAAGAATCCTCAAGAATTTCATTATGTTTTTTTTCTTGTAAAACATTGTCATATTTGAATGAGCTGTCCAACTAAAGAACAATATGTTTATTTAATTTAGACAACAGGTATATACTCAAGATGTGCCCTGGGATACCACTACCTCTCTTTCCCAATATGCATCTCAGAATCCTATGGGATGTAGTTCGCTTGGGGAGTACACCATTTCTCCTTATTCACTTGATGTCTCACCAAACACATATGCAGTTACCAACATCCAGTGTGAAAACAGCAGCACTAAGCTCTACGGTTCTTCTAGACAGGACAGAGACTATTCCAAACAGACGTCTCTCATCCAAAAACAGTGTGCAAGTCTTCCCAGGGTAAGTGATGACACTGTAGGTAATTTCTTTCTGTCTTTCTAAACTGTTTTCTAATATCAGAAGCTGGATTGAAGTAATAGCAGGCTTGTCTAGAGGCTTCCACTTCCAGGAACTGGGAATACTATTTTTCAGCATTTCTGATCCCCCAGGGTCTGGTGTTTCAGCTCTTATTGGACCCTGTTATCCTACATGGATTAGGACTTGTGTGGAACCAACATAGGCTGTGCACTGAGCATGTGTAGCTTCTGAATGCTTTTTTTGTAGGCAGGGGGTGGGGTGAGTCTACCAAAAGCATACCAAAATGTCCTTAGGTTAAATATAATAGCTAGTTTTATAATACTGAAATAGATTGCTACTAATAGAATTCTGTGAAATATTCAAGATTTTCTTTGTATGTGCCATGAGCACCTAAGTGGATTCCAGTGGAACTGTCTGCTGCACACAGATCTCTTTTTTTCTGGATACAGTTGTAGGAGCCAGATGAGCAATCTGTTTCAAAACTTGCTTCTGCTGTCTTGTCCTTGCCAGAACTATCAATGATGTGCCCTGCATATCTGATGGAGACCAAAGTACATCTCTTCTTGGGCAAGACAAGGAACAAAATCTTATCTGAGGCAGATAATCTCCTTATCTTTCACCTAGGACAGAGCTCTTCCTTTGCTCTCTCAACAACATTGCTTCTCATCTAGTTATTCTCAGCTATTTATTCCTCTCTTTATCCACTTCTGTTCTTTACTTAATCTTCATACTCTCTTTAAACAAACAAACCACTCTAGTTACTTACCTCTCTAGATTCCTCTTCCAAAGTATAGCTCTAATGGGAAAGTGCTTGGAGAATTGGTTAAGTTTGCAAAGAAAAGAAAAATGACATTTGAGTGGTCAGAGGGAAACAGCATGCTGACCTAACTACATCTGGATATAATGCCTCCTTCTGGAGCTGCCTGAAGAACTCCTTTAGAGGGCCTACTGGAACTCGAAAATGCTGGACCTAGCTGCCAGATCATATCAGATACCTCAAGCATAGATACAGACAAGAGAATAAATTCCCTCTCTGTGGAGGACTCAAAGGTTACTGCAAGATGTTGATACTTTGCACTCAAAGGTCAGCATATTTGATGTTCTTATCCCCACCTTAAGGCTCGTTTTCTGTCTAGAGGTTCTCACTTGGGCTCAGCTACACTCTAGGGCCGGATCTACATGTCGTCCTCGATGCGTCCTCCCTGCGCCACAAGCCGCTTTGGAGCGCTGCACTTCGCTAGTGTGGCTCAAGTCTCGGAGGCTCGGCTCGTGCTCTCGCCGCCGCCCTTTCATCCCGGCCGGTCCCAGGGAGGGAGGGGTTGTAAACAAAAGCTAGCAATTGGAAATCCCTCTCCCAATCACTGGCTTTTGTTTACAACCCTCCTTCCTTCCTCCCTCCCCGGGACTGTCCTGGATGAAAGGGCGGCGGCGGCGCGGGCAGAGCCTCCGAGGCTTGAGCCACACTAGGCGGGGTGAAGCGCTCCGAAGCGGCTTGTGGGGCAGGGAGGGCGCATCAAGGACGATGTGTAGATCCTGCCTAGGTCCCTGCAGCGGCTCCTCTTGCACTAACTCAGGGGTGGGCAACTTCAGGAGCTCCATAGGGCCATTTTCGTCCCCCAGACCGCTCCATGGGCCATTCCACCCATGGCCAGCATCCCCCCTTCCACAAGCTGCAATTCCCCTCTGGGAGTGCCAAAAACAGGTATGGGATGTTTTTAAAGAACAGCATCTGTAGCTGCTATGGAGTTTCAAAGAAGTCTAGCTTGTTTGCTATTTTGTTTTTTAAATGATTTTTAATGGATCTCCCCAAATTTTGGGAGTGGTAGGGGGAATGGGGGCTGCAGGGGGCACATGTGCCCCCACTCCTTTCATCCCACTTTCCTTTGGAAGAAGGCATCTAGCATAACCATTGCTGGTGGCTTAAGGCATGTACTTCAAAGTATACAAGACTCAGTACCTCTGCTGTACTCAGCAAGGCACTGCACATTCTACACAAATGGGAGCCACTTTAGTGGCCTTCTGCATGAACACATCTCTCTTATATCTGTAGGGTGGCTGTGGGCGCACTCCCACTATTCATAAGATGCTACAAGCTGGGTACATTCACGTGCCTTGGGAGAAGTGCTTCATCAAGTTCTTTCTCTTTGTTGATCTCAGCCACCAACCAGCCCTATTAAAAAGGTTAAGTTCTACACATCCTGTTACTGAATGCCTCTTCTCACAAACTGAGAAGGGAACATTGGCCACTTACCATGAAGGTTCTTTCTGGCTTGGGCTGCCTCTACAAGAGAGGTTTAAAGCTCTTTCAAGGCGCTTAAATTTTTTTACCTCTACAAGAACGGAGCGCAAATCAGGAGTAGAGACGCGTTATCCCTCCGATTATGCGCATTATTGAACGCGCATTAAATAGCGAGTTTTATTTTGCTCCGGCCGTTAAAGCGCATTTTGACTATGTGAACAAGCGCTTATGCGCATTAACTACTTGTAAAGCGCATTTTGGTAATCCGTTAATGCGCTTCGCCGCCTCTCGCTGCCTCTCGTGCAGAGGGATTAGGTGTAAATGCGCTTCTGCGATTATGCGCATAATCGCCTAACCGGGTGCAAAAGCGAATCCTTGTAGAGGGGACCTTGGTGTGAGGGAGTAACTAAGAGAAACTCCTAGCAGTGTTTCATGGGGGGATTTCATTCATCTCTAGTGGCAAAAGCTGCTAAAATAAAATAAAATCTACAAATAGTGCAATCCTATATATCTGTACTCAGAAGTAAGTTCCATTGGATTCCATGGGACTTACTCCTAGGTAAAAAGGTATAGAACTGCAGCTGAAGAGAACAATCCTAGGCATGTTCAGGCAGAAAACAGTTGAACAACTCCCAACATTGCCTAGCCCTGCATGGCTGGGGAATGCTGTGAGTTGTAGGACTTTTTTCTGTCTAAACATGCATAGGATTGTGTCCTAAATAGCTTAATGTAACATAGATGTGGTGATTAAAAAGTAAACAATTTAGAAAAGGGAAAGGAACTTTGGAAAAGTCTCATTTTCTTCATTCTTTTGTACAGAGGCGACCCAAAGACCATGAATTCAAACTGGAGAATAAAAGACCTGAGGGAAGTGACTTTACTATCAGATCAACAGAGAGTTCATCGTCTACTGCTCTGCATGGCAGAAATCCTATTAAATCAGGTACATTATAATGATATTCTGCAGATTAGACTGAGCAAAAATGCCAGAGTATGTAGTGGGAATGCAATGGGCTGGATGAGGGCCAATTAACTGAACCTGAATCCTGGCAAGATAGAAACCTTGTGGGATTCCTGAGTCTGGGAGATAGGATCACTGTCTGTTACACTCCCTCTAAAAGGATACTCCTTAGTTTGGGGGTACTCCTAGATCCATCATTATTGCTGGAGGCTCAGGTGGTCATGGCAGCTCAGAGTGCCTTTTACCAGCTTTGGTCAACTACAGCCTCTTTGGCACAGGATTAGCTTGGCCACAGTGGTACAGGTGTTAATAACCTCAAGACTGGATTACTGCAATGTGTTCTATGTGGGGCTGGTCAGAAAGCTGGAGCTAGTGCGGAATGCAGCAGCTTGGCTGTTGTTGGGAGTTGCCCCTTTTCAGCATGTAACTCTTTTCCTGAAGGAACTGCACTGGCTGCCTATTTGCTACTGTGTCAGGCTTTGGTACTAGTGTAAAAAGCCTTGAACAATTTAGGACTAGGATACCTGAGAGAGCATCTTCTCCCTTACCAACCTGACTGGTCACTGAGGTCATCAGAGGGCATGCTTCTGGTAGTTCCACATGGACCTATGGCCGGATTGGAGTCCACCAGCAGAAAGCCTTCAGTGTGGTGGCCCCCTTTCTCTGGAACTCCCCTGGAGGTCAAGCAGGCACCAACACTATGTTGTTTCCAGCACCTCCTGAAAGCAGTTTTACTCCAGGAAGCATTCCTTGACTGACAGCCAAGATTTTATTGGCATTCTGTGTTTTTAGTATAATAATGGTGTTTTAATTTTTGTATCTTTTTAATTCTTATATTCACTGCTCTGCTCTGAAATCTGATTCAGATATGGAGTGGTATACAAATTTGTAAATAAATAAAAAATCCTCTCTAAATTGTGTTTCAGTGCCATTATAGTTGACTGACATGATAGGGTTTTGTTTTTTTTATGGAAACACCTCAGTACTTGTGGTTTCTGCTTTATTAAATGCATAGCCTTTAGTAAACATGAACTGTTTGTTTTCTGTTCCACAACATTTGTTTTTTCAAATTCTGAAAATATCTGCAGCACTCCCTAGTTCACACTAAGAGCTATTTTTAAATGTCCCCAGGGAGGGTACAAAGAGCTACCCATAGGAATCAATGGAGAAATCACATATTTTAAAGTAGCACAAGAGTCTAGTCCAACCCACCCCAAATAAATCCCAACTGGGGGGATGGGGACCCAAACAGCCCAGACAGGAATGAGATGGACACGTAATGCTGACGGATTTTTTGTGTAACTCTGACCTGAAGCCCTCCACACCGAAATAGTTTTTACAGGGCCCTACTTGTGTACAGTAATCATTAAAAAGAATAAACTGTTTACACATCATGAAGAAGATATATTAATTTGCATATAAAATCTGCTTTTATTAGATCGGCCTATTAAATCTGGGAACGGGAAATTCAAGCAAATCCTGAAAAATGAGTGTCTTCCAGAACCTGCCTTTGAAATTACCCTCTCAGATTTCCCAAAATTGCAAGACCTGAGAAGTAGTGACCTGCTGGACCTTCAGAAACACACATGGGGGTCTGTCATCTCTGCTGAAGGAGATAAGCTGCTTCTGAAACCTTCAGAAAAACCAGCGATTTCAGCTTTAGTAACCAAAGAGGTTAGCTACTTGATAGCTTTTGTAGTGCTGAAAACTAATATGTTTATATTAAATTTCTTGCCTGATCAGGGTAGTAGTCACTGTGTGTAGCAATGGAAATGTATAAGAGTAAGTAGACAATTTATCTCATCAGTAATATTAGATCTTGTCATGTATTAGACTAACTGTATTTTTCACCAGCCAATCAGATTATCCTTGAGTCTGTTTGACCTGATCTTCTTTTTTTCTTAAAGTGGTATTCATATATCATTTTGGAGATAATTTTATCTATTGCGTTAAAACAGATAAAATGTAACTCTGACGTCCAAAATATATTTTTTATATATTTTCAGTCCAAGGAAGGGAAGACAGAAATCAACAGGAAATAATTTGGAGGCAGGGATATGTGTGTGTGGCTCCTTCCCTTTGAGAATCCATTGTGGTTATTAGTAGCCCATGAAACTTCATAATGTCAATACCTTGTCCTCTTGCAATTGCTAGTTTATTACTGTTGCCATTTTAAAGAAAACTATTAGTAGGAAAATGTTCAACTTTTGCTTGACAGGGTTTTTTTTTTAGTTTCTAAAATGTTTAGCCTAAGTTGTTTTTTTTAGAAAGTTGTTTGATCAACTTTAAATGCTTACTTTGGCATAATATTCTAAAGTATACTTCTAGGAAAACCATTGAAATATGTGCTAATCCTCATAAAAACAAAACAAATTATCTAGCTACTAGATTGCAGCATATCTTGGTGTGTGTGTATGGTGAGGGCGGGGAGAATTGGAATTTTTGAAGATTTCAGCTAGCAACCCTGGTCAACCAGTAAGATTACTTTGGCTGCTTGGGGTAGCCAAGCAACTGTATATTTGTATATCTGATTACATTTATTGCTACCAGATGGATGGGTGAACATACTGTATTTTGGGTTTTAAATTAAATTTTAATCTCATGATGAGCATATTGTTCTGACATCTTTGCTTTTCCTCAGTCTATCCACAGATTGCTTTGCAGGGTGTTTTCTGTCAGATTCATTTCTGTTCCTGATCAGTAATTTAGTTTCCTTGTCTCAGGTTCTTATTCAAATTTGGGATGGGTTCTGACTTTTAGCTGTGTTTATTCCTGTTTCCATTTCTTTTCATTTTCATACTGTCTTCCAGCAACCATAACTCAGTTATAACTCAGTTATGAAGAGGCATAAAGCAGACTTTATAATGTGCATATTTGTGTGAATAATATGTAATTACTCCACCTAGAAATTAGAGCTTGATTGTATTATAATATAAAAAATTGAAATGGCTGAGGCTTTCTAAAAACTAACTAGGTTTTCAGAAGATAGTTTTGTTAAAGGGCTACACCCCTCTTCTGAGTTAGAATGAAGACATTATTTGACTGTTCTCCACCTAGCCTTCCAAAATTTTGACATGAATGCAAATGTTAAAGGTTTAAAACGGTTTGGATCCTGAGGAGATTTCCTGATTAGAAGAGGATACTTCCATGATTGGTGGAAACTCCTGTGTTTAAATGTTTGTGGTGGAAGGAGTAGTTTTGTTTGCAGTGAATGACTTTTTTCAGATTGGCTCTGAGTGGTGGTGGTGGTGGTGGTGGTGGTGGTAATGATGATAGGTGGGAGTTTTTATGTACTAAATAAACTGTGGAGGTGACTCCTTTTTTTGTATTAAAGAGTGCAATGTTCATTGTAGGGTGAAGTATCTTTGAAAAAGCATTTCCCAGCAAGACCTTTAAGTTCTTCATCCGATCCTGGAGGTAGGTTAACAGTTCTTTTCATTTAAGGTTTAAAGCATTGGCTCTAAGCATGCAGATGGGAGAAGTAAGGGTAGAAAAAAATCACTCTTGCTTTAGTGGATAGGACAATGGCTTTTGATAAAAGGTGACAAGTCCCTTTTCAAGTGCATGTATAAGCATGCTTTTCATTATCAGAGACCAAATTTTTCACATCTCATACAAATTTTGATCCCAAATATAGCTTTCAGAATTCAGAACATAAAAGCAAGAAAGACTATATGTTAACATTCAGATGATACATTTGGAGGATATTGTTGTGTGTAGAATTGGTGCAATACCTAAGGATATCCTCTATATCTGTTTGAATGGGGAAAGCACTCCTGTTTCAGGGAAAATATCATATCTCTGAAATGGCACCTTTTTGTATTGCAAAATGAACTGTGTGAAAATTTGGCACATCCCTATTAAAGATGTGTAGTTGTCAGATTTTGCAGATGAAATTCATCATGGAGTTTCAACAGTGTGTTCTGTCAAAATATCAGTTCCTCAGGTACGTCCGGGATTTTTCACTGAGGCGCCAGTGTCTGTGCTGTCACAGACTCCCAAGAGAGTTGTTTCAACTCCAGCTGCAGTTCTTGCCAGCAGCCATTCTGGTAGTAAAGGAAAAGATGGAGCTCCTGAAGATTGTAAGGTAGGAGGATCAGTTTCCAAGCTGTGCTATTGTTTTACTATTGTTTCTTAGAATAGCAGTTAACTAAAACATCACGCTTAACTTCCTAATAATTTTTTAAGTCATTTGTAAAGGCAGGGGTGGGGGGTGGGCGGAGAAAAATAATATGAGACAGAAACAACTAACATGAAAATAACATTCTTGTTTATAATAATAATAATAATAATAAGCAAGCCTGTTTTTCTAAGCTCATTCATTCTTACGCTTCATCTTTCTCCTTGATTCCCCCTTTTCTCCACCTTTTAATACACTTTTGCATTCTTCTCTGTGCCATCCCTCTCTTTCTCTTTAGTCTCTTGGTCAGTTCTTTGTTCTTTCTCATAGTCATGTTTTGTTATTTCTTCCTCATATGCTTAATAACTTTCCTAGTCCCCCTTGACTTCTACTTAATATATTCCTATCTCTATGATCTTGCCCCATAGATTGTCTTTCATTCTCTCAATTAAAATCTTTTGTTCCTACTTCATTTTATTCTATATTTTAAATGTGTCCCATTCTTCTAGCATTTACTCTTCTTTGTATAAATCTACCATTGTTTCTCTCATCCTCTTTTGACTCTCTCTATTTTGTCTTTCACTTTGAACTTTCTTGAATGTCTTATTCGTATTCAGTGTCTCAATTTTCTTTCTACCAGAGTGTTTCCTTAGATTATTTTCAATCTGGTTTTCTAGCTTGTCATTCCACTGAATCTGTTCTTACTTCTGTTGTTAGTGATATCTTGCTTGTTAAATCGTGTGGCCAATGTTTTATTCTTTTTACTTGATTTCAGCATTTGATACTATTGGTTATTTGGTTCTTTTTTAATTGCAGTCTCTTGATTTTGTAGACACGTGATTTCTGAGCATTCATTTTCCGTATCTATTCATGGTAACTTTTCTTTTTCAGTTTGCACTGTAGTCTTGGATTCGTTCCTTTCTCTCCTTTCTCTTGGTCCCATTAGTTGTGATGTTAATACACATTATCAGCTTTGTTCCAAACTTAAAGCTCCACCTTTTTTCTCCTAATCTCTCTTTCTCTCCCTCTTAATCTGCTTGTTATGCTGCTATTTTTGATTAGGTATTAAATATTATCTTTATTTAAAACTGAGTTGTTAGTCTGCCCTCTTTTTGAGTCTATACTTTCTTTTTCCTCCTTGAGTTAACATCTTTCCTTCTTCCCAGTATGTAACTTTGATGTCCTCTTTGACCCCCTCTTTTTCTTCTGTAAAAGAGAATTGTAAAAACTTGATGTTTCCAACTATTGTTTAAAAATTATTCTTTTTTTCTCCTACTGCAGAGATGGACAATTTGTGGCCTTCCAGATATGTTGGTCTGCAACTTCCATCATCCCTCAGCATTGGCTATGCTGGCCAAGATTGATGGGAGTTGTAGGCCAAAACATGTGCAAACCCACAAGTTGCCCACTGCTATCAAAACACTAGTTCATATCATGACTTGGCTGTGGTCAAGTCTTCTGTTTGGCGTGTCTACTGCATTCTTCTCTCCGTTGTATTTTATCATATTTTATATTTACTGCTGTTCCCCACCTCGATCCAAACGGAGAGGCGGGTAAGAAATTGTTATTATTATAATTATTATTATATTATTATTTCCTTAAAACTTAAGTCTCTGTTGTGGTGCTCATGGCCACCATTGGGCCCATAGGCACCAACAAGGCTCTGTGACTCTCCTGTTTTATTTTGTTTCAAACTGGTAGGCTCATGCTGCAAAAAAAGCACCAGCCTCCAGTGCTATCTTTATTTCCAAGAATGCCTTGGCCCCTGACATAGGCCCAAAAGCATTCTTAGAAAATAAAGTCAGTAGGTGGTTACAGGCCAATGTCTTGTTTTCAAGTGTGCCCAGCTACCTAGAAAAAGAAAATGGGGATGCTGATGGTGGAAGCGAGCATCCTGGGAGACCAGAGGATGTGGTGTGGAGGGGAGGGGGAGCTGCTTACACTGTATGTGTGTTTTGCCTGTTTGTTGTGGGGGGCATCATATGGGGGGGTTTGCTGGTTTGTTGCTTTTGATATTGTATGTGGTTTCACCGGGGGGGAGGTGAGAGAGGGGGGCTGCCTAGGTTTCGTGTGTGGTGTGTGTATTTTGCCTGGGATGTGTGTTTCCCTGAGCATCTCCTTCTGTGAAAAGAGTATTTTGTCATGTTTTGTTTTCCTGTTCTAATGTCATTAGTTACTTACATTGGCTTATAAGTGATTCCCATAGCTCTCTTTACTTTTGATAGTGTTTGGCGGGCTTAAAGTGGAGTCATATATTCCTTTTTAATGTGTGGGTAGTGCATGGGCATATTATTTAAATCAGTATATGAAAATATACCAAGAGCATATTCATTTATTCTTCGCAGGAAAGGGTTTATTCCATTTGTTGGAGGTTTGTTCTTTCTCCAGCCCCCTGTCAGTCTCTTTATAGATGATAGTGAGCACTCTATCAGGTACTTAAAGCTACTAAATGAACCTGCGCTAACGTTGTGAAACGAGGAACTAAGGGACTAGAATAAGAATATTGTGGGCAGAAAGATAAGACAAAAGCACATTGAATACAAGAGGCAATTTGTATTCTGTCTGCAAGAGAATCACTATAGTGTCTGCTTAGAGCCTAAACTTTAGCCAAAATATTGCTATGCAAGGCTTAAGTTTAACTGTTTTAATCCTTTATTAAGAAGTTGTTTTATCCGTTTTGCAATAGTCAGAAACAAGAGAGAATGCCAGCGACAATGAACTTGAAGAAACAGCAGACAAGAAGAAGAAGAAGAAAAAGTGGAAGAAAAAGAAAGCCAAACCAAACAGTGAAGTGGAGAAACTTCATACCAAGAACATTTTAGTTCAGGAACCTCCAAGAATTGAGGTATAGAGGCTGTTTTTTCTGATGACATCAACAGTGTGTGTGCGTGCCCTTGAGGGAATTATATGCCAACTTGAATTTGTAGAAATGTAAGAGTAACTATGGTAGAAGAGTAGAATCTTCCCTTCATATGTTACATTGGAATGACAAGCATGAGGTCTAATTAACAAGTCCATCTTGGCAATACTGAACATAATAATCCATGTAATATAACACAATTCGTATAAAATAAGTGAAAGCATGGAAAAAATCAAACTAAGGTTAGTAGTGTGGCAATTAAGGCTTCTCACTGATTCCCTTTACATTAGCAGATCCTACTTGAGAGCAGGGATAAGTCTTTTTCTTTTCTTTTTTGCCTGTGGCTCCCAGCAGTTGTGGTACCGGGTAAATGATAAAAATCCACAACTTTCACCTGAGTGTCATGATAGAAGTCACCATTAAATAGAGTCATGCCACTTCTATCAAATAGCTTCCTCTGAGACTTTTTTTGTTTTTGTTTTACACAAGACAAGCGTAGCAAAGCTGCTGGAACATGTCATGTAATACCTTACCCCTGAATAGATTTATGTTAACACTTGGCCCAAGCCAGTCAAGGATGATCACTTTTTCAGTTCTGTTAATTTCAGTAGGAATGATTATACACATTCTTAAGTGTCCCATTGAAAGAATAGGACTTCAAAGTGCTTAATTTTGGGTGGATTATGGCCTTTGATTGCTAACTCAAAATCACTAGCATAATTAATATTAGCATTTTCTGTTTTAGAGTGCTCAATTCACTTTACATACATATATTATAATAACATAATCCTAACAACAATCTTGTAAAATTGGGGGTGGGGTGGGGGAGCAAAGAGAGAGCTATTGAAACTGTGTAGGCATGACAGAAATATCAGAACCCCAAATAATCTCGTGATGATGGAGAAGGGAAGACAGCTTCTAGGGAAATGTGTGTGTGCAGTAGTGTGCAATGTAGTCTAATCTAACACCTTATTTCATTTACTCAGGATGATGAAGAATTTCCAAACCTAGCAGCTGCTACTGATAAAAAATACAAGCCTAGGACTCAAAGACTGTGTTGCGCAGCAGCTGTTACCCAGGAACAGACTGAAGTAAGGATTTTTTCTAGGGGTGTGCACGGATCCCCCAGATCGGATCGGGACCTCCAATTTTTGTCTCGGATCAGACAAAATCGGAGGTCCCCGGATCGGGTCAGATCCTGATCCAAAAATCGGACATCCGATTTTTGGATCGGCCGCCATTTTTCCCCCCCATAGACTTGCATTGGGGGAAAGAAAGCTTTCCCCCAATGCAAGTCTATGAGGAAAAAATGGTGGCGGGTGGGTGAGGGGGGGCCTAACTCCCTCCTCCCCCCTGGGGCTGTCTGCTGTGGATGGCCCGGCAGGTAAGCCCCCTCTCCCGTGCAAATGGAAGCGGATGGCCCCAGGGGGGTAAGCCCCCTCCCCCTGCTTACCTTCCGTGGCCGTCCACCACTGGCCGCTACTGCAAGCAGGCTTCGCGGCCTGCTCCTGAGTAGCGCACCAGGTGATGTCATCACCTGGCACGCTACCTAGGGGCAGGCCGCGAAGCCTGCTTGCAGTAGCGGCCAGCGCGGATGGGAGCAGACGGCCACCGAAGGTAAGCAGGCCGCGGGCCCCCTCCCCCTTGCTTACCTTCGGTGGCCGTCCGCCACTGGCCGCTACTGCGAGCAGGCTTCACGGCCTGCTCCTAAGTAGCGCGCCAGGAGATGACATCACCTGGCGTGCTACCTAGGGGCAGGCTGCGAAGCCTGCTTGCAGTAGCGGCCAGCGGCGGACGGGAGCAGACGTCCCCAGAAGGTAAGCCCCCTACCCCCGTTGTCCGCTTCCATCGGCGGGCGCCCGCTGGAGCCTGCCAATGGAAGTGGACAGCCCCGCCAGGGAAGCCCCCCCGCTGTCCGCTTCCTTCGGCGGGTGGCCGCTGGCGCCCACCAATGGAAGCGGCGGCGGACACCAGTGGGCGCCCGCCGATCCATCCGATCTGGATCGGGACCTTTCCAGATCAGATCGGATTGGATCGAACGATCTGGCGGTGAGATCGGAAATCAGATAATTGTATCCGATTTCCCCTGGATCAGATCCGGATCGTGGATCGGACCCGATCCAGTGCACACCCCTAAATTTCCCCCCCCCCACCTTGGTCTTCTACTTCCAAATGTACAATTCAAAAACAGTTCAACTTGTTTTTCATTTCAGAGCTGGCCCTAGCACTTTTCCAAATTTTAATCAAGATGTGGCAAAATGTATGCTGATAGTTTCAACAAGGGGAAAAAAATCAAAAGTGATCAAGAGAAAGAGATTCTATATTTTAACGTTAATGTTTAATGCTTTTGAATTTTGTATGTGGCACTGCAGGTGTGCTAGAGTACACATGTCCCCTAATTGTGAAGTCCTTACTGTTAAGAGATGCATTAAAACCATGGCTAACATTGAAGGGGGTCACACCATGCAGCAAAATACTTCTTCAAATTATGACCATTTTCTGGACGGTAGAGAATCCACAGGGTTTCCCTCTTTAGTTGAAGGGAACATTGAAGTCCTGAGCAAGAAAACCCTCCTAAACCCAACTTCTGCCTTGGTATCTTGCATAATACTAAATAACACCCTGATAGTAAAAGATTTGAATTACAGCAGAGCTTTAATGCTGTGAAACAGCGTGGCACTGAATACACAGCCATTCTGGAGATCTGTGTTCTTCAAAAGAAACTTCAGGATTCCTCGCAAGTTTTCCCAAATAAGAAATACAGAGCTTCCCTCCAAACATATGGTGTTCATTTTAAGTGGCTCTGGAGTTAAAGATGTGAACCACTGTTATGTCCTAGGTATATTAGAAGAGTTTGGATACTAACCCTTGGATTCAAAAGGCCCCTGGTATGCAAGGAGGGATTGCCAATAGCCCTCCCCCATTGTTCATCACTTGGAGATCCCCTGAACCTTTGGAGTGGGGGAGATTAAAGGAACTGAAGTAATAAGGGGTGTATGGGAAAGCATATATGAAATTCAGCTTGCAGTTCTTCAGATTGAAACCTGTAATGATACTGTTAGAATTGACCAGTTTAGAATGTTGTTGACTCTCAGTATCATTTTTGTGAGTTCATAGGACTGCAGCATTATTACTCATTATTTTAGATGTGAGTGTACTTGGATTAGCAGATCTTAAGCTATTCCTTTAGGATGCTCATCTGAGAGCATTGTACACATATAACTCTTTCATTGTATTTTTATACTTCAAAGACAATAATAACAAAGGAAGCTAGGTTTGAGTCACATGATGTCCGTCCTCAAAATGTATTGGTGACTCCCAAGGCAGATGTACCATCAGGAAGAAAAACAAGCAAACATGTTTTACCTGCACCAGCAGAAAAAAGGAAAACACAGGTAAAACAGTCCTTTCTATGTTACATTGCATTTCTTATAAACCAGATGAATGTTTTTGAATTAATATGCTCACATACGTCTTGCTTGCTAGATAAAATACAGGTGCTTATGTTCAAGTGCGGAAAAACTTGTATACTAGGGATGTGTATCGTATTGTTAAAATGTATGATAATGATACGATACGGTTGTTATCGGACATCCGATTACGATATGATAGAAAAACCTCCGATAAATATCCGATCCGGAAATTTTCAGCCCGATTATATTGGATTATTGGACTGCCGTATAAATAAACCTATGACTTCTGAATTTTCAAAGTTAGAGGCTTGAAACTTGGTCACAGTGGTTATGGGGTATGCCTAAGTAAGCCCGGTCAACCAGCTTTCAGAACGAGCAGGATCTTTAAAAAAATCATAGAAAATCGAGGATTTGAGCAATTGCTCTGATTTTTTTCACAAATGACCAGCCAGATCCCATCTTCAATGTCCCACAAGTTTCAAGTTTTTATCTTTAAAAATGAAAAAGTTACAGTGGGGGGTGGGGCTTTTGGGGGACCCTCTATAACTTTTTAATTTGAAAAGATAGAGACATGAAACTTTTTGGACATTGCAGATTGGATCTTGCTAGTCCTGGCTCCCCAAGTTTCATGTCATTATCATTTCAAATAAAAAAGTTATGCATACATTTCCCCCAATGCAAGCCTATGGGGGAAAAGCAGATAACAAGATGACAGCACGGAGGCCCGGTCAACCAGCTGTGTCAATAAAGTTGCATGAACTTCAATAAATTCATATAAAATCGAGGGTTGGAGGGATCAATCTCAAATTTCATACACATGTCTAGCACGTGTTACTACACATATGTGCCAAATTTCTTTTTTTTTTTTGATTAATATTTTTATTAATTTTTCCAACAAACACATACACAAATAAACAATAATATAACATACAATAACATAAAACCAATTCCCCCCTCAACTACCCCCCGTGGTCCCCCCCCCCTTCCGAGACCGTCTCATTATCCTTCATCCTCTTTCCAAAATTTTAATGATTCTTTTGAAGGCAATTGTCCCTTCCCCGATCTTAAAACGTAATTCAAAAGGGGCGTCCATATTTCCCCAAAATCACTCTTCCTGGACATTCCCCTCTTTATTTTCATTTTACACGTCAACATATCATTCAAAGCTAAATCCCAAATTTCTTTATACCACTCTTCTATTGTATAACTTCGTTGCCCTTTCCAATTTTTAGCAATCAGTATTCTAACAGGTGCCAGGAGGTTGTTTACCAATTCTTTATTTATTACATCCTTATTCCTACTATCCCATATTGCTAGTAGAGCTAGCTTCGGGTTTAATTCCAACCTACTTCCAATTATATCACTTATTTCTTTACAAACCCTTACCCAAAATTTTTGTACTTGTTCACAGCTCCACCACATATGAAAATATGTCCCAACCTCCTGACACCCCCTCCAGCAATTCTTGGGCAATTTTTTATCAATCTGGTGAAATCTAACAGGTGTTAAATACCATCTCCAAACTGTCTTATAATAATTCTCCTTAATTCTAATCGACAATACCTTTAACATTCTTCCATTCCATATCCTCCCCCAATTATCTTCATTAATTTTCCCCCTTATATCTTCTTCCCAAACCTCTTTTATGACCTTAAGTGAGTCCTGAAATTCTTCCTCTATTAATATTTTATATATCTCACTAGTGAGTCCTTTCTTAGCTCTAGCTTCTTCTTTATCCCACGATTGTTCAATTAAATCTTCAAATCTAGTATTGTTTCTACATTCCTTATTCTTTGTGGTCCAATCCTGTGTCCATTTTAACAGCTGCAAACACTTGAACCACGCTAGCTTTTGTCCTTTAAATAAATTTTTAATATGCTCACTATCCTTCATCTTTTCCATCCAATTCCTTAATTTAATAATATCTAGTTCTTTCAGACTCCCTTCTATCTCTGATTTTAATACACTTGGGAAGTTACCCACTACTACAACTGGGGCAAGCGGAGACTCCCCTGGTATCAACTTCCCTCTATACTTCTCCCAGATCATTAATATATTTTCCAACAATGGGTTGTCCAGTACTTTGAATTCTTTCTTTTGCATTTTAGTAAAAAATATATTTCGTAATTTATACTCCACCTTTACTGTTTGCGATTCTAACCATTCCATGTCTTGTTCCCCTAAAATGGCATGAATAACATATCTTAACTGGTTCGCAATATAATAATTCTTAATATTCGGAAGTCCTAGACCTCCTTTCTTTTGAGCCTTATACCATAACCCCTTATTTATCCTAGCTCTTTTATCCCCATTACAATAAGCATTAATCATATTTTGCCAACTTTTAATCTCAGCCGCTGATATTCTAATAGGTAACATTCTAAACAAAAAATTAATCTTAGGTAATATATTCATTTTAATAACCGCTATTCTACCAAACCAAGAATGTTTTAATTTTCTATATATCTGTAACTTCTCCCCTACCTCTTTCCTTAACCTTACTAAGTTAAGTTCCTCTAGTCTATTTAATTCTCTATCTATATTAACTCCTAAATATCGTATTATATTTTTATATCCTAATCCTAAATTAGCTTTACATTTCTCCATCTCTTCCTTGTTATAATTATACAACATCATTTCTGACTTTCCCCAATTAACTTGTAATCCTGTAATTTCCCCAAATTCTCTCAGATGTTTCTGAATCAGATCCCCGCTTTCAAGGGGATCTTCTAATGTCAGCAACGTATCATCCGCAAACATATTTACTTTAATCTTATCATTACTACCTATCCCCTTTAATCTATCATCTTCCCTAATTACATTTGCTAAAATTTCTATAACTACTGCAAATAAAATCGGCGAAAGTGGACATCCTTGCCTAGTTCCTCGAGCTAGATTTATTTGTTGCGTTAACCCATCATTAACCATTATTTCCGCTTTATTATTTTTATACATCTGATTAATCACTCCCATAAATTTATTTCCAAACCCAAACGTTTTTATTATTATTTTTAACGCTGGCCATTCCACGCAATCAAAGGCTTTGAAAATATCCAAAGCTACTAATCCTGCTTTTAACTTTCTTCTTTTTATAATATTTATTGTATTTATAACCCTCCCAATTAAATTTGGCATTTTCCTACCAACAATAAATCCACATTGATCATTTTTTATATATTTAAAAATAAATGAACCCATTCTTTTAGCCATTATTGCTGAAAATATTTTTGCATCCTGATTTATTAAAGATATTGGTCTATAAGATGCTGGATCCGTCATATCCTTGCCTGGCTTCTGTATTAAAATAACCATGGACTGATCCCAAGATGGCGGGGTCCTTCCTCCTTCTATTATATTATTATATAATTTTAATAATCTAGGTATTAAAATATCCTTAAATATTTTATAAAATTCCGGCCCCAGTCCATCAATCCCCGGAGACTTACCTCCTTTTAGTTTTGCAATAATTCCCTCTATTTCTTTCTCAGTAACCAAGGCTTCCATACTCTCTTTATCTTGATCATCCAGTCTTATTTTCCAATTTCTTTCTACATATTCCTGTATCTTATCATTTGTAACCGCCTCTGATGCATATAGTTCTTTATAAAATTCCTGAAAAATTTTTAATTTATCTTTCATTAAATTACATCTATTCCCTAATTTATCTCTAATTGTCCCTATCATATTCTTAGCCTTCTCTGACCGCGTGGATCTAGCCAGCATTTTGGAATTTCTGTTATTATATTCAAAAAAATCTCTCTTTAAATACAACAAGTTCTTCTGAACCTGTTCTAATTCTTCTGTCTCCAATTCCTTTTTCTTAGCTTGAATTAAGGCATATAACCGCTTATCTTTAGTCTCCCTTAATCTGTCCTCTAGTCTCCTTATCTCTTCTTCAACGTTTTTATTACGTACTTCCTGTTGCTTTTTAAGTGTGGACATTTCCCTAATACACATCCCTCTTATTACTGCTTTCATTGTATCCCATAATAATCCTTGCGCATTAACTCCTTTTTCATTTATCTGCCATATTTCCTGTACTTCCTTTTTAAATTTCTCTACTATATTTTTATTTTTAAAAATTCTTCCATCCATTCTCCATCTCTTTGCTTGTTTATAATCCTTCTTTCTCTTCATCTCCATCGACATTAATGCATGGTCAGTGATCTTTATTACTCCTATATCGCAATCTATTAAATTTGATAGCATATTCTTTGATATAAATATATAATCAATCCTTGAATAACTCTTAAATCTAGGTGAGTAAAAGGTATATTTCCTCTCTTCTCCTTTTAATACTCTCCATACATCCCTTAATTCTTTCCCCTCCATTAATTTAGCTAATTCCGTCTTCCCCCCACCTCTAGCATCTCTAATAATATTATCCCTATCTTTCCCTTTATGAATTACCATATTAAAATCTCCTGCCATCACAATATTTTTGTTCCCTAAATCTCCCCCCATATCAAACACTTCTTTAAGGAATTCCATTTGATTCCCATTTGGAGCGTAGACATTAATCAACACAAATTCTTCCCCTTCCATCGTACAGTAGATTATAAGGATCCTTCCATTCTTATCTTTCTTTACACTTTGAATGTCAATACCACATTTCTTCGAGATTATGGTTGCCACACCTCTCGCTTTGGAAGTACCACATGACTTTTCATACACTCCTATTTCCCTCATTCGCAACTCATTAACCCCCTCCTTTGTCTGATGAGTTTCCTGCAAGAAGATTATATCAATTTTTTCCCTTTTCAACATTGTTTCAATTCTTCGTCTTTTAACCACCGTTCCTAGCCCCTTAACATTTAACGTTGCCCATCTCAATTTATTTTCCATCTCTTAATTTCAACCATATGTATCCATTGATCTCGGTCGGTGAACCCCATACCCCCCTTCCCCTCCCTCCCCCCACACAGACCCTCAGTATCCCCCCCCCCAGCCCCCCTCCCTTCCCTCCCCCTACACTTACCCTCCTTTTACCCCCCTGCTCACCAGACCTCTGGGCACTGGTCCCAATTATTTTAGAACTCTTCAGGGGGGGGGAACCGGCCCAACCCTCCGAGCAAAGTCCGAACCTCCACTCCTTTACCCTTTCCCCACTGATCCCATTTCATTGACTAGCCCCTCCAACCGCTCCTTCTTCTTGGACTACTTCTCCCGGGTCGTTGGGATCGATTATGCCCAACTTCTCCAACAGCTGAATTCCTTGCTCACACGATGTTATTCTTTCTTGCTTCCCACACCAAGCAAATCTCAGAAATACTGGATATCCCCAATTGTACGTTATCGATTTCTTCCTCAATGCTGCTGTACATATCTTGACACTCTTCCTCCACTGGATGGTCTGCGGGGAAAGATCCTGAAAAATCTCAATTGCTGTTGCTTGAATCATTGGTTGAGGTTGTTTCCTGATTGCTTGCATCAATTTTTCTTTTTTATAATAATTTGCAAATTTAACAATTATGTCTCTTGGAAGCACTCCTCTGCCTTTGAAACCAACTCGATGCACCCGTTCAAGATCATCTTCCTCCCAGGCCCCCTCCGGAAATTGTGTTTTTAACCACGACAGAATTGTATCTCTTAAATCTTTTAAATTCTCTCTTTCTTGTTCCGGATATTTTCTTATGCGCAGATTTGCTCGTCTGTCCCGATCCTCCATAGCGATAATGCGTTGTTCATGTTGAGAAATTTGGTCCTCATGCTTCTTGCAAGTTTCAGCCAGAGCTCTTGTGTCTGTCTGCAGCACTCCAACATCCTTCACCACTTGTGTTAAGCCCTCCATAAGTTCCTCTTGCGTGTCTTTAATGCGCTTGGCCAAGCGCTCTTCAAGCCCAACAAGCATTTTCTTTATATCCACCTTTAACTCGTCCATTGGGTCTGGCTGCCCTCCTCTGGTAGTCTTTGGAATTACAACTGGGTCTGCAGTTGGAATTTTTACTGGCGACTTCTTTGCTGTCTTCTTATCTGGAATGTCTGGCATGTTTTGCTCCTCCAGACGCGTCAATCTCTGCCAGGTACGATCCGAACCGCGCTCTTTTGAGGATCTTACCCAGGCTGGGGTGGGAGCAGAAGATTTCTTCTGTCGTCCCTCCTTCTTTCTCATGAATTATCCCCCACCCTGTCTGCTTGTTCCTCTTGTTTACGTCAGACTGGATTACAAATTCACTGGGGATTGACTTTAATCATCTTCTCAATAATCAGTTTTATTTCCAACAGTCTCTCCCCCAGTAACCTACTCAGCCAGTCTGCCTTAAATCCTCATTTATAAGTCCATAAATCGCCTCAAATATGGCCGCTTCACTTTCGTTTCTCCTTCAAGAGCTGACGACTCTTACAACCCCTCCTCTGTCCCTCCAGAGATCAATCAGTTCCAGAGACACTAACAGACTTTCTTTTAACAAGTTTAACCCAGGCTGGAGTGGGAATAAAGCTTCTTATAACATCACTCCTTGTTGCTCGTAAATTATCCCCTCTCTCCGTCCGTCTGGGTTCTCCTTTACTTTTTCTTTTTTTTTTTTGCCACAGCCAGTCAGCCCAAACTGCCAGTTTACTGTTCTATTTCAAGTCCAAAACTCTCCCCCAGTAAACTATTCAAGTGGTCTTCCTTATATCATTCGTAAAGTCAATAAATTACCTCACCGACGTCTTCCTTCTTTGTTGTTAGCTCGAAGCGCCTGGTTTCACTTTAACAACCATCAAGCTCTGTCGCTTTTCAGCTCCCGGTCGGATAATTAATCACTTCCAGCCTTTCCCTGTCAACATAACATGTCTTTATGCCTCTCTTGAGACTCTTCCGTAAGGAATTAGTGCTTAATTCAAAGCTTTTATAAGGAGCAACGAGGATCTATGACTTTACTCCGTCGCGTTCATAGCCACGCCCCCTTGTGCCAAATTTCAGATCCATCCCTCCACCCCTGTATTTTATATGAATTTTTGAAAGATCCTGCAACTTTTTTACAGGTCTGAATGAATGCACGTGGCGAGCTGTCATTCTGACCTATCAGAATTTAAACGTTCTTTAATAAATTCATATAAAATCGAGGGATCGATCTCAAATTTCATACACTTACTTAGGCATACCCCATAAGCATTGTGACCAAGTTTCAAGCCTGTAACTTTGAAAATACAGAAGTTATAGGCATTTTTTCTAAAACAAAATCAGCTCTATAGGGCACGATGGGGCTGCAAATTAAATATCAGATTTCCGATAATTATCGTGAAGACGATATGATTAACGTACAATATAATCCAATCCAAATTTTTGTTAAAAGTGATTTCTGATCACGATACGATAATTTCGGGCGTTCACACCCCATTGTATACCTTTCTCCTGCAGGAACCATCCAAGAGCAGTGGGAAGAAGAGTCAGATTCCTGTGCAGCTTGATTTGGGGGGTATGCTGGCTGCTTTGGAGCAAAAGCAACATGCAGAAAAATCAAAACAGTCATCCAAACCTGTGGTGCTTTCAGGTACATGTTTGCGAATGTTTTTCTTTTATGGTTTTAGAAGTAGTACTTTTTTTTACAGTTGACATCTGTAAGGTAGGCTGAATGTTGCAAAGATTTAATACAGCTCACATGCGTAGTTCCAAAAAAACTAATGGGAAACTACCTTTGTATAGTAATACAATACAATACAATGATTTGCTATTCCCAGAACCAAGTAAGAGGGAATTTTAAAAGATATCAAAGTTTTCTGTCCTGCTTTTTCTCAAGTGGTGGTGATATTTGTTTATTATGTTCAGGGATGGTCATTTTATATTTTATTTTATTTTATTGTAATTCAGAAGATGAGTGTAGTGTCAAAATGAATGACTACTGTCAAACTTTTCAACAGTATATTTTGCAGACTTGAGTCTGGGATCAAAAGCAAATTATAAAGTTTTAGGACTACCTTTCAAAAGCATAAAATTGCTTCTCTGGAATCTAAGAGAGTCCAAAATGTAATCAAAGCTGCAGGAACTGCATTGTTAATACTAAATTGTAAAATGGCATCTAAAATTATAGTGCTGGAAATTCATTACTGTTGTTTTTCTAAAGTGGTGGGGAATGGTATTTTTCGGTATTCACAGAAATAGATTACTACTGTAATCTAGAAACTGTTAAAAGATGGAATGGAACCTTATGGAGGATAAAGCAGTTGATAAATCAGCATTCGCTGAGTGAAACCACTTTTTATATATCATGCAAAGTGTCTGCAATAAATCACGTCAGGCTCTGTTCATATATTTGAAATGCGGTTTCATATACGAGTTATGCTCCAGTCCTGAATACCTTTGTTCAGAAGTAAGTCCAGGTGGTATTAATTGCTTCCAGGTAAATAAAGATGTCGGACTTAGTTGTCATCTAATAGCAGGCATGTGTTTGTTTCAGTTGGTGGTGCAGTAACTTTGCTTTCAAAGGAATCTATGATAGTAACAAAAAGTCAACAGCTAAATCAAGGGAAGGCTCCACATAACCCTTTGGACTCCAGTGCTCCTTTGGTCAAGAAGGGAAAGCAGAGAGAAGTTCCTAAGGCAAAGAAGCCAACATCACTCAAAAAGGTACATCCACCTCTAACCTTTTCAAAGTCTTAGAGTAACTGTTGAGCCTTTATCTTACTAGTATTCCTTAATCTGGATTTGTGCCTTGCTACTACTTTATTTTAAATGTCTTTACTTTTGAGGAAAAGTCTCTCCTGTTACCCAACCAAAAATACATTATTCAATGTTCCAGATTATCATTCCTAACTGAAGCCATTTTCCCTTCTTAGCTTTCTTTTTTTTTCCAAAATGGTGTGGGTGCATGTGTGTGTGTGAGGAAGAAGTTTGTCTAATCATTGCTATAGGAAATACGTGTTAAGGACTAATAACAAACTTTTCAGAGATTAACTTAACTTCATTTGGAAAAATGGCATTCCATCAAAGTGTTTTGTTTTCAAGATTATTTTGAAAGAGAGAGAACAGCGGAAACAGCAGCATCTTTTAGAACAGACGGCAATACCAAATGATAATGACGCTATTCTGCAAGGTGCAGAAATTACTCCTGAGGTTCAGACAGTTTCAGAAGACAGCAAAGCAGGTATAATCTAAATCAGGATGCTATTGTTTCCAGCTCTGAGCAGGAATTGTCTTTTAGGAAAAATGCTGTTAAAGAGTAATTGAAGAGGGGTTCCTCAGATTCAGTTGCCACAGTATGTTAAGCATGGGTAAAAATGTGCCTTGCATCCACAGCGCCTGTTGCAGGGTGAGGTGGGAGAAGGTTTGGGTGAAATGGGCCACAACCTTAATTAGCTACAGCAAACATAGCTTTGGCATGGCTTAGGGCCTGGATCCGATAATTGGACAGCTCAACTCCTGGCTGATTATCCACCCCAGTCTGGCTGCTGAGGGCAATATTGGGGGTGCACAGATCACACCGACCCTTCCCACAACTTGGGTGTGTCTGGCATGCCAGCCACTGGGCTGGAGCCTTGTCGGTCCACCTGCAGGATCCCTTATCGGGATCTTTCCTTTTGGGGAACGGGGCCCACAAGCTCCTACTCCTCCCAAAATGGATGTGGCACAGTGCCTCCAGCACATGGGAGTTTGCATGCAAAGGCCAAAGCTGGGGTGGATGGGCTCATATAACTGCCCCAGGAGTGGACAAGAGAGGGAAGCATCTCTCTCAGGTCCACACCAGGTAGGTACATTCTCCATGGCCAACGAGCAACACTGATTGACCATAGGTTACTCCCAACCTGCTGCATAGCCACACAAAGTTCTGGGGCAGCTGGACAGAAGATAAGCGTTGTCCCCCCCCCCCCCCCCCCGCCCTCTCACCATGCAAATGGGGCACCTGGGCAGCAGGAGCTGATGCTCTGCTTGTAAAACATATACAAAGGCCTTTCTTGAAAACTGCTTCCTTTCTCAAACTATCTTTGTGGCTCCCTGTGCAGATAAAGTTGGCACTGCTGAACCCTTTGCATACTTGCAGGAAATCAAAGGCAGGGAACAAATGCCAAGGTTATTTCTCAGCTTGAAAGATGCAGTGGTCAGTGTCAGCACTTCCACCATTCCCACATCTTACTTGGTGTCTGGAACTGGCTGCCCTGTCATCACATTGGGTTTTCCTTTGTGCAAGGGCACTGACCAATGCAGTCTCAGAAGAGAGAAAGGAAAACCAGATCAGTTCTTCTAACATGCATCTTAAAGATCTTCAGATTAATTAGAAGGTTTGTTTTCCATGTTATTATACCTTTCCTTCCTTTAGCATCATCAGGACTTGTAGCATTGGGAAAGTAGTGTTGAGGAGGGGAAGCAAAAGAGGGCAAACGCTGCGAGCGTTTGTATTAGCAATAAGTCCAGTAACACTCCAGGAGCTGAAGAAATACTCACACACCAAGTCTTGTGTATAATACAGAGTTGTCTACTCGTGGTCCAATATATACAGCACAACAGTTTCCATCCAGTTATGTACACAGTCCTTTACACAGTTCTCTCCTCACCGAAACACACCACGCCTGACTTTCTCCACCACACTAGCCATTAAATTAAGGCTTACTTTTATACATTCTAGACACCAGCCCATCCCTGCTAAATCATCTTATCATTTCTGGCACTCTGCAATAATTAGTTTGACCTTTCCAGTTTCTATACATAAAAAACTCTCTCACTATCTTATTGCCTACAGCTGGCTGATCTGTCCTTCAGGCTTCTAAAACTTTCCACCAATCCGCTTAGACTCTGGAATTTTCCTCAACAAGTAGGACTTTGATTATTCTCTACCAATTGTTACTGATTAACTGAGTGTAATCGTACTTAGGACTGGGATTGAATTTTCTACTGAAAATACATCTTTTTAGAAAAAGTGAAAGTTTGAAGTGGAGAGCGCTGTTGAGTCGCATGACTCGTTCTCCTGCCTTTTCCGGTTCTATTTTTTCTGCCTACTGTATGTATTTGCTCCTACTTTTTATGGGAGACTTTGCCACACACTACGAAATGTAGCTATTGTGAGAGATCCTTTTATTTCATTTATTGATCCACATTGGTTGTCAGTTTTAATATACATTTTAAAGCCTTGTGGTTTAACTCTGCATGCAACCCATTTATCATTAGGGCAGCTCTCCAGCTGTTTTGATTAGGTTTTGAAAATTATTGTTTACTGGAGTTCTGACATGCTAAAATTCTGCTGCCTGCCTTAACCCCCAAGTCATAAATATGGAGGGCTTAGCTTCTTCAGGACACTTGGTCATACACTTCCTTTCTTTCCCTTTCCCTTCCCCCTCCTCCTCCTTCTTTTTAAATACATTTTATTAGGTTTTTTTAATACACACAAGTTTACTTAAACTGTAAGTAACTGGATGTATGTAAAAACAGATAATGTCCATGAACTAGGGATGTATGACTATCCCTTTTTGCAGTTTCCCTTACGCACGTGCTCAGAATTAGGGCTGTTTCAAACATTTCTTTTAATCAACATAAATCAACAGTGTAGTGTAAATCTCATTTTAAGTTTTGAATGGTTCACGGTACATTAATTTCATGCCATCTTCCCTTCAATCATTGTTCGGATTCAAACTGAAATACATTGATAGGTATGGATCTGAACATCCTAGTCAATAAAAAAAATAACTACCAACTTCCCTTTACATTTAGAGAGTGCAGATGAAGTCCCTGTGGATCCTGTAACCCAAGGTAGTTCAGAAGTACACCTGAAATGTACAGAATTCCATGGTTCCACAGAGAACTCCCTTGTTCTAACACAGCTGAATTCCAACCTTCCAAAAATCCACAGCCGAAGATTCAGAGAGTAAGTATGTATTGATGTCGGTCACCGAAATAAAATAAAGAATGGAAACTGATTTTAGAAGGTCCCTTTCATTAAACATAAGCCCACATGAAATAAAGCAGGAAGTACTGAGAGGAGGATAGATTCACCTTCTAATTGCAGCCGGGAAGATGGAGAGTGGTAGGTAGCCTTTGTGAAATGTACTGCTTACGTACGAGGAATAAAAGCAGGAATAAAATGACCCATCTTTATAGGTGTTTCACACAGGAGTAGGTCTCCGTTTGTCAGATAAAAAAAGAAGACAAGTTCCCTCGCACTCATTTTCTTGCACACAGGCATTCCTTAATGTGAACACAACAGCAGAATGCCCTTACTCTGTAATGTCAAATAAAACACATTACATTGGTTTGTTATTCCAGAAATTTGACTTAGGCAGGATGTGGCTAGCAGAATTGTAGAAGAGGGTGATTTCTTAGTTTCGTTATATATAAATACTCCACATTTAGTTATAGTGTGAAAGTGGTTTGTTCTCATGCAAAGCAGAAACAAAACTGCATGTGTTCATACATAGAGGAAACAGGACTATAACTGAAGTGGGGATTTTCTCCCTCACACTTGCTAATCTTTCCAGAGATTGCATCAGCTTTTCTATGGCCTGAAATACAGTGAAAATAATGTTGATCACTGCCCTCCCCATACTTTTAAATGAGAGAAAACTGTTTTATCCCATAATTGTTCAGCAGCATCTCATTGGAAATGCCATGTTGATTTGGGAAGGCAGAGGGCTTGGAACTTTGCCTGAGAATGGCTGTGGTCAGACAACATGATAACCCAAACTCAAGCGTTGAGTATGGGTTGTCATTGAACCATGGGTTCTTCACTTCTTTACACAATGCATAGTTAAATTATGGAATTCGCGACCACAAGATGTAGTCATGGCCACCAATTTAGATGTTAGTCATGTTGGTGGATAAATTCCTGGAGGAAAAGGCTACCAAAGGCTACTAGTCCTGATGGCTATGTGCTACCTCCAGTATCAGAGGCAGTAAGCCTATATACACCAATTGCTGGGGAACATGGGTGGGAGGGTGCTGCTGCACCTATGTCCTACTAGTAGGGCCTGGTTGACAGCTGGTGAACAGAATGCTGGATTAGATGGACCCTTGGTCTGATCCAGCATGGCTTTTCTTACATTCTTATGTTCTCATGGGTTGTTGTTGAAACGTGGGTTGTCATGTTGTCTGAACCCAACCCTAACCCTAGAAAAAAAAGCATGGCTTGTTAACCATGAACAACTTTGTGTGCCATTGCTTCAATCATTTCTGCTGTTACAGGTAGTAGTGAGTTCATAAAAACAAAATAATATCTTTGATGTGTGCTCTCTACCTTTCCCCCGCCTAGCTAGATCATTTTTTTCTGAACCATTTCAGTCTTCAATTTGAATGTACTTTTCTGAAGTATTTTTGTTAAGGGGTTTGCGTTTTAAGTAACCTTTCTAAACTTTGAAACAGTAAAGATTTTAATTTGTTCTGGACGTTGTTTGCTAGTTTGTGTATATCTTTGGATAGAGTAGATGAGAAAGTAATGGAAGGGAGAATCGGGCATTTGCATAATACTGAAACAATTGGTTCTTTCTTTAGTTACTGTTCCCAAGTACTTAGTAAAGAGGTTGACAGCTGCGTAACAGACCTCTTGAAAGAGTTGGTTCGCTTCCAAGACCGCCTGTATCAGAAAGACCCCGTCAAGGCCAAGACGAAACGCAGGCTTGTTATGGGGCTCCGAGAAGTGTTGAAACACTTGAAGCTGAAAAAGTTGAAATGTGTCATCATCTCCCCAAATTGTGAAAAAATTCAGTCAAAAGGTAAGGCTTGGTATTAAAAATGTACCTGGCGAAAGTGCACACAGATCAGATTTGTTGATGGAGGGGCATGGGAGGGAGCGGAGGAATGAGAGATTCCTTACAGGACTGACATCCTATTCATATCAATGTAAAGAAAGGAGGCACTTCTGTCAGCAGCGTCAATGGATGTGACTAGTTCGAATGTCTTGTTCTTCTAATTCTGTTTGTGTTTTGCCTCAGGTGGGTTGGATGAGACTCTGCATCACATTATTGACTCTGCCTGTGAACAGAATATCCCGTTTGTTTTTGCTCTCAGTCGCAAAGCTCTCGGGCGCTGTGTGAACAAAGCAGTGCCTGTCAGCGTGGTGGGAATTTTCAGCTATGATGGTGCTCAGGTGAGTTGTACTAAAGCTGTTGTTTCACCTTCTTCTGTAATATGTCTTTGGATTAAATAAAGAAGCGTTATGTCTTAGACAGCTAATATTACTCTTCTAAGATACTAAGAAATTATTATTTTTTGTTTGAAAATGTGCCTAATTTCTTTTTTTCTCTTAACGCACCTTTTACTTCATTTAAAATCACACCAGTAGGTCATAGAATCCTAGAATAGTAGAGTTGTTAGGGGCCTATAAGGCCATCGAGTCCAACCCCCTGCTCAATGCAGGAATCTACCTTAAAGCATTCCTGACAGATGTCCAGCTGCCTCTTGAATGCCTCTAGGGTGGGAGAGCCCACGACCTCCCTAGGTAATTGGTTCCATTGCCGTACTACTCTAACAGTCAGGAAGGTCATCAAGTCCAACTTCTATCCCAAGGTAGGAATTGGCACATATTGCTCTCCCCTCAGGTAATTCATGTAATCCAGTGCGCGACAGATATGAACGAGATAAACTATCTCAAGCTGCTTGAAAAACAAATCATTGCAGACAATTCAAGCAACTGAGCCAAGCTATACATTTCACATTCTCTCTCTCTCTCTCTCTCTCTCTCTCTCTCTCTCTCACTCTCTCTCTCTCACACACACACACACACATACACATACACATACACACACCATTACTAGTCTGTTTAATCTGTCCCAAGTTCTGCAGGGCAGACACAGGAAAACTGTTTACTTGGATTTCATTTTATTTTATTTGAATATCACTTTTCCAGCATTCAAAACTCTAGACCCAAGTGCTTTCTTCCTCCACCCCAAAGTATCTTCTTAACAATTTGTCCTGTTATATCTCTATGCTCATTGAAATATTTCTAGAAAGCTGTATGGTTAAGTTGTCTCAAGGCCTACACTTATCGCATTCCTGTCCAGCGTCTCCGTGTTGATCTGCCCAGCAGCAGCTGTTGGCATATTAGTGCTAATCTTCTCTCTTAAATTGGTGCAACATCTGGGTCAGGTTGTCAAGATGCCAAATTCTGTAGCAATACTATGGGTCCTATGATGTGCTGAAGTGTTAAGGTTATGACTGTAACTAGTTGCTATAACCTCTTCTAAAGAAAGTCCTATTTGTAGATATTTATTGCTGTATCTACTAATGAATCTAGAAGCTTCATGGCTTCAGAATTGATAGGTTAGGCTGTGGATCTGAACCAAAGATGGGCATATTCATCTTATTGATCTGTGAAGTTCTCATTGGTTGCAGGACTGTTCACACAAGCAGTGTTTATTGTACCCATACAATTATGTATGCAAACATGTGAAAAAAAATTAATATGAGCCAGCATTTCACATAAGGACAATCACAGCAGATTTGATAATAGAAACTTTTGTTCCAAGTTGCTGCAATTGCAGATATGCCTGTATCTGATTCATGACAGTTGTTTAGAGCCATCACAATCTAAGCATTACATTTCTTTCTGTGCTGACAGCTGGAAGTACTTCAACGAACACAGAAATTCTGTGTATATTTTTTATTTTATAAAATTCTTTGTTCCAGTGCCATTTTGAGGTTTTGCCTCTGTTTTTACTTCATTTTTGTTTGGTGTTGCCTTCCCTTTATTATTTGTTGCATTTATATACCGCCCCATAGCCGAAGCTGTCTGGGCGGTTTACAAAAATTAAAACTTTGGACATTAAAAATCAATATACAAAATTTAAAACCATAAAAACAGACAACATATAAAAACATTGTACATTTAAAACAGCTGCGAACTCTCAGCCAGGCCTAACTATAGTTCTGGGGTCAATTAAAAACTTAGCGTAGCTTAGTTTCCACTTCCACCTGTGGTAGGAAACCTATAGCCCCCCAGGTGTTTTTGGATTTTGCTAAGGTGGCTTGAGTCCAACATGTGGAACGACACCCGATTCCACACTGCTGAGGAGAGCCTTGGACCTGAGAAGCTGAATAGTCAGCCTGTGGTACTGCATCACTTAAGTGTCTCTTTGGATAATGCAAAGTGACCTTTGTTCAGTAGATGGGATTGACAAATGATCTTCAACAACGTTGTATTGGTGGATTCATTTAATAACAAGTTTGGGATCTCTGACCTCAGGTTTAAGTATTCATGGTAAATAAAAGAAGCAGAAGCAGACATTATATTTTTGCATTTATTATTATTATTTATTATTATTATTATTGCATTTATATCCTGCCTTTTTTCCTCCAAGAAATCCTAAGGCAGCATACATAATCCTCCTCTCCATTTTATCCTCACCACAACAACCCTGTGAGGTAGGTTGGGCTGAGAGTCTGTGACTGACCCAACATCCCCATGACCAAGTGGGGACTAGAGCCCAGATCTCCCGACTCCCAGTCCAACACTTTAGCCACTCCCACAGACTTGCTGATAAGAAAATGCTGAAAGGTTGACAAAACACTAACCTAAAAAAAACCTGTCATTTTTATTTTTACTGCCTTTATACCATAGGACTATTTTCACAAAATGGTGGAACTGACAATGGAAGCAAGAGAGGCCTATAAGGAGATGATTGCAACTTTAGAGAGAGAGCCAGCTGAAGAAGAAAATGAAAGTGACTGTGCACCCTTAAAAACCCATTATAATGAGAGCAGTCCACTAGATACTGGTGAAGTGCCCCTTCCAGAATCTGATGATGATGTCCCGGATTACAGTGAGTTTCTGGGTGGCATTTTTGGGGGCGAGGGGCAGGAAAGGTATTTATTTATTTACAATATTTTTATACCACTCCACATCCAAAACTTTTCAGAGCGGTGAGCAACAGATAGGATAAAGTATAAAAGTACCATATTAAAATAATAATATGTTTAAATGAAACAGAGTTCTGATAAAATCCAAGTTCAGGTAAAACCACGGCTAGTCATTCAAGGAAAACCTCCTGAAACGACGCTTTCAGGAGGTGCTGGAAGTCAGACAGAATTCCCTGTGTGACTTCCAAAGGCAGGGAATTCCATAAGAAGGGGGCCACCACACTGAAGAGTCTTGTCCTGGTGGACTCAAATCAGACTATAGGCAATTTCCTATTAATCAGTTTGTTTTAATCTTTTAGGGCTAGGTTGTTAGGATGGCTTGATAATGCCACATTAATTTCACAAGCGTCATGGTGCTAGCCTTGGTCAGTACTAAGAAAAGGATGATCTTTAGCCAATGCTCATTTGCAATTTGTGCTGGGGAGTTCAGCAATTTGAACCACATACACAGATTGATGTTCCAAGGCCTCTTTGGCTAGGTGATGAGCAGTGCTCTGCAACTCCCAGGAGATATCTGTGACATTCAGCCATAAATGCAAAAGTGTAGGTGTGAGGGAAATAGAAAAAGGTGCTGTCCATTGCCTTGTTCATCTCAGTTATGATAAGAGATAGTATTAGAGGCTGACATATTGGTGAACATCCTCAGGCCTGTAGTGTTTGTTACCTGTAGTCTTTGGGCACCAACTCTGGGGCTAACTTCATTCCAGGATCCCCCCTGGTCCTCTGCCATAGAATACCTCCAAGTTCCAGACTACCTCAGTCTGAGGACATAATTATTTCTCCTGATTATAAGCTGTTCCGTTTTCTCCATACAAATCAACAGATGATGGGTATTTTGCTGTACTGATTAGTCAAAAGAAACTTTGATAGGGGTCAGAACAGCAACTACTATGCTTATTCTATAGGTCCTAATATCAATTTGTGAGAGAGTGGCACTTCATTTACAGCAGGATGAGTCCTGCATTGATCTCTCCTGGCTTGAGAGTTCTTGTGCATTTAAGTGCTGAGCCACTCAGATGCTGTGTGAATGCTGTCAAATGGAGGTCTTCCAGTCTTGACAGTAGCACTAACAAGTGTGTGAAAAAGAGCTGTTCCTTTCTCCTTCCATGTTATGGAACATAAGAGTCTGATTACCTGCAACTTTCAGTGTCACCTGTATGGTTTTCTCTTGTACTTTAGCTGGCATCAAATGATAGAAACATCAGAGTTTAGCTGGAAACATATGAGGGTCCATTAGCCTGTGCTAGCTTTCTTACATAGCCTTAGAAAATAAGAACTCAAGGCAACACTTTATTTAAATAGTCAATTAACATTTTATAGTAGAATCAGAAAAAATCTTAACAAACTGGAGTGGGGGTGGAGGTCTTTGTTTCCCTTGCAGTAAATTTGACCGTTATACTGGCTAGGTTATCTTCAGTTTCCTGCATAAGGAAGCTATCCTTGTGTCCCTGAATTGTCAGCTGTTTTGGAATCTCAATCCTTGATAAAGTTGTTCCAATGTTTGAGGTGGGGTGAGTGGGTGATTTTTGCCCCTACATGTACAGCATTCTCAAGGCTGTAGTGTAAAAAGCATTGCATTCCCAGCTTTATTTTATATATGGTCTTTGTAAGCATTACAATTTGCAGTTGTCCCGGTGTTCATTATTTTGAGGAATTAATGTTACTTTTATGCTGTATTTTCTAGTTAAAATCTGGAAGCGAAAGCTTGAAGAGGAGTATAACCCGTACATGCTGGAGCTGGAAAAACAGTCAGCTACTGAAATGTTGACCTTGGGTTTTGAAGAGCCTCAGTAAATCAAGACTACCTTCTTTGGCCTTATTGAATTTTTTTATATGTGTGTGTATATATAGAGAGGTACGTAAATACTAAATTATCTAAAATTATCTGGAAGATAGGGTTATAATCAGTTGTTATAAACTGACTGGTGATTGTATTTAACAAATAATTTCACTGGAGCAAACAATTTGGGATTATTCCCCAACAGCTGCCTACTTGACTAAGTGCTGAAACTTCTTTAACTGCATTCCAGCAAAGGATTTGTTTTAGGGAGGCAAAAGTGGTTTGTTAACCTTTGAAATGCCAGGCAGAGGCCAGGCATTTGTCAACCTACAGCAGGCTTTCTAAGACAGTTCACTGGTAATTTAATGCCAAATTGCTCAGGAAGTTGTCAAATGCCTCCTCTCCTAAGTCCTGATGTATTGAAGATGCTGATCTGTCCTAGTGGAATACAGGAACAGCACAAGGCAGCTTTGAAACCAGCCTGTTTATATGTTCATCTAGAATTAGAGGAGTCAATTTGAGCCCAGTGTCTCTTAGTGTAAACACAAGGCCTCCAAATCACCGAAGATCTCATCCTTTTAGAATCATAGGTCAATGAACTTGAGTTTACATACTGAGCAGCAGCACATACAAATAGCTTTTTTCCTCAAAGATTGGGTTTACTTCACCATGTACAAAAATACTAGTGTGATGCAGGAGAGCTAGCGGAGAGATGAAACCATGGCCATTCCCATCAATGAAAGAGCTATAGTTGTCTCCATGTACATCTTCCTCAGTTTCCAGCTCCCAACAACATATCTTGATATGTAACTACAGTACACATGCATCCCTCTGTTGGTTAATTTGCATGTGGGGGCTGTTACTGTTGTGCTGTGGGTTGTTGTGTTGGGGCAACCCAGGTGGAAGGGGTTGCTTGAGGGTTGTCTAACCCTGCCATCTGGGTTCACACAACATGAAAACCCACAACAAGCCGAGCACTTATGGGTGCCATGCAAAACTGGAGTGCAGCACAATGTGAACAGTCCCTGTGGGTAAATTAACCCATGGTGGGTTGTCATCTCACATGAATCAGGTCACAGAGTCCTTTTAATAAGGTGGTTTTTAAAAACTTAAATTTCTCCCTGATGCTATTGGTGGAGCAATGCAGTCTCTTTGGTAGTTGTGGGCTATATATTAGCAGGATTGAGATCAAACAGAGAAATAGAAGATCGAAGTTTAATACTTGATATAGGGTACTGCTCTTACCAATGCAACTGGATGTGCAGATCAAATACTATGTGTGAACCTATTACAAACTTCAGGCAGCAAGTTTGTGCCCAAATATCATCTCAACTAGTTATATGAACTTTCCACTGCTTATTAAACACTAATGGATGGTATTCATAGTATGGAAGCTTGGGGCACTCTGTCATTGCAGGTATAATTTAAGTATCTTCTCTGCTGTAGATGTGGAAAGAGATTCCTTCTCTTATAGAAAGAGGCCAGCAACACAAAAGGAAAATGGGTAACAAAGAACTGAGATGTATGGTGCCATTTTATAATATTGATCATATAACGTTGTAAAAGACATAATTTAATCTAACAGGCAAAAAATACTGGAAGGTCACTGTGCCCCTTAAGAAGTTCCACTTTTGCATAACAGAATTTCTGACCCCAGATGAACTTTGAAAGGGGTGAGGAAGGAAAGTTGGTCTGAGCTTTTATCAAAGCCTGTTGTCATAACAGGAGGTCTGATTTCAGCCAGGAACACCAACTGTTGGGTGGGAGTTTGGCACCCATCTCCAAAATGTGTTCTGCTCATATCCTTGCCAAAGAGTCATGGATGATTACTGTCATTTATTTGTTGGCCATTTTGTACAATACTTTCCCAAACCCTTCTATGTCTTCAGTGAGTTTGGGTTATTTGATAACTATATTAAAAAAGCTGTTTGCGATACACCTCTTACCAAAAAAAAAAAAAATTGCACTAAAGTACTAGAAGCTGCTTTGTTGGTACTGTCGCAGGCCTTTAACTGCAGGAAAATACTGGTTTTGCTTATGTGGTGCATCTTTTAAAAAGTATCAAAACTTTCCTTGTTATTTATTTAGCATTCTTGTAATTCAGTAACACGATTGCCATGAACTTACCAGATGCTGCTTGCCCTTTTCCTTTTGCTTTTACATAAGAATTCACTTAATATTAATCCAAGAAACACAGTGGTTATGCTTCTTGATGCTAATACTCCTCAAGGTACTGACAGGGCATATAACTAAAATCTATAGGATCCACCTCTTCCTTTGCTCGTTGATTTTGTCACATTTAAAGAAAATGTAGTTCAACAAATGCTGTACAATACAAATGTGTCAGCTGTTTAATATCCTGTGACCCCAATATAACATAAAATACCAAAATATTTTAAAACTATAATAGATAGTTAAATAAGATATAACAGAAACCTATTTTGGTGGTTAACCGTGGCGGGTTACATGATAGCCCTGGTTCATCTTAATCAGATAACCTAGCAATCCTGGTTGTTATTAGGGGTGTGCAGCGGATCAGGTCCGAGCCACGATCCGGACCCGATCTGGGCAAAATTGGATACAATTATCCAATTCCGATCCTCGCAGCTAGATTGTCCAATCTAATCCGATCCGATCGGTGCTCTACTGAGAACTAGGCCGTGAAGCCTGTTTCTCAGTAGATTGGAACAGCGGATGGAAGTGGATGGAAGCAGGCGCCCCAGCAGGTAAGGAGTGCGATTGGGGGGGAGGGACAGGGAGGGGGGAGGGGGAGTTAGGTCCCCACACACCCGCCCCCATGTTTCGCCATAGGCTTGCATTGGGGGAAAGCTTTCTTTCAACCAATGTAAGCCTATGGCGAAAACATCTAGAATGGTGTCCGATCCAAAACTCAGACGCCCTATTTTAGGATCAGAATCAGCTCCAAACTGGGAAGCCTCAGATTCGAGGCATCGGTTCCGATTCCAGTTCCAATTCCAATTTTTTGAGTCCATGCACACCCCTAGTTGTTATTGCCTTTGTGATCAGCGATACTGTGGACAATTTTGTCTTTCATAGCTAGTGAAATTGTTTCCAGCCTAATTTCATCATACTGAAAATAATGTATAATAGGATAAGATCTGAAGGGTGGAGCTGTGAGTGTTTATATGGCTGCAGTTATTTTACTAGCAACATGCTAAACAAGCTAGTTTTAAAAGTGGGAAACAAGGAACATTTCACTGGGGAATGTCTAGGCCAAGCATCTGTTTTTGGATGCTTTGGTGGAGTGACTCATTTATTACATTTCTACACTGCCCAATAGCCAGAATTCTCTGGGCAGTTCAGAGCACTCATAACACTGAATGATTATCACTGGACGTATCTTACAGCAGGAGCTGTGAGTTACCACCACTGGGAGAATACAGCATGCCTGCCATCTGTTCTGTAACAATTCTGTGGATTCTGACCCCATTTCCACTGAATTAAGCTAGTGAAATGTTAAATCATAATCAAATGGGAAAGGAAATCCTCACTTTTGAGCTAATCCATTGATGAATTTGTATAGCAATGTGGCTGTGAACCAGTAAGACAGCACACACACCCTTACCTGTTCACACATAATTTTTCCTCTTAGCTTATCTTTCAACAATTTTTATATCAAATGTCCAGATGCAGTTTAAAAATCAGTTTGGGGAGAGATGGGATACTCTTGATTGACATTTACAACTGCTGTTTTGCATACAGATCTGGCTAGTAGGATACGTGCCAATGTAGCAAATTCATACTGTCTGGACCTGAACTGGAATGCAGTTAAATGATACTCAATACTTTTCTGAAGTTTGGAGTGCAGTTCACCCCAAAATGTGTGTTTTTGAAACGTAATACCTAAAATACATATAGATGTGGGGGATATAAGTTTTTGTGCAGACTAAAATAAATTGCAGTCCAATGTGGAAACTGAACAAAACAAATTCAAAGGGGAAGAATGAGAAGCTGAGTGAAATCCAATTTGACAGATTCAGCCATCCCTAGCAAAAGCTCAAGAGAGTGTAACTTGACTAGTCTTAGCCCATCTTCACCTTTAAGTACCACCTTTGAAATTTATTTGAAATATAAAATGTGTGGTAGCTGAAGAATCTTCATATGCTTTGGTCTGCATCTGTATATACATTTTAGATCTTACACAGAACACTTATTGTAATGATTTTACAATAGAAACTAGCTGACCAGCCATTTTCAGTTTTAGAATTACTACTGTACATGAAGACTTTGGGAAATACCTTATTTATGTGAAAACTCTCAGCTATTTGTACACAAGGCCCATTTGCTTCAAAGAGTGCTGTAGAAATTAACAAAGGGCGCTGAAAGTGAAAGAAGTCTCCTTCTACCCCTTGCTTAGAAGTAGCCATTCTGAACAGTATTTTAATAAACTCAATCCGAGGGTCAATTCATGGACTATATCATATACCCAGCACTCATGTGTACATTGGTCAAGGCAGTTGGAAAAGCAGCAGATAGACCAGTATTATTCAAAAGCAGTGAGGGGAATGTGTTTTACTGCCAGTTTCACCAGAATCTTCTGCTCAGATTGCTGTTCAATGTCTCTTTTACATGTGGTGGTGAGAGTTCCCAGTCTTTTTCCGCCGCTACTCCCTGCTTCTCACACTGTACCCTTCTTATTGCAGGTTTCCTGAAAAAAGATGAGCCAGAAAAGGTTCTTTAATTCTGCTGTGCCAATATGCTACAGTAAATTTAATTGACTTTTCATGGTTCATTGCAAATCTCTTCCCATATATAACCATGAGCTTGTACATTCCCCTTGACTTGCACTGCACTGTCAAAATTGAGTGGTGCTGATTTTGCCCAAATGAATTGCAACTCAGCCTGATTGATGACAAATGACAGCATTTCTGTTACATTGACAGCATTTCTGTTATATTTGCTCGCAAAAGCCAAGGTTGGAGGTAGACATATCGCCCTGCTGTTTGCAAATCAGTTTGGCACTGAACCCCTGCTCAGGAAAACTTCGGTTTCTTTTTAAAGAATTCGTGAGAAAGCATGGGTCCTCTGTGAACTTTTTTGGGAGAATTTTTTTCCCTAACATGCTACCTTTCTGTAAGCAGGGAGATTGAGATGCAGTACATTCTGATGTGTCCATCCTATCAGACTGTGGTATAGGCCCTTATTTGAATTATCTGTAGAAATACAAATGCTTTCAGGAATATAATTTGTAAAAAGGCTGAGCTGACCTCCTCTAATGGGGTGGCTGCTGCAGGAGGCTTTCCTTTCTTGGAGCTCCCTTGATGCATTTGCTGCTTTTGGTCAAGAGCTTGAAAGGCAAAGCAGTATAAATAGGACTGGGGTATAAATAAGTTTATATGCAAGTAATATGTTTGTATCCAGGTAAACAACAGTCTATTTGGAACTAGAACATCTTGGATATGTGAGGAGTATCTGAAGGCAGCTATAAGCAAGTGTGGGGATACAGAAAAGGAGTAGATCACTCGGGATTCAAACCAATGGCAATAGATTTTGTAAAATTTTAGCTAGATTAACTTTGTAACATTTTAAGTAGAGGACTAAAATGCCAAGGGTTAGTTTTACATGAAGCAACTTTTCTCTTGTCCAGCCAACTGGCCAAAAAAGAAACTAATTGGATTCTCTTAACTTGGGGTGTGGGGAATGTCTGGCCCTCCAGATGATGTTAGACGGCATCTCCTATCAGCTGTAGCCAGTATAACCAATGGTGAGGATGCTGGGAGTTGCAGTCCAGCATCATCTGGAGGGCCAGACATTCCCCATAACTATGGCTCTATGTATGCCTGTCCCAGCACCTACCCATGTTTTTTTCCACCTCTCCATCATTTTGTCATGTTCACTGACAACACCTCTCCAGCTAGCAAGTTCTCTTGACCAGGTGTCCCGATAGTTGCTACCTGAAAACATCAAGTAATGGGAAACGTTACTAACGCAGCATCAATTAAGCATTAAAAGACTGGGATATTACTATTGTAAAGCATCTTTCAAAGTAATCTAATGGATGGTTCCGTGTTTTTGCTTCTCTTGAACTGCCCAGCAGCAGTGGATATACTCATGTCAGAATGTGTTGGCCTTTCTACTACCACTAATGAATATATTCCCATCGACTTCCCTTTTTACTTGTGATAAAGTACAACTAAGCTAGCAAACACAAATTCCTTCACACAGGATTCTTGTTTGTGCCTAGTTGGATCTGTGACATCATTGTTGGTGGCACAAATTCTGAAGTTTTGAGTGCCCATCTAAATTTTTGACAAAAAATGTGTCACTTCACAAAATGGCACCATTACCTTCAACAGTGATATATGAAGTCAATGTCTTGTTTCCAGCCTTTGAGATCAAGAGGCAACTGTATTCTGAATTTTGTGCTAAAGCATCTTTCATCCAGCTTAGGAGATGTACTCGCCTGTCGGCCAGTTCATAGCTTTGCTCTTTCACGCACGCCTCCACTTTCTGTCCATTCTTTTTCCAAACAAATCGTGCATCTCTGGGTCCTGTGGAAAATTGCACTTAGCTAATTAACTATGACAGATCAAACACAAATATATATTGCAAAAACCCTTTAAAGTGTGAAAAGGCTAAAACAGCTGTGCAGGTTCTCCAGGCCTTACTAGGAAATGGAACCATTTTGCTTGACAGGTTTTAAGAAATACTTTTTGATCCTGGGAACCAATTTCATTAGTGTAAAAATTGTCAGTATCTTAACATCAAAACCAAAAGGATGGGATGCAAAGCTTCTTCAAAGTCTTATTTCCTTGTCATAAGTTCCTTTTTTTCATTTGAAGCTTTCATTTGAGTTTGTAAACACAGTATTGTTTTATTTGAGCTCTTTCACCAAGATAACGTCAAAGGCCATTCAACAGGATATAGCCTGCTCAGGAATTAGGCAGGGCCGGCTCAGCTGTGTAAATTTGCTTGGTTGATAATATTTTAAGGGTGCCAGCATGTGATCTGTGAGATGCACAGCAGAATCTGCATATTGTTGATTAAAACATCACACTCTGGACTAGTTAACTGTAGAGACTTCAATTTATCCTTCGTGGAATCAATGCAGCAGGAGACATCTTTCTTGGCACCAAAGTGCCTTACCTCTCCCACTTAAAAAAAAAAACAACCCACAATTTTCTTACCAGCAGCTGGCATCACTTCAAAGTAAAGTGAGGGCCTTTCCTTATGAATGCCTCTGGGATACATGGACTAACCTTTCTGACTAGCTACACCTTCCATGGCAGCCATTTTGTGGTGGTGCCCAGGATAGCATTTCAAATTTCCAAATGTGCCCAAAAAGGTTGCCTAACCCTGATCTACAACATACGAGGGTTATGGTAGAAAGAATTGGGATCATGTTCTCAGGAAAGGTTTTGAACACAGGCAAAATACTCTGAAATTATGATTGGGTTGCGGTAACAATTCCCCATTCACACATACAGGCTCAATAGAAAGCATCTGGGGAGAGGTGTGCATTTGCAAGCAAAGTTTAGGAAGTTGCTTCTGAAATTCAAGGCAGGAAGAGGAGGATGTGTTTGTAAAGTAACTTGTTGGATTAGGTCCATTGCTTTGCAATTCCAAAAACACCAGTCTCTATTTTTTCAGTATGTCATGGCTCTTGGAAGCCATTCAAAAAATATAATTCGCACAACCATTCTCCAAACAGGCTACCCAAAAGAAACAATCTGCTCTGATCCATCCTAAAGATAACTTCAGCAACCTACACCCTTTTGATAGCTTCCCAGACGTTATCTGGGACAGGCAATATGAGGTGTGACTAAATAAATGCTGGTGGTGCTGCCTTGCTGTTTCCCCATAAATGATAGATTTTTATTTTCATATAGAACAAGAGTCTCAGTGGCAAGATAAAATGCCTTGTTGAACTCCCTTTGTTTGTGTGTGAGTGTGTAATCTAGGGTGACTAGATAAAATCCAGGTCAGGGCTCATGTAACTTTAACAGTTGTAGAGAAAAGGGAATTTCAGCCAGTGTCATTTGTATGCAATTAGTTCCTGGTGAAATTCCCTCTTTATCACAACAGTTAAAGTTGCAGGCACTATACTAGAGTGACCAGATACAAAAGAAGGCAGGGCCCCTGCAACTTTAACTGTTGTAATGAAGAGGGAATTTCACCAGGAACTAATTGCATACAAATGACACTGGCTGAAATTCCCTTTTCTCTACAACTGTTAAAGTTACATGAACCCTGACCTGGATTTTATCTGGTCACCCTAGTGTAATCTCACACACACAAAAGAAATATATTCCAAAACCAAATACCCTTTTTTGATTTTATAATTTGGGTCTGTCAAACCCCCACCCCTCAGCCACACACACACAGTGAGTTTGGAAAAATGAGAACTTCAGTTTAATGCTTTATATAATTAAAAATTGATCCTATGGACACACTGATCCAGCTACAATTTCCAGAGAAGTAGTCCTGTTAGTCTGTTGCAGCAAAAACAACGAAGAGCAATTGGTTGGTCTTTAAGGTGCCACAAGGCTCTTTGTTGTCCTTGAACCAGTGATTTGGTTTATGGGTGTGGGAGAACTTCACTGCACCAATATACTTTACCCTTCCCCTGGAATGGTTTCCCCATTCATTCCAAGTGAAGAAGCCATTCACTGTGCGCTTTCGACTCTGCACTGTGAATTTGCTCCTTACATTGGGACAACTGCTATGCAGAAGAGATCCCTGTACACTGCCGAGTGCAAGCAATCTCTCAGCCATAGTGGATAAATTCAACACTTCTAGAATATTATTCCTTATGTTCCTAATAGCAATGAATATTCCTTGCTGCTTACTTTAAAGTCTTAGTTTTACAGTGAGCTGTGAGTCTCTATACCACAGGAACATAATAGTCAACCTACAGCCCAATCCTATGCTGGTTTACTCAGAAGTAAATCCCACTGAGTTCACTGGCATTCCCAAGTGTGCACAGGACTGCAGCCAATCCTACAACCCAGCTGTGGCTGGCCCACTGGACTGACTGTACGACGTTGCAGAAGCGTCCACTCTACCTGCCCAGATAAACTACTGGCAGCGTTTCGCTGATTGTAGAGGGGATGGGGAGTTTCAGAGGTGTGCCCTGGGTGGATCTCCCCCAACACAGAGCTATACCAATGTTGTATTTTGAAGCAACAATACTCCTGAAGTATGATTTCCAGAAGATGCTAAGACTGGGAACAATGTCCTTTATATTAAGACTTCTGTAGCTGCAATGAACAATTAAATCAACAGCAACCTTGAATTCATTTAGATTACTCAAGTCTTTACACTTCCATCAAGGTAACATCAAAGCCTGTTGAATATACTTACTTTCATTGTGAACCTCTCCTCATGGATGCTTGCAGGATCAAAAAAGTAAAACAATTACAGAACACACAAAAAATTGAATGCACTATATTAGCATACCAGTGCAAATGAGTCCTAGAAATATAGAGTTGGGGGGTTTTTTGGAGGCCTCCTCCAAGTCCCTGCTCAGTGCAGAAAATCCAGAGCTGGAGCATCCCCAACAGAGGGCCACAAGTTGCCCACCCCTGGCCTAAAGGGCTGGTGGGTTTTCTCTTACTGGAGATCTTCAAGCATATATTGGACAGCCAACTTATGCTTGAAGATCTCCAGTAAGAGAAAGCCTACCAGCTCTTTAGGTCAGGGGTGGGCAACTTGTAACTCTCCAGACGTTTTGGGCTACAACTCCCATTGGTTGTGTTGGCTAGGTCTGATGGGAGTAGTATGCTAAAACATCTGGAGGGCCACAAGTTGTCCTTCCCTGTTTGAGTTCATTGGTTCCATTGCGAACTGCTCTATCAAAATGTTTCTCCTAATGATCAATTGAAATCTACTCTCTTTAAGAACAATATATCCAGCATTTCCTTTGAAGGTAGAGATGCTGCACTGGTGTGCTCTAAAATGTATGAGAAGGTGAAGGAGAAAATTTACCTAACACCTGTGGATGGTGTATATGTTCCTTGGGATGATTTTCAGAATTTTGCTGGGCATGCACCTTCTCTATGAAACAGACACATCTGTACCTCTTTCTACACTACATCAGACAAGACATAATACACAGCTGTACACATAGAACTGAGCTAGGTGTAGCTGTCTGGTGGTTGGTGAACCACTATGAAGAGCTCCCACCAAAGGAAACACAATGCAAGTACAATTAAAAGAGGCCTCCATGTGGTATTGCTTTCATATAACATTGGCCTAAAGTCTGATTGTCTAAGGCTGCACATCTATGTGCACATAACATGAGAGTAAGTCCCACTGCTGAGTAAAATCTGTTTTGATGTGGAGTGGTAGCTAAATGTTGTAAAGAAATAAACATGCATCCTGAGGGAGAGGCGGGTAAGAAATAAATATATATTATTATATTATTATAGTACTATGCTATTATTCTGCTATTATATATATATTGCCATTGATGTAAATGGCACTTGACAAATTTTGTTAAGGAAAAAAGGGGCTAATGTGGTTTAACCCATGCCTCCTCTTACAATGATTGAATACTACTATGCAGTTGAGATGAAGAAAGGCCCCTGCCCCCTAAGAGATTACAAACTAAGTGGTGGATTGGGAAGCCAGCTTTACAGTCACAACAATGATGCATCCAAACCCAAACTTCCTGTGGCAAGCAATCCCTTACTTGGCTTGTCCTGTTTATACGGATTCACCATGTGACTGGCCCCCAGCATGTGCTGATTTTCTATGTCCCCACCATACAGTCCCTACAGCCACTCAGTGTTGGTATGTTTTGTCTCCCCATGTGATGGGAGCGAGTTCTTTGTTCCAGGCCAAGTCAGAATTCTGGCCATGGCAAAGGGCATCACTTTGCTTTAATCTTCACGGAAGCCCCTGCCAAAGGAAGTGAGGCAGGTGGATACCACGAAGAGGGCCTTTTCTGCTGTGGCACTCCAGCTGTGGAATGAGCTCCCTACATTATACTCTTTCTGGCACCAGGTGAACACATTTTTATTTCCCCAGCATTTTAGCATTGTAGTCTTTTAACATGCTGTTTTAAATCTGTTACTATATTTTAAATCACTGCATTGCTGCTAGGTTTTATTCTGGTTGTATTTTTATATTGCAGGTTTTTTTTAATGCCATACATTGTGGGTCCAATTTATGAACGGCCCAGAGAGCTTCTGCTATTGGGTAGTATAAAAATGTAATAAATCTCTCTATATAAAATGCTAAGGTGATGCGTGGCAATGGGTGGCACAGAACTTTGTACACTGGAGGTCCTGAACTATTTTACGCTGGAGGTTGAGAGCTATAAGAACTTTGTGTTGCTAAGCAACAGCTGAGAGCAGCTGGGAGGGAGTGGCAGCATTGAAACATCATTGCTGCAGCGGTTCATTTGGAGGCCACAGGTAATTCCCATGGGTTGGCGAGGCGAGTGGGTGGCACGGGGTGCAGCAGCTGGGAATTAGTATGGGGGACTAGCCGGGAGTGAAGAGCCCAGAGAGGGGGCCGGATGGCTCACCAGCATGCATGGATGCCTCAGTTAAGGCCTGTGGGTCAGCAGGCAGGCGAGCGGGGTGGGGGGGAATCCAATGGAACCCCGGTCAGCCTCACACCCAGCTTTTCTGGACACTTGCGGAAAATCCAAAACAGTATGAAACTGAGCAATAAAGTACTAGCGCGCAGATGGTCTGTGCAAGTCAAGCTAGTAAATAATTATCTCTGATCCAGTTTGAAGCACTATCAAAACCAAAGAGAGCAATCACAATGTAGCGGGGTATGAAACGTTCCGCCAAAACTATGAAAATAGATTTGAGGTTTACCCCACTTATATATGCGGCAGCAGTTGCACATAATGGCTGGTTTCAGACAACACTTTTGTCAATGGTGGGTTGAGTAGCCAACTCACAGTTGGTTATTTTGTGGGTACTCCCCACACAACATATTCCTACACAACTGTGGGTGGTTGGGGCTGGTGTTGAGTGGACTAATAGTCAACCCAGCATTTGACTGACATAGCCCCCGCTCCTCTCCCCTCCCTCCCCCCTCGGTCCTCCCAGTGCTATCCCAGCAGCCTCTGCAAGTTGCACCAGTTGTAGCAGAGTGGCAGCCGCCGCTTTGGTCGCTCTTGCAACCTGCCTCTATGGGCTTGTGTTTTAACCTACTCACCACACGTCATTAACACACTCACCCCTCCACCCAACACTTTAAACAACTGGCTTCGAGCTGTAAGCCAGTTGTTTCTCTCTGTTGCTTATTTGGGTGGAATAGCATACTGTCGGTAGTTTGTGAGAGGCATGTTACCCTCCACACAACACAATAAGCAACACAACTGACTACTGTCCGTCCGTTCCCCCCCCCCCCCCCCCGGCCGGTTGCTTAATGTGTTGTCTGAAACCAGCCAGTGTGTCTTATTTTGGTTCAGCTCACCACCAATATGATACCCATCAAGGTTTTCTCCATGCCTCTGCGAAGCGTTCCTGTGGTGATCTTGAGAAAACCAGATGATAATGGCCAATCTACATGGTGAACAACTGCACAGCTTGGACTGGCCACCCACTTTCAGGTGACACCTACTTTGCAGGAAGCAGTCATTAGAAGAGAGGGCCAGTTCACACAACCATGTTTCCTCCCACATGCTAAATTCACCCCCAGCCCCATTACCTTCTTCCTTTGACTGACATGCATTGATTGGACAGGCAGGATATTGGAAGCTTCAGAACACGTATAATAAGACTCCGAAAGATACATCAAGTTTCATGTGGATCCAGCCAGAGGGAGACTGCAAAGAATTATTATGTGGTGGGAAAACTGACTTTTGTTAACTTGCAGCTGGACAAAACAACTGGCAGGAACACTGGAAGATTAATGTAATATTATTCAGGTCTTCATTTATTTAAAACAGGCGGGCATCATGTTTAGAAATAGGAATGGCCTGAGTAAGGGATGGAAATGTGCTAGGTTTTGTTGTAAACTCACACTACAAGAAAGTGACTTCTCTTGAGGAAACAAACATTGAGTAAGTGATACTGCTTTTTAAAAATTGTGATTTGCTTTTTTAAAAAAGAATTAAAAACATATTACAGGGGTTTAATTCTGTTTTAACTTTTGTAAATGTATGTTTATGTTTTAATCATGTAAACCACTTTGAGTCCCAGTAATAGGAAAAAGGCAGAATAATAATAATAATAATAATAATAATAATAATCATCACCTAACAAAGCATTGCAAGCCAGAATAAACCGAGATGCAGCCATACCATTGTTCAATTTAACATACTTACTGCCCTATTTCTGGAGCTAATCTAGTTTCAGCTTAGCTGAAGGTTTTCCTGAAGGTCGCTGAAAACAAGATTATCATGGATGGGAATCAAGTTGAGTGATAACAACTAGCAGCAAAGTAAGAGTACAAGGTACATTGCCAGGAAGAATAAAGAGCTTAGAGTTGCATCTGAGCGCTGGAAGTCATCCCTTGGGTACAAATTCAGTGACACTGACTCTGGGGCCGATATAGACTGAAGAATCCTCATATCAAAACAGAAAAATTTGAGGGGCCAATCTAATGAAAAAAAATGGATCAGCTTCCTTAAGTGCTTGTCACAGTTCATCAGGTGTGTATGTGTGGGTGTGTGGAATATTTGAATCAAGACTATCCTAGTGCCAATTAGAAGCTACAGCTTCTTACTATAGCTATGCCAGAAAAGAAAGTCTATGGAGCATGAACTATGTAATTTATTTTAAACATTTTTTGGCTGCCTTTCAGGGCAGACCTCCCAAGATGGCTTACAACAATAAAATATATAAATATTATTTCTCTTAATTAGACAAAAGGCTCCAAAAGGAATGGCACTGGCAGAAATGGATCTAAAATGCATGTTTCACAGTAGCAGAATTTAATCTCAGAAGTGAAAGGCAGATCTGAAAAAATCCACTGTGTTTAGCCCTGCAGCATTGTGAGCTGAACATACTGTGGGACAAACAAGAAATCTGTAACAATGAAACTTTGAAGGCCCTTTTATGCAAAAGCAGCCTTTGTTATGGCTTATTGTAATCTGAGCATGAGTGGAAACTGGCAAGCAAGTCTTGATCCCGGATTTTGGTGGGCGAGCAGGTGGCTGGCAAGTGTTTGATGGGGCCTTGCGAGAGCTCGGGTGGGGGTCCATGCTCATTTCAGGAGCACCCAACTGGGTCTGGGGAGGGCAAATGCAGGAGGGTCCACAGGGCTCCCGGACCCAGCCTGGCTCTCGCAGCATCCTGGGTGTTTCTGAGTCCAATTCAAAGGGCTGGTTTTGACCTTTAAAGCCTTAAAGTGTTTTCTCTTCCTGTGACCCTACGAAGATGCATGTCCACTGAATAGCTCATGGAGTTACAGTTGCTTAATAGGCTGTAAGTTGCTAATACAGAAAAATGAGTTCAAGGAGAGGGCTAAAAACAACAACAACCCCAAACCAGGATCCAAGATAAGAGATGGGAACAGAGAGGAAAACATAAAAATCTGATTCAGCACACTCCATGACTCAGTGCAGAAGCCAGCTGCACAATGAAATATCATCTGGAAATTAATCAGAGCAGGAGACACTGCGCCCGGCAGCAGCTTGAGATAACGAAGGAGCTTTACGCAGCTTCTGGGGTCAGCAGTTGATTTCTAACGAGAGATTCTGGGAGTCAAGCCTACCTAGAAAACTTGCTCCCAACTCCCAGATGTGTGATGATGACAGGCTATGATTACCAAGTGGGGCTGAAAATGCACACATATTACTATTTCACAAGCTCCAGGACTGAACCCGGAGGGCATTAAAAAGCTATCCAGGTGTTCATCTGTTGCCGGCCTTGTGTCAAATTAAGCACTTGCTCCAATGGGAACAGACTGTATCTGTTTGATGATTAATGTAGCTAGTACTTCCAGGATTCAGATTGGACTAGAAATGTCCCTGAAAACCTGACTCAGAAGATCTGGGGAGGAGTTGTGTTATTTACATAGTGAGAAGATTCCTCCTCTCCAGTCATCGTGCAGCTACAGAGGGGAGAAAAAGCACCAAGACTTGCAAAACCCCTGATCTTTACAAGTATTGCTACAGATTAATACTTTGAATGGTAGGCTGTGCTTGATAGGGTTTTTTTCCTTTTCAACTTCCCAAGAGCCCAATCTTTGCAAGACCAGGCTCCTATTCCAGTTTAATGAATCCAGGATCCACAATCTCTATGAACAGATACTCAGAATCAGAGTATTTATCCCTGGATGCACTTTAACCACTAATTTTTTCCTGCTTCGACAAAGTTGTCAAGGATTAAAATAATCACTCCACCCAAATATCTTTCTCCAAACAGAAAAATAATTAGTGGTTAAAGTGTATCCTGATTTTGAGTATCTACCCTAAGAGAAGGAATATAAATTATAAAACAGTGAACAAGAGTTTTCCTGCACAATACACAAAACCAAGAAATGCTTGGTATGAATTCAATGGGCCTGTTCAGACAACACGCTAAGCCATGGTTAGGCCACTAACCCTTTTGCAGCAAATGGTTAATGAACATATTTAAACTGTGGTTATGAAGACACTATGGTGAGGAAAGGTCCACATGACACACTAAGTCATGGTTCACACGACACACTAAGCCATAATGTTTAGCTCAACATGCTTAACCACCGTGGCTTAGCATGTCGTCTGAACAGGGTCAGTGTCTATTGCACCAGCTGAGAAAAAGAAGGCTACATTTTAATGGACAAGGAGGAGAAAAAACTAGGGCTACATTTCTAGAAAGGGAAAGTTGGTCAGATAAAAAACAATTCAGAATATGAAGATGTAAGTTACATATATATCAGTAACTGACAGCTTTCCCAGAATCATGCCTGAGAAGCCTAATTTTACCGATTGCGTTCAAAGTAACACATCTTTACAATAAGTACATGTAACTTGCTGATTTTGCACAATAGGCAATTTTGTTCAATTGCTACTTATTTTGCAAAAGCTAAAGAAGGACTCAAATCTATCTCAAAGATAACAATGCTGCACACAAAATGTTGCTTATGAAATATATATTAGGGGTGTGCACGGACCCCCCGGATCGGATCGGGACCCGGATCGGGACCTCCAATTTTGTCCCGGACCGGTTCGGACAAAATCGGAGGCCCCCCGGACCGGATCGAGTCCGATCCCGACCCAAAAATCGTAAATTTTTGGATCGGCCGCCATTTTTTTCCCCATAGACTTGCATTGCAATGCAAGTCTATGAGGAAAAAATGGCGGCGGTTGGCTGAGGGGGGGCCTAACTCCCTCCCCCCCCGGGGCCGTCCGCTGTGGACGGCCCCGGCAGGTAAGCCCCCTCCCCCGCGCTCCCTACTCCCCCTGGGGCCGCCCGCTTCCATCCGCTGGCGCCCGCGGGCGCCAGCGGATAGAACCGGACGGCTCCGGGGGGGGGGGGTAAGCCCCCTTCCCCGCCACTGCTTACCTTCTCGGCCCGTCCGCTCCCGTCCGGCGCCGGCGGCTACTACCAGCGGGCTCCGCGGCCTACTCTCGAGTAGTGCGCCGGGTGATGACATCACCCGGCGCGCCACCCTAGAGCAGGCCGCGGAGCCTGCTGGTAGTAGTAGGCGCTGGCGCCGGGACAGGAGCCGCCGGGACGGGAAGGTAAGGGCCCCCCTCCGCGCGCCCCTCCTCCCCTCCACGCACCCCCTGCTTACCTTCCCGGCTCGGCGGCTCCCGTCCGGCGCCGGCGCCTACTACTACCAGCAGGCTCCGCGGCCTGCTCTAGAGTAGCGCGCCGGGTGATGACATCACCCGGCGCGCCACCCTAGAGCAGGCCGCGGAGCCTGCTGGTAGTAGTAGGCGCCGGCGCCGGGCCGGGAGCCGCCGGGACGGGAAGGTAAGGGCCCCCCTCCCCCCTCCGCGCGCCCCCTCCTCCCCTCCACGCACCCCCTGCTTACCTTCCCGGCTCGGCGGCTCCCGTCCGGCGCCGGCGCCTACTACTTCCAGCAGGCTCCGCGGCCTGCTCTAGAGTAGCGCGCCGGGTGATGACATCACCCGGCGCACCACCCTAGAGCAGGCCGCGGAGCCTGCTGGTAGTAGTAGGCGCTGGCGCCGGGCCGGGAGCCGCCGGGACGGGAAGGTAAGGGCCCCCCTCCCCCCTCCGCGCGCCCCCTCCTCCCCTCCACGCACCCCCTGCTTACCTTCCCAGCTCGGCGGCTCCCGTCCGGCGCCGGCGCCTACTACTACCAGCAGGCTCCGCGGCCTGCTCTAGAGTAGCGCGCCGGGTGATGACATCACCCGGCGCGCCACCCTAGAGCAGGCCGCGGAGCCCGCTGGTAGTAGCTGCTAGTGCCGGACGGGAGCAGACGGGCCGAGAAGGTAAGCGCCCCCCTCCTCCCCCCCCCGCTGTCCACTTTCATCGGCGGGCGCCCGCTGGCGCCCGCCAATGGAAGCGGCGGTGGGCGCCAGTGGGCGTCTGCCGATCCGCCGAACCGGTTCGGAGCCTTTTCGGACCGGTTCGGATTGGATCGGCCGATCCAGCTGCGGGATCGGAAATCGGATAATTTATCCGATTTCCCACTGGACCGGACTCGGATCGTGGATCGGGTCCGATCCAGTGCACATCCCTAATATATATGCCACACAATCAAACTGGAAAGTGTAGCCACATCCTCTTCCAGGAATGTGGTACTCCAGTGATAAACCAGATAAAAGAACTGATGATTTAGGAAGGAAAGGACTCTGCCGGCTCAGGCAGCGGGTTCACCTAGCCTACTGACTGCCCTCCTAATTCGTTCTGGGAGTCTAGAAACAGGCCAACAGCTTGCTCCTTTGTGCCTCAGCAACTGGTATTTAGAGGCATACTGCACAACTGCAATACGGATCTTTGGGAGAGTGCATTTCTAATTTCTCTGCATTGTGAAAACTCTTTATTATCTTGTTTCCTGTTCTTTAACCAATGACTGGTCCAGAAGAAGGCCTGCACTGTAATTCTAGGTCCATTGAGTTTATTCAGGAGCCTTTAGTGAGGAACTTTGTCAAAGACATGATTGTCTACTGAATCACCTGTACCTACGTGCTGGTAAACACTCTCAAGCACTCCAAAAGGTTGATCAAGCTGTGCAAAAGCCATGCTGATTCTATCTTCCAACCCATTGGTCAGCAGACGAGGTTAGTGGCAAGTAGAACATTTTCATTACAAGGTCAACAAGTTCACACTTCCATTTTCCAAGATCTCTTGGGGTGTAAGCAGTCTGGATCCAGTGATTTGGGGAGGGGAGGAGGTAACACTATTGTCTAAATGGCTTGGGGACGGGGAAACTTAAAGACTGTTTCTTCCTTAGGAACTGACAGGCTAACACTTTACAAGAGCAGAAAATGTGGCCATTTGATTTATCTGATCAAATTGAACAAGTCTTCTTAAAATAGTCTAGATCATGAAGGAGTTTATTGGAGTCAGAATCTTAGAGCAAGTCCAGATATTGTATTTCTCAATTCAAATAGATAGTCCTAGTTGTCACCAAGTATGTGCTTATGTGTATAAATGGAATGTGTGCATACCAAACAAGCCCTCTATGATCACAGCAGCTTGAGAAAGCACCAGAGATAACTGAAGTCGCCATAATATCTCAACAAGTGTTCAGCGTGCTTTGTTGCTTCAGAACAGAACTGGATATGCATGCTGAGCTGCAATGGATTTTGCAATTCTCAGTTGTGAAATCCAGATGAAGCAAGAGATTCTTTGTTCTTCTTGTTCTAAATGAGACCTTACAGAAAAGGCTGAAGTATTAACTGGAGTGGGGGGGGGGGGGGGAGAGGGCAATTATTCCTAATATTAGAAGGCGAAACTTCAATCAAGTACAGAAAGCACAGTCAAACTAAACATAGCACAGAGCCTTTTCTGATCTTTCATTGTGTCTACACTGCAACTTCCCAGGGTCCCACTCCAGTGCTGCATCCACAACTGGAATCACAAAAGATACCATTCTCCCAGAATGTTTCTGCATTAAGCAGACCTGCAATCATCCCTACCAGCCACATGGATGGGAAGCAGCACAGACAGAAGTTCCCTGCTCATGCCGATGCATGGAAGAATGTGGTCCACAAATCTTCAACTTATAGACAGGCTACAGTCAATTCAAGTCAAGAATCTTCACTTCCATCCCAATTCAGCACATTCCCAATGACCTGAGACACTATAAGCCATGATGGATTGTCACCATGCATTATTTCAGAATAGCTTGTCATGAAGTCCGAACCCAGAGAAGCTTTTTAGTTGCAGGTTGTGACATCCAAACCCGGCAAGGCAACTTCATCTTGGGGTTTTGGGAATGGCTAGAGAGCTGCCCAGCAAGAACAGCGAAAAACCTTGCTGCTCCTTGCTAAGTCGATAGTGCTGTTGTCATCCTCTCTCATCCCTTGTCAGTGCCATCTGCCTCTGGCTCCTAAAGACTGAGAAGGACGGACACTGGAAAGAGTCTCAAATGCAATCACAACTTTGGGCTGGGATCTTGCACAAGTGTGCACATTCGAAGGTCTGCAGCTATGAAATTTGCACAAGTCCCCCCTCCGCTTTACTTCTCTGCCATGAAGTTTGTATGTCTTTACCGATCCCATTCCCTGCTCTGCCTTGAAATTTGCATATCTTTACCATCACTGCTCTGTAACCACATGTATATCTGACAGCTAATGAAGGCCAGTGGATGGAAGTGACAAGCATGAAGAGGTGGAAGCCAAAACCAGCTAGCAGCTGCAGAAGGAGGAGCTTTGGGGGCGGGTATAATTATTTCGGGAGTATGTGAAGCAGCCTTAAAAAAAATAAAAGGTGTTTGCTAGCAAGGCAAGCCCTGAAGTGGAAGCTGAAAATGGTAAGGACATTGACAAGAGGGGGTTAACAGTATGCTGGGCTAAATAGCAGAGAGGCAGTCTTGCGCTCTTGTGCAAGAGCTCAAATAATTTTAAAAAACATTTGTGAAGACACTGCCATTCAAAATTGCTCAAAAATTTATATGCCTTTGGCAATCTGCTCCTGGAAGGGGGGCAATTCCCCTCCAGAGCTTGCAACCCCAGTGGACCAATGTGTTTTTGTTTTTTTTTTTGCTGCAGAGACACCCGAGATAAATGCTGGGAGTGGGCAGCAGAACTAAGGTGGAAACAACCCACCCAATCATCTGTCAGGAGTAGCATTGATTATCAAGCGAACAATCGACTCACAGTGGCTTATCTTCAGGGTGGCTTACCATGCAGTGCAAACTTGCTCATTGCCTGAGGTCAATTGTTTATGACCTATTTCCTTCTATGTGATCCAGTTAAAAAAAACTTAACTAAAATAGAACTTCACAGCGAGTTATATCCATCAACTATATTTTAGCAGGAAATAGAAATATGACGGCATATTCATGAGTGACCAAAGCAGAAGATGGCTGAAATATATATTCTATATACAATATCGCCACTTAGGCATGCTGAATAGATATTTTTACAAACAGAACAAACGATCAAACAACAGGCCTCTGGTTTTTTCAACCTGTTTTGCAAAAAGCTTCTTCAGAGTAATTCAACTATTAGCACCATCACAAAGCTACAGCAGGGGGTGAATAAAGTTTGTTCCTCAATTCCAAAATGACATATCTAGTCCTTCAAACAAGGCTCAAAGTCCCGGCCAAAAAATGCACTTCAGAAGTGGTGGGTTCCTATGTAGCTTGTTTGAAGAACTAGATATGTCATTTTGGAATTGAGGAACAAACTTTATTCACCCACGTCTGTAGCCTTGTTATGGTGCTAATAGTTGAATTACTCTGAAGAAGCTTTATGCGAAACAGGTTGAAAAAACCAGAAGCCTGTTGTTTGATCGTCTGTTCTGTTTGTAAAAATATCTCTACTCAGCTATCGCAGCCTGTTCAATCTATGTTAAACGACTTGTTTGATCGGTTCTGTTTGTAAAATATCTATTCAGCTTTCATAGCCTGTTCAATCTATGTTAAATGACTTGTATTGTTACTACACGCCTAAGTGGCAATATCATATATAGAATATATAAATATATGACAAAAACCCTCCTTTCATTTGTTCAATTTGTTTCATGTCTAGCAGTTGTGTGCCATGCGCATCATTTTTGTCTTGATTATTTCAACTGCTGCCTCCTGTATTGAAATAGAAGCTAGCAACAGCCTACAATTGTCTTTCCCAACCTCTAGATGGTTTGGATTACAACTCATATCAGTCGCAGCCAATATGGCCAATAGTCAGGAATTATGGAAACTCTAGTCCAAAACATCTGGAGGGTACCAGGTTGGGGAAGGCTGGCCTACACCAATAGCTACATGTATCCAACATAGTAGTAATAAAGATTTATTTATTACATTTTGATATGCGCAATAGATGAAGCTGTCTGGGAAGTTCATAAGAATTAAAAACATAAAATACAACTTATTTGTTGTTCTGAGTGAACAGGTATCTTATAAGGTATGTATCATTATGTTTGGGACAAATAGCCTCTGTCACCAGTACTATGCCATTACCTTGGGAACAAATGTGATCTACTGGGGGGGAGGGGATAACCATGCAGTTAGAAAGAGAGTGGGAAACTCTTCCCCTTTCTGTAATGGAAATGGAACCATTAAGACTGTAATGCACAGCTAATCAAAGCTGACAAACTCCCAAGTAGGCATAGTGCTTCTCCTTGTGTTCCTTCAAATTTGAATCTCTCACTGGAGAGGTTGAATTACTGATTTTAAACAACATGTGTGCATGGGAGGAAGCTGGCAGCCGGAACAATGCTATTTTTGTAACCTGATCACAGTTGGATAACAAGCAGTGACAGAGCCATAGCAGCACCTGACCTTTGAGCTGTAATAAATCACATCATGCACTAAGCAGCAACACAGTTTTTACCAACGTTCTTACGGTGCTAAACTCTTTGCCTTAATTAGAAGATGCACAGCAACCACTGGGACAGGCCATTAATTATTTCACAGGTTTAGAAAATCAGCTCGGTACATCAAAGTGAGTTAAAGTTTGGGATAAGTCTTTATCACGGAATTCAAGGTTGCAAACAACACCTGGAATGCATATGGAAAATGTCAGAAATGCACACTCCTTTACTTTGAGTTAACTAGATTATTAGTTTTTATGATTATTACTTATGTCCATATGAACAAACATGTAACCACAGTTTAAAGGGACAAGAGGACTTTTTTGGCCAACACTCTGCTATCAAAGCATTTCATGAAGCTTTATTTGGGCTGTTTTGTCACAAATCTGGATTTTATTTTAAAGCACAAAATAGACACAGCTTTGGTGATGTTTAAGATCAGCCTTCTCCAACCTGGTGCCCTCCAGATGCTGTGACTTCAGCCTCCATCAGCCCCAGCCAACATGGCCAATGGACCAGAATGCTGGGCATTTTAATACAAAACATTTGAAGAGCGCAAGGTTGGAGAAGACTGCTCTAGATAATTCCTAGGGTAAACTATTGCCAAGCCTGTCTTTTCTGTTAGACTAGTAACAAAACATTTGGTATTATTAAAATGAAACAAATATGAACCTCATGAGTTGGCGTGAACTTTAGGTAAGTGCTTCCCCTAACAGTGTATTTAATAGTCTACAGATCTGCAATCCAATTAATAAAATGGTTTAAATGAACCTTAAATGTAATTTGTGTAACTGGAAATAAAATGTTTTTTTAAAAAAACCACCAAAATGTAATGTTTAATCAACTTTCAAATAATAGTCAATAACTTTTTAAACCCAGATCAGGATTGACACTGAAGATACCTCAATACAAAATGGATTTCTAGGCCAAAAACAAAATCAATGTAACTTCAATATAGTTAAATCCCTCAGTGTAAGCCAATTTATTAAAATTGCTAGAACTTCTAAACACAAAATCTCTGAGAAATAAGCAAGTAAACCAAGGTTAGAGGATACATTCTGATCAGGATCTAAAATGTCATTAAAGTTACATTTATGTTGCTCAGAGATGCTCAGCAAAGCTGATAGGGCCTGCAAGAAATAAGGAGGTGGGCAACCTGTGTCCCCAGAGCCACATGTGGCCATCAGCCTAATTTCAAAAGGCCTCTGCAAATGAACTCTTCAGACCACTGGGAAGGGGTGAGAGAAGGGGTGCCAGGAAAAAGAGAGAGAGAGAGAGAGAGACGAGGTGGCCTTGCTCACCACTTGCTATGCCCACTACCAACATTTGGCGCCCAACATATCACCTCCAAAGGGATCCTGCCCTCAACAGAAAAATGTTTCCCCGACCCTCCTTTACAGCATTCAAAATCCTTGGCGAACACCCCCACCTCATCCATCCATGCAAGTGGTTGGGATAACGTGCAACAGAAATTAAAACAAATACAATTTGTGAACACTACCAGCAAAAAAGGGAGTGACCGATGGACAGAGGATCCTCTGACTTACCAGTGGCTTGACAGAAGAGGAGGAAGGTGCTATAGGGATTGACATGCTGGATCTGGTCACTTAGGAAAGGTGGCAGCAACATAACTGTGGCAAAATCTGTGCTAGACCAAACATCAGGCTGGGGACTGGCGGGTGAAGGAGGTGAATCACTTCCCACACAGGACAAAGAGGAGGTACCAGTAGGAGAAAAAGCTATAGCAGATGAAGCTGTGTCGGAAGAGGACAGAAAAGAAAAAAGAAGAAGAAGAAGATGGCACTAAGGGAAAACTTGTAAGAAACTTCACACGCCAAAACAAAAATGTACAAAGGAAAGGGGAGGGGAAGGAAAAATACAACAATAATGAACATGAATAAAAAGACAGTTACATTATTTCCCTTTTATTCCCATTCTGTGACTATATAAAGCAGAAAATTGTGCCTGTTTGGGTTCTACTGAGAAAAAACCACCAGGCTAAACCTAAGGCTTATTGTTTTAAGACATTATTATTGCTAAATGACAAAGGATGGAATACAATTAATGTCAATATTTATTTCAGCATTTTCCTTATATACATAATTAAAAATAGAAAAATAAAAGCAACTGAATCATACAAAATATAGAACTGTTTACACTAAGACCATCTAAGGTAGAATGGAGAAGATTTCAACAGTAATCAAGAAAAATGAGTCTTGGGAGATATTGCCTATTCAACAATGAGAAAATGCTCTCTATTACTAACTTCTCTATTTCTTACATAGAGCAAAGGAGAGACACAAAAGACAGTGAGATACAAATATTAAAAACTGTACAGCACAAAGGAATTTTACAGACAAATAGTGCCATTGTGAACCACATTTAGTATATCTGAGTCCCAAGAGAGATAAAGTGACTGAACCTTTGGGCAGTTCCTATTTCATCTCTGTTTTCTTTCTCCAGTTTTTTTTTAAATGTAGCTTGATGTTGTGAAGAGTATGTGAAAATATTTGGCAAAGTTGGTTGCAGAGGGTGGGGATCTGATTGCTTTCCAGCTGTGTAAAAAGTTGAAAAATGCATCATGTCCTCAACAGTCTCTTTTCGGAGGTCCATCAATGCTTGCCAAGTTTTGCACTGTATCCCCAAGACACATTGCCTTACATACTGATGTGGTTCAGTGCCTACTGTTTGCCCACAACAATCCACTTAAAACAACTTAACATAAACCCATAAAATCCAGTTAATGTGGCAGTGTCCAAACTTTTTTAAAAATATCTCTTTTCTACATCTAAGTGCCCCACAACCCCAGAAATGAACATTAAGCACTCAAAAAGATTACCATACCAATGTCTCTAAAAAGAAAAGAAAAAAAGCATTTAACCAAAGCTTATCCCTGAGAACCTTATGCAAATCTAGCCAGATTTGTTCCAATATAGGTCGTATGCTAAAAAGATACACGAAACAATTTTGGAAAAATTCAACATTTCTTTCACCAACTAAAGCTATCAGGCAATATACAACTAATGCATTACAATAAGCATTAAAAAATCACTAGTTGCAAAGAAATGTCCCAATCTGGACAAAAAGGCTATAATTTACCAATCTGATAAACTAAACATCATTTCCAATTTGGAATTAAACTGAAATTAGATTTTTAATGGCAGTTAAATAGGTGCAGGCTGGAGCTACTTCAATCTTTTTTGGCATGGCTCTGCAACAGGAGTTAATTTTACCTTCTACAAAAAAGAGGAATTAAAGTAGTCAGTATGTGCACGTGTTAAATCATTCTTGGAAAAAAAAGAGATTAGAAATTCACTATGTGAAACCATAACTGGCCATTTAAAATAAACATAAAACAAACACATAAACATAAATGTGTAACAGAATGGTTTTTAGAAAGAAACGCAAGGTTGTTCTCTGCTCTAGCCTGGTGTGAAATGACAATGTGTCACCAATAAAATTGAGATCACATAGCCCTTTCTGGCCAAGTTATCACAACAAAAATTCTTGTGCTCAAAAATAAACAACTCAGAATGACAATACTTTCATTATGGAAGTTGTGGGCTTTTCCACTTTAATCGCCCTCAGCATCCGAGTCAGCAAATTTCAGTTCACACTTAACATCAAAAGGTTTGTCCTTGACTTCTTTATAAGACTGTGAATGATCCTCATCATGTTGAACATGACCATTTCCATAGTCAGCCTCAGTCTCATATCCCGTGTCATGCGCTGGCTTTGGATGTTCTCCACTTTGGGTCAGGAGACTGCCTGGCTCCACCAGTGTCTCCTTCACGCTTTGTTCACAATCAGAAAAATCTGCCTTGGGCTTCTTCTTCCCAAGTAACATAGCAGAGCGGAACTTTAAACATTGGTCTGGCAAAAATCCTTTGTAACAGTTGTAAGCAAACAGACACAGAAAAAGCACAAAAGAGAACAGAAAGAGAAACATCAAAAGGCAATTATCGTTTGACTTTAGAAACATTGTCTTTTCAGGGACCTCGGGAAGCGACTTTGAGCGTTCAACATCAGAGACAGTGCTCATTAGGACGGGGACAATGGGATTTGTTACTATCCTGGATGTTATGACTGGTACAATTGGAGTGGCCGAAATGTCAGCAGCTGACCCCTGGGTAGCTGCTGTTGATGGTTTGGGCACTTCTCCATTACCTTCTTTCTGTTTGGCTGACTGGCTTGGGCCTGGCGTGGTGTGTTGGATTTTTTTCAGTTCCAAAACATGTTTAGCTAACACCTGTGAGAACTTCTGATTCTTCACTTTTTCTTCTGACAGGCACTGATAAACGCCACTGTCGCCCTCAGACAAATTGAAGATGAGCAGTGCTTTCTCCAGAAGACGGTACTTGGGGCTTTCCACCTTTAGCACGTCATCCTTGAATTTCCAAACCACCTGGGCCAGGTTGGACTTCTGAGAACATTTTAGCTCTGCAGTGCTCCCGTGCTTGAAAGTGTGCTGCAGAGAATGCTCTCTTACTTTATCTAGAACAGCAAAAATAAATGTGAACGAGATCAGAGCTGACTTTTTTGGGGTAGGGGTGGGGAGGCCAATTCAACCAAATAGGTATATGCAGAATATATATACAGTCACAGTCAGAGTCCTGCTGGCCTGCCAAACCCCAGGTAAGGTGGTATCCAACTGATGACCCTCCACTGTCACTGGAACAGGGAGATCAGCATTCCCCCCCCCCCCCCTGCTAATATCCCTCCCCCTGCAGCCGTGGGCATTCTCCACCTCTAAAGTGCTCCAGAAGGTAGGGGGACTTTTCGGAACACCAACTGGATACTACTCTTACATATATGTCACAAAGTACCACTTACAATGGATATGGTAAACTACTTGCCCAGGAGGAAACGGGAGTCTTCCTACATACCTATGGAACTAGGGATGTGCATGGCCAGGAAAATCGTATCGGAATTGGAATCATAACTTCAAATTTTTTAAAAAATCGGATCAGAGGTGACTCGTTTTGTTTTGGGAGCTGATTCCGATACAAAAATCGGACATCCGATTCTTTAATCGGATGCCTATTTTGCCCTATATACTTGATTTTTGAAACATAAACAGCTGTAATTTTTTTATTTTAAAAGCTATAAACTTGAAACGTGGTCACATTGCAGAAGAATGTAGTTACTCATGTGTGCCAAGTTTCATAAAAATCTGTGTAAGCGTGTATTTTCTATTAATTTTTGAAATATCGTGCTTTGGGGTTTGACAGCTGTCAAACCCAGAACCACGATATTTTAAAAATTCATAGCCATGATACGCTTGCATGGATTTTTCTGAAATTTTGCACCCATGACTAACATCCATCTCCCAGGTGCCCAAGTTTCATGTCTCTAACTTTCAAAATAAAGACGTTATAGGCGGTTCTTTCCCCCAACGCTACCTATAGGGGAAAATAGGCTCACATTGGGGGAATTTTTGTTATTTTAAAAGACAGAAACATGAAACTTGGGGACATTGCAGATTGTATGTTGCTAGTCATGTCTCCCCAAGTTTCATGTCTCTATCTTTTAAAATGAAGAAGTTATAGGTGGTTCTTTTCCCCAACGCTAGCCTATAGGGGAAAATAGGCTTGCGTTAGGAGAAGAGACATGAAACTTGGGGAGACATGACTAGCAACATACAATCTGCAATGCCCCCAAGTTTCATGTTTCTTTTAAAATAACAAAAATTTCAACGCAAGCCTATTTTCCCCTATAGGCTAGCGTTGGGGGAAATAATCACCTATAACTTCTTCATTTTAAAAGATAGAGACATGAAACATGGGGAGACATGACTAGCAACATAAACCTGCAATGTCCCCAAGTTTCATGTTTCTATCTTTTAAAATAACAAAAATTCCCCCAACGGAAGCCTATATGTTTCCGAGCCCGATTCAAGGTGCTGGTTCTAACCTTTAAAGCCTTACACAGCTTAGGGCTACAATACCTGATGGAACGCCTCTCCCGACACGAACCTACCCATACACTTCGATCAACATCTAAGGTCCTCCTCCGGTTGCCTACTCCAAGGGAAGCACGGAGGGTGGCAATAAGGGAGAGGGCCTTTTCAGTGGTGGCCCCCCAATTGTGGAATGATCTCCCCGACGAGGCTCGCCTGGCGCCAACATTGTTATCTTTTCGGTGCCAGGTCAAGACTTTCCTCTTCTCCCAGGCATTTAACAGTGTATGTTGAGGGTTTTGTTCTGGTGGTGGTGGTTTGACCCAGAATAGTTGGTTTTAAATGATATTGTATTTATAACATGTTTGTATGCTTTTTATGGTTTAAAATTTTGTATATTGGTTTTTTAATGCTCAATGTTTTAATTTTTGTAAACCACCCTGAAAGCTTCAGCTAAGGGGTGGTATATAAATGGAATAAATAATAATAATAATAATTTCCCCTATAGGCTAGCGTTGGGGGAAAGAATGGCCTATAACGTCTTTATTTTAAAAGTTAGAGACATGGAACTTGGGCACCTGGGAGATGGGATGTTGCTAGTCATGGGTGTAAAATTTCAGAAAAAATCCGTGCAAGCATGTCATGGCTATGAATTTTTGAAAGTTCGTGCTTCTGAGTTTGACAGCTGCCAAACCCAAAAGTACGATCTTTCAAAAATTAATAGAAAATACACGCTTGCACGGATTTTTATGAAACTTGGCACATGAGTAACTACATTCCATCTGCAATGTGACCACGTTTCAAGTTTATAGCTTTTAAAATAAAAAAGTTACAGCCGTTTATTTCTCCAAGGCAGCCCTATGGAGAAAATTTTCCGATTTTTTCCGATTAAAATTGGACCAGAGAAAATCGGATTGGAAAGAATCGGAGCTCCAAGGGACTGCATCGGAATAGTGAATCAGATGCCCAATTTCCTCCGATTTTAATCGGACATCGGATCTGATACAATGCACATCCCTATATGGAACTGTTGCTAAATTACTATTCACAAGAGGGAGTGGGGAAATGAAATTGTGCAATTATCGCACAAGGGTTTTTGTGCAGGACCCTGCCCCGCATATGAATTTATTTATTTGTTTGTTAGTCATATTTTTAGGTCGCCTTTAAGGGTAAACATTTAAGCTCATTCTCATAAAATGAACACACATGGAAAGACCAAAAAACAACAACAACACACCCCAATAGCACTACCAGCATTGTGCCAAAAGGAAGGCTGTCATGTCATGAAATCTTCTCTCTCAATCACACATTTTCTTCATTCCATTCATCCCTAGATATACAACATTTGTTCTTTTTGGAAGGCAATCTGTCTCTCACATCATTTGCTTTATTTTCAGTCAGCTGAATCACATTACTTGTGAATACTGATTCTGGAAACCCTCATGATAACAAGAATCTAACGCAGCCATCCCTCACCTGCTACCCTCCAGGTGTGTATGACTGCAACTCCCAGTCATTCTGGGAATGATGGGAGTTGCAGTCCAATACATCTGGAGGACACGAGGCTGGGGAAGACTGATCTAAAGAGCTCCCTTAAAAGAAAGTTCCTCAAATAATTATGATACAGTGGCAGCTTTATGTCAACTGAATCAGATTATCCCAGCTGAACCCTTACTAGAAGAATTTCTGAAACAATCTATGAGCTCACACATAAGCTGGTTTACACAAGCCCCTTGGGTGCATACGGAGCTACCCCTGGGCAGTGCTTGCACAGAAGCTCTTTTTTTTTTAACATCCAGCAACTCCAGAAGGGGGCTGTTTACAGGCCTCCACAGTTTGTGCAATTTGGCAACGTTTTGTTCAGTAGCTTCACTTACAGCCAACATATGAGGCATCTTGCACATAAATGCTGCCCAGCTGCAAGTCCAGTCATGGGCACCATGCACTCCAAAGGGGCTTATGTGTGGGCAGCTACAGAATGTGAATTGGCCTGATGTTCAAAAGGAAAAGAGCAAACAAAACAAAACAATTAAAGTTTTTTAAAAATTCTAACAAGTTACACATTAAATGGAAATACAAAACACTGTGTAAAGTAATTGAGATGAACTGAGCACAAATGTCTAAAACATTTACATGGTGTTATTTTTCAACCCCCTTCAATGAACAAAAGCTTACCAGTGCAAGAAGAAGCATCTCCACCGATGTTCTGAATCCAGTCCCTACAAAGAGTAAACAGATAATGAGAGATTGAAATACATTTGTCATAGTCTACCCACCATGTCCTCCATGTACCAATCCCTCCCCACCCCCTAATCAATAAGTGTTGCTTTCTCTCACAAAATTATGCAAAGGCAGCCCTGGTAGCATTTGATAATATCCAAACAAGCGAGGCAGGGGAGAGGGGGAAAAGGAGATGCATGCATACAGTGGGCCTTGGGTTTGCTGTTTGCTGAACAGCTGAATTCTGCAACATGACAAATGGAACCTTTATTTAAGCCAAGAAACCTCCAAGGTTTGGAAAATTATTGTTCAGCAACATCTATTGGGCAAATGCTTGCCAAGCATCACAGTGGTTTGAAGCCAATTCATACTGAAGCCAGTGACACGCTGGTTCAAATTTGTATTCTCATGTTAGCGAATTGTATACCAGGTAACATTTCTGTTTGGTTTTTTAATAGGAGCAAGCTGTAAACATTCCTGCAATATTCTAAACTTGGTATTTTAACCCAAGAACAAACCATGGTTTAAAAACTCTGGGTTGTTTCTCCCTCAACAATCAGGCGTCATAGTGAACGATTCATGATCAGGACATTCCTGGGTTGTTTAGCAAATCAGAAGCCAACAAGAGCCAGCGTGCTCACTCCTGTGTGCTCACAAACAATCCATTGTTCGTTAATCAGGAGTTGTGTGAACCAGATCTATAGGTCTTCTCTTAGACTGGGATCAAACACAAACTGAAGCAGAATGGTTTTCCATGCTTGTTCACCTTCCCAGCCAACCAAACAGGGAGCTGCCTGGCAATGGGGAACGGTGCCCATAATGGTCCATATGGCCATCAGACAAGCCTGTAGTCCTACCACTTGCATCAGCTCCTTCTATCTTCATTTCCCTATGACCTCACAAATCAGGAACTGATTTCTTTTCCTTTTTAGTGTCTTACCTTCTTCCTTTATTTATTTGTTTATTTGATCTCTATTTATTTATTAGATTTTCAATAGCTGACACTCTTGGTGTTTGTTTGTTCCATAGTTTGGGTTTTATTTATGCCATGCAAGCTGCTTTCGCAAGCAGACAAGAGTACAAATTATGAAACAAGTACAGAAAAAACAATGTAGAGATATGGTCGGCAATAATTATGAAGATAGTATCTCTTGAAATACTGGTATGCATTGCAAAGTTAGAATTTCTATAACTACAGAATATCTTGCTGGTTTTGAAAGAATAAGGCAGGTTAGTATGCTCTGAATATAAAGAGCTGGACAGGCGTCTTACAGGTGTGTTCTGATTTGGGCAACTTACCCTCACATATGTAATATGTTAGGTCAGTACTCAGTGGCTGCATTTGGATGTTACACTAAACCACGGTTATCTTGATTGGAACAAGCCTTACCTTCTTTTCCCTTCAGCTTGTGTGTTCCCCACTTTTACATCAGCATGGCCATGAGGAGTTAGGAAGTCTTTGCTGCCATTTTGGATTAATTGCAGCTTGCTGTGTAGTTCAAATACAACATACTGTGGTTAATCTTAACTATGGCTGAAACAAGCCAATTTCAAACTGGTTTATAAAGCTGGCATGTTTCTACAAAACATAATTAAGCTTAACCACTATTTAGGGTTTGGACGTAATGTGGTTAATCAAAAGCAGAAGTGAAAGCTTCCAATCTCCTTGCAGCTGTGCTGGAAGATGAGAAGGGAGCACACAACTCCAGGGGAGACTTGTTTTTTTTCCAAAGACAGGACATCCAAAATACAGTCAGCAGTAATTATGTTGGTTTCAAAAGAACAGACGATTGTAAGCAGTAGCCTTTACTTTGGACTATATATGCTCATTGCTTAAAAAAGAACTCAAAATTCTACACCAAGAGAAACTGAATCCTGTAACTTGCATAAATTATATAAAGAGCACCTGCACTAACCCTTAATTTGTATTATTTATTCTCCTTGTACCAATCATACTATGGCTGCAATTGTATGCCCTCTTATCTGGGAATAAACACCACTGAACTCAATGGGACTTACTTCGGCATAGGATTGCTCTGTAAGCGAATCATAGAAGAGTAGAGTTGGAAGGGGCCTATAGGGCCATCGAGTCCAACCCCATGCTCAATGCAGGAATCCACCATAAAGCATCCCTAACAGATGGCTGTCTAGCTGCCTCTAGGGTGGGAGAGCCCACAACCTCCCTAGGTAATGGGTTCCATTGCCATACTGCTCTAACAGTCAGGAAGTTTTTCCTCATGTCGTGATTCATTGAAAAGCTTTAAGTTTTAAGTTATAAAAGTTTAAAGAAAGAAAGAAAGAAAGAAAGAAAGAAAGAAAGAAAGAAATAAATAAATAAATAAATACAGGTTTTCCAGAAAACTCTTCTCCTTCCACCCCAAGCCCCATCCCACTTTTGAGGTCTCACCAGAGATTGTCCTCACACTAGAAGTTTGTCTTGGTGGTCTTTAGAATAACAAACATGACTTACAAGCAAGGAAGAAAGCTGGGATTCTCAGGCTGCTGCATTTGTGCCCACTGCATCTCTTCAACAGTGCGGGTTCTTGGAATTTGTAGAATACTCACAGCTCTCCCTTTATTAGATGATCCGTATAAATGTATGCCCTATACCTACATTGTAATAGACAAAATGGTTAAATCTAAATGCTCTTTACCTTTCAATCTCAGTCTCTTGGAAGTTAACACAAACAGATTTATGGGGATTCCAAGCACAATACGGATCTCTTGTCAGGACACAGTCCACGCAGGTGCTGTACTTGTCACAAAACGCAACAGAAGACTGAACTACTCCAGCGTTGGACCCTGCGTAGAGATACTGCTTGCCCTATAAAAAACAAGAGGGAGGGGATGAGGACAAAGGGCACAGAATTGTTGCCTTTTCTCCCTTGTGTTATGTCAGGTGTCAAATAAGCTTATAATCTCTAAGAGGAACTGTAACAAATGAACAAAGATGGCAAAGGCGTAGTTTTAAGACAATGACCCAGTTTGCATGATCAATACTAGCCACTGTGACTTAAATAAGCCATAGTGGCTAGTTTTAATCCCCAGAACTCTCATTGTCTGAACGCTGGATTATCCCAATGTTTGGAATGCTTTCTCTCGGCAATTCGGTTAAATGAGATGGGTTAGAAATGAAATCTGCCATGCATTTCCCCCTTTTCTCCAGTTCTGAAGACACAGAGAACACAGTACACTGCAGTAGCCTTGACAACGCTTTTAAAGTGTTACACCTCAAAACAATGTCATCTGCAGTGTTGGTACAGAAGTGTAGAGACGGAAAACAGGGTGTGTTTGAGGTGATGGTTTCATGGAAAGCCTAGTATGTTATCTCTTGTTCTATCTATGGAAAAGCCAGGCCTGAAATTCTGCCTCCCATTTTATCTAGTCCAATGATCAGAAACTCGAGTTTCTCCTTCTCAACAGGAAAGACTTGCAGCTTTGCACTGTTTGTTGGTACTCCAGCTAGGCTGAGGTAAATAAGCCTGTCAAAACTAAGTAAAGTGGGTTTCTATGCAGACACAGTGAAATAATGTTCCCTTTATTTATATTATTTCCAATATAAATGCCCCTTTTCCTACCCCTACCCCTCCTGTCTTAAGTGCAGTTTTTCCCCATTCTGAAAGGTTAAAATAACTCGCCTAAGGCTTGGTTACTAGCAGTAAGTGCCTTAAGTTAAAATATGCTGGTATTTTGGGCCCGCCCCTTCGGCCCTGGCCCTACTTCAACCCATCCAACCACTGGAATATGGCCCCTGACAGCTTCTCTGAAATGGAATCCGGGCCTCAGACTAAAATAGGTTAAACACCCTTATTTAAACCATGAAGCCACAATACCATTGCGCTGCTTGGAGAGATGTCCCGATTTAAAGAAAGCAAATAAATAAAACAGTGGGGCAAGGCTTGTAACATACTACCAAACTTATAGGAAGCAAATAGGTAGCTGCCTTATAGCAGGTCAGGCTATTTGTCCATCTAGCTCAGTATTATCTGCTCCAACTAGCTCTTGGGAAGAGAGGTTTTCACCCCCACCTGCTACCTGATCCTTTTAACTGGAGAAGGCAGGGACTGAACCTGGGTCATTCTGCCCTGCATACAAAGCATGTGCTTTACCCGTTGAGCTATGCCTTCTTCCCAAATTTGGGGAATTGCGGTCTCCAAAATGTTGCACTGATACAACTCTACTAAAATAAAAACCGCCTGAAATGAGCTGCTTGAAGCTCTCAGGTGAAACCGCAACACTTCTCAGGATCTCAAAAGAGTGCAGGTTGGAAGCCTCCAGTTGCGCTACTGATCCAAATCCACTCACCATCTGGTAAGGCATATCAGTCTCACAGTATAACAGGCAATAAAGCTGCCACCAGACATTGCTGAAGTCAGCAGCTGCTTCCCCGCTTCCCCCACTCCACCCACTCTTTACATATTGCAGGGTTTTGTTTTTGCATTATCCCCCATCCTGCTGTTCCTCTCACTCAGCCCTACCTTTTTGGAAGAAAGCAAAAGAGTCTGAATGGGTTCAAAATTTGGGAAGAGTTGAGTTTCCTCAATAATATGCATCCCATTTTCAGAGCTGATTGCTTTGTGAAGGGCTCCTCGATCTGAAACAACACAAGTCTACACTGTAGTACATGTATGCAAATAAAACACACACCCAGGTTATGCTCGGCATCTTCAGATGTGGCTTCTTTATCATAAGGTTTCATCAGCTGTCTGTCTCCTCTGCTCCTTCCATGCTTTTTGCATTACAACTGCACTTCCATCTCCTATAGTACTCTCATACCATATTCTCTAAACCCCTCCATACTCTTGTTGACGTTTTTCCCTCTAAGCAGCAATAGTTCCTTTCACCTGTAGTGAGCAATCTATTATCTGGGCTTGAGTTGGATTCTGAAACTTTAACCACAGTGCCTTTGGCACTAACACTAACACTGACACATACATCACTTTTTTTTAGGTCAGGGTGGGCAACCTGTATCTCTCTGCATAATTTCTGCAAGTGATTAGTTCATAAGAACATAAGAAGAGCCATGCTGGATCAGACTGAGGGTCCATCTAGTCCAGAACTCTGTTCACACAGTGGCCAATCAACTGTTGACCAGGAACCTACAAGCAGGCCCTCTGGCAAGAGTAATCTACCTCTCTCTTGGCAGTCTGCTGGGTAGGGAGGGAGAGAGAGGGTGAAAAGGGGGTTGTGGACAGTGGAAGAAAGAAAAGGGTCATGGCCCTCCCCATTCTTGGCTTTGGCCCTGCCCACCACAGGCGTCACCTCTGAAAGGGAATGTGATCCTTAACAGAAAAAAGCTCCCCATTTCTGCTTTAGGGACTACCACAAACATAGACAACCTATATTGGATGATGTGGAAATGTCCATCACTAATGCTCAGGGTCTGACATATGCCATATTGGAGTGAAGGAATTATTCTGAAAATGGTTAACTGTATGTTAAACACTTTAATTACAATGTTCTGATCCATTCATTTATTTTAAATTATATATCCCACCTTTCTTGGGGGTGGGGGAATCAAGGTGGCTAACAACTAGTAATTAAGGTGGAATTCCCTGGCAAAGGGCATTTCATAACAATAGTGCCATGACGGAAAAGGTCCTAGCTCTCAGACTTCTTATTTTGATCTCAAGGTGCACATACGCAAGGAGACAGTCTTTAAATTAACCATGTTCCGGGCTGTTTAGGGCCTTCAATATTTGAACTGTAGGTCTTTCATTTGTAAATAACAGAGATACAAATTAGCCAGGATAGGGGATAAGCCTCACTGGAATCTTACTGACAATTGTAGCCAACCTCAACAACCAGGATGCACTGAATTACAATATTAGCATGTTAATTCACAAGACTGGCTCAACAAACTGTTCAGCCTCACTTTATTAATGCCGCACAGTTTTTTTGTTTGTTTTTTCTCCTTTTGGCCCAGAATAGTTGTTTTAAATGGATATTGTATTTGTACTCTGTTTTTATGCTTTTTAAATTTTGTACATCGGTTTTTAATGTTCAATGTTTTTAATCTTTGCAAACCGCCCAGAGAGCTTCGGCTATGGGGCGGTATATAAATGCAAATAATAATAATAATAATAATAATAATAATAATATAAAACAAAACAAAACTCACCTGTGCTGATGAACATAACATCATACAAAGTGCCATTCAGCACTCGGACTTGGTCTACCACAATCTGTGTATACTTCACATCACGCTTGACCAGTCTGGGTCTCTCTCCTATTGGGGTCACAGAGTTATCCATCAGAGGATGGTCTTTGACAAACTGTAATGTTTTGTCGGGTAAGTGGAGTGTAGTCTTGAAATTTTCTGCTTTAGCCTCCTTGTTTATACACTGTCCCAAGAAGAACAAATTAAGCATATTACATGATTAATATGAGCTGAAAAGGAACAGTACCAGCTTTAAAAACAAAGTATACTAAAATAATTAAAGCATCTTTTAAACTACTACTATTGCTGCTAATAGTTTATCAAAAAAAGAAGAAAAACATGTATTATAAAATGTGGGCCAGCAATAAAGATAAATCTAACATCACATCAATAAAAATACTTTAGGTTTCAGGCAACATTTCTAACTAATCCAGGTTGCTTTTTCTGGGTTTAGATTGCCCCCCTCCTCTGAATTAGGCCACAAAGATATCTAAAATCTTCTTTGTTTGAAAACAATTGAGAAGTCCTACTCTCCATTGTTCACTTTAGCTAACACTTACCACTTCCTCATCAAAACTATTTTCCATCTAGGGCAAGGTACTAAATTTGACAGATAAACCTATACTGAAAATGTACATGGGACCTTCTGCATGCTCTACGACTAAGCTACAGCCCCTCCCCATACAGCCCCTCCCATTGCCTTGCAGGTCCTCTTGGAAGCAGTCTAATATAACAGGACTGTTAAGGGATCAATGAACAGTCCAGGTGTGGGCTAATCTCCCTTCCTCTTGTCTCTCATTATCATGTTATCTCCAGTCCTAGTCAGGTGTTCAGATCAAAACTGTGTGGAAAGAGCAGGTGATGCGTGCTCTGGCCCCGTCTCCTCCACTCCCAGTCCATGCTGACAGGGGAAGTCTGCAAAGGAAATGTAACTGCATCCAAATGAACACAATTACAAAGCTCTGTTAGACCAGGAACCCAGGAGGTTGTAAATGCCTCCCTGAGAGAGGGAGTGGTGCCGGCCTCTTTAAAAGAGGTGGTAATTAGAACACTCCTAAAAAAGCCTAACCTGGACCCGGAGGACGTTGACAATTATAGGCCGGTGTCTAACATCCCCTTTCTGGGCAAGATGCTTGAGCAAGTGGTTGCAGGACAACTCCAGGCACTCTTGAATGAAACAGATTATCTAGATCCATTTTAATCGGGCTTCAGGCCTGGTTTTGGAATGGAAAGTGCCTTGGTTGCCCTGTGGGATGACCTTTGCTGGGAGAGAAATGGGGAGTACGACCCTGTTGATTCTCTTGGACCTCTCAGCAACATTCGATACCATCGACCATGGTATCCTTCTGGATAGGTTGACTGGGCTGGGAGTTGGAGGCACTGTGGTGCAGTGGTTCTGCTCCTACTTGGATGGCCGATTCCAGAAGGTGGTGCTGGGAGATTATTGATCTGTGCCGTGGCACCTAGGCCATGGGGTCCCACAAGGCTCTATATTATCCCCTATGCTGTTCAATATTTACATGAAACCGCTGGGAGAAGTTATCTGGAGACATGGGCTGAGGTGTCATCAATATGCGCATCAATATGCGGATGATACCCAACTCTACCTCTCCTTTTCATCAAACACAGCTGAGGTAGAAGCTGTTCTGAATCAGTGCCTGGGCACGGTAATGGACTGGATGAGGGCCAACAAACTGAGACTTAATGCAGACAAGACAGAAGTAATGTTTGTGGGTGATTTGTCTGTCCAGCTAGGTGATGTTCACCCTGTTCTGGAGGGGGTTGCACTCCCTCTAAAAGATCGAGTCCGTAGTTTGGGGGTGCCAGAACTGTCACCTGTCACTTGAGGCACAGGTGAATTCAGTGGCAAGGAGCACCTTTTATCAGCTTAGGCTGATATACCAACTGCGCCCTTATCTGGACAGAGATAGCCTAGCTACAGTTATCCACGCTCTGATAACCTCTTGTCTGGATTACTGCGATACGTGGGGCTGCCTTTGAAAATGGTCCGGAAACTTCAACTGGTACAAACTGGGCAGCCAGACTGTTAACACGGACTGGCCAATGAGACCACATTACGCCAGTCCTTTTCCAGCTTCATTGGCTGCTGGTCCAGATCCAGGCCCGATTCAAAGTGCTGGTATTAACATGCAACGCCCTAAACAGCTTTGGGCCAGGTTATCTGAAGGAATGCCTCCTCCCATATGTACCTGCCCGGACCTTAAGATCATCCTCGGGGGCCCTTCTTCGTGAGCCCCTGCCAAAGGAAGTGAGACAGGTGGCTACTAAGAAGAGGGCCTTCTCTGTTGTAGCACCCCGGCTGTGGAATGAGCTCCCCAGAGAGGTTCACCTGGCATATACATTATACTCCTTTAGACGCCAGGTGAAGACCTTTTTATTTTCACAGTGTTTAAACAGTTCTTCAGTTTGATTTTTAACCTTGCTGTTTAAATTTGTATTTTAAATCCCTATCAATTTCTGCATGGCTGCTTGGTTTTTATCCTGGTTGTGTTTTATCCTGTATTTTAAATTATGTTTTTATACTGTCGTTATTTTATATTTTGAATGGTTTTTATGGTTTTAATTTTTGTAAACCGCCCAGAGAGCTTCGGCTATTGGGCGGTATAAAAATGCAGTAAATAAATAAATAAATAAATAAACCGAGTTTTTCAATCATGTGGAGCTCTGTAGTCATGTTCACTTGAACACACTTATACTTTCACTACAGACTTTCTCCAACCTTCTGTTGTCCAAATATCAGTAGAAATAGAAAGCGGGAGCAGAGAGATGGCCTCTGATGTACAACATCTCCATTCTTGGAGGTAGTGAATGAAGTTCATATTTTGAAGACCGAAAGGCAAGATACAAATAATTTTATAAATATAGTTGTATTTTATTCAGATATCACCATTTTACATGGGATTATGAACTGTATAAGCATGAAGCCAACTGCCCACATGGTTTGGGTCAATCCTAAATCCCTGCCAGCTGCTTTCACCATAGTTAGAATTGGTTCAAATATGACAGCTACATTTGGGGGCAATTTGGGGTCCCAACAGCAATCACACTGCCCAGTAACATTTGAATGGGACCAGTGACAAGAACCCTCACACCTTCCCTAGGAAGTGGAGGAAGTTGGAAATCTAAAATAAGGAACCAACCAAGTAACTTCTATGTCTGTGCCTGCAAAGAGTTTGCTGTGCTAAAATTGAAAGGAGAAAGTAGAGAGAATATGGCATGGGAGAATCCTACAAGGGCATTGGGTTGTGCAGACTTAACTCATGATCTATTCTGGCCCTGCTATCATTTCCAATTCTTAGCTGGGATTAGCACATCTTGGATCAGAGGTCTTGAATCAAGGCATCTGATAGCTGAAAAAAGAAGCTCCTTTCAATTCTTTATTTTAGGAACAAAGGTTAAGGAATAAATATCCAGACTCACTGCTCCAGGCCTGGGATTAGGAATCTCTCCGTTGTATCGCAACCACTTTGTGTGGGATTGCTCTACTGTAGTGCTCTGCATGTACTTCCCTTTGGTGAAAACGTCCTCTACTGTAGAGATGTTGTAGGCACACACTGCTGATAGCCCTACATTGTTCCTTAAAAAGACACCAAAGTAATCAAAATTAGCAAATTACCATGTTACAGTTCTGTAGTAAAATATTTCTTTGAAATGCCAAAGTGTTTCTTACAATTGTGGGGTAAAAACCCCATAAATCACTGTGTCCTTTGAGCTCGGAGTCTTCAGGATAAAGACATCATTGACGATGTTGAAAAATAAATTTTTATCAGGTACAGAGCAAAGCAACCTGGCCTTGAGATAGGAAGTCCACTTTTTTTGTAAAGTCCTATGTCCTCCTTGGTCCCCCTTTAAAGAAAGGAGAAAAAAGATATAGATTAAACAAATTCCCGCTCAACTTTACATATAAACTGGCAACAGTGCTACAATAAACTGAAGAATCAGAATATATATTTAAAGAATGGTGTGTAGGGAGAAATGCTCCCATCGAGAAGCAAGTCAAGAACACAGTGATTACTTTTAGCACATCAATTTTCAGACTACAAGCCAAAATCTAACCTAAATTGTGTAAATGTGAAATAACTCACCAGTAACTAACTGGATCTCTATAGATTCAGTCTACAAGTAAACAATGTGCTGATGGGAGAAAATACAGATAAAACTAAGAGGCAATTCCTGACATCCTGGTCACCCCAACCTTTCACATCATTCTGATGGACCCTGCTTTTAGCCATGTAATATTTAAAAGAACAGCTACAGGTGCAACGCTCTCTCAAAGTAGCCATGTGTGTATACTGCCTGGAGCTCAGGAGTGCTTGAGGTTAAAACATGTGGCTCCTTTCATTTTTAAAATATTTATACAGTACAAGTGTATAAGACTATACAGATAAATGTATAAGACTATATCTAGGCAACCTCTGATAAGTGCCTAAGTGCTTCACATCATTATATAGCCAAACATTTTGAAAGCATACTCAAGCCCTGCTGAGGCGTTCAGGGTAGGCAGAGTGCACAAGCAGGGCATGGGGCCATGCAGCAGGCCCCACCTCCAACATCCCACTGTGCACCAGTCCCACCACCGTCAGTTCAAACCTTGATATGTTAAGCGGCAGGTTTGAATTCGAGTTTGCTTGAACATCTCTACACAGGCAGGGACTCCTGAACTCCAGGGACATTTTAAAGATTTTGTCCCCACTTCCCTGGCATGGGTCACAAGTACTCAGGGCCCCTACTTATGTCACATTCATGACTTGGGGCTACTGCAACTTGGCACCTTCAAACACTGCAAAACACTAGGTTATGAGGGAAAAGATATAACCTATAACTTTGGCTCCTCTCCACACCAGCATTACCAACCTCCCTCACCAACCTGCCTTGTCACTGAGGTCATTAGAGGGACCTATGGCTCGATCTGAGTTCACCAGGAAAAGAGCTTTGAGTGTGGTGGCCCCTTTTCTTTCAAATTCCCTGCCCCCGGAGGACAGGCAGGTGGCGATACAGTGATGCTACTGGCACCTCCTGAAAACAGCTCTTTTCCAGGAAGCATTCCTTAACTGACTAACCATGGTTTTTATTGGTATTCTGTTTTAAAATAAACCGTTTCAATATTCAGTTTTAATCTTTTTATTATTTTATTTTTTATGTTCTTGGCTCCAGAATCTATTTTAAATATGAAGCGGTATATTAATATTGAAAATTGGGGCTGGGGCCTCCCTTCCACTGAGCCATCAGGAGCCGCAGCATGGGCCTTCCTTCTACTTTTTTGGTACAAGAAGGAGCTGCATTTCAGTGGCATCGAAGCTGAAAATATAACAGGAAAATCTCAGTCCTGCAAATGATGGATTTTGATTTTCAATGTGATCTTCTTGAGGGGAAACATGTGTGGCACTGAACAAACTAGTTGTGCAGCTACTACCAGGAGTTTAAAAATCTCCCTGCTCTCCAAAACTTTTGCCATGTCTGCACTTTGCAAAAAGAAGATGTCTTCATGTGAAAATGTATTCAGGGTAACTGGAATGTTATCTTTCATCGAGGCGGCTTCAATGTAACAGAAGGCAATTCATTTCCCTAAATAACGGGGGGAAATGTACAAATTTTCTCCCTCTTAACCTATATATAGCTCCATGCAAATCATGAAGAATGGGAATCCAGCCACACATCTGCAATGCTGCTACTTTAAAGCAATGACAAACTGTCAGCAGGCAGAGGACCATCACTACCATGCCAAAGTAAAGTCGCTTCAAACTGCTGCATATCACAAATGTTGCAGACTGCATCAGTTTCTGTTGTTTAATTTCACTCTGCAATTTAAAATCTGATCCTAAAAAACATATAAGCTCTCCCTGCCCTCACCCTGATCTGCAAGAAAGGTTACAAAATTAGATGACAACATGCTCATAACATCTTCATGAAAAATATACCCTTGTTTCCCAATGAAGGAAATTACTAACACGTTTTAAACACAAAAAGAGTATCAGCTTCAGGCTGGTTGCAATAGTTTTCTTTCAGGCTATGGCAGCTCAGCACAGAAGTGCCACCTGTCACATCACAGTCAAGCAAGAAATTTTGTGGGTGTGAGAAAGCCATTGGCTTTGTCTCATATCCTTTAGAAATGTGTCAAGCATAGCCCGGGCAGTCCTGCTTCCCTTGGAATGACTATGGCTAGAATTCAACTGACAGCTTATGAGTCATATGTGAAGTGAAAGAACTGGGAGAATCTAAAAAGAGTCCTTAGCCTTTTTTTCTTTTATCTAAAGGAATTGATTTTTACAGACATTTGCAGAGTAATCCTATGCCTTGCAGACAGCATCTGGGGAGCCATAGGATGGTGCAGATCTCCTCTGTGGCTGTAGACAGAGCTACAGGCACGGAAAAGGAGACCCGATCATGGATCTTTTCCCACTGTTGTGGAAAGCTCTGCAGATGCTTCCCTTACAAGGCTGTAACTGCTACCTCAGAAGAAATGTCCGAGAGGTAGAAATTCGGGTGGCGTGGGGGTCAGGGTGGGAGGAGGAGAGGCTTGGATCCATCCGATCCAAGAACCTCTCCACTGCCATCTTCCACTCTCCCTGGTCAGCAAGCTAGATGGGCTGAGAGATTCATCTAGTCAAAAAATGTTTTTAGACAGAGAGGCTGTAAAAACTTCTGTCCTCCACTTGCCCTCCCTGGCTCCTGTCCGGAGACCTCTGCCTATGAAGTATTAGTCCTAGTTTAGTGCTATAGCACCTCAAGTGGGAGCATAATAGATAGCTTGAGGAAAGGCAGGCCCCTCCTCCCATGGGACACCTCTGGGTGCACAATCAACCATTACAGTTTACACTGCTCATACTAGGCCCATCAGCTTTGTGCATCAGCGGCCTGCAATTATTGGAAAGTGCTAAAACACAAACAGTGCCAAACCAAGCTCTTTCTATAATTACGTCTCCCTCACCCCACATCACAGGAAAGGAAAAATGGGTCAACTCTGCCCCACCTTACAAACTCTAGCTATCCTTGGAATCATCAGCTTTCCGAGAAATTCATATTCCACAGACACTTCAGTGAAAAAGAAGTACACTTTGTCATCATCCTCATCGCTGCTGTCTGGATCAGCTCTTATTACATCAGCAAAAATGAAATTTGGTTCTATAGAAGGAAAATGCAAACAACATTAATGTTTGATTTTAAAATTTAATCTCCCCCCACCACATCCCTCAATATTTCCTTTCAATGACTCATAGACACTGTTAACTAACTTGGCAGCTGTTTAAGCCCTAACAGTAGAGGATACCCCTGCTCTGTATGGTAGCAAATTTTATAATTCCCACATTTCACAAATCTGTCAAGAAAATACTTTTGGATATAGCTAACTCTCTTCGTGGACTGAACCAAGTTGATAAAGAATCAAAGGCACAACTGAGCTGATGATTCTTGCATTTTCATTGCAAGCATGTATATTGCTCTAAAAACAACACCACTGCTCTGGTGGAATAATCTTTGAAGGAATCCTAAGAGCTGTTACAACTTGGCAGTGTCTTGCAGGAAGAGGGTGCTGAGTGATAAGTTGAGCAAATCTATACTGCACTGCCATATCTTGCCACTTCTGTTTTGAGAGCAGTTCAAAAGTCTCCTGATCATTCACAAACTTGATGCTAAAGATAAACCAAACCACCACAGTGTTTGTAAACTGCCTTAATTAATTTCATGAATGAAATCAATACGGTTTAGATTCTTGGTATCTCAAGGGTATTTTTCTCAAATGCAGGTAGCAGACTGGAAAAGTAGTGCATTACTCAGAAGGGGGGGAAGACACTTTTTCCTTTTGAAAATAGAAAAAAAACACTGTTCAAGAAAAACACTGTTTCTACTTCAGTAGAAAAATTACTAGACTGTACATTTAAGAGCATTTATTTCTTTGGAGTTTTCCCCCTCTAAGCCTCCTTACCATTAAGCCAAGGAATAGCATATTCTGTCCGTAATGGATTTTGCAGCGAGTTCCTAGAAATAATTGGTTCACTTCCCAAGAAGTTGTAAGACGTCCCAGAGTAAAGTTCCCCATCTTTGCAACAAAAGAAGATTGAATGAATTAAATACAGTAATTTAGCAGCTTAAAGCAGTAGCTTTTCAACTGCGATGACATCATGCACTCCTTCCATTACCTCTTCCGTGTCCTCCTAAACCACTTCCTCCTACCCAACACCTAATGGGTAAAGCTGCCCAGCTCCTACTCTCGCTATACTTCTTGCTTCCAGCTACCAAGCTCCCATATATCTGTCCTCAATCTCTGTGTTGAACCAAGCACTGCAGACAGTTAAGCTCTCTGTGGTACGGGTTAAGTCAGTTATCTGTTTCATAAATATCTAATGTACTAGTAGTAACATTTAATTTGAAAATTATTCCCTTCATATATATGCTGTTATAAATATTTAATGCTAACCTAAATGAGGTTAAGTATAAAACGACTGCCAAGCAAACTATTTAATTCCTGCGAAAGGAGAAAGAAGTACAGGGCACAGGATGAAATCCAATTGTGTCCATCTTCTGACAGAATAGCATCACCAGTGGAGTGGATTCCCCTTCCCTCCATCTGCTCTGGGTGGTTGAGGGGCTTCCTAGAACAGATTTTGGGGGTGTGGGGAGCCTGCAAGGGGGCAGAGAGGAAATGTCTGTTGGGCTTGCAGCAATGTTGGATATAGCCCAAAATGGTGCAAATGGTCATGGGGGCAGTTTGTTAATTTGTAAATTCAAAGGGCAGTTTGTGAACTTGTGCGGGAAGCAATTCAAAAAGAAACTCGGGTATTCATGATGAACATGTGTGCATTCCCCACACCCCGGATTATTTATTTATTATGTTTCTATGCTGCCCAATAGCTACAGCTCTCTGGGCAGTTCACCACAATTAATTATAACAAGATATAGGAATAACTACGTTAGAAATTTGTACTTACCAACCATAACTGACGTATAACTTTGTGCAGGATCAAATGGACATCTTCCTTTACCATCATCATTTTTGCCCACAAGCTCAAATTCTGTCAGATTCTACAAAACAATTAAATAAAGCATAGTCTTTATTTATTTATTTATTTTTATCCGAATGCAACCAGCCACAATCCAGCACATAATTGGTGAGTGCACAGGGTTGTGTCCAACCTTGTCTGTCAGCTGGTGGAATGGAAACTGCAGGCGAGGTGGTTGGAAGGTGTTGGGGGGGGGGCTGAAAAGTGGGGAGGAGAACAATGGAAAGTCCCGACATGCAAGCAGAAGTCTGCTTGCACGATGTTGGACTTAAGCTTTAGGGTGCTTCCAGATGGAAGACTCCAAGCACTGTGCAGGTATTCTACCTTCTCCGTAACAGACTTTTTTGTGGCAAGAAAGAAGCAGCAGAAATGGAAGAATATAATGTTTGAAATCCTCAAGTGCACAATAAAAACATCATCCGGAAGCACCGTTAGATCGACATTCAATAGGATTAGATAAACCAAAGACCAATTTATGCCACTTTTTGCAACACATTTTTGACATGGTAAAGTCAACCTGTTGAAATCATTTTTCAATTATGTTTCCAAATTTCATCTTATTACTTTCAGGAACATCTTCCAAAAAACTAGCTGGAGTAACGAATGGGATGGGAAGCAATCTTAAGTTATGGGGAAGCAATTCATATGGCTGGTTCACCACACCATTATTTCAACCCACCAGAAATAGGCTGAAAATGGTTTTGAGAATCAGCCTTGTGTCCTTTGTTGTCCGTAATACGTGTGAAATAAAAAGCTGAAAAATATAATGGCTGTGATCCAGTCAAAGAATTTAAAGAGTATAGTAATTTCAAAGAGAGCAAATTAAGCATGTGCTTAATACTTTTAATGAAATAAATGAAATACAAAATTGCTTAACTTTGGCAGGATTGTACATAATATTTTTAAATGAGATCACTTTACCATCCCCATGACATTGCTGCAAATGAACAGAAACATAAAACACAAAGTATCAGAGGAAATGATCTGGTAACTTAGAAGATGTGTGCCTGTAACACAAAATGCTTGCCTTAAAAATAAACATATGGGACCCAAAAAGAGAGAACTAGTCTCAAGATGCTGGGAAAACAGTTTATTCTTTAAGAATAAATAGCTCATTCTTTAGTCAAACACACACACACACATCTAGTGCTGTTACTCTCCCATCGGCATACATGTATTATATGTATAAGGGGGTTGACTCCAAAAACACACATGCAGATACAATGCTATTGAAAAGGAGCCATGAGATTGGGGGAAGAACATAACTAGGAAACAAACAAGGCCTTCTGTGTGACAGCTTAATGTGGGAATCCACATTTAGAAGCCAAATGAAGGGAGAGAGAAAGGCTGGGATAGGAACAAGACAAGAAAGATTAGTCAGTCAAAGTGAAAAATGATGCCAGCAAAGGACATTCAGGATGAAAATACAGACGCTAGTTAAAGAATGGAGATGTGAAGTGTAATTTCATGAGGCAGAAATAAAAAAAAAAGGTTGTGTCATGATGACTGTGGCTGTGTTTGGACAAACATATCTCGGCCTTTTGCCTGCTCATGCAGCTCCTTTGCAACAGTTCCCTGTTTCTTCCAAACTGGGAAACTATGGTGACCAGCTTTGACTCAAATCAGTATATTAAACCACAGTTTGAAGCTGATTTAATAGCTTGGCTTATTCCAGATCTGGTTAAACACAATTTCGCAGTTTGGATGAAATGGGAAACTATGATTAGTCCTGGTTTAATCATGGCTCACACCATGATTAAACCAGGTGCTGCATGTGTGGGCAAAAAGGATTGAAGGTGCTGCATGTGTGGGCAAAAAAAATTGTGCTTATTTCAGCTTAATATGCCAAGATAAGACAATCCAAACCTGCAAAGTGAGTTAGGTGGATAGAACTATGAAGAACTTTGAAATACTTCAGGAAACCCTCCAGGAAAATGGAAACAAAAACCACCTAATTTACTGTTGGCACCTGCGAGCAGCATAACCCTGTCTTGGCCAAGAGAGCCAGTATACTATCCAGAATATTAAAGAATTCTTATGGTAGAAAGCCATCAAAAGGATGAAAATGCAATCAGAATTACTTTATTAATATATAGCTGTAGCAAGGACATGGCAAAGAAAGGGAAAATTCTGGCAATGATGATAGACAGACTTACAGATAAGGGAGACAAGAAAGGTCACAGTCTAACATCATCAAGAAGCCTGTTCTTGGGAACAAAGTAAGATCCAAGTAAAGGAGAGCGAAGAGAGAGTCAGAGACATGGAAGGTAGACAGAAGTGTGTGGCCTTTGTAAGCACAAGGAGGACTTCATTCTGAAGCATTCAGTAGTATGAAGCTATGATATAGCCAGGAGCTGACAGAGACAAGACAGGCAGAGAAGGGAGTGTTTAGGAAGAGACACAAAAGGGTGTCAGGCACACAGGATGTGTATAGTATTTAAAGGTTTTATGGACATGACTGTTACGGGAACTACACCCACAAAATGGGATGGAAACAAAGCCTTCACCAGTCACCATTTGCTGGGGAAGGATGACTAAACCTCAGAAGACAATTCCTTCAAGGTACAGAAATACACATGGCTCCCTGTCATCACACTGTTTGGCGGAGCTGGGTGATTTCTAATGCTTTTACTGTTTCCCCTAAAAGAAAAGGAATTCCCACACTTACCAGATGATCACAGACCGGCTGAAATGCATTAGTTCCACACACATAAAGCAAACTATCGTTCAGCTGTTGTAAGACACGAACATAGTTAAGGCACTCTGTCTGTAAAACAGAACAGGTGGCAGGGGAAGAAAAATAAAGAGACTTTATTAAACTGGAATCATTTTTTGGTTGCTCTATTGAACTTAAGGTGGCATGCTTTCACATAATGAATTTAGAATTAGAATGCTTCCTTGTCTTTTCCATTTGATCATGAACAAATGCAAATACAGAATTTTAAAAGTAGTAGGAGTGGTAATTTTTAAGTCTGGACCACTGTCTATGAAAGTGTGCTCCCAGATTGTCCACCTTATTATTTTCAGATGCAAAATTGTGTCTGATAGCATCATGGACACCATAGTTAAAACATACACCATGCATTTGAATCTGAATATATTCTGTATGAACATAGAAAATTAGCCATATAAGAAAAGTGAGCATTTGCTTCTCTTCTAGTTTTGAGGTTGTTTGTCTGGCAATTCCCTCAGTCCCTCACTCAAGATGAAGCACTGCTTCACAGCAAGGATTTGGCATTTAGGTGAAAGCACCCTAACAGAAAGTTAAATCTTGCTAGGGATCAAGAAAGCTACCAATCAAATAATAGATTCCATATTTGTGCTATGAATTAAAGTCTGAGGTTATCAGTCGATGGGCAGTATCTAATGAAGGCCACTTCACTTCCGCTGGTTCTATTGCACTTGTGGAAGTGACTGCTTACGCAATAGGGCTTTTGCGCTTCTAAAAATAACCACAGAAACTACTATAAATGCTCATTTCTGGATCGCGTCAGATCAGAGGAGCTCTGTTTTGTGAGCTCCACTAAACTGTCCCATTCTGGAAAATAGCGTTTCCACTCATTTAGGGTTATATTTAGAAACACCAAAGTCCTATTGCTCAAGAAGTCACCCCCATGAATCCATAGGCACAACAGGATACTACCCAAAGAATTTTATAATTTCAGTAGGAGTTGGGAAATCTCACTCCAAACTCTGCTTGCTTCTCTTTAAATCAACTGCAGCAAAGTGAAAAGCTAATAAGCTCATCTTTCAATGAACTGCTGCTCCCCCATTACTCATAACTCAAACATTTTGAGGCACCAAGTTTGCAGGTTGGAGGGTAAAGACAACAGGAAGCAGCAGCCGTGTGCTCTGGGAGTAGCTGGTTCCCTTTCATATTGCTGTATTCAAAGACAAATATTCCAGCTCACTAATATTTTGCAGAACTATTGTGTGGTAAATAAAGAATCAAATTATTACACATACACAGGCAGCCATTCAATGAAATGACTTACAGGAACTAAAACAGCACAAAAACCTCTGCTGCACCTTATAATAAAGGGTTAGAGGGCAAATTAATTACTTCCCCAATATTACTCGGAATTCTTTCTTGAAAGTCAAATTGATAACAGACAAACGGCAAAAATCTGTTCACCTGTTTGGATTTGCCCTTTTCTGCACATCTAGTTTTCTTCTCTTCTGTGACCTTCCAAAACACCTGGAGAATCGGAATCAGAATACCAAGACAATCAAGACCACAAATCAAAGGGCTTTCTCAGCGCTACAACTCAGAGCAATTAATTATTAGATCTAAAAAGCAGGCATGGTTTCAAGGCCATCCTAAGGCAAATACAAGTGAAAAGACAAGATGTTTATTTGCAACTAAGAATCGAAGGCCTGAATTTGCTTCCCCCCCCCCCCCCAATTTTTTAGATTGTAAGCCTGTGGGCAGGGACTGTCCTAAGAAATGCAGGTTGTTTACCTGTAACTGTAGTTCTTCGAGTGGTCATCTGTGCAGTCACACCATGGGCTCGCGCCAGCGCCGCTTCAGGAAGCTTCCATAGCTAGTTAGCTTTTTTGGCGGGAACCCCTCCCCCCACCGTCGTATCACGCATGCTCCGGGTTCCCGCTCACCTCAGTTCCCTGAGACCGCAAGGCCTCGCGACCGAGATGATCATCTTGACATTCCTCAAAGGACCATAAGAGTATGAGCATGGCGAATTACTCCACTTGACAAGCATACTGAGCCAAGAGGGGACGGTGGGTGGGTTGTCTGATTGCACAGAAGACCACTCGAAGAACTACAGTTACAGGTAAGCAACCTGCATTTCTTCTTCGTGGTCTCTGTGCATCACACCATGGGCGAATAACAAGCAACTTACCAGAGGAGGGTAGGCTCGTTGATTGTCTCCTGAAGTATAATCACTGAAGCACGGAAGAGAGTACAGCTCGGCCAAAAGAGCTGTCAGCTCTAGCTCTCACATCCAACCTGTAATGTTTTACAAATGTGGAAATATTGGACCAGGTGGCTGCTTTACATATGTCAGGAACTGAAGCGCCACGAAAAAGAGCAGTGGAAGTTGCCTGTCCCCTCGTGGAGTGCGCTTTAACCGAAAGTGGCGGTTCTTTACCGACCAGTTGGTAAGCGAGGGAGATAGTCTGTACAATCCAGTTTGACAAACGTTGAGAGGACACCGGCAACCCTTTGGACGTACCACCATAACAAACAAAAAGTTGGCGGGATTTACGAAAAACTTCAGACCTAGACTTGTAAAAAGCTAAAGCTCGTCTGACATCTAGAGAATGCAATGTAGAGCAGACGGGATCCGAGGATGCCTGGAAAAAGGTGGGCAGCACAATGTCCTGATTCACATGGAAGGTGGAAACCACCTTAGGGAGAAAGGAGTGGTTCGGTCTTAAAACTACCTTGTCCCGGAAGAACTGGGTATAAGGGGGGTCAACGACCAGAGCACGAAGTTCCGAGGCCCGTCCGGCGGACGTGATAGCAACCAGGAAAACTGTTTTAAGGGTTAAGAGGCATATATCCGTAGTTGCCAATGGTTCAAACGGTTTTGCCAATAGGGCACTCAATACTAACAACAAACTCCACTGGGGGACGAATGAATGCAACGGTGGGAATAAATTGTTCAACCCTTTTAAAAAACTCTTCGAAACAGGGCGTGAAAAGGCAGAAAAACCATCTAGCAGGGCATGGTTTACTGAGATGGCTGCCAAATAAACCTTAATGGAACTTGGTTTCAAACCCAGAGAATGTAGATGATAAAGAAAAGCTATAACGTTTTGTATTGACCCGAATCTGGGGTCAAACCCATTGGTTCTAGCGAAAGCCAGGAATTTCTCCCATTTTCATTCATAAGAGGACCTGGTAGATGGCTTATGCGCTGCCTCCAGGATAGCCCTGGCACCTGGAGGAAGGGTCAAGTCTTGCCACCTGGACGGATTCTCCAAGCTGTGAGTTTTAGAGACTGTAGGTCTGGGTGGAGAATCCTGCCCTCGTCCTTGTATAGGAGATCTGGTATTTCGGGAAGTCTCTACCTCTGTCCATCCGCGAATCGCAGTAGAGGGGCGAACCATGCCTGTCTCGGCCACCAAGGGGTTATCAAGATGGCGTCAGCATGATGCCATGAGAGTCTGGCTATTACCTTTATGATGAAAGGAAACGGAGGAAACAAGTACATGAGGCCCTGGCTCCAAGGGACATTGAATGCATCCCCCATGGATGACGGGCCGACTCCTGCTCTTGAGCAAAAGTTTTTGCATACAGCATTGTCCGGGGTAGCAAAGAGATCCACCATTGGTGCACCCCACCGGGCAAAGATCTCTTCCAAGATCATTGGAGACATTCTCCACTCGTGGGTGTCTCGGAAGTGTCGACTGAGAGAATCGGCCTGAGTGTTGCTGGCTCCTGCAATATGCAGGGCAGAGATCCTGATGTCTCGGTGGATTGCCCAGAGGAGAATGTCTATGATAAGTTGAAGGAGCTGGCGTGACCTCGTGCCCCCCTCCTTGTTCAGGTACCAGACGACGGCAGTGTTGTCTGATAGGATTCGAACGTGTCGGCCCTGTAGGTGCGTCTGGAATGCGAAGAGAGCTTTCTTCACCGCTAGCATCTCTAACCTGTTTATATGTTGGTGTCTTTCCGAACGTGACCATCTTTCTTGGATGGTGAGGTCGTCGCAATGGGCTCCCCAACCCAGAAGTGACGCGTCCGTGGTGAGGAATTTTGATGGTCCCGGGTCGACAAATGGCATCCCTGAGGAGAGGTTGCGGGGATTTGTCCACCAGCGCAGGGAGTCTTGTACGGAGTGGGACACTGTAAGAGCAATTTTGTGGGGATCCATGGTTGAATCGAAGCTGCGGAGCAGAAGCTGCTGTAAGGGGCGCATGCGCAGCCTTGCCCAACATACCACGAATACGGATGAGGCCATAAGACCCAACAGCCTGAGAGCGACGAATGCTGACGTCGCCTTCTCAATCGCATGGACAGGTCACAAATCGTGTGAATTCTGTCCCGTGGAAGAAAAGCTCTTCCTAACGTGGAGTCGAGGTGGACGCCTATGAACTGTATTGACTGAGAGGGCCGAAAAACAGACTTGTCGACGTTGACTTGGAGGCCTAGGGATTGCAGCAGGGTTTCTACTGTTCAAACATCCCGGGATGCTTGGCATTGTGTAGCGGAGGCTATCAGCCAGTCATCCAGGTATGGGTAGATCTCGATGCCCTGTGACCGGAGATGTGCACATACCGCTCCCATGCACTTTGTAAACACCCTGGGAGCAGTCTACAGGCCGAATGGGAGGATGGAAAATTGGAAAATTTGCTGACCTATGACGAACCTGAGGTAGCGCTGATGAGAAGGATGGATTGCGATGTGAAAATAGGCATCCTTCAGATCTATGAGAGTGAACCAGCTGTTCTTCTTTAAGAGGGGAAGGATGACAGCTAGCGTTATCATACGGAATTTCCTTGTAGCAATGTACTTGTTTAAGTGTCTGAGGTCCATAATAGGGCGAAGTCCTCCATCCCTTTTCGGGACCGTGAAGTAGCGTGAATAGAAGCCCGCATTAAGTTTGTTCGGTGACACTCTTGTGATAGCTCCTTTTTGTAACAGGGAGTCGGTCTCCTGGAACAGAATGTCTGATGGAGGCGTGATCTTCACGGTACCGGTGGGAGGGTTGGCTTCGAATTCTATTTGGTAGCCGTAAGAGATGATGTCGAGGACCCAGGCATCTGAAGTTATGGATGCCCACTTGTTGCGGAACTGGTGGAGGATGTTCCCAAAAGTATGTGTCTGTAGAAGCCGGGGACTGGAGTCAAAGATGACGTTTACTGGAGTCATCCTGCCAATGATGGGATTGTTTGAAGTGAGAAGCTGGCTTCCTCTGTTGAGCGAGGGGGGCACCCATGGGAGGAGGGTAGCGAGTCTGACGGACCAGCGACTGCTTTTGGTGGTACGGGAGCGGACGGTACCACTTCCATGGGCGATACGTCGCCTGTGGAGGCTGATGGAAGCCCATTTTACGGGCCGTCATTTTAGCCTTTTGAATGGCATCTAGAGCAGAATCCGTTGTCGTGTTGATGAGTCCTTCCCCATCAAACGGAATGTCCTCAATTCTGGACTTGGTCTCCTGTGGCAAAGAGGCAGATCTCAGCCAAGCGTGGCGACGAAGATCAACCCCTCCAATCATCGCTTTCGACACACAGTCTGTCAAATGTCGCGAAGTGGTAAGTTGTTGTTTAGAAAGGCGTATCGCCTCAGACTGAAAAACATGAGCGAGCTCACGCTGGTCATCAGGAAGGTAAGTCATAAGGGAAGACATCTTCTCCCTCAGGAAGAGTTGATATCTAGCCATCATGACCTGGTAATTGATGACTTTCAATCCGAGGGCAGTGAAGGAGTAAACCCGACGACCAAACATATCGAGCTTACGCCCTTCCTTGTCCGTCGGGGTGGAATGAGACCTGGTAGATTTGCCCTGGGAGGCCTCTACTACGATGGAGTTGGGCTTCGGATGAGTGAAGAGGAAAGGAGCATCCGACTCCTTGACCTTGTAGAGGGCATCCAGCCGCTTTGTAGTGGGGCCCATGGTGGACGGGTTGGACCAAGATTGTTGCGTCATCTTAAGCAAGGTAGAGATGTAGGGAAGAGTCAGTTGGGGAGAGGGTTCTGTGTACATGACATCAAAAATCCCATCTGACATCTCCCCTCCGGCTGCTGATGGTCAATGTCCAGGGATTGAGCCATCCGAAGCATTTGCTTGTTAAAATTGCCCAACTCCATAGATGGGGACGCCCGTTCCGTTGTTCCCACACCCTCATTAGGAGATGGTAGCGATGGTTGAACTGTCGCTATCGAAGAGGAGTCAGAAGCATAGTCTTCAATAGACTGCGGCGGCGACGGCACAGGTTGCACGGTACGATGTTCAGGCACAGAAGGAAGGGGCGTCGGTACTGATAGCGAGGCCGAAGGCGCTCGGAGTGAAGGTTGCGGAGGGAGGTAGGGCCGGTCATCCGTCAAGCGTTCTCCTGTGTAAGGATCAAATGCATACCGGTACCGAGGTGCGTCATTGTCCCATTGTCGGCGAGAGTGCCACGAGACATCATCCCGGTGTCGATGAGAGGGCGATCAAAGCATCGATCGGTCCGAATAACGATCCCAATCACGCGACCGAGATCTCGACCGGGATCGGGACCGGTGATATTCCGAGCGGCTCTGAGATGGTCGAGAAGACGTCAGGGAACGTGGTGACTGTGGCATCGGTACCGAAGCAGGTGCCGTTTCAAAGATGTCCTCATCCAGGGCCGAAGGAGTCTGGATCGACAAAAGAAGAGGCACGGAATGCTCTGTTGGTACCGCGACCGACATGGAAGCCGATGGAGACGGTTCGAGAGCGACGACTGAGGGAGCAGGTGAAGCGAGAACCAATGGGAGGCCCGTCGAGAGCGACATCGAAGTCTTCGGTACCGAGGGCGGATGTGGCGCCACCACACTGCGGGACCTCGACCCCGAGTGCCTCGGTTTCGATACCGATGGAGATGGTACCGTATGCCTTGAATTCGAGGGAGAAATTTCAACAAGCTTCGTCGGTACCGACAAAGACAGGCTCCTGGGCTTGAGAGTGCGTAGATCAATCTCAGCGGGTTTAACCGGCTTAGCCATTTTCGCTCTCTTTTTTCCTCTCATCTTATTGTGAGGCTTAGTGGAGGTCTTTTTCTTATGCTTTTTAGGCACCTCAGCGGGTGACCTGGCAAGCGTTGCTGGGTCAGAGCGACTTGCAGGCAAGGCCACACGCTCCCCAGAAATAGAAGCGGAGGGCATCACGACGGGGGTATCCACTGCCTCAAGCGATTTCTTCCAGAAACGCCCCCTGAGACTATCAGTGCGATTACGGCGTGCTTGTCTTGAGAAGTTCATGCAATGCCCACAGGTCTCTACGACATGCGCCTCCCCCAAACACAGGAGGCACAACGAGTGCCCGTCAGTTAGGGCCAACTTCGCTCTACACTTGGAGCACTTTTTAAATAATGCTGTCTGCGCCATAAGAACGAGGACAGACAGCAGAGCAAACTAACTACAATATACTAAGAATTTTTTTAAAAAAACTATTGTCTTAACTAATTACTAACAATTAAATTATCAGGTAAGCTAACTAACGAGATACAATCTATTTTTAGGAAAGAAAATACGAACGACGTTCGAGGAAGTCTCCCGCGAGGCAAACAGCGCAGCGGTCGAAGAAGAACTGAGGTGAGTGGGAACCCGGAGCATGCGCGATACGACGGTGGGGGGAGGGGTTCCCGCCAAAAAAGCTAACTAGCTATGGAAGCTTCCTGAAGCGGGGCTCGGCGGCGGCGCGAGCCCATGGTGTGATGCACAGAGACCACAAAGAAGAAATACTTTTGTAAGCCACCCTGAGAGCCTTTTTTTGGCTAAAAGGAGGGTTATAAGTGCTAAAATAAATAAAATAAATAAATGTCATAAATCTCTAAACATCTATATTTTTGGGAGTGGACTTTTCTAAAGACACCTACTGTATTGGAGGGGATCCATGGTCAGCATTAGCTAAATCTTCACATACTCCTATTCAGATTGTTTCTACAACCATGGATATTCAGATGTACTCCTAAACATAGCTACTTGGAAATGAGTCTCATTGGATTCAGTGGACCTTACCTCTGAGTAAGCATACTTAGGATTGTGCTGTTGGTCATGAACACTCAGGAGTGTGAATATGAAACACACAAAATTGCATACATACCTCTTGCTTTTTTTCTGTAATATTCAATGCATTTAGCGCAAAGATCACTTCCCTAGCTCCAACGTACAAAACATCTTTGTCTTCATTTAGTAACAAGGTTGAGTAATTAAATGTTTCTGGCTCTTGAAAATGTATTAGATGAACTTCTGTTAAAATACAGTAATTGAAACGCAAAATTAACTCAAAATACAACTATGTCCAATTTCTCATTCTGGTCTAGGCAATTAATTTTGTTATAATTAAAGCAGCATATCCTACTAACTGGAAATTAGAGGAATTTTCAAGGGAGAAAGGAATCCAAAACCTTATCACAACTAAAATAACTAGCCTTCAGCTCAGAGTTGTATAGAGAGCCATATGAACCAGGATGAAAAGGAAAACATTCCAAAAAATGGTGTGCCAGTAAAGCAGAACGTGACAGAATAATGATACAAAAGCTGCAGAATGCTAACGCCTATATTAGGACCGACCTAAATGTCAAAGACATAAGCAACGCTTTCAAGTTCTGGAGAACTGTATGTTGATCAAAATAGAAGAGGGAAAGTGTGGTTGCCCAAAAGGGCTTCATCCAATATTACATGAGCAGATTTGGGGGGGACGGGGGGGGGGGGGGGGGAATCTATTCTACTAGCAGTTGCCATTCTGCTGGCAGACAGATACCATTGGAATCAACCCATAGTCTTCTGTTTATCATAGTTTAAAATCAGGAATTATAAGGATGTAATTAGATTAGCCAAAGTAGATAATAGATAAATTTCAGCGTGCTACTAGGACAAAGAAGCGAAAACTGTTTCCTCATTTTTTGAAAAATACCATATAATAGTTACTTTGTTGTTTGTCCAGCATAAATTGGGACACATGGGTTCCCAGCGAGGCATAGAGTAGAAGTAAAGAGAAATATGCAAGTTTTTATATTAGCAAACCTGGAGGTTAATTTTAGATGACAAACTTGGTTTAAATTTAATTTTGGTAATTGTAATTCATTTTAGGTGGTGAATGCATTTTTTAAAAACCTTTTAGTTTGAAACATCTTTGTGATTTTTATTGAAGAGAGACACACAGAAGACATCCCATTTTTTATTTGCCTATAACCAAGCCTGTCCCCGCTGTATTTGATTTTTATATGAATTTTCTTTTATTGTTTTTAGTTGACTAGAACTATAAAGAAGTTAAATGGCTGTAAAAATGTAGATATCCTCCTTTAAAGCTCGGCCTTAATATTTCCTTATTTATTGATGTTTCTCAATAGTATCATTAACTGTAGGGAGAATATAGACGGAATAGTGGGGGGACGCTGATAATAAAGAAGGAGCTCTCTTTCAAGGGCGTCTCCTGAAGAGGAACCAAAGGCATAAATGAAATGGTATCACATATGTTGCCAGACTTTCAACTCTTGCTAGAAAATTATGATTGGGGGCTTCTATTCCCATTATTTCATTCTGTCACTGTACCAAGTTTTATGGATATAAATACAACACTGTCTTGTTGCCCCACTACATTTAAATCCCCCCTATGAATATAAGCATGAATGCAAATAATTAAGAAAACCATGATCTGTGCAACCACAGCAGCTACATTTCGGCAATCTTAAATGACAAGCAGTTTCTCAATAAAGAACGCATTTCACAATTCTTTTCCCACGCTACAAATAGCAGAACTGAAGAGTAATTCACACATTGTGATTTAGACCTTCAGGATGCTAAGCGTATTAGAACTGGAGGAACGAAGGTCACAAGTAGAGATTATATTCAAATACGGGAGCAAGGCCACAGAGGGTTTTGAAGGTATGAATAAGGAGTTTATGCTAGATACTGCAGAAGAAACTAAGTCAGTGTAGGGACTTAAGGATATGATTGTCCAAACTGAACCAGATAGGAATTTTGGTTTTGGATGCATTGCATTTGAGACAGCAATGAAGATTCTAAGCATAAATCACAGGGCTCAAACAGGCATTACATTAAATCCACATCCAGCACCTACGACCCATCCACACCATTTTTACTCTAGAGTAAACTCAGGGAGCCTGATCTGGACTGGGACCATGGGAGTTGGGGGGCTTTTGAGATCTGGATTGGGGGGATGAGCTACACATGTGCTACATAAAGATTTAAAGTAATGTTTGCTTTGATCTTTAGACAGGAATTTGAAGATATAGGATTGGACAGATGGGGAAGTTCTGGGGCAGGGAGCTGGGTGTCATGAGCATGTAAGTGGTGCTGACAGTCATGGGATTTGATGTGGCCACCCAGCAATAGTGTGTGGAAAGAGAATAGCAAAGGGTGGAGAATGGATCCATGAGGGGTGTCGACAGATAAAGAAAATGCAGAGGAAGAGCTTCCCTTTGTAGAAACACTGAATGAGTGACTAGACAGGTAATAAGACAACCAGCTGAGAACAAAGTTACAGAAGCAACCAACTCCCAACTTTATGAGGAGATCCAGTTTAGCTGCTGCTTGTCAATCGCTTTAGTATAGAAAGGGGGATAATAGTCTTTGGCTTTCTATTCTATTTCTTGCCATCCCCCAAGGATAGCAATGGCTTAAATAGTCTATAAAATAAAATTCTGCTGAACCTATCTTTCCTTTTTTGAAGATATGCAGAATGCTTAGACATGCATTAGCTTATGAATCAGTCAAACAAGGAAAAACATTTCCCCCAGAATCAGTCACCACAAAAGTTTTGAGCAGCTTTTATCATTGCACAAAGCGGTACCAAGCAATGGGTAGAGTCATCACTTTGAGGTCTCTCCTTAACTGATCAACCGAATGGTCCTCTATGCCCTAATTATATCCATCAGCAGGAAAGAGCAAGTGGGTCTCTACCTTCAAAACCACTGATGGGGAATGTAATTTAAAAACAAAATACTGGGCTCCTCATGTATTTGATCCCAACTGCTAAACTGGGAGGCACATTACATATTTCCACACACTTATGGCCTTTATCTGCACTGTGGCAATTACGTGAAAGTAAGTCTCAAGCAGTAAACATATGATCAGAACATTAGTGACCATGCTACTAAACAGTCAAATTTGCACCCTTTCTTGAAAGAAAGACAGTATGTATTTCCAATACAGAGAATCATGTTTACCCACAAGAAAGCAAAATCTAGGACACAAATGAGCTGAATTAACTCCTACTTATTTCACTTTATCTATGTAACTACATGTATTAGAGCACAATACATCATATTTTCAATAAACTGCAGTGACATGCAAATAGGATTTTCATCTACTGGAATGTAGTACTTTGATAAATCATATCAGCAAAGTACAGAATTTCTATTCATTTATTTTTCATTTATCTTGACATGGAGCTACACTCTTACCTTTGTGTTCCCATGTGATCCGGGGCACTGGACCAAATGCTGTTGCCCTTCCAAGAAATAAACTCACAATTCCATATAGAATGAGAGCCATGTTAAACATCCTTGTTCAATAGAAGTAGATGGGTAACTACAGCAGCAAAAGTTCATTTGGCAGGAGCAATGCCTTTTGTGTTCAGCAATATGGATTTTGTAAAAATATAGACATCCTCAAATTAAGTGAATGTGTTAAAGATTCCTTCGAAGTGAGTTTCCAAATGTCTATTATCTGACAGATCAATTCCCCCAATAAACATATATTTGCCACAACAGTGAATAGAAATGACTTCCAGAATCAGCCTCAGCAATTCTTCTGCTGCTTCTTAAGCACATGCTTCTGGTAAGTTGGGTTGGGATACAAAACTGCAGAAATAGAAAGGGAGAAGGAAGGAAGTAGTCAACATTTTCACAGATAATTTCCGTTTGTTAAGTCATGTTCCTACAGCAAAATACTCTGATTTTATAGAAAGAAAGAAAGAAAGAAAGAAAGAAAGAGCAGCTCATTTTCAGAAACAGCCACAGGAAGCTATTAAAAACCATATTTTCCATGTGCTCTCATCACTCATATCGCTCAATTCAGTATCAGTAGCAAGTAATTTCTGTGTGTTGGGCATGGAGGGGGGGTGGAGATAAAAGTTTTAAAATGTCAAGGTGCCTTTTAATATTGTAGTAAATACCAAAATAGACAACCATATATCGTCAAACAAAGGTTTGGGCTACAGGCAGCTTGAGGTATTTTTGGGTAGTCCAGAAACTTTTCTAAGAATTATATAAACCCCAGCCTTTTAGCCTTATCCTCCATGAATTTGTCTAATCCCTTTTAAAGCTGTCCCAGTTGGTGGCCATCACAACATCTATGGTAGAAAATTCCATACTTTAACTACGCACTGTATGAAGAATTACTTCCTTTTATTTTGTCCTAAATTTCCCACCATTCAAGTTTCATGAGATGTATGTATTAATGTGCACCAACCAAAGGAAAGAAAGGATTTTTAAAACCACATGTTCACAATGTGACACAGATGCAATATATAGCAAAACAAAAGAGATTCCAGGTCCAAATTTACAAACAGTTCAACTCATCAACCCTCCCCTCCACCACAAATTTATCCAGAGTTAACAACACAGATAAAACAATTTCTATCAGAACTGGGTTCTCCAATACTGAAGGCAAAGGATGGGAGGGAGAGGGGGGAACCTATTTCTCACACACATTCACATGCTTACATGGAAGTCCAACTGACTTCAGTTATACATACTTTTGAATAGACCTACATAGTATTGCTATATATATCCCATCATTTAAAAGTACTTGGCACACATAAGCAAATAATGCCAAGTATATTCTATCACAACAACAAGAACAACAAGAACAACAACAACAACAACAAGAAGTGTCATCTTAAATTTCAGCACCATAAATTGAAAAGGATTTATATTAAGGATAGAATCAACCCACATCAAGCACTATATACAAACACACACACACACACACACACGTAAGAATTTATCACTTTGAAATCCCTCCCCCAATACGCACACCAAGCCCAAATACATTGTTATGCAACATGGCAGCACAGACTTAACTGCATTCCCCTAACCCCTATTTATTCGATCACAACCCTATGTACACACAAAAATACAAATCAACCCCCCTTTTGCAGGGGCCAAGCACAGCCCCCGTAATTCCCTCTCCCTCCCTTGAACTTTGATTGAATAACCTGGACCAAGCTGCTGTGCTATGGGGCTCCAGAGGACCCTTTTAAATCTTCCACCTCTGGCTGCAAGCAACAGTTCAGTAAGAACATTCTGAAGTCTCCAACTGACTTCCCTCAATACAAGCAAATGCATTGGGGGGGAGCTCAATATCTCTCTGAATCCTTGACTGATCTTGCTGGATTTCAAACTCACTCCTAGTTAACTCATTCTCTCCCAGCCTGGCATATTTGATGGTTTTCAAATATGCCAGGCAGTTGGTCATGACTTTTCACTTTTTTCTCAAATTTTTACACTCAATTTTTTTCTTCCATAGCCTATAAACTAGAAAGATCTCCCCAGGGCAACACAAACATCCATCCATTAGGCCTTACATTGGCGGCTAATCCTTTTCCCCTATAACATCCCATAATAAGCTTTGTTATGCACAAAACCTAACTATCTGCTAGCAAATTACCATAGCTATTTGTGTGCAAAATTTGAGGCAGATCAGACAAGGGGGAGCTTAACTATGACCCCAATATTGACTTTTGCCCCATGGGAAAAACACACAAAATATTGTTCCAACCATAACAATTCCAAGTGCTGATACAGCACAGATTTTTATTAGTGCTTTATGCTATTGGCAGTTTTATGTTCGATTGCCTTTGTCACATAGCCACACAATGTATCAACATTTTCACTGAGTTATCCACCAAAACTCCAAGATCCCTTTCCTAGTCAATCACCACCAGCTCAGAGTCTACCGTGTATACATGAAGTTAGGATTTATTTTTTTGTCCCATGACTTCACACTTGTTGACAATAAACCACATTTGCTATTTTAATTCCCAAAAAGAACAATCTCTTTGGATCTCTTAGCAATTCTTTTTTTTGTTTTTAGCACCCTGAAAATGGATTGTGAAGAGCTCAAAAAGGATCTCCTTTGGGGGTGACCCCTTGTAAAGAAGAGTTCCCAAAAATCATTTGGTGAAGTCATACCTTCTCTCAGATCTGCAAGAAATAGTCAATGTAGACTGGATTATTTTTTAAATAAAAAGACTTGACCTAAATGTTATTTATTGACTCAATCCTCCTTCAAAGAGGGATTTCACATGTTTTTCCCTCACCCATGTTGTCCTCACAACATATCTGTAAAATGGGTTAGGTTGAAAGTATGTGACTGGCTCAAAGTTATGAAGTGAGCGAGAATTTGAATAGGGTCTTTCTGACAGTCTGTCCACTTGCTTCCTTATTCAGTGTGCCTTTCAGCTCTTCCGAAAATAAAGGCAATTTGCAAGTTTGTTAAATAAATGCACTTATATTCTGTTCCATGAGACTCTTTTACAAAATTCAACATATAGCCCTAGAAAGTGTGCATTTAGCTGAATGTTCTGTGTGGCCATATTTTATTCCACACAAAACAAACATTTTCTAACAATTTCCACAGAGCACACGTACAGAGCAATCCTAGCATATCTACTCAGTCCCAGTGGGTTCAATAAGATCTCACAGTAAATACGTAGAGCCAAACTACACATTACACTAACCACTTAGCATGTAACTAAGGCTTATCTTTTCCTTTTTTTTCCTTTTATTCTAGTATAAGTGTATGTGGCTCTGATTCGGATTAAGGCTACTTACTGCACTCCAGGAGGATTAAAGCTTCCCCCTCACAATGTAAACCTTCCCTCCCCTAATGCTTACACTAGAGTAAGGGGATGTTCAGCTACACACTATGTGATTAGCATAATATGTAGTTGACTCTTAATGAGTCAACTAGATTTATTTATTGTGTCTAGGCAAAATGTGTACCTTCTTTCCAACTATTTAAGCTCATTTTTCAATTTCTGCCCACATAAAAGTTAAGTCAGCAGAAGACTGTAACCATGGCAACTGCTGAGCACTGAGGCATCCTGATATCAAGATGGATACTTAGTAATACCTTTCTGAAGACTTGTAATCTAAAGGATATTAACAGTTCCACTCTGGAGACTTTTCTTTTTTCTCTGGAGGGGCAGTCCAGTCCAGCATCTGTACCATATCTTTTCATTCCCCCACCCCCTCTGCCAGGGAAAGGGGAGGGAAGTCACATAGATATGTATATGAAATATGCAAAGTTTATGATGTAGCAAAGTTTAGCTTCCATTAAAATAAATCACCAGATGCAATTAATGTCTTTTAATGAATTAGTACCATGATGCAAGTTCATAGTTTTTAAAAAGACCTAACTATTTGTTCTCTTTTGTCTCTTCACCGTTGTATTCATGTTTTTTTCTTGCATCGGGATAGTTCTTTGGTTGAGTCTGCCTTTCTGGTCTCACGAAGTATGTAAGACATATCCATTCTCATTTCTGAATTTGCTCTATATCACTGGCTGTTCCTTAAATCTAGACTTAGAACACTTGCACTACATCTTTTTTCCTCATGAAACCAAACTAATACAATTATTACCTTCACTGACTTTTCTTCAATCCTTTCTCCTTCAGATATAAATTACCTCTGACTGGAAGGCCTTCTAAACGCCAAGACACACATTACTTCAAATCTGTAACTGGGTTATGTGTGTCCCCCCCACACCCTTATTATAGAGTAGGCACAGGGGCCCTGGTCCAAATTGAGAGGAAGGGTTAAAGCCCTATCCCCGCCCCCCATACTACAGATCAAGCCCTCTGTACCTACTCTACAGTAAAGTAATGTCTGTTTTGGACCTAAAGTCAGAAGTATGTGATAGCTTCATACAGATCATTCAGCAACATATCTTGCTTTCTCTTAATAAATTATAGGCACATGAGGAGTGGGATCCTTAACAAGGAAGTGGTTTATGGGAAGAGAAGCCTGATCTCTTTAACCCCCAATGTGATTTGAATCAAAATTATCCTTCCTGCACAACAATGTAAAGTTTCTTCCTATGTGTTTCAACTGCGCAGACAAAAGACACGCAAGCACATAGACAAAGTGAAATTACCCAATCCTACTGCTGTTTTTACCTTGCCCCAGCTTAAAGGGGAGAAGCCATTCTCTTTTCTTTCCCCAAATTGTTTCGGAGGAAAGGAAGGGTGGTTTCTATAACTCAGGCTGAGAATTTGCAGAAGGAGGCAGTATCACTAAGGAATATCACTGTGGTGGACCTATGGGAGAGGCAGGGGCACTAATCAGAGAGGGAAGGGACAGTTGTCACTGATGAGGAGCCAACTGGATTTATGGCTGGAGTTCTGGGTGGGTGACTACTAGGGTTGTTTTCAATGGTAGTGCTCTGATTGTAGAATTTTGTGCCTATTCTGTCAGCTTTTTGGCACCCAAGTCTGGATGATTTTATTCTCCAGTGCTCTTAATGAATGATACATTTAACTTCTGCCTTTGTGTTGAATTGATAATTAATGAATAAAAAATATTGTCTGCTCTTATGGTGTTTGAGTTTTATATTGCTACTTTTTCATTCTTGTGTTAGCTTTCTTACAAGATTTATTTTGATAAGTGTGATAGTTTAAATAATAAAATAAATTACATGTTGTTTGGGTGATTTCACCTTGATTTAGTATCAATCAACACTTATGGAAACCTATGGAATTATAAAAAATAAATAAAACCATACACAAATATGGCCTGTGTGCATTGGGGTTGAGATTATACAAATCTAACAGTGAAAATGAGAAAAGAAATGAAGAAGGGCAAGCTAAAAAGTATTATCCAAAGTTCTACATGCAACAAGCAGAGACATTTAAACAACAGCTGATCACTTAGAAAAAAATTCAAAAGAGTCCCAATTTTATAACAGGAGTTCTGTGTTACTATATAATCTCCTGCTACACATAATTGGAAATCAGACAGACGGATGTGGAATGTGTGGTTCTCTCTCAAAAATATGTTTATCTTTATTATTGTGCAGTGGTTTAATGGCAGCCCTAATAATCTTTGTGTCGAGAGAAATTAGTATGTGTCACCAGAACACACAGCTGGTACAGCTTGAAGTGCAATACTCTGCAAAATGATCTACCAGCTTCCAAGGTCTGCAGAAGACTACAACACAAAACTGATTGTTATTTTCAAAAGGCACTTGCTAGAGTTATTAAATTTATTACATAATATTGTGTTTAAATATACCACTCTTTAGGTTATACTAAATATTATAGATGTTAAATGTGCGCCACCAAAGTAACCATAAAATAGAAAAAAAATCCATCTGTTTCATGATGGCATAGACCAAGAGTCTAATCATAAGAAGGTAAGGAAAGCCTTGCTGGATTAGACAAAGAAGACTACCCAGTCTTTTGACTATCTGGTCAAGCATGCTTTCAAGCACATACCTCCAGGAAGTTCAAGAGAAGGCAGGGCTCCCCACCCCAGCCACTGGTAATTGGTGCCTCTGAATTGAAGGGTCCATCATGTCTAAGAGCCCTCATGCAGAGACAGAATGAGGGCAAAATCATATTCTCCCAGTTGTATGCTGATAGGAGGGGGAATGTTTTAAGTGTAGCATCTTGCCAGCCAATCAATAAACAGAACACTATTCCAACGGATCTATACTTTGCCTGTAAAGCACACTTACATATCTACAGTATAAGTGAAAAATATTAGTTATGAACAAGCATTCAATCTGGTTTTTGGCTGCCACCGCCACTGCTTAATAAAATCCCTCTGACAAACCTTTTCTCTGCCAAGTGCTCATTTAATGTGCCCCTTGGGGATATACAGTACCTTTTCTCAGGTATGCACACCAAGTGCTGCTGATGTGATCTAGGGAAGAATGCCAACAACTTGCACTTCACATCCAGTTCCACTTGGCCATTAAGGAAAAAGCTTTTGCTTGCTACAGTTATGCTAATTCAGATAATAAGAGAAATCTGGAATGCTTCCATCACACCTCAAACACATGGTAATAACTTGTTGAAAGGATCTTTTGTAAAAATAGGTGCATCTTAATATGCATCCCAATTCTAGTACTTTCCAATCACAGCATTTCAAATAATTTATATTCAACAGCAAACAAAAGCATGCTTAATTTGATTTGTTTGAGGGAAATGTAAATGAAGATTAAAGCTGCATATGAATGCAGCACACCATTTAAAGCTGCTGTTTAGAACCTGCTGAACAGAATATGTGCAAGAACTCTATAAAAACCATTTTTGTATAATACATAGGCACCTGTCAAAAACACATCGGATAACTGGAAGTATGTATAAAACTGTGGCTTGTTCCAATATACAGATACCTGGTATATATTTATATATGGAGAGTCAGTGTGGTGTAGTGGTTAGAGAGCTGGATTGGAACTCAGGAGATCCAGGTTCTAGTCTGTATTCGGCCATGAAGTTCATTGGTGACTTTGGGCCAGTCACCGACTCTCAGCCTAACCTACCTCACAGGGTTGTTGTGAGGATAAAATAGAGAGGAGAAGGATCATGTGAGCCACCTCAGCTTCCTTGCAAGAGGTGGGATATAAATGTAATAATTAAATATAAATAATATGTCAAATATGTATATCCCATCTTTTGAACTTCAGTTCCCAAGGCAGCTAACAATATGTACATAAAAAGGAGTATAACTGGTTTAAAAGCAAACAAACCAATCCATAATGGAGCATAACATAGAATACCACAAGCAGTCAATACATTAATGTTTTGAGGCCCAGAATTGGGGAAAAGGCATAATAATAATAATAATAATAATAATAATAATTTTTCAGCCATATAGGTTGAGCACCAAAAGCCTGGATGAACTCCATTCTAACCTGGCACCTAAAAGCCACCATACTAGGTGCCAATTATATGGATAAGATGAGGGACTTCCATAAACAAGGTGCCACCACAGAGAAGGCTTTGTCCCTGGAGCCCCCCATCTTACTTCTGAATGCCTCCATGTTCTTAAGAGCCAAGCAGGTTCATATGGGAGCAGGCACAGTAGCCTGATACAATGTCATTTAGGGCAGGGGTGGGCAACTTGTGGTCCTCCAGATGTGTTGGCCTACAACTCCCATGATCCCTCATCATTGGCTATGCTGGCTATGGCTGATAGGAATTGTAGGTAAAAAAAATGAGAGCCACAAGTTGTCCACTCCTGATTTAGGGATTTATAGGTCAAAAACAGTGTCTTTAATTGTACCAAGAAGCAACCAGATAGTGCATAAAGAGTTTAAATAGCTGACAAATACTAGATTGTAGGTTGCCAACCCCCTATCCTGCTGCTCACTAATCTCATATAGACATCCTCTCCCCACAACTGAGTAAGGTTACATTCATATAAAGATGATCTGAATGAAATTCCTCAGTAGGTGTAGTGTTTCAGGAGCAAGAGCATTAATTTCCTTTAGGAGTCGACATACATATGGGGTGAAAAACCTCTTTCAGAGCTCTACTGCATTAAGCAGCTGGTTCCTCTCTATATGCAGGGGTTGTTTATGTGTGTATGGAGGAACATTCAATCATATGAATCCCTGTCTGCAGACTAAACTGAGTCAGACACTGATTTATCACCTTAGTGAAAATCAGGCTATGTAAGATCCCTTATTCTTCTTTCTCCAAGAATAAAAGAGAACATATATTTGCGCCTACTACAGCAGCAGTTTACTCCATCAGTAAAGTACTTCAATACTGTATTGTTTGACCTCATAGCCCTTATGCAAGCGACAGATTCAGGCTCAATCAGGGTTCTCCTTCAACAGCCAGCACTGGCAGAGGGCCCATCAATAACTACAATTCCCCAAACCAACCAACCCGCCGACATCATTAACACACACAATGGCCATGTTAGGTGCTGCTAGAAGCTGGCGAAGGCAGATACTATCATGGACTATCACCCACTTTCAGGTTGCTGCTCTCTCGCAGTTCATGAGATAACCCATGGCATGCTCTAAAATAGAGATAACTGATAACAAATGAAGCACGGATATATGAGGGCTGACAGGGTGTGACTGAGGGGAGGAGGAACAGGAGCTGCAGGAAGCCCAGCAGTGAGAGAGTATGTATATGTATAGGAAGGTGGTCCACAAGAGGTCACTTGCCCAGTGTTCATAAAAACCTGAGGTGGCCCCCTGAGACCCACCTCAGACTCCCAACCTACAACATGGGTCCCATTTTCACAATTGCCCAATATGGCAGCATATTGGGCAATTGTACTGATCTCATGGCCCACTTTTGGGTCGCAACCCACCAGTTGAAGACCAGTGCCCTCGACAATGAGAACAAAATAAAAATGAAGTACTTCACTGCAAGGGAGTTTGCAGGAGTGTGGACTCTGAAAATGGTACTTTACACACTACACCAAACCCACCCACATTATCTTTTTCTCTGACTCCAAGGGAAACAGCAGTAAACTATTGTGGGATCATTCAGTAGTAATTTAGAGCCAGCAATAGACCGGGTGACTGGGGGTGGGGAGCTGCCAGTGTGAATTTAGTATTTGCTAAACAAAACTAGCCATTCACAAAAACAAAGCCTTCACCTTTTTGCCTTCCTAAGAGTTAACTAAGTGTTTCAACAATAATTCCTTGAGCAGCAGGATTCCTACATGCCATTGGGTCAGTAGAAGAAGGCTGAGAATAGCCCAGAGAAAACAAAATGTACTCATAATTATTTACACTGTTGAAGGTCCTACAACAAGCATTCTTAGGAGATGTCTGTCAAGATGGGTTATGGGGCTTAAAGTTAAGCATCTCATCTTGACAGACACTAGTTGCCAAGAAATATTCTTTAAGTCATTCATCACTGTGTAAGTACTATAGCCTTTTCAGACAATTGACTACAGCAGGCTATTTTACCAAATAAAAAAAACCTACGGTGCTGTAATTGTTTAATTATATGGTTGTCCAAGCCACGAACAGCTCCTTTGAGGAGTACAAAGTTCAATACACACAGACAGAAAAGTTTTCTTTTTTAGCTGAACAGCTTCTGTTGGCAGAAAGAGAAGCAGCATTTTTCACCTGTCACATGAAATTACTGTTAAATATGTTGGGAAATGTTCCCCACCATCCCTCCCTTATCTGTTTTATTCTAGGCATTCACAGTGCACTAGTTGTTTTGCATGAATGGTTTTTTTAAGACAATGATGGCTTGCCCAAACAAATTATCAAAATGTGTTGAGTGTATATGTACATATATACAAATATGTGAAGGGAATGTCTACTAATACTGAACATCAACTGGTTGGGTGGGACTCACAAATCGTTCATACCTAGATCGTAGGGGATTGCACTATTGCCACCGTCATCATTGGAGTGCCTTAAGAAATCTATCAATAGGGTACTATACATGTACAAAATTTTGTCTGAACAGTGTGTGTGTGTGTGTGTGTGTATATATATATATATATATGGGGAAAGAGAAATGTACATTAGTAAAGCCACCAAGAAAAAAAATGGCTAAACTCTGTTCTGTAAATCAGTAAACTACCAGTAAATTAAACCTTGAGTTCTTCAGTGCTAAGGGTCAAGTTGTTAGAAGAATTTGGATCTAGCCTTCTATCCACTGGACAATGATTGCAGCATATGTTAGAAGAACACAAAGGCATACCTTCTAAATGCCAAAATCTCAAATTCTGAGCTAGAGAAACCAAATTTCTAAAGTCAAAATAAGCCAGACAAATTGTGTGCACATATAGAGATTGTATTAACAGAAAGGGTGGTGGTGGGAGATTATAGAACTCAACGGGGACACTAACCAAACACAGCTGCATCACATGCCATCATACAATACCCATACCAGGACTATAAAATAAATCCTGGTATTCATCCTGTTAGGGTAACACTCACTTCCTGATCTCATGATTATTCATGCAAAATTAAAATCAGACCCAAAACTTATTAGGGTATATACTTTATGTGATGGTGGGACCCATCAGGAACAGGGGGCATATCATTTCAAAAAAGAAATCCCACTCTATTTTCCTAACTATCCGTTAATTGACTTGATAAATCTTGTGTAATATAAATGCACACAGAGAGAAAGAAAATGTCGTTTTAAAGGACAATATAAAACAGTACCTGTCACCATTTGGAACTTTCAGTTTCCTCCTCAGGAATCAACTAAATGAAGTACAGCAATGTAGCCCAGAACTCTTCAGTGCTGTTATTAAAAACAGAAACAAACAAATATAACATTAAAATGTTGGTCTTTGTTGTTCTAGAGTAAGGTGAAGATTGCTTTCTGGCACAATGCTGGTTAGTTTGTTAGGTAAAGAAATTAAGGTGTTAACATTTCATTTCAAAATGTGGACAAACCTCCAAAGACTTTTCTAAACATAAATGAAGTTTGTTTTACTTCTAAGGATCTGGGGAGGTTTAACAGAAAAGACTTAGTTAGTGTTAAAGAACAAATGCCAGAACTCAAGCAGGTCTGGCAACCACAACCTCTGGCCACAGCAGCCCTACTCTCAAGTCCCAAATACCTGGCTCTGATAGGTCAGAGATGGAAAGTATGCTCTACAAGAATAAGGGGACATACCCAAGGGATTATTTTCCTGCTTCCCATTCGGCAACTTGGAAGCTTGGGATAAGATGCCACAAAAAGTAGCTATCCAGAGATATGAGAACCCTATAGAGACTGAATCCTGAGTAGTACAAGGCGAAAGTAAAGTAGTATTGCTCTGCTAGGCTTTCCTGTCATGCAAGTAGACAGGAGGCAGAATGGGTTCACAATTCATCGTATGTGGGGCTCATTTTGCATGTGTGATCCTCCCTTTACCCCCACCCCACCCTCATGAAGCCCCATCTCGGTCAATACAGGATTTACGATGTTCCAGATCTGAGACAAGAAATGTCTTTTGAAGCAGACTGAGAGACCCCCACTGAATCTTGAATGACAAGTTTCATTAAAATTAAGTATATATATTTATTATACACATTTATGTAACCAGTCAGTAATTGGGATCCTTTCTGCTTGGCAACGAACACAGATTTGCGATAATATAACGCAGAAGCACCATACAACCAAAAAACAGGCAACAGCATCTGGTTTTTTTACGTTCAAAGCTAGCCCCATAAAACTGCCAGTCTGCAACAATTTCAAGATAAAGACCTGGTTTGCATGGATTAACGAACCCATGAGCTGCTGTACACAAAAAGGAAAGCGTGGAAATACTGCCTACAGCATGCCTGCCACTTCAGATTTTTCTCAGCAACCCACAATCAGCACCTTCATAGGTTGCTTATAACGTGTTGTCTGAACCTGGAGCTCTGAATTGTTTAGGGGCTAAACAACCCAGCAGTTTGTTGTTGGGTTAACCTCTAGATTATTGAGCCCCTAAACAATCCAGCACTCCAGGTTCCTAGGTAAACAGCCTATGAAGGAGCGTAAAAGTGGAAGTGAGCAGGCATGACAGCCCATTGGTTGTTTAACCCAAAGGCTCTTGTGTCATGAAACAGGTGATGAACAGGAAAGCAAAAAACATAATAAACACATCATTAGAAAACCTGCACCCAATAAAGCCAATGGCAATGCCTTTCTCTATTCAGATTAATTTCAGTAAGAACACGCTTTCAGTCAGAGAAGTTTTCAGTTGATTGCGCCCCCTGCCCGCCCCAGGTATGCCTTCAACCCAAGCAGTTAAGAAATGCTGAAACATCAGGCTGTAACTGTGATGACTTAACATAGCAAAAGCATTTTAAATGCAGTTTTCAGTGCCATCTGCTTTTAGTTGCAACAACTATTTAATTCATAATTCTACCTACAGCTAGCATTCGCCAGCTAAGGTGGCTTTTAAACTAGATTATTTGTATTTTAAAATAAAAGTACTTTTGCAGCTATTACACAGGCTAACACAGCTTCTTAAATAATGGCACTATTAAATGTTTTAAGGCCTTCTGGATAGAATACAACAGTATCAAGTTGCATTAATTCATGACAAGATTGATTGTAAATGGTATGAAACAGCTGTTGCCCAGAGGACTAAACTCTAGTGCTATACAAACCCAGGGCAAGGACAATACAGAAAAGAAAAGCGTAGCAGATTACTGAATCAAACCAAACCAAAGCTTATCAGGAGGAAAATATACTTGCTAAGAGATATTGCTTTAATTACTGTTCCTAGCTACAGGTTTTGGGTTCAATCAGTAAGTTAGGAAGTGAAAGAAGGTGCTTCCTCTTTAAATGGTTAACAAAATTTGCCTCTTTTCACCAGTCCCTTGTTGGGTACTTCTTCCTACCATTATCCAAGCTGCTCTATTAATGAAATGTAAAAAAATAATTGTTTCTGTAATTGTTTCAAAGAAATGTAAATTTAACGGTCATCTTGCTCCACATTCACAATATCACAACCTTAAACTCCATAATAATTAGTGCAGAAGAACTACCACCTACTAGTTCCAAACTCATGATGATTCCTGCAGATTTCAAACTCCCATATGGCTGCAATAAAAGGCAGGAAAACCTATGCGTACTTTTCTCTAGAGCCAATGTGAATGTATTACCTCCCATGTCCACTTCAAAATTTACATAATAGCAAACAAATATTTTCCATTGCATGTATCATGCAGTGGTCAGCCACAGCTAGCTCCTTCCCGCTCTTTTGTTGTATCTATATAATACAGGGTCACGATGTTAGGGCTACTGCATCGTGACCCTGTGGGGAAGAAGAAAGAGCAAGGGGGAAAGGAGCAGGCAGAGGAAACATCAGGGCCTGCTCCAGTTCCGACTCCCCTCCTTTGGGAGCAGGACAATCCCATCAGCCCTGTTGAGGGTCTACTTAATTTTTTCCCCTCTCTCTCTTCCCCTCCCCTTCCTTCCCCAACTCCTTTTCCTTGTGTGTCATGTCTTTCTTAGATTGCAAGCCTGAAAACAGGGATTGTCTTCCTTGATAATTGACTGTAAGTCACTCCGAGAGCTTTTTTGGCTGAGGAGGGGGATAAAAATATGATAAATGAATAAATATGCTACATTTTTATTTGAAAGCGGTCATGAGTAAAATGGTCCTTACAATGCTCTTGTTGCTGTTTGACAATATAATCAACAGTTATATCTGATATCTGCCTTGAGATACAAAGCTTTGCTTAAAATGAACATTTACATTCTGTACATTATTACAAACCTATTTGCCTCCCATGATTTGGGTGGATTTTTTTTCTTCCAAAACACTAAATTTTCCAGTACTTTATTTTTCAGCAGAAAATTTCCAGTTTTGTAAGTTCAGTAGTGAAAATGAATGTATGCCAATTGCAAATACAATATTAGGAAAGCCTGGTAGTAACACACAGTTCTGTTGCTAAAATCAATTAGCATGTCAACAGTTTTCAGTACCTTTTTTTCCTCTTAAATTTAAGCAATCTAAGGAAAGTACATGCCATTGGGCAGTATCCAAGGCTGCCACTTCGCTTATTCCATCGACATAGCACTACTGTAAGCGACCACTAGCACAATGCCAAAAGTGTATATGTTGCTGCAATGGGTCAACCCTTAAAATTTTACAAGCATTCAAATTTTTTAAATCTACATAACACAACATTTAAATCACGCTAAGTGACCTGACCTTTAATTTCCCCCTTCAAATATTTTAGGTACTTGTGGTGTATTGGTACAAGAAATTAACTGGGGGTACTTTTGAAGCTTTGTTGTTTACTAAATACTAGTAAAATAAGCATGCTAAATAAGATCTCTGTAGGCTAAACTATGATGTTTTGGCCTACAACTCCAATCATCCCTAGCCAGCATACCCCCCCCCCCCCCGCTCTATGGCATCAAAACATTTTCTAATGCAAACTGAAATGTTTCCAATAATTCCCAGTTCAAAATGTTATGAAAACCATAAATTCACTGATCGGCTCCCTCATTTCAACCAATATTCTTGCTCAACGGGCCACTGAAAAGTTGTATCTTACATACTAGGGATGTGCACTGACCCCCCGGATCGGATCGGATAGCGGATCGGAATCGGACCTGGGGGGTCGGATCGGGTCGGATTGGAGGATGGTCGGATCGGATCGGACCGGATGTCCGATCCGGATCGGACGCCATTTTGAATGCTTTTCCCCATAGCCAAGTATTGTTTTACAAAAACGCCTATAACTTTTTCAATTTTAAAGCTAGAAGGATGAAACTTCTATGTGTGTGAAATTTCAGAAACATAGGTGCTTGCCTTGTGTGGCAATTAATTTTAGAAAAATGGGTAGTAGTGGGGTAAATACAGTTACGCCTCCCACTTTTTTATTTTTGAAGATACAAACAGGAAACTTGGGCACATTACAGGTAACACCTGGCTTGGTATGTGTGTGAAATTTCAGAAACATAGGTGCTTGCCTTGTGTGGCAATTAATTTTTGAAACAGTGAGGAAAGAAATGCCTATAACTTTTTTATTTTAAAAGTTAGAAGTTTGAATGTTGCTCACTTTGTAGATGGATTAGGGATAGTTGTCTGTCAGAAATTTCAGAATGATAGGTCCAGGCATTTGGTGGCTATGAATTTTTTAGATTAAAAGTTATAAACGTTTTTCCACAGAGGCTGGGGCTGTCAACTGCACCCTCCCGCCTCCCGGAAGAAGAAGGAAACACTTTCTCTCCATCTCTTTGATCCTTGCACGCTTGGCTGCAAACTGAGCTGGTATCCATTACAGAAGGAGATACAAAGTAACTACATTAAAGAACCTGGCTCACTTTCACTTTTTACTCAATCAGAACGGCTGAGCCTAGGTCCCAAAGTACCACCTACAATGTGGCAAAGTTTCATGTGTGTAACTTTAAAAATGACAAAGTTATAGGTGTTTCTTTCCTCATTGTTTCAAAAATTAATTGCCACACAAGGCAAGCACCTATGTTTCTGAAATTTCACACACATATCAAGCCATGTGGTACCTGTAATGTGCCCAAGCTTCCTGTTTGTATCTTCAAAAATAAAAAAATGGGAGGCATAACTGTATTTACCCCACTACTACCCATTTTTCTAAAATTAATTGCCACACAAGGCAAGCACCTATGTTTCTGAAATTTCACACACATAGGTCCCAAGGTACCACCTACAATGTGGCAAAGTTTCATGTGTGTAACTTTAAAAATGACAAAGTTATAGGTGTTTCTTTCCTCATTGTTTCAAAAATTAATTGCCACAAAATGCATGCACCAATCTTTCTGAAATTTCTCACAGATAACTATCCCTAACCAGTCTACAATGTGACCAAGTTTCATCCTTCTAGCTTTAAAATTGAAAATGTTATAGGCGTTTTTGTAAAACAATACTTGGCTATGGGGAAAAGCATTCAAAATGGCGTCCGATCCGGATCGGACCTCGGCGGATCGGATCGGAGGTTGGCCGGATCGGATCAGATCGGATTTTCCCGATTTTGGGGCGGATCGGATTCGGATCGTGGATCCGATCCGATGCACACCCCTATTACATACATAGTTTTATATATATTTTTCTGGATCAATGATAACCAAGAAAGCCAACTGATTAAACTACAGCACATTTTCCGAAGACCTTGTGCATACTGCAATACATTTGCTGTTCAATCCTATGTTTATGCTGACATTATGACTTACTACATCCAGAGTCTTGAATCTGATCAAAGTTTCAATGCAGCAGACCTGGTGGAGGAATAACCATTCTTACTGCTGCCCATTATGACATTTTATGAGACTTTATTGGCTAGCATGTGAAAATCATCCTACACAACAAAATGCAGAGTACAAATTCAGTGGCAGGGTGCCTGTGGTTTCCAAAAGACCCACAGCCATGATAGGCAAAGAAACTGACTCTTGGCAAAAGGCTACATGTTTAAATGCTGTAAACAACTAAGGTGCTTTTGTAACTGCCACCTGCCCCCCCCCAGGCCTACAATGTCTCCCCACTGCAACAGATATGGTCTTGTATCAAGATGTGCCTGACCAGCAGCTGTGCTGACTTGAATAATCAGAATGTTGGGAAACTTTAGAGTGTGAAGTAGTCTCAAATTCCATGCTTTAGGCATTCTACAACTAATTTAAAAAAGCAATAGCAGAGGAGTCACAGAGAGAATCCCACAGGCCTGGATGGACTTTGGATTTTTATCTGAAGTCCTCCCCACCCACTGCAGTATCGCATACTTACTACGGTTATTTCTGTTATTTCTCACGTGCTAAATAAACTACATCAGCCTTTTTAGCACGTGAGAAATAACTGTGGCTGGGGATGATGGGTGACAGATTGGGGAAAGCTTGTCTATGTGAACTATTTGTCTTTTAGGCACACTGAACCAGCAAAAAATGCCACCATCTCCCCCCACCTACACCTATGCCATTTTGGGAACACACAGGTGCTTCTTTGCATATCGGCAGGTCTGGATTGGATTGTCTGAGATGGTCACTAAAAAGTCATTTGTGTAAATGTGGCACAGTAGCTATAATATGCTTGTGGCAGCAGTTGTGCCCCCAAAGCCTTGTCTACAAATTTAGAACATGTCCCTCAGTGCAACTGAGTGGAGGAAGATTCATTCTGTTGCTCAATGCAGAGTTGGCTTTCCAGCACTTAATATCAGCCATTGGCTTCCTGCCTGCCTACAAATCAAAATTGCAGAAATAAATTGCTATTCACAGCTTGCCAGTAACTTTGACACAGTTACACATATCAGCACACAGGGAATTGTATCTCAGGCCACTACACATCTCAAATAAATTCCAAATAAAACTCCTCATATGTGCCTTAAAATGGGAAGTCTTCCTGGAGGGCGGGGTTTGTGTTTGAGAATGTAATCAACCATTTGGAGGCCTTGGGAAAGGTCAAATGGTGGGACAGAAATACAAAAATGGTGCATGCAATCTGATCCATACAAGCCACCTGTGCCCAGCCGACACACTAATCTGCAGGTAATCCACAAATAACACTGAAGGGATCACAGACTCATTACAGCACCAGTGTCAACAGTGCAGTCCAAATGAAGGAAGAGCACATAATTCTCCCCCAGGTGGTTCACAGCTGAATCCAGAAGCACACCCAAACTGCAAACCTGAGTCCTCAAGGGGTGTACAACCTCACCCAAAACAAGCTGCACCCCTATTCCTTGATCTGCCTTTCTACTGACTAAAGAGATTCTTTATCTTGTCTGGATCAAGCTTCAATTTGCTTCCCCCACTCAGCTCATTAATGAGACAAAACCTGACCAGTTTCCTTCAATTTAGATACAAAGGATAGAGTTGGGTGTCATCAGGATATTGGTCCTGTATTGTAGCATCAAACCAGGTCTATAGGAAGCTTGTTCATACATGTCCAGACTCTAAACACTTTGTAAAACCTATAAAAGTATGAGTTGCTTAAAAACAAAACACGCACCACATTTTGAGATTTTTTCGCCAGATAACATTTCTTCCCTCTCTTTCAGAGGCTGAAGTTTTATGTATCCAGCAGTTCTTTGTAACAGTTATCACTCTACTGCACTGTAGATCTACTTTCTCACACAAAAATGCATGCCACTCTGCGTATTACCATTAAAGAAGAAAAACAAACTGCTAATTATTTTGGCAACTGTGATTACACCAACAGGAATTCTAGAGGGTTGGGGTGAGAAACCTATTTGCATACGAATGACTGAAAGCCTGGAACAACTTAAATAGAATAGCATAATAGCGGATCTTCAAAGGAAATTTAGTTTTCTTGAGGCTCTGTGATATGAATTAAAACAAAACTCTAGATTCATTACACCTTTGCTATGTGATGTTCAAAGAGCCCAAATGCATACAAGTAAATGAAATCCCATGAGGCAATTAAAGCATTTCTAAACCTCCTTCTCCCTTGTTTTGCTTCCCATTTATGCCTTTTTACTGAGAAAGGCATAGGAGCATACCCAACTGCCAAATCCTGAGTGCTACCACTGCTTGTTAATTTCAAGCCATCACCAAAATAAAAGCTCTGGGGGAAAACAGACATTTGGGAGAGCAGCCCCCAAGAAATAGGAAGCTTAACAACAGATTTTATACACATTATTTTAAAATCTGCATGAACTTTATAGTGTATTTATTGTGTTGCAATAGTTTTATTGTTTGTTTCCATGCAACAACAGCCCTATAGGGAAAGGGAGGGGGGAAGCTTGAAGCTCTTCATAGTGTTCTGCCTCTAAGATTTATCCATTGTACAACCAGTCAACTGTTTATATCATCATCTTCCCAACAAAATGCTGCCAACTCAGAGGGATAGTGAGGGCAAGAACACAATTCACTATTATGTCAAAGGTGGGAACAACTTCTTCTAATTAATATCACATGATTTACTACTGGGACCATGACTTAGGAACACACGTCTTCAACACATTCAGTTTTTCCTAGTACCAAGTTTACCATTATCAGAACCTTGATCCCAAAGTGGTAATGAAAAAGCATCCATTTATGGGAAAGGAATCCAAGTTGCTGCCCCACACCTACAACAGTTGGCAGGTAGCAGGCATGTGCTTCTAACAAAGTCTCTATGGTGCCAAATGGCTTTTAGACAACAGGTTTTGTTGCAGCAGCAGGGGAAGCTGGTGGCTCTGCTTTCAGTGGGATGGTGAATCCACTCCAGCTTTCAGTCAGAACCAGTCAGAACTCGAAAGGAGGTATCCAACGTGTGGAACTTTAGAGTTCTGACTTGTTCTGGCTCAAACTCGGAGCAGAAGCACCGCCCACTGACACTGGAACCACCAAGCTCCACAGTGGAGCAGACATATTTTAAGGATCACTTTATGGATGCAAGAATAAAATCTGCATGAACTTAAAATGCCACTGTAAAGCCTGCAACCTTACAGACCAGAATTATAAATGTGATGGCTATTAGCAGAAGCACACTCTCAAAATGTAAGGCCTGCAACCTTACAGACCAGAACTATAAATACGTGATGGCTATTAGCAGAAGCACGATCTCAAAATGGTAATCACATGATTACCATGCCACCTATACTTAACCAGTGAAAGTATTTTACGAATATCTGTAAAAACATAGCCTGCCTAAGAATGAAAGACTGAGCCACAAAACCTATGTCTTGGTATGATATGAGTAAGATGCTCCTTAGCACTTAATCTTTCGATCTTAGACTTGAGTTTCCAGTTCAGCATTATTTATTAAATAAATTTAATAGTGAGAATAACTCACAGGACATGTGTGTGTGGTAGGAATACTATCTTTGTTAGCAAAGTACTGGGCCTGAGGAGCCAGCATGACTGTCAACCGGTTATGTCTCCTTCAAAAAAGGCTTCCATAGCGACTGGCTGAACTGCTGCTCTGTCATGGAATATTAAACAGTCCAACTATACAGGGAAGGTACAGCAACAGAATAATAACAAACACTGCAACTACTTTGAGGAAAGTGAAAGCCCAGTCCAGCAAAAGGCTTGCACGAGGCCTGAGAACAGATGGTAATATTTGCTGTTGGATGAAAATGGGACAGAGTTAAACAAAGTTGCTGGGCAGATAGAATCTTCTCTTTTCAGAGACTCATCTCCCCCCCCCCCTTTTTTTACATATAAACATAATGATTAGCTCAACAATTACAAAATGGAACAAGTCAGGATACACAGACCTATTGTCTAGTCTTAATTTCATAACATATATTTTACTTTAATGGTTTGACTATCTGAATCTCAAAATCTATACTTATAAATGCTTCTACAACTCACCATCCATTCATAAATCAAAAGTGTTTGAAGTCTTACACTGAAAGTCTTGACAAGAATTCTCCTTGTTAACAAAAGAATGCAGTTTTGAAAAAACAAAAAGCAATCTGGTAATTCCAAAATGGAAGCTGTGTCTAGGTAGGCCAACATCTGTATTCTCAGGACACACTGTTTTATATACAATTATTTCAGGTCCAGAAATATATTGTGCTTCACCAACTGGGCTCCTCATGAGTAGTTAGGCTCATTAATAGAGTTAGCGCCTTCTAGGAATAAGAATTTTGCCTTTATGGAGTGCATGCGGCCAGGCATAGCGATGGCATTGCATACAATATCTCAACAGAGATGAGGAATTTAAGTATGGATTATTTCTAACTTTTACAGATGTTGCTTCCTCCTACATCACGAACAGCATCCAATCAGGCCAAAAACTAGGTGGCTGATATAAAAAGAGAAGATATACATAATCCTAGCCACAATCCAAAAGCCAATATGGTGTGTAGGAGAGAACCACACACTCAGCTATTTTCTGGCATAGCATTTCCAAGAGCGAGCAAGTGAGAGGCCATTTACTTAAACAGTACAAAGCACTTTTCTTGGATAGTGGCCACTGAATGCAAAATGTCTTATTTCCTTGGCACTATATTGTTTTTTTAAAAAAGATGAGCTAGACAGTTTTTTTAAAAAAAACCAAAGTGTTTCACAAAACAAGTTGTCTCAAAATGGGCTCAAGTTGCCTGGAACGGCTCTTTATAACTGTCCATCCCTACCGTGGGGCATGGTGACCCCAAAGAAGCCTATAGGCAGTTTTGCCTTGTAAATTTTATTGTATGTATCCTACTGCACTTTGTTCCCTTTGGCAGTTGAAATGTACCAGAGTATTGACACGGCAAGGCTCTATACATTTGACAGCTGCAAGTGCACACTTGTGTGAAAAAAAAGTATATCTATTTATCTATCTATTTGCACAGATTTTGGAGGCTGTGTGTGTATATATACACACATACATATGTTGTGCAACTGTGAAAGACTGGAAAAATATTAAAAAGTAACAGATTACGAACACATTTGTGCAAATTTCTGGGGGTGAAAAAATATTTATTTATATAAAATGGCCCCATTTACATAAAACTTGGGGACCAAAACAAAACAAAACCTGGGAATGAAAACAAGGTTGCAATTGGAGCAGGGAGGAGGGGTTGGTTGGGCAGAAAAGAGAGCTTCTGCTGTGCATGACCCTGGAATACCAGGTGGAAGACTGAGGGAGAGAATAACCCGCAGTGTGCCAAATTGTCCGCTGGGCGCAGTGTGGGTTTTTCCAAAAATAACCCACACTGCTAAGTTTATTCACAGGCTTGTTGTTGCATGGTGCAAACTTTCCCATTGACCAGGTCTGCACAACAGGGAAAGGAAAACAAACCACCCATAGCTTATTTTCCCGCCACATAATGCTGCATAATTACCCTCACTGGGCATGATTTGTTGTGCTTTCCAAACCCAGGCAAGGGTGGGGAGTGGGTGGGTTTACAAGCCACCATGGAACCCATGGCTTGTTCTAGGGTTGTGTGGTGGTTTATACCCACCCACCCCGCCAGGTTCGAACAACACAACAAACTGCGCCTGGTGAGGATAATTATGGTAATTACAAGTGGTGGGAAAATAAAGTATGATGGGTTATTTTTCTTCCCTGATCATGCAAATATGGCCATTGTACTTGATGCATTGCCTCTTCCTTCCTAGTACCCCCAACTAATTCCTACCATTCTATAGTTTTGACATACAACATGTTAGCCCAGAGCTTGAAAAAGTGACATAATGTTGTGAACACTTAAAATAGATAGAATTAGACACAGTCCTAAGAGTGGGTCCTGGCCATTTGACAAGAAAAAAAATGTGGCCATTGCATATGAAATTTACCGTATCTATAGTACATGGGTCAATAAGCCAAATAAGGTTGGACTGAAAATAAGAAGTAGCGAGTGGGGATATTGTCCATTTGTCCACCTTATATAAAGGATAGATTGCCATGTAGGCAAGGATATTTTCTATTGCTAAAGTGTCTTGTGCCAATCCTCCACCAAGGAATATTAATACTTAGCATTCTTCTTTATATTAAAAACTGCACATGGTACAGTGGCAACAACAAAAAGAAAACAACGCTAGTCCTGAAGATCTGTTCCCCCCCTTCCAGAAAAATATATTGCTTAAAAAACAAAGCAATAAACAGGAAGAAAAAGTAAAAGCACTCTAAGGATGTTTCGTTCTCTTTTAAATAATTTTTTTTTAAAAACCAGAAAAGGCACACTACTCAATAGGCTACAGGAGAACTTTCTGGAAATCTGCCTTTCTTTTCAAAAATGGTAAAACATGAAGACATGTTATATAATAATCATATGTAATGGTACCAATAAAGTTCAAATGAACAATTCCCTTAGGGCTAAATCCCTTTAAAAACATTAATTAAGCTGCACTGGTTGAACTTGGCCTATCAGCCCTTCTGAGCAAAAACTTTGCTTTTGAGACTTTACCAGACAACTTATGCTCTGAAAGAGTGCTTGATCAGAACCAGGAGTGGGGAAATTTTGCAATTGCACAGCCCTGTGTCCTTCACCTTATTTCATTTCGTATCCAGATGAAAAGAAAAGACAACAAACCTGATCTTTCTCATCTCTGAAAGGCAAAATGGTTTTCAAGGACTTTAACTGTTTTGGGGGATCAATCCTATGGTCATTGAAGCAGCAACTAAGCAGTTGGGTTTCATGATACACCGGCAGAAATTCCCTATATGTGCTATTGCAAGCACACTCAAGACACCATGTTAAGGAAGCACTGTGGGTTGGTTAAGTGAAAAGTCAGATTTAGAAACATGCAAAGCTATTATGGTCATAGAAATTTGATGAGATTGGAATGTGGGGGGGACACTCACCTAAGCAGCAATCCAAAAAGCTTTACTGTTGCACACGTCAGCTATGGCCGCATAACCTATGTTCCTTACATTTCTTAGTAAGGTTTTAGAATGGGATGGCAACTAGCAGATGGCACAATGACTAAGACCTTTTCCCCTTCCTCACACACAATCCATACATCTTTTTATGTCACACAGTGTGCTCTACATTAACAAAACAGGGCAGGCTGTGATCCTGAGCATGCTAACTCTGGGTATGTTACACTGAAATTAAATAAACTATTATTATAGGACCTGATCCAGCCAAAGGTACTCATGATAAGTCTCACTGAAAACAAAGGGGGTTATAATTTGTCACAGCTTGTTACTGGCTTTAGTGGGACTTAGGGTGAACTACCTATTAAGTTCCCATTCCAATGTTCCCCTCATAATGTTAAAGCAGGGAGGACATTGGAAGAGGAGAATTTATGGGTTGACTTCAATGCTTGCCTGCAAATGCCAACTGCACTTGTTCTTTTAAATCCCCCTTCCCCCCAGACAGATTATGAAAAAAGAAGTGAGTCCAATTTGGGGTGGGGAATGATTTGGGGCATGTAATTATAAGGGAGGATTAGCAAGCCTAAGAATAGCCCCAGCACAAGCTCTCTCGCCACCTGAAGCAGAAGAGAACACACACCACCACCACATCATGTCCCGGGTGGGTGGGTGGGGTGGGTGAGTGGCTACATCTGGCAGAGACTGGGCACCAATTTAAAGGAAATAAAAATTTGAGTCAATTTGTAAATAGCTCACACACGGAACACGCCCCATTCACAGCAATATATGCTCAATTAAGCCAGAGAATAGCGCTTGCTCAAGGGAAGAGCAAAAGTCTGGCAGATCCCTTGAAAGACAGCCTGGCCAGCAACGGTGCACAGATCATATCTGTCTATGCATACGCACCTGGAGCGTTCTGGCAATGTGGAAAGAGCGTCCATAAAATGCTTCCCTATAATTACACTGGCCTGTGCTCCCTTTCATATATAACTGAGGCAGGGGGGAGGGGGGAATCCTGAAGTCCTTGCCTGGACTTTGCAATTATCATAGTGTTAAAGTAACAAGAGAAACACACCTCAACAAGAGAAACGCACCTCAGGGGAGCTGTTCCCTTTATGAGGCAGGAGCCAATAATGTGGATATTTTAAAACTTTCCACAGCCCTAGAAGAACTGAGTAACTCCATGGCCAAAGCCCTCAGACCCATGAGTTCTGAGATGGGGCAAGTAAGAAAGTTGTCACTACAAAATAGACTGGCCCTTGACTGCCTGTTAGTCTCAAAGAGTGGTGTTTGAATTTTGATCGGGACCCAATGTTGCACATATGTAAATGACAACAGCTTTGAAATAAACACAAACATCAAAGACACTGAGCATGCAGTGCATGTGGCCAGACAAGTGCAGGTCAAAGAGACCCAATAAAATCATTTGAACTACTATAGAATTCATTAAGTGGCCTAGAGAAGAGGATACTCATGTATGGGGCTATAGCTTTAAGGATCTATTTATACGTTTTGTTTGCTTCCAAATGTTTGTATGCCAAGACCATCAGCACATCCAAGATAAGGTTGATAGTTCTCAGACGCATTGAGAGAGAACAAGAATGTGAAAAAGAAATAGACACAGAAGTGATCTTATGGCTATTGAAATGTAAAACCTGGCAAAAGTCCAAAGGGGGAAAACTGTGGTAGGCCTAATCTACAGCTGCTATTTATCCCAGGAGAATATCAAGGTAATTCCTACGGGGCCACATGATACACAGTTGATCCTGTGGTGAACCGGGGACCACTCCATTCTCCCAGGATATCAGGCACTGCAGTTATCACAATTTTTCCCATCTCTCGGGGCAATCCCGAGGTCTGCAGGCGGTGTGCCCCCCCCCCTCAAAGTCATTGCTGTTTCCCATGAGTAGTGGGGCTCAGCAAACAGGCAAGCAGCTGTGTGTGGGGAGCCCATGGGTATCAGGTGAGAGCATTTTCGCCACCTCCTGGGTGGATCTCAGCATCTTCTAATGCTGAATTTTGGTTTTTTAAAAAAGAAATTGTACCTTTGCAAAGGATCGCTATTCCGCAATCGTCTTCACTTCTGGGGAAAAAAACATTGCCCTGGAGCGGCCCTCTTCCGGGAAAACTCGCTGGCGTCTGGCTCCTCAGCGATGATCCCAGAAGTATAATACTTCTTTAACATCCCTCCCCCCTCTCGAAAGGCCTCCAGGTGTAGATGAGTCCCTGGTAAGAGGGCACGCGCCAAGAATGTGCTCGCTACATGGTGTAGAAGAAAATCTAACATGGAGTCTGTATTGCATGTGAGAGAAATTCAAAATGGAGGTTGTATTGCATCTGAAGGAACTTAAAATGGAGTTTGCAATGTTGAACAATGTATATGAAATCATAATGGAGCTCTAAAAAGAACTGACAGGCATGTTCAGAAACTTGTTAGCTTGAAGTAACAGAACACAGGTTTCTAATCTTAATGGCTGAGTTCATAATGTATTTAGCTACTTCTCATGGAAAAGGGACATGTGCACTAAGATTGTTTACTACACAGTATAGAAGTCATAACTGCTCTCAGGGCCCTCCCCTCTCCTTTTGTGGTATTGCCCACAGCTGTGCTAACTCTGTTTTGCAGCCAAAAATAAAGCTGTTTGCTAGTGTCACACTGGTTTCTTGTCAGTGCCTTCAAAATCCACGATACTAGCTACCGCCACATTACACCCCTTGCCGCCGCCACATTGCACGTCCCCTTCCCCTTCCCTTTCTCCCATCCCACCTCATCCCCTTACCTTTGCTACCATGCTGGCTTTATGGAGCTGATGTGGTGGCTGCAAAAGTAAGGGGGAAGATGAGGGAAACAGAGGACATGGGGCTGCTCCAGAGAGTCCTACCACCCAAATGCAAATGCCATGGTGGCAGGGTTCTCCAAGGTTCTCTGCTGCCTGATGCAGGCATGTCACTCTGCTTCATTGGAGGGCCAACGCTGCCTAAGCACCCTTCCCACCTTCCAATACTGCTATACAAGTGCCCTCTCTGGCCCCACATTTCTATTGTCTTGGCAAATGAGGATTTGTGAATATGCATTTGATGAGTGAAAATGTCATTTCACCACCCTTACTTGTGACTTTTCACTAAATGAAGGACATTATTTATATAACACCAGTGCAGTACACAATGTTTTAGAGTGTAACATATAAGCCAGGTCACTGCCCCAAGCAATATTCAATCTAAATCGCTATAGGACTGCCATACCATGATTCTGCAAATTTAATTAGCAAAAAGCAAGTAATTATTCATATAACAATTTGGGATAGGTGGGAGAGGAGGGTTTGTTACTCAATTTAGCACCAGAATCTTTTAGCAGCAAACACTGAGGAGAACACAATTTCAAAGGACAAATTCTGAAAGAAGTGTATTCTGCCATGGCTTATAAATACGTTTTCTACCAAGTGTTAATTGCATCCATTCAATAAAGCAGTAGCATAAATCACAATACTTTTAAAAATAATTATTTGTTCCTTCGTGCAAAGCTTTGTGCTGGTATTAAATGCAGGTCACTTTGACCTTTATGCTAATAACTGGGTATCAGAAATCTACTGCATTTTTGTCCTATACAACCTGCTTCTCTCTCTCTCTCTCTGCTGCCCACAAACCCAGGTGCAGATCTTTCAATACATGCACTTCAAATTTCATATCAAATTGTGTGAGAGCATGTCTCTGTGCGGATTAATACAATCTCTGCCTGGAGAACATTCTCACTGGCATTAAGGAAGTTTAATTCCTGCCAACCCTAAAATGAGCTCTCCACCAACAACACCCACTCATGCTACATAAAATACAGTGAGAGAACAGCCATTATTAAAAGCTGATGAGTAAGTATGTGAAAGAAACACATATTAAAAAAAATAATTAAAAGGACTGTCATGTCTCAGACTCTACTATAACTGTAAAGAGTTGTGTCTGTCCAAGTAGGTTTCGTTTGTAACGTGATGTGGCAATGGGGGGAAAAAGAACTGCTCATAGTTACCCTATGGCGAAGAGTACTGATATCCTGGAAACAAATTTCTGCCAGCAGGGACAAAATGTTGAGCCCATTTGTGTATCTCTCACATGCAATGAGCCTCCAGAATAAAAAAGCACTACATCTGCATTGAGCGCATATTAAAAACGTAATGTTTTTTCTTTTATTTAAGTTTCTACGTTTGGTGGAATTAGCTGGACTATGACAATGACATAAAATGTCACTTTTCAAAAACGGTATGCCTTAATATCCAGATCCATGGAAAAACAATATTTATCTTTTCTCTTGTTGTGAACAAGTCAAGTTCCCACATGAACAACTGGGCTTATGACACCAACCCAGCCTAGCGAACAAAGAACAGCCAAATCCAGACTTCCATTTATCACAGTACTTGTTGCTAGGAAACCTTTTAACCACTGGGTCATTTGTTGATTATCATTTATTAGGCACAAGTTTAAATTATTTTAAAACACAAGCTTCATTTTAGCTTTGTTCACAAACTGAGCACACATACACACACTCTCTAACAGTTTATTACCCATCAATTGTAGGTTCACCTTGAGGCCAAATTCAGAAACAAGTGTTTTCATTGTAGTTCCTGCAAGGGACCAAACAACCTTTTTCGCTGTTTGTTTTGAGCATTTCATAATATATGCAAGGTATTTGTAAGAATAAACATTTAATTCCTTTCATGATTAAATTCAGCTAATGTTCTATTTCTTGCTGAAGAGAGAGAAGTTCATATATTTATGGTATCCTACTGCTGGCTTTTTAGCACACATTTATTAAAACAATTAAAAGAAAGTAAGTAATCATTTTTAACTATAATACTGATTGAAAAATCAGCAACCTACCCTGAGCACAATGATAAATTGACAGCAAATCATTACGCAACTGTGCTTAAAATGACACCCATTTTCAAGATTTCCAGCACGTCCTTGACAGAATTTGAAGGCCGTTCTTTAATGGGACTTGACAACACAATTTTAAAAAGCAAAATGCTGCAATGTCATGTTAAGTTTAGTGAGCGGGTTCAGCTACTCACACCTTAACTGTCTTGTATTTAAACAGCGTTTAATGGTTTCAAAAAAATATAAGTCTAGTACCCACAATTTTTTCTTCTATTTCTTTTAGAATCTTCTCTAAGTACTGAACAAAACACCATCATCACTTCTTCACCTTGATCCAATAACAGACAGAATTGGGCTTCTGTGCAGGGATCATTCTTTAAACAAGGTATCACCTGCACAAAAGGCTGCTGCACAAACACTGTTCCTGTAACTGAGTGTAGTGTATGTAGCAAGTTGAACACTAGCCTTGGACCAAGGAGAGATTCAAGTAGAAAACCCAGCTTAGCCATTTTCAACAATAAAAGTACAAGCCTGTACATGTCTACTGAGACTTTTCTTTAAACATTACTAGCAGCTATGCCACCCCCGTTGTTGTTGTTTTACTGCAGATAGATGCAGGGTCAAGACTCATACCATAAAAGCCCCCTGCTTCCCATATTAGGATCCTGATTGAACTTGGGAACCCCTGCATCTACTCTAATAGGGTGACCATATGAAAAGGAGGATAGGGTTCCTGTATCTTTAACAGTTGTCTAGAAAAGGGAATTTCAGCAGGTGCATTGGTATGCATGCAGCACCTGGTTAAATTCCCTCTTCCTCATAACAGTTAAAGCTGCAGAAGCCCTGCCTTCTTTTGAATCTGATCAAGAGGGCAGGGCTCCTGCAGCTTTAACTGTTGTGAGGAAGAGGGGATTTCACCAGATGCTGCATGCATACAAGTGACATCTGCTGGAATTCCCATTTCTAGACAACTGTTAAAGATTCAGGAGCCCTGTGCTCTTTTCCATATGGTCATCGTACACCTGCTGAAATTTCCTTTTCTGTACCACTGTTGAAGATACAGGAGCCCTGTCCTCCTTTTCATGTGGTCACCCTACTCTAGATAAATCTGAAAGGGAAAATAGATGTAGCTGATAGACACACATTTAAAGGAATGTCTGTTTTGGCCCTAAGGACTATTGAACATTCAGTTTCAGTGAACTCAGTGAGGCTTCTTCCCAGGTAAGTGGATACAGGGTTGCAGCCTCAGGCTCCCGATGCACAAAACTGCTTTTACACAGTGAGGTCACTGAATGTGGCTCTCCATGCCCCAGACCTGCTACCCAAGATGCTTTATTGACTGAACATGCCAGAAGCTAAAATGGGATCTTCAACATTCAAGCACGTTCTAACACTGAGCAACAAGCCTTCTGTAAACAAACCATCTTCAGGTAAACATATACAGTTATAGCCAGCCAGAAACACACACACAGACACAGAGAGAGAACGAGAACAGCAAGAGAATTTTCATACACAACTCTAAAAAGTAACCCAAGGAGTTGAATCATACCTGGTGCTAAACCCTATACTCTCACCTCCTTCGAGCAGCAAACCAAAGCCTGTCTCTGTGAGTGGGTTCTCATGATCACAGAGGGAAAATAAGCCTCCATGGCTTGTTTTCCCTCCCTGAGCGTGCCATTCCTGAAGTGCCTAATTAGCATAATTACCCTCATCGGGCTCATGTTGTCATAACATGAAACCTGGCAAAGGTGGGTGACTAGGGTGAGTGGATTTCAGGGTAGTTTGTAAATCACTCCAGCCATCAAACCTTGCCGGGTTCGAACATAACGACAACCTGCACCTGGCGAGCATAATTATGCTAACTAGGCAGCTTGGGACCAGCACATGAGGGAAAATATGCCACTGTGGCTTATTTTCCCTCTATGATCATGTGAATCCAGTCACTTATTTCCACAGAAAGAAAAGAATAAGCCTGACTTTCCTTTCTAGGTGGGGAATTCTCTCCAATTTACAATCCCCATCTAACAACATTACTGCAACTATTATTTATTATTTGAGGAGTGCTTAGAGTATAGGCTAACTGCCTCACAGAGAAACTCATAACTGAATGAGGGAGATGCAAAGAGGGAAATGGGACAGAGGGGGAAGATTACTTTCTGCAAATCTAATGTATAATTTATAAAACGTAGCGTTTTATAAAAGCAAACAATCACTGTTCCAAGTCAATGGGAATTTCGTTTTTCTGGCTGCTGTTTTGAAAAAGCAGAGAAACCCAAAGGAAAGCAAGCAAGAAGTCAAGAGTCTTGAATGAGGAAAAGAAAAATACTTAGGACAGAGAAGGGGGAAAAAGCAATGCATAGGGAGAAATGAAGAAGAAGAAAAAGGCTAAAGCCAACCAAGGAGGTGTCGAAAAGAAAACCAAGCAAATAAAGCAGAAGAATAGGAACAGATATACAGAGGAACTATCTTTCCGTTTCTAAATCTAACATGAATCCTGCAAAAATATGGGCCCTCTCCCCAGTATAGATGTGTCTATGGGGCCCAAATATACAGGTCAGCAGCTATGTCTTCTTTTCATTTATACTCTAGAGAAGGAGCACTCCCCCATACACTAGAGTCCCAATTTGGATTGGGGCTCTTGCATCTACTCTAGAGTAAAAAAAAAAAAAAATACATAGCTGCTAGACGTATTTACAGTAGTATCTGTTTTGGCCCTCTGGCCATGGACAGATGATGTGATTCCAGGTTCCTCCTTCTGATGGGAAGGCAAGCATATTCAGCAGCCAGTGACAATGATGTAAGTTGGGCCTAACGCCCACCGAGAATAGCACGGACACTTCAGACCTGCAGTTCAACTGGATTACTACATCGCAGAACACAATTCAGAATCAAGTTATGGAAATATTTATAAAACGGAAGATTTGTACACCACTATTATTTCCTTTTTCCAATGTGTTTTCATTCTTCTGCATAATATGTACTGCCTGCTTTCCGCTTAAAAATATATGAAAACAGACATATATTAAAATATAGTTTTAATTACATACACACACTGAACTTTAACACATATAGTATAGATATACTGGATCGTTGCATCAGAAACTCACCTCTGGTCAGAAACTAGTTTTGCTGGATGGCCACTTTTGGAAAGAAGTCAACATGACCTTCCAGCAAAAACTAACACCCATTGAGCAGAATTAAGCAGAACTCCAGGAGGACCAGATTTGGCCTACAGGCTGCCAGCTGCTGACTCCTAGCTTAAACACATGGTTACTGAAGTTAAACCATAAAAACAAGAGAGACTTTACAAAATTCTTATGATGTTTAATAAGCTACTCGATTCTGTCTGCCACATTCCCCATATTCTGGTTTGCTCAACTAGACCAATTGCCAATTAGCTAAGCACTTCCTCTTTGTACTGCAGTGTGTCATTTGCAACATTGCTGAGTGGCAAATTGTGTTTTACTTGACAGCCCACAGATGAAGCAGCTACTGCTGCCTGTTCATGTGTGCTAATTTGTAACATTGTCATCTTCACACAAAGGTGCCCTAATCTTAAAATATAAAAAGGTCATGCCATGGCTTAGACCTTCCATGCATTCAAATGGATGTGTTCAAGTTGTGTATATGCACATGCTGAAATCAAGGCCATGACTTCCAGAAACAAAGGGTCAAGCCAGCAACATAAAATTCCTATTGTCCACCAATTGCTGCCATGCAGAGCCACAAACAGGGACAAAGAACTTGATTATATTTACATGGTTTGGCAGGGAATGGTTAGTAAAACAGAGAAAAACAACTGAGCGCCAGGGCATCTCGAATGATCATGGAACTAACTGACAACTCTAAAAAGAAGTCTTATATTATGCCAAGAATTTCTCAAAATACAAGTGAAATAATAGATTAGCAGATTTTAGAATCAAGAAAGCCTTTGTCCTATTGGAAGGTAAGGCTATCATGAACAAAGTTTATTTAAAAAATGTATTAAAATACCCGGTAACAATTTTTTAAATATATGGAAGCTATATAACAAGTATACATCACCTGGAAAAGATTATAGATTTCTGGTTTGCACATAGTTTTTTTTAAAAAAAACTCTTTTAAAAAATCACCATATTTAGGTACCTGAACTACAGAGCTGTTGCATTTGCCTGGATATGGACAACTTCAGGCCCTCCAGGTGTTTTGGCCTGTAATTCCCATCATCCTTCACCACTGCCTATGCTGTCTAAGGCTGATGTGTTGTAGAACAAACATCTGGGACGGATCTACACTACTGCTTTATAATGGTTTATAATGGGTTTAAACCGTTATAAACGGTTTATAGCCGTTATAAACAGTTATAAACTGTTTTAAAGTGTTAAATGCTGCTTGGTGTAGATCTGGCCCTGGAGTGCATCAAGTTGCCTGCCCCTGCACTAAGTTACCAAGAAGAAATTATTAGTATGCATCACACACACACACAAAAGGAAAAAAAAGATCACCCAATGTTTGATACTTATGCATATAAAGTACAACCTGAATTTCCAGCAGAACATAAAGGTCCTTTATTTAAACACTACTCATACAGGCTTGACCGTAGAGCACACAAATGATTTCCATGATCATGAACAACTCAACACTGTCCCGCATAATGGTAATTCTTTCTGCACTTGTGGCAGATGCCAAAAAAATAGAATAAGCTGAGTGAATTTGTTTAATCTTAGCCACTGTAAGCTGCTCAACTTTGTAGCAGAAGGCCATTGACTTGTAGCTGAAATTCCACTGGTTGAAACATTTGCTCAGATAAGCTAGTTAATTGTAATTCAGCCCAGAGACTATCACTTTTTATTAGACAAGATTTCCAAAACATGGAAAGGGAAGGATGACTACCATCATGGTATGTACATACTGCATCATATTTTATATGGTCTTGAGTAGGCTGACCATATGAAAAGGAGGACAGGGCTCCTGTAACTTTAACAGTTGTAGAGAAAAGGGAATTTCAGCCAGTGTCATTTGTATGCAATTAGTTCCTGGTGAAATTCTCTCTTCATCACAACCGTTAAAGTTGCAGGGGTCATGCCTTCTTTTGTATATGGTCGCTCTAGTATAGTGCCTGCAACTTTAACGGTTGTGATGAAGAGGGAATTTCACCAGGAACTAATTGCATACAAATGACCCTGGCTGAAATTCCCTTTTCTCTACAACTGTTAAAGTTACAGGAGCCCTGTCCTCCTTTTCATATGGTCAGCCTAGTCTTGAGCCAACGCAAAGAAATCCACAAAGTGAGTAACTCGCAAGAAGTTGGATTAGCACATCTGCCCAAACACACCATTATTCATCTATGGCCAAGAAGAAGAAGATGAAAAAGGCAAAATGAATCAAAGCTTTGTAAAGTTCTCTGCCTGACTGTCCAAGGGCAATACCTACTTGCCACAGGCAAACAGATGAGTGACTTCTCCCAGGCCTTTGTTAAAAAGCTGTAATGTGGACAATCTTGTAAAAAATAAAACAAAACTATTTCGTTCCTCTCTTATCAACTTGAATTTGAACAAGAATTTCTGCATACATTCCTATCCAATTATCCTATAACAAGTGATGTCCACTGCAACAGGCCATGAGGCATTTTACAGCAATAAAATCCTAAAATATTTGTTATGATTCATTAGGAAGAAATTATGTGGTGTCAGAATTTCTAAATTCCTACATGGCTTGGGACTGTAACTAAAGGAACTGCTTGCCCCCATATCCGTCTGCCTTTCATGCTAAGATCCATTTTCAGAGGTCCTCCTCTAAGTACCCCACCATCTGAAGAAATTTGGCAAAAAGAGAGAGAGCCTTCTCAGTTGTGATAACCCAATTATGGCAATCTTTATATTATTTTCCAATCTTCCCTGGAAAAGTACACCTGGTGTCAAACTTACTATTGTAGTAAGAAGCTGAAGAACTCCCTCTCTCCTATCAATCTGCCTGTGTGTTTCGTTCATCAAAAGAGGTTCTTCTCTTAATGCTGCTACCATCTAAGATGAGGTGAATAGCAACTAGGTAAGAGAACATTCTCAACAGTGATGTCCCATCTATGGAATTCTCTACCTTGCTGTCTTTTCAGCACCAGCTTTTTGTTCTCCAAAGCTTTTAAAATTATTTTATTATAATCTGCTGACTGAGTTACTGGCATTATTGTTTACATGTGATGGTACTGTTATTTTTGTTGTTGTTGCTGCTGTTTAAATCACCCTAGGATGACTTCCATCTTCACTTAATATAATGAAGGGCATAATATAATGAAGGGCATAATATTATATTATGCCCTTCAATTTGATGGAGATCGCACACTGGAACCTCAGTGTGCACCTAACCTATTCCAGGAATTCTCAACTGTACATGGATATCTGGTATTCTCAATTCATTTCAAGAGACAAAGCTGATCCATAGGTGCAACGAAGTGCATACGTGAATTTGCTCCTTCCTAAACTGAATGAGAGAATTCTGGATGTAGAATGTCTGTGGGCCTTTACACAAGTAACTTTAAATTAAATACAACTACCTTAAGAGGAACAGAAGACACAGTGGCTGGGCTCAGACATCAAAAGCTTGTTAGCTCCCCTATCCTCCTCTAGCACAGCTGTGAAGAAGAGATCTGAAACTCTGCTTCTATTTTTAACGAAGTGCTCTTAAGTGTTATCTATAAAGCCGACATACTGTGATTAGTCCTAACTAAGGGTTACTGAAACAAACCAACTTCAAACCATGGTTTATGAAGTTAGCTTGTTTCAATAAAGCATAGTTATGATTAACCACATTTTAGAGTTTGGATTCTGATGCTAGGAAAGAGATTTTTTAAAATTGTTTTGGACTTTGCCTATGAATCATAATATATGATGTATAAATGGGTGTGGAAATGGATGTATCTAGAAACTCAGAGGAGCGATGCCTTATTGATCGTTGTACAAATTACTCTTATTGTATGTGGAAAGTGAAAAGTACTCTGCCTGTGTTCAGAGGCACGTCTACTATATTCTTGTGTAGTACAATGAATGTGTGTGTGTGGTATGAAATATGATGAGTTCCAGCAGGCTGAGAGCTAAGAAGAGAAAGAATGGGATTCCCAAGATTTTAGAACAATTACTGTGCCAGAGAGGAATGCCAAAGATTGTTTAACAACATGTCCTGGACAGTTGGTGAAGCTGTGATAATATGTTGCAGCCTTGCAAGAAGGAGACAAGGAAGAGCACAGCCTGGGAAAGACAGCATGCTGACACAGCTGCAAAAGAGGGCACTAACTGTTGCAAGGAGATTTTCTGCTGAGCCGTTGAACTACAAAATCATTATAAGGGGGCAAAACAATGGAGAGCCCCAGCTATCGGACTGATGCAGTTACCTGGCTCTCCAACCTCCAGATTAAAGTCTCACTGTTTGGGAGTTGGCTGCCCATTACAGTGAGTGCTACGTATGAATGGTTAGAGCTTTGCCTACTTACCTATAATTGTAATAGTGCTATGCCGAAAACTCAAGTGAAAGAGGCTGGGAGAGGTAATAATTTCTGATTTCTCCTTGGGGAGGGGAACAGGTTTTCCACATACCTTTTTAAATGTAGCCAGTTGTTAAGGGGTCTTTTTTCTTTCATTTTTTAAAAACACCCCCACTTTTTCAGGAGCCCAGGAGTGCTTACTGGATGCTTATTGGAGAGGGTGAGGTCACATGGTCTCCAATAGGCTAAGAACTAAGAGCTGCTGGGCTCATCCAAATGCTGGAAAGGGGTGGGTTTTTTTGTTTTGTTTTTTGAAAAACTAAAAAAAATAGAAAGAATTGGTTACACTTAAAAAAGGTATGTGAAAACCCTGTCTCTCTCCCCAAGGAGAAAATTCTCTGAATTTCTCCCCAAACTGCAAAAGATGCAGGATTCGATCCAACACTAAATTGTAACAATAAAAGAATAGCAGCACAAAGGTACCAGTATTGTTGTGCTGTTTATATCCTCACCTCTAGAAGATCTCAAGTGTCAGGTCTGATCTTCCTGGCACAAGGGTAAATCTTGATAACACTTGTTGGCTAGTAGAAATTATTTTTGGCTACTAACCTGGACATAATTTGTGGACCCCTGTTCCTAATTACCAAGTATGTGCAGACCTGCAAAAGAAGTAAATACCTACGGATTCAATTAAACAAACAATCTCTGCATCTGCCACCATCAGCTATGTGGGTAAACACGAAAGGCTTGAGGAGGAAGCTCCAAACAGCAAACCTGACAGCACACACAGATCCAACCTTTAAAAACAGAGGTGCTGTTGGCATGCTTAAAAAATGTCCAAACCACATGGGAAGCTTCTTCACATGAATGTTCTGCCACAATGATCTGCCTTCAGTGCTGGCTGGCTGCAAACATAAAACTGGCCCTGAGCAAAGTTCACTGAAACGAATGCAGAAATATGATAACCCAAGATTTGTTCGTAACGCAAGAGAATAACTTCATGTGCTCTGCAGTCTACTATATATATTTATTTCATGACTTGGAAAAGGAAGATGCATATAAAATTTTACTTATCTAAGTAGAGATTAAAGGAATGTAAACACTTTAAAACATTTTTTCATTTTTTGTTAAAAATGTAACACTAGAAAAAGATGACAGCTATCAGCTGCCTAGGCATCCAGAGATATCTGGGTGATGATGGGGGGTCATTTTGTAATGAGGTCAGTAGTATAGCCTTCAAATACAAGGTCATATTTTTCTCTCTCAGATTATGGAGTTTATTGATTCTAATTAAGTACAGTTTCCTGCAGCAACAGTAGTTAATGCAATGTCTAGGTCAAAGGATTTCTAGAATTTATGCATACACTGCAAATTCACCCTTTTAAATTAGGGCATAAAACATGCCCTTTCTCTCCCCTCCCACCTGACACATACACACATTTCACAGATGCATACATTTCAGAAGCATCTTACAAATTGCATGCTCCTCAAGTGCAGTTAAAATAAAAATCCATATTAGAAGGAGGTTATACACGTAAATGTAGCATTTAAATAGTTTCAGGGCCAAATCAGACATAACATACCCAGAAGTGGAATGTAAGATAGTTTTCTAGGTGCCACAGCCACCACCATGTTCTTGCTGAGTTGACAGTTGTCCTGGCAAGGCCAACATCAACAGGAGAAACAAGCCACTCAGCAACCATACACTGCCCATCTCCGGGTAACAAAAGCTACGGGTAGGAATTCACCTTCTAATGCTATTCCTCAGCCACAGGCATTGGCAAACCGCCTCACTGGCTGACTCTAGAGATCTGCAATTAGAATCTGCCATGGGGGTGGATATTTTCTTATATACACACATACCAATTAGCAGGCACACACTGCTACTATGACAATGGGGAAGTGGCACACTGGGAGAGAATGCTTAACCATTTCCCCAATATAAGTCCCCCCCCTGAAGTTTTTACTAGCCTCACAGAAAGAAAAGACAAATTTCTCCCCCTATAGCACCTGTACCCACTTTCCCCCTCCCCAAAGAAAAGCAGCTTCAGAAGGGTGTGGTGAGTCAGACTGGGAAAAGGATGAGGAATGGCAGCTTAAACTTCCTCAGTCTTCAAAGTAGACACATGGAACAGCTAATTAGCTTAACACATACACCGATTGTGGCTCTCCAGTATCATACCCTATGCATGTTTACTGGAAGAAAGTTCCTCCGAGAGCAATGGGGCTTATTCCTAAGTCTACTGTACTTCTACTTTGCCAGTGTTCTCCATCCTGATGCCATTCAGATATGTTGGACTAGAATGCCATAGACCATGCTGCCTGAAAACTTCCTCCCCTCAATACAGGAGCACTTCTGCGCAGCACTCTGGCCATAGATCAGGGGGTATTTGAGCGATTTAGGGGAGGATCTCCACCCCCAAATAGCTCAAATACTGCCTGCACAGCCAACTCACCATCTTTCTAGGATTACTGACAACCTGGATTATTGACTATATTGAATGGCGTGCGCATGCACACGCACACACTATTGTGCCAAATGTATTTACCAGAGATGGAAAGAGATAAAACAGCATCATCTCCACAGATGAGGAATTGCAAATTCAGCCTTAGTGTAAACTTAGGCATTATCTTCACACTTCACTACTCCCTGTAAAGTTCAAACTATACATTTTTTAAAAATATGCTTCAAGGTTGGCCCAGTAATATGCACTGTTTCAACATCCATCCAAGCACCAGGTGTTTTTCCAGCCACAATGGTCACCAGACAGATGAAACCAATCTCAGGTCTCTTTGCAACCTCAATCTTTTTTTGAAAGGATGGTGGATTATGATCTAAATGCAATAGTCTTCAACTTTTTCAGAGCTGGGACCCATTTTTGATCCAAACATGTATCTTAGGACCTACTTCTTAATATATTTTTACTATATATTTGTATAGTGTTAATACAGCTGGTGCAACCCACTAGCTGAATACCCATGATCTCACTTGTAGTTCAAAACTATTATCATTAACTCCTGCTCCCTTGGGAAGGGCAATAAAGATTGTTCACTCTCAACAATTTCATCCCTGCTAAGGATGGGAACATTTCTGAACAAGGAGTCTGAAGCATATCAGATTTTAGTAGATCAGTAATAAAAGTTTATCCATATAACAATAGTGAGAAAAATATGGAAGGCTATTTATTGTGCTCTTAATAGCTCTCTAGATATTAATTTTGTCCTAATTAAAAGCAGCAGTGCACGAAAATGGAAATATTACTTTTCAACACAAACACACACACACACACATCACAGTCCTTTTCAGTACAAAAAACAAACCGGTTGGGGAAATACAGAAGCTGTTCCTTGGCAAATTATCCAGGAATAAGGAGTCAAAAATAAACCTGTCAGAATGTATTATCTCCTTTCACACTACACAACACAGGTGCGTTAGTGCAATGAAAGAAAGAAGATACCCTCTTCCCAATTTTGCTTTCTAAAGAACAAGCCATATCCGTTACCCTTCTCCTTTGCATACTATCCTCAACCCCTTCCTCCACAGACACAAACTTGTTTTGTTGCTTCTGGTGTTTTAAAAATACTAATAACAATACTAACTTTCATTAACAAATTTCCCCAAACCACAAACACTAGACCAAAATAGGTGATGGCACTACAGAGCCAGCTCTGTGTCTTAGCCACAGAGCTAAGGCACGACTAGTAGCCAACTCAAAACTAGCATTTGCACAGCAGGAGCATAGGATGGATAAGGAGCAGACTGGCCAGCTTCTCAACCCCCATATTTCTCTGGTGCTCAGCCCTATTGGATGGAGTGGGCTACTCCTTACATGGTGGCATTCAAATTGTGAGTAATCTACAATGCTGGAGTCCTAGTAATGTGCAAGGCCTACCTGGTTTTCCAAATTCATATTACACTGAAGATGGTCTGGAGAGCCAGCCATGTTTCAGGCTCAAGAACTGAAACTGTTTTGAGAAATACATGGACATGACTCAATCTCAATTTCTATTCCTGTTTTCCAGTTGTTTTGCAAGAAACAGCGAATGAGAAATGTGAAATAGTGCTTAATTGGTTCACGATGGTACCCAAGATAACTTTCAGTTTTCTTTCTCCAAAAACACCATCAATGCTTAAGAAAAAAAAAAAATCTACAAATATTAAAAGGAGAGGTGGGGTGGAGGAGAGAGATCGAAAATGTTCCTAGGGTCAGGTTGTTTGAAGAGCTCACTGTCTGCAAGTAATGTTAAGGATATTGATTTTTCTTAATTATAGCTAATTAACTGTAACTGATAGTGAGTCTTAAAAGCTATTACATGTCTCTGATTTAAATGAAAGCAGTCTTTATACCAACAAGATTGTTTCCCCTCACTGTTCACAAAAGCATTAATAGGAAGACAAAGAAGAACAAAACTTCAATTCAGTCAGTCATCTTTTGGTACATTATTAATTTCATTTGGCTTTTTCCTGTTCCTGCCTTTTCAAGTTTACTTGTGTGCTTTAGAATTAAATATGCCCCCAGAGCCATTTATGTAAAGCCCTATTCAGGCATTCAGTGCCTGCTCAATGCTACCACATGCAGCAGCCACACCCCACAGTCAACTCGTGATTGGCATCAATCTAAAGGGGGAAATTCAGGAGAAATTCTGGAAAACGAAGATGGTGCTGGAAGCTATCACTTCACTTTTAAGTGTGCCTGATCTTCCCCACTTAATGCCTAGCCCCTTCCTTATTATAATTCTTTATTATAATAGGGGCTCACCTAGCCCCTTCTTTATTATAATTTCGGCATCAGGTGAAGACTTTATTTTTATTTTCCCAGGCCTCATGTCCCTACCGTAATCCACTGTTTATATCATGTATTCTTATTTATGCTGTAAAGGCAATTTTATTCTTTACTAACGTTTTATATTACAATTTGTATTGTATTCAATATTTTAGTATTTTAACATTGCATTTATGGTTTTATGCTTATGAGGCAAGAGAACAATGCTATCGGGCAGCTATATAAATGCCATAAATAAAAACATTAAAATGATGGTAGCATTGCTACCTCATTTATTTGGATCACTAAACAAGCTAAACTCTTGGGATCAAATTAAGAGATGGCTGCCAATCATTCTGCAGCATTGCGGCAAGTCTTTTTTTTTTTTTTACAACACTTCTGACTCCTCTTGCTTCTAAATGGCTTCTGGTTCCTACATCGTCTGCTCAGGGTTTTAAACAGGTCCTGGATATTTTTTATTGTTGACTGTTTAAAATTGTTTTAGATATATGTGTGTCTTTGTGTGCTGTTTGTTTATATGTTGGTCTGCAAATGGTTCCATAATGTCTTTTTAATGGTTTTTAATCTCTGTAAAATGCCCAGAGAGTGTCGGCTATTGGGTGGTATAGAAATATAATGAATGAATGAATGAATTTATCTGACATTTTTTGTATTTTCTTATTGTGTGATTCTCCTCTTTCCCTCCCAAGCTGAGCAATCACTAGATACATTCCACCAACATAGCATTGGCGTATCTCTCCTGCCAGTAAAGAATTGTTCTGCTTGATGCCAATACAGTATACAGAGATGATATAAGAAATACAATATTAGCTATTAAGCCTGTGGCCTTGAGTCTGAAGATAAAACTTACTTTATTCAAAATCCCTTTACCCTGTAGCACAAATAAAAAACATATTGCATTATCATTTTAAACAACCTGTAGCATGTCAAAATTAAACCCTATAATGTAATGCTATTTATGTAAGGACAAGGTCCAGGATCTTTTGAGAAGTAATATAATGTAACCCATTTGATTTTAAAAAGCAAGTACAGTGGGAGTGTTGGAACTTCCAGTGAATGATGGTAACCTTTTAATGTTTTGATGAAATCTAAACTAATTAAAGAACAACAAAAACACCACCTCCCTTATAGCCCATTCAACGCATTCAGCCTTTCAACATTAAGTATGATTTATATGATAAAACTGTATGTTGCATAAACACAGATATAAACCCACAAAAGAATGAGAATGCATTAAAAGAGGCTCTAGAAAAAGTGTAACATTAGAATGTAAATGTATATAAATTGCGTTATGCTGTGGGAAATCTTGAAATATGCTAACTGTACTTTTTCTAGGGATAATAAATTGCATAAAAACATTTTCTAGGGATAATAACTTGCATGTAGGTTTTTCTACATGAAATAAACTACCAATTTGGCTGATAAGCTTTTGTTCAACAAATACTCCTGCCCTTGTGAATTCGTAATAAAGACTTCTATTCATAGAAGAAGCATCTTGTTTACCATTCACTGTACAAGTCACTATGAGCCCTAAGAAGAATCTGAAGCTGAACATGTGGTAAATTGATTAAGGAACCAATCCACTTTTTCTTTGTACATATCAAGAAGACATACAGCATTTACAGAAGCGTGCTATTATTTAGGACTGCCTATGTGTGCACAGGGTAGAGGAACTGACAATGAATCCTTCTGTCCTTTGCTTGCTGAGGATTGGTTCAGAGTATGGCTTGGCTTCCTGAATTATGCTATAATACACAATCAGGCAGGTTTCTTTTTCATTTAGTACTTCAGTGGCTCTCACACAAAACAAAGTGAAAGCACAAAAAGCCAGCGAAGAAAAGTGCACAGCCCATGCTGATCCCTCTCGAAGCACCCCTCATATCTAGAGTGCTCTTGATAGCCAAAATTAGGCACATCTGGAGGTGCCCCAGTAAACAGGATGAGTAGCAGTAATTATCTGACACTGATTTATCTGACACTGATTTATCTCCTTCTCCTTCTCTCTCTCGCGCACACGAGAGAGATGTCGGGACGGGACGGGACAACAGAGGCAGCCACAGCCGAAGGACTGACGGTGCGAGTGGGGGAGATAGTGCAGCAGCCACCATTGCACTCCGCCCACTCCTTCTCTCTCGCGCGCGCGCGAGAGAGAGACAAACAACTTAAGGCAACCAAAATGTGTCTGGGAGCACCAATATCTGTTGTGTGGGGCAGAGGGAGATATGGGATAGCAGGGCAAAATGCCGTTACAGGGGAAGGAGAGATGGATATCTAACACCCATCTTACCTTCCGGTCGCCCTGCTACCCCAGGGATCTTGGGGAACAATCCAGGCCACCCACAGAACCTTTCCTTGCTCCTATGTAATGCCAGGTCGGTTAAAAACAAAACAAGCATAATCTATGACCTCCTCAAAGAAGAGGAGGCCGACCTGGCATGTTTCACAGAAACCTGGCTGGAAGATGACAGTGGCCCGACATGGGCTCAGGCTCTCCCAGCTGGGTACTGTGTTAGTAAGCAGGTGAGGGAAAGTGGGCGGGGGGTCAGAGTAGCTGTGGTCTACAAAAACCATCTTAACCTGACCAGACATCCTGTCCAGGAATTGAATTACATCGAGTGTGTGTACCTGAGTCTGAAGGCCAGGGATAAACTAGGGATTCTGTTAGTGTACCGGCCACCCTGCTGCCTATCAGACTCCCTGGCCGAGCTCACGGAACTGGTCTCGGAGCTGGTGTTGGATTCGCCCAGGCTCTTGGTCCTGGGCGATTTCAACATCCCATTCGAGGCCAGTTTGTCAGGTGGAGCTCGGGAGTTCATGGCATCCATGACAAACATGGGCCTATCCCAATTGGTCTCTGGACCCACACATTCAGCAGGTCACACCCTCGATGCTGTTTTCCGTTCCGAACAGACGGATCTGTGGGCGGAGGTATTGAATACCTCCACATTGTCATGGACAGATCTGTTAGGTGTCAGATACTTCGTAGACAATTCACAGGGCTGGCCCTGTGAATTGTAGACTGAAGACTTGGCAATTTGTTATGAGAAAATGTATCTCTGCTTCTCTGGTATGTGCTTATCTCAAATGGTAGGCCGAAGGCCTTGAACGTTCTCTGGGAATTAAACTATGCTTTGCAAAGGTGGGGGCTATCTTCCTCACACTGTGGCGTCATCAGAAGAGGTTGAACCGTGCCGCCCTGTTGGTACGTGAGTTTAGATTACAGGCCTGAAGCCCTGTCTATCAAAGTAGCTTAGAATTTGCCCAGCCTCCACACTATATTGCCTTGGTCCTGAGAGTAATTCCGTTGCTAGGAATTGTCTCGTCTATCCTCTTGCTGCTCTGCTGCTGCTGTGAGTTACTTACTATCTGATGTGGAATTGTGTGATGCACTCTGTACATGTTCTATTGCTGTGTGGACTTGTTACTTCTAAAGAACTCTGCCATGAAAAGTGCACTGTGGCTTTTCATAGATTTGGACTTGAGAGTACTGTTCTGGATTCATGTTCTATAGCTTGCTGTCTCCCTCCATGGAGCCAAAGTTACGGGCAGAGGGAGGCAGAAGCTGATCGTTGCTGTTCTGAAACTCGTGTGTGTGTGAGACCTGTGAGAGGACCTTCCTCAGAGCTAAAGCTACGTGAATTGGGAAGGCTCCCTAGGTCGAAGAGGTTCATTTCCTGGCTTCTGGCTTCCGTGGTCAGCTCAGCGTTCCCTGACAGGCTGAGTGAAGATTTAGTTGCCAGTTGACCGTTATACTACTGTTAGGAGGCCTAATCCTAGAGTCTCTCTATGTTCCAGAGGATTCCAGTGCAGCGTGGCCGCTCCTGCCCTCTAAGGACTAGAGTTAATCTCTAAATGTCAGTCCCTGAGTGAGTGCTGTTCTCATTAAGCCGTTCTACCTGAAAGCTGTGTGGTCCGTCTTCAGCTTCAAGTGTGTGTTTGCAGAAATGAAACCGTTATGCTTTGAATCTCCGTGTGATTACAATAAAAGAAATCTCACTGTTATTGTTGTGTATCAGTGTACCTGAAGTCGTGAGCAAGAACTTTAGAGAGTTAGCCAGAGTCACGACAAGATCATTTTCTGGTCAGGGTTAGTATCACGGCTACCACCCGTCCCTGCAGGGGTGGCGGACCTATTAAGATGGTCCGCCCTTGAAGGCTGATGGATCCTTCTGGATTCCAGAAAGCCTTGGAGGGTTCCATGGCTGGTATCGTCGACGATCCTGTAGAAGCCCTGGTCAATAGATGGAATCAAGACTTAACTAGGGCTATCGACACGATCGCCCCCAAACATCCTCTCTGGCCCGCTTCTAATAGGGTGCCCTGGTATACAGAAGACCTCAGGGAGTTGAAGCGGAAAGGACGACGACTGGAGCGCCGATGGCAGAAAACTCGACTTATATCCGACAAGACACAACATAGAGAACATCTTCATTTCTATGGAGTGGCAATACGTGCAGCGAAGAAAGCTTTCTTCTCTGCACGCATTGTGTCTGCGAATTCACATCCAGCAGAACTGTTCAGGGTGGTGAGGGGTCTAACTCAGGCTCCTTCTCCCCTGAATTCGATTTTAGAGCCTTCGGTAGTTAGCTGTGATGCTTTTAATGATCATTTCTCAGATAAAATCTCTCGGATAAGAGCCAACTTAGATGCCATTGTTATAGCAGAGGCTGACAGTGGAGTGTCCAGTGACTCCGCGAGTAGGATTACACTTGATCAGTTTCAGTTGGTGAGTACCGAGGACGTGGACAAGGTACTTGGATGTGTGAGGAAGACGACTTGCCCTCTCGATCCCTGTCCTTCCTGGCTGGTCGTCCAGGGAGGAGATGCAGTTAGATCACATCTACAACATATTATTAATGCATCTCTCAGGGACGGGAGCTTTCCATCATGTTTAAAAGAGGCGGTGGTAAGGCCGCTTCTAAAAAAGCCCTCCCTGGATCCCCTGGACCTTAATAACTACAGGCCAGTATCAAATCTTCCATTTTTGGGCAAGGTGATCGAGAGAGCGGTTGCTTTTCAACTCCAGGCAGTCTTGGATGACACTGATTTTCTAGACCCATTTCAAACCGGCTTCAGAGCAGGATACGGAGTTGAAACCGCTTTGGTCGCCTTAGTGGATGATCTACGCCTTAGTATCGACAGGGGGAGTGTGTCCCTGCTGGTACTCCTGGACCTCTCAGCGGCTTTTGATACCATCGACCATGGTATCCTTCTGGAGCGCCTGGGGGAATTGGGAATCAGGGGCACTGTGCTTCAATGGTTCCGATCCTATCTCTTGGGCGGGTTCCAGATGGTGATGCTTGGGGATAGCTGCTCGTCAAAAAAGGAGTTGCTATGTGGTGTACCACAAGGTGCCATCCTTTCCCCAATGCTGTTTAATATTTCCATGAAACCGCTGGAAGAGATCATCCGGAGGCATGGGGCGGAGTGCTATCAATATGCTGTTGACACCCAAATATATTTCTCTATGCCTTCAACAACATCGTCAGCTAAGGATAGTGTGTCTCCTCTGAATGAATGCTTGGAGGCGGTAATGGGCTGGATGAGGAAAAACAAACTGAAGCTGAATCCAGACAAGACGGAGGTGCTTGCTGTCAAAGGTCCCAACATGAGTTTGGAGGTGTGTCAACCAGTTCTGGATGGGGGTACTCCTGGATCTGTCACTCCAGATAACAGCTCAGATTGATGCGACGGCCAGGAGTGCCTACTATCAGCTTCGGCTGATACACCAGCTGTGCCCCTTCCTAGAGTTGGAAGACCTAAAGACGGTAGTGCACGCGTTGGTAACTTCGAGGCTCGACTTCTGCAATGCGCTGTACATAGGGCTACCTTTGTGCCTAGTCCGGAAACTTCAACTTGTTCAAAATATGGCAGCCAGATTGGTCACCGGTACACCTAGGGGTGACCACATTACACTAGTTTTAAAATCACTTCACTGGCTGCCAGTCAGTTTCCGGGCAAAGTATAAAGTGTTGGTTATTACCTTTAAAACCCTACATGGTTTGGGCCCAGGCTACCTACGGGATCGCCTTCTCCCGTACAATACGCCCCGCACTCTTAGGTCCTCTGGGAAGAACGTACTCAAGCCAGCCAGAACTAGGCTGGCGAGTGTTACCCAGAGGACCTTCTCTTCCATGGCTCCCAGATTATGGAATGGTCTGCCGGAGGAGGTTAGACAAATTAGCAGTCTTCATGAATTTAAGAGAGTCATGAAGACTCTTCTCTTCCGGCAGGCCTATCCGGATGAATTTTAAAATGTTTTCATGATGTGTTTTCTCTTATTTTTTAAATTTTTTAACTTTGTGATGCGTGTATTTTGCATTATGTTCCCCGCCTCGATCCGTAGGGAGAGGCGGGTTATAAATAATAATTATTTACTGATCTGAGATGATCTGAACACTCACAATTTTTGCACACTTATAAACATTATGCTTAAGAATGGCTTAGTCTCTTCCCACTATCCTCTACCTCCTTCCATATGGCAGAGAGGAGTTCAGAAGCTTTCACTTTTGCTTTAAGTTAACCGTGGCTTCCAAATGGAGAATCATAGTTAACATTAACTATGGTTAGTTAAAATAAACCAGTTTCAAAAACCAAGTTTGAAGTAGACTTGTTTTAAAGTAATTACAGTTAATGTTAACTACAGTTTGTTGCTCCACAACGCAACAAGCCATGATTAACTAGAAGCAGAAGTGGAAGCCTTCAACTTCCCCCTGTTGGCCGTGCAGGGGGAGAATAGTGATGGCACTGCATGCAAGCCTGGGAGAAGGTTAGGATCGTAAACTTCTTGTTAGAGAAATGGGAGTTTTTAGAATATCTGCATAAATTAAATGCAATCTATGGGGTTGTGTTTTTGTTATTTGTTGCTTTTGTTTCACATCTGATTTATTTGGGGTGTTCCTGTTGAGGCTGCAATGGTTAATCAACTTTGCTGACAAACCTTAAATCCACTGAATACCCTTTTGTCCCTATCCAAATCTTAGCTATGTAAAGTTCATAGTGGAGTTGCAAGAGATAGATTTCATTTCCTTTCAAAGGAAAAGGAAAAATCCACTTGGCGCAGAGTCAAATACAAATTATCAGCCTTCTGATCAGCTGTCACAAAACTGCAAGTTTGAACACTTTTAGACTACAATCTAATTTCTGCAAGTTGAAACATCATTCGCTTTCAGATCTAGTTTTATTCCACAGGTCACAACGCTTCAAAGTTTAAAATGTTGCACCGTCACATATTCAGCCTAAGCATGTTTGTTTGTTTTTCCCTTTCGGCAACTTCTCACTGCATATAGTCAAGCCTCATCATGTCCAGAACAGCCTCTCCCTACAAAATAGAACGGAAACTTGATATTCCACAGTGCCCTTTGTGCTGCACTGCAATTCAAAGTGTTTAACCCACTGGTGTTTCCCAGGTCTCATGAATGCCAAAAATCCAAATCAAAAGTAGCTGTTGTAGAACCACTCCACCCATTTTCCAAATGACAAAAACATGCATACCCAAAGATTTAAATCTAAATGCCATTAATGCTCCTAGGCAAAAGAAACAATGAAGCCCCCAAAAAAATTGCAAGGATTTCTCCACACTACTAAAACTATATAGCTTGTCTTCTTCTTTGGTTATTTTGCAGAAAGTGGCTATAAACATAAAGAAATTCTTTCTCCTCAATTACTTATACAATGGGGGGAAAACAAATAATTTTCATGCAGCACAACCAAAGATCCTTACGACAAGTTAATTAACACATCTATTATAGCACAAACTTGAACAAACAAAACAGCCTTTTTCTTCACATGTAGAATGAAATAAAATCCATTCATATTTGAAAATAAACAATATTAGCAACTAAAACATCATAAAGACTCTAATATTATTGTTTGTTGTAACTGACCTTTTATCTAGCGCCTGAGCTCTAACACTTAAGCCAGAAATTGTGCTAACCGCATAGGGCAAAATAAAGCAGATCTGCTCAAAAGACTGGTGGTATGACTAGCAATAGAAATGAAAAAATGAAGACCTGGAGCAAGGAGTAGAATGAGAAATGGACAATTTCGCAATTCCAAACAGAGAATAGATCAGTGTTGGGAGATGCCATGTAAGTTCACCTGAGTCTGACTTGGAAATGAACTTTTGGGGTTCTTAAAAGGTTGCTTCAAAAGGCTGGGACTTCTAAGAGTCTCTAAATGCTTTTCTGGCAAAGATCAACATCCAGGATGGAAAGGGGTTTTCACTTCTCCTTTCACTACTAGCTGCCAACCCCCAAAACACTATCCCCACCTTTCTCTTTATTTATCTGCAAAAGTTAAGGCAGCAACAGCAGCAGCGGAGAGTGAGGTGAAGAAAGTGTTAGGACAGAAAGTCTTCTCAAGTGCCATTGCATAAGAACATAAGAAGAGCCATGCTGGATCAGATCAAGGGCTCATCTAGTCCAGCACTCTGTTAACACAGTGGCCAACCACCTGTTGATAAGAGGCTCACAAGCAGGACATGGTGTAATAGTACCCTCCCGCCAATGTTCCCCAACAACTGATAGGCTTACTGCTTCTAATACTGTAGGTAGCATATAGCCATCAGGACTAGTAACCATTGATAGCCTTCTCCTGCAGGAATTTATCCAACCCCTTTTTAAAGCCATCCAAATCGGTGGCCATCACTACATCTTGTGGTATCTACATCTTACGGTAGTTCCCAAGCACAACTGCTCTTATAACGCCTTTTAAGCACGGACAGTCACTGTGAACATGTCAGAACCCATTCTGTAGTAATGCTTGCCTACTTGTACATGTTTTACTGTTTTAATATGTGAAGTATGGGCAATGCAGTTGGAAAAGGTACAATTTGATTCATAATTTGTCAGGACATATGACAAAGAAAAACATCACATAGTTCCTGACTCAGTATGAGGTGGACGTAATAACTCCAGGAGTTAATTTAGACTAGCTGTTAGGAAAACTAAGTATGACTCATTCTGGGGGAGTATTCACTACACTGCCAAACCGCTACAGATGTTTTCAAGGGTATGGTAACCTCTGAAAGGGTTATCTTCTTAGATAAGTTAGGCATATACTACTGAGAAAAGCCAAAGATAGTGAAATTTTAAAGCAACCCATTTTAAAATACTATATTCACAAGCAAACAAAAATAGTCCATAATGCTGACAGAAAGTTGATTTTTTAAAGATGTCTCATCACCGTATCAATTTTTAATTTGATCTTCCCAAGCATCAATTTGTGCAAGGATTACAGACTTTTTAAAATTGGATCTTAACCTTGCGGGGTTAGAGTGGAGGAGTTTATTTTCTATCTACTCCTGATAGAGAAAGGTACCTTTCATTTCAGCATTATTTCCCAGAAGACAAGATTAATGCATAATAAAATGCATCAAAAAGGTCTCTCTTCTCTCTGATAACATTACCACAGCACAAAATCTGAATAAGCAATTTGACCTGAGCAATTAAGCTCATTTCTTTTGTGAAACTTATAATGAAATGGATGAAATTTCCTTTTCAATACAACTGCCTGTTCTAGTAATTGTCAAGGTAAATTGCACTGAAATGCCTAATGTATTTGACAAAAAGCCCCTGTAAAAGGGGATACTTGTAGCATATAAATGTCTCCTGGGGTTCACCACTTAAGATTCATAGTGCTGTGGTAATTCTTGTTCATTAGCACATAACACCACAGGACATTTTTATAGTAACTAGGAAAAGAAGCATCCCAACTCTGCAATTCATCAGCAATAGTTTTGCCTATATATAAAAATTTGTGCCTGTGTCACTTATGAAGTTTGTACCATCTAATTATTAATTGTAAATATTAATGATGGGGTGGTTTTTGAAGCTTCCATTTCTGAAAGCTAAGCTTCCTTCATCAAATAAGCTTCATGTTATTTGCATGGCCTGCAATTTGACAACAATTATGTGAAATACCTCTGATCTCAATATGTGATTGTTACAAGATCGGTTAAGAAATGGTAGGAAAAAGGAGAGGAAAAAAAGATGCCAAGGAAAATGGTTCTTACACTCAGCACCCCAAGGAAATAATGATTCATTTTCTAACATTATAAATTGTCTATCAATTCCTTTCTACCTGTTTAGACTATTCATAATTATATTGAAACTCACCCAATATTAGGTGCCTTGAAGAGGAAGGTAAACAGCTTTTATATAACGAGCTGATTGAGGCAGTATTTGAAAGTAAAATGTACTACAATTTTAAAAGTGAAGATATCACGCTTTGCACATATTATAATATTTTGGTGCAAAGATCCCATAGCACCTATCTCTCAAATTCTAAGCAACAGTGTAATGGTTTCTATATCATGAGCAAGTAGAAGTGTAGAGGGGAGCTCTCAGTCTGAGAAAAAGTAGTAACAGCTAGGATGAAACAAGATGAACAACGCAAACCATTGCACTCATGCCCTTTCTGCTTGTGGGTTTCCCATGGCATCTGGTTGGCCATGGTGCAAACAGAATGCTGGTTTAGATAAGTCTGATCCAACAGGATTCTATGTTCATTAGTTGTATGAATATGTCAGGCATTGGCCAAGCCCACCTCTAGCAAAGGCCACAACTGGAGGCCTGGTTCTGGCACAAGCACAAGGATGATGAGGTGATCACACTGATGATTTTGGCTTGGATATAAGAGCTTGATGTGTCCCACTTGTGAGGTCAGCTGACTGTATTCAGAGTGCAAGTGCTGCCTGGAAGGCACCCTTGACCTACAGAACTTAATCTACCTGGTTTATGAAGATCAGAATACCAGTACCACAGAAAGTAAGACACGCACTGGAAACTGGCTGCTGGATACCATGGCACACCACCTCTTCCTGGTGCAGAACAGAACAATTTAATCACATAACTCTGAAGGATTTTGCTGGGACATAGGGGATAGTGGTGTGGTGTTTAGGGGTGATCCAGACTTAAGAGAACGGAGTGTGCATGTGTTTCTTTGGGGAGGGCATTATCACGAAAGGGAGAGATTGCATTTTGTGTGATGCTAGTTTGGGGTGTGAGTTGTTTTTGTGTTTGCATGTGTTGGCAGTTATGATGTGTTGGTAGTTTGGGCTATGTGGGGGGTTTGTGCATCGGTGAAAATTATTTGGGGGATGATCTTCGTATTTTGGGGAACTAAATTTGGAGAACTTCATTTTAGAAGAATTTATTTAAAGAGCATTTGGGGAAATTGACTTGACTTTCTGTGAAATTGGTGTTTTGTCGGAGCAGAAAACTGTGGGTTCATAAGAATAGTTTGTCTTCTAGCCTCACCAGTTTGCTTTTCTAGGAAACTGGTATTTTATTGAAGTAATACATTTTATGATGTTCTGCTTTCCACAGCAGCCATTTTGTGGGAGGGGACCTATCTTACTTTTTAAGATGAGGTGGCTGAAGTGTTTTTTTTTCTTTAACACTTTAAAAACCTTAAGCCTCCTTGGCTATGGCTCACAACCTGTTCCTCTTTCTAGCTCAGCTAGGCCTGTATGCGTGATTGACAAACCTCTGAGTAAGTGTACTAACCCCCTATTCAGGACCATGGTGGTTTGGGGGAGATTTAAGCTCCCCCCGTTTTCATGCCAACCCCCCTCCCACAGGGAATGGTTAAAAAAAGAGAGGAAAAATGAATTTTCTTCTTCTTTTAAATTCTCTGGATGGGGGGGGGATTTCAGCATGAAAACAGGAGGGGAAAAGTTTAACCATCCCTACCCCCATCACCATAGTCCTTAACTGGGAAGGGAGCACTTACATTTTACATTTGTTTAAGTGTTAAAGAAAACAGATAAAACCCTCAGCCACCTCATCAAGTCAACCACACATACAGGCATAGCTGTGCTAACCCTGGCTTTATGGGGATAAAGCCAAAGGCACTGTGAGGAACAACAGAGTTTTTCGCAAACCAACAAGACTGACAACCAACGATGGGTGCGAACGAGGTCATTCTCTAGCTATCCAAAGGAGGGTAGAATTCCTCAAAAACAGATTTTTTCTCCTGCCTGACCCAAACATGCAATCCAATCTATTGCAAAATCCTCAGGATAAAGTTATTAAGGAACACCAAACATACTGCTTGCATAAATCTTGCTTAATTCAGGATTTGTGTATTTTGAAGCTTAAGTTTACAATCTTAGGTGCATTATAACATTGTTTCCATATTTGATTAGCCATGCTAATTATGTCTGACCTTATTATGGAAATCATGAAGCGAACCCAGGGATTTAAGAGAGCAAGAAGCTTTGATTCAGCCTTGCATGTGTCAATAAGATAGTTGTATGGTTTTGTAATTATCATCAGTCATCTCCAACACAATCCTACTATACATATCCATAAACATCAACTGCACACATTTCAAAGGGCCTGGTCAGACATTCCTATTCTGAAGAGACACTGATTGCACTAATACCAGGAGCAAGTGTTGGCAAGACCCTCCTTGTATTTTACCACAAATGCAATTTAACACAGATTTCCCTGATCCCTGCAATGTGTTCCCAAACTGAAAGGGAAGATCATGGGGTAAAAGAAATGCGACAAGGTTGAATAGTTATATTGTACATGTGGAAAATGGGAGGGGGAGAGATGTGGGTGAGCCCAATCAACCCCCTAATTCCTTGCAAACAATGAGTGTAAAAAGCTACACCTTCCTTGGTGGAAAACAAATCAAGCAGGTCCTGTTCCTGAGAACCCTGCTATGAAACTCAAGAGCTGTTATAAAATGGAAAGCTTGCTCAAAACCAATTCCTGTGGCTCAGTGCACACAGGAAGAAGTTCAACACTATCAAATGTATCAGTGCCTTGTGAGTCAAGGTACTGCAACTATGCCACAACTCAAGACAACACAATTACATATGCAAAGCCCTTCATGAGAACAGATAGTAGCTCTGTTCCATCAACAGCCCCCAACACACCTGTGTGCAACATGAGAACTAACAACACTGAGCCAGGTCACATGCAATGCTAAACCATGGTTTAGCATTACAAAGACAGGCTCTAGTGAGCTTTGGGCTGACACGCTTACCCCTTCCCTTTGGAACAGCCACAAAAGAGATCAGAAGCTTCTGCCTCTGTTTTAGATTAACCACAAGTTAGCATGTTGTCCAAAGCCTAAACAGGGGTTCATCTTAACTATGGGTAGTGGAAACAAGCCATCTTCATAAACAACATTGCAAAGTTGGCTTGTTTCTATTAACCATAGTTAAGAGTAACCACAATTTGTTGGATTCAAACACAACCAGCCATGAGGAGGCGCTTCCAATCAAGCTCCTCCTTGTGACTACACCGGGGGGGGGGGGGGGGGGGGAGAGATGTGAAGGCCCAGAAAAAAAATTAAAAAATTCAGGGGGGGGGGGGGACGGGTTTTTCCATTTTTTTTTCCAAAGCCTTTTTTTATTCCCCCCCCCCAAAAATGGGAAACATTTTTAAAAAATGAAGAAAAAACAGATTATGGAATGTTTTATTTTAGCATGATGCATAAAACGTTTAAGACAAGGTGTTTATATATTTACTTCTCCAAACAATTTCTAAAAACGATGTACAGTATCAGATTATTACAATTTCTGTGCGCCGAGGACAAGCAAGTCCTAGGTTGCAAACTGAGACTACAACTCTCAAATACAAGAGCAAGATGCATTTCTGCCTCTAGGGAGCACTGCCATTGAAGCAGAGGTTGAAACTGATAGTGATAGCTATAGCTCAGAAAATGAGTCTGATTAAATTTTATGCATGTTCATTGAATCTCGGTCCCCCGTTTTTCTCAGTTCTTTTTATGGGAATGTGTGCTTTATGTCTGTTTGACACTGTGGAGGACTAGCAGAGACATAAATAATTTTACTTGTTACTAATGTTAACGGTTTCTTCTGTTTGTTTTTTAAATTGTTTTTTGCTCCTCATAAACTGGCAAAACCAAAGAGGTTCCTTACAGTTCAGGAGCTTGTAGCTTGTAGCTCCATTTGTGTTTTTTTTGTTCTTGTTTTTGCTTTTAAGTAAAAAATTTAAAAAGTAAATTCAATTTGTAATAATTGCTTGAATGCACTATACTTTTAATATACCAAATGTGATAATGTTATGCCAAACCAACTTGTACATAACTACATTTTATGTTCCTAAAGTAACGAAGTGACTTTCAATCTATAAAAAGTGCTAATATTGCATTTTTTCAATTTTTCCTAAAACTCCCGGAAAAAACATTTTTTTCCATGGCTTCAAAAGTTCCAGAAATTTTACTTCTCCCGGGGGGGGGTCATTTTTGTAACACTGATCTATAGTTTAATGTTATATCCAAACCAGCTCAATGAGTATGGAAAGCCTCTAGCCAAAACCAACCATCAGAGTGTGGACACAAAACGATAATGTTATGCCACACTCTCAAGAGTAAGGTGTTGGTGCAATGAGGGTCTTTGGCATCAGCACCACAATGGAAAAGAAAGACAGGGAGCAAAGTAAATTAGCAATGTCAAACCACCACAGATCACAAGATACATGCTAATTTTCAGAAGCCCTTTGCAGGCATCTGAACAGATCAGAGCTTCTCAGGTATAATCCTTAACACAGCAGCACCTAGATACTAAACCCATTTACTTGAAAATATATTTTGTGAACTAAATGGGAGCTGACAATTTGTGTGTATTGTGCTGAAGTGTCAATCATCAAGTTATTTCAGAATTATATACAGGGAACCTTTGGGATATTTTAACTATACTGCAACACATTGTTATATCAACTAATTTCATTTTACATTTTCTGGAGAGTTATCAGTATCAGCTTTGCAGGAGATTAATCCCAAAGCTTTACAACAAAGATGCATTTCATAACCAAAACATATAATAAAGATTTTCAACAACAGAACTGCTGAGTATTTAATGCTTTTGTGAAACAACAGTAATAAACTGGATTATGGCAAAACAAAGAAATACTGCTTGTGTCTTAGAAATCCACCATATATGAAATTAAGAATGATTTTCATGACCTTTTAAAATCTGTATGGAAAAAACACAGCTGATGCTAGCAGGCTAACAGATAATTAGATTAAAAGGTTGCAGAGAAAAGACAGACAAGTTCAACCTAGGGAGAAAATGCACATTTTAAAATTGTTGGAACCATTCTCTATTAGAACACCAGTTCAGAACTGCATGATCTGAAGATTTATAATGCTAGTTGCAGAAATTACTGAGTGGAAAATTATAAAGGCGCTGTTACAACAGGATGTCAGCATAAATTATTTTAACAGTCTTACTAGTTTCCAAATTGTACAAATTATCCCCCCCCCCCCGTGAAAATCTTTCCCCAAGTTAAAAGGGACTTTGACAAAGTTTGTTTGTTTCCTTTTTTCTTGCACATGTGGTTATTAGCAAACATGATGGCTGGATTCACACAACACACTAACCCACAATCAGTTGACTGTGAGTTGTTGTTTATTGAACCGTAAGTTAGCATGTTGTCTGAACACAGGACATTTTCCATAGTATGGCTTCTAAACCATGCAGTGTGGCTTGTTAACCACCCTGGACATCCCAACAATAAACTATAGGACCTCAAAGTGGCTTGTTCAAGAAAAATAAGCCACACTACATGGCTAACAAGTCACCCTACAGAAAACGTCATGGGTTTAGACAACATGCTAAGCCATGTTTCAACAAACAGCTCACAATTCAACAACCCATACTCAACCACTGAGTGTGGGTTAGAGTGTTATGTGAACCCAGTCACTGACTTTGTTCGCATATAATGCCAAACTATGGTATGCTGTTAAATAAATGAGCCTTGAGCTTGGACAATCCTTTCTGTCTGAAGGGCTCTATTTAAAGGGCTGTTTTAGACCTTTAAAACCCTTCATGGCTTAGGCCCAGGGTACCTGAAGAACCACTTGTCTGCTTATGTACATACTTGCATATTAAGGTTTTCAATGGAGGGTCTCCCGGGAATGCCACTGCCATCTGAGATCAGGTGGGTGGCTACTAGAGAGAGGGCCTTCTTACAGGTATGTCTGCAGGAATTTTTCTGGGAGAAGAGAGAAAAACAAAGCTACAAATTGTTATGTGACTGGAATTCGCATGTACAGCATGTGCCGCTGCATTGCATCTGTGCATTTTCCTTGTATCTTTGCTCAAGCTCTGTTGCTTAGAGTCACATTTCAGAGCATTTGGAGGCCTATGCAGAGTAGCTGGGAATTTGACAGCACTAATGCAGAAAAATATCATAGTCAAGCTTCATGCAAGAGACATCATGAGGCAGAACATCTTTGGACGGTTAAAAGAGGTGGATAAGCAAAGGTCCCAGAAAAAAAGGGGGTTAATCATCTAAAATCAACAGGAGTTTTACTTCTTGAGGTGCTTGTCCCTGGCTTGGGAATTCTCTCAGTAAGCTGGTGTTCATTATGATTTTTAAAATGTTTCTTATTTCTTTAGATAGCGTAACATCCAAACAGAGCTAAACAAAATGTAATCCGATGTTTGGAGAAGCCCCTGATAACCCACTTCATCGCTTGCATCTATGGACGCTAACATGACTGGATGACAACATGCGCAGTATTTTACAAGTCATTTTAATAATTAAAGCCAGCATGTACTATTGGATCCTGCTCTAGCATGCTGTGCTTTACAAGCCCATCTGGTCCCGTTTAAGCAAATGGTGGAATAATCCCCAACGTTTGGGAGTTTTTCAAGGGGGGATCATTACTTTCACAATGCTTCTTGTGAACATTATTTGAAGTAGACCGTGGAAACACAGACACGGTGGGAAGAACAATGACTACTTTGTCTATATAATGAAGTGTCCTGTGGGCAAGCTGTCTGGGGCATTTAGACGGTTGAAAATATTATTTTTCCCCTTGGTGGAAGAATTAGATTGACATCTCCCACCGCCTGCCCCAAATGAAAAGTTTAACTTATAGGACACTTAGAAAATTCAACACTTAAGGCACGTTGTAGGGCTTGTTCTCTGTCCAAATGTGCATTGGATTGCACCCTAAGTGACATAATGAAAATACTCAAGCACCATCATTTTATTTAATTGATACTACGAAGCACCTTAAACAAGTATCTGTAACATAAAAGGTTTTTTTAACTATTTGGGTTCAGAAGCAAAACTTTAATCAGCTCTCATAAAGGTTAGATCTCAAAAACCAAGTGTTCATCCATAAAAAGAATTTCCATAAGCTACTTCCAGTGTGTGTGTGTGTGTGTGTGGCTGCACCCCATCTGCAGCTGCCCCAAAAATGCCCATACAGGGCCATCTTTCAGACTCCAGTAAAGGCTGACTAGTTCACAAGGTTTTGGTAAGTGATAATTTTGTTTGTTGTGGGCAACTGATTTGTGCCATTGCTCTAGCGTGATTTTACTGATTTCTCACTCTGTAGTCTTCTTTTAGGTTTTTCCTCCTGGCTAACTAATAGGATGATGCTTAATCAGTTTGACTGATTCTGTAATGCCTTTACTTTTATATTACTGATGTTTTTAGGAAATATTTAAACTACTGGAGGAATGAAAAACATCCAATCTTTTCACACAGGGCTTTTGTCTTTCCTAGTTAGACAGTTCACAGCTGAACAAGTCTGTGCTTTAAGGATTGCTTGACCTGTTTTTGTCATGCTTCTGAAAAATAAAAAATAGGCCCCTGAGCAAATGCAACCCAAGGGAGAGAACTAGGCTTGAAAAGGGGAAACCTGTGTTCATCATCTATCTCAACTGAAGGCTCATTGCATGGACTTTGTTAAATTGTTTTCTTTTAATAATGAAGTAATTGCATACTGGAACAATGTGTACACTGTCATTGTGTAGAATGCACAGATGCCTATTTTTCTGCAAATTAATAGTTTAGAAAGTCATTGATACGCCAGCTCCCCAATCTGCAACTTGCACCAACTGTACATATTTTGTTGTTTAGAGTCACATTTCATGACATTTACAAGCCTAAATAGAGTAGCAGAAAATCCTGGAAATCTGACTGGACTGGTACAGAAAAATATTGTAGTCAAGCTTCACAGAAGAGCAATCAATCATGAACTCCAATAAAACTTTATTTGGAGTGAGGAATATAGAAAGAACTAAAAACTAATGTGGGGGGAGGAGTAGGGAAAGACACACAAAACACAGTCATGGGTATTTTATGGCATTGTTAGTCATTATCATGCGACTGATAACTTCATGGGAGCTGTTGTAGATTTATTTCATCTTGGAAACATTAGTGAATGCTCAGTAGCAGTGGAGTCTATGGGATGACTCTTTTGACAAGGGAAGAAAAATGGGTATGATGGTCTGGAGTTCTAGACAAGCCTGGACTATTCACTTTACTTTTCACATTGTTATTCGCCATTTTTACAATCACTAATGTAATACAATGCCTGCATGATGTGGGGGGTTCCGGGCTTTAACCCTCTGCCCCACCCGCTATGCTGTACACATTCATGTGTGTTTCTTGGGCAAAGATTAATCCTAGCTCTTAGCTTTGATACCCTATCTGTAAAAGAATCAACCACAAAGGTAACAAGAAGTGTTCTGTTCGAGAAAGCAGGATACTCCCATATCTATTTTTAAAAATATCTATACATCACCCCAGCACAAACGCTATAACTCAAATTTTAAAGATTTTCAAAAGGATTATAAAATGTCTGAGTCTGCAAAGGATTAGGTCACATGCTGAAGCCTGCAGTTTTCAACTATATTCATGGCTTTCAGGCAAGAAGATGAACAGCTGCGTGATGCATTCATCATGAGAGACAAGAAATTTATTTAAATTACTTGGGGGCAGGGTGTTGTGGGTGAAAATCAGCTTCTCTTTATTCACAATAGCTATGAGCTATCAAGTAGCCTACATGGCCATGGGCATCACCAAGCCTCAGGCTACCAGCCTCTTAAATCAAAATACTCATCCTTCTGCCAGGTAATACTATGTGACTAAGCAACATGATAAAGGAAAGAGACATCTCCTTTCAAAGCAAAGCAGACAGGACAATGACTTATTTCCTTCTACTCATATCCCTCTTGTACTCCCCTAAAGATTCTGAGCAAAATCAAAAACAACGCCCACAGACCTTCTAAAGGAATGACAAATTTTTCCTTCTCTTCCATGGTTTGGCCTATTTCAAGCCTCTGCTTTAAACTTTATTTCTCTGTAAACCTGGTTAGTATATGCCAAATTAAGCATAAGAACGCCTGAAGAGCCATGGTGGATCAGACCAAGGTCCATCTAGTCCAGCATTCTGTCCACACAGTGGCCAAACAGCTGCTCATGGGAAACCCACAAGTAGGGCATGAGTGCAACAGCACCCTCCACCTATGTTCCCCAGCAACTGGTGTACTAGGTATACTGACTCTGATACTGGAGATAGAATAAAAGCAAGTGATGTCACGGAGAGGGGAGAAGGATCACAATCACTGGTACATTCAGCTGACGAAGGGAAACAAACTGTATGCACAAATGGTCTCAGCAGCCCTGAGCATGCAAGATGTCATGATCAGGCCTGTACCCCTTGGTGTGGGGGAAGGAGTTTCAGGCTATCAATCAGAATCAGATTCTGAAGCTGAAGAAACAGGACTAGAAATGTTCCACCGTACACAGGAAGTGGAAGAGGTGATTCTCCCAGGCTCTTCACTCACTAGGGATGAATCTTCACAATACCTTACCAGTGAGAACATTAACAACACACAGATTGTGGGAACTCAAGAATCCCCTGAGGGGGAGGGGACTTCAGAGCTGACCGATCCCAGAGTACGCCATAGGTTCAAGCAGGCAGAGCTAAAGGTAGGCGAGAGGCGGTCAGCTCACCTAGTGTCTCGCCAAACGCTTCTTCAAAGAAATCCTTCTTGAAGTGAAAGGGACTCAGGGAAAAGGCCACCGCCTTTGTTGAAAGAACAATTGTCCCGCTTAGTTTAGCCAAGTGTTAGCCTAGAGGAAGGTTCCTAGGTTTAAACTTTCTTTAGGTGCAAGGAGATGTTCATTTACTGAATAAAGCTTTGAGGATTACTTGGCAGACTTCTTTATTGTCTCGCACTCCAGCTTGGAACCACAACACAAGGTTCCAAAGCGTATAGAAAATCCGATGCAAATACAGTCGAAGTGGTTAAATTCAATTAACTACTAGTAGAAATAAGCTAGAGAAAGGGGACTTTCTCCCTCTCTCCTCGCCCCTACAGCCTTTTGCACTGCTGAAAAACCTGTTCCAGAGGGTTTCCCTGTGCTCTGGAGTGGATTTTAATGCATGCAAGAGCTGTATGGGGAAGGGGGAATCAACACCCATCTCCTGGTTTTCCTGATGGAAGTGCTTCAGTATAACACAACTGTAGAGAATTAAAATTTTAACTGAATGCATGGAGGTTAGGACCAGGAGGCATGATCTCATTCTGTTACACTCTATGGTTTCAGTATATTTGCATATTGAACACGTGAACAGGTTTTGTGCTCCCCTCTTATAATCACACAAATAAGAACATATTAGTGAGTCTTAATTAAGCCAAATCAAATGTAGTCCATTGAAGAGCCAAGTATTCTAGGGTTAAGAAGCTTACTGAAAACAAGATAGGAATCCTAGGATACAGCAGAAACAAAAATGTTGTGCTTCATAAATCTAATTATCAAATATTAAGACAGGACTCCCCAAACCTTTTGAGTCAGTGAGCATGTTTAGAATTTTGAGAGGCTGTTGTGGGCACTCTCACAAAATGGCTGCCATAGGGTACCTTACTGATTCATAAATGATTGTTTTAACGTTTCCAAATCTTGTTTTAATTTTAAAAAATGTTAAGAAATAAAATCAAGAGGGCAGGGAATCTGACAGGCGCCAAGAGGGGTGTCCAAATACAGAGATGTAATTTCAGAATAGATTAAACTTGCAAATCTTCAACCTTATTATTCTTAGATATGCTGTCATGTGCTTGCAGAAGCAATAAAATTATGCAGAAACATGGATATTTTTGAAGATTCATTCATAGGATACCCCATCTCCCCCCTCCCATAAAAATGATTACATTTAAGTAGCTCTACCTGTGTGGTTAGTGTCACAGCCGCATAGGCTGAGCCCTGCTGTTAATGAGATATGTTTCAATGGCACACATATAAACCAAGGTATACTAAAATTAACACATTTAAAAATAGACATATCCTAGTTACTCAGTATGTATCTGCAAGCCTTGCATGAGCGAACACATAAACTTGTACAAACACTTCCCACAGACCCCCCCCCCGACTGAAGGCCTATAATGACTCAAAGCTTAGTACACAGGCAATTTTGCTTTAATAAAAAAAAGAAAAGAAAAAAGAGAGGGAGACAGTCAGCATTTTTTTCAGCCTAAAATGTTTGCTTTTTAAAAAATAAAAGTCTTGCCTTAGTACATACAGATGTGATTTCTGAAAAAGAAAGCTTTCTTCTTTTTTCTTTCCAGGTTTACCCTTGCTTCAATGGGGCCTTTAAGGCCCATGCTGGTGTGTGTGTGGGGGGGGGGGACATGATTTCCCAAGGCTCTGGAATATATGGCTCTGGAAACTATGCATGTGCAATTGCGGCAGTCGCTGAGCCTCGTAAGCGCTTGGCGGAGGTTCGCACAGCCTGACTCATGGGGGCAGGTGGCAGCAGGGCGAGCGCTTGGCAATTTCACCTTTCCCTATTTTTAAGACATCAGTGCACTTGATTGCCTCTGCCATCCTTCATTTAACTGTTTATGGCTCCATAAAGCAGCCTGCTTCACTCACTGGCTATGATTGGGCATTGTGCTAAATCATGATTTAAAGTGATGAGAATGAGCCTAAGGCTTGCCCACGCTGCCCCCTCCCCTCAGCCACGAGGAGGATTTGAAAGCTTCCGCTTCCATTTTTTATCAACTGCAGCTTGGATTGTCACCCAAACTGGTCAAAGTGTGGTTAACATTAACTATGAGTTGTTTTTAACAAATCAACTTCAAACCACGGGTTCTAAAGGTAGCTGGCTTTAACAACCATAGTTATGATTAATCAAAGTTGTATGGTGTATAATGTCACATTAATTATACTTCCATTTTTTCATGCTAAATTGACTTTATGGGGCATTCCAGATCTAAAAATTAATAAGACATGTTTTTGTGACGAACATGGACAGATAAAGTGATTTTTACTTTGGATTAACTGGTGGGTGATGATGAGTTCTTATCGTTTTCTATCAAATATGACTTGCTAGCTTTGGTTGAATGGCAATACTTGCAATTGCAGCATTTGTTAGTATCTAGGTTTGGTCCGGCCACTTTTACGGCATCAGAGTCTCAGCCATAATTGGAAGCACTTATTGAAGTTGGTCAGACTAAGTGACCCATGATCCATGTCTATAAATGTTTGTTATTGGTGCATAAATACGATATACAGGATTTTAAGCAGGAATGGAATAGGGAATTGGAATGTCCCATTCTGCCTAAAACGTGGATTGCCCGTCATGTTTTTGGATCGTAGACAGCATCTTATTCAGCAACAACTTTTGTTTCATGTCTGTTGGAAACCACAATATTTCTTTAATAAGAGGTTGTCTAATTCAGCTAATTGCTGGCAATGCAATGCAGCTAATGCTTCTTTTATTTTATTTTTATTTATTTATTTATTTATTTTATTTCATTTCTAACCCGCCTCTCCATCTAGATCGAGGCGGGGAACAACACTAAATATAAATATAAAAACAATAAAATAGATAAACCATTAAAACAGATAAAAACAAATACATTATTAAAAACATCTTTAAACATATGTTTTGGCTATGTTGTTGCTTCTTTTTGGGAGAAGTAGTTGCTTTTTATGGGACAGGGTTATTATATGGATAACTTTTTTATTGGAGCAATTGTTAATTTTTGCTAATTTAAATTATTTATCTGCTTCATGGAGATTAATGAATGGTCAGCATAACTAGATTCTCCGCTCCCTTTTGATTACTAAAAGACTGGCATTACAATACAGGAAGGATAAACACTCACCTCCTATAATGCAATGAATTGCGGAACTTATAACACTTTCAACATTTGAACGGGTGGCATATAAATGCCACCTTCAAATGGATTCTTATTTTGGTAACTGGACCACTTTTGTTGAAGCCTATGTATAATTGCTATCATACTGTGTGTGATATATATACATACACCATATGTATTCAATGATATGGATATATACAAATTCACGTATGTTTATAAAATAAACTAAAAAAAAATACCAATCAAAGGGTTTGCCCAACATGCTTCCAAATTCCTCTTCACAGCCACACCAGAGGAGAAGAGTGTACAAGCCCAAGATTTTAGCATTGAGCATGACATCTGAATGCAGTCACTGAGACTACTGAATGCTTCTTTTTTGGCAGCAGGGGAAGGGGGGAAGAGATTAAAATAATTGATTAATGGAGAATAAGAAACATCTTATTCAAGGAACTATGTACAGATAAAGTAAAAAAATAATAATAACCTGCACTGGAAGTGTAATATCAATATGCTGTTACTGGAAATTCGGTCCATATAAACCCAACTGTTCCACAAGACAATTCAGCAGTCACATTTTTTGCGTTTAGCCTATGCACTTTTCCTCCTAAAGTGATCCCACTGTGTTCAATGAGGCTTACTCCCAGGTAAGTATATACAGTACTCCAGACTTTAAGATGGTTAAAAACCAATCCTTTTTCATGCAGCTTAGATGCACAAGAATGAAAATGAAAACTTTCTAAAAGAAGTCACACCAGGACTACTGTGTACTGGAATGCATCTAACTGTATATCTTTGATTTGCATATGGTTGCCTGCTTCTTAGGCCTGTTCTGATTCCTCTAAAAGAGGAATCACGTCCTGCAATGTCTCTACTCAAGCAGAGTTATGCAAATACCCATGCTTTCAGTTTCTTGTACAGTAAAAAACACTATTCTTTACACCGTCTGAAGTGAAAGCTTTCCCTGGTTCTAGACAACAGTAAGAGATTTGCTGTTGTCTAGAAGTGGAAAGTCCTCGGAGAAAAGAATGGCAGCATTCTAAAGCTTGCCACATTTTAAATCCCATGCAGCCTAAACTGGATTTAGGATCAATATTACTTTCTTTACAGCAAAACAAATCCAATACTGGGGAGAAAGGGCAAACACACAATGTGACATTAAGGGCATTGGTAATATGCATAAGCTGTTCTAATTATTATGTGAAATCTGGTAAACCCATTTTGTATTTAAATCAATGTTTTAAATATTAAAGTTAACAAAACAATAACTATACATCAAGCCTTGCCAATCCAAAGTACATTTACTGGGGGGGAAAGCCTCATTGAGTTCATGTTGTATTTCTTCCAAGGGAGTATATTTAGGACCATAGTCTAATGGCCTGACCCTATGCATATTTACTCAGATGTCAGACCCATCGAGTTCAATGCACAAAGTGAGTGTGCATAGACTGCAGTCTAAATCTCGTACAGGGAAGAAACCATTAAGCAACTCACCGTGTAGGTCAGAAGACGCTTGATGGGAGTCACTGTATTCCTGTAAGGAAAGAAATGAAGAGTTTAATTGGTCTTCATTCTGTCAATTTTTCCTTCTAGGCTCCGTATCACAATTACTCTCTTTCTGGTTGAAAATTATTCCTTGGGACTCCCACTGGAAGTAGTCAATGTCAGTCCTTAATCGTTTGCAGGAAAGGTGAGTGATGGGAAGCACTTTCACCTTTTCCCTTGGGTAAGCACACTGGCTCTATGACATGGAACTACGTGTCTAGAATTCAAATGAATGCTTAACATCATTTTCAACCTAGGAATGAAAACAAGAGGTCAACAGGAAATGAGAGAAAATCCTCCATTGCATTCATAAGACTGCTCACCATTTTTAGCTAGTTAGAAAAGATTGCCCAAATCCATGCTAATACACGTAAATAATATACACAATTACAGAGAAAAACACTGTCTGTAGCACAGCAAATGCCAGTTATGTTCCCATCTGGTAAATTTATTGTTCTCATGCATGCTGGAATTTGTGTAAGATTCTGAACAATGGAGGACATTTTAAAAAGATTACATTGTGGGCAAACATTTGATGCACTTGCTCAAAAATCTTAGTAAATATACAATTATATCACTGCCAAAATAGTTGTATTTGTACATAGTTGTACATAGTATGAAATATATATTTCAAATTCCTAATCTCCAGTATCAATTGTTAGGTGTGACCAATATACAGAGCCAAGTAAGTTCAGATGAGTAGGACCAGCACAAGATTTCTTGGCAACCAAGTAATTTGACATCTGCTAGTCCTCTGAATAAACAATATTATAGATGACCAATTAATTCCCTTAATTTCACAGTTATGAAACTCAATAACAAATTATTGCAGACTACTGCATATTGCCTGAAACCAAGATTCTGAGGGAAAATCTGCTTCTCAATTTTTATTTTGCAGACAACATACCAAAAAGAAAAAGGAAATGTAACATTTTGCATCTGTATAGACATATATTGCGCATCTCGCAACCATGGTTAAAAAATTGGGAGCAGGCTCCTTGTCAGAGTTGATCATGATTTAACACTGCCACTAACTGTGGTTACTGCTACCAGATTAGCTTTTAACCCAAGTTTGAAACCAGGTTTTGGAGTTAGTTACGGTTAAACCTAGTTAGCATTATTGGTTAGTGTGGTGCAGATAGAATGCTATTTATTTGTTATGACAAGAGAAATAGATTTGTTATGAGGTCATCAGTGATCTGCTTAAACTGTGTCTAACCCTTCTCAAAATATTCCTCTACTGATTTTAATGTAAGGTTCAATTATTTGCAATGTTGATTCAATGTACCAAAAATGATCTAATTTATTCTTGGTGATAGCTTGAACTTCCAGCAGTACCTGACAAGAATTAATCACTGAAATAAATGCATTTTACTTTTGCCTTAACTAAATGGTGTGGATCTTGGCAAACAACTACCTTATCTCACTCAATAATATCATGCTTGTAAACTTCAAAGATTGACCATGATTAGAAAAACAGGACATACAGAAAGTGAAAAATATGCCTTATTACTCTAGCACTGTTCTTAAGCTCTTCCATGGGATATCAGAACTATTTTTCCTCCAATAATACTCTGTTAAAAGGAAAAATAAATGCAATATATTTTGATGACAAAATTCAAATGACGCAGAGATACTGCTTCATTGGCAAACATCAAAGAGTAAAATGTGCACGACAAAAACAGTGCATCACCAAACACAACACAACCAATGACCTCGAATGAGAGGGTGAATGGGGAAGACACAAGCGTCAGCCCAAAATTTACAGTGAGCAAACGTGCATTACAATGAGCAAATGTCTTATTTCAAACAAGGCTTAGTTTGAGACAAGTCATTTGATTCTTTTTGGAATCTCAAGCAGAACTTTTCTAACCAAAGATGCCCAGGCTTGAACTTTGTAGTGTCCAATTTTGGTGGGAAATACCACCGTTTATTTTCTGAGCCTAGGGGGGTCGTGGGCTCGCCCACATTAGACGCATTCAAGAGGCAGCTGGACAACCGTCTGTCAGGGATGCTTTAGGGTAGATTCCTGCATTAAGCAGGGGGTTGGACTTGATGGCCTTATAGGCCCCTTCCAACTCTACTATTCTATGATTCTATGAACCAATTCAATGTGAGGCAGGGGAAGATACCATCCCTACACAAGAAGGCTAACATGGAGCCATGGCTGAAAAACACTAACTACTCTGGAATAATAACTTTCTGAATCTTGACTGTATATGCAAAAATCAAGACTTACAGTTAAGGTAAGGCTTAGAGTGGCAGGGAACAGGAAAGGCATCTGTAAAGTTTTCAGTTAAGAGGGCCATATTTTGCTACATATTCACCTGTTTTAGAGGGATCTGTGTATCCCATAAAGTGTTACGTTAACCATCTTTTATCTACAATGAGGAAGCAACCATACATATCTTTGGTATTTTACAGTTGGCAGAAACAGAGTTGGCATGCTGACATATTGACCGGTGCAGTCAAATAATGTCAAACATTCCAAGAATGCCACTATGAAGATGACACCTTACCTTTTTAAAGTGTTTATCATGCTGTCACTTCTTAGTCAGGCCAGGTTGCCACATTAGCCCTGCAATAGTCAAGAGCCTCCAAACAGGTGTACAAGCAGACATCAGTAGCAAAGGCCACTGCCTAGTCAGTGAGCAGTAGAGCAGTCAGACTAGGGCCAGAAAGATTAAGGTTCAGACCCTCAACACAGTCATAAAGTTCTTTGGGTGACATTGGGCTAGTCATACACTCTCAGCCTAACTTACCTCACAGAGCTGTTGGAAGGATAAAATGCAGAGGAACTATATATACCATCTAAGCTCCTTCAGGGAATAGAAGTGTAATGAAATAACTAATTAGTTTAAGGTGCGCATCCTATGCATGTTTAGACAAAAACATTCCTACAACTCCCAACTGCAGCATGGCTGGTTGGGGAATGCTTAGAGTTGTAGGACTGTTTTTTCTGTCTAAACATGCATAGGATTGCACCCTTGCCTTTTTTTTAAAAAGTCACCATGTTTCAACAATACATTATTTGTTCACTTTCTTTTACAAAAATGGCATACATCAAGCCATTTGATTATTATTTTCTTTGTTATTCTCATAATGTTAATGCTTTAAAAATATTTGATCCATCAACTGAACAAATAATTGTGGACTGGTCAAATGCTGAACTCTTGACCAAAACAGCAAAATCTAGACCCAAAGAGGCTTGTTTTTCCCACCTCTATGGCCATTTTTAAAACCCTCCCCTTCTTTTTTCATCCAACTTTCTCAAACTACTATGCCAATCATTGAAACAGGATTTTGAGTGCTTGAATTCCAGGCTTTTGGTTTAACTGTTTTGTCTGCCTGCCAGAGAGCTAAGCAGAGCATTAAGGTCAACGTCCAGAGGCTCTATATAACAAAGATTTAAGTAGAATTAATTACATTTGATGTGTATGTACTATGGCTTCGGTACGGAAAACATGAAAATGAGTAATTTACTTCTAACGAGCACTCCTCTGTTAGTTACATTAATGAAAGCAAACAAAATTCCTTTCCTTCCTCTCGCCCTCCTACATTCAGTATATATACTGCAACCTCTACTACGCCTCAATTCTATACTCACTTATTGGTGCAAGGACAACAGAGTGCAAGATCAAGTAGCAGACTACCAGCACTGGCAAAAGGAGGCATTTCAGATACAGCTAAAGGGCTTGTCATTGCAAGGAAGGACAGGCTGCCAATGCCACTCTACACACCATCTAAAGGGCTGTGATCACCTCACCCCCAGCACCAGGATCACGACTTCAGTGAAAGGTTGCAGCAATATGGCCTTCCATTTCGTTTTTTGTTTTTTAAAAAAGCCAGCCCTAGAACTAAGCTAGACAACTTCATGCAAGTTCCAATTTTAGCTATTTCAGAAGAAATCTCTGCTTGCTTTAATTTTTAAAAGTTACATACTAGAATTTTAAAACGTGCACTTCTATCAAAAGCCAGCTGAACTCTGCAATGGCACATTTCTGCAAGATCCTTATAGGGTTTGGAGGTGTGTCAACCAGTTCTGGATGGGGTTACCCCCCCCCAAAAGACTGTGTTCGCAGCTTGGGGGTACTCCTGGATCTGTCGCTCCAAATGACAGCCCAGATAGATGCGACGGCCAAGAGTGCCTACTATCAGCTTCGGCTGATACGCCAGCTGCGCCCCTTCCTAGAGTTGGAAGACCTAAAGACGGCAGTGCACTTGTCCCCTTTCCCCAATTTTATTTGCAATGGTTATAAAGCTTTTGGCAAATGCAATTAGAGAAGATATGACTATAAAGGGGATAGGGAAAAAAGAAGAAATTAAAATAAGTTTATTTGCAGACAATACATTACTTTCAATTCAAGAACCGATTGAGAAGACGGGGAGACTACGGCATTATCTGGAGGAGTTTGGAGAGATGACGGGATTACAAATAAACTGGCCCAAATCAGAGATGATGATGTTTAATTACAAAGAAGAAGGGAAGCAAGAACTAGTCAAAAGGGAAATGAATATTAAATTAAAAGGAAAAATAAAATATTTAGGAATATATATAACAGAGAATTTGGATAAATTGGAAGAGGAAAACTATAATAGATTAAGGCAGGAGGTTAAAAAGAAATTGGAGGAATACCAGAAGATAAAACTTTCATGGTTTGGTAGAATAGCACTATTAAAAATGAAGATATTACCTAAAATTAATTTCTTATTTAGGATGTTGCCAATTAAAATATCAGAAATAGAGTTGAAGAAATGGCAAACAATGTTTAATAATTTTAGTAATGGAGATAAGAAAGCTAGAATAAATAAGAAAATGTGGTATAAACAACAGGGAATAGGAGGGTTAGGCCTTCCTAATTTGAAGGGATATTATTTGGCTAACCAATTAAGATATGTAGTGGAAGGTATTCTAGGTTTGGGAGAAAAGTGTTGGTTGGAATTGGAATCCAAAGAAGTAGAAATGGAATTGGAAAATATATACTTTAATAAAATTAATAAGAAATTTTTACAAAGAGTTAGGAATCCAATATTGAAGAATATTTTGGAGATTTGGGCTAAGAATAAGATTAAATTAATACCCGCCGTCTCTCCATTGACTCCGGTAGAGATGATGGAAAGCTTCCCAGAAAATCTAAAAGAAGTAATGGGGAAAATATTAAGAAAACAAAACATAAATAGATTAGAAAGAGTGATAAAGATTGACAATTTAAATCAAATAAAAGAAACATTAAGGGAAGAGAAAGTTTCATGGATTAATTGTATGCAGTTGGAACAGTGGATTAAGAAGTAGGTAAAAGAAAATAAAAAATGTAGAGAATATATGATATTTGAAAAAATGATAACACAAAGACGAGAAAAGGAACAAAATATGGTATTAAAAGGTATAACAATTGAAATTTATAAAATATTGATAGTAAAAGAAGAACAAGGGGATGGTTGCAAACTGGTGTGGGAAAATGATATGAAAATTTCAATAAGTAATCAGAATTTGAAAACTTTATCAGTAAGGATAAAAGAAAATTATTATAAATTAATATGGCGATGGTATTTAACACCAATTAGATTGAATCAAATAGATAAAAAATATTCGGTATTATTTGGAGAGGATGTCAACAAATTGGCACGTATGTTCATATGTGGTGGTCATGTAAATATGTACAAAAGTTTTGGCAAATGGTATATAAAGAGATAAAAGAGATAACGGGAATTGATTTGGAGTCATCCCCAAAGATTGCATTATTATCAATATATGAGGGGATGAAATGTAATCAGAATACTAAGGATTTAATTACTATGTTACTAACTGCAGCAAGATTAATAATAGCAAGGAAATGGAAGATGGATAACTATCAAATGGTTGAGTGGTATAAAGAGGTATGGTATATTGCTATTAATGACAAACTAACATGTAATATTAAAGTAGAAAAGGCAATATGTAATAGAAATGAATTTGAAAATAAATGGAAATTATTTTTGTCAAGATAACGTGAACCGTTCCTTGCCGTGGCAGGGTGTTTCCCTTCCCGCCACCCAGTTCCCCAGCCAAAGCTGGCTTGAGCCAACGCTGGAAATAACCACACAGAATTTAGGGACCAAAGCAAGTTTATTCACACTCTACTCTAAGTTAAGGCCTTGGTCAAAACAGAAGGGATTATACGCGCAATATAGCAAAATAAGGGTTAGGTGGTTGGGAGGGAAAGGAAGGGGGGGGTTAGAAGGGAATGAGGTAGGTTTGGTATTAGCAGCACAAACAAGCAAAAGCCATAAAACAATTAGGACCCCAATCAATCAATCACACTCTTAAAAGTGCTAAGCAACCCCAAACCGAGCAGGCTAATAAAACAATAAAATTCTAACTAACACCCGACTTGATCCGGACGGATGGAGTTCACCTTCGAGCAAAGCCTCTGCCCCGAAGAGATGCAGAACCCCGCCCAAATCGTCGTTTTTCTAGCTTCTCTCGGGCGGGTCTCCTCGCCAAGGAAATCAGCCCTCCCTAATTCCTTCCAGCTGAAGTTCGTTAACAACATACACCTGCTTAACTTTGGCTGGTACGGCTTGAGATAACCAGCCCAGAAACTATGTCAACAATCTGTTCCTCCATCACCCTCCTCCCTTGAGCTCCCAGGTTCCCGCTTTCTGCTTCCCGCCCAACAACTCCCCTTGCAGAGCAGTTCATTTTCAAAAGCTATGTCCTTCACATTTCCCCCTTTAAGAAGATGAAACTTGGGGTTCACCTCCAAGTTCTTCATCTCTCAACCCCATTAGTCCCAGTCTTAAAAAATTCCAAAAAAAACCAAAGGCTGTCTTAATTCAAATGGGCTCGTGACAACCCATCCGCCAGCACATTATCTCGTCCCTGAATATGGGTCACGGTGAAATCAAAGTCCTGGAGAGCCAAGCTCCACCGGAGTAACTTCCCATTAGACCCTTTCACCTTGGCCAACCAACACAGAGGAGAGTGATCCGTCTGAAGATGGAAATGGCGTCCCCACAAATACGGTCGCAACTTCCCCAGAGCCCATACAATGGCCAGACACTCCTTTTCAATCGTGGCCAAGTTCTTTTCTCGAGGCAACAACTTCTTGCTCAAATAGGCCACTGGATGAAGCTGATGATCCGGCCCTTCCTGAAGCAGTACTGCCCCAACCCTGTTTCAGAAGCATCCGTCTGGAGCGTGAAAGGCAATTCAAAGTCAGGAGCTCGCAAGATAGGGGCGGCCATCATCTGAGCTTTCAGTAAGTCAAAGGCCTGCTGACACTCCCGTGTCCACCGCACCTGTACAGGACACAGTTTCTACATAAATTGGTCAGAGGAGCTGCTGCTGCACTGAAGTGGGGCACGAAGCGTCGGTAGTATCCTGCCAGGCCCAAAAAGGACTGGACCTGCTTCTTGGTGTGGGGAATAGGCCAGTCCCGAATGGACTCCACCTTGGCTTGCAAAGGTTTGATATGGCTGCCTCCCACCCGATGTCCCAAATACACTACTTTCCCCAACCCAAATTGACATTTAGAGGCCTTCACTTTCAGGCCGGCCTCCTGCAGCCGGGTAAACACCTGCCTCACATGATCTATGTGTTCATCCCAGGTCTGTGAAAAAATGGCCAAATCGTCCAAATAAGCGCATGCAAAGGCCCCCAACCCGTTCAGGAGCCTGTCCATCATCCTCATGAAGGTAGATGGGGCGTTCTTCAAACCGAATGGGAGCACCGTGAACTCAAACAAACCCTTGTGAGTCACAAAAGCCGACTTCTTTATGGCCTCCTCATCCAGGGGGACTTGCCAGTAACCTTTGGTCAAATCTAGGGTGGTGATATCTAGCTGCTCTATTAAATGATCAGAACGAGGCATAGAGTAGGGGTCCAACTGGGTCAACGAATTGCTCCTCCTAAAGTCCACGCAAAAGCATATCTCCCCATTGGGTTTGCCCACCAGTACCACGGGGGAAGACCAGGAACTATCAGAAGGCCGAATCACCCCCAGATCTAGCACGGCTTGCAATTCCCGCTCAATGGTAGCGGCTTGGGTCCCTGTAGCCCTATAAGGACAAGAACGAATGGGGGGATGTGTTCCAGTCTGGATAGAATGCTGAGCCAAGGAGGTTCGACCCGGAGTGGTGGAAAATAGACCCCTAAACTCTTCCAGCAAAGTCTGGAACCCCCTCTGCTGTTCCGGAGTAAGTGTTGAGGGGAGGATCACCTGGTCTACCCCTCCCAGTTGTTGACAGTCTGCGAGAAGGTCTAAAGGCTCTCCGACCTCCTCAGGCTCTGGCTGTAATTCAAAAACAAAGTTCTGCCGATCGACATAAAGTTTCAACATATTCACATGAAACACCTTCGGTTGTCGGGGGGTGTTAGGGAAGTCCAGGAGGTAATTCACTTCCCCTATTCTGTGCTTCACCACCAGGGGACCCTCCCACTTTAAGGTTAGTTTGTCCGGCTTGAGTTGTTTCAACACCAAGACCTGATCCCCCAGTTGAAACACCCGCACCCTGGCCTTCCGATTGTACCAGGCTTGTTGAGCCGCCTGAGCCTGGCTAAGATGTTCCCGGGCCGCCTCCTGCACCCCTTGTAGAGTCCGTTGAAGATTGCGCATAAAAGTCACCACCGAGGGAGAAGCCGTAGCTACTGGTCCCTCCCATTCCTCCCGCAACAGGGTGAGGGCCCCCCGAATCTCCCTCCCAAACATCAACTCATTAGGTGAAAATCACAAGCTCTCTTGAGGGGCATCTCTATAAGCAAACAACAACAGGGGCAACCCCTGATCCCAGTCTGACGGATGGTCCACTGCATACGCTCGGATCATTTTTCCCAAAGTTTGGTTTAAACGTTCCACCAGGCCTTTGGTCTGATGATGATAGGGCACTGAAAAGGAATGTTCCACTCCGCCAAGTTCCCACATCTTCTGGAACAGCTGGGACACAAACCCTGGTCCACGATCCGATAAGACAGCCCGGGGCATTCCTAGGCGGGCACAAATAGATAACAAAGCTTTAGCCAGCACAGAAGCAGTAATGGACGACAAAGGAACCGCCTCTGTGTAACGGGTAGCAAAATCAATGACTGTCAACACAAACAGCTTCCTGGATCAGGTTGGTGGATTGAAAGGCCCCAACACGTCCAGTCCAATACGTTCAAAAGGTGTTTCTACAATGGGTAATGGTTGCAGTGGGGCTCTAGGGTGATCTCGGTTGAATCACACTCTCTGGCAGACATCACAAGAACGGCAGTAATCCTTCACCACCTGGGCCACCAAGGGCCAATAAAACTCCTTAGATATTTCACTCAGAGTCCGCTTGCGCCCCAGATGTCCTCCCCAGGCTATAGCATGGGCTAGCTGGAGAACGGGCTCCCGGAAGCCGTGAGGCACCACCAATTGCTGGCACACCCTCCACGTCTGCTCCACGCCTTTCAGAGCAAACTCTCGGTAGAGGGCTCCATCTTGCCAGAAGAATTAAACAGGGTGTTGGGGTGTCACTGCTACTACTCCTTTCTCAGCCTCCTCACGGCATTCCTGAAGGGAGTCATCACCACGCTGAGCTGCCTTGAAGGCGGAACTAGGGGCGCCTGATGTCATCTCTAATCCTTTTTTCTCTGGCTGGACTCTCCTCCACTCCCTCACTTGGGTCGGGACCCGCCGGTTCTTTGGCCTCATCTACCCCTTTCATCTTCTCCCGAGCCCTCAGTGAAGCGGGAGACTGGGTGGCCATCTGGCTCCGTGTAATCGCTCCCATAGTGGCCGCCAAGTAAGCAATGTCATTTCCCAACAAAATGGGCCAAAGGGAGTTGCTATGGACCAGGAAAACCATGTCCCCCTTCCATCCTCGATATTCAGTGGGGATCCGAGCCAGAGGCAGCGTAATGGGGGGGGGGGGGGGGGAACTATAGGGAGTGACTGTGAAAGTCTGGCCCTTTAAGATTTGGTCAGGCCGTACATATCTTTTGTCCACGGCTGAGATCGCAGCTCCCGAGTCCCTCCACCCATGGCACACCCTCCCGTTAAGGGTAATAGACTCACAGAACTGGAGCTGGCTCCACTGGATCTGGCCCGGCTGGACAAGCCCCAACAATGCATCTTCATCCGCCCAACGATACCCTCTAGCTGGGCGCGGTGCTGGCCGTTGCCTGCTGGCTGGCTTCGAAATGGCTTGCAGAGGGGACGTCTCCTCTCCACTGGATGGCCCCTCACTGTCCTCCCAGTCCAACGCCTCGGCTGCTTGGGCGGAGTGAGGCCGCGGCTCCATCGCCCCCACTCTGGGAGTGCCTTCACGTGCCTTTTTCTCCTGTAGCTTAGGGCACTGTCGTTTGAAATGCTCTTCTTCCTTGCAATAATAACAGCTTGTGGATGAGGGGGTCAAAGCCATTTTGGGAGCTGGTTCCCCTCCCTTCTTCTCCCCTCGTGTCGGCCACGGGCCCGATCCGGTCACCTTTCCCACTCCCTGAAGAATCCCGCTTCCTCCAGCTGGGGCTCCCACCTTCTTCGGCCAAGCGGGCTTGGCTGTTTCTCGCCTCCGGTACACTCCCATCTGATCGGCCAACAACGGCGCTTCTCACAGAGACGTGGGGCGGTGATCATTGACCAGAGCTGCCAGCTCCTCCAGCATAGCCGAAAAGAATTGTTCCAGTGCCAGCATTTCATGATATTTCGCCGCGGTAGTGGCACAGCCTCAACCCATAAATCCAGGGATTTCTCCACTCGAGCTACTAAAGCCATAAATCCTTCCTGGGGCCCTGCTTTCACAGCTCAAAATCTCTGCCGGCAGTTCTCGGCGGAAAGGGCAAACCGCAGTCTCACAGTCTCTTTAAATTTTTCATAGTCATTCGCCTCCCAAGGAACAGCTCCCAACAGGTCCGCCAAATCTCCGCTGACCTGAGCCTGTAGAACGGCCATTCTTTGGGTCGGACTGACCTCCTGGTCCTCACACCCCAACTCAAACAGGGTGAAGAAAGCCAATACATCCTGCCCCTCCTTGTAACTGGGAAAAAGTTTTCGATCCAGGCGGCTGCCTTTGAACTCAGGGCGCTGCTCCTGGACCTGAAGCTGTAATTTATATGCCTCTGTCTGTAGCTTTAACGTCTCCAGATGCTGCTTCTGTGCCCATCTCTGTTGTTTCATGAGGTCCTGCATTGCCCTTTTCCATTCCTCCGTGCTGTCTTCCCCTTGGTCGCTGCCACTGTCACTGTCTGGTGGCTGGGTCACCAAAGGAACAGCAGCCAGTCCTGGAGCAATAGGGCTAGGACTAGGGCCAGCCTCCGGCACGACCTCCCAAACTGAGCCTCTGGCTTCCTCCTCCGAAGCGGCTTCACCTAGCTGGGTAGCTAGTTACCTTTCATCGCCTTCCCAGCGGACTGTTAGCTCCGCTCCTGCCAGCAGCGTCTTCATTGCCGCTTGTTCCCAATGTGGGCTAGGCACAGGTGTCTCTTTTTCTCCTGGCATCCCTAACTATCCAACTCCCAGTCGGTTTAGGGAAGCCCCCGAATTTACAACCCCGTAGTGCCTGATTCTCCCCTTGTTATTTCCAATGCTTGGCTCATAAATCCCAACCGCTGATTACCATGTCAAGAGAACGTGAACCATTCCTTGCCGTGGCAGGATGTTTCCCTTCCCGCCACCCAGTTCCCCAGCCAAAGCTGGCTTGAGCCAACGCTGGAAATAACCACACAGAATTTAGGGACCAAAGCAAGTTTATTCACACTCTACTCTAAGTTAAGGCCTTGGTCAAAACAGAAGGGATTATACGCGCAATATAGCAAAATAAGGGTTAGGTGGTTGGGAGGGAAAGGAAGGGGGGGGTTAGAAGGGAATGAGGTAGGTTTGGTATTAGCAGCAAAAACAAGCAAAAGCCATAAAACACACTCTTAAAAGTGCTAAGCAACCCCAAACCGAGCAGGCTAATAAAACAATAAAATTCTAACTAACACCCGACTTGATCCGGCCAGATGGAGTTCACTTTCGAGCAAAGCCTCTGCCCCGGAGAGATGCTGAACCCCGCCCAAACCGTCGTTTTTCTATCTTCTCTCGGGCGGGTCTCCTCGCCAAGGAAATCAGCCCTCCCTAATTCCTTCCAGCTGAAGTTCGTTAATAACATCCACCTGCTTAACCTTGGCTGGTACGGCTTGAGATAACCAGCCCAGAAACTATGTCAACAATCTGTTCCTCCATCACCCTCCTCCCTTGAGCTCCCAGGTTCCCGCTTTCTGCTTCCTGCCCAATAACTCCCCTTGCAGAGCAGTTCATTTTCAAAAGCTATGTCCTTCACAATTTTTAGAGCATGTATTGTTGAGAGGGAAAGGTCACAAACCTGTGCAAGAAGTATCACAATTTTGGAAAATGTAATGAAGAAGAATTGGTCCTGGTGAGGGGTGCACTTGGTGTATAAAGAATGGAAAAGAATGGTATAATTGTAGTTAAGAGTTGAAATTAAATTATTTTTTTTAAAAAAAAGACGGCAGTGCACACACTGATAACTTCGAGGCTCGACTTCTGCAATGCGCTGTACACAGGGCTACCTTTGTGCCTAGTCTGGAAACTTCAATTAGTTCAAAATATGGCAGCCAGGTTGGTCACCGGTACACCTAGGGGTGACCACATAACACCAATCTTAAAATCACTCCACTGGCTGCCAATTAGTTTCCGGGCGAAGTATAAAGTGTTGGTTATTACCTTTAAAGCCCTACATGGTTTGGGTCCAGGTTACCTGCTGGATCGCCTTCTCCTGTATAATCCGCCCCGCACACTCAAGTCCTCTGGGAAGTATTTACTCCAGTCAGCCAGAACTAGGCTGACGAGTGTTACCCAGAGGACCTTCTCTTCTGCCGCTCCAAGGCTGTGGAATGGCCTGCCGGAAGAGATTCGACAAATTAGCAGACTTTTGGAATTTAAGAGAACCGTGAAGACTGCTCTGTTTCGGCAGGCCTACCCAGTTGAATTTTAAGATGTTTTTAATAATGTATTTGTTTTTATCTGTTTTAATGGTTTATCTATTTTATGATTTTTGTATTTATATTTATTGTTGTTCCCCGCTTCGATCTGGATGGAGAGGCGGGTTAGAAATAAAATAAATAAATAAAATAAACTGGTCATCTATCTGCATATTATAGATGTACAAGTGGGTTCCACAATAATTCACGATGGATGGGAAAGGACCAGTGAAAGGACACTGGAACACTGGGGAGGGGGAAGGAAGGAAGAGCCCATGCTGGATGGGAGACCACCACTCGAAAGTGTGGGGGAGGAAGAGACAGCGGGTGTTGCATAGCTTTTGGTTGCCTCCGAACACTTAAAAAGCCAGGCAAATGTTCTGGATAAGCATCAGTTAAATACAAAATACTCAGCATTACAAAGTAGTAATGCAGACTGGAGGACTATGGGTAGGATCCAACGGGGACCTGCCGCTGAGCACTGTTGCACGTCCAGTGGCAAAACCCCAAACGACCGGAAGTGTAAGATTCTGGAAGGCACTACCTGCTTCTTCCGGAAACCTGCATTTCCGATTGCTTGGGGATTCTCATCCCCCAACTTCCTGCAAGGTGCTTGAGATATTGGAGGATGGATAATGTAGCAGTGAGCTCTGATAATACAGAGGTCTAGGGGGAGCAGGGTGCAAGAGAATGACAGAAAAATAAAAAAGTCCTGAGGCCTGAGCATCTCTGCGCCTTGATCAGAGTTCCTTGACTCAGGGTCCAAACTGAATACTACTTTATCCTTGTTCTTTTGTACATGGCTCAGGGCTAACTTGTACTTATACAAAAATCAAATGAAACTAAACTGTTTTGTACAACATAAGGTGCCTGGAGCAATAGTTTGTTTCATAATCTTCTAAAAACTTTTTTTTTCAGTAAAGTAATAAAAATAACTGGCATTCTATTGCACATGATATAAGCTGTGCCAGAAAAGGAAGTGGACAGAACCATGCAGCCAGAGGGTGGCAAAGCTAATAAAGTTAGAAATTAAAAAACAGAAGGCATTTACTACCTTTTGAAAGTCCTCTGCCCCATTTCCTGCAGAAGGTTCTAACACAGGAAAGTATTACAAAAGTCTCAGAGGAACACTTAGATGCCAACATGTATTACCTGATGGCATGCAGAAGTGTTAAAAATAAGTGTTAAAAAAAGAGAAAGATACAAGGTATAAGACAACTGATTCTTTCCTTGATAAACTGCACTTCTTAGAAGCGTATGTATGATTTGTCTGTTTAACTTCCTCCAAAGTTCTCAGGGCAATGTTACATATTTATTTTCTCCCCTGCCCTGTCCCCCTCCCATTTTATACTTGCAACAACCCTGTGAGTTAGTTTAGGTTGAGCAACAGTGACTTGTCCAATGTCACATGGAAACGCTCTCTCATAAACTGAGTCAAAATGACCTAATTCACATGCAATAACATCCCAGAGTATGGGTTAAGCATAGGCTGTTGAATCCTGGGTTTCTGTTACATGCGCACCTGGAACTACAGGTTAACTCTGGGTTGTAAAGCATGACAAACCCAGGAAGACAGCCCAGGTTTGTTATTGGGTTGTGAACTCTGGGTTGTTTTAACTATGGACTGCTGTAATGTATGAACCTGGACCCATGGGTTGTTTCACAAGGCTACAGAGGTGGTGGGCAACAGTGTGTGTGGAGAGTTGTGTTTTTTAAAGGCCACTCTATATATCAGCACTACAAAGGCATTTGGGATACTGGGAGGGAGCGAGTGAAGGAGAAGGGAATCAAACAACCTAGGAATTGAAAAAAACCAACCTATGCTTTAAACAGTCATCTAGCAAACAAGTCATGGGTGAAACGGGGAAAGAAACAACCCATACGCTGGGTTGCTGTTACGTGCAAACCAGGTCAATGGATTGTATCCAGCTGAGGGTTTGCATTAGCGAAAAGTACATCCACTCACGCAAGCTGCCAATCTCACCTACATAACACCCCCTGTCTCTGTGCCATATTCCATGCTGTTCCCAGAGGCCAACCCAATAAGTACAGATTTTCAGGGACACAGGCACTGCAATGAGTTGGAGGGATTGGCAAATGTTCTTTCCCAACTGTACATTACATGATTTGTTACGTTACCCCCTAAGTTCTGCATTCAGAACTGCTTTAGTTTTCCCTATTTGAATTTGTCAACAATTGATGAGGCCTTGTTGTCATACAGATTAGTTGTCTCTCGGAAGGACTTCTAATCTAGTTTGTAGCAATTCTTCCTCAGTTTGCGAAGAAACCTCCCTCTGGCCTGGTTCTATATTACTGTTCTGGGTTACAGGCTAGAGTCTTGGCCTTGCTTTTCTTCCCCACCTCATCTATACCCTTTCTTTCATTTCTAGTGCCTTTCTTCCTCCTTTTACAGTTAAGTATTGATCCAGCATTATTCCTTGTTTACTGTTTCCTTGTGCTTTAATAAAGATGAAGATTTTAGTCACATGAAAATGGGCTGGATGTGAGTTTAGCTGTCTGGATAACAGCGAAAACTGAGTGCCCCATCTTCCACAAGCATAGGTGTTTTACTCTACTCTGGCATTGGATACAGGCCGAAGACGATAATTTAAATAGTGGTTGGCCGAATCCTGCCCCCTATTTTCAGGAACTTTCGTTTTTTCCTGCCTCTTTCACAGGGAAGGGGAAAATTTCTCCTTGAGGAGGGGACAGGGTTTCCACATACCTTTTTTATTAAGTATAACAGGTTGCTGAGGGGGCTTCTTCCTATTTTTTAATTTTTCAAAAAAAAAAAACACCCCTTCCTCCAGAATTTGGAGGAGCCCAACAGTTCTTAGTGAATGCCTATTGGAGACCATGTGACTGCTCCCTCTCCCATAAGCACTGAGCTCCTGAAAATGCCAGGGGTTTTAAGCAGAAAGAAAGAAAGTCCCTCAACAACTGGCTACATTTAAAAAGGTATGTGAAAACCCTGTTTCCCTCCCCAAGGAGAAAATTCTCCAAAATTCTCACCTCTCCCAGCCTCTTTCACCCAGGTTTTTGTTTTTCCCCCACCCCCCACGAACAGCACTGAATTTAAATTCCAAAAGACAACAGTTTTATCTTTTTTGACAATACTATCTTAAGCTCAGCACAGCTGACTCACAAGAATGCTCAAAGAGGGGCTAATAATGTTGCCATGACCCATCTAGTTGCCAACCATTGCTCAATATCCAGCATTCCTGAAAGTTTGTCATGCAAATTATAGCCCCATAAGCATTGGCCCAAAGGCCCCAGGGCAGAGGCAGTCTTAGAAGAAGGTACACATTTCAATATGTGTAACAGCTGACCTTTAAAGTAGTTGAAAATTGCTTTAAGGGAAACCATTTTAAAAAAATACCCAGATAGCTCGGAGCAAATAAGAGCCTACTCTCTCTGACCTACTTTAGACATTAACAAATTCAAACTTTGAGGAAAAAACAACACACTTGAAAATTGGGGGAGGAAGACTTGAACACTGGCATATGCTTATAGGGGTTCTATAGAACCAATAGTAGAACAGAAAATCTTACTTACAGTCAAGCATGTTACATATGCCAACTTGCAGTTGACATGAGCCTTATGCTTGGAGACAAAGACCAGCTTTACAATGGAGCACAGGAGGAACAAGCACTGAGGATGGCACATACTAAAGGGGGTGCCATATTTCTGACTCCGACCTCCATTTTCACACCTTTTAAAAGATAGACAGGAGAGGGGTACCATTTTATATTTATTTATTTATTTCATTTATATACCGCCCCATAGCCAAAGCTCTCTGGGCAGTTTATAAGAATTAAAAGGATTGAACATTAAAAAGTAAATATACAAAATTCAAAAACATAAAACATAAAATAGCTGATATTTAAAACATTTTAAACTTTTAAGCTGGCCACAAAGTCAGTTAAAACCTCAACTTAAGCTGTTAAAATGCCTGGGAGAAAAGTTTTGACCTGGTGCCGAAACAGTAACAGTGTTGGCGCCAGGCAGGCCTCATCAGGGAGATTATTCCATAATTGGGGGGGCCACAACAGAGAAGGTCCTCTCCTTCCCTCGGAGCAGGCACCTGGAGGAAGACCTTTGATGCTGAACGTAGTGTACGGGTAGGTTCATGTCGGGAAAGGCGTTCTATCAGGTTCCATCAGGTATTGTGATCCCAAGCCATGTAAGGCTTCATAGGTCAAAACCAGCACCTTGAATTGGGCTCGGAAACGTACATAAACATTTTGAATGTTTATGTATGAAAGCGTTAAAGAACATCACTGCTGAGTTTGGGCAACCCAAATCTATCCAGCCCAATGTCATTACACAAGATAATACGGCATCACAGTGTGAAAAGGATGGGGCTATATAAAATGCGCCATTACACATAGAAGCATTTACCTTTGTGTTGTCTATTTTGCACTGCAGGATGTCAGCACATGGTGTGGACATGTCTTCATGCATTAAGTGGCCAGAGTTACAGCTGGCTTAGACAACAGACAGCTAAGGCCTCTCATGGCCATACTGTCTGTTAGAATAGCCAGTGACAATCACATGCAACAAAGTGCTATTTTAAAGTTTTCTAAATAGTGAACAGAAAATATTTCATGTTTTAAAAAAATCCAAGGAAAATTCTTAAAAGACATTGCAACCTTTAAGATGGCTAATGTTTCAACTGTCAGTATCACCCTAATGCTTGAACAGGAGTGGTTTTGGATATTTCTTGTGATTCCTATGGGCCATAAATCAGCTTTACTCAGACAAGAAGGTAACTGTAGGTGAACCTATAGCTCTACGAAACATCATCCCAATTATTAATATAGGTAATTCTATCCAATATGGGCACAAAGTAAGCAAGCATAAGGCAGAGGTGTTGAATCTCTTTTAGCCTACAGGCTGAAATCAATTTTGAAGAAGCTCTCGGGAGCCCCATTGCAGCAGTGGGAAGAGCCAAAGGCAAAGCAGGGTGAGGCCAAAGGGGGTGGGACCAAAATACCACCATATTTTATCTTAAAGTTCTTACTGTCAGTAATTAAGCCTTAGAAGAGGCTTTTAAAGCTTTTAGAATGGGGAAAAAACTTATGCAAAAGCTGGGAAACCACCAAATGATCAGGGGAAAGGGAGCAGAGCCATCTGGAGAACCCTGGAGGGTCGGATTGAGACCCTAAGTGGGCCAAATTTGAACCCATGGGCCTGAGGTTCTAAACCCCTGGCCTATGGCTCAGAACTGTATCCAGGCCTCCAAGGGTGAATACAAGACAGATATCCCAAAGTATGTTGGAACTGGTTTAAAAACATATTCTATGCCCTGAAAACAAATGCTTTGGACTGCAACAAAGGTGTATTCAAACCACTTCCACTGTTTAAATTACAGTTGTAGTGAAACACATCTGGAGGGCACCAGATTGAGGAAGCCTGCTTTAAAATGTCTGTTTTTACCTAAATAACTAACCCACAAATGGTAGCCTCCAACAAAAAGAAACCTTCCATCTTTTCAACAAAAGAAACCATAATGCAGGTCCTTACCTGGCATTTTAGTTCCAATAGGATGTGGCAGAACAGCAATTGCCAGCAGAGCTTGCCCAAAATAGCTACGATGCCAATCCTGGAGGAAACTTGATCACATGTATCAACGTAAAGTACAATCTCATAGTCTACTTATGCTTAAAGCTACTTTCAATACGTTACTGAAGTCCCTGAACACTGGATATGCTAGTCAAAATACTGGGGACAATCTTTTTCATTTTCAAAATAAAAGTGAATCTCTGCAAGTATTTATCTATGTTTGTATAGGCACTGCCAGTGACTCAAAGGTCAGCAAACACAGGATTTTTTAACTCTCTTCCTTGAATATTGTTTTCTTTTCATCTAAAAGGGAAACTTTGAGAGGCACAGCTGGAAAAACCCTTAACATGTACTCTAGCCATTTCAAACATTATGAACTTTCTCCATGTAAAGCACTTTCTCGAGTGGAAAATTGTAAAATTGGAATGCACAGTCACAAAATAAAAGAATGGACATCCCCAGCTATCCGTTGAGGATATTCTTGCTCTATAATACCTTCATCAAGCACTGGGCTGGACTAGACAGCCAACTCCAACTCTATGATTCTATACAGTTTGGGAGATGCACAAACATCCCTAAAAGATTTTTTACAAGAATGCAACAACAAGCAGCAAGAAAATACTCACAAAAACCCAGGTGAGCATGATGAAACCTATGACATCGCCACTCTCCATCAATTCTGAGAGTTAAAGAGTGTGGAGCTCCAAAAACAACTAGCACAGATCAAACACCCACTGATAAAAACCACTGGGGCAAGAGCATCCTTGACAATGGGTTTTCTTTTGCCCTGCACTAGACACTTTAGAAGCAGTAGGCTTTCTAGCTTCAGGTTAAGGGTACTGACTGCAAAAGGCAGCCAGTCCAGCATAGCCTTGGGGAAAGGGATGGGATACAGATACAATTGAAGTGAGAGTTCTACTTGAATCAGTGGCGTGGGTGAGCGGGTATTAATACATCACTAAATAAAATTAGATCATAGGTATTTTGGTAGTGAGATTAAAATAATTTGAACATGCACATACACACTAGTCTAATTCAAAGTCTAATTCAAAGTAGCTTTATTGAGGTGGAGCACCAAGAGGTACATCTGCTTCTGGCCTGGTGCGCACATAACACTGAGCCAGGATTTATTAAGCCCAGGGATAAGTAGCCTGGTGCCCTCCAGATGTGTTGAACTTCAGCGCCCATAATCCTTTACTGTAGGCCATGCTGGCTGGGTTTGATGAGAGCATAGTCCAAAAATTCTGAAAGGCATCAGGCTGCCTAACCCTGATTTAGCTCAACTGTGGTTTGTCTGAACAAATCATGGTTTATTTTTTGGCAACAATGCCCAATTTGAAACCACATTTTGAAGTTGATTTACGCCCTGTATGATGACCTGTCGGGAGAAAGACAGAAGGAGTATGACTCTGTTGATTCTCCTTGATCTCTCAGTGGCTTTCGATACCATCGACCATGGTATCCTTCTGGAACGACTGTCTGAGTTGGGAGAGGAAGGCACTGCATTGCAGTGGTTCCACTCCTACTTGGCAGGTCGGCTCCAGAAGGTTGTGCTTGGGGAAAATTGCTCGGCCCCGTAGATTCTCCAGTATGGGGTTTTGCAGGGGTCAGTCTTGTCCCCCATGCTGTTCAACATCTACATGAAACCGTTGAGTGCAATCATCTGAGTTTTGGAGTGCGTTGTCATCAGTACGCTGATGACACGCAGCTCTATTTCTCCTTTTCATCTTCATCAGGTGAGGCTGTGGATGTGTTGGACCAGTGCCTGGCTGCGACAATGAACTGGATGAGGGCTAATAAACTGAAACTCAATCCAGACAAGACAGAGACGCTGTTAGTGGGTGGTTCTGCTGACCAAATGGATGAGGTTGCACTCCCCTTGAAGGAGCAGGTTCGTAGCTTGGGGGTTCACCTAGAACCATCTCTGTCACTTGAGGCTCAGGTGGCCTCAGTGGCATGGATGCCTTCTACCAACTTCGGTTGGTGGCCCAGCTACGCCCCTATCTGGACAGGGTTAACCTGGCTTCAGTTGTCCATGTCCATTCAGTTACTGCAATGCACTCTACGTGGGGCTGCCTTTGAATACAGTTTGGAAGCTGCAGGTTGTGCAAAATGCAGCAGCCAGATTGATAACTGGGACCAGAAGGTTCGAGCATATAACACCTTCGAGCATATAGCCCCCTTTGCATTGGCTGCCTGTATGTTTCCGAGCCCGATTCAAGGTGCTGGTTTTAACCTATAAAGCTTTACACGGCTTGGGACCACAATACCTGATGGAACGCCTCTCCCGACATGAACCTACCTGAACACTATGTTCAACATCTAAGGTCCTCCTCCGGGTACCTACTCCAAGGGAAGCTCGGAGGGCAGCAACAAGGGAAAGGGCCTTCTCTGTGGTGGCCCCTCAATTGTGGAACCATCTCCCTGATGAGGCCCGCCTGGCGTCAACACTGTTATCTTTTCGATGCCAGGTCAAGACTTTCCTCTTCTCTCAGGCTTTTAGCAATATCTGATGAGCTTGGGTTTGTTTTGTTTTTAGGCTTATAGCTTTTAAAAGTTATTATAGTGGTTTCAAATGTATGTGTATATTGTATGTTTTTGTTGTTTTAATTTTTGTATATCGTTTTAATTGTTTTAATCTTATGTAAATCACCCAGAGAGCTTCAGCTATGGGGTGGTATACAAATGTAACAAAATCAATCAATCAATCAATCTTGGCTTGCTTCATTGTGATTTGGTGTTATGTCTGAACCCAGAATCGCAGCATATTCCTGGTTTGTTTCTATGCCCTACCCAAAAAACAGGTAGCACAATGCACTCTACCAAACAAAACCATATAACCCACCACAAAATCCCACAACACACACCCCACAACAAACAGAATACACAAACATAAATTGCAGACTCGGCAGAGGGAAAACAAACAAGAAATTGGCCAAACAAGCATGTTTACTTTGCTCATCCGCAAGACTGCCTCTGGTTTGTTCAACAAACCATGCTTAAAAGAAAACTTGGCTTAGTGTTATGTATGAATGCAATGATTGGTTGGAACAGGATGCATTCTCCAAGGTTTCTTACTCATCTAGTCACAAAGATAGGCTACACTTGAACAAGTCTAAGGGAAGACAGAAAGGGACAACTCAGATAGTCATGCAGATGAGCAGTGAGTAGAATGGCAATGGTCCCATGGAACTGACCAATGAAGGAAGCAAGAGACAAGAGAAAGGAAGGTAGGGCAAAGGCAGCTTACAATCAGCTAGAGCAGGGCTCCCCAACATGGCATTACATGGACCTTCGAAAGTGCCCACAAAGCTTTCCACTACCCGACCCCATCAAAAAAAATTTTTTAATAAAAACTTGAAAAACGTTAGGGTGCTAGGTTCTTCTATTTGTTCCTGAACCTGCCACTGATCAGCGGTTCAAGCATGTAGGAAGAGAAGGAAGGAGTTGCTTCCTGGTCCCATCAAATCTTATTCCATCCACACAGACCTTTTTTCCTTTGTGTTCTCTGTCTCTCCACTCCCAGTCTGGCTACTTCTCTTCAAGCAATCCCTTCCATCACTATTTCTCTCCCTTCCCAGTCTCTAGCCTTCTTTCTCTTCACTCCTAGCCTCTAGCCTCACTCTTTCTCTCCCCTCTACCTCTTTGCCTTGTTATTTCCCTCTCCCACCCAACCTCTAGCCTTGCTATTTCTCTCTTCCTCTACCACCACTAACCAGGCCCCCACAGCATCTATTGTGTGACTAGCCACACCCTCTATGGAAGCCATTTTGAGGTGGTACCCACAGCAGTTCCCCAAATTCTCAAATGTGCCCACAAGTCCAATAATTTTGGGGACCCTGAGCTAGAACTTTTCTTTATGGCCACATCTCTAGACACAATCCCATTGGTGGCATCTTTCTACTTTCTAATTATTATATTAGACTGAAATGTTCTATGTACCACATATGATAAGAAAAAGAATATAAATTTAAAATTTAATCTATTAGAAAAAGAATGGATCAAGACATTCTTTTTTTTTTTTGAAGATGATCTCTGGGAGTACTAAAATCCCCTAAAATACAGCGTTAGTCAGATCTTATTTGAGATTCTGTTCCTTAACTTCTGTTCCAGAGAAATAGAAAGGGTACAAATATAAACCTGTCAACGGCCTTTCAAATCCCCACACTATTATTCCATTACTATTCCAGCAACTCTCTCTGTCCCTGTCTTAAATTACACACAAGAGACAGGTTTAAGGTCTAATTTGCACTATGTATTGATTATTCTTCCACAACTGTGAAAAAGAACAGCAAATCCACTGTGCAAGAGATAAGCAAAAGCAAGGTTTAAACCTGCACATTCCTCTATGTAAAACCCAATATTTATCCCACCTCTCTTCCATCATAGCACTCAAGGCACATGAGTCATCCATCCAAATACTAGCAAGACCCACACATGCTTAGCTACAGTAAGATTACTGCCTATAGACTGTTTTCTGAGGCAGAAACATACACCTACACACACTGCCAGTGGGCTAAATATTTTGTGGCTTCTATTAACACAGGAAAATGTAACTCAAGAAACAAAATTGGTGTATTCCTGTTTCAAGCAGAATCTTATGTAAGATGTAGTGTAAGGTTTATTATTCGAGGCCTACCAGACCGAGTTTGCTCATTTTTGTTTTAAACTGAAGCTTGAGCTGCATAGACGAGCAGACAATTTTGAAAGTTCGAAAAGTCCAAAGCTCGAGCTTTAATAGCAATTAATTTCCTCTGCATCGAACAGGTAAGGTAGCCCCTTCGCCAGTGTGGGGTGCGGCATGAAGGTAGACCCCAGGCACAGCCCCACAGTTAGGTTGCCGCCTCCAGGGTGAAGGGGACTGAGACGGCCAAGCAGGGCACACGAGGAAGGGGGTAGCGCCATGCCACATACACATTTTGGAGGAGGGATTCACTATGCATGCATTATTCATGACCCCCTCTGTGTTGAAGGGACCCAGGTAAAAGAAAGCAGGAAAGGAGCAGGAAAGCAGGAAAGGAGCAGGCCTACTAGCGCCTATAGCAACATGGTCTTTACACTAGTATATACAGAATTCTATATCAATACTGGTCAAAAAATCTCTTAAATACACAAATAAATAAGATCTTCTTGAAGTAGCACAAAAGACTTCACAGGAAGTAGCCTGGAACAGTCTCCTGATTGCTACCCCTCTCTCCAGCCTAACTTTGGAGCCTGCTGCCACATCTTGGTCATAGCCTTTGTCTTTCTAATCAGGGCTCTGCAATTCAGAAAACGAGAGAGGTCCTCTCTTTCTCCGCTTACCTAAAGATAGGCCTGTGGAGCGCGTTCACAGTGCGCTCCGCATTGCTTTCACAAACAGAAGCACAGAATGGGCACCTGGAAAAAACAATACCTTTGTTCCAGAACATTCCTGCCCCAGCATCAGGAAAACCCCAGAATAAGCAGCATTTGTGGAATCACATCTGTGTTAATTCACATGGAAAGGGAAGTGGCTGTGTGGTTTGAAACCACCAGCTGCAGGTGCACCAAGCTACATATCCTGTCCCCAACTAAGCATCATGCTGTCAGCTCCTAGTTCTCAATGCATGCAAATTACTATCTATTAATATATGTGTGAAACTTAAACATTACATCTATGCCTTGTTGCAAAGGTACAGATGTTAATCAACAGGTTAAAGCCTTTTGCTCTTCACCTTTCAAAACACCCTGGATGTAGCTCAGTTACAAATAACCACTAATTAAGAGGATAACTGTGTAGGATGCCTAATGGATAACAATGCATTCACTAACATACACAGTGAGGAGAGAGCGAAAGAAAATTAGACCTTGCATCTTGAAAACACGACTGCAAACAAAGGAAGAGGGCTTTTGTCCTTTATTCATAGACAATCTATTAACATTTGCAGTACTGGATTTATTTAACCACCTTTCCAACTAAATTACATAGTTCACTTTAATGCTCTCTCTGTGATCTATTCGAAACATAATGATTGAGGGAGGTGTGTTCTTTTATTGAATGGAAGTGCCAAAGTATATTGCTGGAAAGCACAGAGAATTCTGAGAAGGAATGGAATACAATATCCTGGGAAAATAGTTAAAGAATATTCAACACTTTTGGTGTTGCAGAGAATGTTATCAGGAAATTAGATACAGTGGAAGAATGATCTCTTTCAATGTACAGGGCAAGCTTTATTTGTCAATCAGAAAAATGTTTCATTTTCTTAGATTATAGAACATAGAACAATGTGTGCTTTCCTGAATTCCTCTTTTAGAGTAAAGCTATCCTAATTATTCTGAAAAATGTCTCAAAGCCGATTCTTTCACAAGATCAGCTCTGCAACAACAGAGCAAACTGCGTGCTGGCCAAGCTGCAAATGGATCCCAAGCTGTGATTGCAGAAATAACAGAAATGGGGGGAGGGGGAATTGATCAACTGAACACAGCCAGCATTTCAATCAACTACAGAGCATTTCCCTTTTGAAATGGCACTATTACTTAGGACAGCCTTTTCCAATCGAGCAACCTCCAGATATTTTGGACTACAACTCCCAGCATTCCTTACCATTGCCAATGCTGGCTAGAAGTGATGGGACCTACAGTCCAAAATATGGACAAGACAAGGCAGGGGAAGGCAGACTTAGGGCACAATCCTATGCATGTTTAGACAGAGAAAAAGTCCTTTAACTCCCAGCATTCCCCAGCCAGCCATGCTGCCTGGGGAATGCTGGGAGTTTGAGGCTTTTCTTTCCGTCTAAACGTGCATAGGATTGCTTCCTTAAGATATCTAGGATTAAACAATTTCTAATATGCAAGACAACCACCTTTTAAATATAACAGGAAGTTTCGTTTTAAGTACAGGTAAGACTATACAGCTTTATTTTTAAGTGTTCCACTACAGTTCAGCATCAAGCGGAGTGTTCAATCGTATGCTACATCTTGTGGTTCACCACACAGAAAAACTTTATACATATAAGATGAACTACTAAACTATCATAGCAAATGTAACTGCAAACAGAGGTAAGAGGAAGGAAGGAAAGTAGCAAGAGAGAACTGCATGTGGCAATTTACAATTCCTTAAGTAGTTTGCAACTGGATTGCATCAATAGAGAGGTCCACCTTAGTCCACTCTCAGGCTCACTTCTCATGCAGATGGGCAGGAAGCAAGGCTGCAAGGACCTAAAGTGCTGAAATTAAGTAATCTAATCTTTGGAGGAAATATGTAGATTTACCTTTAGAACCAAAATATTTAACTACAGAACTGGACCTCCTGGAAGTTACATGCCTAACAGATCTAGAGATCCAAAACCAGTTTTTTTTTTTCCCAAAAAGAATTATCCGGAAATTCACTTCCAGCAGATTTTCTAAAGGAAAGGGAGCTGTTTCAGAACACCTTAGTTTGCCTACAAGCCCAGAAAAATACAACCTTGCAACAAAAGATGTGCTGCACAGTATACTGAACACACAGGTCCCAACGGATGTTTTGATCTACAATTCCCATCAGCCCCAGCCAACATGAGATGATGGGAATTCAAGCCAAAGCATCAGGAGAATCAACATTGGAGAAGGCTGGTTTTCAATTGGTTGACAGGGACCAAGTGCCACAGCTTTGGGTTTAAGAATTAAGCTGGTAGACATAGGAATTGCATGTAGGTAGCACATAGAATTCCATGCAGGAAATGAGCTGGCTGGCAGAGTAGAGATGGAACACTCCATTCCTCCTCTTCCTCCAGTACAGAAATGCAGCAGGTTGTTGCAGGAGGGACAGAGCTCTCTGTACATCCTCTGCCAGCCCCTAGCTGGCTATTAACTTTTGTGGGCTTATTTCCAAGGCTGCTGACCAGCAGGTCATACCCTGACCTCATGCTGACTGCAGCAGTGGCATCACTGCTATATTTTTCTGGCTTGCTTGGAATTAATTTTTATAAGAGAAGACAGAAATAAACCTGTACAGACGAGTCAGAGGTAATTTACTTTTAACAATTACATAGAAGAGGGGATTGTGGCAGCTGCAGCATATTACAGAGCTGAAAAAGGCTTCATTGGTTAAAATTCCCTCTTCTACACAACTATTAAAGGCATAAGACTCCAGTCCTCCTTTGCATCTGATCGCCCAAGAGAGAGAGAGCATGATGGATTTATAGGCTCAAAATATTAAAATCCTCAAGTTGCGTTGCAAGTCTTGGGCCTGGAAAGTGGAAGACCATTGAGTTACAATTTATGTTTTTATTGACGTGGGGGTGAGGGCCAGGGCCATCCCAGGCAAGGAGTAGCCCTCTATTTGTTCAACTTTGGATATTATTTTTACTGCACTTGTAGCCCACTCCACAGCTTCAATGCACAGTTTACATGAATGATCTATTCCTGTCATATAATACAATATAGTTGTATGCGCCAATCTGCACATGCACACATCTGTTGAACAAGCAGTGATGTAAATGCTGCACAAATAAAAAAAATCAACAACAGAACACTGCTCATGCTGGTCAGTGTTGTCAGGTCAACAAGTGAACTATTTGTTCCAGCTGCTGACTGGACTATTGATAAGATGAGGAGGCCACACTCACCCTAGGCAGTGCTTAGGTCTTCTGTCCCTAATCCCGGCTCTGATGTAAGAAGATGTACCTGTGAGGTTATCCTCGACCACTTGCTGCTGCTGCCCGTCTCGCCTTTACTATTTAGGCCCCACAGCATTACAGCCCAGCAACCTGGCCTCCAGAAAACTTCTTTGTTCCAATGCCACCAATACCTTCTCAGGTACTCACAGACCACACCAGTTGATGTAATTAACAAGAAATTGCGTGTCAACAAGCTTAATGGGTACTTCAGTTCTAATGTGTAGTGGTTACAAGTACAAAGCTTAGTGGTTTCTGTCAGTACACTCTTAAACTTTAACAAACTGTTTCTTATTTAATCTATGCTCTAAAATCTTATCTCAATCTCTCACTCTTCTCATCTAATAATCCTGCTTCAGACTCTCTTTCTCTCAATACTCTCAAATCTCTTTCAATGTCTCTCTCAAAAATCCCCCTCAAATCTCCCCCCAATCAACCCGTCAGCTCTCTCTGTCAGACACATATATACACTCCACCCGCTCCTCCCACTCTTACACAACCAACCAATCCAGGCACTCTAAACAACTAGCCAATCAGCACTTACTTTCTATTCAGGCACTCAGCTAGCCAATCCAGGCACTCCATACTTACTTAAACCTTTAACTACAATCAGCAAGTACATTTCTGCCTAGTTATTTACTTTACCTGTTATTATTCTTACTTCTTTTTAAAGATATAAACAAATGCATATCACAAACAATAAACTTTGCAATATATTTACAACTACAAACAGTAGAACATCACAGTACCACCCAATCACATAGTGATAATAGAACTATTTATTATGGTAGCATTCCTCAATCTGGAGTTGTAGTCCCAACATATCTGGAGGGCACCAGGTTGAGGAAGACTTTATAAGGGAATATCAGGCTCCCAAGAAGGAGCCCTCCACCCAATGTTTTGTGACATTCCAGTCAACCAGCAGTATCAATGTAGTCAGCTCATTTTGAGCGCTCTCTGAAACTACTATTAGAAAAATTCCTTACCTTCTCACCCATCCCATGGCACAGCAATATTTACACTACAGAACCAACCACATGATAAAACCCTTTTATCGTGCATTCTTTTTATTGTGGTGTAAAATTGCGCAACACTACTCTGCTTTGAGCACACCCATTGGCGAGACACAAAATCTCAACATGAAAGCTGCCCAGCATCTTCAGATGACACTTCTAAATAAATGCCAAGACAGCAGAGAAGCCTTCCACTTATAACAAGTTTGGAGACAACGAAGACTTGCCGAAGCACCTGATATAATTTCATTCCTGTGTTAGAAACCTCAGCGCCACTGCAAAGAACTTGTTTTAAAACCCACTGACATTGAAAAAAAAATTAAAGAACAACACGGGAGCAAATTTAAAAGGTCTAAACGCTAAGATGCTACACATTTGCAGAGTACAGTTGAAGTTCTGAAATAACCCCAGGGAACGTTTCAGTTTTAGACTTATCAAAGGGGGTGGGGAGCCAGCTCATATATCTTTTACATGTTTATACTGGCAATAACCAAGAGCCAAATTGAGGACAGGCACATGGCTACAACAGGTGCAGTCCAGTCCCACTCTCTGTTTAAAATGACAAATTCCAAAGCGCTGTATCTATGACCTGAAGATACACAGATTCTGAAGGCATCCCAGCTTCCTGAGGATATTACTACTAAGCCAAACATGACCTGATCCCATTGAACAAATGTACCACACTCTTATTGCCTTGGGGAAGCAGTGCTATGCGAGACAAATAGCTAACATGGTTTGGAGAGGAAACTCATCAACCTGTCAAACTGCACTGATTTGTTTATACAATCCAGCATGTTATTGTTTCCCACTTAGGAAACCCATAGGTATACGTCAGGTTAAGCCTTTAACTACCGGCTATTTTTACTACCTTATTGGAGCCTTTCCCAACCTGTGCCCTCCAGAAGTGTCAGACTACAATTCCATCATGTCCAGTCAGCACTATGGTGACTAGAGGTGATAAGAACATAAGAAAAGCCATGCGGGATAAGACCAAGGGTCTATCTTGTCCAGTACTCCATTCACACAGTGGCCAACCAGCTGTCGACCAGGGACCCACAAACAGGACACAGTGAAACAGCACCCTCCCACCAATGTTCCCAGCAACTGGTGCATATAGGCTTACTGCCTCGGATACTGGAGGGAGCACGTAGCCTTCAAGAATAGTAACCACTGATAGCCTGCTCCAGGAATTTATCCAGCCCCCTTTTAAAGCCATCCAAGCTGGTGGCCATCACCACATCTTGTGGTAGTGAATTCCATAGTTTAACTATGCACTGTGTGAAGAAGTCCTTATCTATCCTGAATCTCCCACCAATCAGCTTCATGGGATAACTCCAGGTTTTAATACCAGAGATGGAGAAAAATGTCTCCCTATCCACATTCTCCACACCATGCATAATTTGTATACCTCAATCATGTCTCCCCTTAGCCTCCTTTTTTGCAAGCTAAACAATCCCAGCTGTTGCAACCTTCCCTCATAGTGGAGATCCTTTAGTCCCTTGATCATTTTAGTTGCCATTCTCTGCACTTTGGAGTTGTAGTCCAACACCAGGTTGAGAAAGGATGCCTCATTGGTAGCATTTCCCACATACACAGATACAAATTAATACAGGGTGTGCAAGACAAACTTTCATAAACTGGATTAAATTTTAAAGTTAATATGCTTGCTTTCCTTTTGGGTTGAATAGAATTTTTTTTTGACAGGTGAATTATTTTCCCCTTCCTTCATTAATTTGGCTTCTCCCCCTCAACAGTTTGCAAGAAGTCCCTTCCCTCCAGCCTTCTCTTCTTTATGTAAAGCCTCACTGGGAAGCAGGAGAGGTCTTTTAAACGTCCAGCGACAGCCATGTGTAAGGCTCTGAAACACAGACACAGCCCCCTAAATCATGACAGAGCAACAGTAGAAACCCACCTCTTCCATGGCAGCCTGCACACAAAGGGACTGTGTTGTCCAGATTATAAAAAGGGAGGCGGAGTAAATGGGGTGTGTGTGTGTGTGTGTAAGAGACTGCTGGAGGTTTAGGCAGGTGAACAACATATTAACACTGGCTGCAAAGGGAGAACCCACGGGCTCTGTAAGCAAGGGTGACTCCACAAGCTCTTTCTGGGAAACTGCAGAGAGGGGGGCGGCAGCTACTGAAATAAAACTGAAATGCAACACACACACAAAAAGACCTCCAAAGCAATCAAGCACACACAGCACTCACCACAAACACAGCCGACAGAAATTTGTTTCGAAACGAGGAAAGGTTTTGTGCAGTCGTAACGCTCGCTCCTATCTCTCCATATGGAACGTAAGGGAGGAAGCACATATCAGACATTCACTGCCAACAAACCAATGCACGGGGGGGGGGGGGGGGAGAGGACTTGTTGGGAGGAGAGGCAGACAGACCCACGCAACAACTCCAGGCTTCCTTTATACAGCCCCCCGCCGCCGCCGCAGCGGCGATTGTAGTGCGACCACACAACTCCCTACCACCCAGCTGAAAACACCACTGGACAAACTGCCCCAATTCTGGAAACCCTTTTTTGGGGCAATTATTTTGGGTGGGCATTTTCTTCTTCTGATGTAGCGATCTTCTTCCCAACACATACGTACAGCATTTGCAACAACTACCACCCTCCGCTTCCAACCAGCTCACTGCAAATTCCAATATCGCCGCGCAAACACCATCGTCTCCTCGCGTTGCTCTAGCCACGAATTTGGATTTCTGCAAATACAAACCTGGGAAAGCCTCTCCGCTTCCAAAAGCCTTCAATGAATGGAAGGGGGCTGCAGAAGACAGGAGACTATTCCTTACTGCGTCTTCGCCTCCTCCCTCCTTCTCCCCCCCCCGCTGCAGCAGGCTGAACGAGGGAGGCTGCAACCAGCGGCATGCATCACATTACATGCAAAAGCTCTTACCTGCCCCACACTCCAACTTCTTTATTTATTTGCTTTTAAATTCCTCGCGCCCCCCTTGCTTCCAAGAGCAGGTTCAGTTGGCGCCTTGCCCTGTGTTCCGCGCAACAACCGATAGGAATAGAGAGTAGGGCGGCTGCGGCGAGAGCAGGAGGAGGAGTTGGTGCCAGACCAAGTTTGGGTTGCCCCGCAGTATGGCGGCTGCTCGAGGGAGGAGGAGGCAAAACTAGCAATGCAACAGTGAGCGGCGCACGGCGACGTTATTGCCCTCCAACCAGCCAGCCGCACCAAGGGGAGGGGATGCTCTGAGATAGGATGGGGGCGGGGAGATTCAAAAAGCTCAATCGGAGAAAATCGCAGAGGATGATCGGAGAAACCTGCCTTTGTTTTGGTTAGGCACTCCCCACGCACCCTCGCTCTTTTATGATAATCGAAAGGCAAATCTTGGCGTCCGAGCTGGGAAAGGCCAGATGAAGCGCGGACCTTCCCTTCCCCCCGCCCCCACATACACGCGCACACACAAACACACACACACACAAACAGAGATTGCGCCAGACCTCTTTGGACACACGGGAGGCTTCCATCCACGTGCTCCCGGCCTGGTGCTGCCTTGCTGGTCTTTCTGGGAACAGAATGCAGAAATATTAAAGTATTTCCCAACATTCAGTGTGAAGCAAGCCGACATCAAAAAATCTCTCCAGGATGGTTTCTCCTTTCCTATTACCTGGTGTTTATTAGTTCCCACTTCTTTCTAGCTATGTGTATGTGTCGAATAATGGTGGGATAGGTGATAGACAGATTTTCAAATGCAATTTTAAGTTGCAACAATACAAATATAGTTAATAAATCACCAGAACTTGCAATAGTCTCACTCTATTCTTGCCCTGTTGGACCTCATTTCAAATACAGTGTTCAGTTCTGCACACCACACTTCAAGAAAGATTCAGGGAAGGGCAGCAAAAATTATCAGGACTAGAAACTTCATCCTACAGGAAAGATTGGATGAACTGGGTATGTTTAGCCTTGAGATGGGAAGGGGGCAGAGGTATGATAGCACTTTTCAAGTATCTACAAGGGTTGTCATAATGAAGAGAGCCGCAGCCTGTTTTATTTTCTATCATCCAAGACTGTAAGTTATGGGAACTCAGATTTTGGCTCAACATTAGAACAATTAGATAATGAAACCAACTGCCTAGGAAAGTGATGGGCTTTCTGTCACTGGAGGTATTCAAGCAAGAGTGGACAGTCATCTTGTCAGAGATGCTTTAAACAGTATTCCTGCACTTTGTAAAGGGTTGAACTCAATGACCTAAATGGTCCCTTCCAACTCTGATTCTATGAAATCTTTTTCATCAGGGCCAGCCCTACTGTTAAGCAAAGTGAGGCAGCCACCTCAGGCAGCAGATGCTGGGGGCCGCATTGGCAGCCACCTCAGCCATTTGAAGACAACTTGCCCTGCACTAGCTTGCTGCCCTCAGTTGTGGCAAAGGGCACTCTCCTGCTGCCAATCTTGAAATAAAATTGAACCGCCTGTTCAGACAGCTTCTGTATGTGGAATGGAGCAGGTGCCATCTTGTTCCTCGCCTCACGAAGCAAAATGTCTTGGGCCAGCCTTCCTTTTCGTGGTCTGTGGAAACAATCACACCAGTTTTCTCCCTATTATTTGCAATTTGTTTAAAAGGACCTCATCTTCAAATATCTACCTAACGTTTTGCACAAGAATATAAACTGAAGGAGACTAACCACGAGTGCGGCGACCGAGGCCTTAATTTTTCAGAGTAGGGGAAGAGGGGGAACTTAGTGAAAATGTTAAATCAGGGATGGGCAAAAGATAGATCTGGATCTACTGATAGAACTCTGGGTGACTTGCAGTAGATCGACCGGGGGATGGGGTGTCCTGACATTCAGCTGGTCAATAATTGCGGGGGGGGGGAGGGAGGGGAATCAGGAGTGGGTTTGTTAAGAAAAGACTGAGAGGTCAGTTCTGGTAATGGGGCGGGGGGAGAACAATCCTGGGCTGAACATATGCAAATAGTTACCCTATTCCCATTGCTGGCTCCTGGTTTTTGAAGACGCTTGGGAAACATACCTGCCATGGCCCCCTCCCTCAGTGCATCTACCTTCTCACTGACATTGGCTGAGTTCGGACGACACTTTAAGCAATGGAGGGGGGAAGAGGCAACTGTCCGTTGTGTTGATTATTACGTCGTGGATGGGACACACAATGGACAGTATATTGTTTAACAATGGGAAGAAACAGCGTGGTGCTCCGTTGTTTATAGGAGACCTGTTGCTTCTCATGAGGCCGGGACTTTCAGCCACGCAATGGGGGTAGGGGCAACAGCACCACAAAAATAACGAACTGTCAGTTGCTTCTTCCCCCAGTGCCATCTGAACTCAGCCATAGTCACCAGCTGTTTTTGCGCTTCATCCTCTCATCCTTGCTACCACTTGCTTTCTTGGTAGGCAGAGAGCCAGGGAGCAAGTAGGCCGTGGCATCTACTGCTCCACCTTTGAACCACTGCGGGTGAACAAGCAGGTGGATGAACAAGCAGGTTGCAATGGCGAAGAGATTTTTGTCATTGGGCCCCAGTGGGGTGTGGGCCTTCAACAGGTGTCTGACCATGCCCACTTTTGACATCAACCCTGCGTGAACCCATCTTTAATTTTAAGTATATGTGTTTCCCACTGTGCCTCTATGCAAACACTTGCCTCCAATTGATGGATCACAGAGATCTGGGTCGGGGGACAAAGTAGATCCCAACAGCCTTAAGTCTGCTCACCCCTGTGCTAAGCAAACTCATATGAAAGAAGCATGTGCTTCTTTCAAATTCAACCAGTACCATGAATTGAGCCAGAAACAAATTGGCCATCAGTGTAGCTGTGGTAAGACTAGTGCAATATGGTCCAAGTAATGCACAAGGGCAGCCCCACATACCAGGTGTTGCTGTAATCTAATTGTGTTGAAGACACTTGTGTTGGACTAATTCCAGAAGATATCACACAGCATAGGATCCGCCCCCCCCCCAAAGCCACAGAAAGGTTCCTGTGCCTTTTAACAGCTGCATGGTGTGCCTTTAAGAGTTGCATAGAAAGTGTTGTGTATCACTGCAACGTAGTAAGGGGGGAAGTCACCTTTGGGTACATCCTATTTTTTCTGCAACTCTGAAGATATGGGAGCCCTCTCAGTATCTGGCAATCTGAATGACCAGCAAAAGTTCAGCAGATGAAGCTTTTCCTACCATCGAAAGCTGTTTTATACCAAGTCAGACCATTGGGCCATCTAGTTCAGTATTCCATACCAACCTTTGTCAACCAGGTGCCCTCTAGATGTGTTGAACTACAACTCCCAGCATTCCCAAGCTCCAGATTGAGGAAGACTGGTCTAGACTGATTGGTAGTGGCTCTCTCTGGTTTCAGAGAGGATTCTTTCCCAGTCTTTCTAACCCTACCTAGGGATGTTGGAGGAATCTGTCCAGGAGGTAAAGTTCACTGAGCTTTTAGTAACTCAGCACCTTGTGCTTCATTTTACTTACTTCCAAGGTGCAGATCAAGTTGGACCAGCTCACAGTTTGGGGGGGGGGGGGGGGGAAGATGTCTTAAAGCAAAATTTCTGCAAATTGCACCTGCAATTTGTGTAACTTGTGCATATTTCAGCAGTAATTTGCATAAATTGCAGCCGTAATATGCTTAATTGCAAAAATTACATCTGTGATTTTGTACAAATTAAACATATTACAGATGCAATTTGTACAAATTATGCAATTTGCATAAATGTCACTTTAAGGAGGAAAAATCCAAGGAAAGTTCCCAGATTCCGGGAAAAAGCAAATGCAAGCTGAGCCAGGGGCACTGAGGTAATCTGGTGATCTTAAAAAGGGCCAGATTTCCTTGCAATGGCCATCCCTGGTCCTACCTGGAATGAAGGATTGTGTGGAGAATTGGACCTGACAAATTTGCATGCAAAGCATGAGCCCTGCCATCAAGCCAAGGCTCTGCCAGTACATCTCAACCCAGAGAAATGATTCAGAAATTGAATTCCTGAGCATCATGATCAGGGACAGATTCACTGCTCCAGGTGGTTGGGGGGTGGGAGCAGCCTTAATATGGCATGATTACTATGTCAGACTTAATAGACCTTCATAGCAGATTGTTAGGAGTCTGCTAAATGGGAAATCTTAATCCTCCCAAAGTACTCTTACTAACCCCTCACTGCTAAAAGAGTGAGAGTACCAGAAGTAAGACTGCAACTGCGGACTGCAACCTGTGGGAATGTCTATTGGGTTTTGTATCATGTAAATCGTGCTTCTGGCTTGTGGATTCGAAAGGCAAAGACTAGTGGTATTCCATGAGTAGATTTTTTCCTATTTGTTGGGCTTCCCCTTTAGTAGAAATTATCTGAATGTGAGTGGAGAAAATCACTGAACATTTACACTGGAGAAGCCGCCCTGAAATTATCACTCTGGTTTACATGATCAGTGAGTTGTACATGTAATATTCTCATCATCTGTGCTGGATATGTAAAGGAATACCTCTGCCAATCCTAATTTCTTTTCCTTGTAGTCTTCAGAAAAGAAATAGTTAAATGGTACAGCCGGGCTGTCTTATATGCAGTTGATGATAACTGAACTTCTATTAGTAAAAGCCGAAGAGGTTTGGTAGCATCCTCAGAAATCACTGAACCATGCAGATAATTGCCATCATAAATAAGGCTGGCCTGAGTGTGTGTTTTTTGTTTTGTTTGTGTCACTGATAGCATCATGTCTTAGACTATAGTATCTGACCATTTGGGCAGAATCCATTAGACTATTATTACATGGAATATGGATATTTAGCTCAGAAATTCAAAAATCTTAGTTCACTTTGAGAAATTCCCAGCATTCATCCATATAAATTTGTTCATGTGAAAAACCAGGCAAGCAGTTTATTTGCTCTTTATCCCTAGTCTGTAACATTTGTAGTAGAACCTGAATCACATTGGTCAGAAAGACAGACAGTAATGTGTGAGCACTGCAGTGTGAGAGTCTCAGTTTATCACCTGAGATGCTTTTGCTGAGTCACTGATTAATTATTGGTTACCATCAAACTCTTTTTGTAAGACAGTGGTGACTATTTTGTTTCCATTAGAGATTGCTTAGAGGCATATATATATATATATATATATATATATATATGGGGTAATAAATGCATGCCACACACACACATTTTTGGCATCGCAGTGTAAGGAAATTCCAGCCTTAGTGCTGTCTACTTTGACTATTAGGATTTAAGTGAGCATGTTTAAAAAATAATGGACATTTGATTCCTTATTAAAAAGCATAATTTTGTCACATATTGATCATTAACAGCAGCCAAATTGAAAAGAAATTGAATCACAAAATGAAAGTAGGAAGTAATAATGAATGTCTTTAGCCCTGCCCCTCCCTCCCTCCCTCCCTTAAAGCGTCAAATACACCACAAGCCAAACAAAATATTCCCATTGGATTACAATAGATTCTACTTTTTTCCCCAAGCCAATCATAAGAATATGAGAACCCCACTGGATCAGACCAGCATCCTGGTTTCCACAGTGGCTAACCAGCTGCCTCCAGGAAACTCACAAGCAAGGCTTGAAAGCAGCAGCACCATCCTGTCGTTTCTCCCCAGCAAAAGGTTTTCATTCAGCCTCTGAACCTTGAATTTCCATGTAGCCATCATTACTAAACTGTTGTGGATAAATCCATCCTCTATAAATTTGTCTAATCACCATTTAAAGGCATCTGGACTAGTGGCCATTACTATCAGACTGTTTGCATGACATGTCCAAACCTGGACTACTTGGTTGTTTAGGGCCTAACCATGGTTTGTTATAGGGCTAACTTAGGCTGACCATATGAAAAGGAGGACAGGGCTCATGTAACTTTAACAGTTGCAGAGAAAAGGGAATTTCAGCTGGCATCATTTGTATGCAATTAGTACCTGGTGAAATCCCCTCTTCATCACAGAAATTAAAGTTGCATGCACTACTAGAGTGACCAGGTACAAAAGAGGGCAGGGGCCCTGCAGCTTTAACTGTTGTAATGAAGAGGGAATTTCACCAGGTACGAATTGTATACAAATGACGCCAGCTGAAATTCCCTTTTCTCTACAGCTGTTAAAGTAACATGAGCCCTGCCCTCCTTTTCATATGGTCAGCCTAGCTAACTGCTGGGTTGTTTAACCCCTAAACAACCCAGCAATTTGGGCTTGGATGACACACTCAGCAACTTATGAAGAAGCTGCTTGTTGGCTGTTGAGTAAAAGCAGAAGTGGCAGGCGCACCGCTGGCAGTGCATCTGCTCTCTCCTGCTTGTGCACGACAGCCCATGGGTTATTTAATCCATGAAGTGTCATCTCGTATGAACCGGGTTAGAGTGGCAGGGAATTTAGGCTGACCATATGGAAAGGAGGACAGGGCTCATGTAACTTTAACAATTGTAGAGAAAAGGGAATTTCAGCCAGTGTCATTTGTATGCAATTAGTTCCTGGTGAAATTCCCTCTTCATCACAACAGTTAAAGTTGCAGGGGCCCTGCCTTCTTTTGTATATGGTCACTCTAGTATAGTGCCTGCAACTTTAACTGTTGTGATGAAGAGGGAATATCACCAGGAACTAATTGCATACAAATGACACTGGCTGAAATTCCCCTTTCTCTACAACCGTTAAAGTTACATGAGCCCTGTCCTCCTTTTCATATGGTCAGCCTAAGGAAATTTGATAAATTAATTATGAATTGTGTGAAGAACTATTTTCTTTTTTATTTGTCCTGAATCTGCCAATCAATTTAATAAACCCAGAGTTCTAGTATGACAGAGGGAGGAGGGATCTCTCTATCAATTTTCTTCATAACATGCATAATTTTATAAACTTCTATCGTGTCCCCTTATAAACCTCTATCATTTGCGATGGGGCAAAAAGAACTTTACAATATTTCAAATGTGACTGCATCATAGACTTGTATAAAGGAATTACAATACCGTGTTATTTGCAATGTTGTTGTAATCATCCCTAGTATGGAATTTGCCCTTTTCACCATTACTGCACACTGAGTCGACATTTTCATTGTGCAATATGCCATGACCACAAGATCTTTCCTAATTAGTCACTTCCAGTTCAGGTCCCAGGTGTAAAGTTTTTTTTAAAAAAAATTGCCCCAATGTGCATCATTTTACACTTACTTCCATTTAACCTCATTGCCACTTGTTTGAAGAGATTATTTTGGAGCTTATTACAGTCTACTTGGTATTTCACCATACTCATTAATGTGGTGTCATCCACAAACACAGCCATTTCACTGCTTACACCTAACTTCGGATCATGTATGAACAAATTATGAAGCACCAATCCCAATACAGATGTTTGAGGAACCTACTTCTATTTACTTACAACCCCATTTGATTTGTAATGTATTGGGTTTTCCTGCTCAGTGGTTTAGGTCAAGTTACAATAAACGCAGGATTCAGTAATCTCACTTCCCTCCCTCTTGCCATGGAGAGGGGTCAGCCAGGCTCTGAACCATGGAACGACAGCAGAGAGGGGATTGTGAACTCCTCCCCTCCCCAAAATTCAGTTTAAGCCTGGGATTTGTTTTGGCTCTGAGCTTGCTGGCTACCTTGTATCTCCGAATTCCACTCTGCGCTGGAGGTGGAGACAAAGGCACACGGGCAGGACTCTACAACTGATGGGGGCTCTGACCTGAGACCACTCGTAGGGCACAGGGGCAAAGCAAGCTGTTGTGGCTCTACCTGTTGTGGAGATGTGGCTCAAATAGAGATGCCTGGCTTGTCTTTGTGCCTGGCAGGCGCAGAGCTAAAGCAAAGTTCCTGATAGGGGGTAGGAGCTTGTTTTCGTATTGGGTAGCATCCCCCCCCCCCAGTTAAGAACTGGAGAGAGAAGCAGGGGATTTTCCCCTGACCTCGTACTGCATTTCAGAGGGACAGTACAAGGTCAGGGATAACACCCACCCCAGCAATGCCAGCAAAACACTGTCATCCCCTGAATACGAGTATTGTCTGATTATACCCTCACAAAAACACTTTGGCTGGTTTCGGACAACACTTTAGTCAATGGTGGGTTGAGTAGCCAACTCACAGTTGGTTATTTTGTGGGTACTCCCCACACAACATATTCCTACACAACTGTGGGTGGTTGGGGCTGGCGTTGAGTGGACTAATAGTCAACCTGGCATTTGACTGACACAGCCCCCACCCCTCTCCCCTCCCTCCCTCCCTCCCTTGGTCCTCCCGGTGCTATCCCAGCAGCCTCTGCAAGTTGCGCCAGTTATAGCAGAGTGGCAACCGCCGCTTTGGTCACTCTTGTCGCCTGCCTCTATGGGCTTGTGTTTTAACCCACTCACCGCACGCCATTAACACACTCACCCCTCCACACAACACTTTAAACAACTGGCTTCGAGCTAAACAACTTGCAAGCCAGTTGTTTCTCTCCGTTGCTTATTTGGGCGGAATAACATAGTAGTTTGTGAGCGGCGTGTTCCCCTCCATACAACACAATAAGCAACACAACTGATGATTGTTCCCCCCCCCTTGGTTGCTTAATGTGTTGCCCAAAACCAGCCTTTGTGTTTATATTAGGAGACAGCGATTTTTTCCAAGTTACCCAGTAACCACTATGGTTGTGTGGAGAATTAAAACCAGATATTTCACATTTTCTGGCCATGAAATACAAACTGACTTCAGCATTGGCAGCACTGATAATAACTTAATTAAATAGTGGCTGAATTCAGACGACACAATAAGGAACTGGGGGGGGGGGGGAACAATCGTCAGTTGTATTGACTATTGTGTCATCCGAATGCTGCCATAGTCAACTCAGCACTGATCCTAATCCACACCACAGTTGATTATTTATTACCATGTTGTGTGGAGAATACCCCCTAGATGAACAACTGTGAAGTTGATTATTTCCCCACCATTGACTATCGTGTTGTCCGAATTCAGCCAGTAACTAGTGTGAGTGATGTTTTCTCAACTAACGCCACCCACGCTAGTTTATATTTTTTGCCTGAATTGCTAAATAACATGATCAGAGAGGTAAAGGATGGCTAAAATGCAGGTATTATAGCATTGAGGTCAGTGCAGGCTCCAGGTTTTTGAGAGCTCTTGGACATGACAGCACCCCCCTCTACCTTCTCACCACCATTGTCACCAGCTGCTGTCACCATTGTCACTTGTTTGCTTGACAGGCAGAGAGCCTGTGATCAAGTAGGCAGTGGCATTTACTGCTCTCCTTCTCGCCACTACCGTTGTCTGGACCAGAGTGAAGGGCAGGTGGGCAAGAAAGTTGCAGCAGTGAAGAGAAAGGGCACTAATCAGTGGGCCCCTGATGGGGTGTGGGTCCGTGACAAATACCCAACTGTGCCTGTCCTTGATGCTGGCCCTTGGCACTGGCTGGTAGAAAGGGGCAGGAGATTCGTAAATGGAAGCCAGGGGAAAGGATAGGAAGTTGTAAAGAGTAGAAAAGCCTCTACCTTGGTCACTGGAAGCATTTCCCAGGCTCCATCTAATTTCCTGGGGGGTGTCTATCCGAGGGGAAAGCCCCGAGGTGGCTCCGCAGTGCTGCTGTGTTATTTATATGACACAGCAGCGATTGCACAACCATCCCAAGGATTTTCCTCAAAGCTCCGAATTAAAAAAGTTGGGGATTTACCCTGACTTTTTTCTGTGAAGCAAGGCGACGACAGTGGAAGTGTGGCTGGCTGATTGCACCCCCTGATTGGTCATCATCGGCCAGACAGGAAAGAGGGGTGGGCCAAGGAGCTGAATGGCAGCCTCCACGCCTCGTCCAGCATGGGGAGAAAGGCTTCGAAAGCCCCATGAGTTAGGAGGGGGAACCAGTAAGAGACACGACGATGCTCAGCGGTGCTTGTGCGGCGGAACACGGGGCAGCAGTGGCACTTCTTCCCCCTCCTATTGATGGCTACAAACCCCACGCTAGCTCCTTGGCTTAGGGACAACCCCCAAGTGGGTCAAACGTGGAGTTGGGGGGCTCGCAGCTCCAGTGTGCCCTCATCAAGACCCCCACCCCCCGGATAATGCTTTAAATATGAACAATGGACTAAAAACGTGTTCCATTAACACAAAAAGTACACTTTGCATTTTCAGGAAGTAGATGATGCAACAGAATGCTAGAAGGCGATTTCAGTGGTTCAATGTGATAGTGGTCATGCAGAGAGCCTATCCACATTGCCCTTAAAACAACTTATATTCTGTTTAAAAACATGGCTTTTAAAGTCGTTTCATTATGTGGTAGAACACACTGAGCAGTACTTACGTTTCATAGTGACTGCTTCCTCCGTCCTCAAAGTGTTCACTGGTGTATTACAGGGTTAATTCCTTGACTCTTCTTCTTTCGTTTTTGTTTTGCAGGGTGTTTGACCCGCCCACTTCTGTCTCCGTAACTCAAGCAGCCTGCAAAACAAAAACGAAAGAAGAAGAGTCAAGGAATTAACCCTGTAGTACACCAATGAACACTTTGAGGACGGAGGAAGCAGTCACTATGAAACGTAAGTACTGCTCAGTGTGTCCTACCACATAATGAAACGACTTTAAAAAACCCACGTTTATAAACAGAATATAGGGCAATGTGGTAGGCTGTCAGCGAGTGCCCTGGCCATCTGTTTTCCAGAATTCATAAAGCATTTTACATGACCTTCATGACCTTCAATGAAAGCCAGAAAAACCCCAGGTGGCATAAATTAACACCAGCATTTTGAGGGCAGTTGGATACATGGCAGGGAAGGGCAGGATCTTTGAATCAGATTATTGGAACTAGAGTGGAGTCCAGAATGGCCTCCAAATCCTTTTCACTTTAAAATAATCTTGCACGATTAATTCAGACAGTGAAAGAATACACAGAATATCCTACAGGTGTTAAGTGATTCAGATGATACCTTCCATTTTTAAAGCTACCTTGGTAGGGTACAACAGAAAATTTACACAGAACTATTCTTAAGGAAGGAATTCAGTTCCAAGCACAATTCTTCTGGTAAAACTTGAAAGCTTGCTACTTTAACATAGCAATACATTTGAACCAGTATCTTCTGTAATTTAGACCATTTTTCAGCTTCTGTCTAACATGTTTAATATCCTAGTATAGAACTATTCAGCATAACTTCTAATAGTGTGTCGAGTAAGGCAGCAATCCTATAACATTTACCGTAAATACCATTGTTTGAGTAGACTAGTATAGGATTGCAATATAAATTAATAAAATAGAATACTATAATCTGTTACATTCAATATGATCTTAGAATAGCTTACTGTTGCTTTACTGGTCCCACAGAATGTGACACAACATTGGTATCAGACACAATTGCTTTTATTAGACTATCTTAAGCTATCAAACAATGTTCTAAAAAATTGATAGGTCCCGCTACATTAAAATCTTAAGAGGCTTGAGAGCTTTCAGGAAATTCTGAAAGGACTAGAATTAGTCCAGTTTAGAATAAATACTCTCACCTAATCTGTGAAGTAAGTGGATTTACACTGCATTTATTGGAAATTCTGTGCTATATGATGGATCAAAGCGAGAAAAATGCTGTCTGACCATTCCCCATTTAGGTGTCTCAGTCAGTAAGATGTGTTGCTAAACTGTATTATTGATAATGGAATTCATGATCCAGACATGAAGGAAAATGTCTAGACGTGACAGCCAGGTACAAAACCAGGCCTGCACAACATGTGACTCATCCACCAAGCTGAATGTAGACCACCAGCTACATATTACAACACATTTTTCCTAGGCAAGAAGCAAAAACTTGTTTACCAAGTCTCCAATGGCCACTATTCATGGCTGGTGGTCCCTGTTCAGCTCTGTACATCACAAGTTGTGAACATCTGCCCTAAGATACTAAAGAAATTAACATCATCAACATTGATTATTGTTTGTATGTTCAGAGCAAGAACGAGAGTTTGCAGAAGATGCTGGATTTGTGGTACCATCAGTCAAGTGTGCTGCTGTTGCAACATCTCCATTATGCTTGCCTGGTGGAGTGTCCCTGAGGCTACATAGCTGAAACCTTTGACTTGGAATGGTGTGTTTTCACAGCTAAACAGACTCAGGATTTTGTCTTTTAACACTGTCAGTACTATAAAAGAAAGACAGATGATTTCCTGCACATCAAATCCAAACATGCCTCTCTGGGCCTTCAGCTCTGTGATTCAGCCAACCTCTGTCCTATGAGTAGTGGCAGGATCACTAATAATGGATTATGTGGAACTGTCTACCAACTTGTTCTTTATAAACCGCAAAGCTATTCAGAAGGTTGAGGACTGACCAGACTAGTCAGATAGAGGCAGTAGAAATGACGTACTTTCTTGCTTTTCTGGCGAGTCATCAGGATCTATGGTCTTAATCGGCTTGGTTAATTTAGGCTACAGAAAGAGCAACTACAGTGTGGTTTTCAGTGAAAAACACACAAGACATAATTAAACACCATTATAAGCCATACACATCATTTTAAACAGGTATGAAAACTTGCCTCAAAGAAAGATTCAAGTCTAGTTCAGTTTGAACATATCTGTTCATCTGATGCCAGGTTCAGAAGAGTCTTAAGGCCCAAGGCATGCCAATGAAAACCTTTTTCTATTTATATATTGCGTTTCTACACATCAGAAGGAAAATAAATTAAGAATGGAAAATTGAATTAAAGCCTGAACACACTCACACACAAAATCCCCACACACATAGTAAACAGCTATTAGAAAAGGAAGAAAGGAAGAAGCTTCAATAGCGAAAACCTCCCAGATAACAGCAGCACTCAGAGGAGCAGTGGTTCAATTTGAAGTGCAAGACCTTATCATGATAGGCTCCCCAATTGTGTCTCCAAGAAGGGTCCACAAACACAGGAAATACAGAATCCATATCAACTAAGCAGTTTTCAGGAGCAGATCTTTTGTAAAGCTAATGGGTCTTAATTGCCCATTCAAGACCAAGCCATCCTAAATCTTGCACTGCAACAGGGAACAGTATCTTCTTGCTGGAAAAATTCATTCCCATCCCCAGTTACTGTGGGGATTGCCGCTAACATCAGAGGTAAGGGAGGGTGTTCTGAGGGGTTGGCAGATGAGGTCAGCCACCCTGCTAATAAAAAGGTGCCAGTGCTGCATCCCTCAATCCTTGACTCCACTACACTACTGTCGAGGTGATTCTGAAGCTATTGGTGGTGGTAATGCACTGAGGATGGAGAGCTGAGTGCAAAAATGACTAATAAGGTGTTACTCTGCAAAAAGAGCAAAAATGTCAGGGCATTGCTGGCCAAGAATATAAAAAGTCTGTTGATGAATAGGAGAATAGTCAAATAGAGACAACAGGATGGCAATGTGAAAGAACCAATGAGTACATCGTATGTCCACATAAGAAGCTTAGCATATGAAGTTCTAAGAAGTGCAAAGTTCCAAACTCGCTCTTTCATGACAAACACAAGGCTAGTAAATGAGGCCACATTATGTGACACATTAGCTCTTTCTCCAAAGTGGCACAATGAGCTGAAAAGCAAGGTTGCCAGCTCTGCCAGAGGGCATAAAACAGGACTGCACAGCCTGTGTTCCAGTGACTGCATATGCCCCCAAGGCCTTAATATGGTCCCTGAGAGTGCCTTGACCCACCTCTCCAATATCAACACCAAATTCCATCCCCACAGTAAATCCTGTTACAGATGGTTGTTTCCCTGCAGCTGATAGCAGCGAGGAAACAGTAATTTGAATCAGGATCACTCAGGTGTGTGTGCACACATGCCTCTATATGTGTGTGTGCACATGTGTGTGTGCAGCCTCCAACCCCTAAGCTAGCATCGTATGCAGCCCATGGTGTCAAAGAGGTTGTGCACCCCTGGTATAAAGGCATGGGAGCTGAAACGCGGTCAGGAGAAAGAAACATGTCACTGAATGTGTGATGCCATTCAAACTGCTTCTGGGGAAAATGGCATATTCAAATGTTCTGATCGTTTCCAAGGTCATGCAGAACTAAAAACAATGTAAGGGAAACAGCTAAGGTGGATTCCTTGCTTGCTATGTTCAAGACAGACAGATAGATAGATAGATAGATAGATAGATAGATAGATAGATAGATGATAGATAGATAGATAGGTTAAAGTGTGCAGTTTAAATGGCACAGCCCAGCAAAAGAACATATTGTTGTTGTTATTATTATTATTATTATTATTATTATTTACTTACTGCCCCATAGCCAAAGCTCTCTGGGTGGTTTACAAAAGTTAAAAGATTGAACATTAAAAGTCAATATTCAAAGTTTAAAACCATAAAACATAAAAATAGTAAACATTTAAAATAACTTATTCACATGTTTTATTGCTCCTTCTTTCCCGTTTACATTTTGTACTGCTCATGTGAGTGTGGTTCATTCACATGAGCAGTACAAAATGTAAACAGGCAACCTGCAGAATGGAGCTGCAATATCTTCCTTGTCAATGAGGCACATTTGGAGCTGCCTTGATGTCAGAGACAGCTGCTGCTGTAAAGTGTGGATTGCCCGCTCCCATGAGTAACTTGCTGCCTGCACCTCTCCCAACCACAAAGACTGCTCCAGCTACTTGCAGTAGAGGCAGAGAACGCATCTGCACACACATTGCTTTGCTTTGCAGCAGGCACATAACTCTGTTGCCTTCATTGCAGTGAATGGGGTAACCTGCAAAAGCAAGGGCTTGCTGTACACACTGAAGCACATACTGTACCAAGGATCACGGCAATGGCCAAACAGAAGACACTGGAAGAAGTGCCAAAATTGATGGCGTGAGCTGCATGGTTCAAAGTGAAAGGAGTGAAAGAATTGGATATGGTCCTTCCTCTAAATCAGGTGGGGGAACCTGTGCCCTTCCAGATGTTGAGCCACAACAACATGCAAGCAAAATACCCTACAATGGCTCAGTTTGGACGACGCATTAGGCAACAGAGGAGGGGGGGAACAATCGTCAGTTGTGTTGCTTATTGTGTCGTCTGGAGGGCAACACACAACGCATACACAACTGACAGTACGTTAATCAGGCACTTTAAACAACGGAGCGAAACAATGGCCCCGCACGTTGTTTAGCCTGAAGCTCCATTGTTTAAAGTGTCGTCCGATTTCAGCCCCCCCTTGCTCCGTGGACTATTCCGTTTCGGAATAGAGTTCTGCTGCCTAGAGCAGCCAAAAAAAACCAGCCGCTCTATGCAGCCGGCAGAACTCATGGTGCATGCTGGGATACGGCTGGAGGACACACGGAGGAGAGGCTGCAACCAAAATGGCTGCCGCAAGTTCGTAGCAGCCAGGGCATTTGCTGGTTCCAAGCAGCGCCAGCTGCAGAGTGTCGTCTGTGGAGCTCCTCCTGCCTAATGCACTGTCAGTACATTATTTACCCCTCCGTTGCTTAATATGTCGTCCGAACTGAGCCAATGTGTATGATCAGGGCATCCTGGGCCTATCATTTAATAGGAGCAAAATTAATACAGACCCTTGCTGCTGTCGTGGCAACTTTGAGCACTGTAGTCCTTTCCCTCAATCATGCTCAAGGCCTGTTTGAGAAGGAGCACAAATAACTGCAAAGAGAAACACATGCAGATGTGCCCATGTGGAAAGCAAAAGTGAAAGCCTGCCTTAGAATTGTCTTTCCTGCTGTATGGTATTACTTCATTATTACTTATTATTATTTCTATATTTTTATATTATAAGACATTTCTACACAGCAAGTAATTGAACTGGTGTGTTAGTAGTAACTAATGTAGAGTGTATAAAAGTGTCCTGGTGCTGCAGTCTTAGCACCGCAAACCGCAGGAACAGAGCATAAAACTGCAACATACAATATATTTCTTGTAGCTACTTCTGTCCTGTCACTAGGGCTTGGGCTGCTGCAAAAGCTGAGTTCCTGTAATGAATCTGCCCAGCCAACCACTGACCCACAAAACAAAGAAGTCATCATCTGAAATAAGCCTGAAATAAGAAAGGCGACACTTCCTTTTTATCTGTTCCCTCCCCTTAACCTGCTTTTGTTTTTTTGACAGGACTTCACTTGCCTGTGATCTTTGTCCTTCTCATTTCAAAGGCATGCATAGGCCTGATGTAACTTGCTGCCCTATTAATTGAACCTATTTTGCCTAAGCAAAGCCTGATCATTGTTCCCTGAAGTATGATGATGATGATGGTCATGCAGGGAGATTTCACTTTCTCTCCACTTGCACCTATTGGATTTCTGTTATTTCAAAGGGCAAACAATTGTGGAAGATCTGATTACCTCCCAAGCATCAATTAAACAAAAGGCTACCTGGTAGTGTGGTAAAGAGCAGGGATTTCAAAGAAACATTTTCAACAAACCGCTCTACTGGGAAAACAATTCTGTTTTCTAAAGAATGAGACACACAGACTCATAAAGAATAGGCTGGGAAGGATAAAGATTAGGGATATCATTTGATAAAGGGCTATTAAAATGTATAAAAGAGCATTTTATTGTGGCATAAAATGCAGAGTGAATCTCAGTCATGCATATGAAATGAACAGGAAAAAGGTTGAAATTTCATACAGTATTTATGGATGATGCATGGCTGGCCGGCTGGCTGGGGTTGCTGGGAGCTGTAGGACTTTTTCTGTCTAAACATGCATAGGATTACGCCCTTAGTGAGCTTTATAAGATTTGCCAGATCTCACAAACCAGGCCCAAACACTGATCACAACTATTCTCATAGCAGAGGAGATGACTGCCCACATTGAAATTCTCTACATTTAAAAAGGAGGGATTGCATGCTCATTCAGGGCTTTATTTATCTGTTTGTTGTGCTGCCCTGTTTTGGGCTGTAACATGTTGTGAGGTTTGTGCCAGAGTTTGTAAGAAATAGCTCCAACCTTTTAATCATTATATTATTCAAGTAAATCTTTAGGTGAAGGAATTAGAAATAGTTTTTAGAGAACAGAGAATTACAAAAATAAAAGATTGGGTGGAAAAGATGGATACTAAAAAGCAAATAGAAGAATTTATGAGAGGAAGGAATTTAGCATGGTTTAAAGCTACTCAGTTGGAACAATGGATGTCCAAATGGAAAAAAAATAAAGAGCTTCAACAGTATACAAAATTTGAGAAGATGATTATAGCGAGAGAAGAAGATTTAAATAAAAATATAAAAGGGGTAGTAAGTGAGATTTATAAAATATTATTAGAAGGGGAAGAGAAACAAAATTATTTGAAATTATTATGGGAAGAAGATTTAAAGGAACAAATAAGTGATCAAATCTGGGGGAAAATATGGGAGTTGCATATTTTGAATACTATGTCAGTAAGAATAAAGGAAAATTATTATAAGATAGTATGGAGGTGGTATTTAACGCCAGTAAGATTAAATCAAATTGATAAGAAATAGTCAAAGCTATGTTGGAGAGGTTGTCAAGAACACGGAACATATTTCCATATGTGGTGGACTTGTAATCATGTACAGAAGTTCTGGAAAAGGGTATTTAAAGAAGTAGAGAGGATAACAGGTTTAAAACTAGAGGTATGTTATAGGGTAGCTTTATTATCAATTTATGACAAAGTAAAAGGAGATCAAAATGTTAAATATTTAATTACGAATTTATTGACAGCAGCGAGGTTAATGTTATCTAGACAATGGAAAATGCAAGGTAACTACCAAATAGAAGAATGGTATAAAGAAGTGTGGGAAATTGCTATTAATGATAAGTTAACAACTAATATTAAAGTTAAAAGAGGAATATTAAGAATAAATTATTTTTGGAATATATGGGGACTATTTGTAGATTTTGTATTAAAAAAAGGGAAGGGTTTTTTTGGAAGAATGCTTAAAAAAAAAGTATAACAACAGATAAATATGTAGTAGCTGGTCCCAGGGGGAGGGGTGCACTCGTTGGGTGGATTATGATGTATTGTGATTATGTTATGTACTGATATGACTTGTAAGTGAAGTGCTTTTTTATGTGTATTATAAAATTCGATAAATAATTTTAAAAAAGTAAATCGTTAGGTGATTAATTGTTGGTGGCCAGTGAATGGAGTGATTGGTGGAGCCAGTTCTAATTGAAGGGACAGTGAGTAAGGGATGTTATTCTCTTGTGAGGCTATTTTGGTTTTGGTATGTTACTGTAATGAATTAAAATGAAAATACATTGTTCAGTAATATACACATTTAATCTGAAAGGCAGATTATTGATCAATTAAAATGATTTAATTGGTTGACAGACTTATTATTTACCATAAATATTATGCATTTTAGTTTAAGCAGGTTACATTGGCAATTTGTCTGTTTGGATGGTACAAAGTCTGTCTCTGGGAGTATCCTGTAATACCTTTAAGGAACTGACAATATGTTGTGTCAAAACATTGAGTGGCTTCCTAATACAATATTCAACATAATGCCACAACCACACCAATGATAAAACTGGAACATGTATTTATGCTCATGACTACCTTATCTATATTCTTAGTGTATTAAAATGTAATAGATTTGATGTACATAGTATTCCTATCTCCTTTTTACCCTTGAGAGAGTGTCTATGCCTTTATAGCTGTATTAAAGAAAAAGAAGAGCAGAGACAAAACTTCAACCTGGAACTCAAAAATAATGTTTTCTTGCCATTCATGTATATTACCCGATGCGTTTTGATTAAAAAAAAGAATCTTCAGGGACAATCAGTCACAACTTGTTTTACTGTAGTAAAGGCAGATAAATGAATCTATTTAGGATTATTCCTACAAGGATTTAAATCTGAAAATGGAATGCAGAGCACTTTAAAACAACGTGTTCTCTTCATATGGTGGCAACAGTTAAAAGTTTTTCTCTTTGCATAAACATTAGGTTAAATCTAAAGCAAGTAAATACTCCCTTGAAAAATAATCCTGAGTAAAGAGCTCTGGACTATGACACAACAAGATCCCTTCCCCCTTGTTGCCCAAAAACCAGGGTCGTTCCCCTAGGAGGACAGCCAATTCTCCCTCTAAGAGGCACAGAGATGCAAGATCAGTCCAACGCAGTTTATTCGAGGTTACAGTCAGCTGAATAGGTGAGTTCTCGAGGCTAGCGCCCAGGAGCTCACAGGCCCCCTATTTATACAGTGGAGTAAACAACTGACATCGCTACATGTCTTATCTATTACTAGCAGAAGCTGGAATTGTCCAGAGCAGAGGCTGTATTCAAGGCTGGGCTTGGCACGTACTCACTTAAAATTTTCCACTCTACACCTTCAGCAGTTTCTAACACTACAATGTAGCTTTAAGCAAAGATGGCTCCCCTTTGGCTATCACCCTGAAGAGGATTTTTGATCGAAACATGTTGGATAATTTACAGGTATATCAGTTATTAATTTTTCAGTTCCAATCTCTCTCCATTCTTGGTGCTAGAAGCACAGACAGCTGGTGAAACCTTTGCCATCATGAGATGGAATGAAACAAAGAGCCTATCTCCACTACTGCTTTAAAACTGTTTAAAATGGTTTATAACAGTTTTGAGAACTGTTAGGGCCCAGGACACACTCCATATACAGTTTTCAAAGTGTTTTATCCTGCGTGTGTAGATAGGCTCAGAATTTCTTACCACATTGAACCTGGAAATTGAATTCTTCTGATGTAGAATATGGTTATTGCATGTTCAGCTCCAGCCAATACAGCGCTTGGAAGGATGGCCTCTGAAGGCTCGATTGTTTTCCTCTAGATCTCTCCTTTTTTTTTTTTTTTTTTTGCACGAGCTCCATAGTTGAATCTTTGTTTGGCATGAGCTCCACAGTTTATTTTTTGCCTGGCATGGTGTCCATGTTCAGGGTCTTGGATGATGAGAGGGCAAGGAAGCTTTAGAAGGCAGAAAGCATCTTGGAGCAGGAGGAGAGTTCCATAAATGAGATGTGTGGAGTGAAAAAATGTTTTTACAGACCCCAGTTGCAAGCAACTCCATCCATTCAGGCTTGAAAAGTACCCAGCAGAAATTACCTCAAATTTCACAATGATTTTTAAAATTGCAATTGTCCCAACACTTGGCCCTCATCTGCAATAAGTGTGTTTCATATAACCCAGCTGAACTGCAACTAGGGTCCCCTCTACAAGAATTTGGTTTGACGCCCGGTTGGCCGATTATGCGCATCTTCTCACAATTGCTTTTATGCCTAATCCCTATACACGGGAGGCTATGAAGCACATTACCGGTTGTATGAAACACGCTTTAAAGGTGTTTACATGCAGAGAATTGCTTGTTTACATGGTCATAAGGCACTTTAACTTCCACAGTAAATTAAAACTCGTTATTTAACGCGTATTCGATAATGTGCATAATCAGACAGAAAAAGTGCCTCAACCCCCGATTTGCGCTCCATTCATGTGGAGATAAAATTGGTAATGCGCTTTGAAAGAGCTTTAAATCACTCTTGTAGAGGCACCCTTGGAAGCAACCTTCGCCAACAATAAAATAGCTGCCAGCAACCCTTTTACTTTACAAGTGAACCATTTGGGGGGTTGTTTTTTGTTGTTGTTTTTAGTTACAACTTTCCCAGCTGTCTACACTATTTGTTTTTTTTCACTATTTGCAAATGCTATTGATTTTCAAACTGGCAATACATTAAAACAGCAATTATACATCGTATTTTGTGGCCTTCCCTCTTTGAATACTTTACTTGAATAGTCTTGTATTGCTTCTCCCCACCTTTCCCTATGCCCCCCCACTGCTGTCTCAGAATTATAGCCTATGTAAGTACATTGACTAGACACTGAAGCCCAGTGGGTATTTTATAAAATGCCACATCCTGACTGCTGGTATGCTACTGCAATTTCACCCGCAAAGAATGAGTTTATGTGTAAAGCAAAGGTGATCCTTAAACACTGCACATTTCATCATGCTCCGCATAAGAGGGCATAATAGATCAGCTGACCGGCTTGTTGTTTCTTTATTAAACAACTGTTGTGTTTAGTGTGGGGCCAGTTGTGTGTGCATTTCATGAAGCATCAAAGAGCCATACAGTCATTAAAATGACCGGTCCATGCCCCAAGCTCTGCGGTATAATGTCAATAGAACATACCATGCACATCTGAACAATTACTGCGTGAACCATGTCTAACATAGCCAAATACTCAATTTATTCCTGCCTCTCCACAGCAGAGGTTAAGATTGCTGAAGGGGCAAAAGGCTGGATCCAAAACACCCAATTCATCAAGAGTGCTGTCTCCTGATCAAAGGATGGTGGTAATAAACAGAGTACATAGCTCTTCCGCCTAATAAGCATTTAACATCTCAGCACTTTAATCCTTAATTTCCAAAGCATTCTCTCATTTACTTTGGGTTTAGCCAAACACATATGCACAGACAGAAGCTTTTAATCTTTACCATTGCATGAAGACAGCATGTTTCTGGTTGAGAGTGCTCTGCATTTTGCTTTCATAATGCAGTGCATTATCCAGGGGGAAGGGCTGCTTCTGTGGATTAGTATCTTTCGTTGCAATCCTAAACGGGGCTAGGGGAGTGTGAAGAGGTCGTTCACGGACGAGGATGGGAGGTACAGTTACGCCCATCCAGCCATGCATGTATGTGGGTCCCACCAGAGACCTCCTGTTTTTGTGGCCTGCCTAGGCCTGGAAGAAAAAAAAATGGAGTGATGGGCTGCCTTCGACTTGATGGATCAATACAAGTTGTGCAGGCCTGGCTGCTATAGATTTCAGAAGCAGTGTTGGGCAAATTGCTGTGCACCTCAAAATTCTCCCTGCAATAGTAATTACCACTAGGAAACATAAGAAGCCTGTTTCCTCCCAACCTGAAAGTGGTGAGGTGAGGTATGGAGTTGGAGGGGAGGGAGGAAGAAGGAGGAAGAAGGAGTTAAGCATTGGAGGGGGAAACAGACAAATGCACATACAAATGCACATACATACAAAATGGCTGCTCTGGTAATTTCAACAACATCCATTTCACAGAGAGGCAAACTGGTGAAGCTAAAAGATATTTAACTTGCCTAAGAACCTGCATACAAGACAGAGCTGGGGTCTGAGCCCTAGAATACAAAACCACTCTTTTGAACCTCCAGTTTTCTGCTCCAACACACCACCCATTTCACAAAAAGCAAGCCAATTAATTTCCCCAAATCACCTCTAAAGTTACTCTATTCCACCAAATTTATACTGCCAAATGAATAGGTAGAATCCCACACCACAAACACACAGGACCCTCAAACCCACTCTGCAAACAAATAAGAAGGCCAGGACTTCTCTTCCTGCAGATCACAGCAGTAAACCCTTTGTCTCTTTCTCAAGGAGCTAGGGTGAGGCTGAATATGGAAATAAGACTGTTTCAACATACTGTTACAGACAGTTGTTTTAATGGGAAGTCGATAGTATCTTTTATTGGATCATTATCTTATATTTGTATTCATGAGTAAACTTGCTCAACTGTTTAGCTGAGAATGAGCTGCTATCTCATCCTGCCCAAAGAGTCTCTGTCATTTGAAAGCTTATATAATCACATATAAATGGTTGCAATACAAAAACAAATGGATGCAGTTTGAGTAGAGAGAACAATAACATGTTTTCTTTTATTTTGTGTATTTGAATAACAGCTCAAGTTTGGGGAGATTTGATGGAAATATAATCTTTGGATTGTGACAGGGTATACAGTATACCATAAACTTCCTGGTAATGCTCTCTATAGAGTAAAAGGCGATGTGAAAGGAAATGCAGTAGCACAGTTAAGGGGCCCAGGCATCCTCACTCAAATTAAGCCCTTTGTAATAGAAAATAAAGTAAAATAAAATAAATAAAGTAAAAATTAACTTGTCTACTGTGGTAGCAGGATTCCCATCCCTTTCTTTCTTTCTTTTTTTCTTTCTCTTTCTTATATATCATCTTAAATCTATAGTACTACAGTATTTTTTCAGCCCCGTGCCCAAATGTGCTAATCTAAACATTACCAACAGGCCACATGCTGCATATAGAAAATGCAGACTCCAAGGCTCTGTGTGAAAAGAAAAATCTAGAAGTGAAAATAATGCGGCAGAGTGAGGAGACAGTCATGCCACTAGGAGAACAAAATAGCAATTAAATGTCATGGGGAAACTCCCATGAATTCCATTAAAGAAATAGACCTGTTGTTTTGAGAGCTGCACACTTTCTTGTTTTCTTAATCTCCAGGAGATATTATCACAGTTCCCGGTGCAAATTGGGAATATCCATGAGCAGGTGCCTGGCTGTGAATCAAATTGAATGTGTGAAACTGCTCTATTTGTATCTGTATCTATAGTTAATGAATTCTGCAAACTCCTCACGTCTTTTTCACTAGAATGGTTATGTGGCAGAGAAAGGTAGATTACCTAACATGTAAATACCCTCCTATCTGTCTCATTGAACAAAGGCTGTCTAAAGGCCTCAAACCACAAGAGTTTATCCAGATGATCAGGGTGTTAGTGCCTCAACCGGGTTTTATCCTTGCACAATAGCCCTCAACTCCCAATTTAAAAACAATTGCTCAATATCCACCCAGTTTGTTAGTGGGCACTGTTGCTCGCTCCACTGGAAACTAAAAGAGAGAGATTTCAAATAAATAAAATAATTTAAAAATAAGTAAATAAAAACAAAGCACAAGGTTTATGCAGGATATTGCATGGTGTATCATTTATTTAGTAATAAAACTGCATATTCTTTCTTTTTATTTCATTTCTATACTGCCAATAGCCAAAACACTCTGGGCGATTCACAAAAAATAGACATCACAATACACAATAATAAAACATAATATAAAATCTCTACCATACAAAATTTTAAACGATGTAAACAGCCAAAACATTTGCAAGAAGAAACTGATAGAAACAACTGACATAAATTCCCCATCATATAGCATCAAATGCCTGGGAGCAGAGGACAGTCTGAAGGTGGTGGCGAAAAGGTGGCAGTGTTGGTGCCAGGTGGACCTCAGTGGGGAGAGCATTCCATAACATTGGGGCCACTACTGAGAAGGCCCTCTCCCTTATTTCCACATTCTGAGCCTCCATTGGAGGAGGCACTGAGAGGAAAGCTTCTGATGTTGATTTTAGTGGCTGGGTTCGGATGACACGATAAGCAATGGGTGATTAATTAGGCAACCGTCCGTTGCATTGCTTATTGTGTCATCTGGGGGGTGTGGCACACAACTGACAGTTGTCTATTTTAACAAAATAAGCAACAGAGGAAAACAACGGGCTGCTCTGATTATCCGGAGACCTGTTGCTTAACATGTCGTGTGGCAGGCTTCGTTGTCAAATTTAACGTGTTGAGTGCACTATTTCGGGAGCACATAGAGTTCTCCGGCAGGAGCGGCCGAAAGTGCCCAGCCACTCCTCTACAGTTGGCAGAACTTGCAATGGCTGATGGGATAGCCCTGGGGGGAGGGAGGGAGGGAGGACAGAGTACCAGCTGGCCAGAAGGATGATGGGAGTTTCAGCCATGCAACAGGGGGGCAACATGTCGTGTGGGGAGTACCAGCAAAATAACACATGGTGAGTTGCCTATTCTCCCCTTCGTTACCTAAAGTGTTGTCTGAACCCTCCCAGTGTCTGGGTAGGTTCAGGTTGGAAGAGGAACTCCGTCAGGTACTGTGGTCCCAAGCTGCATAAGGCTTTATATGTTAAAACCAGAACCTTGAATCATATTATTGTACTGTTCTGTTGGTATCCACTGTACATACACCCTGTTGACATTTCCCCCTTGATTTTTAAACTGTGCGATTGGGAAAGTTTACTAGATTAGCTCCCAATAGTCTCCATAATGAGAAGCAACACAGAAAATACAAACAATGCTTATCTACAAATCTTTGATCGCTAGCTTTGAAATAGCCTACCAGACTTCTTCACAGCCACACCCTCCACAGTCTAGCAGCTCCTTGTGGATTCAGGAAATCTAATGCAAACACCAAGTTTCCCCATTCACTTCAATGGTGGGAGATACATATTTAGATATGTAGATACCCTATTTGCACAATAAATTTGTGTACTCATCATAGTTCAATACTAGAATTTGGGATTGGCAGTAGGCTTAGGACATATAAAAGACAGTACCTGGTAACACAATACACAATCAATTTATAGGATCATCATCACAGCGTCAGCTAAGGATAGCGTGTCTTCTCTGAATGAATGCCTGGAGGCGGTAATGGGCTGGATGAGGAAAAACAAACTGAAGCTGAATCCAGACAAGACGGAAGTGCTTCCTGTCAAGGGCTCTGACCTGGGTTTGGAGGTGTGTCGACCAGTTTTGGATGGGGCTACATGCCCCCTGAAAAGCTGTGTTCGCAGCTTGGGGGTGCTCCTCGATCCGTAGCTCCAAATGGCAGCCCAGATAGGCCAGGAGTGCCTACTATCAGCTTCGGCTGATACGCCAGCTGCGCCCATTCCTAGAGTTGGAAGACCTAAAGACGGTAGTGCACGTGCTGGTAACTTCAAGGCTCGACTTCTGCAATGCTACCTTTGTGCCTCATCCAGAAACTTCAACTAGTTCAAAATATGGCAGCCAGGTTGGTTACCGGTACACCTAGGGGTGACCATATTACACCAGCTTTTAAATCACTCCACTGACTGCCAATTAGTTTCCAGGTGAAGTGCAAACTGTTGGTTATTACCTTTAAAGCCCTACATGGTTTGGGTCCAGTTTACCTGCGGGAACGCCTTCTCCCATACAATATACCCTGCACGCTCAGGTCCTCTTGGAAGAATTTACTACAGTTGCCAAGACTAGGCTGACAACCGTTACCCAGAGGACCTTCTCTTCTGCTGCTCCCAGACTGTGGAATTACCTGCCGGGAGAGATCCGCCAACTTTATAAAGACTGATCTCTTCTGGCAGGCCTACTCAGTCAAATTTTAAGACTTTGTAGATATTTAATAATGTATTAATTTTATATGCTTTTAATATTGTTTGTATTGATGTTGTTCCCCACCTCGATCTGGAGGGAGAGGCGGGTAAGAAATAAATTTATTATTATTGTTGTTGTTGTTGTAATTGCCACCAGCTTAAAAAGGGTTAGATGCTTTAATGAAAGATGTCTATCAATAACCATTAGCATTGGTAGCTAAGTGGAACCACCATTTAAGGAGGCAGTACACCTCTAAACACCAGATTCTGGGGACAAACAACAGGGAGGGACTTCTTGTAAACTTTCCAGAGGCATCTGGCTGGCCACTGTAGGAAACTGAATGCTAGACCAGATAGAACTTCAGTCTGATCTAGACAGGAAAATCTTATGTTCAGGAGCAGCTGGATTGAAGTCTCTGGGTTGGATTCAGACTTAGCCATGGTTAGTATATATCCATTGAAATAATTCATGCTTTTACACCAGGGGTGCAGAAGCTCTGGCTCATGGGCTAAATGTGGCCTGTCAAGCTCTACTGGCAGGTTGCACCCCATCTCCTCAGCCACACCCCAGAAAACCCTTAATGATGCCCCTGCTCTGTCCCTCCTCACCTACCCTTTGCTGTTCTGAAGTGGTTGTTTATAAGATCCCTGAAGTCTGGAAAGGAAAATAAACTGTTTCATCATGTTCCTTAGGTCTTCACTGTTTCCCTGGAGCTCTTAATGCCTCTTTTATCTCCTCTGGATTTCTTGGTGTTCTCCATCTCCTTGTCTTCTGTCTTATCTTTCAGAGCTCTTTCTTCTTCTGCACTTGCTTCTTTTCCACCCATTGTTGGTTAAATGTTTCTGGGGTGCAGAGAACGTGTGTGTGTGTGTGTGTGTGTGTGTGTGTGTGTGTATGACTGCAGACAGCTTTGCTGGATTGAGGGGATGCAGAAAAAAATATTTTTATTTTTTGTGTTGCTGCTGTACACAATTTTGCTGGATTAGGTGTGTGAGAACATAAGAAGAGACATGCTGGATCAAACCAAAGGTCTGTCTAGACCAGTGGCCAACCAGCTGTTGACCAGGAAACCACAATCAGGACATGAGCGCAAGGGCACCCTCCCACCCATGTTCCCCAGCAACTGGTGTACATAGGCTTACTGCCTCTCATACTGAAGGTAGTACATAGCTATCAGGAGTAATAGGCATTGATAGCCTTCTCCTCCAGGATTGGGTTGGTCTGTGAAGAAAACTTTGCTTTTTTGGCTGATGTTTGCTTTGCATGAAAGCAAGGCTCATATTTTTGGTCCTATCCACTTGTCTTTGGGTCTGCCTGCCACTGGAATATAGCCCCTGAAACCATTCCCATATTGGAATTTGGCCCTTGGATGAAAAGCTTCCCCATCCCTATGCTAAGAATGGCTATATCTGAGTCCAGCCCCACCTTCTAACTTTGAATCCGACACATATCAATTTCAAGACTGTTTTCATAAAATAAATGTGACACTTAAGTGTACCAGCAAAAAGCAAAGAGATTAACCATGTATGGTGCTGAAGAGAACAGTTTAATCATGTATTTACAAAAGCACTCACAATCGCGTTTACGCCTAAATCCTGTAAACGACATGCGGTGAAACACATAACCGGCAGTATGAAACGCACTTTAAAGTGGCTGAAATGCGGAGAATCGCTTGTTTACATGGTCAAAATGCGCTTTAATGGCTGCGGAGAATTAAAACTCGCTATTTAACACGCATTCGATAATGCGCATAATCGGACAGATAAAATGCCTCAACCCCCGATTTGCGCTCTGCTCTTGTAGAGGTAATTTTTTTACTGTGACTTGAAAGAGCTTTAAATCGCTCTTGTAGAGGCACCCTGAGATAGTAATAACCCTGCCTTCTAAACAAGGAATTTCTTTGTCAATTGTTTTCCCCAAAGATAGTTCCTTTCTGGAGACAGGAAGTGATTACTGCTTCTGATAATGAGTTACCATATTTAAAATGTGTTAGGCGTAACAATAGAAATGTTTAGTATTCTTGTAAATAAATCAGCACATTCATGAGAGTCACCTCTTTGATTTTTTGGGAAGGGGGAGGGTCCAACATGCCATTTGATACTTTAAACTACACCCCATCCCTCACTTGAACCATGATCAATGAAGACCCACATTTTCAAGACACAAGCTGGCCAGCATCACCCGTTATTTAGATCTATAAAAAGTCTATGTAAACTTGGTAAAATTCTCAAGAGGCTTAACAAAACTGAGCAACATATTCCTGTGAAACATTAAACGAAATATCCTAAGGCTAGGGAAGCAACTGATGAAAGCTGAAGTATGCAGGCAAATACTGGATTAGCTTTTGTAATGAATAAAACGGAGGAGATATATTGCCTCTGAGTAAAAGACAAATATAGAATGTACAAAACGCGGTTTTTGGAGGACCGCTAATGATCAGCTGCAGAACCTGTTCTCAGAGGAATCTTGAGGAGGCATAAAAAACAGGAATTCTACATCACTTCTCCACAATCTATAGACGGTTGAAGGAGTTGTATTTAATTTCTTTGGCATTACTTTGCAAGCATTCTGAATTTTGTGCAGTACTTGATTTCCCCTTACCTCCACCAGCCATCTGGAGTCTGCTACAGAAACGCATACATCTGACTTGCTTTTAAGGAGATGATAGCTCCAACTTACTCTAGCTGTGTTAATGCAGAGTGGCGTTAGAAGTCGGCCAGCAGATCTTAAAAGCCTGAAAAGGAAAGCAAAATACAAACTGAGAACAAGGGCTCCGTTTCACCCCTGGAGTCAGTGCAGTCTGGTGGCTCCGATGTCAGTGAGGTAGTGAATCCACTCTGGGTTTCAGTCAGAACTCTAAAGGAGCTATCCAAGATGCAGTGCACCTTGGATAGCTCCTTTAAAGTTCTGTTTGGGGGGGAGTCTACATCAGCTGTTTATTGCAGGATTGTATTGCAGTCGTCACTAACGCTGCACATGATGTTCACCTGCTCCCTTGGTGAGCTTGGCTCCACCTCTCAGTTTTCCCGGAATATCCCTGACTGCTTTTGCCACAGTTTTTCCGGCCCTCTTGCTTCCATTGCGAAGAATGCTTGTGGTGTGCCCCCCCCCCCTTTTGCGAGGTTGTTGCTGTCTGCCATGAGTTCTGGGCTCAGCAAACAGCCAATCAGCTGTGAGGGGCGTGTGCATGGATATCAGCATGTTTTACCGCTGAGATTTTTTAAAATGCAAACATATCTCTGCCCATATTCAATGGAGTTCCTATCTCCCCATGTATTGCTGCATTTCTGTGCTCATGTGCATCCCTCACAAGTCAGTAAAAACAACAACTGTGCCCCGTGGTCATCCGCCTAGTCCTGCCGACTTCTAACGATACACATGTGGAACCGCCATAACAGGGCACACATTCTCCCATAACAGAACTCCTGTAATTGAGATCAGTCATGTGTGCGCCGTCAGAGGCGATCACAGAAGCGGGGAACATTCAGGAGCATGCCTCTTCCGTTGCAAAAGGGCTGCAGGTGTAGATTAGCCCTGGTTCTGACTGAAACTCTGAGCTGATTCACAGCCCCACTGACATTGAACCACCAACTTCCACTGGTTGAAGTTGTTGCACTGCACACAGCTTATGCCATCCAAGGTGGTGCTTGTAAATGATGTTCAAGGGACGATGTGTAAGGAAGTGCTTGTATGCCTACATGTGTGCCTTAGGCTTAATTCTTTGGATGTCTTTTTCATTTTTCATCTAGAGTAGGCATAGGGCCCCTGGTTGGGACACTACAGTGGTGGGTATGGAGGCTTTTAAGATCTGATTTGGGTCCCATGGATCTATTATAGAGTAAAAATGAAAAGAAGACGCGTGGGGTGTCTATATGACGCTGTGTTTGTGTCTCGTTCTCTCAAAACCCCGCAGCATCGCTGCAGCGGGACAGATACAATCAAGTCAGATGGCAGGAGGGAGCGTGGGCTATCCCACCAGAAAAGCCACTGCACTGGTAGCCATTCAGCTTGTCATGTCCATCCCTTGACAATGTTGAGCTTAAGCTAGAAAAAAATCAGGCATTCCTCCTTTGTCCATGAACTTCAATGGGACATGAGAACCCCTGCCCTGAGGTCCTGCATTCACCTGATCCACCCAGAGCGACACCTACTCATAACCCTAAGTGAGGCCACCACTGACACACGAAGAAACAACGTGGTGACCCTGGGGCAAAGGGAAAAGTTGCAGTAAATCAACACTTTCAAAAAGTGCCATTTCGGGGGGGGGGGGGAAGCTTGCCTTGGCTGTGAGTTGGCAACCATGATGGGGTAAATACTAGGGTTATTTATTTATTTATTGCTTTTTTATTCTGCCCTATAGCTGAAGCTATAGACATCCCCCTACATAGCAGCTAGATACACATTTAAAGGCATGTCTGTATTGGCCCTATGTGTGGGCCTGTACATGTGCGATTTTCCAGGGAAACCAGCACACCAGTTATTACTATTGGCATTCTGTTAGTGTACTTTACGTAATTGATGTTAGTGGTTGTGCCCTGTTAGATAGGTTGGGGAAGGCTGGCATAACAGAAAACAACAACAACACAAGTTACCTCCCTCTCTCTCTCTCTCTCTCTCACACACACACACACACACCAAAAGGAGGATTGTGTTTTATAAATCCCCGTGCTTTACATCCTACATTAACATAAGCTGTTATATTATAATGCATTTAGATGGGGATGGCTCCCTTCAAGTGCAGGGGATCAGGCTGCTTTGTTAGTTGGGTTTTTTTGTGCCCCCCCTTTCTTCAAAATCCCTTTCCAATTTAAAAAGGAATATCTCACACAACAGCAAATGTTAAAAGAACTTGAAAAGCAATTCACACCTGGTTGCTGAAGAATTTACTTCCTTTTCAGACCAAGTTATAAAACTGTTGTCTTCAAAGCAACTGTGAGAAAGTATCACCTTTTTACTTAAAAGTCCATAACAATATAGAAAAACTGGATGCTTCCCCTTTTGTTTGGTGACTTTTGTTTTCTCTGAATAAATCTTGAGTTTCCTCAGAGACTTTTTACAGCGTTGTTATTTGTTTTGCCCTTCAGTAACTTCAGTGGGTCCTGCATTGTTAGCTGAATCTAACAGCCTGAATCTAAGCATGTTTACTTGGATGTAAGGCCCACTGAGTTTTCTGGGCCTTATTCCCCAAGTAAGTGTGCATAGCATTCAACTATCAATGGCTACTAGTCCTGATGGCTATGTGTTACCTCCAGTATCAGAGGCACTAAGCCCATTTACACCAGTTGCTGGGGAACATGGGTGTCATTCGTATGCATGTGGCACCTGGTGAAATTCCCTCTTCATCACAACAGTTAAAGTTGCAGGAGCCCTACCCTCTTTTGTATCTGGTCAAGAGGGCAGGGCTCCTGCAGCTTTGTGATGAAGAGGGAATTTCACCAGGTGCTGCAGGCATACAAATGGCACCTGCTGAAATTCCCTTTTCTCTACAACTGTTAAAGATACAGGAACCCTGTCCTCCTTTCCATATGGTCGCCCTACTAGCAGCAACTTGACCCAGAGATATTAGCAGGTGATCATCCCCATGCAATGCGAGCATAACACACTGTTCTTGCTGTGGTATGCAAGGAAATGAGTCTGGTATTGTTAGCTTGCCCTTTGCGGATTTCACCAGATGGCACCAGAGGCAGATTAGAGGCAGGAATGGGAGTGCCTCTACACAGCAAGTAGTTGTCTTTGCTAACATGATTATAACCTCCACAAGGCTCAAAATATATGCTAGAAGATAGTCAGTCCCCTACGATGTTAAACAATTATGCTGTAACACAGTCAGTTCAAGACTGTCATCTGGTCTATAACAACCACTTTGCTTTCCTCCAGGGAAGGTGCTAGCATCAGGTCTCTAGCCCTGTGCAGTAGTGGGAGGAAGGGACAGAGGATGGTGCACGGCTGTTTTAGCTGCCCATACTGAGCTTGCTCAGTCTGCAAATTCAACGAATGGAGGGGAGTTTAGCCTTTGCATTTTTTAAATACAACAAAGCATAAATTATTCACTCAAAAGGACATTAATCAAAGGAGAGAAGTCCTAACCGATCAGAACTGGGATGTCTGAAGCCTCTTGAAATTAGGCTGGTGGAAGCACAAAGCCCTGGCCCCTTGGGATGGGTGAGATGACCTAAGGGTCTATTAGCCGTCCTCTGATTCTATTAGCTTAATTGCAACAAGACAGATCCATTGCTAATGGAAATCCGTGTGACTCCATCTGAGCAAATCTCCATGAATTTACCAGCCAAAGGCACCTTAGTATTTAAACTATAGATGCAGTTTCCCAGGTAAAATAAAAATTGTAATCCATTCACCTTTCTTTTATACAGCATTCAAGAATAGAAAGAAACAGCAAATGTTGGCAAAACAAATAAAAATAATTTTAAAAAAACTGCAGATCTATTCTTAACCACAAGGCTTTGCTAAAATAACTAAAGGATCCAGTACTCTATTATATAAAAGGTTGTTCTTGGCTTCAAGGGAAACCTCAGTAGGCATTATGTTGCTAAAACATTGTCTTTAACTTTGTGGAAACAGAAAATTGAGCAAAAAGGCTGGATACGGGAAGGCATTTAGAGGAGTTGGAGAGGAGTTGGATTATCTGGTGGAACACATCAGTGCTCCTCTACTAGATGGCTGGATGGACTTTCAGGTCAATAAAAGAAAAGGAAATAACAAAAAAGCTGAGAAATTCCACAGTAGAACACAGTGATGTCGCTGATTGCAACCCTATGAAGACTCCGTATGCATTGTATCACCTTATAGTTATTACATACAGATATGAGCTTATCCAAGGAGGGCATCCGGGCCCTATAAACCAAGCAGCCTGTGCTGGTTCCCCCAGCTACGTGCAGACAGGAAAGATGACATGGAGAGTGTGGGCAGCTCTGTCAACACCACAAACCCAGGATGCAATGTCAGTGTGGGCTTTGTGGTATGACTTCAGTGTCCTGTCCCCCCTCTGCTTCCTATTTATGGGTACAACTCTGAATTGAAGAGGTCAGCCTCATCAGGCATGAACTGAAGCCCACACCAACCCATGGAGATCCATGCCCCTCCTCCTCAATGTGGCTGCATGAGTGAGTGATCAGGGCAATGACAGGCATGTGGGGAATGAGCAGCAGCCTCCATATACTTCTCCCTCTTCATCTGAGTGGGTATACAGATGTACCTACTGGACAGGGCTGGCCTTATAATTGGGTAGAGTGAGGGAGCTGCCTCAGGCAGCAGATGCTTGGGATGAGGAGTAGGGTGGCCACTTATGAATCACCCCAAAATGAAGAAATGCATCACCAAAAAACAAAACAAAAAGAGGACAAAAGAAGAAACGCATTTGCATAACATGTGCCTATGGTAATTTATATAGATTGATGTAAATTTAGAAATAATTACTATGATTTAAATGGACATACAATATATCTCACCATCGTAAGGAAGACTGTGACCAAGGCCAGAGCTACACCTCGTGTTGTATCAATACAATCCCATCATGGTGAAGCTCTAAGCCTCTTGTGCATTTATATCTCATATCACACACAATGACCTCTGTTGCTGTATTTTGGATAATATGGAATTAAAAGGGGGAAATAACGGTAGAAAAGCAATATATGGAATACATAATATGCTCGCACAGTTATCCGTGAACTGGTGTAGATCTAGTCTAAAACTTCCTCCTCCCCACAGGGACCCCAAAGCTGCCTCCCTCTCTCAACATTCTGGCCCAGCCGTTAGGTAAGCTGTGTGCCTTCTGCTCAGACTACTGGCTTGGCATGCTTGATAGGTAACTTCAAGCTCTTATTTCTGATGGGTTCTTTGACTTTAAACCAGATGTGGACCGGACAGCCCTTCCAAGAGAGGACACCTTCAAATAGAGGATAGTCCTCTGTAGAGCAGGACACTTGGCCACCCAAAGAATTGCGGGAGGACAGAGATGTGTGTGCCGCATGGCCTGCCCTGCACCTCCAAGGTTAGCCAGCTGCCCTTAGATGTAATGGAAGATGCTGTCGGTTGCCAGTGTTGATGTAAAATTCAACTGCTACCACCAGTGCAATTGGGGTTTGTATGGGAAATGGAAGCGTTGGTGCTATTTTGTCCTTTGCCTCAGGCAGCAAGATGTGACTGAATGGGAAGCAGAGATATCAGTGAGAAGAATCTTGCCCAAGGCCCTCCCTCCCCCCCCCCCCCAACACCTGGATCCAGCACTGGAAGTGGGTGTACAGAAAACCTTCACAAAACATCCCAAGTGCTTTATCTGGCTTTGCTATGGTTCAACCTGTGTCAACAATTAAAATGACGGTAAGAGAGCTACTTGCCAAAAGAGTCCTGCACTAAAATTGGAAGCAGAGAACTGACGTGCTGCCTCCACTCATTTCCCCCCTGCTGCTGCTTAAGCATATTTTATTTTCATTACTGATGCTGTTTTAAAAATAAGCCCAGTGATTACCTCTAGTGTGCAGGTACAAAGATAAGCGATGACAATGGAATTTTCAAAGAAGATAAAAACAGTCATGCTGGATCAGACTAAGGGTCCATCTAGTCCAGCATTCTGTTCACGTAGTGGTTAACCGGGAACCACAAGCAGGACATGAGTGCAACAGCACCCTCCCATCCATGTCCCCCTCCAATATTGGCATGCTGCCTCTGATACTGGAAACAGCATAGAGCCATCAGCACAAGTAGCCATCGATAACCTTCTCCTCCATGAATTTGTCCAATCCTCTTTTAGCCATCCAGTTTGGTGGTCATCACCACATCTTGTGGTAGTGAATTCTATAGTTTAACCGTGCACTGTGTGAAGAAGTACTTCCTCTTATCTGTCCTGAATCTCCCACCAATCGGCTTCATGGGATGACTATGGGTTGTAATATTATGAGAGTGTATTATGGAAGAAAATCTCTAATAAAATTGGGCACATTGGCTGTGACCTGGTGCACACTGCTGCATATTTAAAGTGTTGTTGATTTCGATGGAATGTCAAAGCATGCTGCTGGGTGCTGGATCATGACCCTTCATTGCTGCAGCCCCCCCTCTCCAAAAAACAATCTATTTATTACCACAGCATAACAGATATGCAATTGAAAGATTGCCCTTAAAAGTATTTAAGTAGTTTAAGTACTAAGAAAAAGTGCTGATGCATGCTTGCTCCACTTTTTACATATGTTGTTATCCAGGGTCCATCCATCTTTTCCCCCACTCCCAGAATGGACTGTAACAATAAAACATTGAGTCACTAAAAGGGAGAGATAGAAAATGCCCATTAAAGTTTTGCTTGATCCTATGCCATTATAGGATTATTTTTACAGCATAATGTTCAGAGCTTTGTCTAGACTAGATTTACAGAACCCTATTAAAATGGTGAGAGCTTCCTGTTCCACCTATGATAAATTATCCTCTGCTCTGTTTCAGCTCTTCTCTTCTAACTGTACCCACTTATCCCTCTATACTTGGTTCTTTCCTGTCTTCTTTATTTTTCAGAGGCTCGCTGTGAGAAGTTTGCAAGACACTTTGAGGATAAAATCGCTCACCTTCACGTTGACTTGAACGCCATTGTTGATTCAGTGTCTGCTGAGGCGTCAGTTAAGCTGACCATATGAAAAGGAGGACAGGGCTCATATAACTTTAACAGTTGTAGAGAAAAGGGAATTTCAGCCAGTGTCATTTGTATGCAATTAGTTCCTGGTGGAATTCCCTCTTCATCACAATAGTTAAAGTTGCAGGGGCCCTGCCTTCTTTTGTATATGGTCACTCTAGTATAGTGCCTGCAACTTTAACAGTTGTGATAAAGAGGGAATTTCACCAGGAACTAATTGCATACAAATGACACTGGCTAAATTCCCTTTTCTCTACAACTGTTAAAGTTACATGAGCCCTGTCCTCCTTTTCATATGGTCAGCCTACGTCAGTGTATCGTCTTATCCTGTTTTGTTGGATCAATTTCAGTTTTTAGAACCTGAGGATGTGGACAAGACGCTGTTCAGCCCACCACATGCTCTCTCGACCCTTGCCCGTCATGGCTTATCTGAACTAGCCGCGGGGGGGGGGGGGGGGGGGGCACTGACTAGATCAGGCAAGTGGTGAATGCATTACTGCATGATGGGGTGGTCCCTGCTGCTTTGAAGGAGGCAGTGGTGAGACCACTCCTGAAAAACCTTCCATTGACCCAGAGAGTTATGATAACTCTTGTCCAGTTGCCAATACCCCATTTTTGAACAAGGTGCTCAAGAGAGTGGTGGCATCTTAGCTGCAGGTACACTTGGATGAAACTGATTATCTGAATCCATTCCAGTCTGGGTTCAGGCTTTTGGCAGAATTTGTCTCCCAACAGATATCGGGGTAATTGAAGTCCCCCATTACTACTACATCGGATTTCCTTGAAACACTGGCAATTTGCTTTTCAAAAGTTTCATCCTCATCTTCTCCTTGATTGGGTGGTGGGTAGTAGACTCCGACTATCATGCTCCTTTTATTCCTTTCCCCTTTTATTTTAATCCAGATGCTCTCGATGGGGCTCCCAGGCTCATCCTCTTGTATTTCTGTGCAGGGATAAGTATTTTTAACATATAGTGCGACTCCACCTCCCTTTCTATTTCTTCTGTTCTTTTTAAACAAGTTATGTCCTTCAATTGCTATATTCCAGTCATTGGAGTCATCCCACCAAGTTTCAGTTTTACCTATCAAGTCGTATTTGCCTTCAGGTATTAAGAGTTCAAGTTCATTCTGTTTGTTTCCCATACTCTGGGCATTAGTATATAGACATCGAAGCCCATGTGCTTTGTAGTCTGGCTTCTTTCCTACATTGTTGTGAACACTGTTTTGGGGCACTATTGAAGATGTTCTCTCTGTTATGGTGCATAAGTCTTCATCCGTTGTTGCCTCAAAGTTTATATCTCCCGCCCCCGTAGGATTCAGTTTAAAGCCCTCCTGATGAGGTTCTTCATGCTGTGGCCAAACACATTCTTCCCAGCCCTTGTGAGGTGCAACCCATCCCTTGCCAGCAGTCCATCTTCCAAGTAGCATAGCCCGTGGTCCCAGAATCCGAATCCCTCACATTGGCACCACCTTTGTAGCCAGTTGTTCATCCAGAGTACTTTTCTTTCCCTTTCTGTTCCTCCTCCAAGAACTGGGAGGATGGATGAGAAGAACTTGGTGCTTAGCTGCCTTGGAACTTGAATACTTTTCTGCCTTCAACAAATTGTGTGTCTGCCTTTGGCAAGTTTATTCTTGCTCCCACTCCAGTTTCTGCATTGTACGGAGGACCTGGTTCAACTACTACAACATGTAAGGCTGCAATCTATACATACACAGTTGGAAACCTAAGCAGCTTCCCCCATTCTGGGGCCCTCCAGATGTTTCGGATGAAAACTCTCATCAACTCCCACCATTGGGCATGCTGGCTGGGGCAGATGGGAGTTGTAATCCAAACCATCTGGAAGGCAGCACATTGGGAAAGGCTGTTCCAGAGAATCCTGGAGTTCATCAGACATTTATCAGGGGTTCCACAAGTAATGGCAACCAGGCTTTTCTGAAAGGTAGCTACTGCTTCTGATCTGCCCAGCAGTGCACAGCTGAGTCACAGGAGATGCTTGGTGCATTTCTAGAGAGCGCTCCTAGTTTGCTTGTGGCAACATATGAACTGAGTATGTGCCCTGCAATGTGCCCTAAAAACGTCTATAATGTGCAGGAGTTCCATAGCAGATGTGCAGGGTCCGTCCCAGCCTAAAGCCGCCTCCTCTCCCCAGAAACTCAGAAGCAGCCGACATTGCTGCTTCCACACTGCTAATGGCACTGTGAAAGCAGCTATGCCAGCAGGAGTGCTGGAGGCTAAGGCCATATCTACATCTCCTGTCGTATTGATAGGATTCCATCATGGTGAGGCTATAGCCCTCTTGCACATTAATCCCTCACAGCACACATGATGACATCTGTTGTGTGTGCTATGAGAGGGCTTTCTGGGTGGTGGCCCCCCAATTATGGAATGATCTCCCCAACGAGGCCTGCCTGGAGCCAACACTGTTATCTTTTCAGTGCTAGTTTAAAATTGCCCTATTCTCTCAAGCATTTGGCAGCATATAATGAGTTCTTAATCAGGTCCTAGATTGTCTTTGGTTGATTATTTAAAAATTGTTTTTAGATAAATGTTTTGTCTGTATGTGCTGTTTGTTTATATGTTTTTTATGTAAAAGGGTTTGTATTTTATATAATGTGTTTTAATGGTTTTAATCATGCTGAACCGCCCAGTATAGAAATACACAATAAATGGATGAATGCACAGTATTTGGGATAATATGGAATGCAAATTGGGAAATAATGCTAGAGAAGTGATATATGGAATGAGCAATGTGCCCCAATAGTTATCAGTGCACTTTAATACTGGTGAAAAGCATTAGTGTAGATCTAGCCTGAAATCTCCTCCTCCCCGCAGTGACTCCAAAGCTACCTCCCCCATCCAACGATCTTGCCCAAGTTCACTGGGATGGGAGCAGGGTTAAAGCCTCTCCTCGCAGCAATCGTGTGTGTGCATGTGCAGCCCCCAGGGCCCCTGCTAACACCAGATGCAGGGCCTTCAGGGCCAGAGAAGTTGTGCACTCCTGAACAAATGTTACCACTGGCACGACAGTGATAGCAAAGCACTGTGGATCCCCTGGGCTAGGGCTCCTTCACACAGGGTGTTGTGTGTCTCTCTCTGTGTGTGTGCAATTGTCTTTCTTCATTCACATGACATCATTGTCCTGCAGCAGCTGCCCCTCACCTTCCAACTGTCTTCCCCATGATATTTCTGTATGTGGAGAATGCGATATTATTTGCAGACACGCAATGGATCCACCATCATCCACCTGTGTATTGCTGACACTACCCCAACATACTTTGTGTGGGCCGGTATTGGGTGGTGCAGTATTGATGTCACCTAATGACAATGATCGGGTGGGAGTGTCATCCTCCCGTGCGTCTCTGGCCCTCCAACCCCTTTGCCATTCTGCTCCTGGGATCAACACTAGGAACTTTGGAGGTGCAGAATACTGGTGTTGCGCTAGTACAACATGGCAGAAACTGCTGCTGCTCCTAACACCTGCAATGTTGCAACCCCTTTCCACTCAATCCCCTCAAACAAGAAAAGTGTTACTGCTGGCTTTTACAAGGACAATACTGACTGCGGGGGGGGGGGGGAGCGAGGGAGAGAAAGATGAAAGAAGTGTTATTGCTTTCTTTTATAGGGACAATACTGACTTGTGCACATGGGGAGCATGGAGAGCAGACCTCTGAAGCTGTGAATGTACTGTGGATTCTATGTAGCAGTTGTCGAGGTAAGGATCGGATGCAGCAGAAGTGAAAAGGGGAGGCAAGGATGTTGAAATGTAAAAGTTCATGCTGAGAGGGAGGAGGGGCTGCCCCAGAGGGGGTGGACAGCGGGCATACAATTCTGCTGACATCCAATAACATCCAGCCAGGCTCTACCCACCAGTGTAAATGGCAGGTAGTGTTATGCAGTAAAAGAAATAGCGGCTGTGAAAAGAGCCAATTTAAATCCTGCAAAGAATCTGGAAGCAGTAGCCCCGGTGAGTTGCAGAATAAAAAGGTGGCCTGATGAAGCCCGTGCAGGAGGATGTAGGAACACTCTTTTCTTTGCCCAAGTCCAGGATAGGATTGTTCAGTTTTCACACTTACCCTATGATGTCAATGATCTGGTTTCTGCTCTACTATGTAGAGTAAAGCAATAGGTAAAGGGAAAGGGTTTAGGTTATCTGCATCTTGGGTGGAAGTGATAGTGGCATTTCTCTGGGGAATAGGCTGCTCCAGTACAAAGTGGATGTCTCTTGATTAAATTGCAGACATGGGGAGAAGAGCATTTAGAGCAGAACCCAAAATGTTGGAAGTCTTACAAAGATGAGCCAAATGATACATGTCTTGGCTTTTAGTTTTGTGTATGGGTGTGTGTTTGTTCTTGACAATGGAAATGGTAAAATATAATGGCAGCTACTTATTAGACTACTTTTTACAGCTAGACAATGCTTATATTTTTAAAATGTACAATTCTTGTTTTTAAAAAACTTTAAAACAAGCCCTTGAAAGTTGTTAAAACATTTTCCAGTTCAATTATAATCTTGTAACATGGTATAATTTTAAAGTGGGTTTGCAGGAACAAAAGAATGAAATCACAGAATCAGACATTTATGCACATAAAACATGTTGATTGCCTTTAATTGTAGGGATCTGAGACTTTCTGACAGCTCTTGGGATGTGCATGGCCTTGGTGGGATGTGTCAGAAGGTGGAAATGTGCCACCTCATCAGCTGCTATTGCTCCTCCTCCTCCTCTTTCTCATCATTGCTACCCTTTGCTTGCTTGGCAGGCAGAAAGCCAATGAACAAGTGGGCAGTGGCATCCACTGCTCCTCTTCTTCTTCTTCCTCCTCCTTCTCCTCCTCCTCCTCATCACCGTCATTGCCTGGTCCAGAGTGAGAGGCAGGTGAACAAGCAGGTTACAATGGTGAAGAGGAGGAGCAAATCCAGAGGGCTTTTGTTTCTGGGCCCCTGCTGGGGTATGGGCCCTTGGCAGGTGCCCAGCTATACCTACCCTTGACACTGGCCCTATGCAGGTTGCTTCTTGTCTCTATTTCCTTGTCTTGACTAGCTGCACAAACTGGGCCCAGGCTGAGAGCAGATTTCAAGCAAGAGGTGTTTGAAGTTTTTTCATGGTATAACATGCTGCATTATGAGGCTAGAGAGAGATTTCCAATGCAGATACATTCATTATATGCTATAACCTCATGCATACCATCAAATTGCTCAGTGAGCCTCATGACTAAACAGAGATTACATCCTGGGTTCATAACTGTCCAACCTGACATGCATCACATCAAATAGTGGTGGACCGCTACTCTGGGGAAGTCCCTACTCTTCAGAGTTAGCCTAGTGCTGCTGACATGATTGGTTCTGGCAGGCACACTTTCCATTTTGAAAATCTGAAAGAGATCTGAGTAGCCCTTCTGGTGGCTAAACAGTTTTTAGAAATATTAAGAATTTAAGTGGAACAGTGGGGCGGGGGATGGAGAAGTGAGAAAGGTTTGACAAGAAAGCATTTTTGGGCTGTCCTCTGGTCCACCATCAGTGTGATAAATCTGTTAGTTATATTTGCCATAGCACCACAGATATAGAAGGAAATGATTAAACAAACTACTTACTTTAATCGGGTTTGCATATCATGGCAGCAATCCCTGGGTTGTTTAATTCAGAAATTGTGGGGATGAGCTTATCATGAGAAACACGCATGGGTTTTTTCTGTCTACTTTTAATTAACTCAAACCAGAGTTAACCAAACAATGGTTTGTGCTGGGTTAACTCTGATTGTTTAACCCATAAAGAAGTCATAATTTCCAGGTTTGCTTGTCACAAAACAATCCTGGAATGGGGCATTCCTGGGTTGTTGATTAAATGCAAAAGTGATGAGTGTACAGCTTGCGTACTGCACTCATCCCTGCAATAAACAACCCAGGAATTGCCACCACGACATGCAAACTGGCCAGTGTTCAAGTATTAGTGGTCATAACCTTGAGAAAAATATCAGTCTTTTGCCAAGTGGAGAAAGAAAATATGTCACCATGACAATGGAAAATTTCCTGGTCTTGGATGTTATAAATGATGGTTCTGATTACTTGAAGGGAAGTAGGAAGGTTTGGGTTTTATCAAAATGTCTTTTTTCTAAAGTAAGTAAATAGTGCCGTTTTTGTGACACATTTTCATGTTTTGTTTGTAAATTTTAATTTTAATCTGTTTTTTTTTAACAATAAAGGAAGCTTATCATGTTCCCATCATACACCAAAAAGTATTGGGCAGTTACAAGCTTAGTAGAGTCAAGTCTTTACTTATGTCCTGACTTAATGCAATGAATATAAACTTATGTAAATAGGATGGCAGGGAAAAAAAGAGAATATTTGTAATGTGTGCAGGATTTAGAAAATAAATTCTAATTCATGGTATTTAGGTTCTCATCCTAAATACACTTACCAGGAAGTAAATCCCATTGAATATAGTGGGACTTACGATCAATTAATTTTGCAAAGGATTGTGCTGTGAATGATGGAAAAATATAGTGGGGAAGTGAATGTTTTGTGGCTTAAGTTGTAGAGAGTCCTATGACAAAACAAGATATGATTGTGTACTTACAGGCTGTCACTGAATGCATAAAAAAAACCCAGAATGATCTCACTACAGAGTTTATATGAATGGTGCCAAATTGAATTTAACTATTTTGGGATTAAATATTCTGGGTGTTCATTAAAACCGTTGGGAAGTACAAGGAGCATTAAGCATTAATTTGACATGTCTTGCCTTAGGGCTGTAACTCTATACCCTGTGTGTATTTGAGTTTTTGCTGGGAGAAAATCCTGGGGCTCTTGCGCCATCTAATGTTGAAAAATATACTGGTGCCATTTATATTTTCAAAAGGGAAGCATCCTCCTGCTGCCCAGCATGTTTTTCTGCAGCTTGAAACCTTTTTACACTAGGCACGGTCCTAACTTCATTAAGGCTGCAGCCCTGAAGTCACAAGGGAGTAAGGCACTCATTGAACACCTTGGGATCAACTTCCTATTAAACATGCATAAGGTTGCACTGAGAGGCTGTGAACCTAACCATACTGATGAAGAAATAAGCCCCATTGAACTGACTTCAGAGTAAACTTGCATAGGGCTGCACTGCAAGTCCACTCCATTTTGAAACTGTTCCAATCCGCAGACTGGTGCTTTGCCATCATCTCCACCAACATCTTTTCTCTCTCTCTTACCCGCCCCCTAACTCCGCACATCTTTTTGTTTGTGTCATTCTCATGTAATAGCTAGCCTGAAGAAAAGTTCCAGCAAACTTGAAAGCTTACGCACTAATTTGTGACATTCCAGCCAGTCGTTATAAAAGTATTATCCTATTGCTATAGTTATATTCTTATAACTATAAGAATATAGTTATATATAGTTATCATTAATTATAATAGTTATATATTGATATCATTAATTATCCTTAAAAGACAGGTTCAGTGGTCCTCCCCCCCAAATGTAAGTGAAAAACTGAGTTGAAAAACTTTCTAGAAAATCCATAAAAGAAGAAGAATCCAGGTCTTCTTAATTCTGAGGCGAGTGTACTACATTCTATGCTCCAATTTTTGCTGAAACAGATGTGTATGCATAGGGTGAGGTGGATCTGATCATACTGAAGTTATTATAAATCTTAGGCTAGAAACACTGGCATAGTTCTAATATAATTTTCCCATGAAGGCTTTTCTGAAAAAAAAGGGGGATGTAAGGAAAGGGGGAACAACAGGGGGCAAGCCGATGACATCAGCAGGTATGGCTCCACCCACTGACCTGATGTAAATTGGTGCAGCCACACCCACTGATGTTACCTGGCCCAGGGTGGGCTTGGTGGGTGCAGTATGACCCTCCACCTCAAAAAGGTTCTTCACCCCTCCACTATAGGGTGGTATCCAATGTTTTTCCTATTTAGCGTAGACCCATTGAAATGAATGGGACTTAAGTTAATGGGACTTAATCTTTGTAAACTGACCAGAGAGCTTTGACTATGGAGCAGTATATAAATGTAATTCATTAAACAAAAAACCTACGGTTTACAAAAACAATGTTAAGGCTCTACAGCTTCCAACCAAGCACCAAAAAGCAGGGAAATTGGGAGTTAAGGCTCACAAGCCTTAACGCCACATCCTCCCTAAGGAGGCAGAAAGTGCAAGTGAAATTCTCATTCTCCCAAAGCAGATAAACCATGAGGACAGGGTGGAGAATATGATATGCAGAGGTGACTGTGGGGTTGTGGAAAACTGATCACGAACAACTTAGGGCCACCTACTTCTCTTTTTTTGTTTAGAGCAGCCCTTCCCGAACCTGGTGCCCTCCAAAGGTGTTGGACTACAACTCCCATCATTGCAAGTCAGTATGTCCCATGGTCAGGAATACTGGGACTTGTCATCTCAAACATCTAGATATGCAATTTGATCTGCAGAGGTGACTGTGGGGTTGTGGGAAATGATGATGAACAACTTAGGACCAGCTACTTCTCATTTTTTAGAGCATCTCCTTATGTTGAGAGTTGCAACCCAACACATCTGACAGGCACCAGGTTGAGGAATGTTGTTCAAGAACAAGGGAAGGCAGAATGTAGATCTTCAGATGTTTTGGAATTCAACTTGTAAAAGCCCCTATCAGCATGGGCAGTTATCAGGAATGCCGCAAGTTGATGTCCAAATCATCAGGATAGATCTATTTTGTGCCCACATCTGTACTAAAGTATGATGTTTTCCAGCATTAAGATATGTGATCAATCAAGGAACTACAAAAGAGCTGCATTACTTTAAGTAAACTGTCAAAACCAAATGAAACAACAATGAATGAATCTTGAACACCTAATCCAGATAGCCCTTCAGACATCAACATTAGTTTTCAACATATGGCATAGGATGTCTGTTTCTTGAATATCAGATAAAGGATTTCTCTTACTTGTTCAGCAGTGTGAGATCAAAGGCAGAGCTACCACCTAATACTTTCATGCGTAAGTATTATTTTAAAATCAAGTATGAATTGATTTTTGTCTTCCCCATAACACATAACATGGGAGTTACAGTGCAACGCATCTGAAGAGCACCAGGCTGGAGAGGGTTGACTCCTATACATGTCTTCTCAGAAGCCAGTGCCATTGAATTCACTAGGGCTTTCTCCCAAGAGGTATAGGATTGCAAACTAATCTCATCTGAAAGGTGTTCAAGACAGCCAAACTAGACCTCTTCTGCTCCGCTGTTGCTTTGAGATGAGATAATGTATTGTGCAGGGATTGTGGGGAGTGAACAGTATATTTTTTATAAATACATTTAAAGAAAAAAAAACACTGGTTCTTTGAAAGGCAAGATATTGACCAAAAGTTGGAAGTGCCTGGCACATGCTCTGGTTCTAGATCTGTAATGAATAGTGCCCCTTTTGTTATCAAGAGTGCTGCTATATGTGAGATGTGTGTGAGAGAAAAGTATTGGGCAGACCCTGTATTTGGTAAGGGTATGGAACAGCATTCCCCATCCTGCTGCCCTCCAGGTGTTTGAGGTGACAAGTCCCAGCATTCCTGATCATGGGACATACTGACTTGCAAAGATGGGAGTTGTAGTCCAACACCTTTGGAGGGCACCAGGTTGGAGAAGGGCTGCTCTAAACAAAAAAAGAGAAGTAGGTGGCCCTAAGTTGTTCGTGATCAGTTTTCCACAACCCCACAGTCATCTCTGCATATCATATTCTCCACCCTGTCCTCATGGTTTATCTGCTTTGGGAGAATGGGAATTTCACTTGCACTTTTTGCCTCCTTAGGGAGGATGTGGCGTTAAGGCTTGTGAGCCTTAACTCCCAATTTCCCTGCGTTTTGGTGCTTGGTTGGAAACTGTAGAGCCTTAACATTGTTTTTGTAAACCGTAGGTTTTTTGTTTAATGAATTTCATGGCTTTGTGTAACGGATGACTGGATATTATACAGTTGACAACCAATCCAGTGTCAGCCAGGATGTTATACCATCTTGACATCCAATGTAAAATCAAAGCTAGTGTTATGTGTTGAACTCACTTTTAACATTAATAAATCAACCAAAATGCTTGCATCTCCCTCATTTTTAAAGATAAAGAGATGAAACCTGGCATCATGGTAGTTCTTAAGTAGGGATATAGCTATGCCAAGTATGAAGCAGATCTGTTCATGCCTTGATTTTTAGGAATGTTTTAAAGTTCAAACAGAAATCTCTTTGGGGTCCAGGACCTTGAGCAGTACAAGTTTAAAAAATGAAATTAAAGATAAAGAGATGAAACTTGGCACCATGGTAGCTCTGAAGTAGGGATTTAGCCATGCCAAGTTGGAAGCAAATCCGTTCATCCCTTGATTTTTAGAAATGTTTAAAACTTCAATTTAATTTTTTTAATTAACTAAAATGCTTACAATTCCATCATTTTTAAAGATAAAGGGATGAAACTTGACAGCATGGTAGCTCTTAAGTAGGGATTGAGCCATGCCAAGTTGGAAGCAGATCTGTTTATGCCTTGAGTTTTAGGAATTTTTAAAACTTCAAACCCAATACTCCTCTTTGGGGTCTAGGGCCTTGAGCAGTACATTAAAAAAAAAGAAAGTAAAGATGAAGCGATGAAACTTGGCACCATGGTACCTCTTAAGTAAGGCTTTAGCCATGCCAAGTTGAAAGCAGATTGGTTCATGCCTTGAATTTTAGAAAAAAAATTGAAGTCAAACTTTTAAAAAAACTATCCTAAACATTAAGGCACAAATCGATCTGCTTCCAATTTGGCATGGCTCAATTCTAGGGTGACCACTAGGGTGTGGCCTAGTGGCTAAAGTGTTGGACTGGGAGCTGGGAGATCTGGGTTCTACTCCCCACTTAGCCATGGAAACCCATTGGGTGACTTTGGGCCAGTTGCAGACTCTCAGCCCAACCCATCTCACAGGGTTGCTGTTGTGAGGATAAAATGGAGAGGAGGAGGATTATGTATGCCACCTTGGATTTCTTGGCAGAAAAAAAGGTGTGATATAAATGCAATAATAAATTTTAAAAAAACTGTCAGGATTTCCCCAGATTTCTCCTGGTTTTTGTTCTATCCTCAGTGTCAGGGGGGATTTTATGCAATAGTCTATAAAGACCTGGAATTACACACTTTTCCTTTTAAGGCCACCACTAGCGTGGCGGGGGGAATGACATGCTTTCTGGAGGTGTGTCATTCTCTCCCACTGCTCCAATCAAGGCCTTAAAAGGGAAAAACATGTCATTCCCAGACATTATAGAAAAAGGCCTGATTGGAGCAGTGGGGTGAGAATGACATGCTTTCCCCTCCTCCGCTCCAATTGGGGACTTTAAGGTGGCCCCAGAAAGCCATTTTCCTGCCACCCACTAGGTGTCCTCTTTTTTTGTTTCCCAAATATGGTCACCCTACTCAGTTCTTGCACAGGCTGCGTTTCCATCCCTAGATATTTACTCAAAAGTAAGACCCATTGAATTTCCTTGGTTCTTGAAAAGCAACACACTTGCTTTTAGATTTGCCAGTCTTAGAATTCTATGTGTGTTATGAATGCCTGCTCAGTCTGTCCCTATAGTTTCCTGCAAGGTCCAGCCAGGGGAAGCCAGTAAATTAAACCTGAAACATTACTACTACTACTAGTAGTATCCTGCCTTTTGCCCAATGCTGGGCCTCAGGGCAGCCTTACAAAACTAAAACATATACAGCTAAAACCTATAAATAGGAATATACTATATACCATATGAAAAGGAGGACAGGGCTCATGTAACTTTAACAGTTGTAGAGAAAAGGGGATTTCAGCCAGTGTTATTTGTATGCAATTAGTTCCTGGTGAAATTCCCTCTTCATCACAACAGTTAAAGTTGCAGGGGCCTTGCCTTCTTTTGTATATGGTCACTCTAGTATAGTGCCTGCAACTTTAACTGTTGTGATGAAGAGGGAATTTCACCAGGGACTACAACTGTTAAAGTTACATGTGCCCTGTCCTTCTTTTCATATGGTCAGCCTAAATATACAAAAGTTAAAATATAATTAAATACTTTTCAATATTAAAGCATTTAAAACATTTTAAATACATAACAATTTAAAAGTCAAAGGTATAGACAGAGGTCCAGATTATTTGCCAAAGGCCTGCTGGAACAAAAAAGGGTTTGTCTGCATCCAAAAACACATCAAGGAGGGAGCCAGTGTAGTTAACACCGGCCCAAACTAATTAAATGAAGTGTTTGAAGCTTTCAACTTATAGCAGTATGGACCAAACTCTTAGAAAAGAGGAAAGGAGCACTGTGTGTGTGGGGGGTGGGGGGGGATAGAAAGAAAGGTATAGCTACCTATTCCTAGGAGAAATCTGAAGATCAGGTTGTCATGGATCCAGAGGAACCACACCCTGCTTCACCAGGGAGCAAAAGAGCAAACTGGCCTTATGAAGATAGCCCAAAATACTCTCAGAGCCAAAGGAATGCATGTTCCAGAAGAGAAAAGAGAAACTCTTCTTCTTCACTCAAAAGGTTTGTGCTATAGATGCAGCGGCCATTTCACTCACCCACCCTACATTCTAAGGCAGGAGGGAGGGGGGAGAGCAACGCTACTGAGCGTGTGTCAGTGTCATGTTATGAGGGAAGATGGCCGCCTCATTGACTTGAATGAGAGGTTAAAATAGTCCTTAAAAGTCAACCGAAGGGAATTTAAAAAAAACGAAAAACTTTCCATCAACTACAGTCAAGGAGGAAGAAGACCCCACCACTGGATTAGCTAATAAGGCTCTAGAAATTATGCAAATTGAGAGCACAAAATGTCTCAACCCGGAAGTAAATTTTACAAAAGCAGGGAGAGAGGTTTGTATTCCTTTTCTACCTTAAACTGCTCTCCTTCCCTCTATCTTTCACCAATCTTCTTGAAATTTTCAGGTAATGTAAAACAAACATTTCTTTCTGGCACCTGTAAATTTCAGAAAGGTTGATGAAACATTTTCGATTTTATGGCTGTTAGAATGACCCTCCCCAATTATCACTTTAACATGGCGGAATGTGTTTTTTACTGACGGCCCTTAACAATGGAGGCACGGCTGTGCCTCCATTAATAAATTAAATAAATAAAAAGTTATACTAACATTAGATACAACCCATGGATTATGGGAATCACCCAATTGTGATATTCCACTAGCGCACTTGATGTTGCAGAACTGTGCACAAGAGATGATGACTCCAATGAAGGTTATGTACGTGCAAGCATGGTTGCACGACTGGTCGCACATTCACTTGAGCAACCTGTTGTACATTACTCTTGTGCAACCGGTTGTGCAACACTTGCTTATTACGGTTGGGCACAACCTGCTGCAGACGCTTTTGCGCAGGCTTCATGCACAGCCGCTTTTGCCCAAAGGAAAGATTCCGCAGAGCTCCACTAGGGCCATTTGCCATTGGAGAATCGAACCATTGGATCTTGTCCCATGAAGCAGGGAGGGGGATTATGAAAGACACAACGAGACTGAAATTATTCAGAAAAAAAGTTAATATGCTCAACATTTAAATAACATTGGTCAGTGTGTGTAATATTTTAAACATTGCATTGCATTGCCATGCCATGATTGGTTTGTTGTTTGGTTTCTATTTTGTTTTGTTCAGTGGAGGCTGGTGGCCTTGGTGTCAGAGGGGCTGTGAATTTGCTCTGGGTTTCAGTCAGAACCAGTCATAGGTGCTTAACCTATTGTGGGGCTTGGGTTCAACACTTTGGAGAGCTCCTTTAGAGTTCTGAATGAAACCCACAGAGGATTCATAGCCCAACTGACATCAGAGCCACTAGCCTCAAATGGTTGTGTTAATATCTTCCAATGGGGGCAGCACAGGCCTAACCCTGCTCCCTCCTCAGTCTCCTCACAATGCTGCTCCTCACAATCCTGAGTGCAAGCAGTCATTCACTCGATGTGGGTGGGGGGTAAATGCGGATCCAAAAGGGGGGGGGGAAATACGCTGCTTCTTGAGGTGGAGAGAGAAGTAGAGACCCGATCTTGATTTTTTCTGCTGCTGTGGCAGACAAGGCAGGGCAAGCAGCTGCCAACACAAAACCAAACCAAATGCATGGAAAGCAAGCAGGATGGCGCAGCTGCGCCCCTTGCTGTTGTTACCTGGGTGATCACTTCATTCCTTCATGCAATGGCCCTGATTAATGCCTGAAAAATACCCACGTATCCGGATCCTGTAGAGCAAAAGAAGCATCTTGGGTTTGAAGTCCAGATAGCATCCTCCAAAGGGAATAGATGTTGGAGAAGACAACACCAATCACCATTTCAGAAACTCCAGCAAGGTATTATTATTATTATTATTATTATTATTATTATTATTATTATTTCTTCCTCTTCCTCTTCCTCTTCTTCTTCTTCTTCTTCTGCCTGCCTCTTTTGTGCCCACAACCCAATTTTCTGAGTACTCCAGGGGTGTGAGCATTAGCCAGGGTTCTTGCAATCTTGGAATGAAGTAACTGGAGGGGTGTGGTATTTTTGTGATAAATGGTTTATTTACACATGTGTACAGATTGAGCATAGATGGCAGCTCACAGCTCAGACCCACTCCAATAGACACCGGTTCCCCCATCAGATTTCAGAAGTAAGGGCACCAGTGCCATAGGACTCTTGCAAGAAGCTACTCAGGTCTCCCTGTGGGCCAAACTCAGTGTTCTGCTAAGTACATATAGCAGAGCTACGTATGATGGGCTTACTTACTTGAGTGGAAGTGCACACTCAAATAATTTGGATTGGGACCACGGTGATTTGAGAGGGCGGATTTGGATTTGGACCATGGTGATTTGGGAGGGTGGATTTTTCTCCCTTCCCATTTTCATCCCAAAATTCACCCCACCCTGTTGAAAGGGATTTTTTTTAAAAGAAAAAAATTGTCCTCATTGGAATCAATGCAGATATTTTCTTTTCTTTTCTTAAGATGACAGGGGAGGGAGGTGGAATTTCAGGATGAAAACAGGAGGGGGAAATCTTAAATCCCTCCTCCTGGAGATCCACAGTCCCACTCCAGATTAGGCCTGCATGTTCTTACACCGAGTTAATTAATCCAAGAATGGCCCCATGTTTCTTCCAGTTCCCCGCCAAAAGCGGCAGACTTGTCTTTTGGTTTGTATTAGGACATTCCACAGCTTGAAGGAAAAGAGAGAAAGCTTTCTTTCTCAATTTATGGATTAAAATTACTAGGTGGGTTTTTTTTATACTGCATTTGAATAGCAATCTAATATTCTATCAATGAATATTATTAAGAGGAAATTCAAATCGAAAGCTGCATAGTAATTTGAAGCAATTCCCAGTTTAGCCAGTAGGTGTCTCTTTTGTACAACTTTCCCTTTCCAGAAAGCACCAAAGCCATGGAGCCTGAACTTCAAGCACAGCATTTGTATCACAGCTCTGTTTAATAGAGCCTATCTACACTACTGCTTTAAAATGGTTTATAACAGTTTTAAACCGATTAACAACCGTAATTAACCGGTTTAAGACTGTTATAAACAGTTTTAAAGCAATAGTGTAGATAGGCTCAGAGATGTACAGGTAGTTCTAGCATTTCCATGCTAGAATTAGGACATGCTGTTGGTATCCATAAAATAATCACACAACTTCTTAATTTCTGAATCAAGATTTCATGTAAGCACTAGATATTTGTCAGCTGGTTTTACTCCATGTAGCATGATGAACAGTACAGACAGAGTGAAATTATTCTCTTTCTCTCTTGATTATCCCAATGAGATCAATTGACAGTAGGTCCAGGTCAGACAAAAAAGGGGAGGTCTTTAGAATGAACTTGTAGAATTCATTGCCACAGGAGTGCTGGCCACTGAGTAGTTTAGGGTAGATCATGAGACTATATACCACATTAGAGACACTACATAATGAGGCAGAGGCATAACTGCTGTAGGACATAATCATGTGATCTGTCCAAACTTGATGTGCAGAAGCTCCAGGTGTTTCTGGGAATGGCAATGAGATGCGATGCTCCGGAGGTCTTTGGTGGCATGGAGGCGGCCCAGCGGGACAGGGGAGAGGCAATATGGCAGTTATAGGGAGACGCAGAGACAGACCAGAGACTGGAGCAAGACGACAGATGGCAAATGCACATCTGTGCCTTGCTGACAGGAAAAAAGTTGTGGCAAGTAGCCGACCTTTTCAAAGCAGAGCTTTGTGGGATGCCTTGGGATGGCTCCATGATGGTGTCTGCATCATATAAATGACCTGCTGCCACTGTGGATCCACCCCGGGCAAACCCCTCATCAAGACAGGCCTCAGTTTTCTTTGGAAAAAAAACCATGGGGACATTTTATGACCCCCCAAACATTGCTTGGATTGGGGTACATAAAGACACCCCAATGGTAAAATCAATAGATTCTGGGGATATTTTATGCCCCATGTTTTGTCCCCGCGCCTACCCCTGACCTCCAGGAAGAAAACAGTAAGTGGTAAGAGGTTGAAATTTGGGGACATGGTACAGGTGACAGAAGACAACGGCCCCCTCCACAAGGATGCGCTTTTGCGCCCGGTTCGGGGATTATGCGCATTTTCGCGGAGGCGCATTTACGCCTAATCCCTCTGCACGGGAGGCGGCGAGAAGCGGCGAAGCGCATTAAAAGATGCCCAAAAAGCACTTTACAGGTAGTTAATGCGCATAATCGCTTGTTCACACAGCGAAAATGCGCTTTAACGGCCGGAGCAAAATAAAAGTCGCTATTTAACGCGCGTTCGAAAATGCGCATTATCGGGGAGATAACGCGCCTGTACGCCCGTTTTGCGCTCCGCTCGTGTGTAGGTAAAATTTATAATGAGCCTTCAAGGCTCATTAAACGCCCCGTGTGGAGGAGGCCAACAATGTCTTCGGAAGACTGTGCTGTAAGTTCACTTTTGTATAAATTCTGCAAGACGAAGTGCATTTGGCGGACTTTGCTTTCCCAATGTCGCATTCTTTCTTGAAAGCAATCATCACAGAATCTGATCTTTTGACAGGGTGTACCCGTAAGTGCATGTTTTGTGCTCAAACAGAATGTGATCTAGTTAGATACAATCACTGATATATAAAACTATATATTATGGTTGTTTTCCATGAGCTCCCAGCTCTCATAGATCATCACCATGTCGCAACTGTTCCAGATGCACTGCAATGCACCAGAGCACAGCACTACAATCCATGGCCCATTGGGAGACCCAAAAGCCAAAACTCTTGCAAGCAAGGAACATGCATCAGGAAGCGTAAGCTCAATGAAGATCTAGGGCCTTTCTACACCTACGGGTGTAGAAGGAAGGAGGGGGGATCCCGGACATACTTGCTTCTGGGATCGTCCTCCCCTTTCCAAATCAGACTGTGATATCCGGGCTTCCTCTCAAGCCATTGTGCCGGCATGCCTGCCATTTCCCCACCCCCCAGGAAGGATCCAAAGAGCACTCCTGTGCTCCATTGCAAAAGTATTTTTTTTAAAAAAAAACAAACTGGGCCCCCACCCCCCTCCCTGCCATTTTAGGGGTGGCGAAATTGCTGCCACCCCCCCCCCCCAATGGGCACAGAGTGGCGCAGCTTGGCTCTGTGCCCATTTCTGGTTCCTGCTTACTTGTGAGTAAGTGGGCACCAGGTGGGACAGGCGCCCACACTTCCTGTGGCCTCAGGATGTTCCCGGGACTGCGGGAAGAATCAGGTTTCCCCAGGAATCTCTTATTCCAGGAGAAACCCATGCCCGTCCCCATCCCACCCCCGGGAGTCCCCATGTGTCATTTGCATGCACAGGAACGACCTGAGGATGATTACAGGATAAATGGCCAGTGTAGAAACATCCGTAGACATGCCTCAGCCAGTATGGCCAGTGGTCAAGGATTATGGGAGGTCTAATCATAAGAACATAAGGACTTGTGTAAAATAGCACCCTCCCACTCATGCTCCCCAGCAACTGGTATTCAGAGGCATACTGCCTCTGATACTGGAGGTAGGATATAGCCATCAGGACTAGTACCCATTGATAGGAGAATGAGGTTATCAATAGGTACTAGTTCTGATGGCTAGGTGCTATCTCTGGTATCAGAGGCAATATGCCTATGCATACCAGTTGCTGGGGACCACATCCAGGAAAGTGCTATTGCTCTCATGTCCTACTTGTGGGATTCTCATGGGCAGCTGGTTGGTCACTGTGAATAGAATGCTGGACTAGATGGACCATTGCTCTAATCCAGCATGGCTCTTCTTATTAGGGATGTGCATGAACACCCTGGATCGAATTGGGACCCGGATCGGGACCTCCGAGATTGTCCTGGATCGGCTAGGACAAAATCGGAGGTCCCTTGGATTGGATCGGATTGGATCCCAATCCGAAAATCGGAGGTCTGATTTTCGGATCGGATGTCATTTTCGCCATAGGCTTGCATTGGGGGAAAGAAAGCTTTCCCCCAATGCAAGTCTATGGGGAAAATGGCGGTGGGGGGGTGAGTGGGGGCCTAACTCCCCCCTCCCTGTCCCTCCCCCCTCACACTCCTTATCTGCCGGGGCGTCTACTTCTCTCAGGTGCTTGAATCTACTGAGAAGTAGGCTTCACGGCCTAGTTCTTAGTAGAGCGCCAGGTGATCCTCCGATCCAATCTGATCTGTATTGGGTCCTTTTCGGATTGGATTGGATTGGATTGGCCGATCCAGGTGCAGGGGATTGGGATCGGATAATTTTATCCGATCCCAGCTGGATCGGGTCTGGATCGTGGATCGGACCTGATCCATTGCACACCTCTACTTCTTATGTTCTTATATGGAGCTTTTTAGTTTAGAAAAAAGGAGACCAGGGTGATGGCAATCAAGACAGTGGTTTATAAAATGATGCACGGTGTGGAGAAAGATGATAGGGAAAATCTTATTCTTGCTCTCTCATAATAGAATCCCTAAAATCTGGGGTCAACCAATGAAGCTGAATGATAGGAGATCCGAAACAGACAAAAGGAAATATTTTTTCAAGGAGTGCATAGTTAAACAATGGAATTTGCTGCCACAAAATAAGGGTTTAAAACTTAGGTCAGACATACACTGTTTGTCAAATCATTATGATCCCATCATGATCACGCTATATTCCTCTTGCGCATTTATACTTCACAGGACACACAATTCTGTTTATTAAACTATGTGGAATAAGCCGTGGGGGCATCTTATCTTTTGCCTCAGGCTGTGAAATATCTTGAGCTTGGTCTCTGGGCGCCATTTGCTAGGGAGCAACAATAGGAGAGGTTATTGTTTCCCAGGTGCATCTTGCTGGCTACTGTGGGAAGCAAGATGCTGGGTGAAAAGGACCTCTGGTCTCATCCAGCAAGGCAGTTCTTACGCAAGGAGGGCAGGATCACATGACAACCCCTCCACCCAAATCCCACCTCTTCTTAGGCCCTCATACCATGCCGCCAAGTTGAGCCGCTCCTGCTGAACAGCTTATGTAGTGGATGCAGCTGCCACAGGCTTGATTTAAAGTGGGTATCAAAAAGGCAATTGGCCCCAGTGGAGGCTGGTGGCTCTGATTTTGGTGAGGCTGTGCACCCATTCTGGGTTTCAGTCAGAACCAGCCAGAACTCTAAAGGAGTTATCCAATGCACTGAACCTCACCTCCACCCCCAAAAATAAGTTCAGCATCTTGGATAACTCCTTTAGAGTTCTGGCAGATTGGACCTCATTTTTTTGAAGCAAAAGGTGGGGAGCTTCTAATATTGCTAGTTTAGCAGTGAGCTCTGAACCAGTTGACAGCACTGAAGTCAGCTGACAATGAATTAGGCCACATCACTAGGGTGACCATATTTGGTAAACCAAAAAAGAGGACACCCAGTTGTGGGGATAGGAAAGTGGCTTTCTAGGGCCTCCAGAAAGCGTGTCATTCCTGCCCCCCCCCAATGCTCAAAATTGGGGCCTTTTCTATAATGTCCGGGAATAACATACTTTCCCTTTTAAGGCCCTGATTGGAGCAGTGGAGGGAATGACGCACCTCCAGAAAGCATGTCATTCTCCCAGCCATGCTAATGGCGGCCTTAAAGGGGAACGAAAAAGAAAAGGCACCAGCTGTAAAACTGCTAGGAAAACAACAATGCCTGGGCACACAGCTGTAGAGATACCATGTTAGCTCTGGATATTTTTGTTCATCTAATATATAGTATATTTATACTTTGTATCAAGTTCACATTTCTATGTATATACATGAACAATGTCGTTTATATTGGACATGTGTGCATAAACCTTAGAGTTATATAAACTACCCTTGATTGTGAGATGTTCTTAGTCGACATTATAATTACTGTTTAACATATCAGCTATGTGGTATCTCTACAGCTGTGTGCTGAAGGGCATTGTTGTTTTCCTAGCGGCCTTAAAGGTGAAAGCATGTCATTCCAGGACATTATAGAAAATTACAGAAAATCCCCCGATACCCAGGATAGAACAAAAATCAGGACAAATCTGGGGAAATCCTGACAGTTGGTCACCCTACACATTACATTGGGCCCAACCAATAGTTTATTTGAACTCAGGAATCCCGTGCTTGACTTGTTCAGTTCTAGCCGCTAAAAGATGCAATGCATTAGACTCCCCCATCCCCACAAGAAAATAATAAGGGTGGCCAATCATATCTAAAAGACACACTTAAATGTAGGCTGAGCAGCTGGCAAATTGCTCAGAGACTGTGCGCTTTGCCTGACCTAAAACAGATGACACAAAAGAGAGCTGGCAAAGGTCACCACATTATGTTTGCTCAGTTGGGCACAGCTCTTGCTATAAAAGTTCCATTAGTGAACATCTTCTGGAGAGAGGCCATATATTCAGGCAGGGCCACACATCTTCCTTCTCTGTTTAGTATGATGGAACTGTCAGCATGCCCGTTAAAAACAGAGGGAGTGCTTGTTTCCTCTTATTGAAAAATCAGGGTCCAATCCACATCCCTTGAAGGAGACTGGTAAATAGGTCTGATAAAGGACTTATAATAATGCTGGATTACATCCCAAACTTATTAAGATGCAAATAGTTTTAAATGCTTTCTTTTAGTTTTTCAAGCAATAGGTCTTTTTTTTTAGGGCAGGGGGAGTGCACATTTAAAATTGTGTTACTGTAATGCAGCTGAATTACTCATCTAGCAATGGCCACATGTTAATGAATGAACAATCTCTGATTTTTATTGGAAACTCTAAGGTGAAACCCCATTGGGAAGGCTTTCAATCTAAATATATTTTTAACCAAACTGTGGTGCATGTGGGGCCCCTCAAAATGTCTTAGCCTCTGTTTGGTCTCTCCATCATTGCTACAACTACCAGTTGGGCCAAAACCACACTTAGATCAATTATCCATTGGCTGTCCCTGGACATCTTTGTATTCAACAGTACCTTAAGCAGCTTGAGGCTATTGTGCCTTTTTAAAATTAGAAAATAAACCTGAGAAACCCAAGGGTAGTCTGTGCCCATACCATTTTTCTAAATTTTTGCAACCAAGAATTGAAATCTTTTGGGTTCCTCCTCCTGTAATTATAGATACACTGGCTCCATTTCTTTTCATCTTCTCCTACGCTAACCTTCCTCCATCTGGTACTCCCCCAGATGTTTTCAGCTTTGAGCTCCATCACTCCAGCGATTTAGTGCACACTCACCATGCCTGGTGTGCAGATTTGCAGCATGGTACTCAAGTGACGCTGTGCCTGTCCAGCTGATACCCCGCCTCTTCCCCAGCCTTTCCTAGAACGCTAAAAGTCTGGATTATTTTCCCTTAGCGCATCAAAGTCTCTGTGTAGTTTGAAAGGAACTGGGGGCTTGAATGAATTGCATCAGGACCTGGCAGGGAAGAACAATCTCTCCCAGCAGCCGGCTCCAAGCCTCAATATAAAACCCAAACCTTGCATCCCAGGCTCCAAATCAGTTTTTAAAATCATACAATGCCTGAATCTCTGCAGAGACAGGGTTGTACTCCCTCGATGCCCCCAAAGACCCAGACTAAAGGGTTGTTCCATTTTTGCCCTGGAGAAAGGTGGTCTGGTTGAAGTACACATCTGACAGGGCCTGAATGGAGGGAGAAAAAGAAGGGAAGGGGGTGGAGTGGAGCGGAGCGGAAGAGCTAGTGAGCGTAGGAGCGTAGGAGCAAAAGAGCAGCTCTTCAGGTGAAAGGGATCATAAGCTTGACACGCTTCTGCCTTAGAGGTAAAAAAACGAGGAGGCAAACCGGGGGGGGGGGGGCGGATTAGGTTTGATGGAGGTCTAAATCTCACATCTGCCCCATCCACCAGTACCCAAGCTTCCTTGGTCACTTAGCCTTTCAGTCCTCTGTTCTTCCATTTCCATAGTGCCACCTTCTCCTCCTTATCAGCAAGTGCTAATTTCTCCAATCTTCACTAGAACTAGTATACTGGTTGATGTGCTATGAGGTGGGTATACTAGCCAATACATTTTTCTCTTTTGTAACAAATACGTTACAAATGTGCATGGCTGTGTTTTTGAGAACAAACATCTGTTAAAAGAAATGTCTGTGCTTTTGGAATTTAACAAGCATTTGAGCTAATTTCCCTTAATTTAGAAGTAGCTGTTCCCCACAATAGTAAGCGCATAGAGCATAAGTCCATTGTGTACACACCATGCTTCTGGTTAAAGGCCCCTTAGACCTGCATTTGTCATTACACATATACACAGCAGTCACATATCTATGTGAATGAGGATGTGTGATAGAAGAGCCCCTATAGACTGTCTTGATCTCCTTGGTGGAATAGCAAGATGCAATAAATAAATATGTACAATAACAAGTATCTTCTTTCTAACACCTGTATTTTCCTAACAGAAAGCATCCCCACTCAATGTAGTATGGAAAATGCATCATTTCTTACCAGTCATTTACTTGTTCTTTAGAAGACCTAACATTTCATGCTAGCCTGCATAATTATTTTGTTGAAATAGCTCATTGTGAAGCAAATGGCATCTAGCAAATGTAACTGACAATGTCTGGTTGAAATTTTCCTGGAAGTTGCCATTAATAGGAGAGGAGAACATCTGTGCTACACCTACTGGAACTGTGAGGAAAGGATGAACGATCAGGATTCTTAAATCAGAAGAACATGGGAGTGGAAAGAGAGTTTTTAAAGCAAGGACATTCCCCTGCTAAGCTAGAAGTGGGTACAGGTCTCTGCCAAGCCATCAATTTAAAAACCAATAGGTTGTTGGGAACTTGTGGATATGCTGTCTGCAGTGCACCGGACTCTTTTATTTCACTCCACAACCCATGATCAGCTCAGCAACTCATGATCAGCTCCATCTGAACCTGGACAGATGGGTTATCATGGACCTGCCACAAAAAGTTCTCAATGTGGCTGAAATGATTGCTGAAGAAACTGACTATTCCCCCTCTCCCAAACAAGCAAAAGCTGCCTTGCAGGCCTGGCCCAAGGTAGGTCGCTGCCTGAAGTAGGGAACTGCCACCACCCTCCTTCTCCATCTACCCATCAGCCAGCTTACTTTTCTTCGCATGTGTATGCGCATGTCTCAACAGCTCACCCGCACACCAGCTAGATTCATTTTCTTTACTTGCATATACATGCCTGCTTCCCCAGCACACTGCCTGTAAGGTGTTTCCAGTTTCAGGAGCCACGTGGCACCTACATGAGGTCAGGCAAAGTATCATGCTAGGTCCTGCACATGCACAAAGAAAAGTAAGCCAGCCAGTAGCCAGGTGCACGGGACCAGCCAGGCAGGCGGGGCTGTAGGTACCCGAGCAGAGTGAAGCAGAGCAGGAGGGGAGGCATGAAGTAACGGCTGCTTCTTGGTCCTACCAGCTATCTGTATGGCTGGCCAGCTGGCCTGCCATGCAGGCAGCTGGCAGGACCAAGAAGCAGCAGTCCCTTTGGAGTGGTAGAGCATGACTCTTCCCATACTCTGCTGCTTGCTGCACTAGCATCCTCCCACTTCATGATAGGGCTGGTCCTGCTGTCTTGTTCTGGAGCTGCAAGCACCAAGCAGTTAAGCACGTTGCATAGAAGGTAACTGAAATCCAGAGAAATAAATAATAAGATAACTGGCACCAATAGAGAAGACAGAAGCAAGTTCACAATGACTTCTGCGTAACTGGCATAAAAACAATGGTCAAGATGATCTGGATAGCATCCAAAGAGAAAATGCTCATTTAAAGGCTTATCACTTAGGCCAAAAGTTTATTTGAGTAACGAACAATTGTGAGACTGTATAATCCCAGATCAAAAGTGTACTTAATGTTTTCACTGATCAATTAATGAGCATAAAATATTGTGTAATGTATACACATCAAAAAGCTTGATATACAGATGTCTAGAAAAAAATGTGTACTAAAGTTTAATTAGCAAATTTTGAGTAAAAAGTTATATTCCCAAACGTATAATTCAAAATTGATCTTATCTATGCCTGAAAGGTCTATGCATAAGCCTTATATGTATGTTCCAATTTTTTAAAAGAATGTTTAATAACACTGAGATAATTAAGACTGCGAGCTCTAATTTATGGGATAGTAGATAATATTAGTTATGAGGTAATTTCTACACAAAAAAGGTATAAATACGTGCTGATTTTAGAATGCAGGAGCTTCTTCTTAGAAGCTCACCTTACCTGTATAGCTGTTAGCTGAATAGCCTATTCAGAATTGAATAGGGAACTTTGTACTTAGAATAATATCTTTTTAAAGTGTTAAGACTAGAAGTCTAAGAAGAAGAAATAGTTAATACAATTCTATTTCTCTTTAAGATATAAAGAGCTAAGAATCTTTAGCAAAACTCTGTTGAATAACAGAAATGTTTTATGTGCACATTATATTGTTATGTGATGTTATAAGTATATTTCTAATACAATAAATGGATCAAAAAAGATTTTTCCTGTACTAATTCTTGTTAGTACAAAACCTGGATTGCAACCCACAAAAAAATCCTAGGTGTACACTTTGTTTTGATGCATTTAATCTGCTATTAGGTGGCAAATGAGGAGCTAAATGCTTCTAAAGTGCTGAACTATAGGCAGATAATACAAACAAAATCCCTCAACCATAACACTAATCAACCCAGCAGTTACTCCAAGAACAAACCATGGCGTAACTCCTGGGTTGTTAAGCCCCTAAATAACCCAACTGTCTCGGTTTGCATGTCATGCTCAGCAGGAGCCGATTGTGGTTTGCTGAGATAAATCTGAGTTGCTGAGTGAAAGAGGCAGGCATGCTGCAGGCAGCGTGCTCACTCTCTCCTGCTCATGCTTGCCAACCTGTTGGTTCTATAGAACGTATGTGAGAACCAGGTCTCAAAGTGAGCATCTGGGGAGGATGTGGGCTGCCTGCAGTGACCAGCCTCAGCAAAGGCAGAAGTTGTTCCTTATTATCCTTCTGTTCCCAGTGCTCTGAGCTTAGCTGATCTTATGCATGTTCGGACTAGAGGATGATTTGCTTGGTGGAAGAGGAAACTGAATCACTTCTATGTTCATGTTGTCCTTCCCTGTACCCCAAACCTCAGGACAGTCAAGCACTGGCAGAGTAATGCTTTGGAGAGGTTATATACATACAAAGGCCTCATCTAAACCAAGCAAGATATTGCATTATGAAAGTGGTATGAAAGCGGTATATAAAAGGCAGGAGCCACACTCCTGCTTTATAGCAGTATTGAAGTGCACTGACAACTGTTGGGGCTCATTGACACATACCATATACTGCTTTATCCTGCTTGGTGTGCCTCCTGCCTTTTATATACCACTTTCATGCCACTTTCATGCTGCCATATCCTGCTTGGTATAGATGAGGCCAAAATCATGTTACTAGCCTGATCCTGCTTATGAATTGCTAGTCCACGCATACTTTTTATTCTAATAGATTCTACAGGGAACTGGCACTCTTGAATGTGTGGTGCTATAGTTGTAGTCAGTTAAATGCTAATCTGCACACAGCATCTAGGATCTGGACCAAAAGAACTGGGCTAGGAACTAGAGAGTCAAGTGAGTCCTTGGATCAAGGCAAGGGTGCAAACCTCAGGCCCAGGGGGCAAATCCATCCTTCCTGAAGTCTTAATCTGGCCCTCCTGGGTTTCCCAGGTGGTGTCATTCCCCCCCCCCCCCCCAGGAATCATCCTCAGAGGAACAGCAGGAGCTCCCAGAAACAGAGGGTACCCCAGATCAGTCACTGTCACCAGAGCAGGAGGAACCTGGACCTCTGGGGAAATGACTGCAGGTCTGTCCCCATGCAGGCCCATTGCTTGGCCTCCTTTGGCCTGCTTCATTACTTTGCTTCTTGGTTAGCCCCTTCTTTCAGAGTCTGCTCAAGGAAGAGGGTAAAAAAATCCTGGTGTGCTGATCTTTGAGTCACTGGCAGCGCCTATACAAACACAGATAAATACCTGAACTGTTTAGAGAGTTCAGTAACATATTGAAAGTAGCTTTAAGCATAAGTAGACTATGAGATAGTACTCTACGTTGATACATGCCATCAAGTTTACTCTAGGATTGGCAAAGTAGCTATTTTGGGCTAGTTATCTGCTGGCAGATACTATTCTCCCACATCCTATTGGAACTAAATGTCACATAAGGATCTGCATTATGATTCCTTCTGTGTAGATTGTTGAAAAGATGAAAGGGTTTTCATTACTTTTGTTGGCAGCCACCATTGGTTAGGTCTTTGGGTAAAATAGGCATTTTAAAGCAGCCTTCCCCAACCTGGTGCCCTCCAGATGTGTGTCACTTTGGGTGACCAGATAAAATCCAGGTCAGGGCTCATGTAACTTTAACAGTTGTAGAGAAAAGGGAATTTCAGCCAGTGTCATTTGTATGCAATTACTTCCTGGTGAAATTCCCTCTTCATCACAACAGTTAAAGCTGCAGGGGCCCTGCCTTCTTTTGTATATGGTCACTCTAGTATAGTGCCTGCACTTTTAACTGTTGTGATGAAGAGGGAATTTCACCAGGAACTAATTGCATACAAATGACACTGGCTGAAATTCCCTTTTCTCTACAACTGTTAAAGTTACATGAGCCCTGACCTGGATTTTATCTGGTCATCCTAGTGTAGCTACAATTGAAGTGGAAGTGGTTTGAATATACCTTTGTTGCAGTCCAAGGCATTGTTTTCAGGACATGGACTATGTTATTAAACCAGTTCCAGCACACTTCGGAATTCTGTCTTGTATTCATCCTTAGGGGGCTGGATACAGTTCTGCAGGACCGCTAAAGGTGAGTGTGACAAAATCGCAGCGCTTGCCATGTTGTCTCTCTATTAATATTTATATGTATTTGCTGTGCTAAATAGAACCCAGGGTAAGTTGGGGTCAATTGCATAGTAGAGAGCAAGTGAAAGGTGGGAGGTGTGTGTCTGTGTGTCCCTTTCCACACCAGGCAAAATGCCTGGGATGGACCCTGGCTGCTCCCTGTGTGTCCAAGTTCCCGGGACTGTGGAAGAATGTGGCTGCCCACCCCAGTGCTGCTGCGCTTACACGGGAGTAAGCGCGGCAGCACAGATTGCCATGGAGCCACACCGGGCTGCTCCATGGCTGTCAGAAGAGGGATAGCAAAATTGCCATCCCCAGGATGGCGGGGGAGAGGGGGGCTGGATTGTGCGCTGTTTTTTTTTTTTTAAAAAAACTTACAGTTCGTCGCTGGAGCACTTGTGCACTCTTCTTGCTTAAATAAAAAAAATGGTGTGCATTAGGGCGACGAACCCGGAAGTGGGCACTTTCGGGTTCGCCGCCCCTCCAGCCCTCTACACCCGTAGGTGTAGAAAGGACCTGTTTGTGTGTGTGTGTGTGTGTGTGTGTGTGTGTGAGAGAGAGAGAGAGAGAGAGAGAAGACTGAGTTTATATAAGGGGAGAGCAGACAGTTAGTCAGGGGGATAGGGCCTTAGGGATTGATGAAGCTACACCTAGTTCGTGGGAGTTAGTAGGGGTAGAGTAGGCACGGTATGGCCAAGAACTCAATGATTGATTATATGATATAACATCTCTCATCAATTTGTGTGCTTTTAAAAGATGAAATCCCACATGTTGTTTCTGTGCTACCAATAGTGTTCATATTTCCTGGGTACTGGGTACTTCTCCTGTGTGGGTAAAGGGAACCAAAGGGACATATTGGGTGTCTCTTATACTTAGTGAATAAAGGAGCTGAAGCTTGTGGGTGAGTGAGGACAGCTGACCCAAAGCCAAGGCAGAAAGACCTAAGGGCAGGTGCAAAACTTCAGGCCTGTGGAAAATCTGGCCCAATCCACCCTCAGGGGTTCTCCAGACAAATGACCTCGTTTCCCCTGCCCCCTCTTCCATAACTGCTGTTCATTTGGAGCCGATCTACACGCTAGGTTTTTAACGTTTTATAAGGGTCACGAAAACTCTTTGGGCCACATGACTCACACCCTTGAACGATGTATACCCGAGGTTTTTTAAAACTCACTTCAGCTATATACAACGGTTTTACTTTTAATAAATCGTTTTAAGTAAAATAATGTGTCCTTCCTCACCGTTTGTGATTCATGGGGGCAGTGCTTCGTTTCCCGGTGCCCAAATGCTTAGCAGTTGATTGGTGGGGAAGAAAGAGGGGCTAAGGAGGAAGTGGGCGAGTGAACTACAACACCCAGAATGCTTAGCCCTATACTCATTGAAAGCTAGGGATTGAAAGAGGAACTAAGGAGGATGTGGGTGGCTGAACTACAACGCCCACAATGCTTTGCCCTAAACTCATTATAAAAATGAAACAGAAAGAGATGGGGCAGAAGAGTGTGTGACTGCACACACTGCTTTGAAAATGGAAGAAGTTTTCTCCTGTAACGTAAGTACTCCTTAATGTGGCCTAAGACGTTTTAGAACGCACCTATTTGGAACGTTTTAAAATACTATTGAAAATGTTCCAAGGGACTGTGTAGATAGGCTCTTGGTGTTTTCCTGAGTTTTGCACAGCCTCCCCCCTCCATACTAAAAAGGTTGCAACGCTTCTCCTAAGGCTTGTATTTTATTTTTTTTGGTGGGAGTGGGGTATATTTAGATTTGACCATTTTGCCCTTGGAATGCAGCCTCCAAGAGTTTCTCTGAAATGGAATTTGGCCCTCAGACCAAAAGAGGTTCAACACCCCTAATCTGATGGGTGAGAACTATAGCTTGCATCCATGCAGAACCAATATAAACCTGTTGGGTCAGATCAGGGCAGGGATGCCCAGATAAAATGTCCAGGCTTGGCAAGGACAAAGGCAGAAATTAGGAATATGGTTTCAATGAAGTATTGCCAAGATCCAGTCCTGCCACAAGGATTATCCTTGGCCTAGCAATTGTAGAAGCAGCAGCAGCAGCAGCAGCAGCAGCAGCAGCAGCAGCAGCAGCAGCAGCAGCAGCAGCAGCAGCAGAGCCTATGGAGATAATAGGTGGCAATGATCATGGCAAAGAACAAATAGGACTCTATGGCTGGGAGCCTTCCATTAGAAAGCAGAAATTGGCTTATAGATTGTGTTGTATTGACTCACCCCCAGATTTCCACATTCTGCCAGGGTGAATTCATGGCTGCATGGCCAAGGGACCAGCTAGAACGTTCAGTGAACCAAAGTTGGAGGCTTATGGATGCCCTTTCTTTGCAACATTTTCCAGATAGCTAAATGATCCTGGGGATTTTTTTGTTGGGAGGGGGTAACTTATGGTCTGATATTATAGATGATATGAGACAGTGTGGTGTAGTTGCTTAGAGTGTTGGGCTCGGGAGATCTCGGTTCCAATCCCCACCTGGCCATGAAGCTAACTGGGTGACTTTGAGCCAGTCACTGACTGTCTAACCTACCTTGCAGGGTTGTTGAGAGGATAAAATGGATAGAAGGAGGTCTCTCACACGTGGCCCATGAGCGACGATCACGAAAGTGGGAAACCTCGCAATTATCCCTCCTCCATTGCAAAAGGGCTGTAGGTGTAGATTAGGCCTTAGTTTCATTTTAAAATCCTAGGCTAAAGGATGTTTTGTGAAATCTGGATGATAAAAACTAAGCGATGACATGTGTCTCATAAAACTATTTTGTAATAATAATAATAATAATAACAATTTATTTCTTACCCGCCTCTCCGTCTGGATCGAGGCGGGGAACAACAACATGACAAAATACATAAAACTGATTAAAACATGACACATATTATTAAAACTGCATAAAAAATCCTAAAACATCCTAAAAACATCCTTAAAACATTCTAAAATTCCACTGGATATACCTGCCGGAAGAGAACAGTCTTTATAGCTTTCTTAAATTCTAAAAGACTGTATGGATTGGAATAAAATATGCTTGTTTTTACAACTCGAGCCTAATCATGTTGACTCAAAAAGTAAACTCCATTTATTCCAATGAGATTTCATTCCAAGTACATTTAGAATGCAGCTTGATGGTCCCAGTAAAAGCCTACTGGGTTTAGTGGGACTCATATCCAAATAAGCATGGATTGCATGCCTTTGAATCACAACAGTGGAATGTCCCAAATGCCACCAAGGCTCAATTCCATGCACCAACGCAGAACTACCAATTCGTTGTGTATGTTCCATCTCAAGCCATTTGTACATTCCAGACAAGACACTGAAAGCAGAAGTAGTTGCCCTGCAGAAGGTAAGTGGATAGGCCAAGTGTTCTAAAATGGAGATCCTTGAAAATATAAGCTCTACTCACTCAAATGCAATGGCTGCTCTTAGGGTGAGCACAACCCGACCTCCAAGCAGGCTCAGCTCATGTAGCTTCTCCATTGTGGCAAACAGCATGTGGAATACTATCTCCATTGGGGTTCATGGGACTTGGCTATAAACCCCATGATTCTCAGAAAGAACTGACACTTCACATATAATTTCCTGGCAAGGAAGAGACCCTCCTGTAAATGATGCTCAGAATAACATTTAGTGTTGGGGATCATGGGACTTGCAGTTAGGAATGCTGAAGAAATTCGAGATGGAGTAAAATGAGTTTGGATTTCTAAGAATCCAACTTGCGGGATCCACTGCGGACCGGCGTCCCTTGGTTGTGTGGGATCCACGGACTTCTGGATTTTCTCTTCTTTTTACTTCCCTGAAATTTATGCAAATTCATTCACAGGAAAATATGTAAGTTTCTGCTGAGACATTTGCCATGCTGGAAAAAAATATGAGAAAAAGTCGAATGGAACGGGAGACAATAGGCTAAATGTTATGTACTACCATGAATTATGTAAATTATTGTGAACTTTCTTACAGAATTATTTGTGTATTTTTCTGCATAATAGGGAAAAATTGAATCCATTTGTGAATGGATGCTGGAAGGAACAACATTGCACAATCCACAAAACACACCCAGGACAGATTTCACAAAAGCTGGACATCTCTACTTGTAGCCAAAATCCACAATCCTTGGAGGGGGGAAACTTCCTGTACATCTCTTGCCCCTGTGGAGAGCTCATGCAGGACCTTTTCTGTGTGATCACCTGTAACCCCACTCCCAAGAATTGGTCTGGGAAAAGGGGTATCAAGGAAGAGGGAGCAGCACCTACATTACGATTGTCCACTGCTTATATCAAACAACTTAAAAACTCCTCATCTTTTGTGTGTGTGTGTGTGTGTGTGTGTGAGACACGAATTTTTGGATATTCCAGTTGATTTTCAAGACAATCAGGAAGGATGAAAAACAGCCTGGAAAAGGTGCATACAAGCAGCTTGAGACAATTCGTGCAGGTGAGTTGAGCCAGTCATTGCAAAGCATCCTGCCGATCCTTCCTGAGGTAAGGAAAACGTACTAAAATAAAATGTCAAAATCACCAGTATCAGAGGGGTAGGGGCAGCTGGGAAAGGAAAGGGTTTGAGCAAAGGTGCTGGGGGGAGCACAGTAGTCAGGCTTAGGCGGCTGCGGAATTCTTCTCTGGCTCTCAGCTGCTGTGCATTTATAGTGGTGGCAATGGTAGAGATGGGAAAACAGTGTACCTCACTGAGTGCACCAAAATACCTTGAGATCACCTTGGGATAAATGCAGCTCACTATTGAAAGTAGATTGATATAAAACTGATAATGACAAATAAGGCCATATGCATATGGATATTTGCTTTCAGCCTAAAAATTTATTGCCTGTGGTGCATGCATTGCCTGAGTCTTTGCTGCTCTGTGGGACAATGCAGTCGGTTGGCGTGGGCTATATTCTGTAAGGGTTAAGGGATGGAAGATTTGCAGAGTTTCATAGCTAGATCATTTTGAGTTTGACGTTATTGACCTGTGACCTCCTGCATACCATATGATTCTGGAGACTTATTTTGAATAATGAGTCTCACTTGGATATGGTTTTGGTTAGCTAGATTCATTTCAGCACGCGAACGATCTTGCGCAATAAACCACTGTGAAAGGAAGCCAGGAGGTGGCGCAAATCTCCTTTGACGCCTGGGTGCCATTCTCCTCCTCTGCATTTCAAAGGAGGTAGTAAAATATGCAGAAACAGCTGCCTCTGTATGCCAGAACAAGCAGACCTCAGGCTTCCAGAGAGCACAGGGAGAATTTGCAGAGGGATTAACGCACAACACATGTCCCTTATTTGGGTTGCAAGGATATTCTGTAAGGCCCCCTTCCCCTCTTAGAAATCTGGTTCCTGCACAGTGACTTATTATAGCTGGGAACAAGCATGCACAGCATCCAGTAGGGAGCGCTGCTAATCAAGAATTACACATGAAAGTGACAAAAGACCCAGAGGATTACAAGGGAACATGAATGTTTGTTTTTTTAAAAAAGATAAGATCATGACACACAGTGAAGTGACTTAAAACATGGGATTCTCATTGTTTCTTTTGTAATATTAACAACATTGTGTCCACTTTTCAACCCTTACTGGATGTTTGAGCAGCAATATTTCTGTGGCCTAATCAAGAATTAGCTGGCTGCTTCTTGACTTGTTCCTCTGATCATTAATCACCGCAGCAGGCTAAACTCTTACGACTCTGGATCGGCCTGGCGAAGCTGGCCACATGCCAAGCATTGCCAGAGCCATGTCCTGCAATGTATGAAAGCCTGGCTGAAGGGTTCAGACAAAGGGGCGAAGAATGGAGCCTTTTGAGGAGGCGATCGCGTGCTCCCAAAGCCTCCAAATTCAATGGCACTTTGGAAGCGTGCGCGCAAGTGGAGACATTCATCAGCAATAGAACAGATTGGCCCGACACAAGAGAGTCATGCAATTGTTCTCCTCTCCCTTCTCCCCCCCCCGTAACCCCCCCTCGCCTTCGGCCAAAAGCAAATCCGCACCCCGGTGGCAGGTGGACAGTGCTGCTATGAAGAGAAAGCATCCATTGTCTGGGCTCCAAACTGCCACACGCCAGACCTCAGCTATTGTGCCGTCTCCATAGAAATGCAAACGAGCAGCGTGTGCCATCCACAATCTGCTCAGCACAGTGGCTCATTAAGGATGCAGGACTTGGTCTCTACCCCCCCCCCCCCTCCTCTGCCTCCCCTCATTCTGGTGAACTTTGCAAGGAACCTTTTTTTTTTTTTTTTGACTGCATGGCACACTTTGGATCATGGCTTCTGCAAAAAGGTTTCAAATATATTATGTCAACATAGGTGAGCTGAAGCCTGGGGAAGGCGAAAGGTGCAAAAGTAGAAATGGGAGCACAATTAGCCATGCCTACAAACAATTCACATTTATGATACACATGAGCGGTTTTCTAGTGTGTGTTTGTGACTGTATCTATAATTTGGTTGGGGAGGGGAGAGACTTGAAATTGCTTCATTTAAAAATCTGGAGTGTGTGTGGTGGGAAATGCATTGTTTTAGCACCGTTTGCAGAGCTGGCTTTTGCTACATGTGCCACAAGTTGCACATCTAAAGCCACATTCCCTCTTTGATTCCTCTCCCGCACCCCTCTTCAAGATCAAATATTTCGGCTGCAGTCTGCCTAGTAACATCATAACAAAAGCAGCAGTAGCAGATTTGAGCCATTGTTATCCCCCGTTTCCCCCCACCCCACTACGCACTCCAACCCCCCTTCTCCCACGTGGCCTCCCGGCACGAGCCGGCTCTACCTACTGCCTGCTTAGCATAACAATACACCCCTAGCCTGGCCAATCAGAGCCGCCGAGATTCCGACAGCTGCCGGCATAGTAGCTGAGCAGCCTATAAATATGACGAGGGCTGCTCTGTGTGCTCATATTCGGCTGGGACTTTAGAGGGAATAGCAGCAGCAATAGAAGCTCTTCGGTTTTTCCTTCTCGACTTTCTTTTTTCCTCCCAGCCTTTCCCGGAAGATTTTATCACTGCCGCGCAAGCCTTGGGTGGATAATCCGCGGATTTTATTTTCCTCACCTGCTTGTTTATTTGGACCATTATGACTTTGGAGGAAATTCACGGCCAGGAACCGATGCCTGAAACGAGCGACAGGTAACTATCTGCGAGAGAGGCTTCTCTTTCTTTGGGGGGGGGGGGTGGCGAGCAGCAGGAGGAGGAGAAGAAGAACAGCTTGCCTGCTTGGGCTTTGGCGAGGCGCGCGGGCAACGCGGGATGGATTGTATTGTATTGTGCCCGGGGCGAGGGTCTCGCGCGAAGAGCCCTTTCTAGCTTCGGAGGAGAGCGCGGTGGCCCGGAGACGGGGGCAGACTGGGAGAGGTGGGGTGGGGAGGAAGAGAAGGCGGCGAGCCCGGGGCAGGGAACGGGGCGAGGGAGGGACCACGCGATCGCCTGGCCGGCGTCTTTAGGTCGGTTTTGCGGCGCGTGGATGGGGCGTGTGGCTGCTTGCCGCGGCTGACAGCGGGTCTCTTCTTTTCCTTGTTTGCAGCGCTACGAGCAGCGCCACGAGCGGCGGCGGCGGCAACAGGATGCAGAGCGCCGGCAAAGCTCTCCAGGAGTTGCTCGTCTCCTCGCAGCGCCGTGGCTGCCTCACCGCGGGCGTCTACGAATCCGCCAAGCTGATGAATGTGTGAGTATCCGTGCATCGTCATCATTAGTGTTACCTTGGGCATGGCGCTTATGTTTTCATGCCTCACGCCCAACCTTGAGCCCCAGCTCATAGGAGGGAGAAGAGGGCAGGCTGGCGAGGGACTAAGAGGTCTCCTCTCCACCCCCGCTACTTGCTCAGATATTCCCACCAGCAATTCCTGGATGTCCTGACTAATCATCTACGTCTCCCCTCCTTCTCTTTCTACAGTGATCCTGATACGGTCGCTTTCTGTGTGCTGGCTGCAGATGAGGAGGATGAGGGCGACATTGCCCTCCAAATCCACTTCACCCTCATCCAGGCTTTCTGCTGTGAAAATGACATCGACATTGTCCGAGTAAACGACATCCAGAAACTCGCCACGATTGTGGGAGCCGGCGAAGAAGCTGGGGAGCCCCGAGACCTCCATTGCATCCTCATAACGGTGAGTGTCCTATAGCTACATGTCAAAAGCATGAAATAGAGGACTCAAACCCTAATTTCACTTTCTGCAAAAAGTCCCATATCTCTTAATACTTTGGGCATCGCACAGAATTTTGCAGAATGTGGGATTCCCCCTGTGTTTCTTCTCCCTCCCCACCCCCACTTTTCCAGCCCACTTCTATGGTGTGAATAGTGACATGTTGAAATAACCTCAGGCAAGATACTGCAGAGCAACTTGAGGCTACCAAATAGTTCCCATGACATAACTGAAGTGCTTTTGCCAGTGGCCCATTCCCAAGAGGGAAGATCTCATGCATGTATAGGAAGCACTGGGAGGGCTCCATGAATATGAAATGATACAACCTTTTGCTATGCAGATGTAATATGGCTATTTGGGCTGTCATGGCTCTTCTTAATTGCTCCAGTAATGAACAAATTTAATTTCCTGTTACAATGTATTTTGATGAGTCCCAGCCCTGCAGCTTTCACTCATGTATCCTCGTTCTCTCCTCTTCATTGTAGAATCCCAATGAGGATGCCTGGAAAGATCCAGCCTTGGACAAGCTGAACCTGTTTTGTGAGGAAAGTCGAAACATCAACGACTGGGTGCCCAATATCACCCTGCCTGAGTGATGATGGAAAGCCAATGCACAGGAGAGGTTGAAACCTTTTGTTGCATTCTCATCCTGGCGTTGCACATCTGGGCAACCCAGCGAGTAGCTGATTCTGGGGATTAACCTGGTCAACAGCTTGGATTAAGTCGCTCAGACAGCTCGTGGTGGGTTCTTGCAGAGAAAGGAGAAGCAAGGAGGAAGGGGGCTGGCTTAAGCCAACAGTGAGTCCCCACTATGCTGCAGCGCTGGAGAAGCTGGCATATCTACGGAGTTGAAGAAGTACTGCAAGTTATTTTAGGAGCAGAAGGGGGAAAAAAACTGTCGCAGGTTTCCGGGTCAGGTGGAATGTTGGCTGTGTTAGGAAAGCTGGAGAGAAAGTTGGAAAACTGAACACAGGAGGCACGGGAAAGTATGGACAAAGTATGGTAACCAGGAATGGTTGGCAGGGGTATCCCAAGAGACTGGAAACTTGATAGATTTTGGTATCATTGTATTTCTACAAAGATTTTGATGCAGACTGAACTGTTGGAGGCCTTTGGACTATATTCTGCATTGATAACTGATTTTGCAATAATTCTTTTTAACTAAAATTCATGCTGCTATTGAAGATCTTATACATTTTGATAATAATAAATGTTGTCAACTGACTTTCATGTGGTGGTGGTCTTGTTTTTGAGATGTTGGGGGGGGGGGGAAGAATCCGAAACAAAAGTCAAAGTAAAGCAGGTTGATGACAAACAGAATGCTGAGAGGAATGCAGGAATTCAACTTCTTGTGAAGGTGTTACAAGGAGATGCTTGGGACACAATCCAACACACAGTTAAGAGCACTTACAGACAGTGGACTTAAGCATGCTTGACTCGGTATAGGCGTGTGTCCTTACAGTTGCTTTGCGCTTACCTAAAAATGGTAAAGTGTATGTTTATCTACACTAGACCTGCTAAAGCGCTTAATGGTTGAAATGCACATGCTGTCATACATCGGGGAGATAACTGCAGCTCCCTAGAATGCATTTTTGCAGTTTACACAAGCTGTGATTTTAAAGAAAGACCGGCTTCAGCAATTAGTTTTCGGAAGCCACAACGAGGTGTATGAAGTGTACCTGTCAAAACTCTGATGTGTCTGCAGCAGCAGCTCACAGATCTGTATCCTTAGTTGAAGATATTTCAGCCATGAAACACGGCTGGACAAAGGATATGTCTTCCATTTGAAATGACTTGACCTTTCACCCACTCTATTGCAACAGCTGCTTAGTGCAACAGCTTGCAAGACTGAAAGAGCTGCATGTTTAATGAGCTCTGTTGAAGTAGGTGGCCTTTGTAGTGTACTAAAAAGACATCACACATGTTCCTAGCCAGCTGAACATTTAAAAACTGAAGGAATAAAAACAACAAAAATGGATTTCTAATTTCGAATGCCTGGCATTGCTATCCCACACTATGGTTACGAATGCGTAGTAGCTGTGGCTAAAGGCTTTGAAGACCTTCCTTTTAAAAGCTATCAGTTTTGTTCTTTGGTTGCATTCTAGCTTTCAGATTTCATTTTTATTAGATGTAGCCAGACACTCAGCCTCAAACACCAGACACAATTGCACTGGAAATATGCAGATGGAGTGCCAGTAGCTTGCATCTGCTTCAAGTGGTTGGCTTGTCTGTCTGCCAGCCATATGCTCTAACAATAGAAGCTGTCATTTCAGTTCCCCAATTGTCTGCAAGAACTAATTCAATGAATAAAATGGGACATTTTAAAAAAATTGGTAAAAGTAATCAATGCTGACATTTGATTCTAGCAAGAGTATTCCATTTGCCTTTCATCTTGGCATGGTGTTTTAAATTACATATTATGCACTATACAGTAATTCACAAATCACTAGGCATATTTCAGTGAAACTCCAAGTACCTTCATTTTCCAAATAAAAAAATATTGTTGAAGAAACCAAAGATTAGCCACATTTTTCAAGTGGCAGCTTTAAGAATTCAGCAGGACCGAAAGGGAGAGTAGTTGATTAGTGGCATTGGATGTCTTTGGGGAATAGGGAGCATTAGTTACCTTGATCTCTAGTTTCTTTCATTCCACCCCTGCTCCAGTGAGAGAGCATTGTGATAACAGACATTGGAGGCTTTATGACATCACTTGCCTTTGTCTGGTGTTTGGACCCAAAAGGCGGGTTGCATCTTGAAGAAAACTCATTTGCTGGCCAGACAGTGGCATTCAAACTGTCTGTTTCTTAGCATGGTCATGTAGATTACATTCCACATCCTGCCATTTGGTATTTGCTTTAACTCTACAAATGCTGACTATGCAAAACCTCTTAATTAGTGTTGCAGTTGACATAGCAAGCATAGGCTGCCACATGCACATGGCAACATATAGCCAAAAGCTGTGGCAACAGGAGTTATTTACATCAGTGAAATAACTTTACGGTAATGAAATCCCTGTTGATTATTGACACACGTTCTTAAGCTACCCCATAATCAACTATTAGCGAATCACATTTTCTTTGTAGAGCTTTATGTCAATAGTTAAATTCTAAAATGGGAAATGCTGAAGCTCAAATCCATTTGGAAACCTTTCCTCCTAATACCACTTGTGCTGGGATTGTGGATACTCATTGGTGAACCTTTGAGTAAGCTTGCTTAAGATTGTATTGAATGCTGTAGTTTGTGCATTAAATTGCATGGAATATTCTTGACAATTTCTTTAGGTATGCAAATAGTTACTGTTGAGTTTTTAAGGATCTTGCAGGATTCTGTAAGCTTCCCAGGAACCTTGCATATCTCACCTGATTAGTTCTTTAGCAAAGAACCATGGATAAACAAAACACTACCGTGGGATAGCTTTTTTGCAAAGCATGAGCCAAAAGTGATGACCTTGAATAACTTAATAAACCTTTGAGAGGATAAAATGGAAGCAAGTCCTGAAAACAAAGCATGCATATTGTATTATAATTGGAGACCTAACTTTGGCCACTTTGGCCAAAAAGTTGTGTACACAAGTTATACTTGTCAAGAGAAAAGTTACACTTCATTCTAAGCAGGAAATCAAAACAACATTCCAAGCACTAATTGCCCTGAAGTGACACTGGTTCAGCCCCATGGCAAGATATACTGTGAAACAGGTCAGTGAATGAAGAAAGATCAAATCTGTGCTTGTTTTTCTAGATAATTCACTTCAGAATATACTTGCACTGTAACCCTACAACACATTTAACTGGTAGGAAATCCAGGGAATGGTAGAAAGGTGCCTTATGTAGTGCTATCTCTGAAGCTCATTTGGTTTCAGTCTTCCCTTTATTGGAAATCTCATAGAAGCCTTTGACGAAAGAGTATGTCCTATAGGCTAATTATCTGGGATTCTAGAGGCTGGCTTCATGAATTGAATCTAAATTGGGGTGAGCACTCTGTGGCCATCTAAATGCTATAGAGCTCCAGCTACCATCATTCCTGACCATTGGCCATGCTAGCAGGGGTTAACAGGAGATGGCGTCCAACAGCATTTGGAAGTGCACAGGTTCCCCACCCCAGCTGTAGACTATTTTGTATTCCTTTGATAAATACATTCCTAAAGATTAAGCAGATCCATAGGAATGAAGAGTTACTGCTAGTTAGCGTGTGCACACTAGACTTCAGCCACATACTAGTCTCCCAATTGCATATTTTCAGGAAACATTCTAGATGGGCGGTCCAATTCAACTAGCAAGTTTGACATGGCAATGGTATGGCAAAGCTATTATTTGTGCTGTTTTGGACTATGGTGACTGGTCTCTTCAATGCTCTGACATTCATTGAAATTGCCGCAATACATCCATGTTCCACCCAAATTTCGAAAGCCTCCCCCCCACTGTGATGAGCTATCATCTCTGCATATGACAGAACAATGCAAATGCCTCACCAAAACTGGTAACTTCACCTTGCTACTGCAAAGTTATTCTGAATTTTAAATTGGGATGGGGTGGGGAAGAGGACTGTTTAAAGTAGGGTAACCAGATAAAATCCAGGTCGGGGCTCCTGTAACTTTAACAGTTGTAGAGAAAAGGGAATTTCAGCCAGTGTCATTTGTATGCAATTAGTTCCTGGTGAAATTCCCTCTTCATCACAACAGTTAAAGTTGCAGGGGCCCTGCCTTCTTTTGTATATGGTTATTCTAGTATAGTGCCTGCACCTTTAACTGTTGTGATGAAGAGGGAATTTCACCAGTAAGTAATTGCATACAAATGACACTGGCTGAAATTCCCTTTTCTCTACAACTGTTAAAGTTACATGAGCCCTGACCTGGATTTTATCTGGTCACCCTAGTTTAAAGGGCATGGCTGTGACACTAATGTGCAGATAAGTGCTTATGCTTCCCTTCAAAATAGGTAAACTTACAAATTTCTTCACAACTAGAAACATGGCCAATGATTCTCCATGATACGATCCAGGAATTTCCCCCATGTTCTGAGCTGTGCTTAGAATCCCTCTCTGGCAAGGAACTCACAGGCAATACAGCTCCAATTATGTGTAAACAAGGTCATAACGCATGAATGTGTATGAGGATGCACTTTAAATACACATAGTCTTCACTCCGATGTGCATTTGAATGCCCGTTGAGTTTGTGTGTGCAGCAACAGATATACTCAGGTAATCTTGTTTACACATGTAGATCTCCTGACTTTCATCATAGCAAGAGCCTTGATTTAATAGTGGTCAGATGCTGAAGCTTACTTAAAGCCATTCACAGAATCATAGAATCATAGAATAGTAGAGTTAGAAGGGGCTTATAAGGCCATCGAGTCCAACCCCCTGCTCAATGCAGGAATCTACCTTAAAGCACCCCTGACAGATGGTTGTCCAGCTGCCTCTTGAATGCCTCTAATGTGGGAGAGCCTACCACCTCCCTAGGTAATTGGTTCCATTGTCGTATTGCTCTTACAGTCAGGAAGTTTTTCCTGATGTCCAGCTGGAACCTGGCTTCCTGCAACTTGAGCCCATTATTCCGTGTCCGGCACTCTGGGTTGATCGAGGAGAGATCCTGGCCCTCCTCTATGTGACAACCTTTCAAGTATTTGAAGACCTGTTTCGGGTGATATGCTAATCAACGGGGTGGGGGGCGGGGGGGAGGGACAATCGTCCGTTGTGTTGCTCATCGGCAGCATTCGGACTACATTTTAGGCAACGGAGGCTGCATTCAGAAGAAATGATAATCAACACAACGGACGATTGTTCCCCTCCCCTCTGTTGATTAGCGTGGCTAAACATGCATAGTTCTTTCAATCTCTCCTCATAGGGCTTTGTTTCCAGACCCCTAATCATCCTTGTTGCCCTCTTCTGAACACTGCATCATTCTTGAAGTGTGGTGCTCAGAACTGGACGCAATACTCAAGATGAGACCTAACCAGTGCCGAATAGAGAGGAACCAGTACCTCACACAATTTGGAAGCTATACATCTATTAATGCAGCCCAAAATAGCATTTGCTCTTTTTTGCAGCCACATCACACTGTTGGCTCATATTCAGCTTGTGATCTACAACAATTCCAAGATCCTTCTCACTTGTCATATTGCTTAGCCAGGTATCCCCATCTTGTAACTGTGCATTTGGTTTCTTTTTCCTAGGTGTAGAACTTGGCATTTATCCCTATTAAAGTTCATTCTGTAATTTTCAGCCCAGCGCTCCAGTCTATCAAGATCACTTTGGAGTTTGTTTCTGTCGTCCAGGATATTAGTTATCCCACCCAATTTTATATTGTCTGCAAATTTGATAAGCATTCCCTGCACCTCCTCATCCAAATCATTAATAAAAATGTTGAAGAGCACTGGGCCCAGGACTGAGCCCTGCGGTACCCCGCTCATTACCTCCCGCCAGTGTGAAAAGGTACTATTGATAAGCACTTTTTGAGCCTGATTCTGTAGCCAACTGTGGATCCACCTAAGAGTTGTTCCATCTAGCCCACTTTTCAGTAGTTTGTTAATCAGAATGTCATGGGGCACTTTGTCAAAAGCTTTGCTGAAGTCAAGATATACTATATCCACAGCATTCCCACAGTCCACAAGGGACGTTACCCGGTCAAAAAATGAGATCAGATTAGTCTGACAGGATTTGTTCTTGACAAATCCATGCTGGCTTCTAGTCATCACTGCATTGGTTTTAAGATGTTTACAGACTGATTTCTGTAAAATCTGTTCCAAGATTTTCCCAGGGATGGATATCAGACTGACTGGTCTGTAGTTCCCAGGTTCCTCCTTTTTGCCCTTTTTGAAGATAGGGACAACATTAGCCCTCCTCCAGTCATCCGGCACTTCACCTGTCTTCCATGATTTTGCAAGGATAATAGAGAGTGGTTCTGAGAGTTCTTCTGCCAGCTGCTTTATTACTCTAGGATGCAGTTCGTTGGGCCCTGGATATTTGAACTCATTCCAATAAATTAGGTGTTCCTTGACCATTTGTTTATCAATCTCAAACTGCAATCCTGCCCGGACAGCTTGTACTTCACTTTTTCCAGGAGGGTCATAGACCCACTTTTAAGAGAAGACAGAGCCAAATTAGGAATTGAGCACTTCAGCCTTTTCTTTGGCATCTGTTACCAATTTGCTATCCTCATGAAGCAGTTGAACCACCATTTCATTCCTCTGTCTTTTACTATTCACGTATCTGAAGAAAGACTTTTTATTGCTTTTAGCATCCCTCGCTAGCCTCAGCTCCTTCTCAGCTTTAGCCTTCCTGATACCATTCCAGCACTTCTGTGCTATGTGTTTGTACTCTTCTTTTGTAGCCTGGCCTTCCTTCCACTTCCTATATGTATCCTTTTTTATTTTCAGGTCCTCTCTAAGCTTTTTGTGAAGCCACATTGGTTTCTTCTGTTGTCTTCTATCTTTTTTCCTTGTCTTTGCACTAGCATGTAGGTTTACACATGTTGGGATGTGGAATCAAGACTCCTCTGCATGTATGGGGCCTACATATGTACATCTTTATGTGCAACCCACATGCCCTCAAAGTGATGGACAAATTGGACGAAAAGGCCAGTCCCATAAATGATGCTGAAAATTCATTGGGGTGTGTATGTGTGTGCATGCATGGAATGAAGCTGCATGCACATGAGCTCCTTGTTTGATCCTAAAGTGTGCATACTGGAGCAAAAGGTGAACTGCCCTTTTCTTTAATATTCAATGCCACCTAGAAGTATTCTAGAGACCTATATTCAGTCAGATGAAACAGACTAGGTTAGGTACACTAAGTCCATTGCTTACCAGTTCTCAAATGCCCCTGTCATCAAATGTCAAAAGTGCAATCACATTACATATGTCTCAGGTTCAGAATACATAATATCACTGGATGGAAGCATGTTCTAATGACCTGCGCAGTCAGGAATGAAATGTGTTGGATAGTATCTATGTATTGTGCCCTTTACATGGATAGATTTATAAAATGTTTAGCAACATATATACAAATGGGATCCCAAATCAAGTGCATATGTTAAAGTGGATGCTGCAAAACCTCCTAAGAACTGGTCTGTAGGAAGTTTGTACAACAAATTAATTTTATTCTTTAATATGTAATCAAATGTGGCATTGATACTCTTGTGATCAAGGCCTTGCTCATCATTTGATGGAAAGATGGGATATACATAATTGCATGTAAAAAATAGAACAAATATGTGGATGGTTTACTGAGCAAAGTATAAAAGGGTTGTTGCAAAAGATTTGTTTATTGACAGATTGATTGCACTTCCCAATCTGTAAAATGTCTTATTTCATTTACACTATTTCATTTATCTTTGCAACAAAGATTAGAGTGAGAGAAGGCTATCCAGTGAGTTTCAAGGCCAATTCAGGATTTGAAGCTGTCCTCCACATTCAACACTGACCATAGTGACATACATGCTTTAACTCATGGAACATTTTGTCTCCATTTTGCAGATATTCCATACTGGGGAACCGATTCATATCACACTGAACATAGCATTGGCATTTATAGCCAAACATGATGCTTCTGTTGCTTGACAGTATAACTTCAGAGTGCACGTGAGATTAGAGTGACCATATGAAAAGGAGGACAGGGCTCCTGTATCTTTAACAGTTGCTTAGAAAAGGGAATTTCAGCAGGTGTCATTTACATGCATGCAGCACCTGGTGAAATTCCCTCTTCAATACAACAGTTAAAGCTACAGGAGCCCTGCCCTCTTTTGTATCTGATCACTCTAGCTCTACTCCTGCAGCTTTAACTGTTGTGATGAAGAGGGAATTTCACCAGGTGCTGCATGCATATAATAACACTTGCAGAAATACCCTTTTCTATGCAACTGTTAAAGATACAGGAGCCCTGTCCTCTTTTTGATATGACCGACTTAGGTGAGGTGAAGGGATTAAACAAAACAACTCCCTGAATAAATTGACTATTAAGCCTACCTCTCTAATACACTAGGTTTATTTGTATGCTTGAAGTTTTGTTTAAACATGAATCATTCAAGCATTTGAACCCACACGTACAGTCTGAAGTGGTACATAGGGTGACCAGATAAAATCCAGGGCAGGGCTCATGTAACTTTAACAGTTGTAGAGAAAAGGGAATTTCAGCCAGTGTCATTTGTATGCAATTAGTTCCTGGTGAAATTCCCTCTTCATCACAACTGTTAAAGTTGCAGGGGCCCTGCCTTCTTTTGTATATGTTCACTCTAGTATAGTGCATGCACCTTTAACTGTTGTGATGAAGAGGGAATTTCACCAGGAACTAATTGCATATAAATGACACTGGTTGAAATTCCCTTTTCTCTACAACTGTTAAAGTTACATGAGCCCTGACCTGGATTTTATCTGGTCACCCTAGTGGTACAGATACACTGGATGAGCATAGTGATGGTATGTTTTATCTGTTAGTGGTTGCAGTAGGTTTGTCAGTGGCTGTCCAATCTGGTAAACATCAAAAGTACGGTGTGGTAAGGAATTGCAAGCCTGTCCTATAGGCATGTGCCTGTTTTATCCACCCACATATATTGCATATTTTTGGCTCAGAAAAGAATGGTGTACTCATCGTATAATAATGCCTCTTTACATTGTTGCTTTCTTACATGTGCAACACCCCCCCCCCCAATATCCAAAGGAGATCAGATGGGCAGACTGCAATGAAACTGTTGCTTGCCTTATGCTATTCACTTCTTTCCCCCTTTTAAAATGCAAAGTATAAATACCTTGCCCAATGTAGATGATTCTGGTATTTAGTGTAACAACAACTGCCATTCCAAGTAGGTGGTGCCAATTCTAGAACTATTTTGAATCCACATTTTGGGCTCCAACAGCTATGTGCTGCCATACTGAACCATCAGGGACTGTCAGTCTTTACCAGCAAAAGGTTTTGTTTACCCTTGCAGGCCTGCCTGGTTAGCTGTACCTGTGTTTCTCCTGACTGGATGTGCAGCTCATTTCATTAGGGTGTGCACCATAAAGGCCATGATTGGAGCAGAGGAGGGGAAAGTGCGTGGGGGGTGAGAAAGCATGCTTTCCAGGGCCCCCGGAAAGTGCATAGTTCCCTCAAGGATGTGAATGGTGGCTTTCTGGAGGCTTTCCTATCCTTTAAAAAGCTTTGATTCAAGTGGTGGGGGGAGGAAAGCAGAGGTGCCCTGGGAAATTAGGGTGTGCCTGTATGCACGCCTATGATCAGAATGACCTTCTGCATTAAAATCAACCCATTTAGTGAGTAATTGTCCATCTAGCCTCTAAGGTTGCAATCCTATGCATGTTTAGAAAGAAAGAAGTCCTACAACTCCCAGCATGGCCCAGCCATAGGGTGACCAACTGTCAGGATTTCCCCGGATTTGTCCTGGTTTTTGTTCTATCCTGGGCGTCAGGGGGGATTTTCTGTAATTTTCTATAATGTCCTGGAAAGACAAGCTTTCCCCTTTAAGGCCACATTAGCGTGGTTGGAGGGAATGACGAGCTTTCTGGAGGTGGGTTATTTCCCTCCCACTGCTCCAATCAGGACCTTACAGGGGAAAGTATGTCATTCCTGGACATTATAGAAAAGGACCCGATTGGAGCAGTGGAGGGTGGGAATGACACACCTTCCCCTCCTCCGCTCCAATTGGGTCCTTTAAAGCAGTGGGGGTGAATGGCATGCTTTCCAGAGGCCCCGGAAAGCCACTTTCCCACCCCCCACCCCACTGAGGGTCCTCTTTTTTGGTTTCCCAAATGTGGTCACCCTAGGAATGGGGCAGCCAGAGGAAGAGGAAGGGAGGGACACAGGGCGCCCGAACCAGCCCTCCTCCAGCCGATGGCAACCAATCAGCTGTTGCCATCAGCTGTGGCACGCTCCACAGGAAAAAAAAGTTGGGGTAAGTGCCTGAGTCTTTTAAAGCGGAAGTGGCGGCTGCGTCATGTACATCACCTGCCGCCACTCTGAAGCTACCGTAGGGAGAAGAGCCCGTCTAGAGGTACCCCCTGTTGCATCATTGGCTAAACAAGATGTTGTGCTAAGCACAGGGGTATACTTTTAGGGGTGCATAAAGGCAAAAATGAAAACGGAAGCCACATCATTGTAGAAAGGGCCCTCGCCATGTTGTCGTCATAGATACAGTCTTAAGAACTGGGACCAGAGGAAACAAGTCCTACTAGTTTGAAGTAGAAAAGGATGTGCAAAGCCTCGATTGGCTATGCATTTGAAGCATCACAAAACACTGCCTCCTTTTTGGGGAGCAGTTTTTCATCTGAAAAGCAGACAATGTACAAAGCCCCCAAGGCTATGTTTAGGTGGGACCCCTCCCCACTTGATACTGGACACGCCCCCTGGGGTGGACATGTTGGTGGGGGCCGACCATGTTGTCCTCCTTTTTGGTTTCCAAAATATGGTCTCCCTACCCAGCCAGCATGGCCGAGCCAGCATGGCCCAGCCAGCATGGCCCAGCCAGCATGGCTGGCTGGGGCATGCTGGGAGTTGTAGGACTTCCTTCCTTCCTTTCTTTCTTTCTTTCAACATGCATAGATTTGCGCTCTAAATCAACCTTCCCCAATGTGGCTCCCTCCAGATATTTTGGGCTACAACTCCCATCAATCCTGACCATTGGCTATGCTGGCTAGAGTTGATAGGATTGTAGTCCAAAACATCTGAAGGGCACTAGGTTGGAGAAGGATGCTCTAAATCAAGCTCTTGTTGTCTCATGCATCTCTAATTCCTGCACTTTTGTTTTTCTCCCCAAGTACTTGTTTTCTGGATTTTTTGGACTGTATACCTGACTGGCACCCTGATACCTTCTGGCCTTGGCTCCAGCTTGGTGTGTGTGGGCGCGCATGCGCTTGTCCCCTAGGTCTGACTTCCATGCTGATTTTTGACCCTAGCTTTCCACTGATCATTTCCTCTTCTGTTCTTGCAGGCTCTTCTTCCACAGTTCATAAGAACCTCCGGTTGAAGGATCTTGAACACTGATTCTGCAAGAAATTTCAAGTGTGTGATAGGAGCCTAAACATGACAGGTTTTGTGGCTGAGGATTCTTCTCCAATAAAATAGCCTTTCAATTCCATTAACCTCTGAAAAAGAGTATGGTTTGATATTTTCCTAACTTGATGTAATCATTATGGACAAATCAAGGAATATAAGGAAGCATTTCATATATAGGCAGGCAACTTAATCTATGAGCCTTAATGTGTGCAACGATTTATTGTTGGTATAAAAGGTGTGCAGTGCAATCCTGTGCATATTTACTTTGAAAAGAGTCCCACTCTGAGGTTCATCAGATGAACATTTTATTGCACACTTGCTACTGCCCACCCATGAGTTTTCGTGCATCCTTTAGATGACACAGTCTGCCTCTCGCATGCCTCCTGCTCCTTCTTGCCTTTTTCCATCACAAAATGGACCCCTTTTAATCTGACTTTTTTCTGGCAAACAGAATGTGCCACCATTTCCTGCTGTGTGCAGGAAACGTGGTGTGATAAAACACCCCCTGAATGGGCCACATGGACTTTGTTTACTTCCTTTTCTTCTCTAGGTAGAAAGTGGAAGTATCATGGAACAGGAGCGGGGGTGAAGAAATGCCGGTAGGGAACCGTGATTTCCCTCCGTCTGATGACACACTCTGTTCAATGGTGCTTACTCTCAAATAAGTGTGCATACAGGATTGCAGCCTTGATTTCTGTCCAGATTGCTGGTCATTTAATTAAAAACACAGTTAGCATTTTACTGTGGAAGTCTGCAGTATCTGAAGTCATGCTCAGTACATACGGTGGGCCTCTCAGAGCACAACACAAACTTTCTAATGTTTAGATCAGTTATATACATTAGTTACAAAACTAACAGAACCCAGTTGCATTTGGAATGATATGTGTTTTTGACAGTTATTGAATGAAGTGGGATTTCTAATAAGAACACTGGTTTGATTCCCTTGACCTGAGCATTAGTATTAATTCAAATGAATAGATATTCTCTGCTTTTTACATTTGCAAAGTTACATGTTATTTCAACTAACTAACCAATAATACAACAATAACAACAACACCTAGGGCTGCATGGTTTGTACTAAACTATTAAATTACAGGAGCATGTTATAAGGTAGTACACAGACTGTTCTCTTCTGAAGTAAGAATCATTATTCTCTGTTCACCGTATAACCATATAAAAGCCATAGGTTGAATCACCACTTGGCTTTGAAACATGCAATGCCTTGTGCCTTATGTCCAAAAACCTTGCCAAGGACTCTGATCACCAAGGTGTGGGACCATATTAATGGGGCCATATAATGTGCATGGGCTGATTCACACATGTACCTACATCACTCTGTGACACATCACATAAATGTCTCATCACTAGCTTTAATTTATTTCATTTTTCATTTCATCTTTTTCCAAGGAGCTCAAGGCAGCAGGGTGGTTTTGTTTTAGGTTATTTTAATGATTGTATTTCTTTGATTGTTTTTATGATGTTCTTGTAAATCCCCTTGAGGGGTGATGAAAAAATACAATAAATAAATATTGCTAGGTGTATATTATGTCTCTGTTGGCTGTTTCACATACACAAGGCATCACTTGATTTTGTAGCCATTGAGTGTATGTGAACATATCTTTACAGTCCAGTCCTAACCATGTTTACTCAAAAGTAGCTCCCATAGATTTCTTAAGATTATTGTAGGCCATTTTTGAGCATGTAAATACAGTGAATTCACAAACAGCCAGATTTGCCACCTGTCCTCTGTGTAACTTCATGATAAAGTAACACCGTGTGAATAATCACTGAATAATCTCTCTGTGCTATTTAAATATATGCATTGATATCTCCACTGGCGGAGGTTTTGGCCAGGATCCAATGATTTGCTTCCATATGTAGAAACAAGTGTTCACATGTTCAGTGGCTTTCACCCTTACTTGCGTGGTTCACACAGGTGGCTTGGGCAAGGGAAATTAATCCATACCCAGAGATCCTTTTTCTGGATGTGGATCTCTCAACCTTTGCTCAAACTACATGCATGATTGAACTAGCGAGACATATACTGTTTCGAGATAAATTGTCCAACATATTCCTGTGTCCACGGGAAACTAACAGAAGAATAGCAACAAGGGTAAGAAAAATAGAGCTCAGAGGGGAAAATTGGGGAGGAAGTCTGGCCTGTCATTAAGCTGAATAGAAGCCACTTGATTCAGCTTTTGCTCCAAGGTTTTAAATGTCCATGGCCACCTTGTTTACTGAAATAGCAACAGAAATGCAGCCTCAAAATTCAAACTGCCAAATGTACTTATATAAACTGCTGGGAAAGCTTTTCCCTGCCCTTGGCGGCAACTCCTAGAACTGGTGGTAGAGAAACTAAAGTTTCTTTGTTCCTTTCTGAGGGCAATTATGTAGCATAATTGCCTTTAAGAACCATCTCCTTTCCTCGTGGGCTGATGCCAGCAAGTGCTGCTTGTTAAGGAAGCAACAACTTTGATTACCATATATATATATATATATATATATATATATAAATCAGACCAATGGGAAAAATACACCTTCTAATTTTCGCTACTATAATTAATTCAGCTTGTTCCTGGAAGTCATGAAAACTGCAGCGCAGGCATCAGCAAACACTTGACTTACAAAAAAGAAGCTATCACTGATTCATAGGATTGCCACTTTCTTCTAGCAGAGCTTCACTGCTGCGCCTGTGTCACACCCTCCCCAATGGGGGAATGCATGGGGCAGATGAAACCACCAAGGCTGAAGTGTTAGGTGGAGGGATGCCTTTCTGCACAGGAGCTTTCCCTGGTGCACAGAGAAGCCAGGTCTCACCTGCCCTGTGTCCTCCACAGTGGGGGAAGGCATGTGGCAGGCAAAGTTGGATCTCTGACCAAGTGCCAGCTGGAGGAGCTCATTTGACCTGCAGAGGGCTGGGTGGGTGGGTGTCACACACCCCATCTAATTTAGGTTCCCCACTAGGGTGACCAGATTTTGAGGATCAAAATCCTGGACCCCCCCCGCAACCCCCCCCCCACCCAAACCAAACCCCCCACCGCGCGCCGCGCGCCCCGCCCCGCACTGCCCGCCCGCCCGCCCCACGCCGCCCGCCCCGCGCTCCTTACCGGCTGGGGCATCCGCTTCCCTCCGGTGCTCGGAATCTACTGAGTAGACGTCATCACCCGGCGCGCTACTGAGGGACAGGCCACAAAGCCTGTTTCTCAGTAGATTCCGAGCACCAGAGGGAAGCGGACGCCCCAGCAGGTAAGTGCCTCGCGCCGCCCCCCGCCCGCCCCCCCGTGCCGCCCCCCCTCCTCGCGGGAGGAGAACGAGCTGACTGTTTCCCGGAGGTTGCCCCCTGGGGCCCGGTCGGCCCGGATTGGCCCATTTTTCCTGGTTAGGACCGGGAAACCCCGGGGGGTCTGGTCAGCCTATTCCCCACCCACCCCTAGCCTACACTGACTGGCAGCAGCTCTTCAGGGTTTTGGACAGGGGTCTTTCCCATCCCTCAATGGATATGCCATTATATCCCACCTTTCCTCTTAGGAGCTCAAGGTGGCAAGCTTGGTTTTCTGCTCCCCCATTTTGTCCTCACAGCAACCCTGTGAGGTTGGTTAGACTGAGAGATGGTTACTGGCCCAAGCTTACCCAGTAGGTTTTGTGACTAAATGGAGATTTGAACCTGTGTTACCACATGTCCACAGGTGCACATGTTCCACCAGCACACTAACCATTATTCCACACTGTTCTTATGTATAAACAGGAAAGAAAGTGGAGTGCTAGGCTGTAAACAAGAGTTCATGCCTTTTAATAGCTTTGTAGCAGTAAAAGAAAATGCAGTTGTAGTTCCTCAGCCCCTTTCCCACTACTCTTCCGCCTGGGGGACAAAATGAGGCTCCTTCTTATTTTCATGGGGAAAAAACACTAGCATGTTCTTCTGAGATTTCTAAGAGATGGCTTACAGTCTCTGGCTGCCACATGGTAGTGGTGGCTTTAAATCGGTCCATGAGGTGGCTATGAGCTGTCTGTGCAGATCATATGGTTTTCAGCACACTCCAACAATAAGTGTGTGGTTGTTTTATTATTATTATTATTATTATTATTATTATTATTATTATCCCACCTTTTTTCCAATACTGATGATTGCCTGATCTGCATGGGGGACTGCTGCATGTGATCTAGTGTTGCCTTCTTGCAGCCTTAGTGAAAATACATTTCTCTGGCACAGTGGCAATACAAGGAAGTGCGAGTCAGCACAGGTGAAAAGATAAACAATGGCAAAATAGCGCAACAATGAAAGCATGTGAAAAGGACGAGCAGTTGTCACGCTAGTGAACCAGAGGTGGAAATTACGGATCGTACCCAGAAAAAAAGTAGGTATGATGGAGCTCTTCATGCATTGTCGCAATTCCTGAAAAGGAAACGAACCATACCCTCATTTATTTGCCCTTTGACTCATCCATTACATTCCTGCTCTAACTATTTTAAGCAATCTATTTTAAAATTCCAACCAAAAGGTTTAAAATAGAATCAATTGTTAGATAAAATGATGGCAATTGAAATATATGTGATCTGCAGACAAAATGTTACAATGGTGCTATCAATGGAAACAAAACATCCTAATTCTGCTGGGCTATTGGCCTGAATTATGCTACTAGCTACTGGATTGCTGGCAAGTAGTGCATCCAATGCCTGGGTGCAATTAAGATTGTACTCTATGCACTGATACTTGGGGTAGGTCCTTTCAGTTCAGTGGGATCTCCATCTGAGTAAATATGAGTAAATAAGAATGCCATTAGATGCACAGTTATAACAGATGGGTACATATGTACATAGACCATAAGCATTGTTGCATGGAAAAATCATGCACTTTCTAAATAGCTATTTGGACCACCTGAAGGGCTCTAGGGTAGGAATGATATGAAGGAAAAATTACTGGCATGTTGCCACAAAGCATTTTAGAATGGGAATGGACAAATTTCAGCCCAGCCCCTATGAATTTACAGGATTATTTTTCTGGATGCTTACAACCCCCCGCCCATCATAAAAATAATAATAATTCTGGAGTCCAATTTGTTCAGACAGGGAGATCTGCAGTGTGAAGGTTGCAGGAGTAATGCAGATCTTTGGGCCCATCTAGAATGGTCTGGTGTAATAGGGAACTAATCAAGATCTAGTCAGAATTTGCCATAGTGTTTGGTGAGTCCCCTCTAAATTCCACAGGGAGTATCCAGTGGTGCCCATATGCCTCTGCTGCTTATATTGCACAAGCATGACCTACCACCAGTGGAACAGGAAGTTGTGTTTCCTAGAGTAACCCTGGAAATGAGCCAAATTGCTCATTTCCAGAATGGGACAAGCCAGTGGAACTCTTTTTTGTGAGTTCCACTGACCTTTTCCATTCTTGGAATGAGCATTTTAGCTCATTTCCAGTTGCTTTAAAAAGTGCTGGGTCCCTGCTGTGCTGATGGTGGGTCCTGCTGGTTCACAGGCAGTGTTGGATAGTACTGCCCCAAGATAGGTTCTGCCCAGCCAGAATCCCAAAACTGGTAATTGAAACCAGGATTTTCTGGTAATTCTAGACATGGGCAAGTACATCTTTGTAGATATATCTCCCTAAATAGTTAGTGGGCCCATGTAAGTCTTTGGATCTTAGCAGACAGAGGTTCCTAAATGAAGGGTCAAGGCCCACCAAACAGTGGTACAACCAGATAATTGTAGACTCTGGATTCAATGTTATTGGGGACATTTAGATGATAATCTCTTCACTTCGAAATGTGGTAAACCAGCCCAGCTGCATTTTGGGTCCCTCTTTCTCATTCTGCTGTGGAGGACTTTGGATTTCTTCCCTGATGGCACCACTGCCAGTGATATGTTGTTAGACATTTTGTGAGTGGGCCTCCCAAATTTCCAATGGGGACAGTCCAACACAAGCATCACTTCTAGGTCAAGAGATGGAATTGAAAAGTGGGTCCAGAACAAATGTGAAATATTGGGGCCCTTTAGACAGAAGGGAGCCATTGCTTTAGACAGATTGTCCTTTGGCATTATAAGAGTAAATTCCTGCACATTTCAGGAACAGACTTGAAATCTTCTCCATAAAACAAGTTGAAAGGTTTCACATAAGTTTAACAAAGGCATTATCAACAAGCAATATGCAGTACATCTTTCACATATTTGTTTACTAGCTAGCCCAGGAAGTAGGGTTTGCTCTTAGCCTACTCTACTTGAACAGCAATGTTCTGCAGAAAAAGGAAAGCGTATTGTACATTGAATGCTGCTACTGAAATGTTAAATAATAACAAGACCCGTTCAAATAGGTCAGACAAATGGGAAACAAGATTAGAAATCTAACTTTCTTTGGATTCTGCCCTGAATGTCTGGGGTGAAGACAGCTGCATTCATGCAATGGCTAGGCTTAGATAATTTGAGATACTGGCTGAATTCGGACAACATATTAGGCAATGGAGGGGTAAATAGCGTACTGACTGTGCATTAGGCAGGCGGAGCTCCACACACGACATGCTGCAGATGGCGCTGCTCGGCACCTGCAAACGCCCCGGTTGCGAAGAATGGACGGCGACCATTTTGGTTGCAGCGTCTGCTCTCTCCCCCTCCCTCAGTCCCCCAGCCGTATTCCAGCATGCACCGGGAGTTCTGGCTGTATAGAGCGGCTGGGGTTTTTTGGCTGCTCTGGCCAGCAGAACTCTATTCCCAAATGGAATAGTCCATGGAAACAGGGGGAGGGGGCTCAATTCGAACGACACGTTAAACAACGGGGCTTCGGGCTAAACAACGTGCAAGCCCGTTTTTTCCCTCCATTGTTTAATTCTCCTGCTTAGCGTACTGTCAGTTGTGTGTGCATTGTGTGTTACCCTCCACATGACACAATAAGCAACACAACTGACAATTGTTCCCCCCTTCCTCCGTTGCCTAATATGTCGTCCGAATTCAGCCACTGTGTGCCTGGGTGAAGTAATTGTAGCTCTTTCAGTCCACAGGAGATCTTGTAGCATTTTGTGGGTGTGTGCTTTGAGAATGAAATAATAAAGCAAGGGCAAATCAGGGGCTACTGTGGTTGGCTGTCACCAATGTGCATGTTCTGCATGGAGATATGAGGAGGGAAATGGCTTCATTCACATAACCACTTTGCACTGAAGTGGGAAGCATACAGAAAAAAGCTGTACTGATTCTGTTCAGTGTTTGTAAACAAGCCACCTGAAGAGGTCCTCTTCTGCTAATTTCAATAGAAATCAGCTGATATGGCCACCACAACATCAAGTTTCCCGTCTCTGAAAACACCAAAGGTTATCTAAGGCCCTATCACTTTACAGGGCTCTCCAAACACTTGCAGCATTTGTCATCATCACATGATTCCTCCAAGGCAACAAACAAAACTACACAGAGTTTACTCTCATGGGGTTATTACTGGGTCCTGTAGAAATAGGTAAAAGGCGAGTCCTACTGCATACATCTCTTACTAGGAAGAAGCCTTTACATTCTCAGCTGAGATCAATTCTATGTGCCATTCATTTTCCCCGGTATATAATCTTCATTCTTGAAGCTGAAGTTATTGTAACTCTGTGTGGGGTGGCAAGAATGTCCAATATCTAGATTGCAAAAGCTGTGTTGTTGTTTCTTTCTAGGTCATTTTTCAGGGTTGCTAATTAAGAAACACCCAGGGTGATGATGAAGAAATATTAGGTTTTGGAGGAGCTGAAGGAATCTTGGCAGCTTGGTTGGAAATGCCATCATGGCTGTGTTTATACAATGAGTTACAGTTTCTTAGGACAAAAAGAACAGAGTTATTGAATGAAGTTTTTTCTGAATCTTGTCTATTGAAAGTGTGGGCTGCTATTGAAAAATAAAGGAAAGACATTATGGTAGACCTCATCCTGCTCTCTGTAAGCACTAGGTCAATCAATTCATATACTATTTGCCCTAGATATAATCTAGGAAGTCTCACACAGTAGTTACATGACTCTGGAACATTGTGACACCTGTCTATCTCACTTTTATTTCTTATAGAAGCAGAATGTAGCTAAAGAATTCCAGAGGTTCCAGAGTGTGAGGAACCTCCCTAAATTCTCTATTCCTGGCTTATACAGATGTATTCAGGGGTGGGATGTAATTGCACAGTCACTTGTATGCATAAATCAATCCCTAATCATAGTTTGGTTAGTTACAGGTACAGAACAGAAGGTATACAGAAGCTATACAGATGAACAAATCTATTGTGCTAATGAAAGCTCATGAAACAACATATTTGTTAGCCCTTAAGATACCATAAATCTCCCTCCCTCTCCTAAATTTTATAAAATGGCTACATTTCTGGAATGTATAATAGAGAGATAATCTCCAATATATGTCAACAGAATGGTAAATAATAAATGCTACTTTCTGCTCTACTTAGACCTGCCCAATACTAAAGGTTCTTGGCAGACAACTCTACTAAGTTGCCTTAGGGAAAAGGCTAGTGAGCATGTGGCAATGAAGAGAGCCAGTGTGGTGTAGTGGTTAGAGTGTTGGACTGGGTTCAGGAGACCTGGGTTCTAGTCCCCACTTGGCCATGGAAGCTCACTGAGTGACTTTGGGTCAGTCCCAGAGTCTCAGCCCAGTCTACCTCACAGGCTTGTTGTTGTGAGGATAAAATGGAGAGGAGGAGTATGTATGCCGCCTTGGGTTCCTTGGAGGAAAAAAAGGTGGGATATAAATATAATAAATAAATAATATTATTGGGACCACAATACCTGACAGAACGTCTTTCCCAACATGAACCTACCCGAACACTACGTTCAACATCTAAGGCCATCCTCCGAGTGCCTACTCCGAAGGGAGCTTGGAGGTCAGCAACAAGGGACAGCGTCTTCTCTGTGTTGGCCCCCCCAATTATGGAACGATCTCCCTGACGAGGCCTGCCTGGCGCCAACATTGTTATCTTTTCGGCTCCAGGTCAAGACTTTCCTCTTCTCTCAGGCATTTGGCAATATCTGAGGAGCCTGGGTTTGTTTTTGTAGCTTTTTTGGGGCTGTTGTAGTGGTTTTAAATACATGTGTGTATCGTGTGTATGTTGTATGTTTTTGCTGTTTTAATTTTTGTATATTGTTTTTAATGGTTTTAATCCTATGTAAACCGCCTAGAGAGCTTCGGCTATGGGGCGGTATACAAATGTAATAAATTAATAAATTAATTAATAAATGAATGTAATTGTTAAGCCTTTTGAAGGCTGTATGGGTCACAACCTGGCAAGACATATATTGGCCCATTTATTGTGGAGTCTGGAGGCAGCTAGCAGGGTCAAAGCTGCTGCCACTTCTGATTGCTACCAAACCAGAAGTAATGCAAGCTGCCACTTTATGCCATGGTAGAAGACTGGACTTATCAGAGAAGCCAAAGTCCTATGGCACAAGTTCTTCACTTCTATGTTAAAACAGATATAAATAACCAATGGAAACAAAGAAACAGACAAAACAAAAACAGTCAACTCTGAAGGAGTTCCTTGTCAGCCTCTTCTGTGTAGTTTGAATTGAGAATAATCAAGAACTGTGGTTCTAAAGCTTGTTATTTAGGGCTGATTCTCATGATGATGATGATGATGATGATGATTTAAAACAAAGCAAAATCTTTTTTATATTAAAAAAAAGTGTGAAGAAATGTGAGAGCCAGTGTAGCGTTGTGATTAGAGTGTTGAACTAAGAGTTGGGAGATCCGGGTTCTAGTCCTTACTAAACTATGGAAGCTCATTGGGTAACTCTGGGTCAGTCATATTCTCAGCCCAACCTAGCTCACAGGGAAGTTGTTGTGAGGTTAAAATGGAGGATTATGTATGCTGCCTTGAGTTCCTTGGAGAAAAAAAGGTAGGATAAATGTCTAAATACATAAATAAAGTGGGAATGGCTTTACAAGTGTATGTGTTTGCAGTAGTACATGCACAACATGTGAGTCAAAACAAAAATGAGCTTAAAAATGATCAAGCTGATGTTGCATTATACCTTAATTGGGATCTCCATGAAGAAAAAGAAATCCTTGAGAGGACTTCATCAGTGAGAGTTTTGTTACAATTTGAGACTTTTTGGCAGGATCTACACTGCTGTTTTAAAGTGCTTTAAAGTGCTTTATAACAATAGTGACAACTGTATGTGAAGTGTGTCCTGGGCCCCAACAGTTGTCATTACTGTTATAAAGCGCTTTAAAGTGCTTTAAAACAGCAGTGTAGATTGGCCCCAAGTCTCCATTTCAATCCCTTATCTAGAGCTGTAGCCTGCTTCAGATGTGACAAAATTCTGCAATGAAACACACTTCTGGGAAGACTGGCCCTACCATTAGGCAGAGTGAGACACTAGATACTGAGCGACAGGGAGTGGCGGTGGCATGTTGGGGGACAGACCTGTGTGTGCCATGCAGTCTGCCCTACATCTTGTAAGCAAGCCGGCTTACCTCAGTGCAGTGGAGGATGCTGTCCCATCACCAGTACTGAAGGATGACTCAACTGCTAGTTTGGTCAGCTTTTGTATATCGAATTTGGCATGGGCTGGGGATGAGGAACACTTTGGGGATGGGGTGGGGGCTGAATGACCTCTTACCTGGTCCTGCATGGGGTGGTTGATGTCAACACCCTTGACATCATCCATTCCTCCCTGGATGAGTGCATTTCACCTGGCATTTTGGCTGCAGATGGCTTCACCCATGCCCCATCCTCCCCAATAAAGGAGGGTGCAGCATGGGCAAAACTGCGCTAATCCAGGTAGCATTTGGAGCAGATTACATGCCTATGTGTAAGATGCAGTGAAATGCATGCACATGTGGTCAGCACATAATGTTTAAGCTGTCAATATATTTCTTGCTTCTTGTCCATTTTCCATATTTAACACAGAAAATGTTAAGCTGATTCAAGATGTAGGGAAAATGTCCTTGTCCACATTTCCTGAGACCCAGAAGTTACTTCAGATTAAAAGCACCTAGTGATGTAAATTAAAAGGCAACAAACCTCAGTTATTTCTATCTTGCGAGCAGAGGAATGTTTGAATATTGTGAGGCCCTTCATGGAGCTCTATTACCAGTGGTTAGCACAAGAAAGTGAGGCATGCTATGCAGTGAGGTATGAAAGAAAGCCGTATTTATTTCCATCTTCATATTCCCAATGCCATTCTCATTCCAATGTGCAGCAAGTGATCCAAGGATTTAGCAAGGGGACGTAACTTTAGAAACGTGGAGCACAGAGCTTGGATTCCCTCAGAAAAGCTGACTGCTCAGGTTTGTTTAGCACAGCCAGAGTAAGAATATTGCTACTGCATTGTATGTATATTCCCAGGGTATACAGAGAAACCATTCCAGCAATGGATGGCTAAAAATGAAGGTTTAAAAACAACAAAAAAACAACGAGAGGCCAAATTTACTTCAGGGGTTGTCTGAGGTTGCCTCACAAAAATACATGCTGGCTAAATATTCAGGATCACTTGACTGACTTAGCAGCCAAAGCACCATTTCTAGAAGTGTTTTTGGGTTCAGCTGCAAACTATAGCAATGTGCCTCAACTCTGTTCCCTCTTCTAAATGTGCAGGACCTCCTGCCTTCCACACCCCAACTCCGCACCAAGAATTGGTGGGTGCTGGTGGCTCCGGTGTTAGTGGGGCTGTGAATCCACATCAGGTTTCAGGCAGAACTCTAAAGGAGCTATCCAAGGTGCCTTGGGTAGCTCTTTCAGAGTTCTGACTGAGTCTGACTGAAATGAAACCCAGAGTGGATTCACAGCCTCACTGACATCAGAGCCACCAGCCTCCACTGCCAATAATCTCTTCCACATCTGAATGTACCAAGATCCTTGCATGGAATTATGTGCATAGAGCCTACTGCAGTGCGGAAGGCTCTGTAGATTGGCAATGAATCCCACCCTGGCATTAGAAGAAGGTAGAGCAGAATATTTCTGATCTTCTTTTATAGCCTCACATAGTGAAGCAAAAGATCAAAGGAGCAGCATTTCTTTCTGAACTCCCTTCTTCATTTGCACATTAGGATGAAGAGTCAGTAAGGTCAGAGTAGAGTGGCCACCTACACATCACCCCACAAGAGGATGTCTATTTGCAAATGCTAATTTATATGTACAGATACAAATGTAGAGATAAGTACTGTAATTTAAATAGGAATGCAATGCATCTCACCATAGAGAGAAAAACTGTGATCCAGTGACTTGTGTTCCTGGTCAGTCTGCTGTCCAGGTGCTAACTGTGGATGGGCAACTTCAAGGCCCCTGCCCAGTCTCCCTTCTTAAGGTTCTTTGCCTTTAAACCAAAGGACCCCTTCTATTAGACTATGGTCCTCTGATGGCTCTTTGAACACAGGACTGTCCTCTGTAATGAAAGACACATGACCATTCTAGAGTACAGTGGTCCCTACAAATCCATTGTGGATCAGTGAAAGTGCATTGCTGGGAGGAAGGCATTCTGGCTTAAATGCGACATCCCATGGGTGGACTTCCACTTATGCCACGGGACTTCACCCCAAACCTTCTGGAGCAGTTTGAGCGTGTGCAATAGCACTGCAGGATAAAGGGGAAATCCATTCCACTAGTGGTTTCCATTCCATTGATGTCTGCATATCAGGGTTGGATGCAACCTTCAATCTACACAGGTATTGGTTGGCATCACTCGCCTCAATTGCTTCCAATATATTTCTTGCTCTCTAGGTGCCCTTCACCCATCCTAAGGAGTGCCTGCCCCATAATTTGAGAATTGCTGAAGTAAAGGGGAGAGATGCTAATGTGTTTCAATCAATGACATGCTTAGATTCTTGCTTTGGCCTCATCTACAAGAATTCGGCTTTACGCCTGGTTAGCCGATTATGCGCATATTCGCTGAAGCGCTTTATCGTAAATGCTTGTATGCAGGAGGTAATTGAATACTCAACAGGTGATCTTACTGGTTGTTTCAAATGCACTTTACAGGTAGTTAATGCGGAGAATCGCTTGTTCACATAGGCAAAATGCGCTTTAACAGCCGGAGCAAAATAAAACTCGCTATTTAACGCGCATTCGATAATGCGCACAATCGGAGAGAAAACGCGCCTCTACGCCCAATTTGCGCTCCGTTCTTGTAGAGGTAATTTTTTTAATGCACCTTGAAAGAGCTTTAAATGCCTCTTGTAGAGGCAGCCTTAGGGAGGGCTTTGTAACCTCCTTGTAGAGTTGCTGCCTCCAAGAGGAGGTCAATTAATTTTAAATAGACCAGCACCCAGAAATGTTGTTGGATATTCAACCACACTGGTATTGTTTGTTGTCCCTATCATTTCCCTATGTTTGCAGGCTTCTCATCTGCCTTTCCCCCTGTTCTCTACTGACATTGATTGGTCTTGAATTTGTTCCAGCTGGAATCACCAAATCACTCAATACTATGGTTTCAAGGAGGCCTCCAGATATGACTATTCTTGACCTTGATGACTGTATTCAAGTTATTCTTCTAATCATGATGGGTCAAAATGCTTTCTAAGTATAAAATAAGCTTGGATTCTGGGAACTGAAATTGAATATTATAGGTTCACATCTGTCAATTGTTTGCAGGGACTTTAAATTGTCGGAAAATGGAAGCTTGATTTAAGGAGAAGTCAGAGACTGTAGAGTATTTTATTGTCTTAGTGTTTCGAGTACGTTTGTTTGTTTCGTCACAACCCAAACAATCTACATTCAAGGTCAAAATGTTTTTATTAGCTGTGTGTAGTGAAGGTTTTATTTTATTTACATGGAGAGAGCTTTGTTGTTCAGAGGATAACAAGTGAAACATCTTGGCAAATGTAAGTACAATTCCTGACACTTTTATTTCCAGTGTCGTGCTTATTGACAGAGAATTCAGTGGTTTTTAGTCATTTCAAAATGACTGAACACAATGCATTGTTCAAGGCCTTAGAAGGAGATTTTAGCAATAATTCTACATGAAACTTGTTCAGGTAAAATAAAGAGTGGAAAGGAATGAATAAGGAGTTTAAGTTGACTTTGTTTTAGTAAGTAGTTCTTGGGTTATCACAACCTTTGCTTTGTGTATCCATAGGCAGGCCTAAAATGGTGGCAATGGTCTCTCCCTCTCTAGGCCTAGAGGAAAGCAAAGTGAGAACAACTTTTCCCATATAGCATGCTACTTACCTATGGAATTAATTAGGGTGACCAGATAAAATCCAGGTCAGGGCTCATGTAACTTTAACAGTTGTAGAGAAAAGGGGATTTCAGCCAGTGTCATTTGTATGCAATTAGTCCCTGGTGAAATGCCCTCTTCATCACAACTGTTAAAGTTGCAGGGGCCCTGCCTTCTTTTGTATATGGTTACTTTAGTACAGTGCCTGCAACTTTAACAGTTGTGATGAAGAGGGAATTTCACCAGGAACTAATTGCATACAAATGACACTGGCTGAAATTCCCTTTTCTCTACAATTGTTAAAATTACATGAGCCCGGACCTGGATTTTATCTGGTCACCCTAAGTTAATGTTGTTTGCCAGGTGGGTGATTGTACTTTCCCCTCCCTGTGTGGAAGAGGGTGTTTTTGTTTTCTTGGAGGGGGGCATTTTGCAAACTTTAATAATGCTTATTAAGTAGCATTTATGAGACTTCCACACACTTAACAGCATTATCTTATGCATGTTTACGTAGTAAGTCTCATTGAGTCCAAGTAAGCACACAAAAGACTGCAAACTAAAAAGAAAAAGATCTGGGCAGATGAATGGAGTCTGCAATAATGATGGAGGTCCTGCCCACTCAATACACCAGAAGTCCACACATTGGGCTTTGTGTGCATAGGCAGATACCTGCTCCATCAGAAGTGCCTTTCCCCTGGTGGAGGGGGAGCTATGCCTCTGGAATGAGAGGACCACTGGTAGAACTTCTCTGGGTCACCAGCTGGAATACTCTGCTGAAGACCAGGAAATCTCCGATGGCCAAAGTACAGCAGTGAAGCACCTGAAGGGGTTGGTGAGCATGGGGGAAGGGAGGGCTAGTCGGTTCATCAGGGACCAAGCCATTGATCCATGCGACAATCCCCTTGATTGTTTCAGGTATCTCTGGGTAGGTTTGTTTGTTCCATTGCTTTGAGCCAAGGATCTCCTGCATACAAAACATAAGTTGTTTTGCCAGGCTAGGTCTCCTCCTGCAACCCCTGTGCTCCTGCTGTCTATGGGGAACTGCGCTGGGTGTAGTGCAGGGAAGTCAAATGCCCTATGATGTGCATGCTTGCTATCTGCAGCTCTGGCTGAGTAATTATGGAACACCTCTGTGGTGTTCACAGTTTGGGTTCTTTATCCCCTGATATTACATTTTTTCCAGGCATGCTAAAGGTGGCTTCAGCTCCTGGAGGTGCTGCTGCTGCTGCTTTGGTGTCTTTGGCCCTTTCCACACCAGGCTGTATGCCTGGGATGGCCCCAGGCTGATCCCTGTGTGCCGATGGTGTGTATTAGGTACTTCCGGGATTGCCTTCTCTCCCTCCCTGTGCGCCGATGGAGTGTATTAGGTACTTCCGGGATCGCCCTCCGTCCCTCCCTCTACACCCCTATGGTGTAGAAAGGGCCTTTGTGTGTGCTATGTGTTGCAGTGCAGGAGGTATGATGTGGAAGTGGTCAGATTGTTTTGCCATTGTTGGCTGCCTCCATATTGCTACATGTGAGGAAGGCATTTTGGGTTAGGGTTGGTGCCTCTGGTGTAGTTCTAAACTATCCCGAGTGTGCATGTCTGTTGTTTTTCTGCCACCATTTTGTTTTCTCTTTGGTGTTCCTCACATCCCCTCCCAGGCTGAGTGGGATAGGATGCAACAGAAGTTCTGCCGGTGTAAAAGAGGTGGATCTGTCTCCCACTTCCTCTGGCATATTTTCAGTCACAAGATTGCTCTGTCCATTCTATTCTATTGCTTGCAATAGGACTTGCAGTGTGACTATACATCCCACTGATACGCTCTATGTTAAACTGACTTATCATGATTACAGCCACACCACCCAATCCTACGCATGATTCTCAAAACAAATTCAAGTAATGTTTGATGAGGCTCACTCCCATGAAGGAACACAGAATTGCAGCCCATACTCAACGAATTTAAAAGGAAAGCTGCACGTCAACTACCCAGCTAAAAGTTGCTGAAGCAATCAGGAGAGATGTCTTGAGTATTTTCCAAACAACACCAACAACTACCACAACAACACATGAAGAAGGAGCAGATGCTGCCTTGTTTCCTAGGCCAACTGTGAAGCACTTTCAATGGCATGCAGGGTGATAGGATATGCCTTTCAATTTACCAAGCCCTCACATTTATGGAAAATCAACTGCATTGCCTGGATACTGCAGAGCTTCTTCAGCTCTCTCCTCATCTCCAATCTTGTGTCTAAAGCCACCATTGGAGATGCCATTGGGCTTCTACTTTGGTTTGAACTTCAGCTTTTCTAACCTATCTGGATCCAAATGAGGGATAAAATGCACAGCTGAAATTCATGATAGGATTTTGCCTATCCTTAGGTGATACTATACAAAAACAGATTGAGACACACACACACACACACAAATCCCAAAGAAATTAAGGTACTATCCCAATCATAGAATAGTAGAGTTGGAAGGGACCTATAAGGCCATTGAGTCCAACCCCCTGCTTAATGGACTGGTTTAAGGTCCCATGGTGGAGGTAGCAATTTGTCACAATGGAGCTGCAGGACAAGCTAGAATACTGGACTATATAGACCTTTGGTCTGATCCAGCAGGGCTCTTCTTGTGTTCCTATGACAGTTTCACCTAGGAAGGGCCAGAATGGGAGATGTTGAATGGGAGAGGGTGCTGCCATTTCCCCAACTGACTAGGGCATAAAGTAGCCACAGCAGGCCAGTGTTTTATGGGGAGATAGGGCAACAAACCAACAAATATTCTCAAAAAGAGATGGCAAAGTTATTGCCTACAGGTTCTGCTTGTTGTAGACTTGTCGGAAACATCTGTCTGACAGCTGTGGAATTCAGGATACTGAATTGTATATACCTCTGGCCACATCCTGCCAGGATTTTAAAAAATGTTCTTGGAAATGACAGGGCCAGAGGTTAGCACCAGAGTACAGTTTCTCCCTTCCTGCTAGTGCTATGATCCATATGCTTAGGCTGACCATATGAAAAGGAGGACAGGGCTCATGTAACTTTAACAGTTATAGAGAAAAGGGAATTTCAGCCAGTGTCATTTGTATGCAATTAGTTCCTGGTGAAATTCCCTCTTCATCACAACTGTTAAAGTTGCAGGCACTGTACTAAAGTAACCATATACAAAAGAAGGCAGGGCCCCTGCAACTTTAACAGTTGTGATGAAGAGGGCATTTCACCAGGGACTAATTGCATACAAATGACACTGGCTGAAATCCCCTTTTCTCTACAACTGTTAAAGTTACATGAGCCCTGACCTGGATTTTATCTGGTCACCCTATTCCTGGTGAAATTCCCTCTACGGTCCCCTCTACAAGGATTCGCTTTTGCGCCTGGTTAGGCGATTATGCGCATAATCGCAGAAGCGCATTTACGCCTAATCCCTCTGCACGAGAGGCAGCGAGAGGCGGCGAAGCGCATTAACGGATGTCCAAAATGCGCTTTACAAGTAGTTAATGCGCATAAGCGCTTATTCACACAGTCAAAATGCACTTTAACGGACGGAGCAAAATAAAACTCGCGATTTAACGCGCATTCGATAATGCGCATAATCGGGGAGATAAATCGCCTCTACGCCCGATTTGCACTCCGTTCTTGTAAAGGTAATTTTTTTTAATGCGCCTTGAAAGAGCTTTAAATGCCTCTTGTAGAGGCACCCTACATCACAGCAGTTAAAGTTGCAGGCACTATACTAGAGTGACCATATACAAAAGAAAGCAGGGCCCCTGCAAGTTTAACTGTTGTAATGAAGAGGGAACCTCACCAGGTACAAATTGCATACAAATGACACTGGCTGAAATTCCTTTTTCTCTACAACTGTTAAAGTTACATGAGCCCTGTCCTCCTTTTCATATGGTCAGCCTACATATGCTGTACTTTATGAGCAGATGCCCCTGTGCAGCTACTAATAGGATCTGACCACTTGCAGTAATTTGACGCCCACAGCTTATAAGCAGAGACCAAAGGCCGCTTTTGGTGCTTTGCAGATCACAGCTTAAATGCAGCAGAATCATGTGGTATGTGCTGATATGGTAGAATGGCCTGTACCACTGCAGTCTGTAGGGGTGTGTATTTATATGTGTGTCACATTTTTTTACATGTTTCCCTATGTAAAAACAACAACTGCCCACCATTAAAAAAACCCAAAAACTAGCTCAACAGGGAATGGCCTAGGTGCAAGTTTTTTATTTGTTGGGATATTTCTAACATAGGGAAGTTTTGAAAACGTGAGCCCCCCTCCATCTGCCCTCTGAAATGGTACCGCCCACTCCAAGCTCACATTCCATTTAGTGAAACTCTCTGGATGATTATGTAGTGAATAATGCTGTGAGAAATATTTGAAGAATACAGTGTAATGAAAACAAACAATCCCTTTGCTGCCTAGAAATGCCATTATGAAGGGTGTGTTTCTGTGCACAGTTACATTTGGGGCATATCCACCTGGTTCTTCAGTGATCTGAGCCATCGGGATTAAAATTGTGGGCCTGGTACTGTTTCGCTAGGGATTACTTTCCTGGGTTTGATCCAGCCACTGATACATACCTTCTGTCTTACTCCCTTAACCTCTCCTCATTACTGAAAAATGTGTTTTAATGTGTATTGGGGTAACTAGGTATCTGGTGCTTGCACTTAAGATATTTTTGGCTACTACAGATAAGGTTGTACATGCTCTGTAATTAGAACAAATAGATGTGCACATCTGTGATTAGATTTTTAAAATTTAAAGTCTGCTACGATAATCTGATTTTATTTTTATTTTAAAAAGCATATTCAAAACCACTCTGAGCTGGATCACAAGTAATTGACAGAAGCCCAATAATGCTGTGGAATGCAAAATACACCATCACCGTGACAGACCTGCTAGTGGAATTTATTAGGAACTCTGACCACATGTTTTGAAGCCTACCTCTGCAACCATAAAGGCTAAATGCTTGCTTTAACAGTAATAAAAACTAGAAAGCAGAAATTCTCAGGGTGTGGAATGGATACTCAATTCTGTGCTAGAGTAGGGTGACCATATTTGGGAAACCAAAAAAGAGGACACCCTGTGGGAGGGGGGGCGCTAAAGTTGCTTTCCTGGGCCTCCAGAAAGTGTGTCATCCCCCCCCCCCCCTGCTCAAATCAGGGCCTTTTCTACAATGTCTGGTAACAACATGCTTTCCCCTTTAAGGCCCTGATTGGAACAGTGGGGGGTGGGGGGGAATGACACGCCTCCAGGAATGATGCTCCCCCCCAATTGTGTAATTCCAGGACATTATAGAAAAATACAGAAAATCCCCCCAGACACCCAGTATAGAACAAAAACCAGGACAAATCCGGGGAAATCCGGACAGTTGGTCACCCTATGCTAGAGGCTAAATTCTTATTTTTGTGGTTTGATAATAAATGTGTTGAAACGCTGCCTATAGGATAGGGGAGGGGCCGTAACCCTCCCAGTTGGTGGAACAATAATTGAGAGAAGTTTGACACCTCCCATTTACCCTCCACCCTTTCCTTACTACTAACATGCTGCCTCCTGCATTGTTGCATCAGAGGAGCTTATAGGGTCCCACAGCACAAGCCAGACAGAATCAGGGTGCTACTGCCTGTATCAAGAAATTGTGTGTGTGTGTGTTGAACGTGGCATCCAAATTCCATTCAATTTGGGCAGTTGTCATCATCATCATCATCATCATCATGAATTAACCGTGAATTTAAAGAATAGGAAGCTGCTGACAGTTTTTTTCTCTATTTACATGTGTTGAGAGCAGGCTCCCAGAAAAGATGTGCTCATGAAGCTAATCTTTTCTTTGTCCTCAGGGTTAAAGTTGGAGGAATGCCCCTTTGACCACAAAAGTTGCATTCATCAAGGTTTGGAGCCAGTTTTAGTTATGCTTAGAACAGACCCAGTGAAATCAATGGGACTTCATTTAGACACAACTAATATAAGTCCCATTGATTTCAATGGGTCTGTTCTAAGCATGCCTAACATCTGGATCCAACCCAATATATTATGGACATTGAGGCATAAGAATACCTGGGCTGCCTCAGAATCTTTGCACCTTATGGAAAGAGGGATTATCCTCCCCTTCAACACCATGTATTTGTCCTTCTGTTTAGCAAAGTACCTGCAGCACTCCACTGCCCAGGGCGTTCTGTTCCTGTTCTGTGCTTGGACCAGTTATGTATGTGAAAATCATTGACACAGAGCCAAGGAGAGAACTGTAAGTTAATTTGCTTGGGTTCTCTGATGATAAATGTTTCAAATGGACTCCTTGAAGCTTGAAATTTATCTGGCTTTTCTTTCTTTTCCTGTCCTTTTTTCTTTAATATACAGACCCATTTTGCTCCCTGTTCTTTCAACTATTATTACCATAAGTAGATTCACAAAACAGTTTGTGCAGCAATGTCCCCTTAAAATTTGACATACCGTGCCTGTACCAGTCACAGAGAATCACTATCTGTAGCATCTGGCCACAGTAACTCACGTTTTCAGGTGAGTCTGCAAATTCACATTTCTCATTGGCTGCATGGTAAAATTTGCCTAATTTCATTGCCAGATACTGCATACAAATGGTTCTCCATGTAGTTGCACTCAACACAGGGCAGGCCCTACTATTAGGCAGTGTGAGGCAGCCACCTCATTCTGGGGGATGGGGCAGAACAGTTGCAAGGTGTTGGATGAACGAGCTGTGTGTGCACTATGCAGCCTGCCATGCAGCTCACAAGCTAGCCTGCTATCTTCAGATACATTGAAGGTTTCCATCCTGGCACCGCTGTTGAAGTAAAACTCAACTACCAGGCCAGTTGGCTTCTGTATGAGGAATGATGGCAGGGCAGACCATCTTGCCCTTTGTTAACTTACCCAGAAAAATATCTTGGGCAAGCCCTAAATTAACATGAAAGGAGATTACTTAAATTCATCAGATACCTTGGTCTCTGCTGGTATTCTTTCTCCTCAAGAATCTAACGTTAGCTAGCAGAGGTCCCTCAAATGATTCACACCTAGGATTCACCAGGCCTTAACCTCTGGCTTTCCCAATTTTAATAGGATTAATCAAGATCTCACAACTTTATGCTCATGTTATCCAACATAGGGGGCTAAGAATACTCTATCTTCAATCACTTTAACAAGCATGGTTCTCCCCTCAGGATTTATTCTCTTCTTTAAAGAGATTACTAGTAGGGTGACCAGATAAAATCCAGGTCAGGGCTCATGTAACTTTAACATTTGTAGAGAAAAGGGAATTTCAGCCAGTGTCATTTGTATGCAATTAGTTCCTGGTGAAATTCCCTCTTCATTACAACAGTTAAAGCTGCAGGGGCCCTGCCTTCTTTTGTATATGGCCACTCTAGTATAGTGCTTGCAACTTTAACTGTTGTGGTGAAGAGGGAATTTCACCAGGAACTAATTGCATACAAATGACACTGGCTGAAATTCCCTTTTCTCTACAACTGTTAAAGTTACATGAGCCCTGACCTGGATTTTATCTGGTCACCTTAATTACTAGTCCTCAAACTATGTGCTATCTCCAATATCAGAAGCAGTATGCCTATGTACAGCAGTTGCTGGGGAACATGGGTGGCAGGGTGCTGTTGCACTTGTGTCCTGCTTATGGGCTCCCAGTTGACAGCTGGTTGGCCACTGTGTGAACAGAATGCTGGATAGATGGACCCTTGGTCTGAACCAGTATGTCTTTTCTTATGTTCTTATGATTAGGGATTTTGAACAGACAATTTCTTAGCATCCACACAAAATGAGGGTTCCTTGGGTTTCTTTAGGGGACAACATGGCAATTAGGCCTATTTAAATCTGGTTTAATTTTTGTGTGTCAGTGTGTTGCTAAATAGCAACGATGTTTCTGCCAGTACAAAACCTCCCAAGTGGTTTTGTTAGCAGCTCTTGTTGGCCAGTGGAACAAGATGACCTTAACATAGAGTTAGTACTGGCAAATTGACAATACCTAAAGGAAAGTTATTGGCAACAAGACAGGTGATATGTTTCTTTGCCACTGATATTTGCACAGTGAATGTAGCAAACAGTAGCCATATTGGGGTGGGGTGGGGGCAAAGTGAATGAGATATATTAATAGTTTTGTCAGTGAAATTTGTGATTGTAATTTAGATTACAATTTCAAGTGCCTTTGAATGTGAGGAAAATGTTACATATTGATTGCATTTAATATCTATATGTGTCTCCCTAATAGGTTTTCTAAAGTTTCCTCTAACTCCCTTTCTACATCAGCCATTTTTTCTAGAGCTGCCCCTGCCTGCTCGTGGAGAGTCCGCATGATGCACAGAGCATCCCACAAGCAGGCAGGGGCAAGCCCTCCATTTTCCAGGGAGTTCAGGGAATGCTATTATCCCGCTTTGTGCCCTACTCCTGGGAGGGCAGCGAGATGGCTGGCTGGTGTGGTAGCCCATCCCAGGCGCAGCTGTACTTACCCGCGAGTAAGCGTGGCTGCACTGATGGCCCCGGAGCCACACCGCGTGGCACCGAGGTCATCAGGGGAGGACAACAAAATCGCCATCCTCAGGATGGCAAGGGGGAGGGGGGTGCAATCACACAGCATTTTTTAAAAAAATATACGTACAGTTGCGCAGGAGCACTTGTGCGCACCTCCACGGATCTGTAAAAAAAAAATGGCTGGCGTGAGTTGCGACAGCCTGGTAGAAGCCTAGGCTGTCACATTCTGGTACAGCCTCTGCTTGCCAGACCCGGAAGTGGTTACTTCCGGGTTTACCCGCTTCCTGCCCTCTCTGTCCCTATGGTACAGAAGGGGCCTTATTATTCTCAGGAGTCAACTCCTTCCTCACATTCCTGCATGAAAACAAAACATGAAATGCAGTCAGTGAAGTTCCTCAAGAATCTATATTGGACTCGTGCTGCTTAAACAATTCATAAATTGTGGCATTATATGCCCTGCATTTGGCATTGTGGGCAGCCCTATCACATATAGTAGCTAACTTTATCATCATGAATACTTGACACAAATGTGAGAAGTCATTGTTGTTGTTGTTGTTGTTGTTGTTGTTATTGTTGTTGCATTTTTTGATTCAAGAACTCTATTGCGAAATCCAGAAAAGTTTGAATTTCAAAAAACAGCAGAGGTTGGTTAGTGCATTGTTTTGAAAGTGTGAAATTATATAGAAATATAGCAAAAAAAGGAGGGGGTTAGGGGCATGATAGAAAATCCTCAGTGTGGGCCACAGTGTAATTTCAGAATTAAAATAAAATAAAAAACATGATTTATGAAATTGTATTAGGGTAGGCATTTGCGAATCACCCAAAAATAGGGCATGCATCACCAAAAAAGAGGACAGAAGAGAATACCTACTTGCATAAAATTTGCATAGCTAATAGAAAGATAGATAGATAGACATTTAGAAATACTTATAATTTAAATGGAAATACAGTACACCTCTTTATAGTGTAGGAGACTGTGATCGGGGACCTGTGCGCCTTGCTTAGTCTGCTGTCCAGCTACTGCTGGTGGGGATTGTTTCTGATGGTTCTTTATCTGTGGGTTGAAGGTCTCCAGATAGAGGACTGTCCTCTGTAAAAGAAGACACATGGCTACTCTGGATTGTATGTATGAGATAGGATCACAGTATGTGTGAGGGACAAATTTGTGCTACAAAGTTGTACTGGGCCCAGAAATGTTGCTTGGGCACTGGATGGATCCTTGATCTGATCCAATAGGAATCTTACTACGTTTTAAGTACATATCTGCATGCTTGAATGCAGTGAGATTCCATGCACTGGATCTGATGCATGTTTATTTACTGCAGCTCCCTTCCAAGTAAGTGTATGTTATGCTCTTAAGCTCCTACAGTGAATTCAAGGTTCAATCCAGAGAAAGTCAAGGGTTCCACTATTTGGATGTTTGCGAAGTTTCCCTAAAATGCTTGAAAAGCCTTCACAAAGGCCCATGTGTTTTTATGGGCATCTGGTAGTTCACACCTGACATACAATCATTATTTCTGACATTCATCTTAGATCCTCCTCTTTTTTAAAACATGATATCCAATCAAAGAACCAAGAAAGCTCTCATGGCTTATGGCCTGTGTCAACAACTAGGAAAAAAATAATGAGCAGCTGGAGCGAATGCAGCACAGCCCATCTCTAAGCTCATGTTTTGTTCACATGCGCGGCTATTGAGCAAAATAATGCTTGACAGGCAAAGTCCTTTGTAGAAAGCGAGATCAGTTCATGAACAAGATAAAGAGCTAAATTTGCAACATATGTTATTTACAGCAAACCAATTGGCCTCCTCAAATCAGAGGGTATTTGTAAGGCAGAACAAATACATGGCAACGATCATTGTTTCCTCCTCCATAGGACTGGCTGCTTATTTTACTCTTAGCTATTCACAGGGTTTTTCTTTTCTTTCACATTATCATTTATGACTAACTCCATAAAGAGTGCAGGCTTTAGTGTTTCCTTTTATGATTCCTCCCCACAGGTATGTTCTGGGCCCTTGGAAGGATGCTTTCAATAATAAAAAGCTGCAGGCAGCTTTGAATCTCTAGCTTTATCCATCAGTGCTATCAAGAAAGTCTCACATTTTTGGCACACGTTTCTTCTAGCAGGTGCAATGAATTTATGAAGTGTTAGACAGAAAGGTGGTGATGAAGCCCAAGGTTCTATGGTGCTGAGTTTTCTTGGAGAAACAAACGTCAGTGACGTGTATAAAGGAGTCCATATCTTCCCCAGGCATGTACATTGGGAGTCTGGGATTGGGTGGTCCTAGCTTAAAATTCTGTAGCGCTGAGCTCAAAATCAGCACGACGGAGCTTCTTTTCTGAATGGAAAGGCCCTACTTTGAACTGACTCCTGGCAGTGCATAGAAGTGGAGCCCCAAATTGTCCAACCCATTCCTCTAAGTTAGGGTGGCCAGTTAAGCATTGCCAAAAAGAGAGAACAAATATGTCATCAAAAAAGAGCACAAAAGAGGACACAGGTTTGCAAATGTTCATTTATATGTATAGATGTGATTTGGAAAATAAGTGCTATAATTTAAATAGAAATGTAATACATCTGACGGTAGTGGAAAAAGATATGACCCAGATGACATGTAGGCCTGCTCAGTCTGCTGTCCAGGGGCTAGCTGTGTCTTTAAATTTGACTTAAACTGGACAGCCCTTTAAATAGAGGATGCCTTCAAATAGAGGACTGTCCTTGGTAAACTAGGACACATGGCCACCCTAAGTTCAAACATGACTCCTGGTTTTAGTCCTGATTTCTGCCTAGGCTTGACAACTTTATTTTGATAGGGCTATTGTGGCTGTTAAATATAGCACCATCAATGTGGATGGTACATTACCAAGTATAAAAGGGCAGGTTCTTTCCATGAGGGGTTTACTATCTAAAATTTGATTCAGGTGAGACAACAGAGGAAAGAAAGGAGATGCAAGCAGGAATAGATAATGTGTGTTTTTGGAACATGTTCTTAAATTTAACTACAGTAGGGCTACGTTTGTCTGACAAGCAGAAATTCAGCAAAGGAAACTCTTTGGGACAAGCTTTATCTGCTAAATTTTACCTGCAAGGTTCCTGAAATGGCAGGGCAGTAAAGAGGAAAAGGAGTAACTTGAGTTACTCCTGTTTTTATTGGCTTAGCTCTTGTGCATTTACCAGACACCTTGGATGCAGAAATTAAGCAGATTAAGCTTTCCTTGGCATGGAAATAATTTCTTCATGGCAAACACAAAAAGTAGGAGGACTAAAAACGTGGTAGTCCTTAGGATAGCCTTATTATTTCCCAACTTTGGTGCCTGAGGTAGAAAATCACACACACGTCTCTTCCTTTCTTTGGTAGTAAATGCGCAACAACAATAAATGAAGGGTGCGATCCTATGCATTTTTAGACAGAAAAAAGTTCTACAACTTCCAGCATGCCCCAGCCAGGCATAGGATTGCACCCTAAGCAACTAAAATTTTGCGACCCTTTCATGATGTGTAAAATCAGCTAGTTTAGTGGTGGGGCCATCCCATGTCCTCCCAGGGAAGCTTACTTGACATTCATCTTGATGTCTGCCTTATGGCTCTGCTTGATTTCAATGAAATGTTATGAACATCTGTTTTCTGCACTATTAGAAACAGTATTGTGTCTTCCCTCTTACTGTTTTATTGTTGTATGCTGCCCTGGGGTTTTTATGTTGTAGGGCATCTTTATAAAGCCACCAAATAAATAAATCCATTAACAGATTGACTGATTGACTAACTGAAAGACTATAGGTCTGGGTTATACAACTGTAAACTATATTCTGAAGCTGAGGGAAAAGAGATCCTCTGATATGTACATACCAGAATGTTGTGCATACTGTAACAGAAATAAGCCACGTTCTTTGGAAGGCCCAGTTTGAGGTGTTTTGTTTGTTTTTGTTTTTTATCAGGGACAAAGGTTTTTACTTGGTATAACTACACAAAGAGAGGGAGTCGTAAGTTCAGTCCCTATCTTCCTATAATAGCAACAAAGACAGAGGAGGGGGGAATGTGCTACTCCTGAGGGAAGAATGATAGCTCTTAGCTTTTATTCCCACCCCCACCCAGTCTCATTATTAGTGACTGTGGTGCTCTGTGTATGCAGAGTACATTCTCTACATTCCCATCATCAGCCATCAGGCAGAGTTCTTGGAACAAGTGGTGAACTGAAACCAACTTAGTGGACAACAGCCAACTTCTTCTCTTCAGACTTGTTATTTTAGCTCAGGCTGCACTCCCTTAGCAGGAAGCCTTCTTCAGAGGAAAGCCCACAATCATGTCAGCCCATGATTGTCCAGCTGCTTTTTTAACCAATAAGACACATGCTGCTTCTCAGCTATTGGTGTCCATATGGGGCTTTATCAAGTGATATAATGTAAATATTTGCCAAAGTTATCCTGAGCCTATATTGAAATTGCACGCATGGGGGTTTCTTTTTTTCTCATTATGAGATTCACCTTTGTGGGGGGTAAGCAGCACAATGTACCTGCTATTGAACTGTCTCTGTTCTAGTGGTTTTTTTTAGTTACCTTGGAGCTGGCACTCCAAACAAAACCTTCTGTAGCATCAAGTCAACGTACATGTCAGTATAAAACATACAGAGAGTATCCAACCCATTCTAACCTGATTTTGAAAGGGGGGGGGAGAAAAGTGATTCAGGGTGCCTCTACAAGGGCGATTTAAAGCTCTTTCAAGGTGCATTAAAAAAAATTACCTCTACAAGAGTGGAGCGCAAATCGGGAGTTGAGCCGCTTTTTCTGTCCAATTATGCGCATTATCGAATGCGCGTTAAATAGCGAGTTTTAATTTACCGCAGCAGTTAAAGCACATTATGACCATATGAACAAGCGATTCTCCGCATTAAACACCTTCAAAGTGTGTTTCATACAACCGGTAAGGCAACCAGATATGCGCTTCACCGCCTCCCGTGTATTGTGATTTACCATAAAAGCACTTGCGAGAATATGCGCATAATTGGACAACCAGGCGTCAAACCGAATTCTTGTAAAGGGGACCTCAGTTAGATGCACAGAACCATTTTCCTGTTAGCAGCCATCAATACTGGCAACTCTTTTTCAGTGCAATGGCTTCCTACACAGGTTTTAAACCAGAGAGCTCTATCAGTGCTGCTTGCTATGGTACAATGCCATTGTAGCTATAGGAGCAAATGACCTCCTTTGTTTCAAGATAGAGTTAGATATATTCACGATAAGAATATAGTTTGGCTTCTGTTCTGATACTCTAGTTGTGATTTGGCATTTGAACAGTCTGTCCCCAAGACTTGCTCAGCAAGCAACTGATGGATCGTGTCTACTGCTACACTTGTGAAATTATACAAATCCTGACTTTATGTTGCCATTGCAAGAGAAGTTACTGCAGCGACATGGCCAGATGTGCAGATTCAAACACTTAGAATTGAGATGTTAGCATAATTGTCTCTATTTCTGAAGTCCAGAGGTGTACGTTGCTCTTTATGTAGTCAATACAGCATTGTCGATGCAGTTTAGATAAAAGATCCTAAGGCACACGCATACACATACTTTAGGCAAAAAGTCTTAAAAGTAGGGGAAACTCCCCAAATAGTCCATTGAGGGCTGAGTGCACTCAGTGGCCATGGGTACCTCTAGATGGACACTTTCCATTGAGATGGCTTTGCATTAGTGCCAGTTGGGTTACATGATGCTGCTGCCAGTGAGAAGCCATCTAGGGGCAAAGGGGTTTGCTCCACATTTACCCCAACTTTTTTAGAGCGGAGCGGGCTGGCCAGGGAAGGGGATGGAGCAGCGAGCCATAAGCTTGCTGCACCGCCTCCGCAGTCCTCCCCCACCCCATTTAAAACTAAAACAAAAACAAAAAAACCCCACTTACTTTAGAGTAGGGGAGCCGATGCTCCCTGCTGCCCCTCCAGCTGCTGCCGGGCAGCCCCGTGTTTGGTGGCACCGGCAGCGCCAGGATAAGCCGCTGTGGTGCTCTCTGGTGTAGATCACTGGAAGGAGTGTTACTGTGTGGCATACCAGCGGGTGCCGCCGCTATGCGGCGCTCCTGGTGCCGCGAAGAGGCAGCCCTGGTCATGCTCACTGACAAGAAGGGCAGGGGGAATGTAAAACTGGGCGAAGGGGAAATGGAATGCAGCATCCTGGCTGAACAGGAGCACTTCACACTGCAACATTTTATTGCAAGTTTCATTTGTTCTAACTATTAGTCTTATCCTTCTAAAGGTGCAGGGATTTTTTTTAGTGATCTAGTCTGCAACTTGTGCCATCAAGATGAACAGTGCCTACTAGCTGTGGATGGCAGCACACAACGGTCCTGACAGAGCCCCCCATGTTTGCTACCTGCCTGGCCCGTGATATATGACCAATGGACTGTATTTGACTTGGCAGGTCACAAGTGATGCAGGCCTGCTGTAATCCTATCAATTGCTAAGCACTCCCCAGAAAGGAAACTCCCATGCATATGTGCCTGAACTCACTCAGCTTCTTGAGAAATATCTGGGCCTGGTCCAGTCATTATTGGAAGTCAAACCAGAATGTTCTGTTTGCTTCAGAAGTCATTTAGATCAAGCAGAAGCCCCTCCTGCTTGTGTTTTCTTTGTGCATCTGATAACCTCGAGCTTAAAAGAAACTGAGCATTTTTGGGGGGATGCAAATTTGCCTAAAGCATGGCTGACTACAGATGTGTATGGAATTTGGGAGTGCCCAGTGCTTCACTGAGTGTGTTTCACAACTGATAGGCTGAAGTCATTTTGGAAATGTATTTATTATTTATGGTTAATATTAATATACTGCCTTATTTAGTAGAAAGGCATCAAGGCAATGTACAATAATTTCAATGATAAAACCTTAAAACAATAAAAAATTAAGAACATTAAAACAGCAAAAGCATTAACATGTTAAAACTACATAATTTAAAATGTTACATTAAAAAGATGGGTCTTTGTACACTTTCTAAAAGCTAAAGGAGTGGAGGTTAATCATAGTTCTTTGGGGGAGTGCATCCTACAATTCGGGACTGACATAGGAAAAAGCCCTTTCATGTGTGCCTGACAACTAAGTCTCTGCTCGGGCTGCCTCAAGGCAAATTTGGTGGCAATTTCTGGGGGCGCCAAATGACCCATGCTGGTGGCAGTGTTCCGGCTCCTGCTTCTTGCCTCTCTGGGAGAACCTGCTAGCTAGGGATGTGCACTGGATCGGACCCGATCCACGATCCGAGTCCGGTCCAGTGGGAAATCGGATAAATTATCCGATTTCCGATCCAACAGCTGGATCGGCCGATCCAGTCCGAACCGATCCAAAAAGGCTCCGAACCGGTTCGGCGGATCAGCGGGCGCCCGCTGGCGCCCACCGCCGCTTCTATTGGCGGGCGCCATCGGGCGCCCGCCAATGAAAGTGGACAGCGGGGGGGTGGAGGGGAGGAGGGGGGGCGCTTACCTTTGAGGGATGTCCGCTCCCGTCCGGCGCCTGCGGCTACTACCAGCGGGCTCCGCAGCCTGCTCCAGGGTGTCGCGCCGGGTGATGACATCACCCGGCGCGCTACTCTAGAGCAGGCCGCGGAGCCTGCTGGTGTAGCCGCCGGCGCCGGACGGGAGCGGACGGCCCGGAAAGGTAAGCAGGAGGCGCGTGGAGGGGAGGAGGGGGGCGCTTACCTTTCTGGGCCGTCCGGCGCCGGCGGCTACTACCAGCGGGCTCCACGGCCTGCTCCAGGGTGGCGCGCCGGGTGATCACCCGGCGCGCTACTCTAGAGCAGGCCGCAAAGCCCGCTGGCAGTAGCCGCCGGTGCTGGATGGGAGCGGGCGTCCCTAAAAGGTAAGCAGTGGCGGGGAAGGGGGCTTACCCCCCCGGAGCCGTCCGCTTCTATCCGCGGGCGCCCGCGGGCGCCCGCGGATGGAAGCGGACGGCCCCAGGGGGTGTAGGGAGCGCGGGGGAGGGGGCTTACCTGCCGGGGCCGTCCACAGTGGACGGCCCCGGGGGGGAGGGAGTTAGGCCCCCCCTCACCCACCCGCCCCCATTTTTTCCTCATAGACTTGCATTCCAATGCAAGTCTATGGGGAAAAAAATGGCGGCCGATCCAAAAATTTCCGATTTTTGGATCGGGATCGGACTCGATCCGGTCCGGGGGGCCTCCGATTTTGTCCGAACCGATCCATGACAAAATTGGAGGTCCCGATCCGGGTCCCGATCCGATCCGGGGGGTCTGTGCACACCCCTACTGCTAGCTGCTTCCCTTCTGCCACAAATGCTGCAGCGGAAAAGCAGCTAGTGCACCTCTTCAGATAGAGTGATCATATTTTGGAAACCAAAAAGGAGGACAATATGATCGGCCCCATGGGGGCCATCCCCACCAACATGTCCGCCCCCAGGGGGCATGTCCAGCTCCAAGGTGGTGTGTGCCCACCTGAACATAGTCTTGGTCACATGTCTAATATTACAGCACACAATCAAGACAAATCTGTTCTACAAAACATCTTAATGTTAAAATCACTGAAAAAACAATGAGACACCCAATGTATCTGAAATTAACTTCACTCACTCCTACTTTTGTAGCTTTGGCTGTACTTTGTTGCTATACTCTGCGTGATACATTATCCCCTTCCCTCAAATATCTTTTCTGATTGTATCCTCACTCCATTGCAAGCTGCTGCTTAACAGAGCTTGCTGCTGCAGGCTGGCTGACTTTTTTATTTTTAAAGTTCAATTTTTTTTTTGAAACTTGTGTATGATTGTCACAAGTTTCTGTACTCTAACATTAGGGTGGGTATTGTGGGCAGCGGACACTACTTCGTCCATTCACACTTCTCACTTATATGCATTAGCTTTTCAAGGCTTGTGCGTTGGCACCACTTCTCACACCCAGACTTTGAACTCCTGTCTACTTCCTGCACAAACACATGACTTGCTTTGACTGCCCTCTCCTTTCCCACATTTTGATCTGTGGACACCTCACCTCTGCTGAGCTCCAGGTACCCAACTGCCCACTAAATCTGCAGCAGGAAAGGTACTGTGCTCGTCCAGCACTTCTTAGCTAAAAACTCAAGATGTCCTTGATGCCAAGGGATGAAACTGCTCAAGGTACAAGACCCCAAAGAGGTTTGACAACCTGAGTTTGAAAGGTATGGCTTCAGTTTTTTTTTTTTTTAAATAATAATTTTAAAACCTCAAACGTTAAAAAATTGCTAAAAATCAACAATGAACAAATCTGCTTGAACCTTGGCAAAGCTAAAGCCCTACTTAAGAGATATCATGGTGCCAAGTTTCATCTCCTTGTCGTTAAAAATGATGTTTTTTTAAAATTAAACCTCAAACTTTATAAAATTGCTAAAAAGCAATGGATGAACGTATCTACTTCAAATTTGGCGTGGCTAAAGCTATACCTAAGGGCTATCATGGTGCCAAGTTTCATTTCTTTATCTTTAAATATGATGGAACTGTAAGCATTTTTGTTAATTCCCATTGACAATAAAGTATAGCTGCCCTTTGGATGGGGGGAAGATGAGGAAAATCCAGATTTTTCTTCAAATTTCATAATTTCCCGCTTTCCTGGATTTGTTGCCAAAAATCTTGACATGTTCTGCTTTTTCCAAAAATCTTGACATGTTCTGCTTTTTCCTGACATATGGTCACTCTATCAGAAAATTCGCCCCATTGCCCGGCCCAAATGCTTCAGTTTGAGGATCCTTCCTCAAAGCGACTGAGATATTCTGGGTGAGGTGGCTTTGAAGATGGCCTGGGCTACCACAGCACAGGCCATTTTCAAGGCCATCTTACCTAGAATGGCTTGAGAGTGCTCCTTGACCTTACACTGCCCCTGGATCTTCAGGTAGTGGTGGTGGCAAGGAATGCATTTGCAGAATTCATTTCATATGCCAGCTGTGACTCTTCTTGAGTCAGTCTGCCTTGGCAACAGTTATCTGTGCCTTGGCTGCATCACACTTAGACTATTGCAAAGTGCTCTACATGGTGCTACCCTTGAGCAGTGTCTGCCAGCTACACTTGGCACAAAATGCAGCAGCTAGGCCTTATCTTCTTTCCTCCTCTTTCCCGTCTTGTGGCTATCTTCCTCCTCTTCTTCTCTTCCCTCTGCAGACACACACCCAATCATACTCGCAGCCACCCTACTTCTCTTTACATCTCTCTCCTTCAATGCTTCACTTTGAGGGATCCTTTCTCAAAGCGAGTGAGACATCCTGGGTGAGGTGGTTTTGAAGATGGCCTGTGCTTAGGCTGACCAGATAAAATCCAGGTCGTAACTTTAACAGTTGTAGAGAAAAGGGAATTTCAGCCGGTGTCATTTGTATGCAATTAGTTCCTGGTGAAATTCCCTCTTCATCAGCACAGTTAAAGTTGCAGGCACTATACTAGAGTGATCATATACAAAAGAAGGCAGGGCCCCTGCAACTTTAACTGTGCTGATGAAGAGGGAATTTCACCAGGAACTAATTGCATACAAATGACACCGGCTGAAAATCCCTTTTCTCTACAACTGTTAAAGTTACAGGAGCCCTGACCTGGATTTTATCTGGTCACCCTACCTGTGCTTATTTTGCTGGCATAGCAAGTCTTTGGATTTAGCTCTTGGGATGCTTCTAGGATGTTAATGGGGAAAATAATTTTCCAATTCTCTTCTCCAAAGGAACATTGCCCAGAATGAATCATGGTTAAAGTGCAATAAAATGACTTCTGACTTTCTATTTTCAGGGTGTGATGGAGACATCTGCACAGAAGATTTACAAGTGCAAATAGGATAAATGGTAAATGAGTCATATATTTGATGTCCAAAATGGTTGTTCATTCTGTGGTCTTTGTGAAATCTAACTGCTTATTCTGAGTCTGGGAATTTGTGTTGTGGGAATTTTAACAAACTCCAAATTTTGCTTGGAAATATAAACAATAAGTGAGTCACATAATTTTCAGTAAGTGTGGGAAAATGACTGCAGGAGGTGCTTAGGGTTTTGCAGGTTATGCCATTATTAGCATTCTCTAGTGTATTCGGGTTGGTTTTATGTCCTGAGAGATTATTGCCAAGCCAGCTGAGTGCAACAATCCAATTCTAGTTGCACAGAAAATTGTACTTATTTATGTGGACAAAGAGGCACAGTTGAATATGCAATCCACTGAAAATAATCCAGTGCAGACAGACAATATATACATTTATAAGTACCTTGAATCTACTTGTGGTTCATGTTCCAGGAGCAGAAATGTACTTCAGTATACAGATCTCCTGATCTGGATTGGGACAAATGGGTATTAGCAGATGTATGGATAGTATAATTTTGTTGCATTAATAGTTTGCAGTAGAAAATTTGACATTATATTCCTGGCTCATAGGTTGTCAACCTGCAGTATGGATGTTTTATGTGGTACAGAAAATGGACAGGAGCAGGAGAGCCCATGTGCAAGGCTGAGATGTTCAAGGACAGTATATATAGGCCATGCTATAAAATTGATGTAAATGTTACTGCAGGTGTGATGGTGTTTTTAGCTGTGCTGCCGCCACCAGGTGTTAGTTAAATTTGTTTGTTTTAGTGCTTATTCTTTTGTGCTTTCTAATAAAGATTGGATTAATTCATGTTTTTTATTTATGATGCGTGTTACTTCAAGTGCTATTGTAGAACATAATTCAGAAGTTTCTAAAGACAACAAAATAAATAAGCAGGCCTCTTTCAGCATTGTCCTCAGAGTAGGCAGAATGGGAAGCATTGTTAGTTGGTGTGCAGGTACATAGATCTGCTAGGTGAATATTGCCTAAGTGAAGGGCCATATCTCAGTAGTGGAGCACCTACTTGGGGTCCAGGTTCAATCCTCAGCATATCCAGCTAGGTCTGGAAAAGTCTTCTGTCTGAAACCCAGGAGAGCCGTTTGACTACCATTGTAGAATACTAAGTTAGATGGACCAAGAGAGGGACCTAGAGAGAATACTGAGCTAGACAGATGATTATGATCGTGGTGGAGTATTTCTGCCAAAAGAACCATCACTTCTACTGGGTGGGAACATAATGGTTCAATTGTGAATTCTCCCAGCACCTAATAGTAATGAGAACAAGTCTAGATAAATTCAGTTTCTACTGGATCATTGCAGTTTCAAACAGAGCAGCAAGTACATAGGTAAAAGTCCCAATACTTTTTCAAAGCAAAATATTAATGGTTGCTGTTGTTATGGCTTTTAACTGCTCATCCCAGTGAATCAGAAGTTGGGTTCTTCAGAGTTATAGGAAAACAAACCTCCTCACTTTTACACCTCCCAAGTTGACTTACAGTACGAAATTTAGAACATCCAACATAGAAATAATGTCAAAAAATTATTAGCAGCAGGTAAAATAAACAGCAGTAGCAATTAAAAAGAGATCTAACAAATACTGTTGAAAACAAGGATGAATAAAAAAGGGTCCTCCTGGTGACAGAATGATATAAGCCTCAGTGCCAGTCAATCCTCTCTGTGGAGAATATTCCACAAAAGGGGTGCTATAACTGAGAAGGCTTTTTCACTGGCTGCCACCTCAGAAGGCAGGGTCACCCGGAGAAGGACCTCATCTCAGAAGGTTCAGGAATATGTCTCAGATGGCAGATCAGGAAGGATGACAGATGGTGTACCCCCATCCACTGCCTCTGGGGCTGCCCATCACTGCCACCACTACACACCATCACCACCACCACTCCATGGCTGCTGCTGCCCACCTGTTCTCTAGCCATCCATCCATCCATCCATCCATCCATCCATCCATCGAGTGTTGCCCTGCTTTTACTCCTGCAGCAAATACTCTTTATGTTTTAACAGTATTTTCCATTGCAGGAAAGAGAACAATAGAGTCCTTACAGGGCTCTCTAGAGTGCCGGCCCATGTCTCGCTCTGAGGAAGGGCTCCTTACTCAGAACAAGGCATTGTGGATGAGGTGGCCCTGGTGGTTGCCTGTGTGGCTGCTTCTTTGCTGGAACAGTAGCAAATACTGTTTGCTCCCCCTGGAGTTTTCCCCTCCAACTGGCACCCAGCATTTCATGGCTACTAACCATGCTCAGTCCTCATTGCACCTTTTTTCCTGGCCTTTATCCACCCATTAGGACTCCTCCCCCCCCCCCCCCCGCAGTATTTTTCTGAACATTTGCAAAGCGTAGGGTTTCCTAAGCCTGCTGATACCTCCCTCTTGTGCTTGGATTTTGGCTATATCCACACTCAGTGAATGAGATCTCTTTTAGTATATAAGATGCAGCTGTATATACAGCAAGCACTGTTGGCTCTCCATATATACAGCCCAATTCACACTAGATACTATGCATTCTTCACACAGTCATGTCCACAGTGCCGTGGAGGAATATAGTTATGTGAACAAACCCTAAGGCTTAGAATGGCACCAAGAATCCCTTTACTGTCCTTGATCATGTGAACCCTGCCTGCTGGTGTCTTTGGGTAACAGACCCAGTGACTGATAGAAGTGGAGGACCATTGCTATCCCAAAGTACAGGGAGTTCTTTGGTGCTTTTTTGTTTACTTTCCACAGGATTGTGCAACTCAAAGCAAGATATGGTCAACTGCATGTTTATACTTTGTTTCTGAATTGGTGCCTCAAAATCTGATACTAGCTCACATCCCAGATTGGGAGACAGGCGCTGAAGGGGCCTGGCACAGCGATCCCAACTTTTTACTAACGTAGTATTTGACACCAAACCTGCGGTGCAGAAGTTGCATGTTGATCTGGAGCAAAAGAAGAAATACATACTGTACTGTACAAGCTGAGTTCACGAGGGAGCCTGATAAGTAATGGGAGTAGTCAACAGCTCGTTCTGTCGAAGGCAAGGAAAGCAAATCACTGCCCAGTGAGTGCGTGCTGTAATGTTTCCCTACAGTCAGTCAAGATGTGTGAGTGGCTGAATACTGGTAGCATAGTTACTGTCTTCTTCAAAGAAAAAAAAACATATAATTTTGCTCTAGATTAGCGAGACTTGGGGTTAATGTTAATTATTCTTAGTGAGAAAATTCCCAGGCAACTAGTGTTATGGTTTTAGACAAACATGTAATTTCTTATTTTTGTACTTGAACACTGAACCTTTGGTCAACATAATGTGGTTGCTGATTGTATGAAGTACAAAGAAGTATCTCCTTTGTTAAATAATGTTGCTGAGCATGAAGTTATTTTTAATAATCTACTTAGAATTGTTCCCACGGACCTGTTCTGAGGAGTAGAATATGTGTCCTCAGGTAGCATCACCTGTAACATATTTTTCATTGAAACATGGGTAATTTAAAGCTTGTTTGCTTTGGTAACAATGCAAGAGAATGCATTTCAGAAGGGATCTTTCTTCCAAAAGAATTATAACCAGTTATTATAGCTGGAATTAAGTAGTACATTTCTTACTTTAAAAAACATCCTGCAAAGAAAGGCTGCAAAGAAAGGATCCACATTATTTTACTAGAATTAATTGTGTAACTGAAGTGCAGCATTTGGAATTTAACAGGAGATGAAATGGTACATCATGCTAAATTTTAACTGTTTCATGGCAACAACAATAACAACAATTTATGATAATTATAATTTTTAAAAATGAGCATCAAATCTGAATAGCTCCGTTAGAAAGGAATACATAAGAAGGATCCAAATGGATCAGACCAAAGACCATTTTCTAGAATGGCTAACCAGATGCCACAGTGGGAAGCCCACTAGCAGATTAAGACAACTGCCTACTCCCACTATTTATCCCCAGCATACTGCCTCTGATACCAGAGGTAGCATATAGCCATCACGACTAGTATGACTTATAGGCTTATCCTCCTTGAATTTGTCTAATCGCCCTTCAAAGCCATCTAGGCTGGTGGCCATCATCACACAGCCATGGGTGGTTCTTTAAGATGGGGAGAGCACAACCCCCACCTCTCCTAGTGTGAAGAGAACCCCCTTGACTTTTTCATTTGCATCGCCTCTGAGTTCTGTCTCCATTGTAATGCTGGTGGTGGTTGGGATATTACTGAGCATGTACGGCAGCTGTGCACGTTGAGATCATTCTTCTGGCTGGCCACAGCAATGCAATTGGTAGAGTGAAAGGGGGCAGGCAGGGCATCCGTGCAGAATATTCTGCCTGACTCGCAAATATGGGCCTGATTGCACAGGACTCATCACTGAAATGGGTGTCCGTGTAGGATGCCTATAGCCAATAGAGTAGTAAAAATAAAATGTAAACCTCCAGTGTTGTAGTGCCTGCATTACCAATGTCCCCTTGCCCTGCTCTGGGCTTCCTACTGAGACAAACAGATGCCCATGGGTGCCTCTACAAGAACGATTTAAAGCTCTTTCAAGGCGCATTAAAATTTGACTTCTACAAGAGCGAAGCGCAAATCGGGGGTCGAGGCGCTTTTTCTGTCCAATTATGCGCATTATCAAATGCGCGTTAAATAGCGAGTTTTAATTTACCGCGGGAGTTGAAGCGCCTTATGACCATGTAAACAAACGATTCTCCGCATTTAAACACTTGAAAATGTGTTTCATACAATCAGTAATGCGCTTCACCGCCTCCCGTGTATAGGGATTAGGCGAGAAGATGTGCATAATCGGACAACTGGGCGTCAAACTGAATTCTTGTAGAGGGGACTCATGTGAGACTCCCACTTTATACTGTTCCTTTATTCCTCTTCTGACTCAAAGGACTCAGCTGAGGCATAGGGAATACTGCAGATTGCCCCTGTGGCACATCACACAGCAGCCCAGCTCAGCACCTTAACCCTAAACTTCCTCTTCTGCTGCTACCATATAAACCTGTACCCCTTCAAGGTATTTCAAAGACTACACCAGTATGAATGAAATGGAATTTATTAACAAGATGTAACTTCAGATATGAAAGCTTAATGGTTTCCTCAGATAAAAAGTGTGGTGGTTATAAAGGCACAATGTGCAATGGTTTCAGTTCAATACTTTTTCTTAGAACGTTTCAAATATAACTTCAGTTGTTAACTTGCCTACTCTACTTTTTCTAGTCTACTTTAGAACTCCTCCCTCAATCTAATCCACCAAAATAATAAACCACGTCCTTTCCTCAAACTACCCTGACAGAACTAAACCCAAATTTCTCTGATCTCCTCCTGATCTTACTCATATCCTCCTGTCTCCCTCCCAGCACTTCAATATATCTTCACTCACTCAGCTAACTCCTCCCATTCTCTCCCAACCAATCAAGGCATCCCTAACAAACAGCCAATCAGCACTCAACCTCACATTCTGATCATTCACTCCCCCTCCCTCTAGGGTTAACACTTACCATCCTGGTTCCTGCAACATAAACACAGTGAGTACATTTGTAAGCAATAAACATCCTTAATAAAACAGTAAATATTTTAAGCATATTCAAATTACATACATTACAGAATAGGCATAGAACATTCAAACATCACAGCCCCCTGTTCACCTTCCATCCTCTTAGCTCAGGGCTTCCCTTCTTACTGGGGGACTTAGGTCTTTTGTGCCAAGACTTGTGTGTCTTTTGTGGTCACCTTGTTGGTGCTGCTGGACCTCATCTACTGGAACTCTTGCAAGAGTTCAAGGGGAATCTGGGGAAAAGGTAAAGTGACAGACTGGTAGGCTAAGGGATGGATCCCTTCTAACTATAATTTTCCTCTTTCTTGTAGGGATGCCCTCTTGTCCTGAGACTCTCCTTTGCCAATCTGTCACCTTGGGAGTGAGGCATCACTCTCATTTCCCTTAAGTCCTTGTCTACAAATCTCTCTGCCTTTGTCAGCTTCTGCAGGTCAGCTACCTTGGCCTCAGTGGAATAAACTTGTTTCCTGAGAGCCTGGAGCTCATTGCATTATCACATGACTTCTGCTCTGTTGGCAAATACCCATGCATGTGACACTTAGTGAAGTGCACTGGGTAACTCCTACATCCCTGCTGTCTTTCTTATTTTCATAAACTGTTTTTGTTTCTTGGGCTCGTTTACTTGGAAAGTTAAGTTTTAAAGAAGGGGGGGGATTTGAGGCCTCTTTTCCATGTTGCTCAACTTGCACTAGTATTTAACTTGCCAATCTGCTGAATTGTTTACCGTGACACTTTCTTATGGGGGCAGAGACACTTTGTTGTATGACACTCTTCTCATGCTCATAGAGCCAATGGGCATGCAAATTGTACATGATTTTATCACAACTTTATGACTGAAAGACAGATGCCCTCTTTTCTTTAAGAAGCATTTCATTCATAGACCACAAGATTTCCCCAGAGTAGTCTCCAAGTAGACAATTTCCCAAAGAAATTTTTACTTTTGGAGAATACTAAATACTAAGAATACTATAATAGATGGATCTTTGATGTGACTCTCTCAAAGACTGTCCTTGAACTTCAGGCTCCTTAAAGTTAAGCCTAATGGCTGTGAGTGAAAGATATTAGATATCTTTTTCATGTTGGAGAAAGTATAGGTAAAATGGATGGAATTAAGATGCATAAAATTCAGATACATGAAAAGTAAATAGCTAAACACAGTTAAATCATGCCATAAACATTACCCTACAATACACAGTAAGGGTCTGGCAACACAGGACGCATACATGATCCAACTATGTGTGTCTGCATCTTTTAAGATCTTCATGAAATGTCTCTTTGCAGATCAGTTATTTCCATACATGAAAGATTAATAGTGGTTGTTGTTAAATTGTGTGGGCTGTTCCAGAAAAAGTGTTATAGTATACACGGAACACAGTAATTACTAAGCCATTTAAAGGGATCCAGAAACCTTTCCCAGTATCCAGTGTGCTAACTGTGAGAAATGGCAATTTCCTGGCCCTCAAACCACAATTTTCTATTTTTGTTTCCACTGCTATTTTTCGCGTTAACTATGATATGGTTGTGCAAGAGTCACAACCTATATTGGTTAATGCCCACAACATCATGAATGGCCTGTGACCTACTTCTCTTCTGCTGCCATTTTGATAACCTTTTTAATTTGTTTAGATTATTTTGCTGGCCTTAACAGTAAGTTCAGATGTTACATCCCTGATTGTCCAAACCATGGATCCGGAATGTGATGTGGTCTGGCAGGCTCCTTTCTTTTCCTCCTGCTGCATGCTCCAATGCCCTCCCTCCCTCTTTCCCTCCCTCATCCTTGTTTGAGCAAACCATTTTTCTGTTACATCTGAACCAGGACTGAAGCCATGGTTCATTAATGGATTTCAATCCCTGGTTTGAAGGTAAACTATGGTTTATGCTAGGAATGTGCAACCTTTTCCTATGAAGGGCTGTTGACCCATGGGAAATGTTAATTGGTGGTTGCCACCAATGGGGGAGGGCAAAGCCAAAGTGAATGGTGGGTGGAGCCAGAGCTGGTGGTGGATGTTTTGAGCATTAGAAGACTGCATAGCTCTTTCTTTCTGTGCTACCTCATCCCTTCTCTACTTATTTATATCTCGAACCCACACACAAACACCAAGCAGAATAAGGCCTCATCTACAAGAATTCGGCTTTACGCCTGGTTAGCCGATTATGCGCATATTTGCTGAAGCGCTTTATCGTAAATGCTTGTATGCAGCTCTCAACGGGTGACCTTACCGGTTGTTTCAAATGCGCTTTACATGTAGTTTATGCAGAGAATCGCTTGTTCACATAGGCAAAATGCGCTTTAATGGCCAGAGCAAAATAAAACTCGCTATTTAACGCACATTCGATAATGCGCATAATAGGAGAGAAAACGCGCCTCTACGCCCGATTTGCGCTCCGTTCTTGTAGAGGTAATTTTTTTAATGCGCCTTGAAAGAGCTTTAAATGCCTATTGTAGAGGCAGCCTAGGAAGCACTTCTCAAAGGGGGAACCTGGAGAGCAAAAGTGGGCCCACTGTGTCTGAAGAGCCAGATTATGCTGAGGGTTCTGTGAAATTAGGCCATGGGCTGCATGTAGTCCTTGGGATGCAGGTTCCCCACACTAGGTTTCTGCAAACCATAATTTGCCTGGTTTGGATGTAATGGAAAGTATGGTTTGCTTACAAATAAGGGAAGGGAAGGGAAGGAATCAGAGCATGCAAAGGGAAAAGGAAAAGAGAGATGAGGGAGTATATGAGCCAATGGCATGTTCCTGATATGGAGGAGACCAGTTAGCTCAAAGGTTTGGGGGACTGGAAATGTTTCAACTGGCCCTCACCTCAGTATCCAGTTGTACCAATTTATCTCGCCAGTGAGACTAGACACATAGGCTGCCTCTACAAGAGAGGTTTAATGCTCTTTGAAGTCTCATTAAAAAATTTACCTCCACACCAGCGGAGCGCAAATGGGGCGTAGAGGCGCGTTATCTCTCCGATTATGCACATTATTGAATGCGCGTTAAATCGCGAGTTTTATTTTGCTCCGTCCATTAAAGCGCATTTTGACTGTGTGAATATGCGCTTATGCGCATTAACTATTTGTAAACCGCATTTTGGACATCCTTTAATGCGCTTCGCCGCCTCTCGCCGCCTCTCGTGCAGAGGGATTAGGCGTAAATGCGCTTCTGCGATTATGCGCATAATCGCCTAACCAGCTGCAAAAGTGAATCCTTGTAGAGGGGACCAAAGTTTGATTTCTGGCAAGGATGGAATATAACTTAAGTCTTGTTTTCCTTTTGTATATTATAAGTCTATCAAGATCACATTAAACAAACACAAACATGTTTGCTTGCCTGCAAGCAGAAAAAGCAATGAAAAAAACAAAAGGCTTCTATATTTATAATCAAGAAAATATTTGTCACTTCTTTCTTCTTAATGCTGTACAAAGGAGAAAAAACAGGCTCCAAAAATAACTCTGACATAGGTTACTATAATAAAGCCTTTAGGCTTTGGTTAAACCTGGGCTAGTTTACAATGTAAGCAGTTAGCAGTGAATGTGGTTCAACTGAGTCATGCAGGAAATGTATGACTCTGCAGATCTGTGGGGCAACTGTTTTCTTATGGCTGCCGTATTAGCTGAGAAGCACCTCTGCTATGATATCATGAGCCTACAAAAGGATTTCTCTGCTCACTTTTCTGCATCATACAATTAACTTTGCATGACAGAAAGAATATTTGTGCAACAGAATTTTTTTTTTTACTTCTCACAGGTTTGGTAATTGTGCCATGATGAAAATTATCTTATGGCCTTTCTTCTTATCTTCAGTCTCAAGGGTTGGATCCAAGTAATATGGAACATGGTTCTTGTCCATGGTCTACCTGCAGGAAGTTCAAAGGAACAGAGATCAAGATCACACTTTGAAGAATTCCTGTGTAAGAATTTCAACCATACGATTCAAATGCAGTGGGCTACCAAATGGCAAATTTCATTCACTGAATTTCATCTGTTCAACTGAACATGTGTTAAACGTGCATGTTCAATTTTCGAAATGTCATTCCGCTTTACAGACATTTACGTGTTCCTAATACAATCCTTTTCTCCTTCCCCCATCTTCTCCTTTCATTTAACCTTAAGGCTGGTATGATGCATTCACTTTCCTTTCCTACCAGTGTTCTCCTCTGTCAGCACACACACGCTCTGCAGTTGCTGCTGCCTTTTGGCAGAACATCATGTTATGACATTAGATCAAATGCGAACCTTTTGACACCGTCATTAGAATCATTCAATCACATTACTTTCACTGTCTGTTATCCTGGGAAGGGCCCTGAAAATCATATTTGCCCTTATTAAAGGTCTCTACTAATTTGGAAAAGACTTCTGAGCAGATCATATCTGTTTGCATTTCCACAAGTAATTCCATTCTGCTTGGCTCTTGTGCAAAATCTTAAAGAAGTCCCCACCCCCCCTGGTGCCACTGCCAAACAAGCTCTGAGCAAACGTTTGCACGCTGTGGTAGTAGGGAGTGGGGTGGAGAAGAGAAGAGATCTAAGTTAGGAAATTCCCCTGAGAACTGCATGACAACGAAAGTTGTTCAGCTGCTGCTTTCCCAGTACAAAGTAAGAGTAAACAAAAACAATATCTCTTCAGAGAGAGAGAGAGAGAGAGAGAGAGAGGTGGAGAAAAAAAGAGCCCCCATCTCGTCTGTCAATTGAAACCCAAACAGACTTTAGTGGTGAAATTTATCCCTGTATCTCCTCATCTTGAGCTATGCAAGCCTGTGTTGACCTACAACTTGCCACAGCCATTAAATATAAAGCAAAAGTGGAAGGAATACTTCGAAAATTGCACAATGTGCTTCTCCTTGCTATCGGCATTCCCGTGAAAACAGCATTTGCTGATGGTCACAAGAGAGGAGGCGGGGAAATAAATGTAGGTTTGCTGCATCTCCATGGGCTTCTGTTGAAGCCAGGGTTTGTTTTGTAACAACCTGACTTCAAAACAGCCCACTGTAATTACTAACAGGACTGGGCTTTGCTAGCATGCAGCTCTCATGGTTTGGCTGTGGTGAGGATTGTTACTATGAGTGCCTCTCAACAATCATATACACACACAGTTCAAACACCAGGCACAGAATGCCTGCAGGACCCAAGACACAGGATCAAAGAGATGTACCTTTGTTTTCCTTAGGTAACCATTTGTTGGCTAGTGCCCCGATGTTGTTTACCAGGTGAGGGCTGTATTATGTAAGGGGCATGATTACCACGTGCTTGGGAGTTATTTGTAAATTGGAACTTTGCAGCTAATCCCCACAAGCTCACTGCACTTTTCTGCTTGATAAGAGTTATGAGAGAGATTTACTGCAGCTTTGGACTAAAAACTCTGTTGCCATTATTTAGCTCTTCTTTCTGTGTAGAATGCCACTGCAGGTAGGGGACTATGTGGAGTTCACACAGTGCTTCCTTTACAACTGGTTGTTCAGGCACATTATATTCCCCTCTCCTCCCACAGAGTAGAAAAAAACATATCAGGTTCCTTTCCAGCAAGTAGGGCCAGCCCAAGATATTCTGATGCCTGAGGCAAAAACAAGATGGAGCCTCCTCCCATTCCATGTACAAAAGGCAAATGGATTGGCGCTGAATGTTTCTTCAACTTGGGTGACCATATGTCAGGAAAAACTAGGACATGTCAGGATTTTGGGTAACAACTCCGGGAAGGGGGAGGGAATTATGAAATTTGAAGAAAAATCCAGATTTTTCCCATCCTCCCCCCATCCAAAGCGCAGCTCTACTTTGTAGTCAATGGGGATTAACAAAAATGCTTACAGCTCTGTCATTTTTAAAGATAAGGAGATGAAATTCTGCATCATTATAGATCTTAAGTAGGGCTTTAGCCATACCAAGTTTCAAGCAGATCTGTTCATCTGTTGATTTTTAGCAAGTTTCAAAACATAATTGAACTTTAAAACTAAAAAGAAAAAGAAAAAAGCCAGCCAGCCAACAGCAAGCCCTGTTAAGCAGCAGTTTGCAGCGGAGTGAGGATACAATCAGAAAATATATTTGAGGGAAGGGGAGAATGTATCACACAGAGTATAGCAACAAAGTACAGCAAAAGCTACAAATGTAGGAGTGAGAAGTTAATTTCAGATACACTGGATGTCTCACTTGTTATTTCAGTGATTTTAATATTAAGATGTTATGTAGAATAAATTTGTCTTATGTGTTTTAAAATCAGGCATGTGACCTAGACTATGTTCAGGTGGGCACCCCCCCCCCCTTAGTTCTGGACACACCCCCTGGGGGCAGACATATTGGTGGGGATGCCCCCTTGGGGGTTGACCATGTTGTCCTCCTTTTTGGTTTCCAAAATATGGTCACCCTATTCAACACTGCCAATGGGACAGTGTCCAGATCTAAACCAAGCAGGATATAGCGGTATGAAAGCGGTATATAAAAGACAGGAGCCACACTACTGCTTTATAGCGGTATTCAAGTGCACTGACAACTGTTGGGGCCCATTGAAACATACCATATACCGCTATATCTTGCTTGGTGTGGCTCCTGCCTTTTATATACTGCTTTCATACCATTTTCATACCGCTATATCCTGCTTGGTGTAGATCTGGACAGTGTCCACTTGCACCTGAAAATAGCAGGCTAGCTTAGGGGGTATAGAGCCAGCTGCATAGTTCATAGCTCTGTCCTCTGTAGCTACAACCTAGCATCTGCTGCCTGAGGTGACCATCTCACTCTACCTAATGGTGGGACTGGCCCTGCCAGGAAGTATAACTCTACTCTGGAAATTGTATAACAGGCTGACCATATGAAAAGGAGGACAGGGCTCATGTAACTTTAACAGTTGTAGAGAAAAGGGAATTTCAGCCAGTGTCATTTATATGCAAATAGTTCCTGGTGAAATTCCCTCTTCATCACAACAGTTAAAGTTGCAGGGGCCCTGCCTTCTTTTGTATATGGTCACTCTAGTATAGTGCCTGCAACTTTAACTGTTGTGCTGAAGAGGGAATTTCACTAGGAACTAATTGCATACAAATGACACTGGCTGAAATTCCCTTTTCTCTACAACTGTTAAAGTTACATGAGCCCTGTCCTCCTTTTCATATGGTCAGCCTATATTAAATTTAGGGTGGCCAGATGCAAAAGATGATAGAACTCCTGCACCTTTAATAGTTGTGTAGAAGAGGGAATTTCAGGAGGTGTAGGTATCTTGATAATTAAAGGTGCAGGAGCCCTGTCCTGCTTGCATCTGGCCACCTCAATAAAAGTGCAATCCTATATACATATCTGCTTAGTTAGGAGTAAGACCCAGTGAGTTCAGTGGGGTTACTTCCAGGTAGGCAGGTACAGGATTGCAGCCATGAGCTGCTATCTTGAGAATGCACAAAACCACTTTCTAAGTAGTGTATGGCTCAATCCTAAACACGTTTACTCAGAAGTCATTTTCACTGAATCCATTACAGCTTATTCCCAATTAGGTGTGCTTAGGACTGCAACCTTAACAACTTATATTAAGTGGATGAAAATGTGTCTTAATGTTTTAAATGCTAATCGCTTTGCCCATGTAAGTACTAAATAGGTAGGCACAGTTTCTTAATGCTAATTTATTTACTGTATCCATCAATGTCCACCTACTATTGCAGAGATAAAACTAAGCATGCTTAACGCTAGTCTCCCCTTTATCTATGCAAGACTGCACATGTGTAGTAGGGGTGTGCACGGACCCCCCGGATCGGATCGGGACCCGGATCGGGACCTCCAATTTTGTCCCGGACCGGTTCGGACAAAATCGGAGGCCCCCCGGACCGGATCGAGTCCGATCCCGACCCAAAAATCGTACATTTTTGGATCGGCCGCCATTTTTTTCCCCATAGACTTGCATTGCAATGCAAGTCTATGAGGAAAAAATGGCGGCGGGTGGGTAAGGGGGGGCCTAACTCCCTCCCCCCCCCGGGGCCGTCCGCTGTGGACGGCCCCGGCAGGTAAGCCCCCTCCCCCGCGCTCCCTACCCCCCCTGGGGCCGCCCGCTTCCATCCGCTGGCGCCCGCGGGCGCCAGCGGATAGAAGCGGACGGCTCCGGCGGGGGGGTAAGCCCCCTTCCCCGCCACTGCTTACCTTCTCGGCCCGTCCGCTCCCATCCGGCGCCGGCGGCTACTACCAGCGGGCTCCGCGGCCTACTCTCGAGTAGCGCGCCGGGTGATGACATCACCCGGCGCGCCACCCTGGAGCAGGCCGCGGAGCCTGCTGGTAGTAGTAGGCGCCGGCGCCGGACGGGAGCCGCCGGGCCGGGCAGGTAAGGGCCCCCCTCCCCCCTCCACGCGCCCCCTCCTCCCCTCCACGCACCCCCTCCTTACCTTCCCGGCCCGGCGGCTCCCGGCCGGCGCCGGCGCCTACTACTTCCAGCAGGCTCCGCGGCCTGCTCTAGAGTAGCGCGCCGGGTGATGACATCACGCGGTGCGCCACCCTAGAGCAGGCCGCGGAGCCTGCTGGGAGTAGTAGGCGCCGGCGCCGGACGGGAGCCGCCGGGCTGGGAAGGTAAGGGCCCCCCTCCCCCCTCCGCGCGCCCCCTCCTCCCCTCCATGCACCCCCTCCTTACCTTCCCGGCCCGGCGGCTCCCGGCCGGCGCCGGCGCCTACTACTACCAGCAGGCTCCGCGGCCTGCTCTAGAGTAGCGCGCCGGGTGATGACATCACCCGGCGCGCCACCCTAGAGCAGGCCGCGGAGCCTGCTAGTAGTAGTAGGCGCCGGCGCCGGACGGGAGCCACCGGGCCGAGAAGGTAAGCGCCCCCCTCCTCCCCCCCCCGCTGTCCACTTTCATCGGCGGGCGCCCGCTGGCGCCCGCCAATGGAAGCGGCGGTGGGCGCCAGTGGGCGCCCGCCGATCCGCCGATCCGCCGAACCGGTTCGGAGCTTTTTCGGACCGGTTCGGATTGGATCGGCCGATCCAGCTGCGGGATCGGAAATCGGATAATTTATCCGATTTCCCACTGGACCGGACTCGGATCGTGGATCGGGTCCGATCCAGTGCACATCCCTAATGTGTAGTGGACAGGGAGCACAAGGGATTTACATTTCTGAGACTTTGCAAAAGCTGTGATGCTGCTTGAAAAGCTACTCCTTACATCCACTCTATCTGCATGGAAGGCTCTGTTCTTCTCTCTGAATTGAGCGGGTGTACATTCCGGGCCCATCACTGACAATTATGGAATTCCTTTTCATTTACATCAGCCTCTTAGCTAGAAACACAGTTGCACATTTTGTATGCATTCCTCTCAATATATGATTCTTAGTTTTCCATTTCATCAGATGACAAATCTTGAAGCCATATCATATAAAACTTTCCCATACTAATATAAAAATAAAAGTGTGTGCATAAATTGAGAGAGAGAGAGAGAGAGAGAACGAGAACTCATATGGTCTTGCTGTTTAGAAACCTATGAGGTATCCTCTTAAAACTGTGTCAGATGCATATAACCTTACTGGCTACATATGATCTTTCTCTCTAGGAAGCTGGCTGTTGACTTCTAGGAAATGAGTTCAGTATTTATGACCTTCCAGATATGAATGTTCCTCTGGCTTGTCTAAGTTAGGCTGGCCATATGAAAAGGAGGACAGGGCTCATGTAACTTTAACAGTTGTAGAGAAAAGGGAATTTCAGCCAGTGTCATTTATATGCAATTAGTTCCTGGTGAAATTCCCTCTTCATCACAACAGTTAAAGTTGCAGGGGCCCTGCCTTCTTTTGTATATGGTCACTCTAGTATAGTGCCTGTAACTTTAACTGTTGTGATAAAGAGGGAATATCACCAGGAACTAATTGCATACAAATGACACCTGCTGAAATTCCTTTTTCTCTACAACTGTTAAAGTTACATGAGCCCTGTCTTCCTTTTCATATGGTCAGCCTAAGTACAAAATAAGTAAGCATGGCCATTTATTAACCATTCATTCATTCATTCATTCATTATGTCCACCAATGTGCACCATTCCTTTTCTCTTTCCTGATTAAGTACTCACATTCTTCTCTTGCTCCTTAGAAAATAGTTAACTTCTCAGGTGGTGGGGAGATTGGCAGGAGAAATTCAGATACAGATTGCACCAATTTGAATTAGGGAACAGCTGGGGTTAAGGTAGGAAAGAAAACTTCCTTCCTCCAGCACTCTGATCCTGATCCAAATCAGGTCTGGCCCAATAGCTGCTTTTAAAGTGGAAAAAGCCCAACAAAACTGAGAGTATCCTGTCCATGCAGCACAGCTACATGTGACATGGGAGGTCTGTAATCACATCTCCTGACTTAAAAACAACAGCAGCAGCAGCAACAACAACAACAACAATTTAAAAGCAGCTGTCTTGTCATCCTTGTATCAAAAGCTTGGGAAAGAGAGAGAGAGAGGTAGAAAGTACAGATTGAACTGTAGCAAGCTGAGTGTAGCCCTATGAAATTCTGTAGCAGTCACATATCTGTGTAGGTCTCTATTTTCAGATAACTGCATGTGGTCATTTGGTACATTCATAGCACAATCCATCCTATGCATGTCTTCTCAGAAGTAAGTCCCATTACTTCTCAGTAATGGGACATGTTCAGGTTATAATCTGATGCACAATTACCTGGGAGTACACTCCACCAAACTCAACGAGTCTGAGTGGGCCTGTACACACAATCACAGAGGGGACAATTTGCCATGGTGGCTTATATGTCCTCCGCAGGTGTATTGGGGAGATTTGCATAATTACTCTCACTGATGCAGCTTGCTGTGTTGCATCAACCCAGTGAGGGTGGCTCATTGCTGTGGTTAACAAGTCACTCAGAAGGATGGCTTGTATCCCCTTCCATGATTGTGCAAACCTGGTAAACATGCATAGGACTGTGTTATCAGTCTCCAAGATCACCTTGAGTGCCATTTCTAGGCAGAAATGTGGGATAAGAATAAAATAAGGATCTTCCAGCCAGTTGTACAAAAGGGGTCAGCAAAGCAATTTTCCAATAGAAATGGCTTGCTGGCATTGTGGTTTGTCAGAGAGGAAAGGGGAGGGGAATTCTCACTCTTACCAAGTAACTGACAACACAATCTCTTTGCATTTGGAGGTGGAAGCAGTGGGTGTCTTAATCAGCATGCTGAGGAGGGAGTGCAGGGTTTCTGGTGGCCATCCGGGTACTAGAGTCGCCCCCTGCCCTCTTCTTGGCGAAAAGCAACAAATCACCCATTGCCTTCCACGAGGGACCGCCACCGAATTGGCCCTGGACCAACATCAGATGGTGGAAGAGCTGTACTGACGTCGCCCTGATTGAACAAGTGGAGTAAGTCCTCAACTTTTTCATGCTGCAACTTCGCAGGAAAACCCTGCGGTGCCCGCTTCGTATAACTGACGCAGACCAGATTCACAGACTGAAGGCCCAGTACCTGTGGACTTTGAGACTGGATGAACACATGCAGTTCCCAACAGAGTGTCCTGCACAGATGTGACTGCTAGAAAACGTCATGGGTAGGGTAACCAGATAAAATCCAGGTCAGGGCTCATGTAACTTTAACAGTTGTAGAGGAAAGGGAATTTCAGCCAGTGTCATTTGTATGCAATTAGTTCCTGGTGAAATTCCCTCTTCATCACAACTGTTAAAGTTGCAGGGGCCTTGCCTTCTTTTGTATATGGTCACTCTAGTATAGTGCCTGCACCTTTAACTGTTGTGATGAAGAGGGAATTTCACCAGGAACTAATTGCATACAAATGACACTGGCTGAAATTCCCTTTTCTCTACAACAGTTAAAGTTACATGAGCCCTGACCTGGATTTTATCTGGTCAGCCTAGTCATGGGGCTACATTCAGCTTGCTACAGTTTAACGTTGGAGAGCCACGTTTTCTCCCTCCCCCATCCTCAAAGCCTTCTGACGAAGTGGGACAGAGAGGAATCCACTCGCCTGTTTTGACTTTGCCCCCTCCATCCTCTGTGTTTGTTTGCATGTTTAGCACATTCATTCAGTTAGCTTACAGAGTAAAGCTTTGATGTTTGGGAACTCAATCAGCAGGAAGTGTCAGAAAGCCCAACACTGAGGACATGGAGCCACCTTCCCATTAGATTGTTTGTACCTTTGGGTGTTGCAAGTTCACTAGTAAGTAAAGCCTTTCCAGGAAACTCGTGTTTACATGGTACAAAAAATGGGGGAAAACAGCAGTTTTGCCAGGCGGCCTGCTTCTTGCTTTTGTTTTTCTTTGAAATAGTCTTCTTTTGCTGAATTTTGGTTGAATCTGCAGATTATCACAACTGGGAGAAAACTTCCTGGATTTCCAAAATAGGTTCTGCTGGGAATGCCACTGGAAACTGGCCAATTAGTTGCATGTTGACTGCTGCTGCTAATATGAGGCCAGGAACAAGAAGTGAAAGGATACAGGTTTTTTAAAAATTGTAACTCCTTAAATTATCCCTGATCCAGATCAGGACCCAAGTGTGGGGGGTAGGATGTTTTTTGGGTTTTTTAAAAAAAGGATCTGGATTCTGTGTGTGAATGACATGTGGGCATGGTCCCTGGTGTAGTCCCTAACTAGTAGATCCAGTGGAGTTTCCAGATAAGCTCTCAGCATGTTCTGCTGTTTTTATGCCTTTGTGGGATTTTCCGGTTGTGAGTCTCCCCCTCTCCCCCTGGGCTGAGCATGCGTTGGATACAACAGCCGTTCAGCTGGGATAGCAGTGATGTGTATCTCCCTCCTTGCTGCCACCATCCCTGTGTAGTGTGAGTATAGACTTGTTGTGCCTGAGAAGTTGCCCAAGACAATAGAATGAGTCTTTGGCAGAGATGTGTCTCAAAGTCACATTTTATAGATCCAATTCATTAGCCATATCAGTTCTGCTCTCTTTTCTTTCACTGACTGTAGCTATTTAAATAAATAAATTTGGATTTGTGTGTGTGCGTGTATGTACAATATGGTAGTGGTACAATGTGGTGTGAGTCGGTGGTTTGAATGTTGGACTGGGACTAGGGAGATCTGGGTTCTAGTCCCCATTTGGCCATGAAGCTCACTGGGTGACTTTAGGCCAGACACAGACCTTCAGCCTAATCTACTTCACAGGGTTGTTGTTGTGAGGATAAAATGGAGAGAAGGAGGACTATGTAAGCTGCCTTGGGTTCCTTGTAAGAGGAAAAAAAGACAGGATATAAAAGTAATAATAACATAAAAATAAAATGTGGCCTATGGCAGAGGACTAAACCTGTTGATATATGAAACCCCAAAATATTAAAAACCAAGTACAATGTCTTTGGCTAAGTGTGAATGGATAACATCGCAAAATCAAAACCAAATAACCTACTGATTTTTTTTAAAAAAAATTTTGCTTGCTTATTTTGTTTTGCAAACAATGGGAATCATATCAATTAATTTGGCAATTTGTATTGTTGTCTTCACTTAGCTAAAAGCATTTGAAAGGGCTCTGAAACCAAATGCCTGAGTCATTTTATTATCAAAGTGGTACTTTTTTTCTCTAGGAATACCATCTTTCTCTCTCTCCCCCAGCCTTCCAGGACTGTCAAATTCTGCCCAGCAACCAGGGCACACTCCATCTGCTGCCTCACATAATGAGCTAAGCCAGGCACTCTGGCACAAGCCAACTTTCATTCTTCTATTCACTCGGATTTACCCTTTCAGCTTCCCATTGTTCTTTCCTAATAGCCTTACAACGGGCCTCCCTGTTGCCTTTGTGGCGACAGTGGGGCCAAATTGGTGGTGGGGAGCCCTAATCTCAGCCTCAAATTTAAAGGGACTCCTCTCAATGAATAATGGAAAGGCAGGGGCTGCCAGGAATGTGTGCTGCCTGCGAGAAGAGGATGTATAGCACTCTCCAGCCATCAGCTGCCGTGATTAGTTGGGCCTCCAAGTGTCATGCCCCAATATTTCATTCTGAGCCTCCCCCTCCCCTGTCAGTAGGGCCAGGGTTGCCACATGGCCCATCTTGCTTCAAGCCTAGTGCCAATCGTGCGGCAAGATGCCCCCCCCCCCGACCCAGTGACAGATGGGGCTAGGTTAGTTTAAGGCTAGACTGAGGCCTGAGGGCAGCAGGCATTGATAGCTCAATTCGGTACTGAGGAGCAAGAGAAAGGGGTTGCAGGGAGAAGGGGAGGGAAAGAGGAGGAAGAAGAGAGCCGTTTAAGGAGCCTCTGTTTCAACCTGACTACTTTGTACAGCAGAGAAGAACCCACCTGTGCCTGCATTTTGTCTGTTCTTCTGCCAGACAAAATGTACAAAAGGAGAATATGCTGTTTGAAGGGAAGTTGTACGTGCGCACGTAGCTTGTGTTTGCAGCCAGCTAATTCTACAGAGGCACCTCACACACACACACCTTGTGGAAAGGGCGAAAAACTTGAATAAGAATAAGGAACAATGCTTCAAGAAAGTAATTTTTAAATGAATCATGACTCAAAAAGCTTCATGGTATTTTACCATGTGTTTGGAAAGGGAATGGTGTTGGGTAAATGTTTCCCCTTTGGGTCAATAGTACTAAAAGAAATGTCATTGGGCCGTTTGCATAAGCCATGGTAGCTTGTTTAAAGCAGTGGCATGTGCCCGGCGTGATTAGCGTAATTACTTTGCTGGACACAACTTGTGCCATTCAAACCTGGGCATCATGGCTTGTTTGAGGGGGAAATAACTTTCAAATAACTCAGCAACAGGCCATGGGAAATTTGAAGGTTGTTTTTCCCCTCAAACAAGCCACATCACCTGTGCCCAGGTGAGTAATTGGGTTAATGGTGCCCAGTGCATGGCACCAATTTAAGCAAGCCACAATGGCTTAAATAAGTCACGGTGGCTTGTTCAAATTGGCTTGTTTTGACCATGCGAAATGGGTCAATGTCTAAGATGCATTTACATGAAGGAGTACTGGAGAGAACAATTTGAAAATTTGTGTGATGTTTATGCATAGAGTGTATATAACATTACAGTTAATTAATAAAAAAATCATTTTGCAAGGTAACTTTCCCTCACTACTTCCCTTGAGCAATATAAGGGCATGAATGCACCATACTCTTTAAATCTATTTATCCATGTGTGCAGTTTGGTCTTGTGTGTGTATATATATATACACACAAGTGTTTGCAAAAACAAAGTATACATTATTTTTCTTTATTCTATACTCCTGATAAAATATCAACATTTGGGCAGAAATGATCTATACATATAAAAGAGCTTCGGCTATTGGGTGGTATAGAAATGCAATAAATAAATAAATAAACAAACAAATAAATACAACAAAATGTACAATGTATAGAGCAGACATGGTGGTGCAATTATTTAATATGTGGTATACCTTTAAAGACAGCCTAGAAATAATTTGACAAGCAATGAGATGGCCAGTGTAAGCAGGAACCATTGACTTTAACCTTGTATCCAATTATGCTTGTTGAAGTCCATTAGTCTAAACCTGCATAAGTATAAATGTGTGCAAGTTTTTAGCATGAGTCCACAGCAGATGATTCATAGAAATTATTTGGAGTAAGGATGCATAGTTTAGACCACTGAGTGTGGATTTGTCCCCCTTACAAAATTTCAAAATTAATTTGATGCAAATTCTGAGATCAGAATGAATATACAAATGAGGTATATTATTTACTTAATTTTTATGCATTATTCTGGTTGTACCCGTTTATTTTATTGTTGAGGACACTGAGTATGAATGTGGAAGGCTAGCACCTCAAATTAAGTACATTCATCTAGAAGTAATCCCCGTTGGTTTCCCACTTTCACCATTGGGTGCCTCTGCTGGGTCCCAGTCAGTTCTGTGCAAGGAAAGAGCCCTGCCATTTGCAGAGTGGCAACTCAGGATCCAGATAAGTGTGTATAAGATTGCAGTCTTAATGGAGTAAGATAAAGTGATTCAATGAGATATGGGAACTGAAGGCTTCTAAATCCCTTTGAACACTGAAAGTGCTAGAAATGAATAGATATCAGCATCATGATGAACGATGATGACAATAAATTATTGCAGTGTAGGAACTCCTTGAACCAAAGCTGCCATCCTGAGCAAATCCCCATAAAACAAACCTCATTGAAATCAGTGGAATTTACTTCCACTGTTTATGAATATGGTGTAAATCCTGTTTCGTTCTCCATTTGATTTATTCTTTTTTTTTATGGCATTGGCGAACTTCACAGCAGAGAGAGTCTGCCCCCCCAGCTGTAGTGTTGATATTTAACTGCTCATAAAGCAATTAATGTTGATATTCCATGGCCAAAGCAAACTATTATTTATTGTCTTTTGGGGATCGTAAATGAAATTTTAATAGAATAACTAACCTTCTCTCTCTCTCTCTCTCTCTCTCTCTCTGTGTGTGTATGAACGTGTGTGTGCTCTATCTGTATGCTTGTCTGTGTGATGGATGGTCCCCTTTGTCAACTAAGGCCTTTGCTCTCTCTAGTTTTGCTAATCTTGAAAGCTCTGCCATGCTGTGGGTGAGCTCTGCCCATAGTCCAGGCACGTGGCTGCAGTCCGGTATTCAAATGAACTGAAATGCTTTTGCCCTCTGGCCTTCAACACTGCAGCCAGCAGCCTGACTCCCGCAGAGCCATTCAGCAGGTGCTAAGCAGAGGAGCAGGTGTACCATTCACCATATGTTGCACCACTTCGTGTACAATTTCTTTAAAGTTCTTTAAATTACATGCCAGATGAGGGAAAGCAAGTAAAAAATGTGCATGCTTATCAAAGCTGAGCAAGATGCATGCTTTATATGTTGGTAAGGGCTGATTATTACAAGCAGTGATTCCTATTGCTTCTCTGATGTCCATCATAACATGAACTTAATTTCCTAGAGGGGATATCTTTAGGAAAGGAACCCATTTACCTATGAGATGGAGCTGCTGTTCTCGCTTACTTTGGGCCATTATATTGTTAAGGATTTCTCCTTATTCCAAAGCATTAAAGCTTCTCAAGCAATAGTAGGCATTGTGTCTATGTAGTGAGCCTTAATGTATTGAAATTGAAGCCAGCCTTATACAACATCTCAGCAGCTGAAAAGTCACCTGAATTCAAGGGCCGGCCTGCAGAATATATCAAATACCCACATTTAAAATCCCTCAAAGCATAATACTGTTTGCTGAGTTGGTGTGCTTATGAGCTTTTCTCAACGGAACAAAACCGGCAACAATGAAAAACACGGAGGCAAATGTGTCGGGTTCTGCATGTTTTCCCCACCCTGCAAACTGAACTGTCCCAAATGCTCAGGGGAGTCTACTTTGATCTTTGTGCAGCTGCTCGCTGTTGCTGCCAACCCAGAACTCAACAGAGGCAGATTTCAGAAAAGACACAAAGAGCACCAAAAAAAAGAGGGGGGGGATTGCATATTTATGCTGAAAGCCTCATTGAACTCAGTGTGATTTATATCTTAGTAGACTCATAGCCATACACGTGCTAACTTGTGGGGGTGGAGCTGGTAAAACTGACAATATTTGAATTTTTAAAGTCTTTTAAGCAATGTCTACATACTCCTTACATGGATTATATTTATGTTTTGGAGATGTGGCAACTTTGTAACAGGTAATAATTGCACATGCAATAATTGCACAACGTCATGTGTAATAATTGCACATGCATCATCCTTGCTCTGTATGATGGCCCTGTGTGACAACCTACTAGGAGAAACCTGCAGTGGAGTCAGAAAAATCATAGAATCATAGAATTGTTGAGTTGGAAGGGACCACAAGGATCATCTAGTCCAACCCTCCGCAATGTGCAGGAAAACCAATGAAACCATCCAAGAGAGTTGGCTTTCCAGCCGCTTTTTAAAAACTTCCCGAGATGGAGAAACCACAATCTCCATAGGTAGGCTGTTCCACTGTTGTACAGATCTTACCATCAGGGCGTTTTCCCTTATATTTAATTGGAATTTAGGGCCTAATCCACACCAAGCAGGATATAGCACTATGAAAGTAGTATATAAGAAGCAGGAGCCACATTATTGCTTTATAGCAGTATTGAAGGGCACTGACAACTGTTGAGGCCCATAATACATACCATATGCCACTTTCATGCCACTTTCATAATGCTATATCCTGCTTGGTGTAGAACTGGCCTAGTTAGCAGTAACTACCTAATTCGGATTTCTATGAATCTTACCTATGGATTCTGCAGTGAACCAGCTTTTTCCCTGTCACGTGGATTCTGTAGATTTGTAAACCATTTTTGTTTAGTGGGGGGGGGGGAGGTGCCCAAATTCACACTTGCACCAATGTGCATTAGTGCTAACATGTACTTGCGCAATTGGAATAAAATTTTTGTACATCTCTAAAAAAAAAAATCTAATTTCATCAATGAGCAGACAACAGAACAAAAGACACCTGGCAATTCGTGGAAGACAGACAGATTGGATTTAACCCAATTTGCACATCCCTACAACCTACACATGGGCTTTATATTTGCTTGTATGCACAAGTGCTGTCTGTGCAGGAAACGAAGCATGTCTCAAGTGGCCCCAACTCTATCGAAATTAGAAAGAGAACCTCCTTTCTAGCGAGCACCGGGGCCTATTTTGTTCTAAAAGCCTCAACACAGAGACAAAGAGAGAGTGAAAAACTTAATCTCTCTCTCTCTCTCCCCCACACCTTTTCATGGCATATTATTCTGCCACTTGCATCTGAGCAGCACTGTCTCTGAAGTAGAGCATGAGCAAGGCATCAGGGAGCTCACCTTAAGCTGCTGGCTGCCTGTCTCCATGCTACCCTGTAATTTTGCCATTGATCATTTCAGCAGCAAAGATATAATAGAAGCAGCCAGGGTGCCCTGCCCTTTGAAGCAGGGAAGTTTTCTTCTTCAAACAAAGTTGGGGCTGGAGTGTGTGCATGTGGGCAAGGGGGGCTGAGTGTGGCGGGGGGCTGGATTGCTGGACAATGCAGCATTACATAGCACGTGCTGCCAACTGTTGAAAATATACATAGATGTATATATTACTTCTCCCCCAGCTTCGCTTCTTTCTTCCCTATTGTGCAGCCTGAGTAGGCAGCAGGACGCAGCTGACAGCTGTGCCCTGTACGGCTCATGAACAGCTGCTTTTTCCTGGGGTGAAATTAAAAGATTAGGGGGATGTGGGCACGTGCTGGCTTCTGGAGCCCTAGACAATGCTTGATTTAGGGTGGAACTTGTCTGCAGCGGCTGACAAAAAGGGGTAGGTTTGCGCTAGCTGCGAGGTCAAAGGGGGAGCACGCTTTGAGGGAGACAAAAGGAGAAGAGAAGGAGAGCTGAGGCCCTCCAGCGAGCCTCTGAAAAGGCCGCCTTCAGCTCCTGCAACAGCTGCTCCTGCACAAGAAATCTGAGACATCCCTTTCACCGAATACAAGAGGCTGGATGAAGAAAAGGAGCAGAAGCCACACTTTGCTCAGATATAATTGTTTGCCACTGAAAGGGATGGAATTGAGAGCTTCCAGCAGTTTTTAAAGTTTGCACCTCGAGGACTAAAAGAGTGAGTGAGTGAGCAATCAGAAAAAAACAAACCACAGAACAGCAGACAAGTGTGCCACAGACCATACTGGGGGAAATGATCCTCTTACCTCTGCAGTGAAATATGTTCACAACAATTATTGCATGTCACTGGAAATGTCTGTCTGTTTCATTAGAGGCGACCTACACTGTAGGTTTAAAATGGTACAAAAGGGTTGCGAAGACTCTTTGGGGCACATGACACACATACGGAACGGTTTTATATTAGTTACATTTTGCTTCACGTCTTACAGATTTAATATGTATTTTTGCTTAGAAAACCTGTTGTTTGTAAAAGAATGTGTCCTAGCTTACCGTTTTGTAGTCACAAAGATCATTTGTTGATTATCCAATAGCAGACCGGGGGGGGGGGGAGGAGAAATCTTTCTTTTAACCATTAACTGCCCGCGAGTCTAGCTTGGTTCTCTGCTCTCCAACTGTTTTCCCTAAAATTTTTGAATTTCTGTTCTTTCGCTTTAAGAGCTGAATTGGCAGCTACTGAAGGAGGAACTGCTTTACAGGAAGTGGGTGGGTTTTATACAGTACCGGAAGAAACATTGCAAGAAGAGACACGCAGAAGACTCAGTGTGATCGCGGGAACCGCTTCAAGGACTGGAAAAAGTAAACTCTTTAACGTTGCTAGACCGTAGTGTGCCCTAACACGTAATACAATGATGTAATTTGCACCGTTGTAAATTCAGTTTCATAATGTTTCATGCAGCAGTGTAGATCACCTCTTATTTTGTCCATATTTACCTGATGGAGGGTTTTTAAACTCGAAGGCTTCTACCATCATGCCAGTAGATGTTGGCCTAAGGAAATATGCTTTTTTGAACTTTATCTTAGGGGCTGTCTATATGGTTTAAAAGCCCCACAGTGGCTGCGCAGTGGAGCTGTGTCGGTTATCTCATGCAGCAGCCACCGCACAGCAACTGCAGGGATTTCCCACAAAGCTGTGCTTTGAAAAAGTTGGGACTTATCCTGACTTTTTCTGCCGGAGTGAGGTCACTATGGCTCTTCCGCCACCTGTCCTTGCTCTGGCGTCACATTGTGGGCGTTCCCAGGTGGAAGGCAACCTCCGATTGGTTACCAGAAGCCAGGTGAGGGGCATGGGGCAGGCCCGGCAAGCCAAATGGCTGCTGGAAAGTCCATGCTGCCTCCTCTAGTGTTGTGAGTCATTTAAGACAGAGATGAAGAACAGCTAAGCCAGGGACTGTTTGGGGTATGACACTTCAATAGAAGCTGGCGGAGACGGGCTGGGCTTCAGGCTAGCTGACACTAATTGCTCATCAATCCACGTCCCATAAAAGTCTGGCCAGAGCTCAGCCAAAGGGCTGAAAGCAACGACCATCTTGGAGGTCTGTGCCTTGCTGTGTGCTTCTCAGCCTGCATTCTGACCCTTGGATTGTGACTCAACTATTCTCCTGTGTGTTCCTGAAACCTTGGACTTGCCCGAACGTATCCTGACCCTTTGGACCGGCTTACTGACTACGATTCAATGCCTTGTGATTCCAATACTGTTATCTGGACTTCAAACGACTACTTCGGCTTTTGACTGACCACCTGGATTACTGACCTTGGACCTGGACATTCGTAAGTTGCATCCTTGAAACACGACATCTAGTGAGGATTAATCGCTGCCACCCTGAAGCAGCAATACCGTGTAGTTTGGCGTCAGAGTGGTGCCAATAAGGTGCCATGAAGGCAGTTGAAGTTTTTCACTGAAAGATTACATTTTAGGTTTGTATCTGCACTGGCATCTTATCTGCCATAATGATGCCAATCATCATTTAAGGAGAGAATCTAAGAGTCAACACTCTGTCACATTCCTTTTTACTGACACAGGCAAAGACCATGTGTTCCCTTCAGGGGCCATTTTTATTGCACCAAGTTTCCTTCACATGGCAGGAAATGGTGGCACATTCCATTTCCAAAAAAAGTCAGATTAAAAGAGGACCATTTTGTGACTGAAAAAAAGGCAAGAAGGAGCGGGAGGTGCAAGGGAGATGGATGGCGTCATCTAAAGGACGTGTGAAAAACCATGAGTGGGCAGAAGCATGCATGCGATAAAACACTAATATGATGAACTCCTTAATTACAACAGTTTAAAACCTGGGTCAAAATATCGTGCCCTAGCATCGCTTGTCTGATGAAGCACGACCAGAGGGGTTTCATTAGGCAATATGGAGATTCATGGTCACCATTGAAATGTTGAAAACACAACAGCTGTAGCTAGTCAGTTTGCTCAAGTTGGCCAAGATATATATATATTTTAAAAAACATCTGTAACAATGTTATCTGTAACATTGATAGGAATATGACATGGAAAACCTGACTATCAAAATATGAATATCAAATGGAAATGTGAATGTCAACGAATGAGAAGGATGACATTGTGGGAACTTAGGATCATATTTAAGAAATCCCACCATCCCAATGTCACACTTTTTATAATGTCCTGCTAAGTCCTCATAGTTGCTGAGCAAAAATGGAAATGTCATGGTGGTGTTTTCCGTTATGGTTAATACATAGTTGCATGCAAATTCTGGTTGCTGTATAATAAATTCAATGGCAAAGAAATTATTTAGAACAGCAGCTGCGACTGTGTCTTGATGGACTGTAAATTCTTGTGCTGTGACTATAACTATAAGATCTTGCAAAACACATTGCATATGATGTGGATTTTAAAAGTCAGACTGTAATGCCAGGTTATTTTAACGTGGCATTATGACTTGTGGTCAGAGCCATTCAAAATATACCCTCTGAGCCTATCTACACACGCTGGATAAAACACTTTGAAAACATTTTGAAAACTGTATATGGAGTGTGTTCTGGGCCCCAACAATTCTCAAAACTGTTATAAACCGTTTAAAACTGATTTAAAGCAGTAGTGTAGATAGGCTGACAGTTTTGAGAACTGTTGGGGCCCAGGACACACTCCATATACAGTTTTCAAAACGTTTTTAAAGTGTTTTATCCCGCATGTGTAGATAGGCTCAGAGGGTATATTTTGAAGATAGGATACCACACAAGGTTTCCATGTTCAAACATGAAGCTTGTAGGGATTATTTAGTGTTAAACACTAGCAACAGCAACATTAAAAAAATGCTATTACAGCAAATGGATGGGGTGGGATTAATGGTGTTTGAGAGGAATTCTTGTGTAGAATCTTGTCTTCCAGCCACAAAATATTGGTTTGATCAAAGGGTCAGAACTGTAGTTGCAAATCATTTATTCTGTGTCATTTCCATGGTCTTTAGCAAGATCAGTCCAGATCAAATGCTGTCAGGGACTGCAGCCAAATATGAGGAATTTTATGAGAATAGCTCAAAGGATGGCAAGCTTTCAGAATGTTTACAGATTCCCAATGAACAAAAATGGTAGTGTGTGGGCTCCTAAATGTGGATAAGCTAGGATCAAGTTAGTTAATAAAGCAGCATCCTTTTCGTTGCATACTTAATACATTTTATGATCCAGGCTGTTCCCCTGTTAAAACTGTTCCTACATTCCAAACTTTAGCACCAATCTTTTTCAAGCTTGAGCCGCAAAGGCAAAAAGGGGAAGAAGAAGAAGGAGAAGGAGAAGGAGAAGAAGAAGAAGACAGCCATCTTTTAAGCATAGGGTTCCCTGTGCCATTTTTAATCATTTGTTGGTGGTATTAATGGCGAATCCAGAATTTGTCCTTTAATCTAAGAATGTCATCACACAGGGGGAATTGTGTATCCTTACTGTTGCTTGTCCGCCCATGCATTTGTGCCTCATTACTTTCTCTTTCGAAAGAGGAAGTAAAAAATGTGCGCGTGGCCCATAGAATCATATAGTAGAGTTGGAAGGGGCCTATAAGGCCATCTAGTCCAACCCCCTGCTCAATGCAGGAATCCATCCACCATTCAGTGGGCCATTTTGATCCTGCTGCTTCTCCTGCACACAGCAGGAGATAGTGGCAAGTTCCATCTCAAAAATAAATCAGACTTACTGGAGCCTTTTTTTGTGGCCCGAAGAAGGCTAGAATGGGCGGGAGGCACACGGGATGCAAACGACGGTGTGAATAGGATCCGCAAAAAGCCATGAGTGCCCAGTAATAAGCGTGCAATAAAATGCTTGTCTGATGATGCCCTAAAGGTATTGGAGCAGAACTCTGTAGTGTAGGATTAGTCTTTGGGCCTTGCCCCCTTTTGCCCAGCTCCACCCACCGCTGGAATGCGGCCCTCAAAAACTTTTCTGAAATGGAATTTGGCTTTTGGGCTCAAAGAGGTTCAACATTCATACTTTAGTGCTATGCCTTAGATTTGAGCTGAGAAAACCATATGGTGCTGCATTAGCAGCAAAGATGAGGCAGCCAGAGCAGCATCTTATGCCAGGCAAAGTGAGCAGAGCCAAGCCTTTCTGCTCCACTTTCTATTTACACTCCCACCATACTTCTACTCCGCTTTTGATACAATAACCTTGCACCAATGCTAGGAGAACAGTGTGACTCCAATGACCCTCTAGATGTCACAGTGTCATGCAAGAAGCTGTTAGTGGTCCTGGCTTCCTCTCCAACCCTTCTCCCTTCTCTCATTTCCCCTTCCTTACCTTGGAAAATAACTGATGGAAAGAGCTGAGCTGAAGCTTGGAGGAACCACAATGTTAGCACCAGCAGCTGCTGGGTCTCTGTTGAAGACAGAGTGTGACCCCAGCTCTGAAGGAAGGGACAAGTCGTTCAGTGACAAGCTGATATGCTCTGTACTTTGCTTGAAGCTTGGAAGCTCGGCTTGCCACCTGGGGCCATTTGCTCTGCACAGGCTTTTCTGCCTGCCTGTGCCAGGCACAGCATGAGTTGATCTGTGCTGGACTGATGGTTGTTCTCATCATTCGAGTTGACTCAATGGGTTTTGGGGTTCCCTCCAGCTGTGATTCTGTGACACATCACTTAATCTGTGTAAGCCCAAATTTAAGACACCATCCATTTGACAACACTAGAACAACCATAACAGTTTAGGTGTAGGTCTCATGCTGGAACATCCCCAGTGTTTACATTTTACATCTGCAATAAAAGGAGGGCTAAACTGTGAACGCCACTTAATTTTGGAGCTGATCGTTGTGTTCTGCCATTACCAGTAATAATACATGAGAAGCAGCACAAGTAAGCAAGCAGGCGTGTGCCATGTGCAAGCTTTCTCTGATTGTAGATCCATTATTCTGACAGCACACAGGCTTTTGGCGATAGCTGGTGTTTTTGCATTATTGCCTCAAGAAACCAAATCCATGCTGGTCATTAAGAACAGGGGCTCTTTTACAATGTGATAGGAGGACACAAGCGATTCATCACTGACATTTGCAAATTCTGGCGCTCTCCCCTTCCAGCACAAAGGCAGCTGCCTACTGATAGCATAAGTTCATCCATTTGGGAATCCCATTTGTTTCCGCCTGCCTCTTACATCTCTCGGGGGAGCAGGTGACTACCAGCTGACTGGATCTGCTTGACCTTCGTGCCTGGCTCCTCCAGAGAAGCACAACACAAAAGGAACCAAACAACACATTTACCTGTTTGCAACCAGATGCAGGTGAATTAAAATGGTGAGGAAACTCTTTCTTCCTGCCTAGTGATTAGGTTATGTTTTGAAGCATTTGGAGAGATAAAAATGAATATTGCTTTGGTTGTCATATGGTTATGAGTGCAATAAAGTACCCTAAACACTTGAGCAAGAATCCTGGGGTGGGGGTGGGGGTGGGGAGTGCCATTTCTCTCCTTGTTGTTTTAGAAAAAAAAAAGGAGACATTGCCAAATCAATGTAAAGTGGCCAAATCACGTAAAGATTAAGAGTATTGCTAGGACCACAAGATGTACTGTGCTGTTCAAATTCTTTGTAAATTCTTTGTAAATTCTTCGTCATCGCATATTTCCTCCAAGGACGTGTGGCTTCAGGTCTCCAGCCTAAATTATGCATGAAGCCCACTTTGGAGACTTTTTGGGAGGAGGTAGCTTGTCTTGAAGCAAGGCTACTACCCTTAAAGGCAACTTAAAAATAATTTAAATAATTTAAAATAAATACATAAAACTTGCTCTAGACAGGGTCCATTTAGAAAATTGTGGGGAAATCGTAGGTCCTGAACAAAGCGTGGCCTTTCCTGGACAAAACCTCAAAGTGGAGCCGTAATCAATGGGCAGAAGCGAGTCATTCTGCTAGCACAAATGCTTTTTGTCTTATTCACCATGGTTAATGCCATGGTTTAAGTTGTCTTCTGAACAGGGCCACTGCGGGGCCACTGCATGGCGGAATCTAGGTTCTGAACTATGTGCAAGGGGGGAATCCAGCTAAAGATCTGCTGGTGTGTTCGTTGCACATAAGTCCTAGGGTAGCTTGAGATGTTGCTGTATTCTGTGCACTTGCTCCATAGGTGTCAATATCTTTTATAGATCCATTTAAGCGAAAGAATGAAAGTGCTTTACTTGTTGCTAATCTTTATCCCTTTTGTTTTTCCCCATTTCATTGCTTTTGTCCCTGCCTGCCCTCCAGCCAAAACATTATGCCTCCAAATAAGGTTAACAAACTATTTGATCAGAGAAAGGGAGTTCTAAATTACCCAAATCATGTTCCAGATGGGATTTGTGACACAAAATCTACAGGGGTAAGGAGAAGCCTAGCCAATTCAGCTCTCTCTATTTCTCTCTCCCCCCCCCCCCCACAGAGGTCTTTTGTGGTCCACCTCTGTGCACCTGTTTTTCATTTGTTGGGACCATTCTAATCCTTAATAATGTTTCTTTTTCACTTGTTGCAGAACAATAACCTCTGTAAGTGAACCAGGAAGAATGCCAGAACTTCTCTGGAGTGAAGGATGCAGACTCTGTTTTAGTGATTACCTGTGGTTACTACAAGATACCCTGTCAGTAATGCTGAAACAATTACACCAAGTGACTAAGCGGTCCTGACAGCAGTGTGGGGGGAGAGACAGCTATAATTCATCAGCAACTCTTTAAAGCTGTGATGTTATCTCTTCTCCCTGAACAAAAGTCACAGCTGTCTGGTGATAACATCAGAGAGAGTCCCATCTGTTCCCACCTTCCTCGCTTGGGGAGCAGGTGACTGCCAGCTGACTGAATCTGCTTGACCCTCTATGGCGGGTCCCTTGAGAGGCACAACTCATAGAGCTAAAGCATTGTGTGCTTGCTGCCAGAATACGCCTGGATGGCCTAGCAAACCCAATCTAGAGACTGCAGACATTAAGGGGGTTCTTCAATTCTGTTCAACAGAGCGCTCCTGTGTTTCCAGTAGCTGTGTGGCAGGGAGAGGTTCAGCAGGTGCTTCCCATCCAAGCCTGACAGTGATTACAAAAGCCACATCCAAAAGCCACACTGCCTGATAGACAGCAGCTCCCTCTTGCTGGGAAGGATTAGTATCCTCCAAAGCATTAGAATCCACACTGGACAACAGCGACCAGGGTTGTGACTGGATTGGGCTCACCCTATCTCTGTGTTGGAACACGTTCTCAATGCAAGTGCTTCATCCTATGCCGTTTAATGCAATGATGAAGTAGAAAATGCCTCTGAGCATGCACAGAGTGCCCTTCCTCATCAATGAATAGCCACAACCAGCTTTTACACATTTGGAAGCAGGGTGAAAAGATCATAGAATCATAGAATTGTTGAGTTGGAAGGGACCACAAGGATCATCTAGTCCAACCTGCTGCAATGTGCAGATTTTCCAGGTTAGAGATCATGAATGGTAGATGTGCTAGTGCTCTGTTGTATCTTATTGAAATGGCAAACAAGACAGCAGTAGCTATAACCCATAGCACAGCCTTCTCCAACTTGATGCCCTCCAGATGTGTTGGGCTGCAGCTCCCATAATTCCCAGCCAGCATCCAATGTAGCATATTGGATTTATTCCTATCTCTTGGTTTAATTTAGGGTGCTTCCAGACAGGGCGGCTCCTAGCGCCACCAGTCAAAAGGCATTGTACAGCTATTCCCCTCCCCTTCCCCTTTTTATTGTGGTAAGAAAAAAAAAGGCAGAAGAAGTGGTGGGAAAACACAGGAGGGTCACAAATGGAAGGTAACCTTGTCTGGACCTTCTGTAAATGAGGCAGGGCAATTGCAGGATAAAAGCTTGGTCTGGAAGAAGTCTCTCTTTTTTGATACAAACAGATTTCAAGCACACAGGTTTCTGTTTGTAGTAGGAGACAGAATGGCCTTCCTTAGCTTTCTGGATATTTATTGGGTATGAATTTGGATATAATCAGCACGGCCCTGATTTAACAGAAGATTTTCCCATTTTGGTTTTAGTTGTTCTTAAAGTTTCATCAATCTGCCTTTAAGAAGAGTAGAGCATCAGTCTAGATTTTAAACACAGCCAATTCGTTACATAAGGCATAGGCCTCCTGTAGACCTTGAGGAAACAACAGTTGTTCCAGTCTTATTTATAGCCAACATAGCATTTAATATGACATCAAGGGAAACAATTCTGAGACAGAGCTTGAAAGCCAGAGAAGATGGAGTAAAGGTGAAGTCAGACAGTCTAAGTGTGGTGGATGTGGCTCCAGAGTTATCAGTTAACCCCTTTCAGGTGTTTGGGAGGGGGGTTCTGTATGTTCATTGAGCAGGGTGGGGACAGCAATGTGACCATATCAAAAGGGGTTACTCTCTGCCCTGAAAAGAGATGCTTTTGAATGCAGCAAATGAGTGTTCAGATGATTTCTACTACACATCTGTGCAGTCATTCTGAAATGAAGCGCCACAACCAAAAAGGCCCTCCTCCTGGTTTCCATCAGATGTACATATGCAGATGACAGAAAAACCAGGAGCCCAGATCTGTAGATTTCAGTGAACAGTACTGTTATGTGCATGCCTGTTCCCTCTGGCATTCACATGTGCTGGCAAACTGACACAAGACACTCACATCAGTGAGACTTCTTTTTATTGAGGAAATCCCAATGTAAAAAGCTTAATGGCTACACACTCCAAAAAACACTTAAAGCTCATTGAAGGTCTGATAGCTTTCAAAGTCCCAAACAGATGAATCCAGACAGGAGGGATTTCAGGCCTTGCGTTGAAAGATGAACCTAGCAAAGCTCTTCAGCTTTGTTCCCCCTCTTATAAACAGAGGCCTTGTCGAAGACTTATACCTGACAAGTACATTGATCTGAGAGAAGGCACTCCCTCGGTTAATTTGGTCCCAAGTTAAGGAGGGAGCAATCCTATGGCCACTAGACACTGTCTAAAGGGCCAGAGGATTTTTTGGTTTCTGGGATCCGAGGTCAGAACCAGGGCTCTGACCTCAGAGCCCAGAAATCACACTCCCCACCCCTCTCCCTCCAATGCCAGCATGGTTCTTGATGTGCTAGCTATGTCTCTGTATAACTGACGCAGTGCAGATCTGCAGCCACTTCAGGGCTTTCCCCACATATAGGCAGTCCCTGGACCTCCAGTGATAGAGATGGTTCTAGGAGTACCCCAGTGCTTTCAGTGATCCAGGACTTGTATAGCTACACCAGGCTCATAATAAAAGAAATAAAGCTGGGTGTCATCACCATAACTGTTGCACAAGTCTAATAATGACAGAGTTTAAGCTCTGACTCAGTTTAGCTACTCAACAAATGTTAAAAGTGGAAGTGTTGTTCACCACCTAGGAACAACTTCTTCTTCTTCTTCTTCTTCTTCTTCTTCTTCTTCTTCTTCTTCTTCTTGATTTCTAGTTAACTTTACAGGAACCCCCACCCCCGTACAAAGTGGACTACAACTTACTTTAAAATACAAAATAAAGAATCAACCATAAAAAATTAAACAACATTCAATACATAAATAATTAAAATAACAAATAAGATAGCTGCAGCAGATTACAGCTCAATTAACAGTGAACTAAAATTAATCAAATGCAGACTAGAATAAATAAATCCTCCTAAAGGTGTGTAAAGACGAGGCAATATGTATTTCCTGAGAGAGAGATTTCCAAAAATGTGGGACCACCACAGAAAAGTCCCTGTCCCTGGCTCTTGTGGGTCTCAAAGCTCTCTCTGGGTGCTGGCAGACTTTCAGATAACCTGGTCTCAGTTTGTGTAAAGGCTAACACCAGCACCACTTGTAGTAGCCAGAGCCAACAGAGGACTTATGAAAAAATGCAAATTCAAACTAGAGTTACAGGTTATCCAGATAAGCTCTGTTAACTATTCCCCCCCCCCCACTGCTTTTTTTTTTAACAAGGCTGCATAAGAGTCTCTGTTTTCCTTCCCTTCCTCTAAGCAGAAGAATAAAGAAATGCATCACAAGGGTAACTATCCTGTCTTCTACATAATTTTCTTGTTATTGGGTGTAACACCACTTCTATGTCTTTTTAGAATCTTAACCTTGATTTTATGAGGGTCTTAGTCTATTACTGAACACAGAAGCTAATCCAGTTTGTGAACTGAAATGTGTCAGTCTGGAACCTCTGATTTTATGACTTTCAGCAATTATATTAATATTCATTAAACAAAAAACCTACGGTTTACAAAAACAATGTTAAGGCTCTACAGTTTCCAACCAAGCACCAAAAAGCAGGGAAATTGGGAGTTAAGGCTCACAAGCCTTAACGCCACATCCTCCCGAAGGAGGCAGAAAGTGCAAGTGAAATTCCCATTCTCCCAAAGCAGATAAACCATGAGGAAAGGGTGGAGAATATGATATGCAGAGATGACTGTGGGGTTGTGGAAAACTGATCACGAACAACTTAGGGCCACCTACTTCTCTTTTTTTGTTTAGAGCAGCCCTTCTCCAACCTGGTGCCCTCCAAAGGTGTTGGACTACAACTCCCATCTTTGCAAGTCAGTATGTCCCATGATCAGGAATGCTGGGACTTGTCATCTCAAACACCTGGAGGGCAGCAGGATGGGGAATGCTGTTCCATACCCTTACCAAATACAGGGTCTGCCCAATACTTTTCTCTCACACACATCTCACATATAGCAGCACTCTTGATAACAAAAGGGGCACTATTCATTACAGATCTAGAACCAGAGCATGTGCCAGGCACTTCCAACTTTTGGTCAATATCTTGCCTTTCAAAGAACCAGTGTTTTTTTTCTTTAAATGTATTTATAAAAAATATACTGTTCACTCCCCACAATCCCTGCACAATACATTATCTCATCTCAAAGCAACAGCGGAGCAGAAGAGGTTTAGTTTGGCTGTCTTGAACACCTTTCAGATGAGATTAGTTTGCAATCCTATACCTCTTGGGAGAAAGCCCTAGTGAATTCAATGGCACTGGCTTCTGAGAAGACATGTATAGGAGTCAACCTTCTCCAGCCTGGTGCTCTTCAGATGCGTTGCACTGTAACTCCCATGTTATGTGTTATGGGGAAGACAAAAATCAATTCATACTTAATTTTAAAATAATACTTATGCATGAAAGTATTAGGTGGTAGCTCTGCCTTTGATCTCACACTGCTGAACAAGTAAGAGAAATCCTTTATCTGATATTCAAGAAACAGACATCCTATGCCATATGTTGAAAACTAATGTTGATGTCTGAAGGGCTATCTGGATTAGGTATTCAAGATTCATTCATTGTTGTTTCATTTGGTTTTGACAGTTTATTGAAAGTGATGCAGCTCTTTTGTAGTTCCTTGATTGATCACATATCTTAATGCTGGAAAACATCATACTTTAGTACAGATGTGGGCAGAAAATAAATTTATCCTAATGATTTGGACATCAACTCACGGCATTCCTGATAACTGCCCATGCTGATAGGGGCTTTTACAAGTTGAATTCCAAAACATCTGGAGATCTACATTCTGCCTTCCCTTGTTCTTGAACAACATTCCCCAACCTGGTGCCTGTCAGATGTGTTGGGTTGCAACTCTCAACATAAGGAGATGCTCTAAGAAAGCTGTTCATCATTTCCCACAACCCCACAGTCACCTCTGCATATCAAATTGCATATCTAGATTTTTGAGATGACAAGAGTCCCAGCATTCCTGATCATGGGACATCCTGACTTGCAATGATGGGAGTTGTAGTCCAACACCTTTGGAGGGCACCAGGTTGGGGAAGGGCTGCTCTAAACAAAAAAAGAGAAGTAGGTGGCCCTAAGTTGTTCGTGATCAGTTTTCCACAACCCCACAGTCACCTCTGCATATCATATTCTCCACCCTGTCCTCATGGTTTATCTGCTTTGGGAGAATGGGAATTTCACTTGCACTTTCTGCCTCCTTCGGGAGGATGTGGCGTTAAGGCTTGTGAGCCTTAACTCCCAATTTCCCTGCTTTTTGGTGCTTGGTTGGAAACTGTAGAGCCTTAACATTGTTTTTGTAAATCGTAGGTTTTTTGTTTAATGAATTTCATGGCTTTGTGTAACGGATGACTGGATATTATACAGTTGACAACCAAGCCGGCATCAGCCAGAATGTTATACCATCTTGACATCCAATATAAAATCAAAGCTAGTGTTATGTGTTGAACTCACTTTTAACATTAATAAATCAACCAAAATGCTTGCATCTCCCTCATTTTTAAAGATAAAGAGATGAAACCTGGCATCATGGTAGCTCTTAAGTAGGGATATAGCTATGCCAAGTATGAAGCAGTTCCGTTCATGCCTTGATTTTAGGAATGTTTTAAAGTTCAAATAGAAATCTCTTTGGGGTCCAGGACCTTGAGCAGTACAAGTTTAAAAATGAAATTAAAGATAAAGAGATGAAACTTGGCACCATGGTAGCTCTGAAGTAGGGATTTAGCTATGCCAAGTTGGAAGCAGATCTGTTCATCCCTTGATTTTTAGAAATGTTTAAAACTTCAATTAAAATTTTTAAATTAACTAAAATGCTTACAATTCCATCATTTTTAAAGATAAAGGGATGAAACTTGACAGCATGCTAGCTGTTAAGTAGGGATTGAGCCATGCCAAGTTGGAAGCAGATCTGTTTATGCCTTGAGTTTTAGGAATTTTTAAAACTTCAAACCCAATACTCCTCTTTGGGGTCTAGGGCCTTGAGCAGTACATTAAAAAAAAAGAAAGTGAAAAATGAAGAGATGAAACTTGGCACCATGGTACTTCTTAAGTAAGGCTTTAGCCATGCCAAGTTGAAAGCAGATTGGTTCATGCCTTGAATTTTAGAAAAAAAATTGAAGTCAAACATTTTTTAAAAATATCCTAAAAATCAAGGCATGAACCGATCTGCTTCCAACTTGGCATGGCTCAATTCTAGGGTGACCACTAGGGTGTGCCCTAGTGGCTAAAGTGTTGGACTGGGAGCTGGGAGATCTGGGTTCTACTCCCCACTTAGCCATGGAAACCCATTGGGTGACTATGGGCCAATTGCAGACTCTCAGCCCAACCCATCTCACAGGGTTGCTGTTGTGAGGATAAAATGGAGAGGAGGAGGATTATGTATGCCGCCTTGGGTTTCTTGGCGGAAAAAAGGTGGGATATAAATGCAATAATAAATAATAAAAAACTGTCAGGATTTCCCCAGATTTCTCTTGGTTTTTGTTCTATCCTCAGTGTCAGGGGGGATTTTATGCAATAGTCTATAATGATCTGGAATTACACATTTCCCCTTTTAAGGCCACTATTAGCGTGGCAGGGGGGAATGACATGCTTTTTGGAGGTGTGTCATTCTCTCCCACTGCTCCAATCAAGGCCTTAAAAGGGAAAAACGTGTCATTCCCAGGCATTATAGAAAAGGGCCTGATTGGAGCGGTGGGGTGGGGTGAGAATGACATGCTTTCCCCTCCTCCGCTCCAATTGGGGACTTTAAGGTGGCCCCAGAAAGCCATTTTCCTGCCCCCCCACTAGGTGTCCTCTTTTTTGGTTTCCCAAATATGGTCACCCTACTCAGTTCTTGCACAGGCTGCATATCCATCCCTAGATATTTACTCAAAAGTAAGACCCATTGAATTTCCTTGGTTCTTGAAAAGCAACACACTTGCTTTTAGATTTGCCAGTCTCAGCATTCTATGTGTGCTATGAATGCCTGCTCTGTCTGTCCCTATAGTTTCCTGCAAGGTCCAACCAGGGGAAGCCAGTAAATTAAACCCAGGGGTGGAGGGTGGGATTCCCTCAGGTTCATCTGACAGCAGGTGCTATAGAACATGGACCTTCCAGGAGTGTTGAGGCTGGATTTCTGGCAGACCCAGCCAGGCAACTTTATGGCCTGTAAGTTCCTCCATTTGGTAGCCCGCAGAGCACCTGCCTCATAAGACAAATGGCCACATGAGAACTGTTATTATGGCCTGCTACTTTGTTTGTCTTTAGTAGTCTGTGGTCCAGATCTCTTCAGAAGAGGGAATCGTGTTTTGTGGTTGGGGTCAGTCTAAATTATCTCCAGGGGTCCCTTACTCAGTGCCTCTGATAGCAAAGAAATTGAGGATTTCCCCCAACTCTGTTACTCTTGAAGTTACTAGGCCTGTTGAAAATAGATTTTATAACATAAGCATGAAAACAGTGAATACCCCTTTTAACTTGTTAAACCAATGAAAACATGCCACACAAGAAGTCTTAAGATATGAATGGTTTATAAAGAAAAGTAAATGCAAAAGAACATCAGATGCAGAAGTGAAATCTGAAACATTACTATTAGTAGTAGTAGTAGTATCCTGCCTTTTGCCCAATGCTGGGCCTCAGGGCAGCCTTACAAAACTAAAACATATACAGCTAAAACCTATAAATAGGAATATACAGAAGTTAAAAATATAATGAAATACTTTTCAATATTAAAGCGTTTAAAACATTCAAAATACATAACAATTTAAAAGTCAAAGGTACAGACAGAGGTCCAGATTATTTGCCAAAGGCCTGCTGGAACAAAAAAAGGGGTTGTCTGCCTCCAAAAACACATCAAGGAGGGAGCCAGTGTAGACTGCAAGGATTAGAAAGAAAATGCATGTGTACACTATGCAAAATACATGACAGCTCAACTGTTTCTAAACCTTATTAAAAAAAACAGGGTGACTAGGCCGAAACAAACGTTGTAGGCCCAGAAGCACTTTGAAAGATTTCAACATTGTACTTAAAACTTAACACCGGCCCAAACTAATTAAATGAAGTGTTTGAAGCTTTCAACTTTATAGCAGCAAGGACCAAACTCTTAGAAAAGAGGGAAGGAGCACACTGTGTGTGTTTGGGGTGGGGATGGATAGAAAGGGATGTATAGCCACCTATTCCCAGGAGAGATCTGAAGATCAGGTTACCATGGATCCAGAGGAACCACACCCTGCTTCACCAGGGAGCAAAAGAGCAAACTGGCCTTATGAAGATAGCCCAAAATACTCTCAGAGCCAAAGGAATGCATGTTCCAGAAGAGAAAAGAGAAACTCTTCTTCTTCTTCACTAAAAAGGTCTGTGCTAGAGGCAGTGGCCATTTCACCCACCCACCCCACATTCTAAGGCAGGAGGGAGGGGGGAGAGCGATGCTACTGAGCGTGCCTCGCGCTATGAGGGAAGCATTGACTTGAATGAGAGGTTAAAATAGTCCTTAAAAATCAACCGAAGGGAATTTTAAGAAAACGAAAAGCTTTCCACCAACTACAGTGAAGGAGGAAGATGACCCCACCACTGGATTAATTAATAAGGCTCTAGAAATTATGCAATTCGTGAGCACAAAACTCGGAAACCGAAAGTCATTTGACAAAAGCAGGGAGACAGGTTTGTGTTCCTTTTCTACCTTAAACTGCTCTCCTTCCCTCAATCTTTCACCAATCTTGAAATTTTCAGGTAATGTAAAACAAACATTTCTTTCTGGCACCTGTAAATTTCAGAAAGTTTGGTGAAACATTTTTGATTTTATGGCTGTTAGAATGACCCCTCCCCCCAATTATCACTTTAACTTGGCGGAATGTGTTTTTTACTGACGGCCCTTAACAATGGAGGCACGACTGTGCCTCCATTAATGCGGAAAGTATGAGTGAGACTAGGCACCATTAGCCATATTAGGCAACAATGATCTGTTGTCCTAAGTGATAAAGGCCCCCAGCTCAGAGTAAGATTTTCAAGAAGGGCTGAAAGTTATTTAAGAACAGTTTTGTTGGAGACTCCTATTTACGTCAAAGGATTCTTTTCTGAGGGAGGTTTAGCTGTTGTTGTGAAAGGAGAACCAAATAAAAACCCTTAATCCAATCCAGCCCAAGGGTGATGACTTGTGGAGACTAATAAATATTTATTTCCTATTAATAAAGGACATGTTTCTGATCAAAGCAGAAGAACCAATGAAGATTTTAATTCCCTTCTGAATGAATTATGCTTGTCTCCTTCAGTGTAGGCCTCTGAATGGGCCTTGAAAACATCTCTCATCCAGGCTGCCTTTCTTTAATGTGTTTTAAGTTATGTTATTTATTCCTTCCCCATACCCACCACATGTTGAAATCTATGGCTTTGTTTAGACCTGTGATACTGAAGTGCTGTCTCTTAGTAATCTATATTAATTTGATGTATCAATTTTTTAATTGATGTAACTTTTCCATTGTGTACACCACTTTGTGAGGGCACCACCCTGATAGGTGGCAATTTAAATACAACTACAACTACTGCTACCTTTAATTTTTGTGACTTCGAGGAACTATTTATTTATTATTTATCTAAATTAGCTCTTGGCCATCTTTCAGGACAGTTGTTGTTGTGCAGATGGGATGTTTGTCATGGGTGCTAGCACTGAAGGAGCTCTCCATCATGCAGCCATGGCTCCACTCCTATATTTTGAACAGCAGATTGATTTACAGAAAAGGAGGTGAAGCTTTTCCTAGCGTGGAGATAAAATGATGGGGAAAGATTCACCCTGATTAATTTCTGCATCACAAGATGCTGCTACAATCACAAGAAGATGGAGAGTAAAAAGGTGGCAACTCTACTTGTTGTTAATGCAGAGGTGGGGAACCTCCAGCCCATGGGCCAGATACAGCATGCCAGGCCTCCCCATCTGGCCTGCCAGACTCCCCTCCCCCCCTGCTTCCTTGGCCCTGTTGCTCTCCAAAGAATAATCAAATGCAGCATGCTGGAGATGCATGAAGTGAGAGATCTTTTCCTGTATCGCCAGCTCACTCCGCAGTCCTGAGAAAGGGGGTGGGGACAGAAAGAGGAGAAAGAGAATGGATGGGGGTGTTGTGTCCACAGACCTGGGACCATTGGAAGTAGGAATCTGGCTCCACACAAAACTTAGGTGGTAGATATTTATTGTAGTGCTCCTTCTTTGCAGGCAGCTACAGGCAGACTGGCCTTTGCATTGCCCGCCTGCTACAAAACCTGGAATGGATTATCTGTGCTTAATTGCAGGTCATTCATAAATCCTGGCCTGGCTCAAAGAAGGGCCTATCACAAACACTACATCCCTCCTTTCCTTCAAATATGAAAAACAGCAACATAGCTATAACGTTAGAGTATCTGAACAACAACAAAACTGCAACTGTATAAGGAAAATATACAACTAATGCACATATTAAAAATGCACATGCAAATCAAATTAGGTAAACAAGAACAATTAGCTCAATAGTTCACAAAACAGTTTTTCATGTAATATAGTCCTGCAAATAGCTTGGATCTGGTGCTGCAGGAGTGGTGGATGGGATGGGATGTTCACTCTGTGTGAACTGATCATCATCACAGTCAGGTCTTTGGGTCTGAGGGGTGTTGTGAAGTGGTTTAATGTGTGAAACATTCCTTGTGATTTTATGGGTACCCCTCTGTGCAGTAACCATCATGCCATTTATCATTGTGATTTGATATGGTGCAGGACAGAAAGGCATTGAAAGTTTGTTTCGAGGTTGGAGATTCTTAACAAGCACCATGTCCCCCACTTTGAATGGTACTACTCTGGCTCGCCGACGCTGATCAATGTACTGTTTCATTGCAAATTTTGCCTTATTATCATGTTGGCGCAGATGTGCATCCTTGAGTGGGACATCTATTTGAGGTAGCTTTGTCCACACCTGTCTGCCAGACATTATGGTAGCTGGTGCCACACCAGTGGAACAATGGGGGGTGGTTCGGTAGCTGCGGAGAAATTGAAATAATTCTTGTTTCAGATTTGTTCCCTTTGCTGTAGCAATCTGTAAGGCTTTTTTCAGGGTCCTCATAAATCTCTCAACCTCCCCATTTGCTTGTGGCCAATGAGGAGTAATTTTGCGATGTTTGAAACCAAGATAGTCTGAAAATTGAGCAAACTGCAGGCTTTGAAAAGGTGGTCCATTGTCACTTTTGACAACAGCAGGTATGCCATAAGAGGAGAAAATTTTGTCTAGTTTTGGAATGACAGCATTTGCTGAAGTGGTAGTGACTGTTTCTACTTCTGGATAATGGCTGTAATCATCAATAACGACCAAAAGATGTCCTCCAGCAGGGAGATCACAGAAATCAACACTGACTTCCATCCATGGTGTTGAAGGAAGAGGAGAAACATGCAGTGGTACAGAGTGATTCTGTGGGATTGCTGCTTGGCACAGTGTACAAGATTTTACACGCTGTTCAGTAAGGTTATCAATTCCAGGGAACCAGACCTTTTCTCTGAGCAGTGCTTTGGTTTTAACTACCCCCTGGTGACCTTCATGGGCCAAATCAATTGCATGGTTCCATAGAGAACGTGGAATAACCAAACGAGTACCTCGAAGGAGGAGGCAATTCTCTGTGACGGTAAGTTCACCCTTTATATTAGCAAATGATTGGATGATTGCTTGTGCTTCACAAGTCAGATGTGCTAGATTATTCAGAAGATCTTTCCACCGACCATTGTGGACAGTCTGGATGATTGTCTGTATACACATGTCAGCTTGTGTAGCAGTCTCTATTTCCTGTAAAGAAAGAGCTTTAGGAACAGCATGGGAGACAAGGAAATTGACATGTGCCTCTGCTTTATTTGTAGCTGTGTGGTTGGCAGCTGTTTTAAATATGGGATGCCTAGAAAAATAATCAGCTGGATTGTCTTTACCTGGTTGATACACAACTCTGTAGTTATAGCCTTGCAATCTGAGCATCCATCGCTCAATACGAACTGGTGGTTGAAAGGATGGATTATTAAACATGGGCTCAAGAGGCTTGTGATCAGTTATAACTGTAAATGGGCACCCATATATGTATAAATCAAAATGAGAGCATGCCCAGGCTACTGCAAGAGTTTCCCTCTCTGTCTGAGAATATCGTTGTTCTGTAGAAGAAAGAGCTTTGCTGGCATATGCAATAGTAGAAATGTGACCATCTTGATCAACCTGTGTGAGAACAGCTCCTAGTCCAACAGGGCTGGCATCCACCACAAGTTCCATCTTCTTGCTTGGATCAAAGTATGACATGACTACATCACTTGCAAGTGCATCCTTTAACTCAGTAAAAGCAATCTGGTGTTTTTCTGACTATTCCCATGTTTGATCTTTTTTAGTGAGATCCCGGAGAGGCTGCGAGATTGTGGCTAATCTTGGTAGAAATCGGCCGCAATAGTTTGCAAGGCCTAGCAAACTGCGAACTTCAGTAGAATTAGTAGGTACAACAGCATTATGTATAGCCATTACTTTTTTTGGATCTGCCAAAATGCCATCTTTGGAGAAGACATATCCAAAGAATTCCAAAACAGGTTTTTTGAACTCACATTTACTTTGATTTAATGTTAGGTGTTCCTCATGCAGTCGTTTTAAAACTGCTTCAAGTCGAATATCATGTTCAGTTGATGTGGTACCAAAAACCAGGATATCAACACTTACATTAAGAACTCCGGGGAGTCCAGCTAGAACTTCATGGATAACATTCTGAAATATCTCTGCAGCTGAAGAAATGCCAAAATTGAGGCGCTTGTAGCGTCGAAAGCCAACATGAGTTGAAAAGGTTGTGATATATCTGGATTCTGGATGGAGCTCCAACTGGTGGTAACCAGATGTAAGGTCAAGTTTGGAGAAGAATTTTGCCCCATTCAAATCTGCAATGATGTCATCCACAGTGGGAGTAATGTGTCTCTCTCTCTTGATGGCTTGATTGGGTAAGCGCATATCCACACAAATCCGGATTTTTCCTGGTTGCTTAGGCTTCTGGACAACTACGACTGGAGAAACCCAAGGAGTAGGACCTTCTACTCGCTCAATAATGTCAAGCTCTTCTAGATGTGTTAGTTCTTCAACTAATTTTCTGATGTGGAAAGGAATACATCTATGTGGTAATGCCACTGGCTGAACATTTTCATCAATGTGAAGTCTTACTTGCTTTCTTTTTAGCTTTCCAATCCCTTGAAACATTTTTTCATAGGTTTGGAGGCTTTGAGTTATTCTATCAAGATGTGTTTCTTGTATTACTTGAATTAGTCCTAATGCACTAGCAGTCTTGTAACTAAGCAGTGTATCGCTGCCATAGGCCACCACATACAGTGGGCTTGTAACAGTGATGCCCCTGAAAGCAAAAGTGGCTCGAAACATACCAGACACTGATAATGGTTTTGGGGTACCATAGGCATATATCTTTACTGCTGTGTTCTGAAGTGATGGCTTCTGAGGGAATGCATCTAAAACACACTGAGCCATCACATTCACAGATGCACCAGTGTCAATCAAAACTTCAGTCTTATGTCCTTGTATACAAATGTGGCAACATGGTAGACAATTCTGTTTGGAAACACTTGTTTGTGTAGAGTACACTGTGTAAACATATGCATTGTCTTCCTCTGAAGGGTCAGCCTGAAGAGCATTTGCTTGGTCTTGGTTGTGAATGCTTGGTGTAAGCTGTGGTGATCTGCAGACTCTTGCATAGTGGTTTCTTTTTCCACAATTGTGGCAAATTGTACCTCTGGTTGCAGGTTGCCTGTGCTGTCTTCATGGACATTTGCTGGGCTTTAGGAGATTGATTGCCATTGCCTCCTTGAGGATGTGTTCGCTGATTCCTGTTGAAATGCTTCTGGAGTGCATGTGCAGTTTCTATTTGTGCAGACTGACTCCCTTGTTCTATTAGCTGAGCATGTGTTTCTGACATTTCATTTGCTCGAGCAGTGTCCAGTATTTTGGTGAGAGTCATCTGGGGTTCTCGCAAAATTTGCCTTCGAAGTCTGGCTGAAGAGCATCCCTGTATTATTTGTGCCCTTATCTTGTGATCTGTGTTTGCAAATTCACAGGATCGCGCCAGATGACGTAAACGGGTATGATATTCATCAGTATTCTCTCCTTCCTTTTGGTGTGCCTGCCTAAAGGTGTACTGTTCAAAGTCTATATTTTTGTAGGGTTTAAAATACTTGGTAAGAGCTAGCTTTGCCTTTTCATAATCATCACTATCTCCAGTCTCAGACAATGTTTTGAAAATTTGGTGTACTTCACTGCCTGCAAAATGTAGTAACATTGCCCTTTTGGTGGTAGGGTCATCTTCTTTCATTGCAAGAAATAAATTTTCCAAACGTTCAAGCCAAAGTTCCCATCTAGGCCCTAATGTGCTGTGAGACTCATGTATTGGAAACTCAGGGAAAGAAGGGAACATTTTGAAATCAGGGTTAAAATTGTGAAGAACTGACAGAATTCTGAAAAACCAGGAGAATATCTGTTACTTCTGACTGAAGGTTTTGTTCTTTTTCTTTTAGACAAGAAACAAAATGGCTGCTGCCACCGTTCTTCATGCAGGGCTATGATTATGCAATTCATAAAATGGCTACTTTTCTTGAAAAGACTGAGCAGCCTGTCCTTTTGAAAACAGACAATGTATTTTCAAGGGAACTGCTCATTTGTCTTAGACAGCTTGTGTTTTACTGGAAGGAAGATCAGAAGAAATACCTGGCTGTATGAAGAGCTCTTAGTTTCTGTCCTTTTTTTGTTTGTTTGTTTTGTTTTCTTTCTTTATATTGGGTTTCTTTTCCACTCTCGTCGCCAGTGTTGTGTCCACAGACCTGGGACCCTTGGAAGTAGGAATCTGGTTCCACACAAAACTTAAGTGGTAGACATTTATTGTAGTGCTCCTTCTTTGCAGGCAGCTACAGGCAGACTGGCCTTTGCATTGCCCGCCTGCTACAAAACCTGGAATGGATTATCTGTGCTTAATTGCAAGTCATTCATAAATCCTGGCCTGGCTCAAAGAATGGGCCTATCACAAACACTACAGGGGGGAGAGAGAGAAGAAGAAGAAGTGGGAAGAGTGTGTGTGTGTGTGAGAGAGAGAGAGAGATGTTAAGTTCATATGGATGGATGAATGGGGGAAATTGTATGTGAAAGAGTGGAATGTATGTGAGAATGTGATCTCTGTGACTGTGCCAGGTGCAGGTGGACTCAGGGAATGGCTGATGGTTAAGGAGCCAACTCACAGAATTCATTGCAAGAGAGCATTTTAGCTGGTACAGAGTCTCCTCTTGCAGAGCTATGGTACCTTGTTGCTTCAAAAGTGGGAACTGCTGCAGCAAAAACAAGCAGCAATGCCCTGCCTACATACATATTTCCCCCCTCCCCGCCATGCATATATTCCCAGGTTTGGAGCCCAGTTGCTGCTACTAGGCAGTTTCAATTAATTCAAACCATGGTGTATTTTATAGTTAGCTTTCACCCGTCTATGGATGTTATGTAACAATCTAATCGCATCATGATTTAAAGTCCTTTCCAGATTGTTGACTAAATTGCCAGATTCCCCTGACAACTATTATATAATTAACTCTCTCCGGCATTATAATTAACGCTGCGAAAATGACAGCCTAGCTTTCCAACAGATGGATGGCTTTTTTGGGAGGATTGGGGAGAAAAACACAACAAAACTTAGTGGCGTCAGTGTAACTGCATTGGGTGTCCCTAGTCCTCTGTGGTGAGCACTGTTGTGACTGTCTCTGCTCCCAACGTCTACACATTCATTCCAAGGTTGTAATAGACCCCTCACATGTACACATGAAGTGTTGCTCTCTATGTGCACTGATTTGCATGTGTGCTGTATTCTGGCCTTAAAAGGAATGCTTGAAGGTGAGGAATGGGGCATAGTACCTCGCTCCACAGTGTATGTTGAATGTGTTCACGCTCCACAGTGAGTCCAAAAAGAGCTACAGTGATGCACCCTCAGCCCCATTTTCATGTGCAAAAGAAATAAATGGTTCCACCCTGCAGATAGCATGTGTCGAACTGTACAGAGGATAGTCTTCTAGCTGAAGGTGTCCTCTATTTGAAGAGCTGCCCAGTACAAGTCTGGATTAACAGTGAAGCAGAGAAAGCAGAGGCCCTGAAGTTGCCCATCGACAACTAGCCCCTGGACAGGTCGCCTGGTGACAGTCTTCTCCACCATGGTGAAATGGACTGTATTCCAATTTAAATTATGGTCCTTATCTCTAAATTTACAACTATAATGGATAGGGAAGGAAGATATCTCTATCTATCTATCTATCTATCTATCTATCTATCTATCATCTATCTATCTATCATCTATCTATCATCTATCTATCTATCTAATCTGAAAGTATATGTGTGGGATGTACGTCTGGAAATGTTTACCCACTTCCAGATGAGTTAGAAACTTGAAATTTGGCATGCTGATAGGTCTGGCAGTATAAAGTACAAGAAAAATCTAAAAACATTAAATTTTGGGTTTTAAGTATTTTTAAATAATTTAATAAAAAACCTAGGCTTGTGCCTACAACTCCCAGCATACCTTGGGCAGAACTCCCAGCATGCCTTGGGTGGGAGGCCAGACTTACTGGCTTTTGGTGGCCATTGTGAGTGCTCAGGTAGGTGGCTGCTGTGTGCCTTTCACAATCCAGACTCCTAAGGTTGATCTTGAGTAGTCAACCCAATTCCACATAAAAGGAAACAACCCATATAAATGGGCTGCATTCATTTGCGATGGCTTTGCCCTTAGGAGGGAGGAAGGGGAGGCACTCTGCACATGCCCAGAAACAGGCCCAATAAAGGGGGCAAATGCCCGGCCCGGCCCTTCAGTACAGGCTCCTGATAGAGCACCTGGTGGACGAGAAGCATGGGCCAAGGCAGTCCCAGCAGGACTTGGCTGCAGCTGGGCACGTCCATTGACAGCCTCTTACTTCCCCTCCTCAGTGGTGCTACTCCTCAATACCCTATCAAGGAGCAGCAAGAGGAGGGAAGCACCTCTCAGAGGATGTGGGCACCTGCGGGCCACCAAACTCATGCTGGGAGGTGTAGTACTGGCATGTAGAGTGGCTGATTTTAAATAAAGCATAGGTTAGTAAGCCAGGTCACTATGTGCAAACCAGGTCACTATCTCTCATTCCAAACTCACTGTCTTTGTTCTCCTTCTGCCTGACTTTCTCCAACTGCCACTAACCCCACCCACCATTCCATTCTAGCCTCAGCTGTCAGTAATTCCTCCATGCACTCTTCTGTTTCAATGGTATAGTCAGGCATTTACATAAAAATCATAAACTTTATTCAGTAGTTCCTGCATCTGTCTTGGAAAGTCGTGGTTTAGTTATGACAGAAAACAAAATGCAGTCTAAAAAATCTCATCAAGTTAAAAGGCCTTGGGAAAAAATAAAATATTGACTTGACATTGGAAAGCCATTAATGCAGTCACTAGGCCAGCCGGCCTGGGAAAAATAAATCCATAAGCAGGATGCCATAACTAAGAAGGCCTGCTCTCTAGTTGTCTCCCACCACACCTCAGATGGTGTTTAACTATTAAAACATTGTTCAGGGACTTAGGCTTATGCCTACAACTCCCAGCATGCCTTGAGCGGGAGGGAAGACTTATCAGGCTTTGGTGGCCATCTTCTGGTAGTGGCTCATCATCCTGGACCTGAAGTGAAAATTCCTGGGGCTGGCTGCCTCAGTTGCTAGGCACCATCAGGAGCAGGAGGGCAGGAGGACGCAGCTCGTTGCTGATGGCAACGACTGAGCTAACCATCAGTCAGCCAGCCGGCCTGCTCCTTCACAACCTACCTATGGGCACCAATTGCACAGTGCAGCATGGACTGGCTCAGCCAGACTTCACTTCCCATTAGTCTCAGTGGCAGGACCCCCATTGGGCAAGTCGGGTACCCCGGTGAAAGGCATGTCAGGAGTTGTAGTTTTCATTTTCTGTGGGGACAAGGAAAATAATAGTAGCAGTTTCAAGGAGGCCCTGACCATGTGTCGGAGAGAGAGAGAGAGAGAGAGAGAGAGGAAGACAAATTTAATTCATTTTAAAGTTACCTCACAAGCCTAGCAGCAGCCTACCTTGCAGAGTTGTCATAAGGGTGAGAGAGGGGGAAAAATGAAACAAATATAATTCGATTAAAAGTTAATTCACAGGCCTAGCACCAGCCTACTACTTTAAGATGTAGGGTGACCATATGTCAGGAAAACCCAGGACATGTCTGGATTTTTGGTAACAAATCTGGGAAGGAGGGAATGATGATATTTGAAGAAAAATCTGGATTTCCCCCATCCTCCCCCCACCCAAAGGGCAGCTCTACTTTACAGTCAATGGGAATTAACAAAAATGCTTACAACTCTGTCATTTCTAAGGATAAAGAGATTATGCTTGACACCATGATAGCCCTTAGGAGGGGCTTTATCCATGCCAAATTTGAAGCAGATCCATTCATCCATTGATTTTTTGGTTTTTTAAAAAAAGTTTAAGATTTTAAAATTATTTTTTTGAAAAAAAATGTCATTTTTAAAGATAAAGGGATGAAACTTGGCATTTTGATAGCTCTTAGGTAGGTCTTTAGCCATGCCAAGTTTCAAGCAGATCTGTTCATCTGTTGATTTTTAGGATTTTTTTTTTAAAAATGAGGTTTTAAAATGATTATTTTTAAAAAACACTGGACCTATACCCTTCAAACTCAGGTTATCAAACCTCCTCTTTGGGGGGTTGTAAAATCAGACATGTGACCAAAGCTATGTTCAGGTGGACACCCCCCCTTGGTGCTGGACACCCTCCCTGGGGAAGACATGTTGATGGGGATGCCCGCTTGCGGCTGACCATGTTGTCCTCCTTTTTGGTTTCCAAAATAAGGACACCCTACCCTGAGCAATGCCGGGTATATCAGCCTTTAAAGCCTTTTTGACAAGATGGTGGTGGTGACAGTTTACTTCCATTTTTTCTCCTGCTCATAGGAAAGTTGGAGCTGCTGACCATGAGAAACTGCTGACCATGGCTCCATATCATGTGCCACGTAACAGCACAATCTCAGGAATAAATTTCTAGATCTTACCACTGGGCAGGAAGAAGAATAAAGGACTTCCTTTTCCAACTGAGCTCTAAAGTGTCTTGTATTTCTGGTCCTGCTCTCAGTTTTGACTCCTGGTCTTTCCTCTGATCCTGATTGGACCTCGACCATGACTCCCAGTTCCTGACTCTTATCTGACTGCTGCCCCCACCCTGACCCTGACACTCAGGTGGAAGGGCACAGCTTTTAGGGCAAGTCTTCTGTGGAGTTCTAAACCATAAGATCATTGCCAATCATTGCCAGGGAACAGTCAGCACCATTTTCACTGTTGTAGTCCCATGTAATAACTGCATGGTTGAATCACCTTCTTGGAACTAAAAGTATCCTTATGTTTGAGTCACTAAAAATTGTACTTGATTAATGGGTCTTCATGTATACCTGAGATCTGTTTAAGCCAACATCAGCAAATATCAATGGAAATAGCAATGCAAATTCAGTGACATTTATATAAAATATCAACAGGCAAAATGAATTAAATAACATGCACTGTTCTTCTACACACAAAGGTAAACACAAGAATTACCATAAATTCTTGTGTTAATTATCATAATGGTAGCTTGCAGGAAGAGAGAAGTAATATTGATGTTTAAAATATGTGTCAGCCTGCTTGTAAATTGACACAAACAGATACTGTTTCTGCACATACAAGAGTCCACAGAGATATAAAAGCACAGTGCATGTCAAGTCATAGTGTTTCATAGCTGCACAAAGTACAGTCAATATATTAAAAAGGCTGGAGGAGGGGGGAAGCGCTTTCCCAAACACCAAAGGCACATTAACCATCCCAAATATGCCTGTCTTGGAGAACATCCAGAACTTGGAGATAATAGTTGAACTGACTGCCCAGCTGCAAAAGAGCTCTACATTTGCAGAACGAAGTGAAAAGAATATCAAATATTTCACCCCAGCCAGTCGTAAATCTGGAGAACATCCAGAACACCCAAATAATAGGAAAAGGATATCAAAATATCATTCACTTTAGCCACTCTGAATTTAGGATGCTACAATCTCACAAAAAACATAATGGTAGCTCTAGTCATGCCAGCAGCCTATTACAAATATATGAAGTCCAGAAGCCTGAGGGCAAAGATTTGGCTGGTTATCTCAAGTCAATCAGTGAACTGCAGCATTCGTTGCCTTTGCACTCCCTACTCTACCCATCGCCTTTCTCCCAGATTTCCTTTTCCTCTCAGATACCTATTTTTCCCCCTTCTCCTCTTCCTTTCATTCACCTTGACTGTTCACACATCTAACCTTGCTTTCCCAGTCCTCTGCTTATTATATGCCTCCTTCCCTAAGCTTCTATGCCTGCTGGACCCCCTCTATATCAGAGCAATTAAGCCAATGGCAACCAGCAACCTATAGGATTATAGCAACTCAGCCAATGACATTCAAAGGCTCTATTGATTGCCTAGATGCTCTGTAACAAACATGAAACTGAGCCAATCACTGCCAAATACTTCATCACTACTACTGGCACCCCAAAATCTACCTCTACAGAAGGATCTGAACTATGAAGCTCATATTCTGACTAAACCTTTGGCAAACAAACAAGACTATATGAAGAACTCACAGGATTTACAGCATATGAAAATGTTTAATACTGATTAGTTCCTTGATTAGCTATTTAAACAATATTCCCCTATCCATGTTTGGATTATGCCAACTACGGGCCTGCTCAGACTTCACACTAAACCATGGTTATGGTTAGGCTGCTAACCCTTTTGCAGCAAGTGATTAGTGAGCATGTTTAAACCATGGTTATGTAACCACCATAGTTAGGAATGGTTCACATGCCATGCTAAGTCATGGTTCACATGACACGTTAAGCCATAATGTTTAGCTCAAAATGCTTAACCTCTGTGACTTAACATGTCATCTGAACAGGGTTAATGTTGCATAGTTAAGGCTATTTCAGAATTACTCAGAGCCTCCTTCAAACTAAATGATTAGTCTAACAATTGTGGTGCAAACATACAGACGTGCAAGTGAACATTTGAGCAAATTATTCAGGGTTATCCTATGCCCATTGAGCTACATTCCATCTTTAGTACAAGTGGATGTTTTGTCCAAAGAACAGACCAAGCGGAAACAGGCTGGCGGCCAAAACTCTGTCCATGCATTTCAGAAACAATAAATCACACTTCGTTGTATTACCCTTTCCTTCTTGCACACAAACCGTTCATGCTAAGTTGTCTTTATCTAATAAGTAGTAATGGCAGTGATATATCTGGAGGGAGAGGCAGGTAATAAATAAATAAATAAATAATAATTATCTTCCACATATTTGTCATCTTCTAACAGATACCTTTAAAAGAGTGATGTAGAATTTTGCTAACATGATGAACAATATGGAAAAGAACCATGAAATGAATGCTGTGAAGATGCACATTTGATTGCACATGCAACATGTATTCTGACAAATTGGAGAGTCTATATTAATTACGAATACTGAACCCTGTCATTACAGGACAGAGCCTTGAGGGGGCTGGCCTTTGTCCATTGGCCATACAGTTTTCCTGCACTATATTAACTTATTACTTGAGTGTTACGTTTAAAAAAAAAGGGGGGGGGAGTCCTTGGAAAATGTTAAATGAAGGTGCTGTCTTTTGCTGTGAAGGCTGTTCATGCTAAGGCAACCTTTGCATTAAGCAGACTGCATGACTGATGCTGTTGATCCCTTTAATCTTTTCAGCTAAGTGGCAAACATGTAAAAAACAGATGGCAGTGCTACTGGATCATGGGAGATGGGTGGAGAAGGGTCCCATGAGAAGTGGATATGTAGGAAATGCAAAATCACTAAGTTCAGGAGGAAGAGAGACAGAGCTGGGACAGTCCCAAGTCACTGCTGACTAGGACCAGTCCTTCCCTTGATTTTATTTGTGTATGTGCAGTATGCATTCTTCACCTCCCTATCTCATTAACTAGTCATTAGGGAAATTGAATTTCCCAGTGCATCTGGAAACAAACTGTATGCAAGAGTGATTAGCAATTCTGAGTAAAAAAAAGCAGCGCAGGGGTTTCTTGCCCTGTCAGTATGATCTCAACTACTGCATATGCAGTCATTGTCACAGTAACCTGCTATCTGGCAGAAGGCATATGACGTTGCACAGGAAACTCTGAGATACAGAAAGGAAATGTTTTGCTGATAGGCCACCCAGGCATGCTGCCCCTACATGGTACGGCATGCTGGGTGGCTGCTTTCGAGAATGGAATGTTCCAATCGAGGGCTTTTCTCATGAGGTAAGGTTTTTTTTTCTCCTCTGTCAAAGGAATTACATTTTGAACCACTTTATGTACTGAAAACAATTCTAGGCCGCTTTTCCAAAAATGTGCAACAGCGGTTCTGCTGCATAAATGTGCAGCTAAAGCAAAATAATAATAATAATAATAATAATAATAATAATAATAAATCACGGCATCACAGTAAGAATCAGCCACATATGTGATGAACAAAATAAATAAAGGCTTTATATCCTTTATGGGAAGGGGGCCAAGCAGATTATCTCACCTCAATAGGCAGATCATTCCGAAGGCTAGGGGCTGCAGCAAAAAAGGCCCTGCTTTGAACTGTTGCTCTTCTGGTCTGAAGCAAAGAAGATGGATGGAGTGGAGCTTGGTTTCCTAAGCGCAGCTGGCTGCAGTGTATATCCCAGGCTGTGTATGGCTTTAAATGGCAGAACCTACACCTTGAACTGGGTGAAGAAGCACCCAGACAGCCAGTATCACTGGTGTACCCAAGTTGAATATGGATATGTCTCTCTAAACCTGTCAAAAGGCAAGCAGGCAGCATTTTGCTTGAGCTGTAGTTTCTGGGTCTTCTCCAAGTACAGCCTCATATAAAGTTCATTGTAGCAAGCAAGCATGGTTCAGTGTGGTGAAGTAATTTCTGTTGAAGGGATGAACTCTATGCAGCACTGCAATGAGGACAGGCTCCAGAAATGCTACATTGGTGAACATAACATCCCAAACAAGATTGTACATTTTGGAGAGATGTACATCACAAAAATTATCATTAGGATTTCATCTGAACTGCCATCCGCAATGGCTCGGTATAGGAGAAAAATAAATTGCCCATCTATGATTTTTCTGTGGATGATACTAGAACAAGTGAGGTATATTCTAAAGGGTAAACTAACTTTACTGCAATGTCTATGACTCACTCACTCACTCACTCAGCTTCTTTCTTCCTTGATACTGTTAGTAGCTAATGTGACTCCCTCCCGCTGAAATATTTAATTAAATATAAACCACAATGTTTTGTAGCATGTAAGTATTAGGATATATGTTAGTCACATTCTTTGCTCATTCTTTGCCCTGGAATGCCAAACTGCAAGTAAAAACCACTAACTCTAAATCAGATCCAATTTTCAAAATCACACCTTAACATCTGTAGTTTTAAATAAAACAACAAAAATTAGCATCCTATTGATATTTAAAAACACACACACAAAACCTCCAGCCAACACTGTCTTCTCAACTGCATGCAAAAAGAATTCAAGAAGTTCTATTGCCATATAATGCAATTAGGGAGGTGGCCAGGCAAATCTTTTTAAGGAGCATATTACATAGCATGGGGCCACAACAGAGAATGCTCTGTCCTGATTTGGGGGAACATTGTAGCCCATACATAGGTGCATGTGGGATGTCTTGTTCAACATTGTTGAGCACCAGCTTAGAGGAAGGAAGACTGCAGTACCAGATGCTGATACACTGCACCCAAACTAGACAGTTCCCCTTGACCTCAGCCATGGCACAGCACAGCAGTGGCCAGTAAGTGTATGAGCTCTTCACTCCTGTTTGTTTGTTTATTCATTACACTTATATCCCAACTTTCTTCCACTGCAAACCTCAAGGTGGCTACATGGGATTCCCATGTGGTCTCCCTTCCAAGCAAAGATCAGACCCAGACCTGCTTAGTTTCAGCAAGGTGGCTATTTCATGTGCTTTCAGACCATGCCCTGTTTTTGAGCCATGTGCAATGGTAGTTGACAGTTAAGTGCAATCGAACTTATAGATGGGCCACTTCTGGCACACAACATGGTCAAGGAGACCCAGCAAGTAGGTTTCATCACTTTATTTGTTTCAGTTATGTAAAGAACGGTGGAGAGAGAAACAGCCCTGACTGAAGTTTCACTGGTAGTCACTGCCATGGGACCCAGTATGTGCATAGGTGACAATGGGACCAAAGAAGCCTGATGTAGGGGACAAAGTAAATGTGAAATTAACTGTGTGAATGCAGTTAAGGATGTGATCTCATGTGTGCTTAGACAGAAAAAAACACATCTATATCTCCCATCATTCCAACTCCTAGAAAGCTGGGATTTGCAAGTTCCCCCCCTTCCCATCTAAAGATTCAAGGGTTGCACATAAGTTTTTGTTATGTAAATAGCATCCATGAAGAAGCATACAGAGGACAGAACTCTATTTGAAAGGCTGCCAGGGGACCATCCTTTATTTTGAAGGCATCCTCTATTTGAAGGGTTGTCCAGCTCAAGTCCAGTTTAAAAAGAAATGGGTGAGGTCACGGCTCTCTTTGCATGCAGAAGGTCCCAGGTTCAGTCCATGGCATCTCCAGGTAGGGCTGGAAGGTTCCCTGCCTGAAACTTGAGCCATGCTTTGTCATGTTTTTAGTGATGCATTCCTCCCCCCCCCTTTTGGCAATATGTAAGTGGCCACCCTACTTTATACGGATGCATTGGCTCCTTATTCAACAGGTCCCTTTTGGAGCAGTAACTGAGCAGGTAATTGACCTTCTGGCTATGTGCCTTGATGATGTTGAAGCATAGCACAGAGTTGGTCAGCAATTCTTCCTTCCAGAAAGCTACACAATGCTGGAAAAGCAAGGGTCTCAGTAGATTTCTCCACTAGAAACCCCACCCCCCATTTTGGCACATGGCTGCAAGGAGCCACCTCTGTTTCTTTCTCGGTCAGTTTTTTGCCTCGGCATCTCTTGAAGCCCCTTGTTTCAAGCTGCTGCCACCTCTTTGCACAAAGGGGATGAAAGCAAAAAAGAAAAAATGAAAGTGAAGATGAGGAAGAGACCCTTCGTCCCTTACTATGCTAATATTAGCACAGGGCACCACAAAGCTGCACACCTTCCTGGAAACATGCACATATGCCTTGTTGTTTCTTAGTAAGGGATGGCAGCCTGAATATACGAATCAAAGGTCTTCTCAACCTGGTGTAGTTAAAAGGTACAGTTGCCATGTCCCTCCTTTCCCGGAAGGCAGCTATGATGACGACAACGTTGGCTGCAATAAAACAGATTAAAGAGCAAATGCAAGGAAAAACTAAACAATTATTTTCATCTTAGTAATCAATGAGGAAAACCAGGATGTGCAATCAACCAACCAACCAACCAACCAACCCCCTTCTAGTTGAAGAAAAGTCCCACCTCCTTTTGAAAGATTTCAAAACATTTGAGAATTATAACTCCTGTATTAACAGTGCAATTATATTTCTGTCTAATGAGTTCATTGGGGCTTGTTCCCAAGAAACTTGTTATAGGGTTGCAGATTTATGTCCTTAATGAGCTAAAAGCTTCTGAGCACATGAATTCCCATGACATTTTTTTTTAACTAAAGGCACAATCCTCTGCATGTTTAAACAGAAAAAGTCCTATACCTCCCAGCATTCCCCAGCCAGCCATACTGGGAGTTGTTTTCTGTCTGAACATGCTTAGGATTGCATCCTTAATGTTTTCTTTAATATATTTCCTCATTTCTATATCACCAGCTACTCAAAACAGCACCTGTCATAAGGCACCTCGTAGGAAGACTGGTCCATGAGGCAATTGGTAACAACTCACCTTCCTGCATTAGGTATCCTGTATTTCCTGGTTTACAGCTATTATTTTCATGCCCTACTACATGGGCCTTCCCCCTCATGTATAGTGAACTTTTGATGTGGGGGGCTTTAAAAAAGAAAAATTTCCCCAGTAAGCAGAATGTCAGCATGCAGGCAAAGGATCTGAAAGGAAATAGCATGAGTGGGTGAAAAGTTGGGAACGAAATTAAATGTTCAAAAAGGTACTAACTTCCTGTAATAACAAACTGCTGTGTACGCAACCCACCTAATGGAAAATATGCAATAGCCTGGAAAAGACTTTGAAGAAGCCCCTCCTTCCAAAGTTGTTTGTTTTCTTGTCCCCCAAATAGTAACCATATCCTCTCTCTCTCTCTTTTTCCCCCCAGTTGCTCTCCTGTAACCAAGTACCCACTGTGGTTCACGTGGCAGTTAAGAAAAAAAAACTTCCTGATGACCTTGCTATCGGTGGATGTGGAGTTATTTATCTTTTTTAAAAAAGTTTGCTCTCCCTTTCAGCCTAAATCTATTGAAACAGAAAGCAGAAATGCTCTCTCTCTCTTTCAGCTTCCCTTTCTCTCTTCACATTACTTATTTTCTCTCTCTCCTGTCAATTAATTATTGGATTTCTCCCATGTTTCTATCCTGCCCTACCTTTAAGATGTGAAGGGTAGCATAGGTGAGGTTTCCACATGTTACCTTCAGAACAATCCTGTGACATAAGTTAAACTGAGTGTGAAAGAGAGCAAACATAGGAGAAGCTGCCTTATGATGAGTCAGGCCACTGGTCCATGAATCCAGTATTGTCTGCATTGATTGGCAGTGGCTCTCCACAGCTTCCGACAGAGGCCTTTCCCAATCCTACCTGGAGCTGCCAAAGACTGAACCTGGGAACTTCTGCAGGCAAAGCAGGTGCCTTGCCACCGAGCTGTAGCTGTTCTAAGTGTCTGTTGTGATTCCAAGCCCTCCCACCGAGATATGAGACAATAAAGAAGTCCAGTGTGTAATCCACAAAGCTTTATTCAACAAATAAACATCTCTTCATACCTGATGGGGTGTGAATGCTAGGAGCTATCTGTTAGATGTAATCAACATCAAGTGTGCAAGAGAATCAGATGGTTAATCAGTTAGAAATATGTTTGTACTGTGTTTGCTATTTTGATTGGTTAGTATCTCTTTAACCTGACGATTCTATGTGTGTCCCATGATGCAGTTTTCAGGTTTGCTTCCCGGTTCTAACTGCTCTCGATGACAGTTATGGTTGTTAATGACAGTTGGTAAGAAGTCTCCAAGAAGACTAGACAAGCTTAGGTTATCTCTCCACAACTATTCTATATATAAGTGTTTCAGTTATGTTCTAAGAATAAACATTAATAATTTTTTGTTCTCTAATATTAAATAATTGTCTCTAGCATTGTTTTTTAAGAACATACCAATTCTGACTTCCGCTAACAGGTTGTGGGCCCAGTCAGTTAAGGAGATAAAAATTAAAGGTAACAGAGAACAATATAAATGATGGCATACAGCTCTGATTACAAGAGTGTAATTGGAAAATTGAATGGAGCTAATTACCAGATGTGGTCTTTTAAGATGCGAATGATTTTAGTCAAAGAAAAGGTTTGGAGACTAATTGAAACACCATGCCCCTCTGAAGGTGTAGATAACAAACTGAGTGGGATCTTTGTAATGAAGCTACCATGGCAACCATTTCCCTATCTGTGGAAGACAGCCAACTTATTCATATTAGGAGGCATGAAACCGCCTCGGCTATGTGGAGCAGTTTGAAGACATCAAGACTCACAGAAGGAGCAGATATACAGACTCATGTAAATGGGATTTTAAACACTGTTGAGGAATTGCGAGGAGCAGGAAAAGACTTAACAGATGAAGATATCATTCCTATAATTCTAGCAAGTCTTCCAGATTCTTATGGTCCCTTAATTAATGCCATTGAAGCAAGGGAGAATTTATCTTTGAAGTATGTTTTAAATCAGGTCATACAAGAGAATGAAAGAAAGTGTGAAACTCAGACTGTGTCACCAATGCAGTCAGCTTACAGAGTGAAAGACAATAAAATACAAATTGTTTTCTCTGTGGAAGTCCTAGTCATTTCAAAAAGGATTGCAACAAGCACTTTTCTGAACAAAGGCAGTATCCCAAAAGCTACAGAGGAAAACACAGAGAAAGTTTTTCACAGAAAGGCAAGGTACAAAAGAATTCACAGCATGCATGTTTTAAAGTCAGGCTGAATAATTCAAACTCTAAGTGATTCAGGAGCAACCTGTCATATGACCAATTGCAGAGAATTCTTCACAGAACGGAATTATAATAATAACAGCATTGTTTATCTTGCTGATGGGAGAACTTTAAATGCAAAAGGTGAAGGGACAGGTGTTCTGCACTGTAAAACATCAGCGGGAGGCACTAGGGAAGTGTGAATTAAAAATGTCTTATATGTTCCAGAGATGAAGAACAGCCTTCTATCAGTACGTATCCTAGCACAGAAAGGTTTTACTGTGAAATTTAGGGGGGACAAATGTACAACCAGCGAAGACAGTGATTTAATTGCAACTGGAACTATAATAGATGATATATATGGTTTAAACAATCAAAAAGAGTATGCTAGAATTGCAAAGCAATGTTCTCACAAGAAATGTGAAAAACTATGGCACAGGTGATTTGGGCATAGAGATTATGATGTCATTTCCCAACTTAAAAAAGGAAGCCTAACAAAGGGTATACTGATGACATCATGTGCCAATCAGGAGAAATGTATATGTTGTGTTAAAGTGAAAGCAACAAGACCAAATTTTAATAAGCACTGTGTGAGTGAAACCAAGTGCCCCCTAGAATTGATTCACAGTGATGTTTCTGCACCCATGGAAACACAAACACCAGGAGGAGACAGATACATGGTGACTTGTATAGATGATTACAGTAGATACACAGAGAGAAAAGTCAAGTACTGGAAAGGATTAAAACATATGTAGCAATGGTTAGCAACAGATTCCAGAGGAAACCACAAGTGATCCAGACAGACAATGGAGGTGAATACATGGGGAAAAACGTGATGGAATATCTGATGCGAGAAGGAATAGAACATCAAACTGCAGTGCTATATACTCCAGAACAAAATGGAGTGGCAGAATGGAAGAACCGTTCCATTACAGAAATGGCAAAATGCATGTTGTTTGATGCAGAGTTACCTAATAAGCACTGGGGGAAGCAACTATGGCAGCAACTTACTTACAAAACAGATTGCCAACCAAAGGGGCAAGCAGCACACCATACAAGTTATGGTATGGATGCAAGCTAAGCATAGCACATTTAAAAGTTTTTGGTTTCAAGGCATATACCTACATCCCAAAGGAGAAAAGGACCAAGATGGACCTTAGAGCAAAAGAAAGATATGCACTGGGATGCAAAGGATACAGAATCTTGGACACTAAAACAGACACAGAGAATGTCATGCTGTATATAGTGATGGAAGTGAGAAATCAAATGAAGTAGTACTAAATGCTGAAATGAGCTCATCAATAATGGAAAATGAAAAACTGCAACAATTAGTAGTGGACCTGAGACTAATAGAAAAAAAGTCTCAAGTGCTTACACAAGAAGGAAATACTGAGTCAAGTGTCAGACATTCAACCAGGTCAAACAAGGGAAATCCACCCAAGCGACTCTCCTATCTTGCCAAGGCTGAAGAAGCTATACCAGAGCCCCTGACATGGGAAGATGTAGCAAGGATGCCAACAGCAGAAAGGGAACAATGGAGCAAAGCAGCAGAGGAAGAGATTGAATCTCTAGCTCAGAACCAAACCTGGACATTCACAGAATTACCTACTGGAAGACAGTCTAAGAGAGAAGATGAATCTCAAGGACTTGTACACTCACCATTGAGGAGGGTTATTAGATGTAATCAACATTGAGTATGCAAGAGAATCGGATAGTTAATCAGTTAGAAATATGTTTGTACTGTGTTTGCTATTTTGATTGGTTAGTATTTCTTTAACCTGACAATTCTATGTGTGTCCCATGATGCAGTTTTCAGGTTTGCTTCCTGGTTCTAACTGCTCTCGATGACAGTTATGGTCTCTCTGTGACAGTTATGGTTGTTAATGACAGTTGGTAAGAAGTCTCCAAGAAGACTAGACAAGATTAGTTTCTCTCTCCACAACTATTATATATATAAGTATTTCAGTTATGACCTAAGAATAAACATCAATCATTTTTGTTCGCTAATATTAAATAATTGTCTCTAGCATTGTTCTTTAAGAACACATCAATTCTGACTTCCGCTAACACTATCCAGTAAGTGTAATTAGCCTAACAAAGGCAGTTCCCTTTCAACTAAAATTGGACAGTTTCTCTATGTCCAACAGGGAGGGTCTTTCTGGAGAAGTCTCTGGGAAGTGGCTACCTTATGGGACCACCTCCACCTCCTCTCAACTCCACCCACTTGACCCTGCAGTGGAATCTGGGATCTCTCAAATCTGATGTCCCATCCACCTCTGACAGAAACTGAGTTCCCAGGGGAATGGTCTCTGAGCCTTCAGTATCCAGTCCGATAAGCTCCTGGGAAGAATCATCCTTGACTCCTGAAGAGTCTTGGAGAATCTCCTCCCTGCATCCTGTCTTGGCTCTTCTTCTTCTTCTTCTTCTTCTTCTTCTTCTTCTTCTTCTTCTTCTTCTTCTTCTTCTCCACCTGATTCAGCCCGCGAAATCCCTTCCCCTGGGGAGAATAGGCCTGATCCTGACAGTGGGTTTTATAGGTGAGCAGAGATTTTAATCCAAGGTCTCTCTAACCTAACTCCAAAATGCCATCCACTAAATTATACCATCTCCCCCCCCCCCCAAAAAAAAAAACCCTTAGGAGAAATAATGTATTTTTAATTATGTATTTTTTTATGAATTGTTGTAAATGCCCAGAGAGCTCTGGCTATGGGGTGGTATAGAAATGAAATTAAACATCATCATCATCATCATCATCATCATCTTGTCAAAGTGACTAATAGCAATTCTACATGCCAACCTCTCCACACTTGCCAAAAGACAATATGTAATAACAATACTGATTTATATAGTGTGTTCAAACTGCTTATTCCTCTCTTACAAATGGTATCAAGTTGACAAAATGAGCTAGGGATGATTGGCAGGACAGCTTGTTGTTTTGCTATGCCGGCCACTGTAGGCAGGATTCTATCCCAGTTTAAAGACAGGTGCAGTATCCTCTTCTACACACAACTTAGCTATGGGAGAGAGTAAGGGTGAGAGCTCATTCCGTATGACTTTCTGGATGTGACCCATTGTGGGTTAAGTCATCCTTTTTCAAACTGGCTGCATGGCAATCCCAAAGGCTGTGTGATTACTCCATCACTTTGCTGATGGATTACTCCATCAGCAAATTTATCCATGCTCAAATCATGCACACTTGAGCAGATGGGCTGATGGAGAAGGCAAACGACTACCTCACCATGTAACTATAACTAACTCATTACAGTTTCCACAAGCCATGTCTAGTCATAAGAATCAGCACTTAAAGGCACTGCAAGGAAACATTTGTTTCAGATTAGCTGTTCTGAGATAATTATGTAGGCATGGTAAAAAGAAAAGAAAGCTTGATTGTGTTTGGTCTAGTAGCTAAGGTTACTAGCTGGTACATGTGTGTGATTGAGTCAGTCTCCCTTGTATAAATAATATTGTATCTGCAACAGAAATAAGTTGTGGTGTTTCTTCACAGTGTTACACTAAGCTTGTCCACAATTAGTGAAAAAGAGGGATTTCTGAATGCTGGAGTTAGATTAAAATGGTGTCTTCATGCCACAGCCCATGTTGGAGTGAGGTGTATTCTGATCACTGCCATTGAATGTTGGCTCCTTGTTGAGGGAGGATGTCCCAGTGGGAATATGGGGAAGGTGTACGGTGCAGGTGCTGCAATGCTATGCCTGAGCATAGGCCTACAGCAGTGAGCATAGGTTCAAATCTCTCAATTTTAGTTTCTTGTTTCTCCAATCTGAAGTTTGTTTTGCCCTGTTTCTGCACCTGTTTGTAACTTTTTTAAAAAAGTATGCACAAAAATCCATACACATTTTCATGCAGGTGACTTCTACTTTACACATTTTCATCCGAAATCTTGTCTAATTTTGGGGTGGGTGGGTTGCAAGCAATTTCCCTAAATTTAATGAATTTTTGTATGTTATTTTCAATAATACACACAAATTTGTACACACACACGCACACACTTATCTACACACACTTCCCCTTAATATATACACATTTTGTGATTGGAGAACTGCCTCACAAAATTTGAGGCAGTTCGAATACGGAAAGACAACTGCTTTTCAGTTCACATATTCGTTGGGGAAGTGCAAATTAGGTAAGTTCACATTAAAATGCAAACTCAACAAATTTCTCCCCCACCCCTAGTTCAAACTTCATCTTCCCAGCCCCATGTTGAGTGTATAAGCTGCTACAGTCTTGATACAATATATATGAATGTATTTAATCTATTTATTAGGGATGTGCATGCCAAAAAATATTGTTTATCGTTATCGTCATTTCGGACCAAAAAATTGTCTTCATTCATATCGTAGGTGAACCATATAGTTTTCTAAGGCCCTCCTCCAAGTGCCTACTCTGAGGGAAGCTCGGAGGTTGGCAACAAGAGAGAAGGCCTTCTCTGTGGTGGCCCCCCAATTGTGGAATGATCTCCCTGACGAGGCCAGCCTGGCGCCAACATTGTTATCTTTTTGGCACCAGGTCAAGACTTTCCTCTTCTCTCAGGCATTTGGCAATATCTGAGGAGCCTGTTTTTTTTGGGGGGTAGCTTTTTGGGGTGTTGTAGTGGTTTTAAATGTACAGATTGTGTGTATGTTGTATGTTTTTGCTGTTTTAATTTTTGTATATTGTTTTTAATTGTTTTTAATCCTATGTAAACTGCCCAGAGAGCTTCGGCTATGGGGTGGTATACAAATGTAATAAATAAATAAATAAATAAATAGTCTTCACAATAATTATTGTGAAAAAATGATATTTTTTGCAGCCCTATTTTTAAAGAAATAAATGCCTATAACGTCTGTATTTTAAAAGTTAGAGGTTTGAAACTTGGTCACAGTGCTTATGGGGTATGCCTAAGTATGTGTATGAAATTTGAGATCGATCCCTCCAACCCTTGATTTTATATGAATTTTTTAAAGATAGTTTCTGTTCTGGCAGGTCTGAATGAACGCACATGGCAAGCTGTCATTCTGATCTGTAGCATTAGATATAGAGAATCTGAAGTAGGCTTTATAAATAAATAACATCCTGTAATTTTCTGCTTTTGGACTCTCTCTTTTCCCCCCTGAAAGCAAACTCCCTCTTTGAAATCTGTTGTTAAAAATAAATAAGTCCCCAAACTCTGTTAAGGTTATTTGCATAGCTGCCAGTTCTTGTGAGTAATCTTCCCACATTAGAAGAGAAATTATTCTTGTGGTGATTCAAGAGAGATTCTGTCTGTTTTGGTTAAGCACCTCTGTATGTTTTTCCTTTCAAGTCTAAGGCTTTTTCATGAGCTCACAGGTGGTTTCAAAAACGTAGTACTTCACTTTTAACTTTCCCCCTCCAGTCTGTGATAAAAGGGAAACCAGAATCTTTTCCAGCTAGTAATAATAATAAAAAAATCCCAACGCAAGCAAGAGAAACTTGATTTTGTTTGAAAAACATAATCAAAGACAGACTTGGGTACATCATTGGCAGTTTGTCTTCCACTGGAGATTCCAACGGATGCTATCTGCTGAAAATAACATTTCTCTTGGGTCATGTTTACATGCTGCATTACAAAGTGATAGTAAGGTCAGGGGCAGCCCTGGGGTCACAGGATAAAAAACGTAGTTTTTTTCCAGTAATTTGTTACTTCGCGTTTCAGTTTTGATATGTCAGATCTTATAGCTTTTTCATAAAAAATGTATACGAGAGACTCTCTCAAATAAAGGAAAGATTGTAGAAGTGGGAATCTCTGATGACTCCTGAGATTAAAACAAACAAAACAATAATCTTCAACTATCATTTTAGCTTTACTTGAACTTTAATTGAAAGCAGTTAAGATATATGTTCAAGTAAGGAGACTCTCAGTATTTCCTGTTGGCATGGGAGCAAGCAATGTAATCTTTGCAATGCTTTTAGAAAATGTTCATGCATGGGTAGTGCATATGGTTACCAGTTTATTGATGATCTGGACCAACGGGCACAATCCAGTGGGAAGTTCTTTCATGCAAGCCCTACTGAAATAAATAGGAGATGCACAAGGACAGTATACTTGCACAAATCCATTTAATTTCAACGGGGTTTGCATGGCAGAACTTGTAACCACTCTCCAAGTGCGAGCATAAATAAGTGCCCATAACTGCCCAAAGAGCTTGTGAACCACTTAGAGAGCTTTGGCTAATGGGCAGTATAGAAATGAACTAACTAACTAAAAAGCAAGGGAGACTAGGCCTTTGAAGTTGTCCATTAACAGTCTGTGAGCTCCATCGCGCCAACTTATTTCCCCTGATATGCATCTGCGATGTCCACCTCCATTTCATTAGCGCGTCAAATGTTAGTCACTTTCACGTCCATGCGTTATTGTGTTATTTTGCCTTGTTTACCTTTTGACTTGCTCTAGCTTGCGCTTCCTGATATTGACACTGCGCTCACCTCACCCCAGTCCTTTGCCTTCCCCTTCCAGTTCATTGGTTCTTGTGGTTGATGGACATTGTAATGGACATTGGCACCTTCTCCCCCTCGCTCTGGTTTTGCTGTCTACTGTTTTAACAATTTAGTGTTTGATCAATTAGGTGCCGTTTCTGCCTTTCAAAGGGGAGAAGTAGCAATGAGAGAGCAATGAGAGTGGCAATGGTGCAGTGGAAATCCGTTCGAGCGACTCAGCACAAGCCCATTTGTTTGAGCAACTCAACACACCTTCTTTCATCTGCAAGACCACCCTTCAACAAACACACCTCCACAAAAGCGGGTTATTCTGACAGCTCAAGGACTGCAATACATGGGGATGGAAGAGCATTTTTATTTTGCATGGAGAAAAATGCTGCACTTTCCCCACCCTAGAAAAACATGGAAAATGGAGGGGAAGAGGCGAGACAATTGTAGGACAAGGATGACGTCGTGTGAGTGTCACAGGGCAAAGTAAACAAGGCAGGACGACAGTGCAATAAAATGCTGGTGTGATGGAGCTCAGCACCTGGGTAGCAGACTGAGCAGCTACAACAGGTCACCTGGACACAATCTTCCTTGCTATGTTGAGATTGTATTGGTGACTTATTTTTTTTGCTGGTGCATAACCCCTCTACCCTGTGACCATTCCATTTCTTCCCATGCTATTTATTCATGGGTTGACTGTAGCTAGAAAATGGCATACCTCCATGAGCAATCATGTTTAGTCATCTGCTTGGATCCATAACTAATCTTTTCTAGACCTGATTCTGGTACTTTCTCATCCAATGTCCCTTCCCCACCATGCTGCTTAACTTCCTCATTTTTTGGCATGCCTCCATTGTATTGAGGGTGAGGAGTTCATTCATTTTAACTGACAAAATAGATCTTTAGGATTTCGTGGGAGCTACTAGATTCCAGGTTAGAAACCATCATCCAATATTATCCTTATAGGTTCCTAGGCATTTGGCTAAGGGTTTAGCTCATATAGGAAACATACATCAAATGGATAGATTATCTTGTGACATACAGAGAGAAAATCAGGGCCCAAATTGCAGAGTATCTTTAGGAAAGAGAATGTGTAGGATAATGGTATGCAGGTCAACTAAGACATAAGTCCCGACGGGGTCAATGTAAAAGCAGTATAGTCTACAGTTTGGGGCTGTGGCTGTGGATATTTAGTGTGGTAAACCCTTAGCCCTATATAGTTGTGTTATTCAAAGGGTGGAATGTCATTACATGGAGTTGCAGCATGAAGATTGCATCATTGCCTGCTGACAACTCCTTGGCTCCACTGTGTATTATGTATCTACCTTGTAACATTTGATCTATATTTAGTAACTCCCCCACCCCAACAGCTTTATAACTGGCATCTGAATGGTAAAAAGAGGTGTGCCATTTGTTCATATCCAGAGCAATGCTGCCCTAGACGCTGTCTCTGAGTGAAGACATTGAACAATGAACTATGAATCATGCTGCTTACAGGGGAAAGATATCCCTTAGCAGGTGTGATGGCTTTTAGTTGGGCTTGGTCAGTAAGACCCACAAATGAGGCTTGCAATGGAAAGCAGCTGCTGGAGAAAGTAGATGCTGGAGACTGTTCAAACATTAGAAGAATGTCAGTGAGGTATAAAGCGCTTGCTCTTTTCCAGCTAATTTGTGGAAAGGGCATTTTCAGCACCCCACTCCCAGGGGCCTTTAGCTGCATAATCTGGCAGCCTTCAGTGGCTTTCTGGCACCCATCCAGGGCCCAGTCATTCAACTTCGCCACCTGGATTCTCTGTTCAAGGGTAAGCAGGTGGAATTAGGGGCTTTTACACATCACTGGAAAGGGCTTGGTCTGTAAAAAGAAAAGAGAAAAGTTTCTTTGCACTGGAAAATGAAAGGAAGCATGGTTGAGATGCATCTGCTTCAGGGTACTGCATGAAGGCAGATGTAGCAATGGATTCATGTCTCATTATCTATGTTACTTATTAATGCTACCTGTCTGTGCTTCCATATCCAAATGCCTGTAAAAATACATGCTGCTGCGGCATGTGTTGGAAAACCTGCGAAACAAGAGCTGACACTTTTCTCATCAACCCTTAGGCCAAGGTAATGAATGAAGAGGCCTGAAAGACAATGCATCTATCAAGCATTTAGTGTCCTTAAAGAAAGGGGCTGATTCTATCACCCTTACTCACAGTGAATCACACTTTGCTTCAAGTATGATAGCTGGACAAAACCTCTGATTTAAATGCATGTCTGCTCTGATGCCATCGTATTGTACTATGTTGATATCCTTGGTCGCAATCCTGTGGGTGGGATTAATCTGACCTTATTTATGTTAAAGAGCACTTCAATGCATGCCTATTGGTTTTTGAGGGGATCTAGCTGCTCGTCCTTGTAGTATCCATTGTAAATGTAGTGCCTCAGAGCTGTTTCAATGCTAGTGCAGCTCTACTGACTCGGCATCAATGGGAGCAGCTTCTGACAGGCAAATATTACAAACCATACATGGGCTCCTTTATTTGCATTTTTCCTAACCAATCCCCCAAAGGTTGCAACCTTTCCTCATAGGAGCATTGCACCAGTCCCTTGATCATTTTGGTTACCCTTTACTGCACCCTTTTCAGATCATAGAATCATAGAATAGTAGAGAGCCTATCTACACTACTGCTTTAAAACGGTTTAAAACGATTTATAACAGTAGTGACAACTGTTGGGGCCCAGGACACACTCCATATATTTTCAAAGGATTGTATCCTGCTTGGTGTAGATAGGTCCAGAGTTGGAAGGGGCCTGTAAGGCCATCGAGTCCAACCCCCTGCTCAATGCAGGAATCCATCTTGAAGCATTCCTGACAGATGCCTGTCTAGCTGCATCTTGAATGCCTCTAAATGTGGCAGAGCCCATGACCTCCCTAGGTAATTGGTTCCATTGTTTTACTGCTTTAATAGTCAGGAAGTTATTCCTGATGTCCAGTCAGAAACTGGACATCAGGAACTTGAGGCCATTATTCCATGCCCTGTACTTTGGAATGATCAAGAAGAGATCCTGGCCCTCCTCTGTGTGACAACCTTTCAAGTACTTGAAGAGATCTAACAGAACTGATAGGGAATGCAACCTGCTACTTGACTATGATTGTTGGGTGATTCTCATATTATGATCCTCATGTGATAACTGTGGCAGTGATTCTTCACAGCAGCCGTGACATATTAGAGACTCTCATAATCTAAACTGCCCTGATACACTGAGAGTTCCGCACATTACCATGACAACATTTGTAGGACCAGTTGATCCTGGAATGGAGTCTGTGCAACAACCTATGCTATGGCCACCCCATAGCAACGGAGCAGCCCATTGTTTTTCCCCATTGTTTAATTCACCAAAATGGCATAGTGTCAGTTGTGTGTGTGTTGTGTGTTGCCCAACACACGACACAATAATCAACACAACTGACAATTGATTCCCCCCTCTGTTGATTATAGTGTCATCTGAAAATCAACACAACTGATGGTTGAGCCCCCCCTCCGTTGATTATCGTGTCATCTGAATGCTTCCAGTGAATAGAATGTTGGAGTGAATGCTGACTGGCTGGTGATTCAAGTGTTTGAAGAGCAGTTAGCAGTTAGAGTTAGAGGCAGTTAGGAGTTGTGTGTGGAGAGTTGACAGAGTGAGAGGAGAGTCTGGGCTTGTCTGCTGAAGGGTCTAGTTAAGAGTAGGATCAATGTGTTTTATTGTTTTGGGAAAGACAGAATAGGAGGAGATAGATTAGACTACTAGGTAGAGTAGGCAAGGAAATAATAATAATAATAATAATAATAATAATAATAATAACAACAATTTATTTCTTACCCGCCTCTCCGTCTGGATCGAGGTGGGGAACAACAACATGATAAAATACATAAAACTGATTAAAACATGACATTGTATTGTAACAAGCAAGTATTGCAACAAATGAAACCGTAAGACTGATAAACTGCATGAACTTACTTATTGTTAAATAAACGTTATTTTGTTTCATAAACTGGATTGGATTCTTAAAGTACCTGAGGTAAGGTACAGTGTTATATGGTGGCAGTGGTGAAGTAAAAGGGTGAATAGAGTGGAGCTGTGAGGCCAAAAAGGGTCAGTGAATCACAGAATCAGTGAGCAACAGTATGCCGACTTGGTCCATGATTGGGATCTTTTTATAGAGAGAAAAATAAAAAGGAGACCCAAAGGGAGGTCGTGACACTGCCATCTTCCTTAAAAGATTATTTTATGTATTTATTTAAAAAATTATACTGACCATTAGCCAAAATGGTGGCTCTTATTGAGGATGGACAGCTGCTGGACAGGTCAAGTAAGTCCAATGGGTGGGCGGGTGCCATGGCTTGCCAGATTTGGGGGTGAGCTGGGAGGGGGTGAGTGGGGAGTCCAATGAACTCCTGGTCAGCCTCACACCCAGGAACCTACAAAATTGGACCCACGGGATGGACCAGGCCCAAAGCAGCCCAAGGCAGATCGGGCCGATTTGGAAACTCCTCCAAAACGGATCAGGGCTCCCTGCACGGCCCTAGTTCTGAGTGGCTTGTTAATCTATCCAGCCACCCAGTCACCCATCCTTGCTGGGTTGGATGTCAAAACAAGTGAGGATAATATGAAGCTAATCTACACATAAGTTTTACAACGTTAAGAATGGGTTTTGACAATGCATTGGGACACACAATGCACTTACTGAAGTATTTTATACCAGTTGTTTTTTGGAATGAAAGTGTTAGAGTGATAACTTCTATTCTTAAAATAACGTGATTTTTAAAGAATGATGTATCCTTTCTTACCATGTCATAGTCGCTGAAATCAAAAGTACGGTATCCTATCAGGGTCATGGGGGCTTTGCCTGCTTTTCCGGCACCCAAATGCTTGCTACTGTCATTGCTATTGTTTAAAAATCAGCTCAGGTGCTTACATGTTTAAAACCACAAAGAAAGGAAGTGAAAGGAAGGGGGCAAAGGAGGAAGTGGGCGAGGAAAGTACTGGGATACGAAGCTCCATTACAGGAAGAAATGAAGAAAAGCCAATGTGTGACCTTATTTAAACGCATTGAAGATAGAAGAAATGAAAGACTACAACGGTAAGGAATACTTAATGTGGCCTGTTACATTTTAAAACATTAAAAATTACAGCGTTGCAGTCAACATTTTAAAACGTTACAAGCATATGTGTAGATTGGCTCTAGAAATGAGGCAGCACATGTGGGGGCTGGTAACAAGCCACTGTGGCTTATTAATACCCCCATGTTGTGCAATCCTGGTCTCTATGTGGCATTTCCTGAAGAATCATAAAACCCTTTTTTAAATTATAAAATCATATTTTCTTAGTTAGAAAAAACATGCATAAAAGAACAGATTTAAAAAGCAGGAGTATAGTATTTTATGAGTCAAAATATAATCACTAAGTTATTAGAAGTAAAGGGGAAGTGGCAAGATGAAATGTTTTTTGAAATGCTCTCCTTGCTTCCTTTTTTCCAAGTTGTTTACTACCCCTTTTCAGATCATCTTACAGATCTGCAATTAAGTGCTCGCTCTCTCGCTCTTTAAAAAATTGGGTTCTTCCTGTGATAGTGGTAGCTAATATGGGGTAATGGCATTATAGTTCCATGCACTGAGTCAGATTTGGCTACATGATGACAACAGAAGGCCAAATCAGTGGTTACTGAGCATTGCCCTTATTTTGAATAATCTGTCTACTGGTGTCATGTAGCCAATAATATTTGGCTATGTGATAATGGCAGAAAGAGAAATCAGAATGAGATAAATGCTCCCTCCTTTACTTAAATGAGAAAACATTTTTGTGGCAAATAATCAAAATGTGTGTATATGTGTATGCTTCATCGAGCAAGCCCACTTTTGGTGAACCCTCCCCCTGCTTCCAATATGGGCTCAGCCCCAATTATCATTGCACAGTAATCAAGTAAGAAAATAGACCAGGAAACAGCACATTGGTCAGTATGAGTAGGATGACCATATGAAAAGAAGGACATGGCTCTTGTATCTTTAACACTTGTATAGAAAAGGGAATTTCAGCACGTTTCATTTGTATGCATACAGCACCTGGTGAAATTCTGGATAGGTGGTCTGGGCTGGGAATTGGAGGCACTGTGTTGCAGTGGTTCTACTCCTACTTGGATGGCTGATTCCAGAAGGTGGTGCTGGGGGATTATTGCTCTGTGCCATGGCACCTTGGCCATGGGGTTCCACGGGGTTCTATTTTATCCCCTATGCTGTTCAACATTTACATGAAATTGCTGGGAGAGGTTACCTGGAGATGTGGGCTGAGGTGTCATCAATATGCGGATGACACCGAGCTCTACCTCTCTTTTTCATCAAACCCAGGTGAGGCAGTGACTGTTCTGAATCAGTACCTGGGCATGGTAATGGACTGGATGGGGGCTAATAAACTGGGACTCAATCCAGACAAGACGGAGGTACTGTTTGTAGGTGGATCGTCTGTCTGGGTATGTGATGTTCACCCTGTTCTGGATGGGGTTGCACTCCCCCTAAAGGACTGGGTCCGTAGTTTGGGGGTGTTCCTGGATCCAGAACTGTCACTTGAGTAGGGTGACTATATTTTGGAAACCAAAAAGGAGGACAACATGGTCGGCCCCCAAGGGGGTGTCCCTACCAACATGTCTGCCTCCAGGGGGGCATGTCCAGCACCAAGGGGGTGTGCCCACCTGAACGTAGCCTTGATCACATGTCTGATTTTACAGCACACATTTAAGACAAATCTGTTCTTCATAACATCTTAATGTTAGAATCACTGAAATAACAAGCGAGACATCCAACGTATCTAAAATTAACTTCACTCCTACTTTTGTAGCTTTTGCTGTACCTTGTTGCTATACTCTGTGTGATATATTCTCCCCTTCCCTCAAATATATTTTCTGATTGTATCCTCACTCTGCTGCAAGCTGCTGCTTAATATGCCTTGCTGTTATTTGTAAAGTTCTTTTTGAAAAAAACAACAACTTGTGTATGATTGTTATAAGTTCCTCTATTCTAACATTAGGGTGGTGTTGTGGGCGGCAGACACTACACCCATTCACACTTCTCACGTATATACATTAGCTCCTCAAGGTTTTTACGTTGGCACCACTGTTCATATCCAGACTTTGAACTCCTGTCTACTTCCTGCACAAACACTCAACTCTGAGACCATCTTTCTAATGCCCTGTGTTGCATGCCAGCACTGTGGGGCTAAGTTACAACAGGTATCTCTGGGTTGCCTGTGCAGCCTCTATTGTCTCTCTTAAGTTATTGCAGGCAAACCAAGGCCTCCAGCCTCACACAATCAATCTCCCTCCCTCTTCCAAAGTCTCCCAATGGTCCAGCTGGGCTGTGCATTTGTACCCTGTGGCTGGGGGGAAGGGTGCCAGCTTATTGCTTGGTCATGTCTGGTGACTCTACTTTAAAAACAACCTCCACTGCCAGCCGCCTCTGTACTGTAAAAATTGCTAAAAATCAAAAGATGAACAGATCTGCCTGAAACATGGCATAGCTAAAGCCCTACTTAACTCCTATCATGATGCCACATTTCATCTCCTTATCTTTAAAAATGATTTAATTTTTTTTAAAAAAACTCATTTTTTTAAAAAAATCCTAAAAATCAATGGATGAACAGATCTGCTTGAAATGTGGCATAGCCAAATCCCTGCTTAAGAGCTATCACAGTGCCAAGTTTTATTGGTTTAGCTTTAAAAATGTCATTTAAAAAAAATATATTTTAAACCTCAATTTTTTTAAAAAAATCTAAAAATCAACAGATGAACAGATCTGCTTCCAATTTGGCATGGCTAAAGCTCTCTCTAAGGGCTATCATGATGCCAAACTTCATCTCTTTATCTTTAAAAATGATGGAGTTGTAAGCATTTTTGTTAATTCTCATTGACTATAAAGTAGATCTGCCCTTTGGGTGGGGGGAGGATGGGAAAAATCCAAAATTTTCTTCAAATTTCATAATTCCCCCTTCCCGATTTGTCACCAAAAATCCTGGTTTTTCATGACATATGGTCACCCTATGACTTGAGGCACAGGTGAACTCAGTGGCAAGGAGCACCTTTTATCAGTTTAGGCTGATATACCAACTGCACCCTTATCTGGACAGAGATAGCCTAGCTACAGTTATCCATGCTCTGATAACCTGTTGTTTGGATTACAGCAATGCATTATACATGGGGCTGCCATTGAAAACGGCCTGGAAACTTCAATTGGTACAAAACATGGCTGCCAGACTGTTAACGGGGAGTGGCCAATGAGACCACATTATGCCAGTCCTTTTCCAACTTAACTGGCTGATGATCCAGGTCCGGGCCCGATTCAAAGTGCTAGTATTAACATTCAAAGCTCTAAACAGCTTGGGGCCAGGTTATCTAAAGCAACGCCTCCTCCCATAGGTACCTGCTCAGACCCTAAGATCATCCTCGGGGGTCCTTCTCTGTGAGCCCTTGCCAGAGGAGGGCCTTCTCTGCTGTGGCACCCTGGCTGTGGAATGAGCTCCCTAGAGAGGTTCACCTGGCACATGCATTATACTCCTTTAGATGGCAGGTGAAGACCTTTTTATTTTCACAGTATTTTCACAGCTCTTCAGTTTGATTTTTAACCTTATTGTTTAAATTTGTAATTTAAATCCATATTGATTTCTGCATGGCTTCTCGGTTTTTATCCTGGTTAAATTATGTTTTTATACTGTTGTTGTTTTACATTTTTAATGGTTTTTATTATTTTAATTTTTGTAAACTCCCCAGAGAGCTTCGGCTATTGGGCGGTATACAAATGTAATGAATAAATAAATAATAAATAATAAATACATTTCCTCTTCATCACAACAGTTAAAGCTGCAGGAGCCTTTTCCTCAGAGTGACCAGATACAAAAGAGAGCAGGGCTCCTGTAGCTTTAACTGTTGTGATGAAGAGGGAATTTCACCAGGTGTTGCATGCATACAAATGACACCTGACAAAATTCCCTTTTCTATACAACTGTCCTCCTTTCCATATGGTCACTAGAGGTGTGCATGGACCCAAAAAATCAGATCGGAATCAATGCCTCAGATCAGATTGGATTGGATCGGAGGCTTCCTGGTTCGGATTGTATCCTATTCCAATCTGAAAATTGGACGTCCGATTTTTGGATCGGACACCATTTTAGGTGTTTTTGCCATAGGCTTGCATTGGGGGAAAGAAAGCTTTCCCCCAATGCAAGCCTATGCAGAAAACATGGGGGCAGGTGAGTGGGGACCCTCCCCCCCACTCAGGCTCCTTACCTGCCAGGGCCGTCCGCTGCCGTCTGCTGCCATCCGCTGGTCCCTTCTACTGAGAAACATGCTTCGTGTCACCCGGCGCGCCGGCGCTCTATTATGGAACAGGCCACAAGGCCTGTTTCTCAGTAGTACTGAAGCAGTGGACGGCTGTGGACGGCAGGGAGGAGGCAGCAGGTAAGGAGAGCAAGTGGGGGGAGGTGGGGAGGAGGTCTGAGGTCTGATCCTCCAATCTTTTCCGATCTGGATTGGGTCCTTTTGGATCGGATTGGATTAGATCGAATGATCCAGATGCTAGGGATCAGAATGGGATAATTGTATCCGATTTTGCCCAGATCGGGTCCGGATCATAGATCGGACCCGATCCGCTGTACACCCCTAATGGTCACCCTAACTATGGGTATGAACATAGTTGATGTTTGTTCAAGCAGTATAAATGCTCCAAATTGCAACTCTGTATCCTCTCATAGATCCTTGTTTATATCAGCAACAAGAACTCACGTGTCACATGATATAGCACTGTCTGCACAGTATAATGAATGAAAGTGCTCTGAAAAGGTTTATGCTTAATGAATTCACTTGCAGCTCCTCCACTGTGACTCAAAAGCAGAATATAGGAGAATTATAGTCCACCTTGATCATAGATCGATGTTAGCAAATGTTAATAACTATCCAGCCCTTTCAGCCCACTATTGTGGCCCACAATAATTCTTTTTAATGAGTAAGAATAGGGGCCATTGATTAACTATAGGAAGGAGTTTCTGTTCATGGGGCTATGGTTCATTAGAGATCAAGGGAAGTAATTTTCTTACAATAGCTTGTATTAGGAACTCTGGCTCAGCCTTCTGGGTTGCCCCTGGGATAAATACAAGAATATCCACTCACTGCTAGCTAACTTACTGTTGTTTAAAAGCTGCTCCAAAGGACATTGGAGAGAGACTGCAAGGGCAGAAATGAGCATAAGTTAGTACTCGCAGGAAATCAACTGCATGGCCAGTCTTAGCTTGAACGGCCATCTTTTTTAAAGTGGCCTAGGTTTTGTTGTTGGCCACAACTTCCTAGTGAAATAGATGCATTTGTGATCATCCTTTATGATGTTCTACATGGTGTTTGCATACTTTCTCCTACATTCTTTCTGTTTGAAGTGACTTTCAGTGTACTAAACTACAGTGCTATCTTTCCTCCTCCTCCTCCTCCTCCTCCTCCTCCTCCTCCTCCTCCTCCTTCTGCCTATTTTTCTCTGCAAGAATCCTTACTTTGGATTATTTAGTTTTGGGGTACTATTCACTGTAACGTTCTCATGTTCATGATCCATTAAAATGAATGGGAGCTGCACAAGAACACTTCCCAGAGTATTTGCTCCTGGTTATGATTTTCTCTGTACTGTCCTCTTTCACTCACTATGAAGTCTAACTAATGTTCAAACCCCACCATTCTATTCGGTATGGAACATAATAGTGAGAATATAAAAAATCCATTTAATTGGCATTCTGACAAACAACACAACAGACTAATTGGGAATAAATGCTATGAAATGATTCAGTGCAGGAGGTTTCATGATTATAAACCATGAGTTATGTCAGCTAATTTATTTGGCAAAATAGTAGGCTGGAACTGCCTGTATTAACTCACTGAATACTGGCATTAATGAACTGGTGCTTTCCCTCAATACTAACTCTGTGATTGTTTGCTTTTTTCTGCTATGGTATTCACTGGAAAATTGGAGCAAAGTTCAGCAATATTGCCTTTGTATTTGTAGAGCGATCCCTTATAACAGCATTGTTCCTAATGGCCTTCGTAGGCTGCAATCCTATGCACCATTACCTAGAAGTAGGCACCACTGAACTCCATTGAACTTACTTCTGAATAAACTTGCATTGAATTGGGATGGCTTTTGTCTTTTAGTCAACATAGGCTGCATTTGGCTGACACTTTAGACAACGGAGGGGAGAATAGGCAACTGACCGCGCGTTATGCTGCCAGCACTCCTCAGACGACATGCTGCCCCGTCCCCCATCGAGTGGCTGAAACTTTTGTCATCCTTCCGGCCAGCCGTTGGTCTGCCTTCCCTCCTCCCAGGGCTGTCCCATTAGTCAGTGCAGGTTCTACCGGCTGTAGAGGAACAGCCAGGGCACTTTTGGCCGCTCCTGCCAGACGACTCTATGGGTTTTGAAATAGCGCATTCAACATGTCAAATTAAGCAATGGAGCCTGCCACACAATACAATAAGCAACGGGTCTCTGAATAAGCAATGCAGCAGCCCGTTGTTTTTCTCCGTTGCTTAATTTGAGAAAATAGCACACCGTGAGTTGTGTGTTCCTCCCCAGTCAACACGTTAAGCAATGCAATGGACGACTGCCTAATTAATCAACCGTTGCTTATCGTGTCGTCCGAACCCAGCCATAGAGTCAGCTTGGACAGCAGGAAACCTGTTGTGACTATTCCGGCCTATTCTAGCCAAGCTGAAAGTCTCATGATTGGAAGCTCCTTCTGAAAGTGAGAATCCTTTTCTTTTATTGGTGACACCACAGGTGGAACAGAAAAGGCTGATGGACACATGTAGCACTTAGAAAAGTAGCCGTCTGGTACATTAATATGTTCCTTTCTTTAAAGATGAGGCTTTTGTGACCATAGCAACCATACTTGTGACATCAGCATGGGTGAGAGAGTCATAAAACATCTTAAGCATTGGAAAGGTACATCCTTTGTATCCTCTTGTACTCTTAATTTTGATTAGACTGGTAGTAGCAGATAATTACAAATTAGCAGCTCCCTTCATAGTGCACATGTATCAAGATTTAAACCCATGGGCACCAATTTATAAAATCCAGAAGCTTGCATTATATTCTCACAACTTTGCCAATACTGTAATTGCATTAGTAAAGTAGGCAGAGCCATGTGAGTGACAAATCCCTTAAAATATCCTCTTGGGATACAAAAAGGATTATTATTAGAATTATTATGATGCTTCTTGTGTCTTAGTGTCTTTCTGATAGAATTAAATAGGATAATGGGCTAGATTTCCTGGCAGAGAAGCTCAGGGTGCAGTCATGAACATTCTCTAAGCAAAACAAGATTTGGTTTTAACATACCGACCATGAGTGTCCTTCAGAATTCTTAGCAGCAAGTACACTTGCAGTTTTGTTACTGAACCGTGATGGGGGCATTCATGAAATCACTTCACCTTATAGTATGTATTACTAATCCTTTTGTCCTTACAACTTGTGACAAACTCAGCCTTTCCTTCTTCCTGTCTAGAAATATCTCTGAAAAAGAACATGCCCAGGCATCTCTAGACACCTAAAAAATCAAACAAACAATAAAAAACCCGCACTCCATTACTGCGGAGAAATCCACCGTGGACTCCAATGGGGTTGGATCCCCAAGAATCCGATCTGCGGAGTCTGCAGCGGACTGCTCCCCACTTACCTGAGTGTCCTCCAGATTTCGTGTGAGGCAGTTTTCTTGCTTTAAAAAGGCAAAGCCTGGATTCCCATATGCCCAGACTAAGAGTTATTAAATAACAAATGTTATTTATCACATGGATGGCAGCAATAACTCTGGAATATAGACAAAGGGTGTCATGTAGACTGTTCTACCTCACAGGGTTGGAGGTGCAGGCTCCTGTTTCCTCACACAACCATATAGAGCCAGTGTGGTGTAGTGGCTAAAGTGTTGGACTGGAAGTTAGGAGATCTGGGTTCTAGTCCCCATGGAAACCCACTGGGTGACTTTGGGCCAGTCACAGACTCTCAGCCCAACCTACCTCACAGGGTTGTTGTTGTAAGGATAAAATGGAGAGGAGGAGGATTATGTATGCCTCCTTGGGTTCCTTGGAGGAAAAAAGGTGGGATATAAATGCAATAATAAATAAATAAAATAAATAAATAAAAAATATAGCAAAAGGTTGGCATTTTTCAAACATGCATTTATAAACCACAGAATGACTCTTATAATGAGTGTCATCAGATGGGGGGGATCACAGTTTCCTACTGTCACTCCTGTCCCACCATACTTCTGGAGAAGAAAGAGGAAGTAAAGAAAGACCACATGGCCCATTCAGGGGTGTTTTTATTGCACTGCTTTTCCTGCACAGAGCAGAAAATGGCATCATATTCTGTAAAAAAACACAAACCATCAGATTAAAAGGGGTCCATTTTGTGACAGAAAAAAGGCAAGAAGGAGAGGGAGGTGTGTGGGAGGCAGACCGCCTTGACTAAAAGACATGCAAAAAACCATGAGTGGGCAGGAGTGAGTGTGTGATTGAACAATATATTTATGATTATCCAAGAAGATAAGATTGTTTTATCTGGAATAAAAACCACATTGTAGGATTACTTGACCATTTCTCAAATTTGCCATTATTCCATACTTTTACTATTCTGTTGGTTTGACCATTACTTTGCTCACACTGTGATAGTAGAACTGAGTTCCATAAGTGTGGGCTGTGAGTAAGCTCTGGGGACATACCCAGTAACGTCTTGTAAACCTGGTGGGATCACTTGGCTTTCTTCTTCTTTGAACAGCTCCTATAGCATTTCACAAGCTGCTTTTGAAAGCTTTCTCCATTTCAAAAGCAGTTTCCCAGGCAACATGATAGGCTTCTGTTTAAAAAATACAAACCAAAGTTTCCTTGGCTCTTTGGATCCCAGCCAGCGATAACGAACCTAAGAACCAAACCAAGGAATAGTAAACGAATTTAACCCAATTAATTTCAAAATGTAGCCTTAAGAAATATATCTTCCTTGTTGGATTTGAGTGTGCTTATCCTGTTGTTTCCAGACAAAAGACCAATAGAATCTACAATGGTTCCAATAACATATTTCATGGGTGGCAAACTTCAGGGTTGGGCCTGGCATAAGACTCCTGCATACAGAAGGGCTTCTATCCATAGCAGGCTTCTGTAGATCAGGGGAATTCCACTGGTGGAAAGGGAAGAAGGCTTTCTCTGTGATTTCCCCCTTCCCCTACGCTCCCTTCCACCTCCTCAAATTTTGCTCCAGAGTTTTAGGGGTACCTCCAGAACAGTGGGGGAGGTGGAGGTGGGGGCTGCAGGCAGATGGGGCATTTGGCAAATCTCACCTCTTCCCTTCTACCAGTAAAGGTTGTACTCCCCTCCCAGTAGCCATATTACCTGTAAAATAGAGTTTGGGGCCATCTTGAAGTTGTAACAGATTTGTGGTGGCAAAAACTTTTGTACATCCGATCAAGTGAGCGCTAGACCCCAAGAACTTACACCATAATAAATCTGTTAACCTTTAACATGCCTCAAATATCTTTTTGGTTCTCTTTGATTGGGTTGATTATAGTTATACAATGGCCGGATTTCTCCTTCTTCCCTGAAGAAGACTATTGGTGCTTTTCTACATGAGGCTGTTGATCGGCTCTTAATCCACTGCATTTAATTTCATTTTCATCACAGAATTGAGAAACGAGCACTACACGAGGAGCTTTTCATTTCCTGCTTTTCTGCTACATAATCTCTAGGTGGTATCTTGGTATAGTAAAATAGTGCAAATGCACAAGTGAAAAAAGTGGTTTCTTTCATGTTCACAATTAAATGCCACATTTTCCCTGTTCTAAAAAAAAACTTGTTGAAAGTGCTCATCAGACAGAAGCGGAACTGGAGGGTCACGACATCATCTAAAGAACCCATAAAGACTTGTGAATAGTATGGATATGCACGGACCCATCGGATCGGGACCTGGATCGGGACCTCCAATTTTGTTCCAGATCAGATCAGAACAAAATCGGAGGTCCCCTGGATCAGATCGGGCCTGATCCCGATCTGAAAATCGGATGTCCAATTTTCGGATCGGCTGCCATTTTTCCCCATAGACTTGCATTTGGGGAAAGAAAGCTTTCCCCCAATGCATGTCTATGGGGAAAAATGGTGGCGGGGGGTGAGTGGGGGCCAACTCTCCCTTCCCTGTCCCTCCCCCTTGCGTTTATTACCTGCCAAGGCCGTCCACTGCCTTCCACTGGCGCCCGTGGGCGCCAGCAGACGGCCCTGGCAGGTAAGTCCCCTCCTCCCCCTCGTGCTCCTTACTTGCCGGGGCCATCCGCTGATGTCCGCTGGTGCCCGTGGACACCAGCGAATGGCAGCGGATGGCCCTGGCAGGTAAGTGGGGGCTTCCTCCCTCCTCCTCCCCCATGCTCCTCCTTACCTGCCAGGGTGTCCGCTGCCTTCACCTACTCGAATCTACTGAGAACTGGACTTCACGGCCTAGTCCTCAGTAGATTCAAGCAGGTGAAAGCAGCAGATGCCCCAGCACGTAAGTGGGGGCCCCTCTCCTTCCTTCCCCCTCGTGCTCCTCCTTACCTGCTGGGCCCATCTGCTGCCATCCGCTGCCGCAGCGGATGGGCCCGGCAGGTAAGTCCCCTCCTCCCCCTCGTGCTCCTTACTTGCCAGGGCCATCCGCTGTCTTCCGCTGGCGCCTACGGGTGCCAGCGGACAGCAGCGGACAGCTGCGGCAGGTAAGTGGGGTCCCCCTCCCTCTTTCTTACTTGCTGGGCCCGTCCGCTGCCATCCGCTACCATCCAGGCGGCAGTGGATGGCAGTGAACGAGCCCGGCAGGTAAGCCCCCCTGCACTCCTCCTTACCTGCTGGGGCATCTGCTGCCTTTACCTGCTCGAATTTACTGAGAACTAGGCTTCAGGGCCAGGTCATCTGGCGCTCTACTGAGGACTAGGCCGCGAAGCCTAGTTCTCAGTAGATTTGAGCAGGTGAAGGCAGTGGATGCCCCGGCAGGTAAGTGGGGCCCCCTCCTTCCTCCCCCCTCATGCTTCTCCTTACCTGCCGGGGCCGTCTGCTGCCATCCGAAGGCACCCGCAGGTGCCTGCAGATGGCATTGGATGGCCCCAGCAGGTAAGCCCCCTCTTCCCCCTCATGCTCCTGACATGCCTGGGCCATCCGTGGATGGCTCCAGCAGGTGAGGAGCATGAGTTGGGGAAGGGTGTCTGATCCTCCGATCCAACACGATCCGGATCAGGTCCTTTTTGGATCAGATCATATTGGATCAGCCGATCCAGGTGCTGGGGATCGGATAGGATAATTTTATCTGATCCAACCCAGATCGGATTTGGATCATGTATCGGACCCGATCTGGTGCACATCCCTAGTGAATAGGGAATAATGGGTACACAATAAATGCCTTGTAGAAAAGCCCTTGGTCAACTTGTGAACTTGCAGAGAGATGACAGTAGTATTTTGACTTCAACAACTCTGCATCCTAAATGATATGGAATTGGAATAGTGAAAGAGGACAACCTTGAGAAAATTGCTTTTCCTATGTTACTGTGATTGAACATTCTGTAGAATGCAATTTGCACCTCATTTTACAAATCCCAGTGAATATGACCCACTACATAACCGTAACACTTTTTCATTTTAATAACCCTATTTTGAAAGTAATATCTTTGTTTACATGCTTTCTGCATGTATCTCCCCCTGCCTTAATTAAAGATTTAAATAAGTAGGTTATTACAGGAAGTGCAAATGGCTCTGTCAGAGAATAACATTTTCCTAACTGACATTCAATCAGGGCTGTATATTTTAGTAAAAGATTCCTGGAACTCTTCACTGCAGGAGACAAAGAGAGGAAGAGCACATATTGCAGATTTGATGATGAACCAGGGCAGAATAAGAAAGCAAGGAAGAAAGAGAAAAAGTAAACACGTTATAAGGTACATAAAACTAAATATTACAGGCATCCAACATTCTTATATTAGGTCTGGAGTTGTAGTTTCTGGGTATCTATTAGATTTTAAAAAATGCTATATGACTATATATTTGATAAAACATATAAAGAGGCATACCTACTGGGCATGTGACAGGGTTAAGAATGTTATGTAATTCTGAGTCTATCGTGCTGTGCTGTGTTGGACAAAGTGATCCTGCCTTGTTATCGCACAGGCTTATCAGAAGCTTCCTTGCTTCTGTTAGTTAATTAGCAGCATGGCCAGCAGTACATAACTTACTTGTACTGTAATGATTTCATTGTAGAGAGGCCAGAGTAAAACTGTCATGCTATGATATGTAGTCTGCCCCTGTCCTTTTCAGAAATCTTGCTAATCTAGTTGAAACTCTCATAAATTCCCTGAAAATATTTTGTCATTTCATTCATGCAGGAACCCTCAAGTTGGTGTCAACATTTCTCTGGAGGCTAAACTTGGTGGCAACTTAAGGAACACTTTGAGCAATTTCACTTGTCTTATCAAAACTCTTTTGGCCTCCCGTGAATTCCTCAGAGCGCATGACCCGTCTCTTTGGATGTGGAGCACTGCCAAACAGTAGTAAAGCAGCAGTGTGAAATGATTTCAAGCAGATGATGAGCAGGAGTGGTATTATGGATATTCTTTCACTCACACCCAACTGCTTTCCTTTCAGCTGTGCTCTGATGCTGAAACAAGGAGAGAGGCTGAGCGTAAGAAGGTCTTGGGGGAAAGGGACTGTGGAGGGAAAGTATCAGGTGGAGGATGATTCAGTACCCCTACTTTGTTTTCCACGGGAAATCCTGTTATGATGCCTTTCAGCCAAAAGGATCCCCAACCCCAGGTGGCTCACATAAGGGTAAAAACCTCTCTGCCACTGCTCTACTGTTTTTCTCAGGCAGAATTCTCCAAATTTACACCAAAAATTCACTGTAGGTGAAATGTAGTAGCAATTCTGTGCCACCAGTATGACACAAAGCCAGATTTCTAGACTGCCACATTCTCTTTAAGGTGGCACAGAGCTCAGTGGTAGCCTCTTAGAACTTTAAAAAATGACTATGGGGCATCAAATGTGACTGAAGAATCTACTTCCCCTGTACAAAGGGTTGAATAAACAGTGGATCAACAGGAGAAGAGTTCTTTCTTCAGCATTTTGCATTATATTTTGAACAGCTGTCAAGCTACCATTAGATCCAGGTTTGTGCCATGGTATAGGGGAAGGTACCCTGGTTTCTTCAGATAAACAATTGCTTTTATGCTAATTGGGCATATCTGCATATATCCCTGGGTAAAAAGGATTCTAAAAAAACCCTCCTGCTCAGTTCAACCTAGTGCACAGTCCCTTTCTTATTCTGATAATTCATTAAACTCAAACTAAATTTTACAGAACAACATATTCTTTCATTTTTGTAAAAATAACAACAAAATAGCAACAGTTTATTTGTGTGTTTTCTTTGCATTGCGAAGGAAATAATGATAAAGATTTCACCAGCACGGGAATACTATTGAATGTGTTCTAACACACAGGAAACTAGGATACTTTTACTAAACAAGGAAAAAAAGTTTATTCCATTTAAACAAGAAATAGGTATAAATCACCAAACTCAGGGCATAATCTGGCCAAAGCTTTGGACTTTTAAATCCCATTGAGTAGGAGAAATAGTGGATGACTTATTATCTCTCTCCTATTCAAATCAACTGAACTGAAAAATACTTAAACTTTGGCTAGATCAGCCTTCCTCAACCTGGAACCTTCCAGATGTGTTTAAGTCCTATCATCCCCAGCTAGCATAGCTGGTGGACCTGCTGGGTGGGGTTGATGGGGGCTGTCGTGCTATACCTCCTATGTGTGCTTTTTAAGCATTTTATTACTTTGATGCAGAGCCCTCTTGAGACGGAAATTAATTTTGGAAAAGTTGTAGAAAAAAGCACCGCCTTTTTTTCTTTATTAATCTAGTATTGGGAGGTCTAATTTTCCTTCTCACTACTTTTGCACTTACAAATTCAGACTGCAGTCCTGTGCACACCTACCTGAGAGAAAGTTCCATTAAATTTAGTGGGATTTATGTCTGAGTAAAGCTGCATAGAATTGGGCAGTCAATACATCGGAACTGTGTTCAGATGACACTCTAAGCCATGGTGGTTAAGCATTGTGAGCTAAGCATTATGGCTTAGCATGTTGTGTGACCTGTGACTTAGCATGTCATGTGAACCATTCCTAACCATGGTAGCTATAAAACCACAGTTTAAATGTGCTCACTAACCATTCACTGCAAAAGGGTTAGAGGCCTAACCATGGCTTTGCGTGTTGTCTGAACAGGCCCTATGGCCTAACAGAATGCATGCAGGAATACATAGCTGAGACGTACTTGTGGAAATAGATGCCAAAATTATATTATTATTAATAATAATAATAATAATAATAATAATTACACTTATATACCGCCCCATAGCTGAAGCCCTCTGGGCGGTTTACAAAAATTAAAAAGATTGAGCATTAAAAAGACAATATACAAAATTTAAAACCATAAACATAAAACAGCTGTCATTAAAACACTTTAAAACATTTTAACTGTTAAGCCTGGCCACAATGTCAATCAAAACCTCAACTTGAGCTGTTAAAATGCCTGGGAGAAAAGTTTTGACCTGGCGCCAAAAAGATAACAGTGTTGGCGCCAGGCGGGCCTCATCAGGGAGATCATTCCATAATTGAGGGGCCACCACAGAGAAGGCCCTCTCCTTTGTTGCCGACCTCCGAGCTTCCCTCAGAACATTGCATTAAAACTAAAATGGTTTTGCCAAAACTATGTGAACTATATATGAATGTCTCCGCGCCCTTCTAAACTACAAGAATAAATTCCTCCTCCAATCATCCATTTCAGAGAAGTGCTTGAAAACAAATTCTCTGTATCGCGCCTAATGAAATTGCTTAGAATTCTGTGAAACTCAATGAATGCAGGCAATATGAAATTACTGAAGATGAGATACAATTAAAACTATATAAGATACCCTCCCCAGTTACTGGTAGTTTCCAGGTATTCAATTTCTAGAAAATACATGCAAAGAATGAAGTTCACTGGAAACTGGGGCCCTTTATAGATGGTGGAAAACTCTGACATTTCTCAATTTTATAATTGCTGTAGTGTCTATCTAGTACCAGTAGTGCAACAGCTTGTTCTTATGTTACAGGAGGGTTTTTTTATAAAAAAAATAAACATAAAAAGACATATTCCCAGAAAACATGTCAATATTTATCTAGGGTTATAAAGTGGTGAAGGAAAATATTCAGAACAATCTTATGCTTGGCCAGTGGAGGCAGGTGTCTCTAATTTCAGTGGGGCTATGAACCCTGAGGTGCTGAACCCAATGCCGAAACAGTTTCAGCACTTTTGATAGCTCCTTTGGAATTCTGGCTGGTTCTGACTGAAACCCAGAATAGATTCACAGCCCCAACGAAATCAGAGCCACCAGCCTCCACTGTGTCTATCCTAGGAGCAATCCAATTTTGGAACTCTGACTTTGGGTAAGGAAGGGGTGCAGGAAATTCCCATTCAGATTTCCCCTCCTGAGATTGTAACAGTGTCTATGGCCTTGGAGGTGAAGCTCTGCAACATCCTATGGTCCCTTGGATGCTCTGTCATAGCAATGGCCGCTCCTTCTGAATGGCCATAATATTCAGTTGTCATTAAAAATGGCCACAGGAATGCATTAGATTAATACAAGCAGCCCAACAGGAAGCAGCAGGAGAACTATATTCTTCATGGGTGCATTTGACAGTATACTCCCAAACATCCCAAGAGTCCCAGTGCCTTCACACTCCATAGAACTGCCCTCTCTTTCCAAATGTCCATAATATTTAGATTTCATTCTGAATGGCCATAGGAATACATTGGACTGGTAAAAGCAGCCCCACAGAAAATTTCAGGAGTCCCAATATTCCATATGAGTGTATAGAGGGACTGCCTACAAATCTCCTGAATCATTCTGATTCCACTGTCCTTCAATAATAATGGCCCATCCCTCTAAATGTCTACAGTATTCAGATGTCCTTCAAAATGGTCATAGGAAGGCATTGGACAGAGACAAGCAGCCCTGCTGGAAACAACACAACCACCAATACTGGTTACAGAAATTTGAAGAAGTACATCCAATCACTTCAAACTTTCCAATAGGGGTGTGCACGGACCACCCAGATCGGATTGGGACCTGGATCGGGACCTCCAATTTTGTTCCGGATTGGATCAGACAAAATCAGAGGCCCCCGAACCGGATCGGGTCCGATCCCAATCCAAAAATTGGACATCCAATTTTTGGATCGGCCGCCATTCCCCCCCCCCCCCCAATAGACTTGCATTGGGGAAAGAAAGCTTTCCCCCAATGCAAGTCTATGAGGAAAAAATGGGGGCGGGTGGGTGAGGGGGGGCCTAACTCCCTCCACCCCCCCCAGGCCATCCAATGTGGATGGCCCCAGCAGGTAACCCCCCTCCCCCATGCTCCTTACCCCCCCGGGGCCATCTGCTTCCATCCGCTGGTGCCCGTGGGCGCCAGCGGATGGAAGTGGACAGCCCCAGGGGGGTAAGCCCCCTCCCCCTGCTTACCTTCCGTGGCCATCCGCTCCCATCCGCCGCTGGCCACTACTGCCAGCAGGCTTCGCGGCTTGCCCCTAGGTAGCGCGCCAATTGATCATCATCAGGTGATGATCACCTGGCGCGCTACCTAGGTGCAGACCATGAAGCCTGCTCGCAGTAGCAGCCAGCGGCAGATGGGAGAAAACGGCCACAGAAGGTAAGCGTGCTGCGGGCCCCCCTCCCCCCTGGCCCCCTCCCCCCTGCCTACCTTCCTGCTCCCGTCTGCCGCTGGCCGCTACTGCGAGCAGGCTTCGTGGCCTGCTCCTAGGTAGCACGCTAGGTGAGGATCGGAGGATCGGGGGTGATGATCGGATGGATCGGAGGATTGGCAAGTGCCTGCTGCCGCCCACTGCCGCTTCTATTGGCAGGCGCCAGCGGGCGCCCGCCGATGGAAGCGGACAACGGGGGCAGGGGGCGTCGGATGGGAGCGGACATCCCTGGAAGGTAAGCAGGGGGGAGGGGGGCCCGTGGCATGCTTATCTTCCATGGCCGTCCGCTCCCATCCGCTGCTGGCCGCTACTGCGAGCAGGCTTCGTGGCCTGCTCCTGAGTAGCGCACCAGGTGATGTCATCACCTGGCGCGCAACCTAGGGGCAGGCCGCAAAGCCTGCTCACAGTAGCGGCCAGTGGCGGACGGGAGCGGACGGCTATGGAAGGTAAGCGCGCTGCGGGCCCCCCTCCCCCCTCCCCCCTGCTTACCTTCCAGAGATGTCCACTTCCATCCGATGCCCCCTGCCCCTGTTGTCCGCTTCCATCGGCGGGCGCCCGCTGGCGCGCGCCGATGCAATCAGACAGCCTTGCCAGGGAAGCACCCTCCGCTGTCTGCTCCCATCAGTGGGCGCCCACTGTTGCCTGCCAATGGAAGCTGCGGTGGGCACCAGCAAGCGCCCGCCGATCCTCCGATCCATCCGATCTGGATCGGGACCTTTCTGGATCAGATCAGATTGGATCGAACGATCCAGCGGTGAGATCGGAAATCGGATAATTGTATCCGATTTCCCCTGGATCGGATTCGGATCGTGGATCGGACCCGATCCAGTGCACATCCCTACTTTCCAATGCTTTGATGGCTCTTTAGCAATGACCCTCTTCCAAATAACCATAATATTCTGATGTCCTTTTGTATAGCCATATGGACTGTTTTGGACAGATACAAGCAGTCCCAGAAGAAACAGCGAAAGCCCAAAAAATGCTCACTGGTACATTGAGGGAGTACCCCAAGCATGCTCCATAGCAATGGTTTCTTCTTCTGAATGACCATCATACTCAGATGTTTCCAAACGGTCATAGTTATAGCATTCAGCTGGAGTGATACAAGCAACTGCATGGGAAAAGTGTAGTGATGTTTCCTGTAGATTTGCTTGTATCACTCCAGCTCAGTCCTATGGCCATTCAGAAAGAGAAACCATTGCTATGGAGTGTGCATGGCATTCAGTAGGTTCCCCCAGAATTTGAAATAAAGAAATTGTATTTTAAGCCACATCTTGAGTAAAAAGTGTGAATGTGTCAATTTTCAGCACTTTTTAAATTATCTGTTGCAATTGGTATCAGATTGGCTTGAAATTGATTGTAGACCTCATCAGGTAGGTTATGGATATGGCATATGGATATACCTAAATGAAAGCTATCACACGTCTTTGTCCACCTCTGCACCTCAGTACACTGTGTAACATTCCTCTAACCTTTACACAATTACCTCATGATGCTGTAATGGACTGAAGAAGCGTTGGGCATATTTTAATAAGCAGCTGGCAGCTTCCCAGGTGTACAGTGCCCCCCCCCTCAGTCTGATCAGCTGATTTTCAGACTGCTCTTAGTTTTACTTCTCTTGTCACAGCTCATTCCAGTTCATTCATATATGACATTAAACTAGAAATGTGTACTTTAGAATTCTCTCTCTTACACACACACACACACACCACCACCACCACCACCACAACCACCACTACCTTTTCTTTTGGGCTGATATCATTCTTCTCGTTCTGTGAAGACCATTCTGAAGTAGCAAGATAGGTTTCAACCCATTAATAGTGGTGGTTAAATAAATACTTTCTTTTGCACACAAGTTGGCTACTTCCACTGGACTGGTGGTTGCAAATTCTACAGCTGTATATTTGAGACTGTTAGGGATGCTTCTGAGGTATTTTTTCTTCTTCCAGAAAACAATAGTCATGGAAGAATATATTGTTATTTTTTTTAAAAAAAAATTAGAATACATAACTGATGTATTCTTTATAGGAAAAATTCATGAGACGTGGAAAGGGATGTAATGGGTGTCTATACACTGCAGCCTTGGAACATCTGCTCAAAAGCCTGCAACATTGCTGCTGCAAGACTAAACCAATAAAGTTAGAAAGGGCATTCCCGTGTTTTCCCATCAACAACAACAAAATACAACCTCTCGCTGACTGGATCATTTTCGGATAACTCGGAGCAAAATTAAAGGTCGCTGTAAATCAGCACTTTGAAAATGCACAGGTTATTTTAGTGGGTGGGTGGGAATATCGATGTGGCTGCGAGTTGGTGGCTGCATCATTTAAACAATGCAGTGCCACTGTGCAGCCACTACGGGGATAATAGAGTGTATAGACACCCCCTATTCTGTTGCCTGTGGATTTTTCTTGTAGAATCCATATGGATTTGAAATTCCAATACTATGGTTTGTTGTGTATTGCTCTACGCATTTTGTGTGTGTGAAGAAACAAATTTCTGCTAGAGTTTTCAAAGACACTTAGACCAGCACAATTCTTTTTTCCCCTCACAACCCAGAAGTTTTCTTTAGCCAATTAAATATATTTGTACCAATGCCGTTTGTTTTTCTTCCTCTTCTGGGAAAAGAGTTAGTTGTAAATAATGTGTAAGTCAATGCTTATTACTTCATATAATTTTATGTCCTCTTCCCTTTTTGCCAATTAACTTCTGAAAAACAGTGCAGATAACTACAGCTACAGCCTCTCAAAATTCTCCACCCAATTTGTGGGTAAAGACCTGGTGGAAGGATTTCTCTGAACTTCTTCAGAGGAAGGAGAAATTTTCCAATAATTTCCCACAGGTAAGCGTCACCATTGGCAAGGGTTGTAGAGCAGCTTCTTTCCTTTTTTTCTTATGGTTTTTGTTTTTTCTTCACTGTTATTGCAAGTGGCAACAGCACCAACTGTGTCGGCAGCCTGCCCATTTTGCATCCTTCAAAATACCCCTGATACCTAGCATCATGCTAGGGCTCTGCAGGGGAAGGAAATGCAGCAGCTACTGCTGCTGCTGCTGCCACCCCCCCCCCCAAAAAAAAAGTGAAGAAAAATTGGAGAAAATTCTGCAGTGTCCTTTTATTTCTCGGAGGTAAGAAAAGAAAAATCTCAGGACTTTTCTAAGAGATACGTATTCTGAGAATTTTTGGCTCAGTTCCAGGGAAAGGGTGGAGCGAACACTGTACCAAAATCTGTCCTTCAACTTCCTGAATATTTTCTTCCCCCATGGAAGAGGCTTCCATTTTTATGCCTTATTCTCAGGGCATTTTATAATTTATTTTGAATGTGAGTTGGTGGAGGTTTTTTTTTTTTTTAACATTACCTGATCACTGTGAGGTGGGTGAGGGTATTGTCTGTATTGTCTACAGTCTCCCAGGCTGCCTGCACTTCCTGATCTGAAAAGGCCTTATGGGTGGAATAAATTCATGATGTCTTTCCCTGGGCAGGAAGTGCAGGAAGCCAAGGAAACTACAGGTTGTCAGAGAGATAACTGTATAACGAAAGATAGGACACTCACATACACTCCTCAGCCATCTCCTAAGTAAGGTAAACACAAGAACCCTGAACCAAGCCCATGAGAATTTCACTGAAATTCCTTCTCCTTTGATTTCTTTTCGAAAGTGATTTCTTTCCTATCAAATTGAATGAGAATGGTTGAAAAATATGTTGGAGAAATTTTCAGCACAGCACTAACTGCAGCATCCACTGACATTGGTTTTATGACAAGGGCCAAAAAGCCAGTGTAAACAAGCCATCATCCATCCTGATACAAACCACTTCAGTCAAATAATTCTGCTAACACTTCACAGGTTCCTTTGAATCTAGGAGGTTTTCCTATATAGTTGTTGTTGCTCGTGGAGCCTTTGTGCTGTCCAGCTGTCAACATGGACAAAACAGCAGTCTCAGCCACAGTCAATGCTGACATCAGGCTTCGCAGCAGTAGTTTATCTGAGTATTTGTCTCATGTCCAACATGTGTCTGTGTCTGCTAAGCCGAAGCCAGGCGATGCTGGAGAGCAGCGAGAGGCTTAATTGTTAAAGGCTCCAGGGAGATCCTGTTCTCCAGCATTTATAGTTACAGGACTACTTGCTGCCCTTTTGCTACCCTGGTCCCCACATGATTGTGTGTGTGTGTGTGTAAGATTACTTATGACAATGAGTTCAGGACCCGTGGCTGCTTTCTGCCACTCCTGTGTCTTAACATAACCCTCCTTCCACCCAGCACTTCCAGCTGCTTTGCACTTTTCAGTGACACATGGACTCCCACCAGAGCTGAGGTTGGTATGGCAACAAAATGCAGCATCACTTACCGATGCTAGCACAAACAGGATGAAAACTTTTGCTAAGCCATGCAGTACAGGCTTGTAGATCTTTTAAAATGCCATCTCCTAATTTGTACCCTATTTCGGACAGGATTTTGGATGCTATGGTCCAAATACATTTCTCTTAGGATACCATGGTAATTAATTGTGCCTAGAATTTAGGTTCAGGAATGTATTTTGACCAATGTTCATTCTCTCTCTCTCTCTCTCTCTCTCTCTCTCTTTTCTTATTTAATTCAATGCTACAAATTACACAAATAAACAACATAATGACAAATGAAAACACACACACACACACAATGATCTTGGGCTTTTTTTTAAAAAAAATTCCCCTGTGGTGTTCAGATTGGTTTTCTGATTATTTTTCTGCTAGTATTTTTCTATACATAGGATAGTCAATTGGTGCGTGTACAGGTGGACATGTCTCATAGACAGGAATTGGACTACATATAGCATTTTCAAATTCTGTGATCTCCAAATTCTGTGATTGCTGTGAAAAACAAAACAAAAACAGGGGTTGCATATGAGCAATGTTCAGCTGAGTACCTCCGGAGATGTACATTTTCCTCCACTGAAAATAAATGCTAGGTCAGCACTCAGCAGCGATAGAATGAAGGAAATAAATGAAGCAAGAGTCTTTTGAAGGATTATGAATATTGGGTATGAAAAGTATTTCTATCTAATACTGATAATCCTATATCAGTATAGGATTATAAAGCTATAACGCTATATCCAATTACTTGGGAGAAAGCTCCATTGAACTCCATTGGATTTACTTCTGAGTAGACATATGTAGGACTGCATGTCAGACAACTTTCTCTAAATATGTCTTATACTTTGCATTCCATTAAGGTACCAAGGCAGTGACAATTATTAACATATTTTTGCTCTGGGACATTGTCCAATACTATCTTGTGTTGACTTCACCCACTTTCACCAGAGAAAGGAATAATGGTTTATGAAAATTTTGAAAAAAGCAGATATTCTAGTACATTGCAAGTGTCTGCTATGCCAGCAGACTATAAGCCACCATGTGGATCCTTTGTGGAATATTAAGTTGAGCTATATCTTATAAATAAAATAAATAAATAAAGCACTCACATGGTTTGGAAAAGTGAACATGAAGGGGTGTAAAATATCTTTTTTTAAGCTGCTGAACAGCCATTCTTTAATTTAGCCTTGACCATTACATAATTATGGGCTACCCCTGATGGAGCTGAAATACAGGGAAATGGTGTCATTTATCTGTTCAAATTCTGCATCTGAAAAAAGCCATATTTTTAGCTCTCTGAATTCACACTGACGAGAGCTGATAGAGCTCTTGAAGAAGGAGGCATACAACACAATCAGATGGCACTTGAAGGTTCGTGATTCCAACAATATGTTTAGTGTTAGCAGAACAGCAAGAACCTGAGAAGGGCTGAACTTTGTGGAATCCTAGCCGAAGGAGTATGCTTTACCCTGGATATATCACACTGGAGACTGGCACATCTACACCTAAGAGTGTAGAGGGAGGGAGGGGGGAGGATCACCTACTTCTGCAATCCTCCCCAGATGTCTACACCACTGTGCAATGTCTTGGAAGGAAAAAAATGTTGTGGGAGCCACAGGAGCATTTTTTCCTTTCTTTCAAGGAAGAGGAGCCGTGCGGCCCCGATCCAGCTGAAAATGTAAGTTTTCTTTTAGCCCCCCTGCTCCCAACCCCCCCTGCCATCCTGGGGATGGCAAAATTGCCTTCCTCCCCACCCCCATGTGCCTGTTTTACAACCCTGGACAGTGGAAAATCCAAGATATCCCTAGGTTCCACTCTCCCAAGGTTATCCCGGGTCATCCCGAGGTCACTCTGGTTGCCCCCGGGATCCCCTGTGCATTATGTGGGTGTACAGGGATGACCTAGAGATGACCCTGGGATAAATCCCTGTTGCAGACATGGCCTGGGTCAAAGGAATAAGAAAGCTTGCATTTTATTGCAGGAAATACATGTTGTATAGGAGAGTTCCCAACGCAAGATGAATGGAGACCCCAAAAGATGTCTCCTCTCTGAGAGGCAAGGGCATGAAGAAAGAGGAAGGAGGAAGTGAGATCAGCAACCCTAAGATTATCTGACTACCATGGGAAGGATGGTCAGCACAGATCAGAGGATAGTCCTAGAAGTTTTGGAGGTCCTCTCTCTCTCTCTCTCTCTCTCTCTCTCTCTCTCTCTCTCTCTCCTTTCCGTGCAGACACATCAGCCTTTCCCTTTTCTTTCTGAAGCTACCTGTATTACACCTACACTTCTAACAATTTGCAAGTGTCTAGTGCAGAGGTAGACAACCCAGTGCCCACCACATGATTTGGATTACAGTTGCATAATCTCTGACCATTGGCCAAGCTTGCTAAGTCTTGTGGGAATTATAGTCCAAAACATCTGGAGGCTACCAGGGTACCTACCCTTGGTCTCATGAGTCTAGAAAAACCAAGCAGCAAGGTGCATTGCTCATTCTTTCTTCTGCATGGGCTCCATGGTATCTCCTGCTCCTCCTTACCTGGGGATGGAAAGAACTAGAAAACACACCTTAGTTGCTACCATTTCCATTGAAGTGCACAGAATGGTCTTTAAATCTACATTTTGCATGGAGGTTGATTGATGCTATTCCCTGCAGTGCTCAAATTGACTTTCTTTTGACATGACAAAATGAGGAAGAGTTAAGCGACTGCCAAGGAGAGCAGTAGACCCTGCTTTGCTTTCATACAATGCTGATTTCAGCAAGAGCAGGGGGCCCTGTTGTGGTCCTAGCTAATCCAGTTGTTGAGCAATGAGTGACCCTGTTTTCTCCCTGGCTTTAAAAGAGGCAACAGCTAGAATGTTTGTGCTACACGCCTGAAAGTGGGCTCATTCATGAAATCCCCACCCCACAAGAGTTGGAAAATTGGAGTGGGGGGAGAGCAGAATGTAGAACCAGAGAACAAAGTCAGAGGAGAGAAACCTTTCTAAGAGATTGCCTGAGGGAGATCCACCTGCTGTGTCAGATGGGGCCTGTCAAACATAAAATTGCCCCCTTTGAGGTGGTAAGAAGAAAGGAAGTGAGAGGGAAGGTTTGAAGCAGCAAGCAATATGACACCTGCAATGTGTACAGGTACAGGCCTCAACAGTTGGCTTCTTGGCCCCATTTCAGTTTCTATTGGTCACAAGCTGCAGGAAAGCTTGACATGAAAGGTACATGTGAAACACACAAGCACTAGAAGTTTTATTTTTGAATCATAACAAAGGAGTATTGAAAAACAATCCAAGCAGAACAGGAGGTAAATTAATGTTCACAGAATTAGTTCAGAGTTGATTGGATGCAATTCCTAAAATAAATTTACAAGCAAAAGAAAAATAACAGCTAAGAACAACTGACATGATTTAGGGTTATAATCACTTAGCTGGGGGAACTTCCTTACGAAAATAAACATGCCATAACTACCAAAGATTATAATAATAATAATAGTAGCTATTGTGCAGGCAACATACAGACATTGCACAATAAAGTCTGGGAAATGCAATCATGCACATAAAAAGCCATTTGACTTTTTGAGAAGCATTTTCAAGATTACGTTTTGAACATCTGCTGAAGATATCCTATTTATAATGATCTGTGGGAAAGGAGCTTCTTCCCATTAGAGTCCTGCTATTCCAGGTAGAGAGAAATGAAATTCCTTCTCCAACGCAAGAGTGATACCCACACACACCACAGTAAAACAGTGGATTATTGTCTTCATGGGGCTGTCTTCATGGCACTGGGTTGGCGCCATTCTACCACCAAAATCCACGCTCTTGTTGGTGCATGGTGGTGGCAACTTGTCCTAATGAGGGGAGGCAGTGCGGGCTGTCTGGTGGCCATTAGGCTTGCTGCACCCACCCCTCCCCCTCCTGTGGCTTCTGGCAACCAATAGGAAGTCACCTTCCACCCAGAGATGCCCCTGGAGTGGCTCTGAGTGAGGACAGACTGGAGGAAAAACCAGGCTGATTTTGCTCTGGCTGAAAAGGTCGGGGTAAATCCCTGACTTTTCAGCAATGCACCATGGGACAAAAACGACAACAAGGCAGCCTCCTAGTCCTTATGCTCTCAGGGTGTCAGCCTGTTCTAGAGCAGAAATGTCTGATTTTACTTTCAAAAGTGTATCTTTATACCCATGAGGGCGTCACATCTGTTTACAGATAAAAATTGGGATTCCCAGAAATCTGCTTGAGATATTGGACACAAGAGTTTTGGAACCCAAACTCAGTGATATGTAGCATTGCAGACATTAATGCCCAGCCCACATGATCGTTCAGTTTCTTTTCCGTTAAAAATATGGAAATTTGGGAGAATAGCAATGGCAGCCAAGGGCTTAGATCTCTAAGATCCTAGGTAATTTTAAGGCAATATTGCACCAACGGCCTCATTCCTTACTGTCACTCCCACCAGCTTGGTGTCACTGCAATGGATCCACTGAAGCCAGGCGTCACAGAATCTGATGCTTGCTGGAAGCATACAAAGCAGGGAGCAACTGTGGATGCACCATTCTGTGGTGGCACCATTCCAGCCTAGCATTTTTCATTGTGTTAGGGCAGAATCCTATGCATGTTGAGATAGAAAAAAATGTCTTACAACTCCCAGCATGTCCCCACCCAGCAATAGGACTTCCCCCATCTAAAGATGCATATGACCATCCCCTTAATCTAGTTCTTAATGTTGTATACACCTTTACATTTCCTCCTACAATTTTAAGTTGTATGCCAATTTTATGGGCAAGTATCTAATTCACAGTCAGCCTAAGACCAAAGAGCTTTAGGAGCAGCTAAAAAAATTAGTCACAGGAAAGCAACTACGCAGTTTGAGACACACTAGTGGCAATGGGAGCTTTTTCTCCCTAAGGCTGATAGATGAAGATGGCAGGTGATTTTATAGGGAGCACAGTTGGGGAAGAAAGGGTTAAACCTTCTCTCTTTGAGTGTACCTAATACATCAGGGGCAGGCTACCTGGTGTCCGTGAGTTCCATTGTGCCCCTGGTCACCTTTCTTGCCACTTGCCAAGGTCCACTACCCCGTGTGTGTGCGCGTGCGTGCGTATAGATAGATAGATGATAGATAGATAGATAGACAGACAGACAGATGATAGATAGATAGATAGATAGATAGATAGATAGATATCCTTACCAGCACCTGGAATTATTTGAAAGCAAAGTGTGTATGTGAATGGATGGTGAATGGATGGATAGGGGGCATGTGGTGTGTTTGTGTGTGTGTGTGTGAGAGAGAGAGAGAGAGAGAGAGAATGACACAGTGAGTGAGAGAGAGAGAGAGAGAGAGAGAGAGAGAGAGAGAGAGAGAGAGAGAGATCTATGGGTGGTGAGCCAGGGCAAGAAAGAAAAAGAGATAGCGAGGAATTAGTTAACAGGCAGATTGGAAGAGTAGAAGGGAGGGAAGAGAAAGAGTTTGTCTTCTGTTAAATAGGTTTCTGTTGTCACTGAAAACTGTGGTTTCAAAGTAGGGCTGTGCACCCAATTCAACTCGAAGGCCTATTCGAGCTTCCAAATTGGCCCTGATTTGACTCGGGGTGCCTCGGTATCACCCCACTTCCCACCCTCACATCCTCTCTCCTTACCTGAAGCTTCCACATGCACGAGCTGTCCATCCTCCATGAGAGCCACTCTGCATGTCATAGATCTACTGTTTCCAGCCGCCGTAGTTTACAACAGTAGATCTACAACAAGTCAGAGCGGCTCTTATAGAGGATGGGCTTCAGGTAAGTGTTGTGGGCTGGCCATTGGGCTGAATCGGCCTGACGAGCTTCGTCTGATTTGGGCTGAGATGGCTCAATCCGTCCCAAACTGTATTTGGTCCGAGGCAGACTGAATAGGTACACTTTGACTCAGATTTGAGGTTTGGGACTGAGGTGAGGCACACCCGTAGTTCAAAGGAGATCTTTAGTGTGTTGGGGCTCAGACCCCACCTTTGTCTTATACTCAGTCTTTTGAGAATGTTACGTGTCTTTTGTGAATAGACATGCCTCCCATAGCAGCCATTTTGCAGCAGTGCCCAGGACAGTTTCTCAAATTGCCAAATGTGCCCCTGGGTTTGTATAATACCTCCATATTATATTCCTTCCTGCACCTACTACATTTTAGACTATTTATTATATTCCTTCCTGTACCAATTACATCCCTGATGTGATTTCTATTTTCTAATTATGTGTTTAGCGTCAAGTCTAATTTGGCCCTAAGATTTTGTTGGTATCTTCTGCATAAGCTGAATAGTTTGTTAAAGCACCAGATATTACAATAAGTATTTGTTTAAGAGCAACAACAAAATTTCATAAAACCAGAAATGTATCATGTGAACCTCTTACTGGCTTAGACCTAATTGTGGAAAACAATTCACCTGCTAAATTACTGTTTTTCAGTCTGTTGCCTCTAAAAGCAAGAGCAAGGCCAGTCCAAATATAGCAACCCAAAGAAGCAATGTTTTGTACTGCCACAGAATTGTGAAATAACTTGAGGAAATATTTGTAGCATGATGAAGAAAAGAATTCACTACAGGAGTGGAGAACCTGTGGCTCTCGAGTTGCAGTTGGACTATGGGGTTTATCAGACAAGCATTTTATTACACGCTTGCTACTGTCCACTCACATTTTTTTGTGCGTCCTTTAGACAACAATGTCTGCCTCCTGCATGCCTCCTGTGTGCCTCCCGCTCCTTCTTGCCTTTTTTTCCATTACAAAATGGACCCCTTTTAATCCGACTTTTTTTTAGGAAATGAAATGTGCCGCTATTTCCCACGGCAAGATAAAAACAGCTCCTGAATAGGCCATGTGATCTTTGTTTACTTCCCCTTTCTTCTCTGGATAGAAAGGGGGTGTATTGTGGGACAGGAGCGGGGCGGAGAAGCTACAGTAGGGAATCACAATCCCCCCCCCATTTGATGACACTCTACAACTCCTATCATCTCCAGCCATTGACAGTGCTGACTGGGGATGATGGGAATTGAAGTACAGCAGTGTCTGGAGAGTCACAGTTTCCCCACTCCTGGTCTGCTAGCATAACCACCTTCACCACTCCTGTAATGAATATAGCCACTGAAATAAATCCCAGGAGTTTTGCAAGCTGTTAATGTTCTCTCTCTCGGTTCGGTTAAGATCATTGTCAGATGCTCTGTCTCATGATATTGATGCAATTCTAGTTACATCATATGTGACTTCATATGGCTATCCAGAAGCACCTGACACCTTGTTAAATCAGCAAGGGAAAGGGACAAAGCTATAAGGAAGAGCAAATGCATTCCATTCACTCTGAGCTCATTATGTACCAATTTTTGTATCAGCTATAATTTGAACACATGATTGAATGAATGGCAGTCATAAATTTTATATAGATTAATGTTTGGCTTCAGCAGCCTTAGAAATGTTTATTTTAAGGAGATACGTAGCTTTTTATATGCATTTTATTTAATGTGAAAAAAAATCTTCATTTTAATTGTGAGTATAAATGTGTAGATGTATTTCACTTGAGTGAATCACATGAGTAAGGCAAATAACTTTTGGTCACCTGCCAATACTTTCAGAAACATTTATTCTACAAGTTAGATCTAAGAGAAAGGTCTGATGAAATGCTATCTTAAAAGTGTTATCAATTTCACAGGGCCCTAGCAATGGATGAAATGCAGCTTTTTCAACACCTGTGTTACTGTGTATAGATTTAATGACATGTAACAATTTATACCCAAAAGAGCCATAGTCCAGTCAACCAAGTCAGTTCTTCCTTTTTTATTATTATTATTGCTGACTCATCTTTGCTTGCAGTTTGACTCAGCCACCTGCAGTAATACCTTCCTCGGCTCCAGCTATCTGATGCTTATTAGCTGCACTGTGGACAGGAAGTACTAATTCCTCTGCCGATTTTCTAATTAAATCTGCAGCTGCTTGAAAGAGAATTAATTAGCACAGCAAGAGATTTCCTTTGGGAATCTATCGAGTGATAACCTTCTCCAAGAACTCAGCTGAACCCAATACTGTCCAAGAGATGTTGCAACCTGGGAGAAATATCAATGATCATGGGGTCCTACTTTAACCAGTTCAGGGCAAAAGTCAAGAGAAATGTACTAGCATCTGGTTATTCAGTAATAGAAGCCTTTGGAGGTTCAAGGGCGCACAACGCGCAAGGTGATCAAGTGTCCTACTTTACATAAGAGAGTCCTCTATTTGAAAGGCTGGCCAGTCCAAGTCTGGTTTAAAGATCAAGAACCATCAGAAAGGAGAGCAGGGTTCTTGAAACTGCTCACCAACAGTTAGCCCCTGGACAGCAGACTGAGCAAGCACACAAGTCACCTGGTCACACCACTATGATGAGATATACTGTCCTCTGATAGCCCTTCAAATAGAGGACTGTCCTCTTAACAGTAGAACACACAGCCACGTAGAAGGATGTTTCAGGAGGAAGGAAAGCAGAAAAGGTTTTTATTTTTATTTTTCACAGTCTCCAGAGCACCACCCTTCCCCATGTACTAATACAATGCTGAGATTTAGGACTGGCTGCTAGCCCCAAACTGGAGTCTCCTAGCAGTATATAGCACTGGGGTGGGTGGGGGCGGAAACAAAGAGGCATCCTTTTCATCTTTTCCTTCCTACTCTATTCCTGTCAGAGGCCTGAACAGCACTTCAAGGGTCCTATTCCAAGCTGGCTGGAGGCCTGAATAGGATCACTCCTTTTAGCAGCCCACTTGCTCCTACTAACACCAAAGTTAGATGGTGCCACGCCTAGCAGTCTGGAAATGAAAAAATAGCCACCAAAAAGTCAGATAGTGGTTTTGGCATATTTGGAGGACTCCCCAGATATGCCAGGTCTTGTATCCTGTTTCTGTTGATCTAGTGTCACTCATCCTGTTTATTTCCATTATAGCTATTGGCTGGGTTCACACAATCAGCAGGGGTAATTATGCAAAATATGTAATTCTGCGCTGAGTTATGGGTTGTCCTAGCGTCAAAAGCCTGGCACACAGCACAGCGAGGGCAGCTTCTAACTCAACCCACAATCCCTACTACAAGTCATGGATTGTGAAGTGGGTTAGAAGCAGCCCCAGCCATGCCATCGGGGGTGTTGGTGTTGGACGACACAGGCAACCTGTGATGTGGTGCAGGTAAAAAAGCAAATGGCGGGGCAACTCATACTACATAGTTTCTCCTGCTGATTGTGTGGACCTGGCTGTGTGTTTTCAGCAGATGCTAAAACTAGAAAAAGTGGCTTGTTTTGATTGTGCAAACCTGGTCAATTTGTCCTTTTTACCCCTGCGCTTCAAACTGGCTAAGTAGACCAATGGGTTGATGTGTTATTATTTGTGTGTCATCTTTCCTTAATTTCCTATGCTTTCATCCATGAAGGACTAATTGCATGTATATGTTATTCAAGGTTCTAGTAAGATGAAAGCCTAAACAAAGCACGAGAGCATGTGTATTTTGTACTGAGTTTGTGTTTGTTTCTTATTAATTGCAAATGGTAAGGCAATCTTTTGTCTCTTGCTACCGTAGCATTTTTGAAAAATAAATTCATAGTGCCTGCTCAGTTTTTTTTTTGTAAACATGTTGTTGGATGTGTGAAAGAAACCTAACTTGCACAGGGATCCGCATGATTTTTAAATCGGGTCACACGGTTATCATGCCAGCATAGGGTGTACCTGGCCCTTGAATTCCTGGCACACCAACACTGCACGCCTGGCACAAACATTTTTTTAACAGGTATAATAAATCTGTTGATTTAAATAGGCCAATCCCCCACCCCACCCCAGTTCTTTCTAAATAGGTGGCCATGTAGTGATATCAATTGATGGAGGTGTGAGATCCAAATTTGTATAATGATAGGCAGTAAGAGGCTACAGAAAATTCAACAAGAATGATTAATGAGAGAAGAATTTGGCCAGTTATGATATGCAATTTGCCATTTTAAAAATGAGGTCAATATGATGTTTCAATTATAGAAGCCGTCTTCCTAGATAACTGAACGATAGAAATATAAAATTCCCTAGAAAGGTTTCTAGGCTAAAGGGCAAAAGGCGAACTAATTGGCACCAGTACAAATCGGTATGTACTGTAATGCTGGAGCTAGTATACATCTATTTATTTTCCCTCTGATGTGGTTAGGGGCCTTAATGCTGTGTTTTCTAACAGTCTCCTTTAATGCATTAGTCGATTGCAAACAGGCCTGACACTGCAAATTGTGTTTTCGACTGGAAGCTCAATTCAATTTGACTTGCTTTAGACTTTGCTGAATAGACATCAAACAAAGCTATGAGAAGCTTCTTCAACAGAAGAAGGCACGTTGAAATCTTATGCCTTCCAGCAAATTGTAAAATAAAAGTTGTGGTAAAATGAAATTATGAATTACAAATGCTGTGGTGAGACTTCAAGGGGGAAAACAGTAGGGGCAATTTCCCTGTGTGCTAAAGGTGGTCTGTGTTTTGCTAAAGATGAGAGAAAAGGTTGGTTTTCTTCAGTGTTTAAGAGAGGTTTCCTCCAACTTCTAAAAGTTCATTGATGGTTTATGACTTCTAGCTTGCAGAAGCCATCATAAAACAAATAATCCTCAACAATGATCTTAGCAATAACTAATATTTTCACACAAAAAACATCAATATGATTCCAGCCATTTAATGTTATTAAGAGTAAAATGGCTAGCTGGGGGATGCTCGGCATTGTAGGAATTTTTTTCTGTCTAAACATACGTAGGATTGGACCCTAAATTATGAAATCTCCAGCTGCAACCCGTTTCACCTAATGTGTACTCTACTATGATTCATATGATATTCACTTTGGATTTCTATGGTATTCTTTTAGTTAATTACACAGTAATGAAGATTGCAAGGTGGGAAAAGCTATCATGTTTCTGTTTGGGTATATATCAGCCTTCCCCAACCTGGTGCTATGCAGATGTGATGGGATAGAAATCTCATCATACCCATACTGTCTGGGGAGGATGGGAATTGTAGTTCAACGCATCTGGACAACATGTTTCACCAGCAGAAAGACATTGCTTGTGGAAAAGGAGATATCTTCTCCTCTCTGCAGTCTCCCACATGTCCTCCAAATGTGGTTTGAAGGATTGGGGGACCTCCAGAGCAGATTTGGAGGGTGTGTGAAGGACTGGAGAAGATGCCTAAGTCCCATTCCACAAATGGTGGTCTTCCACTAGCAGAATGAAGGATCTGGATCGAACCTGAGGTTGGAAAGGCTTGGTATATAAAGTATTTCAGAATTATAAGACCTTTTCTAAGGTCTCTACTCCACACTTTGTCCACTTTGAACCATTATCTTGAACCATTATCCGGCCCCTGTCACAATTTTACTACCCACTCCCTTCTCTGATTCATGACATATTTTATGACTGGTTCCTTTTTACATTTTAGAAAATATCAAAACAGAAATGTAGGGGCTGCCCAAACTGAATAAAATGTGTGGGCCAGGAGAGGGAAAAACAATTTCCCTGACATTCTGAGATGTCTACTGTTGCTTTGGGAGACTGATATTGCTTTGGGACCAGCTCCACATGCCTGTGTTTGTATTTGGTTCCTACCTGTCCAGTCTGTTTATTTGTGAAGAAATGGCTATCGAAGACACCAGATAAGACCAATACTCTTTTCACCATAGGAAGGACGGAACCTGTAAATGTGGTCTGCACCATCCCACCACCCAAAAAAAGTGAGGAGCGTGAAGCAGTACTCGTGGAATAATTTAAAGAATAATCAAGAAGGATTGGGTAAAAGTTTAATAAGAGTCTTAGGCAGGGTCTGAAATGTATATTTCATACAAGGTAGAGAGAAAATCTGTGGAGAGAGTCAAAGGGACTGGAGGGCATTAGAAAACTGCTAGCAGTGGAATTTCTTTGTGGCCCCATTGTAGGCTGACCAGATAAAATCCAGGTCAGGGCTCCTGTAACTTTAACAGTTGTAGAGAAAAGGGAATTTCAGCCAGTGTCATTTGTATGCAATTAGTTCCTGGTGAAATTCCCTCTTCATCACAACTGTTAAAGTTGCAGGGGCCCTGTCTTCTTTTGTATATGGTCAGTCTAGATAGTACCTGCACCTTTAACTGTTGTGATGAAGAGGGAATATCACCAGGAACTAATTGCATACAAATGACACTGGCTGAAATTCCCTTTTCTCTACAACTGTTAGAGTTACAGGAGCCCTGACCTGGATTTTATCTGGTCAGCGTACCCATTGGAACTGTTGGGGTCAGAATACACATACAGGTTTGGATTTTGGGATACTATCTCATTTGATGAGCGCAGTATCCTGTTCACTCTTAACGCTCTTAGCGCAAGGCATATACTCAAGAAAGAAGGCCTCTAGAGTACAGCCGCCCTTAAGATATTTTTCAGAGTCTTAGAGCCTATCTACACACACAGGAGAAAACACTTTGAAAACATTTTGAAAACTGTATATGGAGTGTGTCCTGGGCCCCAACAGTTCTCAAAACCGTTTTAAACCGTTTTAAACCATTTTAAACCATTTTAAAGCTGTAGTGTAGATAGTCTTTGAGTCAATAACACTGAAACAGGTGGAGTAATGTGATATAAATCAACCAGGCAGACTTGGAGTTCCAGAGTGTGTGCCTTTGGCTGTTTGCTCAAGGGCTGTGTTCCACCCACCCATCCCCATAACTGATTTATTTTAAAATAAAAGACATGATTTATTGCACTAACATAATCTTTTGGGAGGAGGGATATTTCACCACTTCTTGAGGGAGAAACATTGAAAATGGTTCATATTTCAAATATCGTTTTTGGTGCCAATAAACCTCTGTGCTCAGAGTGATATCAAACAAAGAGGGTTTTCCTTGGAGTGCGTCATGGAAACCTGAGCCTTTCTCTGAGGCATCCAATATCCCATTTGACCTGACATCCTTTATAGTGTTTTATGACATTTTTCGAAGCTGTACCTTCATAGACTCATAAGCTCTGGATTTTAAGGCCTTTGAAATAAATTAAACTATTCTCCAACCAGCTGCTGTGAATTGATGTCTGGCATATGGACTGTGGATAGAGTTGCCAATTTGCAAGTGACTTGGAAAGTCAGCAAATGTCCTCCAGCCATGATGATACAAGGAGAGCTATTCAGGATGAAAATGAGAGAGGAGATATTAGTCTAAGTTTCTTCTGTTTGGGAATTACCCAGTGCTTTAGCGATTATGAGATTATTTGGAACCCTGTGAGAACATCTGCTTAATTCTTCCAATGCCACTATAGGTATTCACAGCAAAATACTTCACATATGGATAATTTAGAGCAGGAGTGGGCAGATGTTTTGGCCTAGGAACCCCCACAATCCCTCACCATTGGCTAGGGCTGATGGGAGTTGTAGGCCAAAACATCTGGAGGGCCACAGGATACTTACCCCTGATTTAGAATGTGAACAATTTGCCTTGATGGGAGAGGTTCCTAGGTATGGGAATATGTAATCTAGTATGATACAAATGGGGTCAGGGGGTAAGGAGTTTGGGAGCACTTGTGATGAGAAGGGGGATACAAACAAAAGCTGTTGAAATTAAACAGGATGGGGGAATTTATAAGGGTGTAGAGCAAACCTTGTGGGGGCGGGTGTAGCTATCAAACAGGAAATCATGGTGGTGAAAGTAGGCAGGAATGGCCAGGTATAAAATGCCTGCAAAATGTTATTGAGTTTATTTTTATTATTTTTTTATAATATTTATACACCATCTTTCCACAAGTGACACCAAGACAGTGCAGAAGAATTCAAATAGAACAGGAATACATAAAAACATTTAAAAACCAATAAAACTATATTAAAACATTGCAACCACTATTCACAATTCAAAAGGCCAAATGAAAGAGGTCTGGAAAACAACATCTTACCCACATGTAGTGCTTATCTAAGAGAATGAGCCAAATGTTATGGGAATTTTAGAAGAGCCCTCTTTCATAATGTATAGCAGACAGTCAGGGTTGGTCCTACCATTAGGAAGAGTGAGGCAGATGCTTCAAGCAACATATCCTGGGAGGTGGCAGCAAGGTGTTGTTAATAAAACATATGTGCCAAGCAGCCTGCCCTGTACCTGCCTTCTATTCCATAAGCTAGCTTTGTGCCTTCAGGTGTGGTGGAGGATGCTGTCTCATCACCAGTGTTGAACAAAGATTCATTTACCAGTGCAGTCACTTTTTGTACATGGAATGGGAGGTGATGCCATCTTGTCCTTTTTTTCAGGAAGCAAAATGACTCGGGGCAGCCCTACAGTCAATTCTAAAGCATGAACAGCTCAGATGTGGACCTAGCCATGCAAGAGGACAGTATCCAAGGAATCACTCCATAATGAAGGTTTGAAAGTCAAGCTGGGGTACATAGATGGCAGGGCTAGGCAAGATTAGTCACTGGATGAATCAGGAGCTAAAGGACTCCTGGAGTAGAGACAGCCGGGTAACACCAAGATTGACCATGACACATGCTGTACTTGTAAAGATAAGTCAATAAATAGTTTATATGCCAATATATAAAATCAGTGTGTGGTCAACTTTCTTGACCCTAGCCTATTTGTTTTAGAATCATTTTAGCTGTTTCACAACCTCATCATACTATTGATTTTTTTTGTTTGTCTTGGCAAATGCTGAAAATCAATAACTGGTTCTGGAGAAATATGTAGTTGTATGGTGAGATTTTGTATAAAAATATGCATAACGTAGGCTGAATGAGTGGCATTTGCTTTGTACAGAATGGAAGTGGGAGGGAGAATGTTGCAGTGACAGTTTTTTAAAATATACTTTGCCCAATGGGATTCAGAATAAATATAGAAGATGCTTTATTTTTTTGATGCTTTCGAAGCTAAAATAATCCAAGCTGTTCAGAACTCGGATTTTGCTTTTGTATGGTGGGTGTGTAGAATCATTCTATTAATAAGATTTGTAAAAAAAATTTTTAAATGACACAATAGGATTGGTTTGGGCTCTTTCCTGTTCCAAATCAGAACAATAACTTAAATAAAGATGTGATGTCAGACAGGAATTTAATCACTATTTGAAGTGCTTCTAGAAATGTAATTTGTTTTAAAATGCCAGCTGATCTCACCTGAAAGAATGGCTTGTTTTTATAGTGGCACGTCTGACCCTGTTATGTCTTTAGGTTTCATTTTAGCAGGATTTATTTCCAAGTGTAAAGATTCCAGACATTCCCCTTTACATTTACAAGCACAGGTGCTGTGGTCCAATATCTCTTGCGTTAGACCTGAGATAGACATCTGAAGCAGCATGAGAATACGGAAGCTGAATTTCAGTATTGCTTTGAATTAACTGGCCAGGTCCTTGGCTTCTAGTTTCTTTCAATATGAGGATTAGACACATGTTGACCCTGTTCAGATGACACACTAAGCATTTTGAGCTAAACATTATAGCTTAGTGTGTTGTGTGAACTATGACTTAGCATGTTGTGTGAAACACTCCTAACCATGGTGGCTACATAACCGCAGTTTCAACACATTCATTGTCCTTTTGCTGCAAAAGGATTAGCAGCCTAACCATGGCATAGCATGTCATCTGAACAAGCCCTTTAAATCGTTCTGCCTTAAACATGCTTAACTTAGTTGATTTGTGCGCTCTTTTTGCCTTGCTGTGCATCTGGATATGGCTAGCAATGAGCAACCCCCTTCCTGTATTATAGAATATAGCCCAACAAACTGAGCAATATTCTTTATTTATAAAATGTACATATGGCAGTAACTTTTTAATTCAGAGTCCAATTCTGAGCCCAGTTCAGAGACTCTGGGCTTGGATAGATGGGGCTCCTGGCTCAGTCAGACATTGTACCACAGATGGACTCAAACCACTTGTCTTGCAAAGAATGCAGTCCTTGTGGAAGCTCTTCCCTTCAGTTCAAAAGGTAAGCAGATCAAGAAGATAGAGATGTTAGAGAGGCTTTTATGTTTTTTTTTTTTTTAAGGAACATATCTAAGTAGAAACATTGGATACCAAATTGAGCCGGAGGAAGAGCTCTGTGATGGCCTGGAGCAACATTATTTTCATTCAGAGTTCAGAATGAATGTGCGATCTTCTCATTCGTCACTCATCAACTCAACTGTTAAAAGGTTTTAAAGATTGGCAATCTGGGGCAGGGTACACTCGTCAACAACAATGGTGTTTTGTTGGGAAAAGCCTGGAAACAGAGCAAGTTCAAGAATAAGAATGCACAATATTGAATGACCTTCAGATGACTCTCCTTCCTGGAATGAGGCGTTACGTTTTCTGAGACTTCTCACCAAGGATAGCTGTTGCTGGAGTTTCCTGGCAGTTTTACAGCTCTCAGCACTGAAGCTGTGCAAGACCCTGCAGCTTTCTTTCCAGATTTGAGCATATGATCATAAAGGACTCAGAAGAGTCTCAACATTAGCTACCCTATCGTAATGAAATGTGTAAACACTCTGGGAGCCAAAAATCAGGCTAAAAATATAATCAAGCAAACAGGCAAGGCTGTATTGGGTTCGAAATGGATTTATCATAGAGCTGTGTGCAAATGGTTTCTCACAGTTCTCCATCTTATCTGTGGGTTGAGAAATTGCAGAACAGCTTCTTTCTAACCCACCCACCCCAGGTTTTTTTTTTTTTAGCACTGCCAGTGCAAGTGGCAACAGCATCAACTGTGTTGGCAACCTGGCCCCCATTTTGCATCCCTCACAATGCCCCATATACCTAACACCACTCCAGGGCACTGAGGGAAGGGAATGCAGCCATCTTAAAAAATAATGGTGAAGAGAAGATGGAGAGTGCCCATCTTCTCAGGAATTTTCTGAAAGTTTTCTTTCCCCATGAAAGGGGCTTCCATTTTTCTGCCTCGTTCTCAGGGCATTTCATGATTTATTTTGAATGTGTGTTGGTGGTGTTTTTGACCTTCACTAATCACTGTGAGGTGTCTGAGGTACTGTCTATAATATTTTTCTTTCTATTACACATCTCACCACCGTTTTGCAGTCTCCCAGGCTGCCTGCATTTCCTGATCTGAAAAGACCCAATGGGGAGGAATAAATTCATGTCTTCCCCTGGGCGGGAAGTGCGGGAAACCAAGGAGTCTACAGGGCGTCAGCGAGATGAAAGACACTCACACACACTTCTCAGCCATCTCATGAGTAAAGTAAGCACAAGAACCCTGAAGCAAATCCATGATAATTTCTCTGAAATTTATTCTCCTTTGTATTTCTTTTCAAAAGTAATTTCTTTTCTATCAAATTAAATGAGAATGGTCTAAATTTTAGTGCGAGAAATTTTCAGCACAGCACTAGTTTATCTTCTTCTGGTAAAGAAAACAGTAAGCTTTTGTTTTAAGATGTAATCTGTTCAGGAACAATGAAAAGCAATATGAGATGCAAATGTAAATTTTGATCTTGATAGGGATGTTCAAGCTCACTAACGTTCTACAAATTCTTCCTCAAAGCCCATTATTTGCATTATTTGCATTCCCAAAAATTCCTGTCTTTTTCCAATTGGTAAAAAATGTGCATTTTTCAATTGGGAGAAATTGACATTTTAAAAAGTGCACAATTTTTCCCAATTGAAAAAAAATGCACATTTTTATTTAGAAAATGCACATTTTTCTGGATCGAAAAAGTGCATTCCCTCCATGGGCTAAAATCTGAAAATGCAATGGGGGGGGGTAGATTTGTGCAAATGCACATAGTTGGTAGTGCAAATTTGCACAAGTGTTCACTTTTGAATGCAAATGCAAGTTCAGGAATTTCCAAAAAAATCCTGAGAATTACTTTCCTGCTTGCATTCAGGGCTGAGAATGGGACAGTGCGCATGATTTGTGAACAGGAATAAAATTCTCATATATCCCTAATCTTGGGCACAAAACAAGATTTGATGGCTTTACAAATATTTTAGTCTTTTCATCTTGATGGAAAGACTTTCCAGCTTCACAATTACTTTGGCCATCAAATGGTGTCTGACAGCAGTTTAAATGCCTAGCAGATCATACACATTTGCTAATTTAAGAACTTCATTCTCAAGTGTAACATTTAAACTATGGCCTTCCAGTTGTTGTTGAACTGCACCTCCCATCAGCACCAGCCAGCATAGCCAGTGATGAGGTATGATGGGAGTCCAACAACCGAGAAGACCACATGTTGTCCACCCCTGCCCTAAGGGATCAAGTTAATAGCTTGGGGGTGCTCATAGATCTGACCTTGTCGCTAGAGAAATGATTGTCTTCTGTGGCACAGAATGCCTTTTACCAGCTAAGGCTAGTACACCAACTATGACCCTAACTGGATAAACAGAGCCTGGTTTCAGTGGTCCATGTCCTGCTAACCTCCCTGTTAGATGACTGCAATGTATTATATATGGGGGCTGTCCTAGAAGATGATCCAGAACCCTTGTTCTAAATGGTATGGTTTGTTATAAAGGGCAGCATCACTGGGCAGCTGCTGGGGCCCTGGAAGTGTCCAACACTGACCAATCATGGCACAGCAGCCTCCAGGGTCACCTGCTCCTTTTTTCTTACACTATGACCCTCTTCAGAAGACATGCTAAGCTATGGTGGTTAAGCATTTTGAGCTAAACATTATGGCTTAATGTGTCACATCAACCATAACTTAGCATGTCGTATGAACCGTTGCTAACCATGGTGGCTACATAAGCACGATTTAAACATTTGCTGTAAAAGGATTAGTGGCCTAACCATGGTGTAGCATGTTGTCTGAACAGGCACATTATATTAGATATTTTTTATTTGGTGACTGATAATGCCAGTTTTAGATGAGAAAAAACTTCCACAAGGAACACATTTGGAACCTTTAGTGATTAAGGCTGCAGTCCTTTATGCACTTACTTGGAACTTACTTCTATGTAAGAAGTGGAGCTTACTTCATGCCTAGGATTGTGCTGTTAGTCTTAGTCAGCATCCCGTTTCTGACATCTCATGCTAGTTCTGGAGCAGGGGATGATATTTCTTGCCATAGTTTTGGGTATTCTAAGTATATGATGGCAGGCATTTCTTTTATTTCCCTACTATTTTTCTTGGATTACATTTGCAAGCAACCTTATACTGGGGCTTTAGATGACTTCTCTCTTGTTTTAGTGTCAGGTATGTTAACATAACCCAATTCTTTATGTACAGTGTATTTGACTTCACATTGTGATTTTTTTTTTATCCTGCTGTGAGCCATCAGGGAACCAGGGAAGTGTACAAGATATTGCTATGACAGCTTGAACATGTGCAAAATTAAAATAAAATAAAATAAAAATGGCTCATGAAATGTGTGACCTGTTCCCATTTATGGATGTCAATTAAACTTCTTGGTCAACTTGACATACATGGTACAATTGTCCTGTTAATTATTCCCTGAAGGTACATTGCACTTGTTGATCAAAGAAAGGAGCATGTATTACGGATGCATCTTGGAAATCAACAATAGCCTCATATGGTGGTTATGCATAAATTGCTTATGTTAAGTACAACATTACCCTGATTTCTGTTCTGACTGGTACTTGCAAAGGTAGAATCTGATGCTGACTTGCATTAAGGACATGCAGTGGTGCAGCTAGGTAGTTTGAGGTCCTGGACTTAATGATCTTATGGGCTCTTCTTGAGATGGCCAAGTGAACTATTTGAATTGTGAAGCACACCACTAACATTTCTCTTCTCTCCACCTCCCCCCCCCCACAACTGCCAATACATGTTTTACAATTAACATTCCTGATATGGTAGAACAACAACAACACTGTTTGACAACTCTGCTTTTAACCTTCTCCCACCTCTGAGCATGTAAAATTTTGTATTTTAAACTCACTTAAACCACAGCATTATTATGAGTATAGGAATAAAATCACATGCTGCTCTTTAGTTGGGGGTCCCATAAGCTAAAGGGACCTGGACTTTGGACCAAGGTCCAGCCCTACCTGTACCACCAAGGATATGTCTTTGTTTGGACATCAGTATTTCTTACAGCATTAGAAGAGAATCACATACTAGCAATGATTTGATCAATGTTGTATGTCCTGTATGTGTGGCACTGATTAGCCCTATTAACCTTATGGAAAGTAAGGTGAATAGGCCACTAGTGAAAGCATGCTTCAGCACATGCATGCCTGTGGTTGCTAACATGTGCTCTATCTTCAGCTGGGGACTGTAGGATTCTGCTGCTTCCTTATTTCAGGTCCTTACTCAAGAGAGCTTGTAATCAGTCTCTGGATGCATAGCATCATGCCCATGGCAGGACTAAGGCTTTGATGGAGTGGACTTGATCTGGGCAGATGGAAACGTACTTCATGGTTTTGTAAGGATGCTAATGCCCCATTCTGTGGTTACCAGAGGCTCACAAGGGAAACTAATGTCATCTGTCAGGGTCAGATCTGAGCAACAGTCTATGTGGTCTATGTAGTCTATGTGGAACAGTCAGGTCAAGCCAGGTGAGGTTGTGTTAGGTAAGTAGAATCCAGTCAAGGTAAGTGCATCAGGCACAGCAAGCTAGATAAAGGCAGAATTTTTCTTTTGTAAAGTGCAACTGCAACAAGACCACTGATAGCTCAGAGTGAGCTTTGCTGGCTGGAAGTCTCTCCTACTAGAAACATAGTAGGGTGTTGTCTCAGCAGCAAGCTAGAGCCAACTGAACCCATATGTAGGCAACCATGGTCTGTAGTGTGGTTGGCTCTACCCCCTCTGGAGGAGCTGGCTGGTCCTCACCTGATACTGCCATCTTAGATGTCTGTGAGGCTTGGCAAGTAGAGGTCCTGCTGGGGTTCCTTCTTGACTCAGGCCGTTTCTACACTGGCCATTTTCTGTGGGATAGCCCCTAGGTCATCCCTGTGAGTTCAAATGATGCACAGGGCCTTCCGGGGGTGGGGGATGACAGGCACAGTTATTTCCCAGGATAACAGATCCCTGGGAAAACCCGATCTTTCTGTGGTCCCAGGAAGTTCCCGGGACCGCGGCAGATATAGCCACCCATCCTGGTTGCTGCCGCACTTACTTGTGATTAAGTGCGGCAGCAGAAATGGGCATGGAGCTGCGCTGCATGGCTCCGTGCCCATCAAGGGAGGGGGAACAGAAATTTTGCCATACCCAGGATGGTGGGGGTGGGTGGGTGGCCCATTTCGGGGGTAATTGTTTTTAAAATAGACTTACCTTTCGTTGGAGTGCAAGTGCGTTCTTCTTGCTAAAAAAATAATGGTGCCCATGACTGTGATGGCCTGGGAAGAAGCCGGGTGATTGTACTTTCTATGTGGATTCAAGTGACGATCCCGGAAATGGCTACTTCTGGGATCACCGCCCCTCCCTCCCTCCCTCTACACCTGTCTGATGAAGAAAGGGCCTCAGAGGATGATGACAATGCTGTGTCTTCTGCTTGAGAGGCCCCTAATATGACACTGGAAGACCAGTCTGATCGTCATCTTCACCAGAGTCTTCTATACTCTGAAACGGCCAAGGGTTTTTTTATGTGTGGTCGGAGTGCTTAACAAGTCATCCAGAACTCATGGGCTGTTGCAGGGTTCTGGAGTGGCTTGTTAACCATGGCAACAAGCCACCCTTACTGGGTTCACATGACACAGCAAGCTACAGTGGTGACAGTAATTATGCAAATTATGCAAATCCCCTCCCTCCCAGCAGATGACTGGCACATGCAGTTGGGGAAATAAGCCAGTGTGGTTTATGTCCTCCTCTGTGATTGTGCAAACAGAGGAGGACATGCAAAAAAATTTTGCATGTACGAATTTATATGTATAGAAATTGTGGGATAATTACTGTGGTTTAAATAGAACTACAGTATATCTCACCATAGTGGTGACAAGTGTGACCAGGTGACCTGTGTGCCTACTCAGTCTGCTGCCCAAGTGCTAACTGTTGGTGGGCAACTTCAAGGCCCCTGTTGCTCTCACTTCTGATGGTTTGCATATACTAATTTCTATGTATATTGTGGTCACCGCTTTGACAATTTTGTCAGGAAGCAATCTATAAATTTGTGAAATAAATACTATTTATCTTGAAACCATAACAACAAATGAAGATCATACAGCACACTTATTATTCAGTATAATTGTTTATTTAATTATTTATTTTCTTTTTTCCTTTCTGTTCCTGTCTTGTTCCCTCCTCCCCCACTAAAAATGTATTAATCATTCTCTTCTATTATGTAACAATTGTTCAGACATCAATTGTTAGGGGACTGATCACTTTTTGGGTTATATTTTATAAAATAATAAAAAAAGATTTACCTTGAAACCAGACTTGCCCTTCACCTAGAAGTTGTCTTCAAATAGAGGACTGTGCTCTGTAAAGTAGGCATATGGCCTTCATATATGCTTATGCAGACATTGAGTCAGAAATAAGTGACTTTGAGCTTAAAACCCATTTTTATTCACCATGTTAATTGTGTGAAATCTCTTCAGCACTTGTGTGTCTGAGAGTAATTTGAAATGAATGGGCCCAGCATGAAATCTGCTCTTTCTTTTCTTAGATCAGTTAAAAGAACGTTGACAGAAGCATATTTGGATTCACTATCCTATCTATCCTCATTATGTTGAGATCTCTCTCTCTAGCATGCAGAGTACAGACTGGGGAAAAACTAATGTTTAAGCTCCTGATGGGATTTATGGTGTGTTAGTTTATGATTCATTGTTTTTGTTATTGTTCATGTGATACACAAATGTAATTGCTTTTGCTCTTCTTTCTTCAATCTCTTGACACATTTTATAACTGCTTCGTGTATGACTCGAAGCCTATGACTTTACAAATACTTACGTCTCTTTTAAATATTCTGTATTTATTTTGAGTTACAAATTAATTTTTTTTAATGCCACCACATAATGGAAAGAAAGGGAAGTTGACAAAAAGAGTAGATTATTCCACTGAATGCTCTAGGGTTCATCCCCCCCCCCCCCAAACCTATGAGGTAAAAGGAATTATAATAGTTTTGAGTGTCAGTGATGCTGGACATATTTAGCTGCGATGATAAGAGCTTTTAAACCAGGAGGAATCAGTACAAAGAAAGTTTGGCCGTTTTGGTACATGCTGAAATGCAAAAAGGTATCTTACTAAAGTAATAATATTATTATATAACTTTCTGTCCCGTTCTTTCTCTATTGCTCAAGCTGGGTGACAACTTTTGCTAAGGCTGCAATCCCATGCCTATGCACACTTACTTGGGAGTAAGTCCCATTAAACTGCATGGGATCTACTTCTGAATAAAGCTGCATAGGTTGCAATTATGCTGCTAGGTTGCAATTCTATGCACAATTAAACTTGAGTAAGTCTAATTTAACTCAGTGGGGCTTATGTCTGATTAGATATACACAGGATTGCACTGCGTGTTGCTTTGTCCTAGAAACAACCCCATATGGTAGGTGATTGAATTACTCATTTTTACAGATGGAAAGAAAAGGTTTATTGATTGAAATAGTTATATCCAGTCCTGCTTTCTCAGGTAGGGTGACCATATGGAAAGGAGGACAGGGCTCCTGTATCTTTAACTGTTGTATAGAAAAGGGAATTTCAGCAGGTGTCATTTGTGTGCAAGCAGTACCTGGTGAAATTCCCTCTTCATCACATCACAGTTGTGATGTGCCCTTTTTTGTATCTGGTCAGTTTGAGGGAAGGGCTCCTACAGCTTTAACTGTTGTGATAAAGAGGAAATTTCACCAGGTGCTTCTTGCACACACCTGCTGAAATTTCCCTTTTCACATAACTGTTAAAGATACAGGAGCCCTGCCCTACTTTTTGTACGGTCACCCTTTCTGTTAAAAAAAATCAACACCCAAAGTGGCTAAAAGCATGATAGAAAAAGCAATAAGGGGAGAAGGAGGGGGAAAAGAGAAATACCAAGAAGAATAAGGGGGAGGGGATCCTGAAGCAGACAAAACAGCACAAACAAGCGAGCAAGATACAAAGAAAAGCAAAGAAAAAGGTTTCAAGCATAAGTCAGGCCAAAGGCCTGCTGGAGCAAAAAAAAAGTCTTTATCTGGCAATGAAATGTCATTGAGGAGAAAGTCAGATGGTTCTTTCAGGCCTGGGGAGTCAATAACCTGGACATTGCAACAGAGAATGTTAGTGTTTCCATCAGGGCTGGCCCTACCATGAAGCAAACTGAGGCACCCCTATCAGGCGGCAGAGCAAGAGGAATGGTGAATTGTGCTCCTTCTCTCCTGTCCCCTCCAGGAGGACTCACTGAGCTATCTACACTACTGCTTTAAAACGGTTTATAACAGTAACCAGTTTAAAACTGTTATAAACCGTTTTAAAGCAGTAGTGTAGTTAGGCTCACCGCCACCTCTGGTGGTTGCTCTGTAAAGCCCTGCCAGCCACAGCAAGAGAGCATTTGATAGGGCTTTCTGGAGCAGCCGCCTGCTCTGTTTGCCTTGCATTGCACGCCCTTAGTTTTGCTGCTGTAGGACCCCATCCAACCGAGATCTAACAAGAGCCAGCCAGCCAAACTCTCACAAGAGGCCTGCAGCCAGGTAGGGGCACGAGGCAGTGGAAGGAGGAAAGGTAGCCGAGGTGGTAGCACATGTTCTCGCTTCAGGTGGCACAACTCCATGGTCTGGGCCCAGTTTTCACTAACCGCATCTTAGATGGAGGAAAGAGAGAGGTGTCTAGCCAGCAGACCCAAGTGGTCTAGCATGATCATGCAGTTTGAGAAAAATCCTTTAATGGCCTCAAGTTTTTCAGGGCTTTCAGAGGAATAAACAGAACTCTGACTTGAACCTAGAAATGTTCCGGAAGCCCATGAAGTTGCAGAAGAGGAGTCACATGTTCCACAAATTTTTGAAAGGTAGTTGTTCACCCCAGACCACCCAGTGACCACCCTGCTGATTGACAACACCTATGTTACATGCACCTGCATTCAGTTGACAATATTAATAATAATAATAATAATAATAATAATAATATATTTATTTATTTATTTATCACCCGCCTCTCCCAACGGATCGAGGCGGGGAACAACACCAAACACAAAATACAAAAACTGATTAAAAGCAGATAAAACCATTACATCATTAAAACACCAATAAAACACCAATAAAACACTTTAAAATTCATCTATGTAGGCCTGCCGGAAGAGATCAGTCTTTATAGATCTTTTAAATTCTTGAAGACTAGGGAAATTGAAAAAAAAAATACACTTTTGCAGTCATTACTCATTTACAGCCTCCATATAACTTCATACACCAGTATAGGCCGGCGTAAAAAATAATGTAACATCTACTATTTAACATGTTGTCTATAGGATCTCTTGTGAGATATGCTTTTAATTTTTAAAAAATTGGCTGGAGCCTCCAGTCTCTGAGACATTGGGAAATATTTGAAGTGAGAGCTATTAATATCAACAGGCACTCCTCTCTCTCTCTCTCTCTCACACACACACACACACACACACACACTTTAGTAAGTTTAAGACAACAAATCATTTAACTACAAGAGACCCAAGGAGCTCTAGTTGGACTTTCTTTAATGAATTAGATGGAAGAAACTGGTCACTTCTTTAGGAGTGCAGATTTGAACCTTTAGTAGCTGCTCTAGGAAGCAAACAAATTTATATTTAATAAACTTGACAAGTGAGAACTGCAACAAAATGTTGCAGTGTTGAGTGTTCCTGATCAGTGTTCCATCTTTCCAGCCATACTGTCTCCCAGGAGACTGCATTTTAACCTCCCCCCACCTAGTTTTCTTCACAGTGATAGCAAAGTCATTGTGTGATAGCAAAAGCACAGTTGTGTGAATCTGTCCTGTTTCTATTCAATATTGGTCTATTCAATATTCCTTCTATGAAGATATTTTCCTCAGCAATTTGGAAAATTAAACCCAACCCTGCTTGGCAATTGCAACCATTGCCATCCCAGGGAGGAACGCTCTAAGTACGCAAAATCCAAACTATTTATATGCTCTTTGACAAATACAGTGCTGAAACGCTGATGCTGGCAGGCAGGCAACACAGATGACAAAGCCCTCCTGTGAAATATTTACTTTGCTTACAAGCTCCACTTCATAGCCAGATTTACCAACTGAATTTTGAATGGTGTATACCACGAGGTCATCCCTCCGCATCCAAATGACGCACAGCTGATCTCGGGTTGAATTGGGGACAAGCACTCAGTTCTCCTGGGATAGCTGGGACTGCTTTTTCCCCATTTTTTTCCTGCCATCTTGGAACCATCCCGAGCTCCATGGGCAGTGTGGCTCTCCCTCCTGGGGTACTCCCTCTTCCCCACAAGTAGTGGGGCTCAGGAAATGGATATGGAGCTATGCAAGGGGAGTCTGTGGGTATCGGGGTGAGGGGGAAAGCATTTTCGCCAATTTTAGGATGGCGCTCGGCATCTTCCAGCGCCGAGTTTCTTGTGTATTTTTGTTTTTAAACCATTCGTGCAGGATCGCACCTGCGCAATTGCGCAAATGACTCCTCCTTTTTTTAAAAAAAATGGTACTCCAGAACATCCCTCTTTTCTCCTGGGACAACTCGCTGGTGTGTGCCCCCTGAGGGACGATCCCAGAAGTGGAAAAATCTGTGATCATCCCTCCCCACTCCTTGAAGGGCTTCAGGTGTAGATGAGCCCCAGGTGTGCACAACCTGCTGCCCTGGGACAGCATGCAGCCCTCAGCCACTCCCTGTGCAGCCCCCAAATCTGGCAGGATCCCACCCACTTTTGCCCACAGCCCAGCCGGGCTTTAGAGGGGAAAGCTGCTGTTCTCTGACTTCTGAGATTGCTCTTTCCTGCCTCTAGTAGAGGCACAAAAACAACCATCACTGGGGCTTGGAAGAGGCTTACGTTAAACCTCTCCATCCCTGTACACTGAGCTGTGTGTGTGTAGGAGGGGAGGAAGTGTATGCCTATGTGCATGTGTGTATACACTCAAATGGAGCTTCTGTCCCTCTAGCTATGGTCCTTGTGGCCAAAACGGTTGCACATCCCTAGAATATGTTCTCATTTCAGGCTTTGGGAATATATGTTTGGATACAGCACCTCACTTCTGTCCTGCTGCAACATGGCAGCAATCTTCCTTCCTAAATGCCTGAATGTCAGTAAGTTGGCAATCGTAACTGTGGCCTAATGTTATGTTGAGCCTATCTACATTGCCCTTAAAACGACTTATATTCTGTTTAAAAATGTGTTTTTTAAGTTGTTTCATTATGTGGTAGGACACACTGAGCAGTACTTACGTTTCATAGTGACTGCTTCCTCCGTCCTCAAAGTGTTCACTGGTGTATTACAGGGTTAATTCCTTGACTCTTCTTCTTTTGTTTTTGTTTTGCAGGCTGCTTGACCCGCCCACTTCTGTCTCCAGAACTCAAGCAGCCTGCAAAACAAAAACGAAAGAAGACTCAAGGAATTAACCCTGTAATACACCAGTGAACACTTTGAGGACAGAGGAAGCAGTCACTATGAAATGTAAGTATTGCTCAGTGTGTCCTACCACGTAATGAAGCAACTTAAAAAAACACGTTTTTAAACAGAATATAAGTCGTTTTAAGGGCAATGTGGATAGGCTCGCTGTTAAGCCAAGAGGAAATGAATGAAAATGCAGTGAGTAAAGAGCTCTTCTTTATGCCTGTTACCTTCAGAATGAATAGTTTCATAGCAATCGAATTCCTCCCTAACAGCATTGGCTATTACTTTAAATGTTACTCATGATTCATATTGTATTAGTTTGTGGAGAAAATAATTTGCATTTCTCTATGTTGTTGTTGTTGGCTTGAAGTGAGTCATGCAAAATTTCTTGTCCGTCAGTTTCACATGTGCTCAGTCATGTCTGTTTTCTGCAGATTAAAAAAGAAACACACATAACCACTTCATATTTCATCCGTGTTTAAATTATATCAATTTCACTGTAAAATACACGTTTGTATTTTTTGCAATTTGAAGTATAACTAAATTCTGATCTGTGCATTAGCCTGGGAAGAAATTATTATCAAATGTGCCATAAAATACACATTTTGTATATATATCTATATATCTATATAGATATATATCTATATATTGCAATCTAAAGGATAACTAAATTCTGATCTGTGTATTAGGGCTTCTCTTAAAATGCTATTTATAGCATGGTCATTTCTAGCCACTCACAGAAGTTTCCAGGTCAATGAAATGATGCTGTAAACAAACAGAATGTTTCCCGTGGTCCTCTCCCTTGTTTCGTTTTTAAAAATATCAGAGAAAAACTGGAATAAACCTTTAATGGCCTGAAATTAGCAGTGTGTAAAGCTGGCATTGCGCATTGAAGTTGCCGAGGAAGTACTTTAAACTGAGGGAGAAGAGGATAAAATGCTTCCCTGCAATAAAGGGAGGCAGATCTGATCCTCATGGGTCTACTCAGAAGTAAGCCCCATTGTGTTCAATGGAGATTACTCTCAAGTAAGTGTGACAAGCACTGTAAATTCACAGCACAATCTTATTCAGAAGTAAGTCCTGCTTTCCTGGGGGCTGCCAGGAAGCAGACGAAAACAAGACTCCCCTCCTTCTTTGTACACATGCCAGGGACAGAGGGAGGGAGGCTCTCCCTCGAATCAACCAACCATGTCTGCTGTTTAAAGGAGTCCTGGGAAGCAGCAGGGTATTCTGCCTTGTCACCCCTCTCCTCCTGTGTAATCCAATTTATATCAATCACACCAAAGAACCAGGAAGCACAACAGCGTCAGGTAAACAACAGGATTTCCCTTAATGTAGAGATGCTCTTAGTCTGGGAAGAATGAATCAGCTTGGTTTGCTTAAAAAAGCCGACCAAATGAATTCTCCAACATTGCTAGCTGTCATCGACTTGGTTTGGACAATCACCATGGTTTAAACAATAACATGGGCTATTTGAGGGTAATGTAATCCTCCAATAAGCCATGCCACCTGGGTTTGGATGACATGGTAAGTAGGCTGACCAGATAAAATCCAGGTCAGGGCTCCTGTAACTTTAACAGTTGTAGAGAAAAGGGAATTTCAGCCAGTGTCATTTGATGCAATTAGTTCCTGGTGAAATTCCCTCTTCATCACTACAGTTAAAGTTGCAAGGGCCCTGCTTTCTTTTGTATCTAGTCACTCTAGTATAGTGCATACACCTTTAGCTGTTGTGATGAAGAGGGAATTTCACCAGGAACTAATTGCATACAAATGACTCTGGCTGAAATTCCCTTTTCTCTACAACTGTTAAAGTTACATGAGCCCTGACCTGGATTTTATCTGGTCACCCTAGCGCATCTAACTCAGTATTGTCTACACAGACTAGCAACAACTTGTCAGGGTTTTAAACATGTGTCTTTCCCAGACTTAGCTACAGATGCAAGGGATTGAACCTCTGACCATCTTCATTCAAAGCATGTAATCTAGCACTGAGCTGCATACAGCCTCCTCTCTGAATGAACTCTTAAACAGCAATGAACAAAGAAATAACTCTTGATTTTATTCATCACCACCAAAACTGAACTGCTAGGGGATTTGCTGTCTTTAAAATTTCCCAGTAATTGGGACTGATCCAATAATGGTGATAATATATGTGCAATCTGGATTGGATGTTTTAAAAAACCATTAGAAATTTAGATTAAATATTTAGGTGATGCCTGAGGATGTTTTTGCTGGGTTTGCATCCTTCTAAGATGCTCAAAAAATGAATAAGGTCATTTAAGAATATTGTTCCCATGAATTGTCTCTAATAAATGCTAAACTGCAACCCTAATATAATGAAAACCTGGAGATAAATTAGTCTAAGCACACTAACTGAAGAACAAATGGGGCTTTAAAGCATTTTAAAGCTTCCGCTGCAGCACAGTGCTTCTCGGAAACCTTTGACAACACTATGTAAAGGTGAGTTAGATAACCTCAGGGTCTTCAAAATCACCCACACTGTCATCACCCACACTGATCGCTTAGGGCTTGATTTGATACAATCTTTGCAGATTTCCAGTATCTGGGCCTAACTGAGTAACAGACATAATGTAACCATTATTTGGTCTGAAATACTGAAATACATGTTGATGTAAAGATTGCATCTTGGGACATTTCACACTACAGAAAAATTAGCCGTTTGTGATTGTGGTTTTCCCTATAATGGGTGATAGGCATATTAGTCTGTTTAAGCTGCTTGGGTTGAATCCAGTCCAACTTACATCCCATTGAAATAAATAGGGCAAATATGTCATGACCTATGTCTCATTATCCCCATTCAGATGACATGCTAAACCATGGCTGTTAAACCTTTTGAGCTAATCATTATTGCTTAGCATATTGTGTGAACCATGACTTAGCATGTCCTGTGAACCATTCCTAGCAATAGTGGCTACATAACCAAGGTTTAAACATGCTCACTAACCATTTGCTGCAAAAGGGTTAGCAGCCTAGCCATGGTTTAGTGTATTGTCTGAAAAGGCCCAATGATTTCAATTGTAACTAGGTTGGACAAACTTAGAGTCAAACTACATGTTACACTAATTGCATAGTGTGTAGCTCAGGGTTGTTTTTTATAACCCTGAGGCTCTGGCTTGGGGCCATTGTGCTCCAGTAATGGAGGATTAAATCTGCTCAACCACCATTTGTTTCCTGAAATCCCTTCCCTCCTGCAGGTATGGGGAAGAAGTTTAATTCTCCTCTCCTTGAATGTGATAGTTCTGATCTGAATTGCGGTCATGATCACTTAGACAATGCTTTTATTGAGCAATAGTCCTGGCTCAGATGTGGAATTTAATGGGTGCTCCAGACAATGGGGTTCATTAGACAAGTGTTTTATCACACACTCACTTTTGCCCACTCACGGTTTTTCATGTATCCTTTAGATGACACTGTCCGCCTCCCATGCGCCTCTCGCTCCTCCTTGCCCTTTTTCCATCACAAAATGGACCCCTTTTAATCTGACTTTTTTTTTGGGGGGGGGAAACAGAATGTGCTGCCATTTCCTGCTGTGTGCAGAAAAAACAGCATGATTAAAAACAGCCCCTGAATGGGCCATGTGGTCTTTGTTTACTTCCTCTGTCTTCTCCGGAAAGAAAGAGGAAGTATTGTGGGACAGGAGCAGGGATGGAGAAGCAATAGTAGGGAACCACAATTTCCTCCCATCTCAGAAGTTCATCAGAGGATCTGTAAGTAAAAAACTCTGATTTATGTGGGAAACTTGGCAGCATACGGTAGCGTGATAATTGGGCTATTTGCAGAAAGGATAAGCTTGGCCCGGCTCTCGAATAAAATTTGGCTGGATGCCAAATGTTGAAGAGTGATAAATTCAAACAGAAAGATTTACCTGTTTGGACTAGAGCGAAAAAGCATCCGTCAGATAATTCTTTAAATCATCTAAACAGGATTGCTTTGGAAAAAGGGAAAATGAAACTCAGCCTGCAGAAAGGTGGGGGCAAGAAGTTCGGAAGTACAGACTCGTTACAGACAGGAGATGGCATGCAGAGGAAGGCGGGAGCTGTTCCCAAGGAGAAGAAAGTTGTGACTGGAGACTCATAGTTGGTTGCGGGGGAGATGCTTGCAGCCTTTCAAAGCATGATGGTTGAGAATAGTCAAGCTTTGGTTAAAGAGCTGAAGAGAGAAATCATGCAGGAGGTGACAGGGGAGCTTGATAAAATGACTAAGAAAATGGAGGCAGAGTTTAAAGCTGTTAGAGAGGATTTTAAAACAGTGGATTCAAAGCTCAAGCAAGTACAGGCTTCAACTGAACAGTGTACAGTGAAACTGCAGGATCAAACTATAAAAACCCAGCAAATGGATTTAAGATTGATAGCACTTCAAGACCAAAAAAGAAGAGCCAATATTAGGATTAAATTTTTCCCAGAAGTTTCTGCAGAGAAACCAAGGATCCTGAGAGGGAAAATTATGGATTAGATTAAACAACTGACACCAGATATGGAGTGGAAAGAAGAAGATAATGAAAGTGTGCACAGGATTTCCTACAGAAAGAGAGGAGAAAGACGAAGGGATATTGTGGTGAAATTTGCAAATTACTACAAAAAAAGAGCAGGTCGTGATAAAAACAAAACAGATGACTGGACAATTGAATTATCAAGGAACTCCAATACAAGTTTACAATGACTTATGCTCACAAGCAATTAATTGGAGATGAGAAGTTACTTTTACTTTTAAAAAAGTAAAAAGTAATTTACTTTTTACTCTGCGAAGTATAAGACTTATTCTAGGATTGATCATGTTTTGTATCAAAGAATTTGATTTCTAAAATAATAAAGAGTGATATAGGACTTATAAAGGTCACAGATCATGCATTGGTGAATGTAGATATTAAATTTTAAAAAAATTATAAGGAAGCAAAAAGATGAAGATTAAATACAAAAATATTTAACTATAAAAGTATAATGGAAAAAATGGAAAAAGAAATACAAAGTATATGGGAAATTAATGAAAAAGGTTTTTCTAATCAGGCTATATTGTGGGATACAATGAAAGCTGTAACAAGAGGGATTTGTATTAGAGAGAATTGTAATTTGAGAAGACAACAAGAAAAATACAGTAAAAAATTGGAAGAGGAAATTAAAGGCTTGGAGATGAAATTTATAAGGTATAAAGATAAACAGATTTTTGTACAATTACAAGCAAAAAAAAAAAAAAAAAAGAATTGGAGAAAGAGGACCTGGAAAAGCCCAGAGAAATTTGATATATTTGAAAAGAGAATTCTTTAAATATAGTAATAAAAACTCTAAGATGTTGGCCAGATCCACACAATCAAAGAAAACAAGGAATTTAATTGGAGTAATTAGAAATAAATTAGGGAAGTGTAGTAATATAATGAAAGATAAATTGGAAATATTTCAGGAGTTTTATCAGGAATTATATACTGCAGGAGGTAAGTCTCAGGAGAGGATTGAACAATATGTGGAGAAATATTTAAAGATTAAGTTAAGTGGTATAGATATAGATTTCATGGAATGAAGTGTTTTAGAGAAAGAAATATAAGTTATTGATAAATTGAAGGGGGGGGGGAAATCCCCAGGAATGGATGGGTTGGGACCAAAATATTATATTTTTTAAAAGAAATTATTGGTACCAAAAATGAAAGTGTTGTATAATAAGACAATAGAAGGTGATAAGATCCCACCATCATGGGGACAGTCCTTGATAGTATTAATTCCAAAAACAGATAAAGAGTTAACAGACCCGGGTTCATTTAGACCTATTTCTTTAATAAATCAAGATGCTAAGATTTTTACAACAATAATGGCGAAAAGATTGAATACTTTTATGTATAAATATATTTAAAAAGATCAATGTGGATTTATAGTAGGGAGGCAGATGCCAAATTTGATTGGAAGAGCATTGAATATGATAAATATAATATTTAAAAAATGAAGGCGGGCTTGATAGCTTTGGATATTTTTAAAGCCTTTGATTGTGTGGAATGGCCAGCTTTAAAAATAATAATTAAAAAGATAGGTTTTAGAGTAATCAACTTTATTCGCGAAATAGTGCAGTAGTAATGGTAAACAATGGGGTAACACAACAAATATCCTTAGCCCAAGGAACTAGACAAGGTTGCCCCTTTCCCCAATTCTATTTGCAATAGTTATAGAACTTTTAGCTAATGTAATTAGAGAGGATAAAAGTATGCTTGGGATAGGTAATAAAGAAAAAAAAATAAGATAAGTTTGTTTGCAGATGATACCTTGATATCAATTGAGAATCCAGTAGAAAATATGGGGAAAATAAAATCATATTTGAAAGAGTTTGGAGAGATATCAGGTTTACAAGTTCATTGGGATAAATCAGAAACAATGTTATTTAATTATACAAAAGAACAGGAGAATGAGTTTAGTGAAAAACATAGGGTTAAGGTAAAGAATTTGATTAAGTACTTGGGTGTAAATATTACAAATAATTTGGATAAGTTAGAAGAGGAAAATCTTAATAGATTAGATAAGGAAGTTAAGAAAAAATTAGAAGAATATAAAAAAAGATAAAATTATCATGCTTTGGTAGAATAGCGACTATTAAAATGAAAATTTTACCTAAGTTTAATTTTTTGTTTAGAATGTTACTAATTAATATAACAGAGACACAGTTAAAGAAATGGCAAGTTATAATAAATAATTTTTGTAATGGTAATAAGAAAGTGAAGATAAATAAAGGAAATTGGGAAAAGGGGAACTAGGTCTCCCGAATTTAAAGGGTTATTATATAGCTACTCAATTAAGATATGTAATAGAAGGGATTGCAAGACCAAGTGTAGTAAATTGGTTAGAGATGGATAGACAGGAATTAGAATGGAAGTTAGAAAATATTTTTTTTATCAAATTAAAAAAGATGATGGAAAGAATAGAAAATCCTATGTTAAGAAATATTATTGAAGTTTGGCAAAAATATAAAAAATAAATTATTACCAGATAGTTCTCCAATGAATCCAGTGGTGTTGCTGGAAGATTTTCCAGTAAATTTAAAGAATGAGTTAGAAACAATGTTTAAAGGACAGAGAATTATTAAAATAAAAGATTGGTGGGAAAAGATGAGTTCTAGAGAACAAATAGAAGGATTTTTGAGAGGGAGGAAATTGGCTTGGTTCAAAGTTATGCAATTAGAACAATGGTGGATTAAATGAAAAAAACATTAAAGAGCTACGAAATTATACAAAATTTGAAAGGATGATTATCATGAGAGAAGAGGAGGATATAAATAAAAATATTAGAGGGGTAGTAAGTGAAATTTATACATTTTTGATGGAAGGGGAGGAGAAACATGATCATCTGAAAGCATAATGGGAATAAGATTTGGAAGAACAAATTAATAATCAAAAATAGGGGAAAATATGGGATTTGCATACTTTGAAAACCATGTCAGTAAGAATAAAAGAAAATTATTATAAAATAATATGGAGGTGGTATTTAACACCGGTGAAATTAAATCAAATTGATAAGAAACATTCAAAGCTGTGTTGGAGAGGCTGTCAAGAAGTGGGAACCTATTTCCATATGTGGTGGACTTGTAAATATGTACAGATATTTTGGTTAAAAATATTTGAAGAAGTGATAAGAATAACAGATTTAAAGCTTGAGATATGTCCTAGGATAGCATTGTTATCAATATATGATAAAGAAGAAGGAGAACAGAATGTTAGAGATTTGATTACGAGATTAATGATATCTAGACAATGGAAAATGCAAGGCAACTACCAAATAGAAGAATGGTATAAAGAAGTATGGAATATTGCCATAAATGATAAATTAACAAGTAATATTAAAGTTAAAAGAGGTATAATAAAGAAAAATGGTTTTGGGAATATATGGAGATTATTTGTGGATTATGTATTGGAAAAAGGGAAGGGGTGTAAACCATCAAGGGAATCTATGCAATTTTGGAAAAAAGAGTAAAATAAAAAATAATAAGTTTTGTAGCTGATCCTGGTGTGGGGTGCACTGTAAGGGGATATATGATTTGTAAGTGATGTAGTTTTTTTATGTGTATGTATAGTATATAAAACCAATAAAATATTTTTTTTTAAAAAAAGAAGTTCATCAGACGAGCATTTTATTGCACACTCGCTACTGCCCTCTTACGGATGTGCATGTGTCCTTTAGATGTTGTCCACCTACTGTGCACCTCCTGCTCCTCCTGCTTGTTTTTCCATCACAAAATAGACTTTTTTTAAAAAAAATGGAATGTGCCGCGATCTCCTGCTGTGTGTAGGAAAAGCGGTGTGATAAAAATGGCCCCTGAATGGGCCACGTGGTCTTTGTTTACTTCCTTTTTCCACTTCGGGAAGAAAGAGGAAGTAATGAGGGACAGAAGTGGGGACGGAGAAGCACTGGTAAGAAAACATGATTTACCCCTGTGTGATGATGCTCTCAATGTCATCTTCCATTTGTAACCCTCCTGTGTTTTCACATTGCTTCTTTTGTCACTTTTCTTACTACCAAAATAAATAAATAAAATAAAATCTGTTAAGGACGGAAAGATGGAATAAGTGCACTATGTATTTTGCATGATTGATAGCCCACCATCTGGAAGCACTCTTATTGGATACAACTCATTAATTTCAATGATCTTAAGGGTGCATATATGTGTGTGTGTAGGATTGTGGCCATTTCATGCATGCAGTTCTAAATAAAGAAAAGAACGATGGAAGTCATATGTTTGACTGTTAATATATTTCCTTCTTTCTTTGAAATGGTTGCATCCTGCCTCTCGAAAGGCTTAAGACAGTTGAAAATAATAAAAGCTACAGAAACACTGTACACACTTTCCTACATAATGTGTGAAACAGACTTTTTGAGTACTCATGCAGTGAGAATATTAGGGGAGTTGGCAAGCTATTTTGAAAAACTCTGATCCGGTCTGATTAAAGTTGTATGCATGTCATGCAAACACCTCTAGAGAGGCAGTGTGTCTTAAGCTATTACATTTCCTTTCACCATCTCTTAATTTTGATCACTGAGAATTTTAGGCAGTTGAGGTTTGTGTGGCGTTACTTGACACCAGTAATGTACATGGAACTATATGGTACCCACATGCAGGCATTGCCTGGGCCTTCTTGATGCCCAAATGACTGATGTTTCCTTTTGTTTGTTTGGTCTCCCTTTGCTTTGGGACTTGCTACCAGGCAACCATAAACAAACGTTCACCTTTTCTTTGCTGTTAAGAGAGCTGAGAGCTCGTGCGTAAAAGGAGAACATGTCCATGACAGATGATAATCCAATTTTTTCTAAGGACCTTTTGATACTTTTCTATGGAGTGTCTGTTTGAAGCCATATTTTTATTTACAGTGCAGCCTATTTGTCTATTTACAAACTGCAATGCATAAGGTCACATAATCAATACCACTGGATACAAACAACCTTTTAGTAGATATCTTGTTTTCCATGCTATTTAACATCTACCAGGCCATCCAGAGGTTTATAGTACAGCGCCATCCATATGCAGATGACACGTGAAACTTTATCTTTTTTCATCTGATCCAGGTAGGCCTTAATCAAGTGCCTGGCCACAGTAATGGTCTGGATGAGGGCCAACAAACTGAAGTTCAATCCAGCCAAGGTAGAGGTACTGTTGGTGGGTGGTTTGTCTATCCTAGATAGCAGTGTCCAACCTTTTCTGGAAGGGATTACACTCACCTTTAAGGATTAAGTTTATGGTTTGGGACTACTTTTAGATCTATCTCTGTCATTAGAGGCAGGAGTGTCCTCTGTGGTTGGAGCACCTTTTCTCAGATTAGGCTGGAATGCCAACTATGTCCCAACCTGGATAGAGATAACCTGGTTTCAGTGAACCATGCCCTGGTAAACTCCTACCTAGATTATTGCCATGCATTGTACATGGGGCTGCTGTTGCAGAAACTTCAGTTAGTACAAAGCATGGTGGGCAAAGTACTGACTGGAACTAGATATTACAGTTATATTGTCTCTGGTTCCTTGTTAGTTTCCAGGCTCAATTTAAAGTGCCATTTTTTAAACCTATAAAGCAGGGGTGGGCAACTTCTAGTCCTCCAGATGTTTTGGCCTATGATTTCCATCAGCCCTAGCCAACACAGCCAATGGTGAGGATGATGGGACAACTGAGGATCATAACTTGCCCACCCCAACTTGGGACCACAGTATCTGAAGGATCACCACTTCCCTCTATATTCCTTCCTGAGTCTGTCATCAGATACCCAAATGCCCCTGAACACTAAGACTCAGCAGATAGTAACTCATGAGCAGGCCTTTTCAGTGGTGTCCCCAATTGTGAAATTGATCACTTTCCCCAGAGAACTCTACTGACTTTATTGGCTTTTCAGCACCAGGGAAAGATTTTTATTTATTTATTTCATTTTCATCCCGCCTTTTTTCCTCCAAGGAACCCAAGTTGGCATACATAATCTTCCTCTTCTCCATTTTAATCCTCACAACAACAACAGCCCTGTGAGGTAAATTAGGCTGAGAGTCAGTGACTGGCCCAGAATCACCCAGTGTGCTTTCATGGCTGAGTGGGGACTAGAACCCTGGTCTCCTGACTCCTAGTCCAACACTCTAGCCACTACACCACACTGACTCTTTATGTTTTATTCTCTCAGGCTTTTTAACTTGCTGTTCCATTTTACCATCCAGTTGCATTTTAAAGCTGTTATTTTTTGTTAAAGATCTTTTTATTATTTGCTGCCTTGATATTTATAGCCTTCGCTGTTGTGTTTGTGCTACTGCTTTAGTTTTGACTGATTTAAACTGTTTTTCATTGATTTTACTGTGTTTTATTTTTTTGCTTGTATATGTCATCCTAAGAGCTTCTGCTACATGGTGATTCACAGCATTTATATCAGAAACATTTTCCCCCTGTAAAAAGTTGAGGTTATCCTGGTTATCAAACTACTATGATCTCTTGCTTGGTTTTACTGATGTGGGCAGTTCTAGTAACCTAAATGAAAATGAAACCTGCTAGATGCTTATGAATTTAGCACATGCAAATATTACCCAATCTAGCATTTGCACTTTTAATTTTAGCACAGAGAACCTCCGAAGCCCATTAACCTGTTCATACCCTATGACTCCATTAACATGCCCATATTTAGGCTGACCATATGAAAAGGAGGACAGGGCTCTTGTAACTTTAACAGTTGTAGAGAAAAGGGAATTTCAGCCGGTGTCATTTGTATGCAATTAGTTCCTGGTGAAATTCCCTCTTCATCACAACAGTTAAAGTTGCAGGGGCCCTGCCTTCTTTTGTATATGGTCACTCTAGTATAGTGCTTGCAACTTTAACTGTTGTGATAAAGAGGGAATTTCACCAGGAACTAATTGCATACAAATGACACCGGCTGAAATTCCCTTTTCTCTACAACTGTTAAAGTTACAAGAGCCCTGTCCTCCTTTTCATATAGTCAGCCTAATTGTAATGATTTGACACAGGGCGTTATCAGACGATCGTTTTATTGCACACTTGTTACTGGGCACTCATGGATTTTCACGGGTCCTATTTATGATGTCGTCTGCGTCCTGTGTGCCTCCCACCCCTTCTAGCCTTCAGGAGGGCCAGCGCAATCAAAACAGCCCACTGAATGGTCCATGTGCACATTGTTTACTTACTCTTTCAAAAGAGGAAGTAATGAGGGACAAACGCGTGGGCGGAGAAGTGACAATAAGTAAAGATGATTTCCCCCATGTGATGATGCTCACAATGTGCAGATCTGGCAGAGTTAGTGATACAGTCACAGATCTGATCTGTCCTGCCCACTGATCTTGGTAGGTTGAGAAAGGGATTGATATACTCTCTCTGTGATTTTCAGTTTCAGAATGACTAGGTTTCCTTTTTTTACTATATACATGTAGCCTGGTTGTCTCTAGGAGCATAAACCATGTGGACTCCTTCACATGTGGGAAACCCATGTGAAGGAGTTCCCCATATGGTTTGGGCAAAAGCTCCCACACAACCCCAAGTGACTAAAACCTCCCACACAAACCTTAATCTGGAAATGCCTGAAATCTTCTCCTGGAACTGATTCTATTCAGGGTCTTCCAGTAGCCTCTTCTTAATTTATAAACCAACCGATTTTCACAGAAGTTCCTGTGTGAAGCCAGAGGAACAATGAAGGAACGACTGCTAGATGGCAGAATAACCTGTATTTGCATCTACTGTATGCAAATCTACTATGTAGCTGCCATAGATGCACATGGGATTGTGAGTATGTTGGAAATAAACTGACACTATGTTCAAGTTCTGCTGCCTGATCATTGTTACAATTATGGAAGGAGCCAAAGTATGTCACTCGTGGATGCATAGAGGGATGCAGTTCTCAGAAGCACTGAGCCAAGAGCATGAACTGGATTTTGTTACATCAAGTTGGTTTGTTCTACATTTCGGTCTCCTGTAGCATCATTCATTTTACAAACTGTGAAGTAGGAAATATTACATGGTGTCTGAAGAGAATCTAAAAATAAAACTGCAAGGCAAAAAAATGAACCTGCTAAAGCCTCTAAGAAACTTGGAGTTTGCAGATGGACAGCTGGCTCAAGAGATTTTGCTGCCTGAGGGTACCTCTAGACGTGTGACTTGTGCCTCCTTGTCTTCTCTCTGATGGCATTTAGGATGGACGAGTGGGGTGCAAATCAGATGTTTATGCGATTTATAGCCTCCGTTAATGTGCATTTCCAAGGTGTCGATTTACCACGGCTTTAAATTTTTATCCGAAGTTCGATTGCATTATCGTCATGTAACCCTCCACTGACCATTCGGATTAATGCTAATTGTGGGCGTAGTTTGGTAGGCAGGGCTTGTGATGTCATGACTGAATGACGGCCCTTCTCTGGCTACCCCTCCCAGTTGTGGACAAGGTGGGAGGAAATTGACCCAATGCTTGCTTTGTCATTTCCTGTCTCCTCCCTCCTACTTCCTTCTTCTTCTTCCCTTGACTCATGGACTGTTCAATAATGGCTGACCTTAAGTTACTGGTACTTAAAGTAAAGTTTCTTTTAAATCCCCACTGGAATCTTTCTTTCGTCAAGACACATGACTACTCACATGGAGCTGTTTCTACAGGAAGCAAGGGGGTTGGAATAAGGATGTGCGTTGCTCATTTTGAGTACAATTTGAGGTCCGCTAAGGCTGCCCTCCCCCTCCCCAGCTCCCTTGCTGGAATCCTGGCAGGAAAAAGGCAGGGAAACTTGTCTCCGTGCAGTGAAAGTGAGTTCCTGCCATTGAGCTCTCGTCTTGTGTGCTGTTACTTGGGAGTAAGGCGCATTGAGCAGGTGGGGGGACTAGTTCCCCAGGAAGCATGGCGCAGGATCAAAGATCGGGCTTCGTATCTACTCCTGTTACCTCCCTCCCTCTCCCTTCTGTCATTGCTTTACCGGGAAGTTGTGTGTGTGTGTGTGTGTGTGTGTGTGTGTATTGCACCAAAATGACCATTTAGTACTGAGAAACCACTGCAATATCTTTATTCTAGAAATGGTTACATGTGGGCACAAGCCCATTGCAAAGCATGGGCAGAGTAATCCAAAAGGCATGCCACAGGGGGGCAAGACAGGGGTGACCAAAAGGCAAATGGCAACAGTCACATGGGAAGGAATGTCAGTCCACAGACTCCACATCACAGCTGCTGCTTACACATTGGGGGGTCCCCTGCCCGGTCATTCTAATAGCACTGCCAGTTGGCAGAGGGGTACCGGAGGGTGGGCATGCCAGACTATCCGCTCGAGTCTCCTCATTTGACACTGAAGGATATGCAATGAGTGCACCATACCGCGGAGGCACAGCTGCAAATGGCCCTTCGGCCTCTTGAGTACAGCTAGGCGGAATAACAGCACCCACACTGTGTGGGGAAGAGGGGACAAAGAGACATCAGTGCCAGCCAGGGGTTTTTTGGGGGACAGCGGCCAGCCCTCCCCCACTCCTGCCTGCCCAGTCACCCACCTCTGCGATGCAGAAATCTGCTGGGATGGCGAGGTTGCCCTCTAGCCTGCTCAGCGATGGGCAGCCCAGAATCGTTGCAAGCTGGCATCTCGGGGTCCGGAGACAGACAGAATAATGGGTAGTTTGTATGGAACTGGGACATCAGTGGAAAATGCAACATTGTAACAAAAAGGCAACACAGAAATTTGCCCTTGAAGCAGCACATTTCTAAAATGGCCAAGGTTGCTAGGATGCAGGAGACAAGGGGCAGCTGCCGTAAGCATGCTGGGGTGGGATTGTCCAGCATCGGATTCTTGGCTGGAGGAATGGGGGGGGGGTGTGATGCTCTGCAGGCGGGTGTTCACCATGGCCTCCAGTACCCTGAAAAATGATGTTCTTATGGTTTTACATTTGGTCTCAAAGCCAATGCTGCCCTGCTAAAAACTCTAATTGTAGGCACATCCAATGTTTAGAAATTGTACCCACATGCGATCGTGATTGGCCAGGGGCTAACATGTAATCCACAGTGAGACACTCAGGTGGGCAGGGTTAACAAATGGCTGGAAAGTGCGGGGGAGGTACCATCAGGAGATAGGGCAGTGCGTCATCAAATTTTCCTCGTTCAACCATAGACCCCTGATCCGACTCTGCTGCCAAACTCCACATATATAAACAATTGTAAAACGCATTGTACAGAGCTCATAATTCGCCTTCACGGCTCTCGGCTGCCGCTATTAGATGTAAAATCAAATATAGGAAAAAGCGCATATTCAGAGAAACAGGTGCTAAAGAGACATCGTGTAGACCCCCCCCCCCGAGACAGACCAACGAATGGTACTCCTCACCACAAAACAAAGTGCATCATATCCAAGGCCAGCCAAGCTATTATGATATTTGAAGCAGAAAGTCCTACAAGTACCTCTCTTGGTCTCTGGCATTAAATCTATGCCAGTAATAACTATATATCTAGTTTCCTTCTCATGGGACCTAAAATCAACTGTCTGGGGTAACTGCTTCTCTCTGCCGAATGGTAGGGCCGGCCCTGGATGGAGAGCTCCTAGCACTACCAATTAAAATACATTGTGCAGCTATTCCATCTTTTTCTCTTTGACAGATTTTCTGTAGAAAGAAAAAAGTCAGAAGAAGCAGTGGAAAAGCACAGGAGGATTACAAATGGAAGACAATGTCGTCTGTCCACCCCCCTATAAAATTCTGTGAATGAGGCAGGGCAATCTCATGATAAAAGCCTTATCTAGAAGCAGCTTGGTCTTTGAAGGAAACAATGTGGAGAACTGGATAAAGTGGAAACAAGGATGTGAATTTGTACTGCTTTGCTAATGGATCAGATTACATAAAAAGAAGAGAAATTAACTGTACATGATGCAGAATCACTATACCACAAAATCTGATGAAAGGAATACTGAGCACCATACACAAGAGTCATCTATAAACTGAGCTATGTGAAAGCAGGTCTCTAGAAGCTTTTTACTAGGGGTGTGCACGGACCCCCCGGATCGGATCGGGACCCAGATCGGGACCTCCAATTTTGTCCCGGACCGGTTCGGACAAAATCGGAGGCCCCCCGGACCGGATCGAGTCCGATCCCGACCCAAAAATCGTACATTTTTGGATCGGCCGCCATTTTTTTCCCCATAGACTTGCATTGCAATGCAAGTCTATGAGGAAAAAATGGCGGCGGGTGGGTAAGGGGGGGCCTAACTCCCTCCCCCCCCGGGGCCGTCCGCTGTGGACGGCCCCGGCAGGTAAACCCCCTCCCCCGCGCTCCCTACCCCCCCTGGGGCCGCCCGCTTCCATCCGCTGGCGCCCGCGGGCGCCAGCGGATAGAAGCGGACGGCTCCGGGGGGGGGGTAAGCCCCCTTCCCCGCCACTGCTTACCTTCTCGGCCCGTCCGGCGCCGGCGGCTACTACCAGCGGGCTCCGCGGCCTACTCTCGAGTAGCGCGCCGGGTGATGACATCACCCGGCGCGCCATCCTAGAGCAGGCCGCGGAGCCTGCTGGGAGTAGTAGGCGCCGGCGCCGGATGGGAGCCGCCGGGCCGGGCAGGTAAGGGCCCCCCTCCCCCCTCCCCCCTCCGTGCGCCCCCTCCTCCCCTCCACGCACCCCCTCCTTACCTTTCCGGCCCGGCGGCTCCCGTCCGGCGCCGGCGCCTACTACTTCCAGCAGGCTCCGCGGCCTGCTCTAGAGTAGCGCGCCGGGTGATGACATCACCCGGCGCGCCATCCTAGAGCAGGCCGCGGAGCCTGCTGGGAGTAGTAGGCGCCGGCGCCGGACGGGAGCCGCCGGGCCGGGCAGGTAAGGGCCCCCCTCCCCCCTCCGCGCGCCCCCTCCTCCCCTCCACGCACCCCCTCCTTACCTTTCCGGCCCGGCGGCTCCCGTCCGGCGCCGGCGCCTACTACTTCCAGCAGGCTCCGCGGCCTGCTCTAGAGTAGCGCGCCGGGTGATGACATCACCCGGCGCGCCATCCTAGAGCAGGCCGCGGAGCCTGCTGGGAGTAGTAGGCGCCGGCGCCGGACGGGAGCCGCCGGGCCGGAAAGGTAAGGGCCCCCCTCCCCCCTCCGCGCGCCCCCTCCTCCCCTCCACGCACCCCCTCCTTACCTTTCTGGCCCGGCGGCTCCCGTCCGGCGCCGGCGCCTACTACTTCCAGCAGGCTCCGCGGCCTGCTCTAGAGTAGCGCGCCGGGTGATGACATCACCCGGCGCGCCACCCTAGAGCAGGCCGCGGAGCCTGCTAGTAGTAGTAGGCGCCGGCGCCGGACGGGAGCCACCGGGCCGAGAAGGTAAGTGCCCCCCTCCTCCCTCCCCCGCTGTCCACTTTCATCGGCGGGCGCCCGCTGGCGCCCGCCAATGGAAGCGGCGGTGGGCGCCAGTGGGCGCCCGCCGATCCGCCGAACCGGTTCGGAGCTTTTTCGGACCGGTTCGGATTGGATCGGCCGATCCAGCTGCGGGATCGGAAATCGGATAATTTATCCGATTTCCCACTGGACCGGACTCGGATCGTGGATCGGGTCCGATCCAGTGCACATCCCTACTTTTTACTGGTCAAGCATGTGGGCTCAAATTGAAGACTTGATGCAGCCATGTTCCAGAGGTCAAACCTTCAGAAATAAAATCCAAGAAGAAATCATCACCATCTGGTCTGTCAAACTGGAGCATGGAGGCATACAAAACTGATTAGTATATAACTCCAAGATCATATTCAGTTTAAGACTGATGGTACAGCTGTCTACATCATATGCAGACCAGTCTACATCATATGCTGTCTACATCAGATGCAGACTAGTTATTTTGTTTATTAGGGCTCAGTCCCAAGACAGGACAAATAGCACTGTTTCTGCACAAAGTGCTGGTGCAATTTTAGGGAAAGAAATAGACACTAAGATATCTGTAGTTCCATTAATAGTTAGGGTAAAAGAAAACCTATTAGAGACATAGACTTAGGACTGGGTCATGTGTAATCCCATGGACTACTATGCTTAAATGCACTTATCTTGTATGCTGACTCATTCACATGCAGTATTTCGTAATATTTAACCTTCCATGACCATTGATTGCCGACATGCTAAAGTTTCATGTGAATTGGCCAGTGTACAGCATTCACAGGGCTTTACCTGTGACCTGCCAGCTGCATAAATTCTGTCTAATACTTTCAAAAAATTGGATACTTAAACAGTAGAGACTGCTTTCTATGATGATGAGCAGAAGGAGCTGGGTATATGTATCCTTGAGAAGAAGCAATTAAATGATATGACTACCATTTTCGAATATTTGAAAGGCTGCCACTCAGATGATGGAGCAAATTTGCCTTTTAATACTCCAGAGCAACAAAACCCAACCCGATGCCCTCCAGATGTTTTGGACTACAACTACCAGGATTCCTGAGTATTGGCCATGCTAACTGATGCTGGTGGGAGTTGAAGTACAAAACATCTGGAGGGCATCAGGTTGGGTAAGGCTGCTCCAGAAGGTAGGACTTGAAGCAATGGATATAAATTACAAGGAGAAGTATACAGACTAAATCAGAGGTCTCTAACCTTTTTGGATTGGTGGACACATTTGGAATTTTGAGAATGTCATGGATTCTCTCACAAATTGGCTGCCAGGAGGGGGGCTTGTCCGTTCAGAAAATGGCTGCCATTTTCCAGAGGGCAAACTGGTAAGACTAAAAGAAAAGCAACCTGCCCAAGAACCTTGGTATAAGGCAGGGGTGGGGTCCAAGTTCAAAAACACAGAACCACTCTTTTGAACCCAAATAAAGATGGTGCTGGAGGGTAGCACTTCACATTGCAGCATGCCAGCCTCCCTAGGCTGACCATCTGAAAAGGAGGACAGGGTTCATATAACTTTAACAGTTGTAGAGAAAAGGGAATTTCAGCCAGTGTAATTTGTATGCAATTAGTTCCTGGTGAAATTCCCTCTTCATCACAACTGTTAAAGGTGCAGGCACTATACTAGAGTGACCATATACAAAAGAAGGCAGGGTCCCTGCAACTTTAACAGTTGTGATGAAGAGGGAATTTCACCAGGAACTAATTGCATACAAATGACACTGGTTGAAATTCCCTTTTCTCTACAACTGTTAAAGTTATATGAGCCCTGTCCTCCTTTTCAGATGGTCAGCCTAAGCCTCCCGTTAACACAATGTGTTTTTTTTAAAAAAAAGCTTAAGAAATAAAATTACAATTAGGAGGGGCAAGGGGTCTGGCAGGCATCAAGTAAGGTGTCCATGGGCACATGGGTGCCCATGAGCTCCACATTGGAGACCCCAGGACTAAGCATAAGGAAGAACATCCTGACAACATGAGCTGTTAGATGGTGGACCAGACCATCTCAGAATGTGGTGGACTCTCCTTTATTACAGGTTTGTAAGCAGTAGCTGGATGGCCAGCTATTGGAGATGCTGCAGTGATGGACTTCCTGATCATCAACAGGGGGGTTGGACTAGATGACCTTTGAGGTATCTTCCAGCTTTATGACTGTATGACCTTTGAATGGTTTTTGTATGGATAAGTCTGGCAGAGACCACATATGAATATGCTGCCCAAGTGTTCTTTGAGTGGCTGCATAGAAGGAAACCAGTTGTGGGAAAAAGTGAGCAGAGAATTGAGATTCGGGGTCACATTTGAAATCTAGTGGTGAAAGACGGTGGCGAAGACTATTATTAAGGGAGCAAAGGTTTTGCTATACACAGTGAATACATAGTTCATAAAATGGCAGAAAATAATGTTAATCATTTGTTTATCTTCTTAATCAAGTTGGATACACCTGCTGTGTGGCCCACAAACTTGTCTAAAACCATCTTCATTAGATTAAGAGACCTTAACTATTTGTTTCACTGGCTGTGACACTCAAGCCCCTTAGCCAGATAGTCGTTTCATGTGGTTCTGCAGATAATATTTTACCTGTCGAAGTCATGTGAATGTTCTTTCCATACGCAGCACTCCATGTAGGAATATCCTCACCAATCACACATGATTTCTACAGTTCGCGGTGTTTGTATTTAATTTATTAAAAGCAATTCACAGGACACAGATTTCTGTACTTCTTCATCGTGTTTAATTACTTTTGGCAAGTTTCATTTCCATTTCATGCTGTCAATATCATGTCCAAAGTGTCCTGCAAGTGGTTTTAATTTCAAAAAGTAAAGAAAGTTCTTACACTTTGGCTTGAGGCAACTGACACCAACAAGAACAGATTTATTTTCAGAAAATCTCCTTTAAAGCTGCCCAGTTATGCTATAATGTGTTGGGAGAGAGAGAGAGAGAGAGAGAGAGAGAGAGAGAGAATATTTTCTGAAGTCTTCTTTATAGAAAAGTAGTTGTTCTTCACTTGGTTTGCAATTCTGAAGTTTCTATACCACTGTGTACAGAGAGTCAGTGTGGTGCAGTGTGTTGGACTGGAACTGAGACTCAGGTTCCCAGTTCAAGGCCCCACTCAACGTGAAGCCCACTGGGTGACTTTGGGCCAGTCATTGACTCCAGTGTAACCTACCTCATAGGGTTGTTGTAAGGATAAAATGGAGAGGTGGAGGACCATGCAAGCCACCTTGGGCTCCTTGGAGGAAAAGATGGGATATAAATGTAAGAAATAAATAAATAAACTTCAGGCTTCAAACCTTTTCCTAAAGCAGGAGTAGAGAACCTCAGGTCTGTGGGCTAAATCAGGCCCATCCTGGGTCTCAGTCTGGGATCTCTTGTCATTGTCAATGAACACTTACTTGATAGTTTAATAACATTAAATGAGCTACATCCATATTTAGGTGCACGCAACTGGGCTGGCATAAGCAGACATCCCCACCCCCACCCCACCTCCATAGCCCCTCCAGCTACTTGAAAATGCTACACCCATGGTGGGGAACATGTGTACCTTCAGATGTTGTTGGTCTGCAACTTCCATCTGAAGGGACATACATTCTGCATCCCGGTACTACACTAGGCTGACCAGATAAAATCCAGGTCAGGGCTCATGTAACTTTAACAGTTGTAGAGAAAAGGGAATTTCAGCCAGTGTCATTTGTATGCAATTAGTTCCTGGTGATATTCCCTCTTCATCACAACAGTTAAAGTTGCAGGCACTATACTAGAGTGACCATATACAAAAGAAGGCAGGGCCCCTGCAACTTTAACTGTTGTGATGAAGAGGGAATATCACCGGGAACTAATTGCATACAAATGACGCTGGCTGAAATTCCCTTTTCTCTACAACTGTTAAAGTTACATGAGCCCTGACCTGGATTTTATCTGGTCACCCTATACTACACAGAGGGTTGAGTAGGCTAACCATATGAAAAGGAGGACAGGGCTCATGTAACTTTAACAGTTGTAGAGAAAAGGGAATTTCAGCCAGTGTCATTTGTATGCAATTAGTTCCTGGTGAAATTCCCTCTTCATCACAACAGTTAAAGTTGCAGGGGCCCTGCCTTCTTTTGTATATGGTCACTCTAGTATAGTGCCTGCAACTTTAACTGTTGTGATGAAGAGGGAATTGCATACAAATGACACTGGCTAAAATTCCCTTTTCTCTACAACTGTTAAAGTTTCATGAGCCCTGTCCTCCTTTTCATATGGTCAGCCTAGGGTTGAGGGACCTTGCTGTGAATGGGGTGAGCTATGGTATAGAAGGGAGCATGTTTCCCTGAAAATCAGGTGGAGGTACCTTCCCTGAGTGGAGCCCTTCTATTCATGGAAAGCAGATCTTTCATCCAACAGTATATATTTACTACGTCTTTGCAGAAACAAGCCCAGGCTCCTCTTATATATGGCTGTGTTCTTAAGTTAGGCCTAACCTCTCAGTCTGGGCCTCCCAAGCTTAGTGGCCTCTCCCTGCTCAAGGAACTCCATCACAGCACTCATTTATCACACTCTTGCCATGCCTGGTATGTGTTTTTGCAGCAGCATCTCTGTCCTGCACTCATCTCACCTCCTCCCTTCCCTTTTCCATCTTACTTTGGAGCAGGGAAAGTCTGATTTTTTCCTCTGTGTGTATTGCCGTCCTTACGCCATATTGGACCGTCCCGTTTTTTGTTGGGTGTGTGTGTGTCGAAGGGCGGTCTTGCTGACAAAAGAGGAGGGCAGAGCGGTTCTCCACTCAATGGCTCAACTGTGAAGGGGGAGGGAGAGAGAGGACCCAAACACCCCATGGAGAAAGTGAGCATGCCCAGGACTCAGTCCCATTCAACTCTATGGTTATTACTCCTGAGTACGCATGTCCTGATCAGAACAATGTTGGCTTCTCCTTGCCATGCCAATATTGACCACAAATTTCTCCAAAAATTAAGTGTAATATTTTCTCTTCACTTATATTGTTTAATATGATCTTAGGGGAAAACATAGTGTGTTATTTTACCATAATTGCTTGGTTTCAGGCTGCTGTACTATTGCATTTGTGCAGAAATAATAATAATAAAATAAAATAAAAATTAACTGCAGGGGGAAGGAGAACCTGGGGGAGGGGGTGGGAGATTTTTGGCTTAGTAGCGATACAGGTGAAAAGATACATGAGCTGAAATAGCGCAACAGTGCACAAACGTGAAAATGCCCAGCACATGACTTGCTAAGGAAATAGAGGGGGAAACCATAGACACAAATGGGGAAAATAGTAGGTGTGATGGAGCCCAAGGCCATGCTGTGGCAGGGAGGTGAGTGTCAGTTCCATCCTGTAGGAGATGATTGTTGTAAGAAGGGAGTCACACCATCCCTATTACCAGCCCCAGTGAACAGTCTGGTGCATCCTTCTGGACCAGCTAAAGTTTCCAAACAGTTTTCAAAGGCAGTATAGTGTGTTAGTCCAACTGGTATGTAACTGAGGCAGGCGTGACCATGGCCAGATCAGACATCTCTACGAATGGGTACAGTTGGCACACTAGGTTCAGCTGCACAAATGTACTCTGGCCACTGTCAAAATGTGGGCATCCAGGTTTAGGGCTGAGTCCAAGATTACACCCGAACTGCAAGCCAGGGTCTTCATGGGGAATCAACCCCATCAGCACAGGTTGAATCCCTTTTCCCTGATTTGCCTTTCAACTAACCAGAAGCACCCCATCCTGTCTGATTAAGCTTCAGTTCAAGATTCAACTATGAATTAACCTGGCCTGCTGGAACATTAATGACATTTGTTTGTTGCTGGGTTGGTGGACAGGAGTGAGTGTGTGAAACTTCTTAAGTATCTGCAGACTTTCTAAAATAATTTTTGACCATGCTACAATGCAATGAAAGCTGAGACATAGAAAGTGACAATAAAACACTTACCCTTCCTTGGAGTCACCCCTGATTGACACCTTGGGAGGCAATTATTTTGAGTTGCACAATAAGATAAGTTTGCTTGCTTTACACTTCAGTAAAGTGTACACTTCAGGCCTCATTTTGCAGCAGCTGATATGACAAGCTTGGAGTGGAAGGCTTGGATATGCTGCTTGGAGTGGAAACATAACTCTATTCACATGATAAACACAGGTACAACAGACCCCACTTCCCTCCAACCCTCAAGTAACAACTGGATAAAGATCCAGTTGTGCCAATTGGGGAAGCGACAGGGTCTGATCTTTCACCCATTATACTGCAGATGTCAGTGGTTTTCCAGATCTACTTAGGGCACAATCTTATCAGATGCTTACAAGTATCCAATACAGAGTGAGAAGTATGGTGGAGGCGATCCTCCTCTGTTGTGCTTCCTGCTCTGCATTTCAGATAGATGGGCTTTTCTCTATGTCTAGCTGGGATGTCTTGGAGGAAGGAGGCTCGAGAGGCCTGGGGATACCGCATAAACTTTTGTAAACTTGGAGAGGCAGCTGGCGCAGTTCTCTCCATGCTGGCTTCGAGGGGGTAGGAGAGGGGGCAGGGAGCCCAGATTCCTGCACCCAACTTCAGATCCAGGAATCTATAGTATCCTATGGCTCCACAGATACTAGCTTAACCCACACCAGGCTCATCTCAAGGTCATCTCTGTGCATCCGAATGACTCACAGGGGATCCCGGGGTCAATTGGGGACGACGTCTCAGTCGTCCCTGGATAAATGGCACTGCAGTTATCTTCAGTTTTCCTGCAGTCCTGGGACAACCCTGAAATCCACGGGTGGTGTGTGACTCACTCCCAGATCCTCCCTCCTCCCCATAAGTAGCGGAGCTCTTCAAACGGGCATGGAGCTGTGCAGGGTGTGTGTGTCCGTGCCCATTGGGGTGGGGCGTGCAGCATTTATGCCATCCCCGGGATGGCTCTTGGCATGTTGGGGCGCTGAATTTGAAGGGTTTAAAAACAAAATAAAAAAACTTCCCTTACCTTTGGCACAGGATTGCGCCTGCACAATTGCGCAAACCTCTCCCTTCTTACAAAAAATAAACACACCGCATCCAGGATGATGCACTGGCATTTAGACGTAGGGGGATGATTCTGGTAGCAGGTAAGCCCGAGATCCCCCCAAGTCCCAGAAGGCCTCAAGGTGTAAATGAGGCTGCTGTCTAGGGTGCCATAGAACTGCTCTTTCGGGGATGCACAAGTATTTAATTTTTGTTTGCAAAACATGCAAACATATTCCATTTATAATCCTGAACGTGAATGCAAGCAAGAGTGTCTTGCTTCAGAATTTTTTGCAGTTTCCTGAGTTTTGTTCATGTTCAAAAATGCACACTTTAAAACTGCGAATTTCCCCCCAGAATGTGCATTTTTATGTTTTATGTATAGTACGAGGGAGTGTGCATTTGAATGTGTTCTATTTATAAAAAGTGCATTCCCCCATTTGAAATGCATACTTCTACTGTTTGAACAAAACAAAAATAGTGTGCAATTGAGCTTGAAAAATAAGGTGAGCCAAACTTCAAGATGGTGTTTGGAGAATCTCAGTGATTGCAAAAATCGTTTGTTTGCTCATCCTTAGATTTACTAGCATCTGTTGTGCTGTGTACCTGCTTCCTTTTCCTCCTCTTTCTCTTTAGCTACCGCTGCTTCAGATAAACCTCTGGTTTGATTGTTGGTCTGAATCATTTTTGGCCTGGGGTGTTTGCCTTCACCCAGCAAATCATCACTGTTTCATTTTCTCACGACAGCATATGAATTTATGAAAACAAAAGCCTTCACTTTGGTAGAGTTGGCAGCTTGTACTTAGTGTTTTGCTTCACTGTTCCTAACCTGTCAGTTTTTTAAAACAAGCCTTTACTGGATTTGTGATATTCTCGAAGGCTTGGGAGTGTTTGTGCCCACAGAATTTGCAAATTGAGCAATTCTGTACTTTCATAAAGGAAATATCAGTGCATAATGCAATCCAGGAGTAATCCATCCAGTTACAGATGAACTTTGTACTTGATTTGTAGGGAAGCAGAATGTGAGCAGAGAAGGCAAAATGCCATATGTTCCTTGCTCTCATGATGCTGGAAATGTTTGTTTTGCTTTAGTGCCTTCTGAATGGGATTCTTTGAAGGTTGTCTGACGGGTCTCCATTTTAATTGTAGAATCATAGCCCTAGAAGCTCAGAAGTACAACGATGCAACACCACCATCCATTACAGATCTGTCTGTGTTGTTCAGATCACAGCGTGCCACACGCAAAGAGCAGAGTCCCACTTGATTTATGATTGTTGCATGGCCTTAAAGGATTGTTCGCTTTAAGCAATTTTCCCCCTCAGCCTGACTCCGATACTGGAAGTGAGCCAGGCAGGAAGAAAACTGCTGAAATCTATGGAACACAAGGGGAGGCGGGACAGAGTGGGTGAGGTTTGCATGCCCATTTTTGTGTAAAGAGCAGGGCCGTGCAGAGCTGGTAATATGACCAGGCCGGATGGGAAGTGTGTGCCCCCCCCATTTCAAACTGCTCATTAAGTATTTTTTAATCAGTGGCACTGATTCAGTGCTAAATACATATGTGAACTAGAACGATTTATAAAAAAGGTAATGGGAAGCACTTTTATTCAAGATGTAAGACATCACTTCTTCACATTCAGAATTTCACGACGGACGGCTTCTGCGCCGTTTCCGCAAGGCAGGCTCCTTGCTTCTCGATGGGCCACTTACGCTGCGGAAGCAGTAGCATAAGCTAGGGGGGACCTCCTCGTCGGAGTGCCCCCTCAAAATTGTGGGTCCCGGGCCAACTGGCCCCACTGCCCCCCCCCCAAACGGCCCTGGTAAAGAGAGCAGAACAAACACATGCTTAGCATCTGGGCAGGGCCGTTCTTCACATCTAGTTTGCACAGATGACAATGGTGATAACATTAACAGTTAGGACCTTGCACTGATTGCATGTGGGTAAAATCCACCATGTCCTCCTTGGAACAGACCCATTGCAATGAAGTCATGACTAACTTAAGTCTCATTCATTTCAATGGGTCTACTCTAGCTAGGACACATGTTGGATTTTACCATGGAATCTAACCCATCTCACAGAGGATGACAAGGAAACCTCTCTGCATATGGAGCTCCTTTAGGGTGGCCATTTATGCATAGCCCCAAAAAAGGAAATGGATTGTGAAAAGGGAAGCCATAAGAAGGCAGTGATTAGCATGACATTTGCACATACTGATTTATATGTAAAGATGCAAATTTAGAAATAATTTTTATCTCTTTCAAGGGCTGCCAGAGAATAGCCCTCTGTTTGTAGGACTGCCTAGGCCAAGTGCAGTTTAAAGATAAAGAGCATTCAGGAGAGCCAGCAGAGGCCTTGACGCTTATTGTGATACCCCTGTAACATTGCTAAACCTTATACATTTACTCTGTGCCTGGCTGCATCTGTTCATTTTCATAATAATAATAATAATAATAATAATAACAATTTATTTCTTACCCGCCTCTCCGTCTGGATCGAGGCGGGGAACAACAACGTGATAAAATACATAAAACTGATTAAAACATGACACATATTATTAAAACTGCATTAAAACATCCTAAAACATCCTTAAAACATCCTTAAAACATTCTAAAATTCCACTGGATATGCCTGCCGGAAGAGAACAGTCTTTATAGCTTTCTTAAATTCTACAAGACTGTTAAGTTGACGAGTCTCCTCCGGCAGGTCATTCCACAGTCTGGGAGCGGCAGACTGTGACAGCCACTCCATGAATTTACCAACTAACCCTGTCTCCTCAGTTTTACTGCTAGTACAGATTGTAACCTGCATCTCACCATACATTTAACACCAAAAAAAGGCGTGACTTTTCAAACATTGGGAAGGATTTCCAGATATGGATTCCATAAGAATCTTACCAAAACTGTATGGGACCCAATGTGGCGGCCTCCAGGACCACTGGCAGAGTTGACAGCAACCAGATCTGGATCCTATGAAGGAGTCAGTGGTACGAACCTGCACTTGCTTGTGGAAGCTGGGCCTGCAGTAGCCATGATTATGCAATTGGACCAGCTTAAAAAAAGAGAGAAGTCCATACAATCCTAGTTCCGAGATGGGTTGTGAGCGGAACAGGAACTCCACATGCCCACAGATGCCATTGTGTAGAGAACCACCAAATATATGAACTGGACAGAGAATTTAAGCTTCCCACTAGTTGCCCTTTCCTAGAGCATCAGCAGACTAGGGGGAAATCACTGTTTTCTACCATTGCTTCTCTCCACCCTCCCACTTCTGTCGCACAATACTTCCTCTTTCTTCACGGAGAAGAAACAGGAAGTAAACAAAGACCACGTGGCCCATTCAGTGGGCGTTTTTATCACGCCGCTTTTCCTGAACATAGCAGGAGATCGCGGCAAGTTTCGCTTCTAAAAAATGAATTGGACTTACTGAGGTCTTCTTTTGTGACAGAAAGAAGGCCAGAAGGAGTGGGAGATGCTTGGGAAGTGGACGTTGTCGTCAAAAGGACCTGCAAAAAACCATGAGTGGCCAGTAAAGAGTGTGCTATAAAGCGCTCGTTTGATGACGCTCCTAGCCAAAGAAACACATTCCATTGTTCTATGCAACTTGGGTAATGGTGGTCATCTATAACAAACATGGAAAGGTAAACATCGCTGAGTATGTACACAGGGCACTGGTGGGTATGTGGGGACTGAAAGAGCAAGTGCTATTCATCTGTGGACAATATTCACAGAACGTGAAGCAGCCTGTATTTTTTTGAATACTTTATTTTTATTATTATTATTAGCTTACAAGATATTTTAAATACATTACAACATGTTTTATAGCTTCCTGATGACCCATAATAAGATTGATCAGGAAAACAGCCACCTTTCAGCACAGTCAATGGAATTTCTGTCTGGGAGCCTCTTTGAGTTTCCATTGCTTGAACTAAAAACGGAGCCCTTGCTTTAATTGTATAGTTTTATTCTGTCCAGCAGCAGGCCTGGTTAAAAAGAAGCAAAAATGTGTGAGCAGCGTTTCTGCTCTTGCTTTTGTGATAAACATGTACTTCCTGTCATCCACATTTCTGGAGTACTTGCTCTTATTACATCAGCCAGTATGAGCTGTATTGCTTTACATAACATTGCATAAGGCAACAGCTCTGATGCAACTGGATGCTTTATTTCAGAAACCTCAAGGTTTCTGAACCACCATGCCCTCGCATGGATTGTAGGGTTGAGAGGTCTCCTACCCTCACATGGATTACAGGATTGAGTGGCCTTGAGAACCCATTTTGGGGTTTATTCTCAGGGTGGCAAACCTAATCTCAGGATTTCAGCTAGTCTCAAATTACTACCATTGAATCTTGAGTTTTGCAGCAATATTGGGCTTCTCTATATGAGGCACTTATCATATGCCCATCATTACCTACTCATGGTTGTTTATGGCTCCTTTAGATGACATCCTGACCCTCCAGTTTCACTTTTTGTATCTAGTCAGCATGTTCAGCGAGGGATTTTTTGTTTTAGTTTTTTTAGAGTAGGAAAAATGCAGCATTTAATTGTGAAAGCAAAAGAAAGCACAATTTCCGCTTGTGTATTTGCACTATTCCGCTATACTACAGTGTCACCTAAAGATTATGTAGAGGAAAAGCAGGAGAGGAAATGCTTTGTGTAAAGCCAACTTACAGCCTATTAACAGATTTGTGAAGAAAAACTCATTATTTTAAAACAGCCATTTAAAAATAAATAAATCACTAATTCTGAAAGAGAAAAGATTCCAAAAAAGCCCCTCCTTTTCAACTCCCCCCCCCCAAGTTCTAATTAGAGAGTGGGGATAAAGATTACCTGAAGCAGAGCAGAGTGTGCTGAATTTAGGTGGGGGGGGGGGTTGAAGACTAGAACTGCAGGACAAAATACAAAACAGGACACAGATTTGCATAAAAGTTGCACACACTAATTTATATGTAGAGATGCATATTTAGAGAACTGTTTCCCCCTTCTTTCTCTTCAAACCAGTCTTGGGCTGGGCAGCTATTCAAATAGAGGATGCCTTCAGATAGAGGACTGTCCTCTGTAAAAGAGGACAAATGGCCTTAGTAGGCTGCATCATTCTGAACCAGCTGAAATATTTGGATTTCTGATAAAGAATGCTGGCAATGAAAGTGGGCACAGTGCTCACATTACAGCTCGAAGACATTGACAAGGTGCTTGGACAGGTTCAGGCAACCTCTGCATTGGATTCTTGCCCCTCTTGGTTTATAAAAGCTAGCAGGGATGGAACAGCCAGCTGGGCCAGGGAAGTTATTAATTCCTCTCTGCGAGAGGGAGTGGTCCCAGGCCATCTGAAAGAGGCGGTAGTGAGACCACTCCTGAAGAAATCTTCCCTGGACCCAGAAAATCTTAATAACTATAGGGCGGTGGCAAATGTTCCATTTCTGGGCAAGCTCCTTGAGTGAGTGGTTGCGGGCCAGCTCCAGACACTCTTGGATGAGACCGATTATCTGGACATTTCAGTCGGGTTTCAGGCCTGGTTTTGGCACAGAAACAGACTTGGTTGGGAGAAAGACAAGGGAGTGTGACTCTGTTGATTCTCCTTGATCTCTCAGCAGCTTTCAATACCATTGACCATGGTATCCTTCTGGGACAACTGTCTGAGTTGGGAGTGGGAGGTAATGCATTGCAGTGGTTCCACTCCTACTTGGCGGGTTGGCTCCAGAAGGTGGTGCTTGGGGGACATTGTTTGGCTCCATGGATTCTCCAGTATGGGGTTCTGCAGGGGTCAGTCTTGTCCCCCATGCTGTTCAACATTTACATGAAACCATTGAGTGCAGTTATTCGAAGTCATGAGTATGCTGATGGCACACAGGTCTATTTCTCCTTTTCATTTTCATCAGTTGAGGCTGTGGATGTGCTGAACCAGTGCCTGGCTGCAACAATAAACTGGATGAGAGCTAATAAACTGAAACTCAATCCAGACAAGACTGAGATGCTGTTAGTGGGGGGTTCTTCTGGCCGGATGGAGGGTGTTCAACCTGCCCTGGATAGGGTTGCACTCCCCCTGAAGGAGCAAGTTCATAGCTTAGGGGTTCTCCTACAACTATCTCTGTCACTTGAGGCTCAGGTGGCCTCAGTGGCACGGAGTGCCTTCTACCAACTTCAGTTGGTGGCCCAGCTACGTCCCTATCTGGACAGGTATAACCTGGCTTCAGTTTGTCCGTGCTCTAGTAACCTCCAAGTTAAATTACTGCAATGTACTCTACATTGGGCTGCCTTTGAAAATGGTTCAGAAGCTGCAGCTTGTGCAAAATGCGGCAGCCAGATGAATAACGAAGACTAGGAGGTTCGAACAAATAAGACTGACTCTGGCCTGCTTGCACTGGCCGCCTGTATGTTTCCAAGCCCGCTGCTTTTAACGTATAAAGCCTTACATGGCTTGGTACCACAATACCTGACGGAATGCCTCTCCCGACATGAACCCACCCATACACTGTGCTCAACATCTAAGGTCCTCCTCCAGATGGCTATGCTGAGGGAAGCTCAAAGGATGGCAACAAGGAGGAGGGCCTTCTCAGTGGTGCCCCCCAATTTTGGAATGATCTCCACAAAGTGGCCCGCCTGGCGCCAACATTGTTATTTTTTCAGTGCCAGGTCAACATTTTTCTCTGCTCCCAGGCATTTAACTGCATATGTTGAGTTTTAATTGACCCCTGAACTATCTTTGGCTAGTCGCGCTGTGGAATGCAGAGATGACACGGGCGGTTGACACGATTGCACCCAAGCGCCCTCTCCCTCTGAGCAGAGCTCGGCCAGCTCCTTGGTTTACACCTAAGCTGAGGGCAAAGAAGCAAAAGGGGAGACGGCTAGAACGCAGGTGGAGGAAAACTCATGCTGAGTCTGATCGGACATGGGCTAGAGCTCATTATCAAGCCTACTCTGTGGCGGTGAGGGTGGCGAAGAGACAGTTCTTCTCCACCAGCATTGCATCTTCACAGTGTCGTCCGGCGGAGCTTTTCCGGGTGGTTCGTGCCCTGCTACACTCTGGGCCAGGGCGAGAGATGGTGGAACCCTCGGTAGCACGCTGTGACAAGTTTGCACGGCACTTTGAAGATAAAGTCGCTCAGATTCGTCTTGAATTGGAGACCACGCTTAATGCAGCTCCGCTAGTAGAGGCGTTCAGAGCACCGTCTGGTCCAGTTTTATTGGATGAGTTTCAGTTACTGAGGCCTGAGGATGTGGACAAGGTGCTTGGCCAAGTCCGGTCGACCACTTGTGTGCTTGACCCTCGCCTGTCGTGGCTAATTACATCAAATAAGGATGGGACCGCCGGCTGGGTCCAGGAGGTTGTAAATGCCTCCTTGAGAGAGGGAGTGGTGCCAGCCTCGTTAAAAGAGGCAGTAATCAGACCACTCCTGAAAAAGCCTAACCTGGACCTGGAAGATGTGAACAACTATAGGCCGGTGGTGAACATTCCTTTCCTGGGCAAGGTGCTTGAGCGGGTGGTTGAGGGACAATTCCAGACACTCTTGAATGAAACGGATTATCTAGATCCATTTCAATCGGGTTTCAGGCCTGGTTTTGGAACAGAAACTGCCTTGGTCGCCCTGTGGGATGACCTTTGCCGAGAGAGGGACAGGGGGAGTGCGACCCTGTTGGTTCTCTTGGACCTCTCAGCGGCTTTCGATACCATCAACCATGGTATCCTTCTGGATAGGTTGTCTGGGCTGGGAGTTGGAGGCACTGCGCTGCAGTGGTTCCGCTCCTACTTGGATGGCCGTTTTCAGAAGGCGGTGCTGGGGGATTATTGCTCTGTGCCGTGGCATTTAAGCCATGGGGTTCCACAGGGCTCTATTTTATCCCCTATGCTATTTAACATATACATGAAGCCGCTGGGAGAGGTTATCCGGAGATGTGGGCTGAGATGTCACCAATATGCGGATGACACCCAGCTCTACCTCTCCTTTTCAACAAACCCAGGTGAGGCAGTGGCTGTTCTGAATCAGTGCCTGGGCACGGTAATGGACTGGATGAGGACTAACAAACTGAGACTCAATCCAGACAAGATGGAGGTACTGTTAGCGGGTGGTTCATCTGTCCGGCGAGGTGATGTTCACCCTGTTCTGGAGGGGGTTGCACTCCCCCTAAAGGATCGGGTCCGTAGTTTGGGGGTGCTCTTGGATCCAGAATTGTCGCTTGAGGCACAGGTGAACTCGTTGGCAAAGAGCACCTTTTACCAGCTTAGGCTGATATACCAACTGCGCCCTTCTCTGGACAGAGATAACCTAGCTACAGTTATCCATGCTCTCATAACCTCTCGTTTGGATTACTGCAATGCGTTATACGTGGGGCTGCCTTTGAAAACGGTCCGGAAACTTCAGCTGGTACAAAACAGGGCAGCCAGATTGTTAACGGGGACTGGCCAACGAGACCATATTACGCCAGTCCTTTTCCAACTTCACTGGCTGCCGATCCAGGTCCGGGCCCAATTCAAAGTGCTGGTACTAACATTTAAAGCCCTAAACGGCTTGGGGCCAGGTTATCTAAAGGAACGCCTCCTCCCATATGTACCTGCCCGGACCCTAAGATCATCTACAGGGGTCCTTCTCTGTGAGCCCCTGCCAAAGGAAGTGAGGCAGGTGGCCACTAGGAGGAGGGCTTTCTCTGCTGTGGCACCCCAGCTGTGGAATGAGCTCCCCAGAGAGGTTCGCCTGGTGCCTACTTTGTACTCTTTTCGTCGCCAGGTGAAGACCTTTTTATTCTCCCAGTATTTTAACAGTTAAATTAACTCAATTTTAATCCTTGCTGTTTTAAATTTGTATTTTAATCTGTATTAATTCCTGCTGCTGGTTTTATTCTGGTTTTATTTTGGTTGTGTTTTTAGATTGTATGTTATTTGTTGTTTTTGGATTGAGGCTTGTTTTATATTTTTTAAATGATTTTATGGTTTTAATTTTTGTGAACCGCCCAGAGAGCTTCGGCTATAGGGCGGTATAAAACTGCAATAAATAAATAAATAAATAAGAGCTCAAAGTTGTTTAGATGGATATTTTTTGTATGTTGACTGTTTTTATGGTTTTAAATTTTGTATATTGATTTTAAATGTTTAATGTTTGAATCTTTTGTAAACTGTCCAGAGAGTTTTGGCTATGGAGAGGTATAGAATTATTATTATTATTATTATTATTATTATTATTAAGAATGTCTACAACGAAGGGTGACACATAGGCCCAGCATGCATGGGAGACATGATGTCGGGTATCCATCCTTTAATTTCACATCCTTCATTCTTAGTGTACAGGTTGCAGTTGCTCAGGGACAAACCCAAGGCACTCGTAATGTGCTCTGAGGCATTTACTTCACATAGTTCAGGGCTTATCCCTGGAACTAATATCGGCTTCCAGGAGTGAGGCCTGGCACAAACTAAGCCCTTTGCAGATCACCATCCACCCCCGTGGTTTGGGCTGGCTCTGTTGCAACAGGCACTCTTTATTCTGTGGTCAGGGTAAGGCATTGCAGCATTTTCTTTCTGCTAGCTCAAAGGTGTAATTATAAGAATATAATAAATGATGCTGGAGTTAAGTAACTCATTTCTTTAACGTAGAAGGTCAAAGTAGGGAAAAGGTGCCGCTAAATACATGCATGGCCAAAGGAGGATGTGAGAGCAGGTATACGATCAAGATCTCTCTCTCTCTCTCTCTCTCTCTCTCTCTCTCTCTCTCTCTCTCTCCCACCCACCCTTTTGAGATAGTATTTTGCTTTAGTTTTGTGCCAGAAAGCCTCTTAATGCCAATCTTTATTTAAAACCCCAAGATGGGTCTGTGGAGACCTTAAAATATTAGCATGGTTAGCATTGCCAATAATGAATCACACTGCCATTTCAGGCTAGCCAAAGTTCAAACTCTATATTTAGCTCACTTTCTGTGGAATTGCCACCATTTGTAGGATTGCATGAAATATAAAATAAGCAAATTAGCTACCCCTGTATAACATATTAATAACTCAGCTGTATTGAAAATGAATGCCAAAATACACATGCTGACTCAGTTACTTCGACAGAAATCTTCAACGGCATGCATTTTTTTGAAGACCAGGCAGAATTGTAGCCCTCCCAGCTAGTTGCAAACATGACCCCTACTTTTCAAAAGAAGAGAATTATAATTATTGAGCTGCACAATGGACTTGCCTTTCCTATTTCATCTGCAGAGCCTACTCACTCAGAGGAAAGTGTTCTGGTTTAAAGGGACAACCGACAGGTTTAGAAGAATTAGAAGTGGTGCTCTTTTTTCATCCAACACCTTCTATCTATCATCTCTCTCTCTCTCTCTCTCTCTCTCTCAATCAATCATCAGATCAGTGAGTATAGTGCTTTCCAGAGTATAAGAGGATAGGTCCCTGTCCCAAGGAGCTTAACAGTCTAATATTCAGCACAAGTCAGAGGAAGGGGGTGGGGACCTAAGAACCTAAGAAGAGCCATGCTGGATCAGACCGAAGCCCTCCCTAGCCCAGCAATCTGTTTCCCTGTGGCCAACCAGATGTTGGGAAACCCACAAGCAGGACATGAGCGCAATAGCACCCTTGTGTCCCCCAGCAACAGTATTGAGAGGCGGTACTGGAGGTAGTACATAGTCATCAGGTTTAGTTGCCGTTGATAGCCTTATCCTTCATGAATTGGTCTAATCCCCTTTTAAAGCTGACCCAATTGGTGACTATCACTACATCTTGTGTTCGGGAATTCCGTAGTTCAACTAAGTGCTGTGTGAAGAAGTTCTTCCTTTTATCTCCCACCAATCAACTTCATGGCATGACCCCAGGTTCTAATATTTTGAGAGAGGAAGAAAAAGACCTCCCTGTCCCCTTTCTCCACACCATGCATGATTTTGTACACCTCTGTTATGTCTCTCTTTACAGACCCTTTTTCTAAGCTAATCCCAGAGGTTGCAGCCTTTTGTCATAGGGAAGTTGCTCCAGGCCCTTGATAATTTTAGTTGCCCTTTTCCGCATTTCCAACTTAACAATATCCTTTTTTCAGGTGTGGTGAGCAGAACTGTACACAGTGTACCAAGTGTGGAAGCAGGAGTGAGCAGGGGAACAATACCCAATTGTTTCAGTTGCAGAAGCAGATAGAGGCAGTAGCACTACAAGCGACCTTGGGCTCCATTACAAGAAAATCCTAGCAACAAACCTTAAGGACCATAATGTTCTTCTTTGACCAAGAAAGGTGACAATTTGTACCTTTCCCTCTGGGCATGCAAGGAGGAAATAGATCTTGCCCTTTGAGCCCTCTTCTCAATTGTGAACCCTGATTGGGACCAAACAACTAATTACATTACAGATCCAAGACTGGATCGCTCCATGCTTTTTAAAAGACAAGTGATTGTGAGCCAGGGTTGGACAGAAAATTGACCTCCAGATGTTTGGGATTTCAACTTCAAGCATTTTTGTCCAGTAGTCAAGCAGGAAGGAGCTTCTGGGACTTGAAGTCCAAAACAGCAGGATAGCTAACATCTGGAGATCTCCCCACCCCTGGTGCAGGCTACTAATTTGGTCAGTGACACTGAAGATGGGGCAAAGGTTAACCTTTTTGCCTCATGCCATTCTCCTGATCAGCTCCCCCCCCCCCCCCGGCCACCCACACTTTCCTGGCTGCTGTTTGTCTGATGGGAGTAAAATATTGGTACCTGTATAATTTCCCAGCTAAGGAAATGGTAGCTTGCAATTTTGATTCTGAGAATGGCCAAGTCCAGAGATAGAGACCATGTGGCCTTTAAGATGTTGTTGGACTGCAACTCCCATCATCCCTCACCACTGCCTATGAAGGTTAGATCTAGAGATGTCCATCACTGGGAAAATTGCTGTGGTCTGTTCACTGACCTCTGGCAAGTTTTTGTGCATTTTTTGAAAGTTCTGCAATTTCTGCAAATTTCTGATCAACTTGTCGAGATTATGGCCAACTTTGCATGAATTACAACCGAATTTGCACAAATTATGAAATTCAGCCATAATTGGGCCATAATTTGCAGAAATTCTGCCATAATTTGTGCAAATTGCTCAGAAATTTGCATAAATTGCAGGACCTTCCAAAATTGCACAAAATTCCTGGAAAATCTGCAAATTGACCCAACTTGCTGCAGATCAGTCATCAACTACTGCTCCTCCTCCTGCTTTTCCCTATCATTGTTAACAACGGCATGCTTGCCAGGCAGAACACCAATGAGCAAATAGGCAGGAGACCTATCTACCGCTGCTCAGTTAGAGCAAGAGGAGGATGAACAAGCAGATTGCAGGACACTGTCTCTACACAGATGTACCATAAAACATGTAGTTTGGCCCTCACAGTCAACTGATATGTGCTTTAAAGTGGCTGACTTAAAATGCTGATTTATAAACCCTTAGGTTTGGCTTATAGTTAGGGTTTTTTGGACCCAGCAAGATCTGTCCTGCAAGCACTTACACTGACCCACATGCGCACTTTCGAGCCCCAACTGGAGGAGTGGGAAGAAAGCAAGAAGGGGAAAGCATGATTTCTGGAGCCTCCAGAAAGTGCACAATTAGCATTCCTGGAGTGCTTGTGGACCCAGCTGGATGCTTGCACTATCCCTGCTTTTGGTATTCAATTCAAACCCAACCAAAAGGAGTCAGTTATGTATTTACTCTCATTACAAACTCCTCAAAAATAGCTGCTGGGAAATTTGCATTACATTGTGCTGAAATGAAACAGATTAGCTAACTAATTAGTTAGCTGATACTGAACTGTTCTAGTATGAATTCTTTGGGAGTCAATTTTTCAACAAAATATTTGAATGGACGTACGTTTCTCCTATAGGATGATGCAAGGCACATCATTAACTGCAAACTCTGGAATGTATGACCTCATTATCATTTATGTGCCTTATATGGAGAGGGCACTGGAAGCACCTTTGGGGTTGGGGTTCCCCCCCTTTTTTCTTTTTTTTTTTGGTTTTACCTTTCACCATCTTGGGTAGCTTTGACATGGCAAAAGACCATCTGGGTATTTAACTCTCTTCTCAATCCACGGGGTCTGTTTGCATTTTATGATTATGTGGGACAGAAGCAGCCAACCCAGCACAAAACATTGTAGTGCCTCAGGCACTACAATGAAACCCTTAGCAGAAAAATAATGGAAAATTTGACTCCTAAATTTGCCACCTCAGGCAGCTGCCTCTTTCTCCATCTGAGTCTCTGGGACAAGTTGCCCTCCCCCCCTCCTCCTTGTTGTGGGAAATGGAGAAGAAATGAATTATTTCAGTTAAATTGAGCAGCATTCATACTTTTATTTATTTATTATTTTATTTTATTTAATAACAATAGCTATTTATTACTTAATATAATAAAATCTCTAAGCAGTTTACACAAGTATTACAAATCATAATTTAAAATAAACTACTAAAAACAATTTCAGCTACAATGGGGCTGTTCACATGACATATCACGGCTCATTGTGACTTACTTACTGCAGATGCTATTCAGGATGTTGAACCCCTGACCATGGATTGTCATATCATGCAAACCCAGTCAGTGGGGATCATGCAAGGTGTTGTTTAACCCTCACTATCTGAGTTCGCATGACAACCCACAATTGGGGGTTGAATATTCATAGTGACATGTGTGGGTGCTGTGTCTCATCATGGTCATCTGGGGGTTCAGGGACAATCCTACCATTAGGCAGAGTGAAACAGTTGCCTCAGGCAGCAGATGCTGGGAGGTGGCAGTAAGATGTTGGTGGAGAGAACTGTGCATCACAAGGCCTCCTTTGTACATTGTAAGTTAGTCTGTTGCCTTCAGGTACAGTGGAGGAGGCTGTCTCATCATCAGTGTTGAAGACAAATTCATCTGCCAGTGCAGTTGGCTTCTGAACCTGGAATGGGATAGGGTAGCATATTGTTGTTAATCTCAGGCAGTAAATAGTCTAGGGCTGGCCCTGAGGGTGTATATATGCAGAAGGGGATGGGGACATTCAGATAAGCCTTCTCATACATTAAAGCACCTGTAAGGGGGTTGTGCAGCTATAGGGCTATCCCTTTATTCTGCCCTCACTGATACACCCATGAGACATGTACCCCACCAGCTATGCTTTCAGTGAAATTGAGGCGGCGCTAATGTGCCTATGTCACATGATACATCATGGCTCCATGTTAATCCTTATGTGTGCTTTTAACTTCAGCCCTACCCACCTCTGGAATGTAGCATTCCATTTTGAAGAAGCTTTTGGAGGCTACATAGCAGTGGTGGGTGGGGCTGAAGGCAAAAGAGGCAAGGCCAAAACACCAAAAACACCAGCATATTTGAGCTTAAAGCTCTTACTGCTAGTACTTAAGCCCTAGAAGGGTTTCAACCTTTGAGAATGGGCGAAGATTGCAAAAGCTAGGAAACTACGACACTATCAGTGGTTGGGGAAAAGGGGTGGAGCCATATGGGGAACATCAGAGGGCTGGATTGAAAACCCACATGGGCCAAATTTGGTCCACCTGTTTTCACATATGGGGGGGGGGAGTTTCATCTGAACTCCCTTATGATTAGTAATATCACAGACACTATCCAACAGGAGCCCACAATTGTCTCAGAAGTACACACACCACTTCAGAAGTAGCAGAGGTGATGGTAATGCTTCTTATATGAGGAACTCCTAATTACGATTTGAGCACTGGATTGGAAGCAGACATGAACTGGAGAGAGAGGATCTTTCCTAATAGTGTATTTTTTTAAAAGCTGAGTCAGCTTATCAGTTTTTACACCACTAGCCACTTGAAGGCATTGCTGCACGAAAAACTCAATCAAACCACAGTAAGTATTCAAGGGCACTTCCAGATGTGGGGCCTTCTCAGTGGCTGCCCCCAGGTTCTGGAACCTCCTGCCAAGGGAGGTGCACTTTCTGTTGTCCTTCTGCCGGAATGCAAAGACATTTTTATTTGAAGAGACCTTTCGCATGTAAGCTGGTCTGTTGCTGATGAGTTTTTAAATGGGTTAGGTGATGTTTATTTCTTTTATTGTTGTTTTAATTGTGTTTAATTTGTTTGTTATATTTTAATTAGGATTTGGTTTTAAACTAGGGTGGCCATATGAAAAGGAGGACAGGGCTCCTGTATCTTTGACAGTTGCATAGAAATGACACTCGCTGAAATTCCTTTTTTTATACAACTGTTAAAGATACAGGAGCCCTCTCCTCCTTTCCATATGGTCACTCTAATCTGTATTTTATTGTTATCTGCCTTGAGTGCCAATGTTTTAGTGGAAAGGTGGAATATAAACAAAACAGAAAAAAATAACTGCACAATGTCTGTTGATTGTTAGCGCTAGTAAAACCCAACCCACCACTACTGGTCTGGAAGCATCCTCAGGCAATTCAGATGCTGCTTGTGAGCTAACACAGCTGAACTTGGACTGTCTATCTCTTTTCTGAAGAATTCAGTAACACACAAATGACAACTCCCATGTTGTTATATAAGATAAAGCCACATTGAGTGATGTCTATTTTTAGAAAGTTCTGGAGGAAATAGCACACCTTGATAACTAGTCCAAAGTTTTTAGCTTGTTGTGAAAACCTAGAGCAAACAGTAGCAGGCGGGAGTGGGCACACCCTCTTCGGTATATTTAGCAGTGATATAGAGTTGTAGCTTAAAACCGTTGCTACAACAAAGTTCTGTTGTTAAACAGCAGGCCTCGCTCTGAAGTACAGCCAAGCCTGCACTCGGGTGCTTGCCTGGATTTGGAATCGCTTCATTACCATGATATGATTCTTAAATGGACTCCACCATAAAATATTTCAGAGCACGTAACAAGGGCTGCTTAAGAGGCTTCTTGTTGATTTCAAGCAGTTATTCAACACAGCTGGCTGATGGTTGTCCTCATGCAACCCTCCTACGTTGTCAGTATCATTAATTTCTAGGGCCTACAGTCTGATTTCTTTCAGATGTTATGCCAGATGTTCATGTACACATCTATATTTCAAATAGCAATAGGCTTCAAAGGTTTGTGACAGATTCAAAATGCATGCACCCTCCACCACAGTGAAGGAAGCAGATGTTGTTTGGTCACAGGAGAACTGTGCACACACATGCACGCACAGACACACTCACACTAGGGTGACCACATGAAAAGGAGGACAGGGCTCCTGCAGCTTTAACAGTTGCATAGAAAAGGGAATTTCAGCAGGTGTCATTTGTATGCATGCAGCACCTGGTGAAATCCCTCTTCATTACAACAGTTAAAGCTGCAGGAGCTATACTAGAGTGACCAGATACAAAAGAGGGCAGGAATCCTGCAGCTTTAATTGTTGTGATGATGAAGAGGGAATTTCACCTCTTCATCATCACAACATTCATGCATACAAATGACACCTGCTGAAATTCGTTTTTCTATACAACTGTTAAAGATACAGGAGCCCTGTCCTCCTTTTCATATGGTCACCCTAACACACACACACACACTGTACCATTTTTTTATTTACTTGTGCTTGGGCTCAAGCTATACATTACACTAGTTACGCATAATTAGGGTGACTATATGGAAAGGAGGACAAGGCTCCTGTAACTTTAACAGTTGCATAGGAAAGGGAATTTCAGCAGGTATCATTTGTATGCATGCAGCACCTGGTGAAATGCCCTTTTCATCACAATAGTTAAAGCTGCAGGAGCCCTGCCATCTTGATCAGATACCAAAAAACAAAACAAAACAAAACATATCCCCATGCAGGGGACAGGAGAGTGTGGGTGGAATTTTAGGGAAGCAAATGGGTGTGTGTGGGGGGGAAGGCTTAATCCTTCTCTCCCAATGCATGCTAGTCCTGGTATGAATTGGGGCTGTGTGCACCTACTCTAAAGGTAAAAATTGAAAATAGGCTCAGCTATGCGCTACACAGTTAACATAACATGTCATTTGATGCCGATGTAAAAGAAGCTGAAAGTTATTGATTCCAACTATATGTATTTTATTTTACACATAGGCTGAATTCAGACGACATATTAGGCAACAGAGGGGTGAATAGCGTAGTGACTGTGTGTTAGGCAGGCGGAGCTCCCCACACGACATGCTGCAGCCAGTGCTGCTCGGCACCGGCAAACGCACAGGCTGCAAATAACGGACGGCAGGCATTTTGGTTGCAGTGTCTGCTCCCTCCCCCTCTCTCAGTCCCCCAGCCGTATCCCAGCATGCACCGTGAGTTCTGCCGGCTGTATAGAGCGGCTGGGGTTTTTTGGCTGCTCTGGGCAGAAGAACTCTATTCCCAAATGGAATAGTACACTGAGAGAGGGGGGACCAATTCGGACGACACGTTAAACAACGGGGCTTCGGGCTAAACAACGTGCAAGCCCGTTGTTTCACTCCGTTGTTTAATTCTCCCAATTAGCGTACTGTCAGTGTGTGTGTGTTGTGTGTTACTCCCCACACAACACAATAAGCAATACAACTGACGATTGTTCCCCCCCTCCTCCATTGCCTAATATGTCATCCGAATTCAGCCATTGTGTACTCAGGGGCACATGTTTTCCCTCTCCCCCTTCCACTTGAAGGAACAATGCCATCTCCAAATTTGGTGGGGGGCAAAATGCACGCATGGTTCCCTCACCCCTGACTGGACCCGCCTCCTCCTTTCTTCTCTCACTAGTTTCTAATGGCCAGGTGTCCACCGTTTGATGGGCTGTCAGAGGAGAATCTTCTATCGGAAGGTCTTCTCTCTTTGGAGGGCTGTCAGGCCAAGCCCGGTTTAAAGATAAAGAACTCTTAAGAGCTGGGCTATGAAGTTGCCCATCAAGAGTTAGCACCTGGACAGTGTGCAGGACAGGCAGGCACACAGGTCACCTGGTTACAGTCTTACACGCTATGGTGAGATGTACCTTATGCCTACTTAAATTATAATAATTACACTATTTCTAAATTGGCATTTATAGATATGAATTAGTGCATGCCAATTTTAATGCCATTTTGTGTCCTCTTCTTTTGATGCTGCATTTCTTCTTTTGGGGTGATATTTAAGTGGCTACTCAGCCTCATCCCTGTATCTAGCACACCCTCTGCCTCTGGGTCCAACCTGCTCTCCAATATAAAGCCAAGATGAACTGAGGCTTTTGTTTTTTCTCTTTGTTTCTGCTGCTACTCAATTATTTATTTAAAATGTTTCTAGGCTGCCTTCAAGGATCAAGGTGGCTGACACAATAAAATATCATACAATAATATCATATAACAATGATAAAATAGCCACGATTAATAAATTCCACAAACACCAGCAATAAAACATGTAGCCCAGACAGGACTAACATCTAACACTCAATTGCAGCTAAAAACCCAGAAAGCGAAAGCCAGAAAAGACAAGCTTGTCTTTAAGACCTTTAGGACCTTTCTAAAAAGCTTGCAACAATGAGGCCTGATGGACCATGGATGACAACCCTTTCTAGAGGTGTGAGGCTGCTGGGTAAAATGCCTTCTCTTGTTGACTTGGCCACTTAACTGCTCTCAAAATTGGGCAAGTGGGAAGAGCAATGCTGGCCCTATTGGAAGTAATTATGGGTCATATGTGAAGCAGCCCTTAGGGCACTTCCTCAGAAAATTGCAAAACATATGGTACAGCTGAACTTAAAGTGCAGGCATGCTGATATGGTTGAAGGAGGTCCTCCATGTCAGTTGGTCCAAAACTGTTTAAGGCTTTTAATGATCAAAACCAGCACTTCAAATGCACTGGTAAACAGGGCAGCTGGTGCAGTGTCATATGATCTAACTGCCTGACCCCCATCAACACTCTGGTCACCACATTCTGCACCAGCTGAAGTTTCCAAACCACCTTCAAAGACAGCTCCACGTACAGTGTATTAGAGTAGTACAGCCTGGACATCAGTAGTGCATGGATAATTGAGGCAAGGACTATCCTCTCTTGATGTAGCAGCCTAAGCTGGTAAAATGCACTCCTGGGTAGGGATGTGTATCGTATCATTAGAATTTATGATAATAATACGATATGCTCTTTATCGTGCACATGAGTTACGATAACGATACGATAGAAAAACCTACGATAATCATCAGAGATGATAATTTTCAGGCGATTTTATCGTTTTATCAGACTGCCATATAAATATACCTATAACTTCTGTATTTTAAACGTTAGAGGCTTGAAACTTGGTCACAGTACTTCTGGGGTATGCCTAGGTATGTGTATGAAATTTGAGATCGATCCCTCCAACCCTCGATATTACATTAATTTTTAAAAGATCGTTTCCGTTCTGACAGATCAGAATGAACGCACATGGTGAGCTGTCATTCTGATCTGTCAGAACGGAAACGATCTTTAATAAATTCATATAAAATCTAGGGTTGGAGGGATCGATCTCAAATTTGGCACATATGTGTAGCAACATGTGCTACACATATGTGCCAAATTTGAGAGCGATCCCTCCAACTCTCAATTTTATATGAATTTATTAATTATCATTTCCGTTCTGACAGATCAGAATGACAGCTCACCATGTGCGTTCATTCTGATCTGTCAGAACGGAAACAATCTTTTAAAAAATCATATAAAATCAAGGGTTGGAGGGATCGATCTCAATTTCATACACATACTTAGGCATACCCCAGAAGCACTGTGACCAAGTTTCAAGCCTCTAACTTTTAAAATACATAAGTTATAGGCATTTTTTTTCTTTCTGCCAAAAATATCATTTTTTAACTATAACTATCGTGAAGACGATACGGATCACCATGATATGAATGAAGACAATATTTTGTTTGATTTGAAATGACTATAACGATAAAAAACAATATTTTTTGGCATGCACACCCCTACTCCTGAGCACTGGAGCCACCAGAGTTTCCCCAGTTAGTGCAAAGTCCAGGAGGACTCCTAGTCTACGAACTTGGCCTTTCAGGGGAAATGGAAGCCCATCTAAGACCAGCTGTAAACCACTTGCTCAGAGGTGACTTTGAGCAGGCAGTAACAAAAAAGAGGAGAAGCAGTAGGGCTAGGGGGCTCCAGGGCTCTGCAGTGGGCCTTTGACTGGGATGTGGGCCCTTGCAAGTGCCCAAAGATGGCAAATCCTAACGCTGGCCCCATTGGAAGTAATTATGGGTCATATGTGAAGCCACCTTTAGGGCACTTCCACAGAAAATTGCAAGGCATAAAGTAGCCTGGTCTCTAGTGTGACCAGCCTACAAGACAGCAATAAAGACCTTTGTGCAACCTTGCACCTTTTCTTAGAGATCCTGTTTCCTGCAGTTCTAACTTGATACAAAAATGCTGACTAGGGAGCACTAAAATGTGCAGATAAGACTGGCATTCTTAGAAAACAGGAATCCGTTTCTAACACGAAACAAGTTTAGAAACCACGAGAATTGAAATCATAAGGAAACTGCAGTTCAACAGTGTTCTGGTTTTTTCTTCTTCACACCACTGTCATGTGTTTAGGCCTTGATCCAAAACACCAATGCTTAAATCAGTTGGCTTTAAGTGCCTGTAAGAGGAACGACTGCAGCTTGGCTTTTTCAGGAATTGAGTCAATCATAAACTACACAAAACTGCCACCTGTTGCCCATTTTTGCTATATATGTGTATGTCTATTTGGCACAAATGCTTTGCTAACGCGGGACTCTTTAGGGCCAAAGTATGTATTTATTTATTTATTTATTTGTTACATTTGTATACCGCCCCATAGCTGAAGCTCTCTGGGCGGTTTACATAGGATTAAAAACGATTAAAAACAGTATACAAAAATTAAAACAGCAAAAACATACAACATACACACAATCTGTACATTTAAAAACCACTTCAGCACTTCAAAAAGCTACAAAAACAAAACAAAACAAACCCAGGCTCCTCAGATATTGCCAAATGCCTGAGAGAAGAGGAAAGTCTTGACCTGGCGCTGAAAAGATAACAATGTTGGCACCAGGCGGGCCTCGTCGGGAAGATCGTTCCACAATTGGGGAGTCACCACAGAGAAGGCCCTCTCTCTTGTTGCTGACCTCCGAGCTTCCCTCGGAGGAGGCACTCGGAGGAGGGCCTTAGATGTTGAACGTAGTGTTCGGGTAGGTTCATGTCGGGAAAGGCGTTCCATCAGGTATTGTGGTCCCAAGCCGTGTAAGGCTTTACAGGTTAAAACCAGCACCTTGAACCGGGCTCGGAAACATACAGGCAGCCAATGCAAGCGGGCCTGAGTAGGTCTTATTTATTCGAACCTACTGGTTCCAGTTATCAATCTAGCCGCTGCATTTTCCACAAGGTGCAGCTTCCAAATCACCTTCAAAAGCAGCCCCACGTAGAGTGCATTGCAGTAATCTAACTTGGAGGTTACCAGAGCATGGACAACTGAAGCCAGGTTATCCCTGTCCCGACAGGGACGTAGCTGGGCCACCAACTGAAGTTGGTAGAAGGCACTCCGTGCCACTGAGGCCACCTGCACCTCAAGTGACAGAGATGGTTCTAGGAGAACCCCCAAGCTATGAACCCGCTCCTTCAAGGGGAGTGCAACCCCATCCAGAACAGGTTGAACACCCTCCATCCGGTCAGTGGAACCCCCCACTAACAGCATCTCAGTCTTGTCTGGATTGAGTTTCAGTTTATTAGCCCTCATCCAGTCCATTGTCGCAGCCAGGCACTGGTTCAGCACATCCACAGCCTCACCTGATGAAGATGAAAAGGAGAAATAGAGCTGCGTGTCATCAGCGTACTGATGACAACGCACTCCAAAACTCTGGATGACTGCACTCAACGGTTTCATGTAGATGTTGAACAGCATGGGGGACAAAACTGACCCCTGCAGAACCTCATACTGGAGAATCCACGGGGCTGAGCAATGTTCCCCAAGCACCACCTTCTGGAGCCGACCTGCCAAGTAGGAGCGGAACCACTGCAATGCAGTGCCTCCCACTCCCAACTCAGCCAGTCGTCCCAGAAGGATACCATGGTCGGTGATATCGAAAACCGCTGAGAGATCAAGGAGAATCAACAGAGTCACACACCCCCTGTCTTTCTCCCGACATAGGTCATCATACAGGGCGACCAAGGCTGTTTCCGTACCAAAACCAGGCCTGAAACCTGACTGAAATGGATCCAGATAATCAGTCTCATCCAAGAGTGCCTGGAGTTGGCTCGCAACCACCTGCTCCAGGAATGGAACATTTGCTACTGGCCTGTAGTTATTAAGATTTTCAGGGTCACATTAAACACAGTCATATGTCATGTTCCACAAATATATATCTCAACAAAAGGCTCCAGCGTTCACAGGAACACCCGAGGAGGATCCAGTTCACCCTCTACCCAGTTAAAATTGTCCCACTAAGCTGTTTTCCCAACATATATGGAAACCTATATCTTACTCCTGTGGAGTGGCCAGGGGTGGCCAGGGGCGGGGGGAATAATGTGCAAAAAACAAAACATAACAAAAAACCAGCAAGAAAGGAAAGGGTTAAGCACACCTACCCACCACACTCGCAGTGCTCCACTTCAGCTTGCAGCTCCTTGTGGCTGCTTTAAATTTTTTTAAAAAAAATCAGTGGAAAATTATGTGTCAGTGCACATAACACACAGTTTGGCCCACAGAAGGCCAAATGGCAACAGTGTTTTGAGCTGAAACATTAAAGGCCTTTGCATGAGCAAAGTTCAAGGCAGATTAGTCTCATGATGTCCCACTGAGAGGAAAGTTTGATTGAGAGGCAGGCAGCTAGTATTGCACTAGTTGTGTGGGCCTGAAAGCATATTGGTCATTTCCTAAAAACATGCATGTGGGAACAGCTTGAGCCAAGCCTTGAAACTGACCTCCTCATTAGAAATCTACACTTCAACAGGACCAAATGCAGGGGTAATGGCAGTACCACATGACTGAAGGAGCAATGCAAGTCTTGCTTAGCTCTACTTTGGGGTACATGTTCCATAAATGACATACACAAAACTTTGAATTGTTTCAGGGCTCACTTTAAGCCTGGGTGGCCAAGTGTCCTCTATTTGAAGAGTCCTCTATTTGAAGAGCCTCTAGAGAACTGTCCTCTATTTAATTGGTTATCCTGTCCAATTCTGGCTTAAAGATAGCCATAAAAATGGTTGCCCATCCACTGTTAGCACTTGGAGAACAGACTGAACAGGAAGGCACACACTATGATGAGCTTTTTTGTATTTCTATTTAAATTATAATTATTTCTAGATTTGCATCTATGTCAATTAGCACATTCAAATTGTATGCACAAGTGTCTCCTCTTTTGTCCTCTTTTTTGTTGATTCATAAGAGCCCACCTTACCTTGAAAGCTGTGCTATAAAAGGCAGCTGCATCTGAGCATATGCAAAGTGCCCTTTCCACAAACATGAAGTAATCACAGACGAAAACCCCTATTCATCTGTGATGAAGACCAGAGCTGCTTAGGCAGTGATAAACCAGAGCATCTGGTTTCTGGAAAGGTCTAGACTTCTGCATAGCTCTTGCTGCAGGAAAGACATGGCAGTGGGAGAAGAGAATGACACAGAATTGGGTTTGAACAGGCATGGGCTTGATGAGCTACAGCTTCCATGAATTTGGCTGTAGGGCAAGGGACCCCAAAGCATCTGCCAACCAGTCTGGTAACAAAAGAGCCCTTGTCCCATCAAAGGGTGCCTCTACAAGAGTGATTTAAAGCTCTTTCAAGGTGTATTACAAATTTTACCTCTACAAGAGCGGAGTGCAAATCGGGGGTCGAGGCGCTTTTTATCTCCGATTATTCGCATTTTCGAATGTGCGTTAAATAGCGAGTTTTAATTTGCTGCGGGAGTTAAAGTGCCTTATGGCCATGTAAACATGTGATTCTCTGCATGTAAACAACTTTAAAGCACATTTCATATAGCCTGTAATGCGCTTCACTGCCTCTCATGAATAGGTATTAGGAGTAAATGCGCTTCTCCGTATATGCGCATAATCAGGCAGCTGGGCGTCAAACCGAAATCTTGTAGAGGGGGCCTAAACCTGAAGACATAGGTGCCTAATGATACAGGTGTCATGAACCATCTCCAAGTGTCTGTGATCATCCACCTGGGTGTGTTAAGCCTGCCTCCAAAAATGGGCTGATGTGTGATCCTTTCAATGGCCTTAAGCTGCCCCCTCTGTTGGCATGTGGAAAACAGCCTCATCCTGATGGTGCATGCCCAACTATCCCTGCCACTGTTCCCATCAGCAAGAAAAGGGAGCTCTTCCCCTACAGATAGGCTACTTGTTATGGTGCAGGAGTGGACAAGAGGGAAGCAGTCTTCCCTCTTGGTCTGCCCAGACCAGCCAGCACCTAGCTGAAAACTTCTGGGCTGTGTTGTCAGGAGAGCAATGATGGAAGCCCCAGACCGGATGCTGGGCAGCTGAAGCAGCAACAGCATTTCTTCTTTCTGTGCCCCACACCTGCCACACATGGGTACCACTAGGGCTTCCCTAATGAAAGCTGGGAGGGCTTGTAGAAAGCCACTACCCTGCTTTTGGGCCCTCTTGGTGATAGAGGATGTTCTACTGATACACTTCCTATATCCAAATGGAACACCCATGCTATGGCTATTTTACTAGTCAGGCTAAGAAGTAGGAAAATCTTATGGATACCTATTAGTAGATTTCAAGCCATAACTGGAGGGCTACTGAGTTTGCAACAAGTCTGACATTTTGGGCTGTTCATCCATTTGGAACCCAGACCTCTGATCTTTTTGACGTAGTCCTGGGCCTGCACAAATCCACACAATGCTTCTGGCTGACAGACCTTTATGTGCCTTATGGAGGAAGCAGCGTAGATGAATTGAACAAGGTTGGTGGTTCCCGTTCTTAAGTTTGCTTTTAAATAAGTGACACCAGAAGTCATCATTTCACAGTTACTTCATTTGGAGCTCGTGACGCATTTTGTATGTCTTTGCAGGGGTGGACTTCAGTTTAGTTCAATTAAAGCTTCTTCTTTCTTTTTTTCTGAAATGTGTCTGTGATCCTTAAAATTACTTACATGTTGTTGGTTTTTTTTAAAAAAAAATAATGCGTTTCAGCAACAGATTTCAGTGTGGGTGTTCTTCTCATAGTTGTTTTGGAGTTTGAATGCATTTGGGACCCCACTATCGAACAATCTTCTCAATACCGCAGCTAGTTACTTCTTGTCCACAAAAGCTCTACAACAGTGTTTATTCACACAATCATGACCAGTACACCTTTTTGAGTTTCTTATTCTTACCAGTGAGTTAAATCAATTAGATTTAGATGGTTTTAGCTGACTTTTAGATGATTTCTTATAGCTAGGGTGACCATATTTTGGAAACCAAAATGAAGGACAACATGGTGGGCCCCCAAGGGAGCATCCCCACCAACATGTCTGCCCCCAGGGAGCGTGTCCAGCACCAAGGGTGTGTGCCCACCTGAACATAGTCTGGCAGCCTATCTACACTACTGTTTTAAAATGGTTTATAACAGTTTTAAACTGGTTAATAACGGTTATTAACTGGTTTAAAACTGTTATAAACCGATTTAAAACAGTAGTTTAGATATGCTCAAGGTCACATGTCTGATTTTACAGCACACAATTAAGACAAATATGTTCTACATAACATCTTAATGTTAAAATCACTGAAATAACAAGTTGAGACATCCAGTGTATCTGAAATTAACTTCACTCACTCCTACTTTTGTACATTCTCCCCTTCCCTCAAATATCTTTTCTGATTGTATTCTCACTCCGCTGCAACCTGCTGCTTAACAGGGCTTGTTGCTGGCTGGCCGGCTGGCTGGCTTTTAATTTTTTTTAATTTTTAAAGTTCAATTTTGTTTTGAAACTTGCTAAAAATCAACACATGAACAAATCTGCTTGAAACTTGACATGGATAAAGCCTTACTTAAGGGCTATTATGATGCTAAGTTTCAGCTCTTTATCTTTAAAAAATATGTTTTTTTTAAAAAAAAATATTTCAAAACCTGAAACATTAAAAAAAATCCTAAAATTCAATGGATCAACAGATCCGCTTCAAATTTGGCAATGCTAAAGCCCTACCTAAGGGCTATCCTGGTGCCAAGTTTCATCTCTTTATCTTTAAAAATGACAGAGCTGTTAGCATTTTTGTTCATTCCTAGTGACTATAAAGTAGATTTGCCCTTTGGGTGGGGGTGGGAGGATGAGGAAAAACTGGATTTTTCTTCAAATTTCATAATCCCCCCCTTACCAGATTTGTTACCAAAAATCCTGACATTTCCTGGTTTTTCCTGACATATGGTCACCCTACTTATGACACTTTCTGGGAATACAGGAGTGAAGAGAAGGTTATGTTTCTACTGATATTAACTGTCTCTTTGCAAATTTAGGAATAATGACCTAAATAGTCAGTGGTAAACCTCAGGCCCATTGTAGCCAGCCGAAAGGTTTGGGGAGGGGCACCAAAACATATGTGTGGGTAGTTCATAAGTGGGCTGTCTTCACAGCACCAGGTTGATGCCACCTCCCTCTCAAATCCCGCCTTTTCCCTCTCCTGGGGTGACATTGGGTAATGCCAAAGCCAAGGAGGGAACATGGGGTTTGTGGGCAGCCATCCAGGTACCAGAGCCACCCTCTTCTTCTTCCTGGTGGAAGGCAACCAATCACCAGTTGCTTTCTACCAGGCACCGCCCCTGGATTGACCCTGGATTGGTCTCCAGAGTGACGTCAGACGGCGGAAGCTCAGTATTGACATCACTCTGATTGAAAAAGTTCCCCAACTTTTTCAAATCACAGCATTGCGTGGATGCCCTGCAGTAGCTGTGAAGCTATGCCTGCATCGTCTAACTGATGCAACACAGATCCACAGCCACCATGGGGCTTTCCCCACGTATAGACAGCCCCCTGGTTTGCAAACCTCTTAAAGACAAAATTGTAAACTGTTTTTAAATTTAAATTAAATTAAATTAAAATCATAAGGAAAAAAATTAGGACAGGCAGAGAATATTTAGGGGGGCAGTCCCCCCAACCCACCCCTGGCTATTGGCCTGGTAAATCTGATTCTGTCAATGCAGCCATAGTCTCTGCATTCACTTGGCTATTGTTTGTATCCACAGGTTACTTATACACAGTTCCTGCTTACACCTTTGATTCTCAGAATAAGAACACTGCTTTCCCTAAGTGCTCCTGAGATGAACAGCCTATGAAATAAAGAGCCCACAAGCTATTCCATGTGCTAAAATCCGTCGCCCGCATGGTGTAGCAGGTGCTTTGAATTTCCAGGTCAAATGAGATGAGATTAGAAGAGAGCTGCACAGCAAACACACAGCTTGCAACATGTCTCCACCTTACCCCTGCTTTCTTATTCCTACAGATTGCTGTCAGAGGATTCAATGCTTCCCATTGAATCCTCTGACACAACTGTCATTGATTTTCATGGAACTGATTCATACCATTGAGCAACTTTACTGGAAATGTCAAAGATGGCAAAGCAAGGCATGAAGTATCTTGATGAGGCTCAAATGTGTGCTCTATTAGAGGCAAAAAAAATAGACCTTTGGAGCAGCAAATGACAAAACTGATTTCTATAAAAGAGAGCCCCATCAGATGAATGTTTTATTGCACACTTCTTACCAGGCAGCCCATTCTAGCCTCCTTCACACCACAAAAAACCACCCCAGTAAGTCCAACTTATTTTTAAAGACAGAAGTTGCAGCTGTCTCCTGCTGTGTGCAGGAGAAGCGGCACGATCAAAACGGCCCACTGAATGGGCCACATACAGGTTGTTTACTTCCTCTTTTAAAAGAGGAAGTAATGAGGGACAAACATGTGGGCAGAGAAGCGATAGATAGATACTCTCTAGATACATGGAAGACAGATGTTATTTGAAATGACACAACACACTCTAAAGATGTGTGATGTAAGCAGTTCATCTCTTTGTTGTTGGTTGAGAGCCAGGAGTGTCGCAAGTTTGCCAAGCCAAAATTGAATCTTAAATGGTGCATTTTGCTTATCTTTCCACCACCACTCTCCAGGGTTGCTGGGCAGGGGAACCTGTTCTAGCAATTTGGAGGTGCTGGTTTTCCTGACAACATGAATAGACTCTTTCCTCTCTTTTATGTGCCGTGCTTTCTCTGTTGCTGCATGCAGAAAAAAGAGCTTCCTGGAGATCAATGCCAGGCTTTGGAGGATCCATGGGCTGTTAGAATAATGATGGCAGGGGATCAAGCCAAGGGTTAGTTTGTTCTTGGAATTTTTTAAAGCAGTTAAAAGGTAAAATATCATGGAAGTCATGACATGGGGGGATGTTGCCTAGCAGTCAGGTAGAGCCAAATAAGTTTCTTTTTAGTCTGGTTTGTGAGCATCATCACATGGGGGAAAATTGTTTTTCCTTACCATCACTTCTCCGCCCATGTCTTTGTCCCTCATTACTTCCTCTTTCAAAAGACTAAGTAAACAATGTGCATGGCCCATTCAATGGGCCATTTTGATCATGCTGCTTCTCCTGCACATAGCAGGAGATAGTGGCAAGTTCCATCTAAAAAAAAATTGGATTTACTGGGGTCTTTTTTTGTCACACGAAGAAGGCTAGTCAGGTCAGGATGTGCACTGGATGCAGATGATGTTGTGAATAGGTCCCGTGAAAATCCGTGAGTGCCCAGTAATGAGCGTGCAATAAAATGCTCATCTGATGAAACCCTGCATATAAAAAGAGTAGCATGTTCAGTATATTATTCTGCATTAGTAGTGGTTTCGTTTTGTTAGAATCCTGGACTGATTTTCCAGGTACTATCTATTTATGGCTCAGTAAAGTTTGCCAAGCTCTTCACTTTCTGGTTTCAGTCTGCTCATTCATTTACCCTCATCCATTGGGCCAAATCAGCATGCTTGCCCAGAGGGAGAGAGCAAGGTGAGGCTTTGCTTTACCCCTGCAGGAAGAGATGGAGGTTCCTCCATATTCCTCACATAAAGAAATATGCAGTCCCAAACTTATCACTTGGTTCATAAAATATGCTGTACTTTTTCTAGATTCATGAATTTCACAGCATCCTAGAAAAGAGAAATGCAGCTTAATTAGTAATTGAATATTATAGAGTACTAAGGCCATGTCTACAGCTGTCAGGGTCATCTCTAGGTCATCCCAGTGCATCCATATGATGCACAGGGGATCCCAAGATCAACCGGGATGATCTAGAGACGAACCCATGATAACTGAAACCGGGGACAATCCCAAGGACCATGGCTGGTGTGGCACAGCCTCCCGGGTCCTCAAACAGGTATGGAGCTGCATGGGATGGCTCCGTGCCCATGGGGGTGGGGTGGTGGCAACAATTTTGCAATCCCTGGAATGGCAGGGGAGTTAGGCATGGGGTTTGGCGGGGGTTACTTACCTTTTTCACCATGCACGGCTCCTCTTAAAAAAAAATGGTGACATCCTTCCGGGATGTCGCATGGGTGTATAAAAGTTGGGGGAGATTGCAGAAGCAGGTAAGTCCATGATCCTCCCTCTCACTCCTCTAAACCCTTAGGTGTAGATGAGGCCCATGTAAGATAATAAAGGTTTAACATGCATAAGGTGCTTTTTAAATATATATATATAGCTAACATTTTTTGTAGTTGTCTAAACTGTGAATTGAAAAGTACTAATCCCACTAAAGGTCCATTTTCTTATGGGCTCCAAAATAAAAGTGTTTGTTTTAATATGCAGTACCATTCCTGAAAAATAATTTAATGCATCTTACTCACAGGATTGCCAGCAATGTGGGAAACTGCAGAACTGCAGTGTCTGGTACATGGAGACCATTAGAACTGTAGTGTTCTGAAACAAAAGAAGCCCACTGCATGCTATAGACCTGTCAAGTCCTCAAAAGAAGGCAGTCCATTATGACACAGTGGGTTGCCAACTTCAGGAGAACATGTTAAAATAAGTTACATCTAGTGACTTAGTGCAACCTTCCCCAACCTGGTGCTCTCCAGATGTTTTGGACTACAATACTCATAATTCCTGACTATTGGCTGTGCTGACTGGGGTTGAGTTGTAATTTCAAAACATCCAGAGGGCACTAGGCTAGGGGAAGGAAGCTCTATTGCTACAAGGCCCGAGAATATTCAGTGGAATAAATATAGTTTGATAATATTAAAAATCACTTGACTGTTTTAAACTTTCCCATGGGGTACAACAAGTATGCAGTTTGGTGGGCATTGACACCATTAGCAATCAAGGTGAAATGAAATTCAGTCCAAATTTGAATAAAATATAAGTTCTATAAATATAATTTTTTGAATTTTCAAATCCTTAATCCAAACATGGATCAGTTTTGTACATTGAAACTTGAACCCTGTCACCCAAATCTTGACATGTTTTTGGCACACAACTATGTCTCAAAATTTGCTCCCAGATTTTTAATTCCATACCAAACACTGAACTCTTCATTTTAGAACTGAACATTCAAGACAAGCTGCCTAGAAATATCCAAATTCCAACTGAATGATTCATTGTAATTGGCATTCCATAGGCAGCAGTGAGTTTCACTTCTGCAGAACATCTGACATAAAAATGCACTTTGCAATGTTCTGTCAGATGCAGGAACAGTCCAGAGTAGCAGTTTTGGTCCAGAGCAGTCTGATTCACTGAAGTATGGAACACATTCTTCACTGAGTGGAGTCAGTGAACAATCATGGGGTAAATGAGGACACAAACTAGTTATACGAGTTTGGATTATTTAGTGAAAGAAAGTGCTTCAGACTGTTATTTGGAATGATAGTAAAGAGATAAGATTTCGATGGGTTACTCCTCTTGTCCCCCAGGCATGACAAAGAGTATTCCTTGATCTTTCAGGAACTGACCTCTAAAATCTGCATGTAAATCCCAACTTCATATATACACTATAGTGGTATAGAGCTAGTGGTGACTGACCAAGAAAGAGACCTTGGGGTCATGGTGGATAGTTTGACGATCAACCCAATAGCTGAATTCGGACAACACATTAGTCAATGGTGGGTTGAGTAGCCAACTCACAGTTGGTTATTTTGTGGGTACTCTCCACACAACATATTCCTACACAACTGTGGGTGGTTGGGGCTGGCGTTGAGTGGACTAATAGTCAACCTAGCATTTGACTGACATAGCCCCCGCCCCTCTCCCCACCCTCCTCCCTCAGTCCTCCCAGTTCTATCCCAGCAGCCTCTGCAAGTTGCACCAGTTGTAGCAGAGTGGCAGCCGCCCCTTTGGTCGTTCTTGCTGCCTGCCTCTATGGGCTTGTGTTTTAACCCACTCACCACACGCCATTAACCCACTCACCCCTCCACACAACACTTTAAACAACTGGCTTCGAGCTAAACAACTTGCAAGCCATCAGTAGTTTGTGAGAGGCGTGCTACCCTCCACACAACACAATAAGCAACACAACTGACGATTGTCCCCCCCCCTCCCAGTTGCTTAATGTGTTGTCCAAATGCAGCCAATGTGTGGCTACTGTGAAAAAGGTGGATTATGTTGGAGATCATTAGGAAAGGAATTGAAAATAAAATATCCAATGTCATAATGCCTTAATTTAAATCAATGGCCTCATCTACACCAAGCAGGATATTGCACTGTGAAAGCGGTATATAAAAGGCAAGAGCCACACCAAGCAGGATATAGTGGTATGAAAGCAGTACATGGTATATGTCAATGGGCCCTGACAGCTGTCATTGCACTTCAATACTGCTATAAAGCAGTAGTGTGGCTCTTGCCTCTTACATACCGCTTTCATGCTACTTACACAGTGCAATATCCTGCTTGGTGTAGTTGAGGCCAATGGTGCAATCAAATTTGGAATACTATGCACAGTTTTGTACATCACACCTCAAAAACGTTATTGCAGAACTGGATAAGGTGCAAAAAAGGGGGCAACTACAATTATCAAGGGCCTGAAACAACTCCCTATGAAGAAAGGTTACAATATTCGGGGCTCTTTAGCTTAGCAAAAAAGGCGAGTAAGGAGGGATGTGACTGAGGTGAATAAAATGATCCATGGTGTGGAGAAAGTGGCTAGAGAGAGGTTTTTCTCCCTCTCTCATAATATTAGAACTCAGGGTTACCCCATGAGGCTGAATGGTGGGATAATAAATAATTGGGAAAAACATTCTGTACACATTTTGCTATCAATTTAGCTCTACCTCCTAATTCGTTGTTCTGAGGACTTGAAGTACATTTTCTATTACAATGTTCCTTTCTGGTTCCAAAAATGTGGGAGTCATGTTTGTCTGACCACAACTCAGGTGTGTAAGAGAAATTACTCTGAATCACAATGAAATCTCCCAATGTCATCCTTCTACAGGGAGTGTTTTCTCGAGGCACCTTCCTTGGGAATGTTCCTCTGAATGAACAGAATGTATGCGTGGACAAGTTCCTCTGACAAAACCTGACAATGATTTAATTTAATTTTCAATTTTAAGGGGCTGTAATGACACTGTAAACTTCAAAGTTAGCACCTGCCCAAAACAAATGGAACAAGTTCATGCGTTTTCCCTCCCCCACACCTGATGCTAATAAGCATACATACAAAATCATAACTATTGATGCAAAATTACTAGGCATTAAATATACATATATAAAACTTCATGCCACGGGGTATCCTTCCCCAACCTGGATCACTCCAGAAGGGTTGGACTACAATTCACATCACCCATGGCCATACTGGCTGGGAATTATAGGAACTATAGTCTGACACATCTGGAGGGAGCCAAGTTGGAGAAGTCTGCTCTAGAATCTAGGGCAGAAATGGGCAACCTGCGGCCCACTAGATGGGCTTGGACTACAGCTCCCATCATCCTTGACCATTAGCCATGCTGGCTGGGGCTGATGAGATTTGGGAGCCCAACATCATTTGCAGTGTTGCAGGCTATTCACTCCTAGTCTAGATGATGGCATTTATTTATTTTAACATCAGTGGACCATTGTCAGGCCATAGCTAATCTGCCAATATCAGATGATTAGCAGCACAATTATAGTCACATTTACTCAGAAATAGGCACATTGGCTCAGGTACATGTACACTGAATTGTAGCCTAACATACTTTGCCTGTCATTGGTGATGGGCAATTGAAAGCATTTGGGCTTTCTTCTAAGTAGAGATATATAGGATTGCACTGTAAGCCTTCCTTTTTAAAACTGCTCATTTGTCAAGAGTTTTAAACAAAAACACATCACAGACTGTGAGAAAAATTAACAAAAATAAAACAATTAGAACCCATACATGAAATAAGCAGGAATCTGCAGCACAGGCAACAAAATCAGTGCCATATATTCATTGCGTATGGCTCTTGATGAATCAGCAACACATCTTGAAAAATAGCAGCACTAGATGTGTATATTATTAAAGCCTTATGGATTTAGCCCATGACTTGTCTCTGTAGTTTACTTTCACTGTCAAAAGTGTTCCCCAGGCCCTACCATATACTATTGGTCCATATAACTTGTTTTATTTATGTTGTATATTATTACTAGCTAAATCTTCCAGACTTATTATGTGCCTTCTAATGATGTAACCTTTCAAATTCCTTTCCCTCATGTTGCTTGCTCATCTGTAAAATATGGAAGGAGAAGAGTCATGCTGTGTGATCCTAAGCATGTGTAGTTGGAAGTAATCCCACTAACTTCAATAGGCTTACTAGTAAGTGTTCATAGGTTTTCAGTCCACGTTTCTGCAAAATGGAAGCTAGGGTTCCATTTTTTTCTGACAGAGGACTTCTGCTCCTACAGGTGCAATGAGAACTGTGCACAAGTGGTCTCTCAAAATTCTCCACCCTATTTGTGGGCAGAGAAATTGAGTGGACAATTTCACCAAATTTCTCCAGGGGGATGAGAAATTCTCCAACAATTTCTCACAGGTAGGACTCACCATTGGCAAGGTTTGTAGCAAAGCTTCTTGTTCTCCTTCCCTAAGAGGTTTTTGTTTTTTGCATTGCCACTACAAGTGGCAACAGCATCAACTGTGTTGGCAGCCTGGCCCCCATTTTGCATACTCCACAACATCCCATATACCTAGCATCATTCTAGGGCATGGCAGTAGGTGGAGAAAAGGAATGCAGCCACCACAAAAAATAATGGTGAAGAAAATTTGAAGAAATACTTGCAAAGAAAAGGTCTTCTGAGAAAAGTTTGCTCAGCTCTAGTTATCATTTTTCAGGTTTTAGCACCTTCCCCAGGGTTTTCCAAATCTTACATTTCTGGGAGGTGGCTGTTCCCCTTTATTGAGGGCCAAACCTGTAACCACTAAGCTAGCCTTCTGTCTCAAGAGGATGCTGTTACCAGTGTTGAAGTAAGATTCACTCGCCAGCCCAGAGAACTTCTGTAAGTCCTTTGCTTCAGGCAGCAAAATGCTTTGGTAAGTACATTAGGTTTTCAAAGGATATTAGACAAACCAGTGGCAATTCAATATTTGAATGTTTTTCTCTCACATAGGATTGCTAATTTTTCAATGGTTGTGCTTTAGCAGTAACTTGATATTCAGGCATCAGTGGGTATAATCAGGGTCGGCCCTACCAGTAGGCAGAGTGAAGCACTCGCCTCAGGTAGCAGATGCTGGGAGGTCGCAACAAAATGCTGTGTGCAAAGTGGCATGCACTGTGGCCCCAAGCTACCCTGCTGCCTTCAGGTACACTGGAGGATGCTGTTCCATCACCTGTGTTGAAGAAACAGTCCAGCTGGCTCTTGTACATGGCATAGGAGAGGGCCCCATCTTGTTCTTTGTCTCAGGCAACAAAATGTCTTAGGCTGGGCCTGGATACATAGGAGGAGTCCTATTGAATCAGTCCAATGACCTATGTAGTTCAACAGCCTATGGGAAGCAGTAATCATGTTTATCTGAGTGTTGGGGTAGGGTTAGACGGGTCTAGGGCCAAATCTTCACTTAGTCATGTAGCTCACTGGGACTATCCTACTTCATAGGGTTATTGTGAGGATAAAATGGAGTGGCGGTGGGCATCGGGGGAGACAGGGAGAGAACTGGCCTGAGCTCTTTGAAGGACAGGTGGAAAGTCAATATAATGAATGGTTTCTGCACACCAAGATGTTGCTCAAAGCACAAGAGCAGGGCAGACTCCCCTTCTTTCCTGATCAGTTGACAACTTTAATTTCACATTCCTCAGTTGTGTAAAATTAACTTCAAGGCTTCTTGGGACCCATTAGCCATTCTTCTAAAAGGCAAGTTTCTTCAGTAAAAGGTGTGGCTGGTGAGAACTTTGGGCACTAAAATTTCCCACTCACCATGTCTCTAGGTGATGTGTCGTTTGTTCCAAACATACTGTCTGGAGCTGATGTATACAGCTTTGAAACTGTATTTCATAGGAGAAGGGTGGGGGAGGGAAACTTTCAGCAAAGTTCTGATGGGTGGAGCAGCCAAGACCCCACCTTAGTTTTGGCTTGCTTTCATTCCAATGTTTTTATTCTGACATACTATACAGTGTTTGTTTGTTCCCTGGGGCACATGTTGTACACGCCACAGTGTTGAAACTGAAAAATTAACTTTCTGTCCGCTCTTGAATAATTGCATCTCCTTGGCTTCCACACACCTTCTTTCACCTGCAATATGTAATAAGAAATGCCTTGAAGTCACTGCTGCATGATTTTTGACCTAATGCATTCCCCTCACATGCATGCTCACCATTCACAAATAACCAATGTGCCTCTAATCTGCTTATTTCATTTGCTGGTGTGTGTGTGGTTGACCTCTCGCAACCTGTAATGACTTGATTAATCCCCATAGTGATCCCTGGACCATTGTCTAAGCAATGTTCCTCAAGCTAGGGTACATATTGTGGTTGTCACAACGAAGCCACTTGAAATAGGGTGACCATGTGGAAAGGAGGACAGGGCTCCTGTATCTTTAACAGTTGTATAGAAGAGGTGTCATTTGTGTGCATGGTGAAATTCCCTCTTCATCATAACAGTTAAAGCTGCAGGAGTCCTGCCTTCTTTTGTATCTGGTCACCCTAATATAGCTCCTGCAGCTTTAACTGTTGTGATGAAGAGGGAATTTCACCATGCACACAAATGACACCTGCCGAAATTCCCTCTTCTATACAACTGTTAAAGATACAGGAGCCCTGTTCTCCTTTCCATATGGTCACCTTACTTTAAATCAATCCCCATAGTGGCTTTTGCCATTCATTCCTTTGTAGGTCAGCTGACTTTCTTCATCTCCAACCAGGGGCCTTTCGGTGGTCTGAAGGAAATTGTTCAAGGCATGCTGTCAGCTGGTCGGTTTTGCCAGAAATGCACCAGGGCCAAGAAGGGCCATCTCAAAGGCAGATGTAGACTGTTTGCTGACCTTAGCAGTGCAGGGTTTTCCCCTGCTGTTCCCCAAGCTAAGAAAACATTTACCTGCCAAATTTGTATGTGGCAGTCAGCTGTAGAAGGCCAAGAAAACGGACCTCCCTCTCCCTAAATTATAGCAAACTTAGTGTTGGTAGAATACCCTTGGCTATTTGGAAAGGTAAGCTAAATATTTGGGCACCCGGGGCTGGGGCAAACTAGACATCTAATGAAATCTTAATGCCATTCTTTTCTTGAAAAAGGAAAAGCGGGGTGGGGGAGGGTTATATTAAAAATGATGAAAAGGGAGCTCCTTTGGGAAAGATCAATGTGTATAGAAGATCTAATCTTTAATAGATATTAATCTTTAACAAAGTTTTGAATTCTTTTTTTTTGTTCTACAGTGTTTGTGTATATTCTAGGTTGTAGAACTTTTGAGCACAATAGGGATAGGTGCATATGTGTGGGCCTGTCTGTATGTGTGTGTGTTCTGCTCATTCTACGCCATGATATTATTGATTGATGGAAGAAATACATCTCACCAAGAGACCATATTGTACACAGGGAGCATCTGCAATACATTATGGGGGATGGGAGGAGATAGGAGCCTCACATCTGTCCCTAACACATTGGCCTGCACAGCTGTTCAGCACAGGAGCATGCTTAAAATGAAGATCAAGGCAGATGATTCACCCCTCAGTAAGTAGTGAAAAAGTGAGAGGAAAAGGTGAGGACACCTGGTTCTGTCTCTCATATGAATCTTCTAGTGAAATCATCACAGCTGTGATTTGTCTCAGTCATTAGTTAACATCTTTGTACAGTTGAGAGTGTGGTTAAAACATGACTCAGCTCTTGTACAGTACCTGGGATGCAATTCAGCTCTTCTGCAGGACAAACATGTTGTCAATGCCACACGAACATTGAGTCAAGAGGCCTACATTACTGTACTATGTACTCCACAGCCCACAGTATTTAGTCAGACTAAATGATGCAAAGAAAGTATAATTCTCAAGCATCATTGCACAACTATGTGAATTAGAAAGTTTCTGTCCTCCCTGCCTCCCCAGCCAAGAGATCCATAGGGAGATTTTCCTATCTGCTCTTTACTCTTCAAGATAGCCTTGAAAAACAAATGAACAAACCCTCCAACAGTGGAAAGCCATGTGCACACAGCTCTTGTGAATGGGCTTGACAAGGATTTGAGTGTCCTCAGCCCTCTTTGTCATTCAAAATTGGACTTGTTGGGCATGTTGGTGGTATTAAAGTTGGACTTGTTGGCCATGGTGGTGGTATCAAGATTGGACCTGTTGGTCATGGTGGTGGTGGTGTTAAAATTGGTGGTGATATGCAGATGAAAAAAAACCTGTGCTCCACTAATTGACTTTGGAGTGGCAAGGAGAGGGGACTACATTTAGAAATCTTGCTTACAGCACTTTATATTATTTGTTCATCTAGCCCAGTATTGTCTGCTCTGACTGGCAGCAGGTTTCCAGGATCTTAGGCAGAGAGAGAGGTCTTTCTTTGGCTGCCTCTACAAGAGAGGTTTAAAGCTCTTTCAAGGCGCTTAAAAAAATTTACCTCTACAAGAACGGAGCGCAAATCAGGCGTAGAGGCGCATTATCTCTCCGATTATGCGCATTATCGAATGCGCGTTAAATCACGAGTTTTATTTTGCTCTGTCCGTTAAAGCGCATTTTGACTGTGTGAATAAGTGCTTATGCACATTAACTACTTGTAAAGCGCATTTTGGACATCTGTTAATGCGCTTCGCCGCCTCTCTCCGCCTCTCGTGCAGAGGGATTAGGCGTAAATGCGCTTCTGCGATGATGCGCATAATCGCCTAACCAGGTGCAAAAGCGAATCCTTGTAGAGGGGACCTTTCTCATCATCTGCTACTTTAACTTTTCAGTTGGAGATGGCAAGGATTGAACCTGGGACCTTCTGCATGCAAGGCTTGTGTTCTACCATTGAGCTATGGGTCCTGCCTCTAAAACATGTCAGTCCACACAGAAATTAATGGGATTTCTGATATGCCACTGCATTCTGAGCTCTATGAACGAGAGAGAGAGAGAGAGAGAGAGAGAGAGAGAGAGAGAGAGAGGTTGTAGAGCATAATACAGATTTCTGTTCTATCTGGACAGAAGTGATATTAAAACAGTACTTTCATTTCCAAAGTAAGACTTCATGTTTTAATGCCTCAGGCCTGTGCATGCTGAATTTCCACTGGTTTCAATGGGTGTTCTCAGTGCCATAGCTAGGTAATTTTTGTTGCTGATGGTAATGATCTTATGCTCACCAACCCCCTTTTTAATCGCCCATGTATATTCCTTCAGTTGTGAAGCACACTATTAACATTTCTCTTCTCTTCCCCATCCCCAGAATTCCATGCTTTACAACTGTTTCTTCATGAATGATATGATGTAGCAAAAACATAATCAACAACAACAGAAACGAAAAAAAAGACAGTTTACCAACCCTGGTTAAAAAAAGAAAAATACTCTGAGCATGTGCAGGTTTGCATTTTAAACTCATTGAAATCATGGCATCATTATGACTGCAGGACTAAAATGAAGTTTGCATCATTCACCTGGGAATAAGCACTATTGCTTATTGTAGAAAGGGATAATATATTTTTAAAATTGGAAATAATAAAATGAATATCTGAAATAGCCGTCTACATGCCCCCTGAGCGTAGAATGTTTGAAATGTAAGAGGTTCATCATACACATGGTTTGATGCACACTCACCACGACTTTGATCCACTTTTTGAGCACTGGATTCACATGATGTCGTCCCCGTCATGCTGTCCTCTCGCCCTGAGCGTGCCATTTTTCGTTTCTCTTTCGATCTATTCCTGAACCAGCAAAGTCCGGTTTCTCCCTGATATTCGGGACAACATATGAACCAGCTGAGGTATCACAGCAATACCGACCATGTGTAATTCAAAATGCTAGATTCGCAAAGGAACCGGAGTGGGAAACTGCAGAGTGAACACCGACAAAACAAGTAGGTGTGATAATGCTCTAGGAAGAAAGGTTGTTGTGGCAACCAGAGTCAGCCCTAGTAGGCCTCAGCATGCCCAGACTGTGATGCTGGGCCTGTTTGCTACTGCCTCCATCATTGGCCACTTTTTTGGTCCTCGTTTGAGAGCCCATTAGACTGTGGGGCTATGGACTTCAGCCTCAAGGTCCAGCCTGCTGGGTAGTGGAGGCAGGTGGCTCTGATTTTGCTAGGGTTGTGAATCCATTCTGGGTCTGAGAGCATTATCACACCTACATATTTTGTCTGCATTCACTCTGTGGTTTCCCACTCCGGTTCCTTTGCGAGTCTAGCGTTTTGAATTACACGTGGTCGGTATTGCTGCGATACCTCAGCTGGTTCATATATTGTCCCAAATATAGGGGGGTGGGAACGGGATTTTGTCCGTTGAGGGATAGTTCGAAAGGGAAACGAAAAATGGCACGTTCAGGGCGAGAGAACAGCATGACAGGGATGATGTCATGTGAGTTCAGTGCTCAGAAAGTGGGTCAAAGTCGCAGTGGGTGTGCATCAAACCACGCGTGTGATGCCTCTCAGTTAGAACCAGCCAGAACTCTAAAATAGCTATCCAAGGTGCTGGACCTATTGTGGGCATAATGTTCAGCACCTTGGATAGATCCTTTAGAGTTCTGGCTGGTTCTGATTGAAAGAATGGATTCACAGCCCCACCAAAACTGGAGCCATGAGTTTCTGCCACTGGGAGCTTTGTTGGCACCCTGCAAGTGGAGCCACAAGTGGCCAGTCAGAACCAGCCAGAAGTCTAAATTAGCTACCAGTTGGAAGGTAATTGTACAATTACTTTTATGGTTTCCTTTTATGGATATTTCAGGGCAAGCTGCTAACGTGAGTCATACCACACTGGCATGATCCAACATGAAAACACAATAGTTCCACAGTTTTCCCCATGATCTCACAGCAGCCACATTTTCATAGTTAAATCACATGATGAACTCTGGTACAGTGATTGCTGTGTACATGCACTAGTACAACTATAAACTAAGGTGGACATATGATGGCTGATGGCACATGCAAAATGATGTGTGGGTCAGCTGCTTGCGTGCATACAACTCTGAGATTGGTCCACATATCATGACACTGGGTACTATGCAGAATAGTTACTGAACATGGATTTGTTGTTGTGCAATGTGTGAAAGAGCCCTTAGTCCAGGGCGAACTCTAGTGTGACGTTATCCATAAAGTATAATACAATAAGGGCTCCCTTGCAAACTCCATTCATTTTAATTGGACTTGGGGAGCAGAAGTAATCAATAAACCCCACACTAATTTGTTTGGAAATAAGAAACAGTTCAAATGTTACTTACCTGAATCTGGAGCATTGATAACAGTTACTGTTTTCTACCGCATCCTGCTGCTTATTGTATTAAACAAAATCATAGAATAGTAAAGTTGGAAGGGGCCTGTAACACCATCGAGTCCAACCCCATGCTCAATGCAGGAATCCCCCTTAAAGCATACCTAACAGATGGCTGTCCAGCTACATCCTGAAGGCCTCTAGTGTGGGAGAACCCACAACCTTCCTAGGTAATTGGTTCCATTGTCGTACTGCTCTAACAGTCAGGAAGTTTTTCCTGATTTCCAGAGACTTGCCCTGATTTGCAGTTACAATGAGATTGCCATGAACGCACCTGTCTAGCCCAATGCCCTACATAATAGCTATCCATTGATTCATAGAGTAGGTCATTTAAAAGTAAATGAGGAATGAAAATAAGCTGTGGCCCTTAAATCAATAAATCAGAACATTTGCACACTCCCTGAGGTCAACAGCAGAGGCCCGTGTCTCTGCACACTCCCTGAGGTCAACAGCAGAGGCCTGTGTCTCTTGCCTAATGCCGCGGGCAGTTCAAGGGAGAGAGCCTTTTTGGTAGTGGCCCTGCAGTTCTGGAATATACTTCCATCAGTAGTTCATCAGGCCCCTTCTCTGCAGGTTTTCAGGAGAACTCTTTGCTGGCCTTTTCTTAATGTTGGAGCTGCTGCTTTTAATTGTAAAAAAATAATAATACTGTGTCATATTGTATCTTCTATCATGTATGCCATTTGGGAGGGTTCCACCCTTAAAGGTGGCCTAAAAATAATTTTAAATAAATGGAACAAATGACTGCTCACAGATTTATATCCCTCCTACTGATATTATGTGTGCTCTTCAAACCCAAATTGTTCAAGAAACACACACTCATCCTTATACGCCTCTGTCATGCCATGTGCATGTCTTCCAATACAGAAAACCATCTAATAAATAGCCCCTCTTAAAGACAACAAAGGCACAAACCTCCTCAAAGTAACCAGGCATTTCATATTGCTGGCTTCTAAGAGGCTCTGTTGTTTCATGTCCATATTGCTTTTTATCCTTTTGTTTCATGGTGCCTGCGAGTGAGGGGGGCATTTTGTCTTTTCTTTGCAGCCTGGGAGAGGAGGGGGGTCCTGTGGGTTAATCGCATTGTGAGATTTTAATTCCTGCCTCGGACAAAAGCTTGGATTGGCACAATGTTCTACTTCCAAGACAGTGACCCAGTAATTTTGAAGTGCTCGGGGGGCTGTTGTAAGGCAGCAAAAGCTGAGGCAGCCTTTTTTTTCTTGCCTGGTTACCAAGTAAAAGGCAGAGGATGCGAGTTGCTAGGGCTTTGATTTGCTTTTGCTTTTCACGTGAGTCATTAGAGAGAGAGAGAGAGAGAGAGAGAGAGAGAGAGGAACCCATATTGCTAGATCACATTGTTCTTCTACTTCTTCTAACACCTAAGAATATAATGAAGACATTTTAAGGTCACTAGTCCATATTTTGCCCTGATTTTCTGCTGAATCTGTTTACAAAGTGTTTTCATTATTTGAACCCTTTTTTCTCAACAAAGGCACATGCTTAGTTTTCTCACAGAAATACATGATCGTATGTGTGGTGTTATTGTTTAAAACACACACACAATGAAATATTGCTGTGAATGCATAATGAAAGGTCCTTCTCCTCCTCCGCTCCCCGAAAATATACAACATTCAGCCACCAACACACCCTGGGGCTGTTGAAATGTTCAGAAAGTTCCAGGGTGGGTGCATGGTGGTGCGGCGTCAAATAAACAACGCTGCCTCAATTGCGCACACACCTCAGATCTTTCTGCTGAAGCTGCGGAGAAATAAAGTTGGGGACCTAACCCAACTCTTTTCTCTGGAGCAGGGCGAGGATGTGAAAGACAGTGTTATGACAGCCCCTCGCCTCACTCTGGAAAGGCAGCAGAGATATGGCCGGGTGGTGCCTGGAGGAAGGTAACCTGCAATTGGTCACCTTCCACCAGGAAGAGGGTGGAGGCAGCTCTGGTCCCCAGATGGCCATCCAGAAACCCCGTGCTCCCTTCTTGGCATCGGGATTACCTGACGCCACCCCGGGGGAATGAAAATGGGGGGTTTGAGAGGGAAGCGGCACCAACCTAGCATCATGAAGACACCCCCCCTCCTGAAACACTACTTGGACCATTTTTTGACCATTGCTACTATCTGTTTAAATTATTGTAATAGTTCCATTGTATGCCAGTGCTCTGTGAAAATTCTTGGGAAATTTCTGCAGATTTTTTTCTAAGATGAAGTATATTTTGTGTAGCTCATCCTATTTGTGTGTGTGTGTGTGTCTATGTGTGTGAATTCTTTTAGTCCAAAACTTTAAAGAGTTCCCTTGCACAAAACCCCCTGTATCTATTTGTCCAAAATTATATGGTGCCTGGTGTCCCCTTAAAAAAACCAAAAACTGCTGTGATTGCTCTTGCCAGTAGACTCTACGCTCATACCATTTCCCCCCTCACCAGGATGGCAAAAATGACCATAGAGTTCCTGTCACATGATACAGAAACCACTGTGGAGACTCACCAACCCCACTGCATAAGGTGGGTAGTGGCTGAGGGTAGTTCAACCACCATGGGAGGGTGTCCACCGCCATATGATATGTTAAGCCACTGTGGATCATGTTAAAGGGCCCCAGAGTGGCTTACTGAGATGAAATGATTCCATTAACCCTCCACTCTCCATAGTTCCCCTAATCACCCCCTCCTCGCTCATGTGAATGGGCCCCCAGTGTTCTGAAGGAGCAAGCAAGCTGTGAGGGAGCACAGAGTAGGTAAGGTGAGCAAGTAGTTAAAGGCAGTGAGCAGAGCAGTCGATCAATTGAGTAGTAGTGGAGGAAGCACCTACTTCTCGTGCCTTCCCTAGGTGTGTAGTGATGGGAAGGAGGAGGAGCCCCCGTCAGTACAGGTGGCATTTTGAGGGAGCAGGCCCAGTCCTTCCTGGCAGAATGAGAGAGGGCAGGTTATGCAGGCTAAAGCTGCTCTTCTTCCCCGGGGTTGGCAGCAGCCCTGCTGGGACACTGATACCTTAGCAGATGCCTGATAATGCCAACCCTTGACTCTTGTCCTGATCCTCATTTATTCTACTAAATCCGCATTAAGAATGTGAGAGATCAGACCTCAAAATAGGGAATATGTGAGATAGTATCCAATGTTAGTCCTATGTAGAGTAGACCCATTGAAATGAATAAGACTTAATTTAGTTGTGACTAACTTAAATCTCATTAATTTCAATGGGTCTACTCTATGTAGGACTAATGTTCAATACTACCATACATTAATTACTGTGAGAATTCAAGGATCATTTAGTATCAGTTAACTAATCTAGGAAAGTGCCTTCTCCGACTTCAGGCAGGAAGTAAAACTCCTTAGCCAATGTTTCAATGAACTTTGATCCTAAGGAGAATTACTAAGCAATAAATTTCATTGGGTCATTTCCAGATTTAGCCTGAAATCATATACCCACGTACATAAAAGTAACTCCATTGAATTTAATAGGACTTACTTCTAAGTAGACTGGTATGGGATTGAATTGTCAGTTAGTTGTATTTAGGTTACGTTAAAATCAATGTGAAAAGTTAGCCCTATTTATTTCAATGGTAACTAAGTGCAATTAATTTGATCTGGATCCAACCCATTGAATTTAGTAGGGCTTATTTCCAAATAAATGTGTTCATGATGAGTGCACTCTTATGAATCAGTCGTGACTTTGATTGACATATTCCGTGAACATTTTCCTCTTTCTTTCAACTAGAAATGGTCTAAGAATGGGAAGGTAGGGGTGGAAGGGAAATTATATAAGCATTAGTTGGGAAAACAGTTGACTTCAGTGGTCAGCTGCCATTGTAAGTAAACATGTCATAAAATGAAAGAAAGAAATGCTTAGAATAATTTGAAAGCAGGGAAGCATTTTGAAATGGTAGCCTTTTAACCAGTGTCCTAGAAATAGACCCCCCCCACGGGGTTTTGTCCTATTTTACAGTAGCCCTTTTCTTTACAGAGCAAAGATAACAATGCCAAAGAGGAAGTGGAAAGCAAATGGGACAATATACTCTCTGCATCTATTTCCCCTGTAAATGTTTCATTGTGGCAAACATGTAGCAGTTCCACATTTGTCAAATGTATCGATGTTGTTCCCCCCCTCGATCCTGAGGGAGATGCAGGTAATAAATTATTATTATTATTATTATTATTATTATTATTATTACCAGAAGAAAGACAAATTAGGATTTGCTAAATTATTTGCAAAATTATGCAGTTTGCCTTTCCTAATGTTAACATTCAATAAAACAACCTGTTTGATTTCAGAACACCAAGAAGAAGCCTCTTGTTCGAACTGAGCCAAAAGTTCAATTTTTCAAACTTTCCACTTCAAATTCAAGGGGATAAAAAAGGCGGGGTGGCTGAAATTGGAGGGGGGGGGGAAGAGAAAGGGATTTTAGGGGGATTGTTCAAAAAGTTCAATAGGTGGTGGTGGACAGTGGGTGGCATTATTATTATTATTATTATTATTATTATTATTATCATGCACCCGTCTTTTACCAACAATGACAGTGCAGCATCTTTTGGTGGAAGCCATTTCCCCCCCATAGAAGGGCTTGAATGTCTAATTGATCCAGGACATTTGGATGTGTAGTTCGCAAATGGAAGCTAATGGTGGGAACCATCATTTTCTCCCATGCTGAGTATCATCAGACAAGTGTTTTTATTACATGCTTGTTACTGGCCACTCACAGTTTTTCACAGGTCCTTTTGACAACAACATCCATCTTCCGCACATCTTCCACACTTCTGCACTTCTTTCCTTAGCAAAATAAGACCCTGGTAAATCCAATTTTTTAAAAAGTGAAATGTGCCATCATTTCTTGCTGTGTACAGGAAGAGCAGTGTGATAAAACACCCATTGAATGGGCCATGTGGTCATTGTTTATTTCCTCTTTCTTCCCTGTGTGAAGGAAGAGGAAGTATTGTGAGACAGATGCAGGAGGAAAAATGACAGTAGAGAAACATGATCTCCCCCATCTGATGATTCTCAACTTCTCAGTGGAAGTACCATTCCCCACTCCCACAGAAAGGCCTGATGTCTAATTGATCCAGGACATTTGGGTGTGTATGTTGCAAATGGAAGCTACTGGTTTGAACCACCATTTTCTCCCATGCTGAGCATCATCAGACGAGTGTTTTTATGGCACATAAAAACTGTGAAAAACCACTCATGGTTTTTCACAGGTCCTTTGGACAATGACATCCATCTCTTGCACGTCTGCCACTCCTTCTGGACTTCTTTCCATAGCAAAATAAGACTCTGGTAAATCCAATTTTTCATTTGGAAGCGAAACGTATTGCCATTTCCTGCTGTGTGCAGGAAAAGCAGTGCAATAGAAACACCTACTGAATGGGCCACATGGTCATGTTTTACTTCATCTTTCTTCCCCGTGTGAAGGAAGAGGTATCATGGAACAGAAGCTGGGGGGGAAGCAATGGTAAGAAAACATGATTCCCACCTCCCCATCTGATGACTCTCCCTAGACTGACACTACACCTTGCTGGCAGCTACAGTGTAGACATTTGCTGCCACTAGAGGTAAGTTTGCCCAAAATTCACCCCATCCCTGAAAAAGAACCAAACTTCCTTCCAATGTCACTGACTCATTATTTTTGGAAGCATTTGAGCAATTAAAGGAATGGCAAGACATTTACTCCAATCAATGGGTAGGGATTTCAATAACTGAGCAAAGAGTGTGCCAAATGTTTGAATTATTCAGTAAAAAAAACATTTTAAAGTCAATGTAACTTTGTTCTGTGGCATTGTGGGTGGGTGGTTATCGACTTTGTGCACAAGTCAGACTCATTTATTTATTATTGGAATCTGTACCATGAAGAAATATTTCTGGAATGTCATGTTGTTGCCATTTCTCAAGTACCTCTCAAACAGCATCCTTTATTTTAAGTTGGCAAAAGTAACAGTTTTTTTTTAAAAAAACCAACTTCGTTTTCAAAAATCGTTTCTTGTATTAATATATGCATAAAGGATCATTGTATTTAGTAGTTATCCATTACTTGCTGGTATCTGAGCTGACTTTGTGCGGCTATTGGAATTTCTGTTTCCCCACTATATTGGCCATGTGTCCTACTTTACAGAGGAGAGTCCTCTATTTGAAGAGCTACCAGTTCTAGGCATCACATTTCAAGAAGGATGCAGACAAGCTGGAGAGGGTCAGAGGAGGGCAACGAGGATGATCAGGGGTCTGGAAATAAAGCCTTATGAGGAGAGACTGAAAGAACTGGGCATGTTTAGCCTGGAGAAGAGAAGACTGAGGGGAGTCATGATAGCACTCTTCAAATACTTGAAAGGTTGTCACACAGAGGAGGGCCAGGATCTCTTCTCGATCAACCCAGAGTGCAGGACATGGAATAATGGGCTCAAGTTACAGGAAGCCAGATTTCGGCTGGACATCAGGAAAAACATCCTGACTGTTAGAGCAGTATAACAATGGAACCAATTACCTAGGGAGGTACTGGGCTTTCCCACATTAGAGGCATTCAAGAGGCAAGCTGGACAGCCATCTGTCAGGGATACTTTAAGGTGGATTCCTGCACTGGGCAGGGGGTTGGACTTGATGGCCTCATAGGCCCCTTCCAACTCTACGATTCTATGATAGCCTTGTATCTGAAGGCATCCTCTTTTTGGAGGGCTGTTTGGTCTGAGTTCAGTTTAAAGATAAAGGACCATCAGAAGTGAGAGCAGGGGCCTTGAAGTTATCCATTTAACACTTAGCACCTGGGCAGCACACTGAGCAGCAGGCACACAGGGCACCTGGTCACGGTCTTCCCCACTAGGCTGAAATGTATTGTATTTTATTATTTTATTTATTATTTATTACATTTTTATACTACCCAACAGCTGAAGCTGTCTGGGCAGTTCACAGTTAAAACCATAAAATATATGTCAGAATAAATTTAAAACTTTAAAAGTTAAAAATGCCATATAAAATCAAAATAAGTTACAGCCCAGGGAAAGCCTATGTGAAAATTTTATGTTTTCAGGAGGTGTTTAAAAGGATTTTACATTTTCTGCCTCCCAAATTTCTTTTTCATAGTAATTATTTCTAAATTTGCACTATACATACAAATTAGCACATGCAAAGTGTCAGCTAGTTCATGCCCTCTTTGACCCTCTTTTTGGTGCTGCATTTCCTCTTTTGGGGGTGCTGCAGCGATGGCCACCCTGTTCCCCACCAAGGTTTGTTCTTCTAGGCTACATGAAAGCAGTGATTAACGGCACTAGATCTTTCTGTGCTGATTAATGGGCTGGCAGTGGGAAGGCTGATGAGTGGCCTCCCTGTCATTTGGGTACTGAACACTTCAGTGGGAATGGAGGTAGGCAGTGACTGTGGTTTGGGAACAGAAGGAGGTGAGGTGGGTGACTGTGAGGGCTAATGGACTCATGAGGAGAAAGGCAGCCTGACTGACAGGATGAGTAAAGCACATTCTCTGAACACCCGGCTGCTTACTCATGCCTTGTTGAATGAGGGAGCTGGTGAAGGAGACGGCAGCCTTGTTTCGGTTGCTTAGAGATGGCTTCGTTTGGTTGCTTAGAAGTACAGCCGTTTTGAAAATATCCTCTACTCGTGACCAACAGGAATCTCACTCATCACTGCAGAAATGGTAGTAACTTAATTAGCATTTGTATCTGGAACGTCTAGCTTTACGCTGTGTTTCTGAAACTTGTGAATTGCATATTGAAATAAAACATGATTTTGCAAATATCACATTGTCCTATGTTGCCCTCCCACCAATAAAAACCACCACCACCATGTGTTAAAACAAAAATTGCACCCAAGCAATCCAAATTCTGCATCGAGAAAACTTAGAAGTCGCAGCCTGTATCCATGATACATATTTGCAATATTTATCTTCTTTTACATGAGAGCAAGTGGATTATCCACAAACGCCATCCCTCTTCCCCAGGTACATAACAGTGATGATGGAGGAGGGGGAGGCTTGATCATGGCATTTTCTTCCCATTTGCAGGACTTTTCTTACATATTTCAAAAATGTTCACTATTTTATTTGATTTACAGTGAAATTCTATGCATGGTTACTCAGAAGACCCACTATGTTTAACACAGCTTATTTCTAGGAAAGTGTGGCTCAATTCGGACGACACACTGAGCAACAGTTGTTGAATTACCTACTGACGGTGGGTGGAAAAGGTGGTGATCTACAGACAACACGCTGCAGCAGGCGCTGCAAGGAATCGGCAACCACCCCTGTTGCAAATAGCATACTCGGCTCTGACTGACAGCTCGGCCGCCATTTTCCCCGCTTACTGAACTCTGTTAGTCCTCCAGCAGGTATCCCAGAAGACACTGTGGCCGAAAACCATGGGTGCTGCCATTGAAGCCGATGCAAGACACGCCTCCCAAACCCCATTGGCCACCTCAGTCAGTGGGCGGAACTCAGCAGCCACGGGTAAAGAGGCAGCCAGGAGGAACGGCAGCACCAATACAACAGTCGCACCCAGCATTGTACCCCAAACGTTGGCACCCACGCCCCAGGGAGCCACCCCCACCCACCCTATATGGGAAACCTGGCAGCCGCAAGGGCCACCCCCCTCCCCCAGCCCCCAGCCCCCTCCCACCTCCCTCCCAAAGCAGCCACTCGCACACACAGGAAAGTAAGCAAGAGTGGGGTGGTTTAGAAAACTTTATTCAGCAGGGAGCACAAACATGGGCAATAAGGCACATGGGCACCACTAAGCCAGGGCAGAGCCTACGGAAAGGACAGGCGCCTCCGGGAAGGGAGGACGTGCTTGGAAGGCACAGCGGTGAAGAGGGGATGGCCGAGGCCACACCCCCAGGGAACCAAGCACGGAATGTGCCAAGGGGATGAGGTGGAGAGGGGCGGCACGCCAGGGAGAGATGCCAGTCCACAGATGAAACTCCACAGCCGACGCTCACAGGGGGTGGGGGTAGCGCAGCCAGATCCAGGCACTGATGCTCTCATGCACCCGGGACGCCTCCGCACGGGCGCAACGCTCCCCAATGGGATTCTTGGGGCCCAGCAAAGGCTCGATGTCCCGCCCATCCACAGGGATGGCGTCGGCGTCCTCGCTCGCCTGGGGGAGGTCAGGATGCTCGGCCAGTAACACGTCCCCACGGGACTCGCAGATGTTGTGCAGGATGCAGCAGCACACCATCACATCCAGAATGATGTCGGCCTGCAAGTCTAGCAAGCTGAACAGGGAGCGCCAGCGCTCCTTCAGATGCCCAAAGGCATGCTCCATGGGCAGGCGGGCACAGCAATGGTAGTAGTTGTATTTACGCTGCAGGTTGGTGCGCGGGTAATGGTATGGGGCCATCAGCCACGGCTGCAGGGCGAACGCCTGGTCGGCCAGGAGGAGCGGACCTACCGCATGCCCGCACACGGAAGTGGGGCCAGACTTCAGGAAGCGCCCCAATGCCAGCTTGGCAGCCAGGGGGGAGTTCCAGAAGACAGCTGTGTCATGGCTCCACCCAGACACGCCTGCATAGACGTCCAGGAAGCGGCCCTTGGCATCCACCACCGCCTGGAGAACCATGCTGTAGAAATGCTTGCAGTTGTAGTATTCCTCACCATGGGTGGGGGGGCAGGATGTGCATGTGGGTAGAGTCCATCACCCCCCACCACCCGTGGGAAGCCCAGGGCATGGAAGCCATGCATGTTCTCCTTCTCGTCCCCCACCCGGATGACGTCGGCCAGGTATAGCTCATTCAGGATGCTCACTGTCTCACAGAAGATCTCACACGCGGTAGACATGCCCACCCCGAAGACGGTAGCCAACGGCAGGTAGCCCACGTTAAACGCCAGCTTGTACAGCGTCAGGCCGAGCCGACCAGAAACTGGAATACTTTGGCGCATATTTGTACACTCCCGCTGCAGAACAGGTGTCACCTCAGCCACCAACACCTTGAAAGTTGCACAGGACATGCGGAAGCTTCCACGGAAGCGCTCGTCGTCCCAGTCCTCCAAGTCCTGCATCTCATTCCACATGGCATCCATCCGGGGAGCACCCAGCGACGGACGGTCTAGTGCTCAGCAAGAAGTTTGGCCGACGTCGAAAGGGGGGGAGTGCGGTGGAGGGCTTCTTCAGCCGTGCCTTCAGCCAGCTTCTCCACAATCATCGTGGGTGCCCCACGGGGACAAACCAGGGGCAGGATGGCGGCCCGGAGACAAGGCACGGCCTCCATTGCTCCGAGGGGCCAGCGGAAGGACTCCGTCCTGAACACTGGCTTCGCGGGCATGGCTCCACTCAGCCGCCTCAGCCAGGCACGGAATAGGTCCTCCTCGTCGGCGTCGCCGTGCTTCTGCGTGGCCGCCTGGATCGCTCCTTGCAAGCAGGCCATTGTGAGCTCCCTCCGGGACATAGTTGCCAATGCTGGGTGGGCCAGAATGGGGGGGGCAGCCAGGACGGGAGGAGTGGTGGGCGTGATGGAGCAGGAGGGCAGAGGGAGGTGGGGCAAGGCTGGGAGCATGGGACAGCCAACTACAGTAGCGTGGGAATGGGAGGGCAGGAGGATTTGTTTAGGCTGAAGTGCACCTGCGAGAGAGGGGAGTGACAGGAAGCGGCCAGAGTGGGGTGCGTGAGGGGGGATCGGCACAGCAGGCCGAGTCTATGCTATGACTAGGGGGGATGGGCGTGAGCCTCTATGCCTACGGTCACCCTATGCCAGCAGAGCATTATCAATGTGGAGGACCACCAAAGTCCCCAGGGCAGGGAATTCCACATTCTGTGTGCTACAAGAGAAAACTGGGATCACAAACTCTGAAGCTTGAAAGGTAAATGACATATGAAGAGCTCACTAGATGACCTCAGAAGGTGCAGGATTCAGTTTCCCCATATGCTTGAAAGAGTGTGGTCAGTGTCTGCAAACTTCTGAGAATCCATAAGTGGCTGAATGAGATCTGGAGATGGGGCTTTAATGCCCTTTAGAGCTTCTGGTCCTGCCCCACAATTAACAAGATCAAAGTAAGGCTGAAATCCTATACACAGGCTGAATTCGGATGACATTATTTGAAGCAACAACCCGTTGCGTTGTTAAATGTGTCGTCTGAATGTAGCCACACAACGGAGCAACAACTCACAGTAGGCAAAGTAGCAACATTCAACAACTGAGAGGAACAACTCACTTGCGAGTTGTTAGGTGAATTGTCAATTGACAAATGTGTCATCTGGAGCGGTGCGTTGTTGAAAGAACAATGGTGAGTTGTTGAGCATGGAAGATCAGAGAGTGGAGCGGCAAGAGAGGAAGAAAGCGGGCGGCCGCTCAAGCATGCTCACAACAGATCCCCGGCATTGCCGCCATAGCAACCAGGATGCCCGTCGCCCCCACCAGGCAGCCGGTATGGAGCTCAACAAGGGGCCAGCTCCTGCAAGCACTCACACAGGGTGCCCAGTCAGCTACCCAAACGGACAGGGAAGCGCACCAGAAGGGAGCCATGGCCAAGGGGGTGAGGGGGAAACAGAAGAAGCAACAAGCCTAGGCGCCCAAGAACAAGGGGCTTCCCCCCCCCACTCCAACCGGGAGAACAGCAACCCACCCGAAGCATACCCCCACCGCACTGCCACCTCCACCCTCACTTCACCCAGAAGGACGAGGGCCAGGGAAGCGGCGACCAGAGAGCCCCCCCCATTCGCCCAAGACGATCGGACAGCAAGCTATAGCCACGTACATCCAAGACGCATGAAACGGCAAGGCAAAGGGCGCTCATGGGCGACAGCCAGCCACCTACGGATGTTGTGGAAAACAGGCAGAGGTATGCACAACAATCCCAAAGACACGAAGTGGCCCCAGCCACCAACGACAATAATGCCTACACGCAGGCCACATTCAGAGGAAGCACAACAGCCCACCAGTACCCACCATCATACAAACACACGGGACGGGGGAAAGCAGCCCAGGGCATAGCCAGCTGTCAACTCCGACATACATATCTGCTGGCAACATGGAGCCAGAGGGAGAAGGAGCCCAGGACAACCTGGCCGAGGACACCGGCTCACAAACCCCAGGAGAGGGGAGCAGCCAAGATGCCCCGGAAAAATGCAGAGCTCAGCAATGGTCCCACGCAGAGACTGGGCAATTCATAGAGATCTGGGGAAGCCCGGAAGCTAGGAGGATCATGGCCACTGCCAGCCACGATCAGCTATACCCATGGCTTGCCAAGCAGATGCGGGAACGGGGACACCACCGCAGCAGCAAGCAATGCAAGGACAAGCTGCACGGACTCAAGAGGAGGTTCAAGAAGATTGTTGCCCACAATAAAAGGACCGGCGTCCAGCCACGCACCATGGACTTCTACGACGAACTGTCACGCCTGCTGTTGGAGCGCCACGACATCGTCCTGGGACACACGGCAGGCAGCAGGGTCACCACCAATGAGCCGCCACGCATACTACAATGAGCACGGCTGGATCAAGGGGCGCAATGAGAGGAGGGCCCCGCCGCACGCAAACATCCACCGGCATGGAAGGACACCCCACGCCCAACACCCCCCCCAAGAAGGCCCCGGTGGCAGCACCTCCACCCCCCAAGAAGGCCCCGGCGGCAGCACCTCCACCCCCCAAGAAGGCTTCGGCGGCAGCACCTCCACCCCCCAAGAAGGCTTCGGCGGCAGCACCTCCACCCCCCAAGAAGGCCCTGAAAGCAACAGCCGAAGCATGTCCTGCCAAGGCGAAGCCGATGACCCGTCCTGCGCCATCCGAAAGCCCTTCGTTGCTGGCGATGCTGCCACCCGTGCCACCCAGGACAGCCAGCACCTCAAGGAGTATCTCCCCCACGCCAGACACTTCCAGCAGCAGCAGCCCCACGGCCTTCCTACGGCTCATCTGTGCGGACATGTAGGTCGAGGATCATTCACCCGAGCCCCTGGTGCCAGAGACCCAGCAGGAGGATGAAGAGCCAGGGCCATCGCGCCCAAGGAAAACACCCATGAAGGGGAGTGCGGCCATCAGCGCAGGGCAGTCGCCATGGCCAGTGCCGACACCCCGTACATGGCTGGGGTCCTCGAAACATGCAACTATGGTGCAGGGTTTCACTTGCAGCATCTTGGATGCCGTGACGGAAATGGGGCCGGTGTCACAGGAGGACCAGGTCGAAATGGAGCAGCTCATGGAACAACAGGTGGGTGACGTGCTGGAGCCAGAGCTGTCACCATCCCAGGAAGAGCTGCTGGACATCGATACGCAGGCAACCGATGACACCTTCGTGGAGATGGAGGCGATGGAGGAGGAGGCACCATCGAATGGCGAGCTCAAGGCCGGGGAGGCAGTGCTCGAGGAGGAGATCAAGGGGCCTCCACAGCCGGAGGATGAGCCAATGGAGGGAGCGCCCACCCTGGAGGAGGAGCCGCCACCACCACCGCATGTAGGCGAGGACAGTGCGGCCGTGGCCGAAGAAGCCCGTCCCCTGACCAACGTGCCTAGGTGTGTCCGTATGTGCAACAGGTGCAGAGCAGACCGGCTGCAGGTGGCAAGGGAGTTGGTCATGGTCACGGAGACAACAGGAGAATGCATCCACGGCCTATTCACATGCAGGGCAGCCGAGGAGGAGGCCAGGCGCACCAAGGAGCGCGTCCTCATCGTGTGGGCTATGCGCACAGCCAGTCAAGCCATGGAAGAATGTGCCCAAGCCATACGAGAGGCGGGGAGGGACGTGCGTATAGGTCTAGAGCGCCATGTCACTGGGATGACTGAGGCCATGGTGGCCACCGATGCCATCATTGACCGAGGCATGCGGGAGTGCACAGCAGCCATCGACCGCCAAACCGAGGTGCTCAGGGAGCTCGCCCAATCATTCCGCCTACCATGGGCCCCCACAGACCGCACCCTACTTGGGGCCATACAGATACATGGCACCACCGCAGCAACAGCAGTACTTGCCCCCACCAATGGCCGCAGCGTACCGGGCCCCACGTTCGGCGTTGGCAGCAGCAGGTGCCTCAGGAAAGACAGGGGGCGGCCAGAGGGCAGGAGCAGCGGAGCATAGGTGGCTGGCCGAAGAGGGGCTACGACATCCCACCAGACGAAGAGGGAGAGGAGGAGGGGGAAGGCAGAGGAGGAGGAGGAGGAGGGGGCGGAAAGACCCTTCCAGGGCGACATGGCCTAAGGCAAGGTCGTCTACGGGTCCCTAGACTCATCCACCATGGGACCATAGGTGAATGCAGTTGTAGGTTCGCCCCCACCCCTATACGCGATAAGGCCCCTTTAGATCCCTGTCCCTCTGGCCATCGCCTCCCTCGGCCCGGTCTAGATGCTCAAGGCTATGTCCATCAGCATCCCTATGCAACATTGTTGCACACGCTGGATGCCTCTCGTTCCTGGCCCTATCTCCCCCATTGCAGCCAGATCCAGTCGAGATGGCAGCACCCTACAGGTCCGACGGGCACCGAGCAGGGCGCATTGTCCGATGCCGAAGGGCCCTTCGGCATGGAGGTTGGTTATGGGGCTGTTGGGCAGGATGCATTGGTGTTGCTGTGGCCTCCATGTCACTGATGGCAGTCCCCCCTCCTCTCCCCCCTTCTGTTCTCATCTCCCAGGGAAACTACGCTCCCTCCGCCGTGCCATCCGCAGAAGGTGGAGGTCCCAAAAGGCACGGCGTCTCCACACTCTGGAGTTGGCCCTGGGAGAAGTCATACGTCGCATACGACATCTGGAACGCAGCATTCGGTGTCGCTGCCGCCAGATCATAAAGGGAATTTCACCAGGAACTAATTGCATACAAATGACTCTGGCTGAAATTCCCTTTTCTCTGCAACTGTTAAAGTTACATGAGCCCTGACCTGGATTTGATCTGGTCACCCTATGCTGGCATCCATTAAATTTATCCACTACATAAGAAGAACCATGCTGGATCAGACCAAGGGTCCATCTAGCATTCTGTTCACACACTGGCTAACCAGCTGCCTGTGGGAAACCCAAAGTAGGACATGAGAGCAATAGCACCTTCCCAGTCATGTTCCCCAAATACTGGTATACAGAGGCATGATGCCTCTGATACTGGAGGTAGCATATAGCCATCATAACTAGTAGTTATTGATACACTTACACCCCATTATTTTGTCAATCCCTTTTTTAAGCCATCACAGTTGGCGGTGATCACTACATCTTGTGGAAATGAATTACATAGTTTAACCTCCAAGTTAGATTACTGCAATGCACTCTACGTGGGGCTGCCTTTGAAGACGGTTCAGAAGCTGCAGCTTGTGCAAAATGCAGTGGCCAGATCGATAACTGGGACCAGAAGGTTCGAGCATATAAGACCTACTCTGGCCCGCTTGCATTGGCTGCCTGTACGTTTCCGAGTCCGATTCAAGGTGCTGGTTTTAACCTATAAAGCCTTACATGGCTTGGGACCACAATACCTGATGGAACGCCTCTCCCAACACAAACCTACCCGTACACTACGATCAACATCTAAGGTCCTCCTCTGAGTGCCTATTCCGAGGGAAGCTCGGAGGTTGGCAACAAGGGAGAGGGCCTTCTCTGTGGTAGCCTCCCAATTGTGGAACAATCTCCCCGACAAGGCCTGCCTGGCTCCAACATTGTTATCTTCTCGGCACCAGGTCAACACTTTCCTCTTCTCTCAGGCATTTAGCAATATCTGATGAGCCTGGGTTTTTTTTTAGTTGGTTTTTTTTTTGTCTTATAGCTTTTTAAAGTTATTATAGTGGTTTTAAATGTGTGTATATATTGTATGTTTTTGCTGTTTTAATTTTTGTATATTGTTTTTGTTTTAATCTTATGTGAACTGCCCAGAGAGCTTCAGCTATGGAGCGGTATACAAATGTAATAAAATAAATAAATAAATAAACTTTGCACTGTATGAAGTACTTCCTTTTATCTGTCCTGAATCTCCCACCAATCAGCTTCATTGGATAATCCCAGATTCTAATCCTGTGTGAGAAGAATGTTTCTCTGTCCTCGTTCTCCACACCATGCAAAATTTTGCACACTTCTATCATGTTTCTCCTTACTCACTTTTTTAAAAAGCTAAACATTCCCAGCTGTTGTAAGCTTTCCTCATAGGGGAGTTGCTCCAGCCTCTTGATCATTTTGGTTGCCCTTTTCTGTACTTTTTCCTACTCTGCAATATCCTTTTCAAGTTGCAGCGGCCAGAACTATATTCAGTATTCCAACTGTAGTTGCACTGTAGATTTGTATAAAGGCAGTATGATCTTGGCAGTTTTATTTTCAGTTCCTTTCCTAATTATGTCCAATATGGTTTTTGCCTTTTTCACAGCAGCCTCAGACTGGGGTGACATTTTCATAGAGCTGTCCACCACAACCCCAAGATCTCTTTCTTGGTCAGACAATGCTAACTCAGTTCCCATTAGTTATGAAGTCAGGATTTTTGCCCTAACAAGCATCATTTTACACTTGCTTACACTGAACCTCATTTGCCATTTTAATGTCCATTCTTCCAATTTAACCACACCAATTAATTTGGTGTCATCAGCAAACTGTTTTTATTGCTGCTGATGATGATGACAACATCAAAAACAGACTTTAAAAAGATTGTTTTCTCAAATAAGGCAATGAACCTTACACCCAAGGAAAGGAGTACTAAAAGCATCATCACGAGGGAAAATCATATTTCCTTACTGCTGCTTCTCTGTCCCTGCTTTTTCCCCTCATTACTTCCTCTTTCTGTCCAAAGGGAAAAGAGGAAGTAAATAAAGACCATGTGGCCCATTCAGGGGGCGTTTTAATTGTGCTGCTTTTCCTGCACACAGCAGGAGATTATTTTTTTTAAGTCAGTTTAAAAGGAGTCTATTTTGTGATGGAAAAACAAGCAGAAGGAGTGGGAGGTGGACGGAAGTGGGAGGTGGGTGACATCGTCTAAAGGATGCACGCACATCTGTAAGGGGCAGTAGCGAGCATGCAATAAAACACACATTTGATTAACCTCTTTCAGCCTTGATAAATAAAAAGAAACAAATAAAGCTAACCATACTCAGTGCTTCTTTCCTATGCTTCTATGTACGCACACAGTCCTCATGCACACAAGCATTTAGATACATAGTACTACAAATCAGTACTTGGCATTCTTCTAAATAGCTTGCATATAGGTCATGTTTAAAAGCAAGGACTGAAACCTATATTAGGGCTTCACAATTGCTTTGCAGAAAGTTCCATTAAACTTACTTCTGAGTAAACATGCATAGGATTCCCCCCCCCCCCAGCTTTATTGTTTTACACAAGCAGAGCACAGACAGTAGTTAATGCAGTAAATTACAGAGATTCAGAGAAATTTTCCCATGTGTCATCACTCAGGGGTGTATTTGCATTGCGGATACCACACTTACTGAACATTGAGACAGCCATGCCTAGCAAATGGGGAAAACATTAGCCTTCCTCCACTTATTGCTATTATTATTATTATTATTATTATTATTATTATTGCTGTGCAGAATGTGGTTACCCAAATGTCGCTGGCAAATAGTGACTCCTTTGGTGATGTAGTTAATGGCACACCTCTTCCCATATGCTCATATACTGTTGTGACCCTTAAAATGCTTTTTTAATGGCTGCATTTTTAAAACTCAGTTATTCCAAATCATGCATGGATGCGCAAATGCTGAATGCAGAGACAAATTAGGAAATCTCAGTCCTGAGTACTCTGCAAAGTGTGCCGTTAAAGTTGTTCCACCCTCAGAAGATATAGCAGGTTGCATGCTCTCAAGTGTCAATTCTTATCCATGAAGATTTGACACTTGGTATGGCAATAACTGCAGAGCAAGGGTGTCAAACCCTTTTCAGCCTTAGGCTGAATACCGCTGTTAATAATGTACAGTAGGAAGCAGTGTATGCTGAACGTGGCATCCACCTTCCCCTGGAGTCATCCTATCCTCCAGTTGTACACTATCCCTTAGTGAGATGGTTGTGGGCTCTTTCCTTGGGCCAATCTTGGGAAATCCGGCAGCATAGTTGATGCAGTTGTCTCACAGAAAGCCACAATAATCGGCAGACAGCAATGTTATGCTATGCAGGTGTACTTAGAAGATAAGCCACAGCTCTGGTTTAAAAGTGCTTTAAAAATCCAACAGGTGCACAGTGCTGGCTCCAGGTTTCTGAGGGCACTGGGTCAAGGCGCCTCTAATGGGTCCCCTCCCTCAGTGAATCTACCTTTTCACTACCATTGTTACCACCTGCTATTGTTTTTCCTCTTTCTCTTAATTACTACTACTTTCTTGCTTGATAGGCACAGCACCAGTGAACAATTAGGTAATAGCATCTAGTTTCCCTTTCTCATAGGGTGACCATATGGAAAGGAGGACAGGGCTCTTGTATCTTTAACAGTTGCATAGAAAAGGGAATTTCAGCTGGTGTCATTTATATGAATGCTGCTCCTGGTGTAATTCCCTCTTTATCACAACAGTTAAAGCTGCAAGAGCCCTGCCCTTTTTCCGTATCTGGTCACTCTAGCTAAAGAGGGCAGTGCTTCTGTAGCTTTAACTGCTGTGATGAAGAGGGAATTTCAACAGGTGTTGCATGCATACAAATAACACCTGCTGAAATTCCCCTTTCAATACAACTGCTAAAGATACAGGAGCCCTGTTCTCCTTTCTATATGGTCACCCTACTTTTTTCACCTCCAATGTTGTCTGGCCAAAACAAGAGGCAAGTGAACAAATAGGTTGGAAGGGTGAGAAGTGGGGGCAACTCCAGGGTGTTCTTGACAGTGGGCCCTCGCTGGAGTGTGATCCCTCAGCAGATGCCTGACAACTCCATACATGTTTATTCAGAAGAGGCATGAATCCATGCATAAAAATACAATGCTTTGGAAGTGCTTGAAAAACCCAACAACCCTCCCCCCATGCATCTTTTCTCAAAAGCAAGCCACATCCAGAGGCACAGAGCGATAGTATAGATATCTACTTAGAAGTAAGAAACAGAAACTACACTGGATCTAAATCTTCTCCCCCCCCTCCCCTCTCGACACACACAAACACACACACACAACTTGGGCAGCTGGATTGAAGACTTCAGTGGGCCAGATTAGGTCCTTGGGGCAGAGATAGTGATCATGCACATGACTAGAAGCCTATTTCTAATTGCAAGTTCAGTTATACAGCTATATATGTCTAAATGTAACTGCAACCTTTTAAGCAACAAATGCCAGTCACCAGCTGCTGTGTTTCCAAGCCTTCCTGCTGCGATGCAAGATAATAAAGAGGCTGCCAAGTAATTCGTAAAACTTTATTCAGCAAAATAAATAAATACATGTTTTTGCACCTGAAGAGAGTGTAAACACTAGGAACTTTACTCTAGGGTAAAACTTGGCTAACTAAGTTAGACAATTGTCCTTTCAACAAAAGGGAAGGTTTTTTCCCCCTGAGCCCATTAACTTCAGGGAGGATTCCTCTGAAGAAACCTTTGGCGAGAAGCTAGCTGCTGATTGCTTCTCACCTTCTTTTAGCTCCACGCATTTGAATCTGTGGCAGACTCTGGGATAGGTCAACTCTGAAGTCCCTTCCCCCTCTGAGGATTGTTGAGTTCCCACAAACTCTGAGTTGTTAGCGTTTTCACTGATAAAGTCTGGTGAAGATTCATCTCTGGCTGCTGAAGAGCCTGGGAGAATATCTGCCCCTGCTTCCTGTGTAGGCTGGTACATTTCTAGTTTCTTCTGGTTCAGAATCTGATTCCGATTGATAGCCTGAAGCTCCTTCCCCCACACTAAGGGGAACAGGCCTGATCTTGACACCAGCATTCCCACGGATACAGTAATCTAGCCCCAGAACCCATGTCCCATAAAAGACAAACTAAGAGCCTATTCATAGAACCTTGTGCTGGCCATATCGCACCATTTGTGATAAAATGTTTATTAGAGTTGCTTGACAGGGGCACCAGGCATAATTCTGAATGGCATGGGAAACCTCTGAAATGTAGGTGGAGCAGCAGCATGCAAATGGAGATCTGTGTTCAGGTGCTTTCGTTTTGCTGAAAAAACCAGTATTCATAGCCTAGACGACAGTACTCAGAATTCTTCTAAGAGCTGTCAATAAACTGGGAATGATTTTAGTGATTGGCCAGCAGAACATGATCAGATATTAGCAGTGGCAACATCAGTTACAGGCAAGGAAAGATCTGCTCCAGCTCTGCTCAGCTGCAATTTCTAGTGCTTGTTGGCCGAGACTCTGAAATGCTGCAGTTAAAAAAAAAAGCTTGTGAGAATCAAACGGTCTCTTTTATGAGGCTGCATTCAAATTATGATTACTGAAAGGCAGTTAAAAGGAAAAAGGAGCCGTTCCAAGAAGGACTTAATTTTGTCTCTGCAACAACATTTACTCCACTAAAAAAAAAAGCTGATGGGAAAGGGTTACAGACAGTATAGCATAACCTTTTAAGCTGACATCTCCAAGCAATTAGTGGCAACCTTAATGGGGAACTTTTCCACCTGGAAAGCTTGGCACATGATTTATCATCTTCACAAAATGGCACTGGAGGCTGGAGGAACACCATATAACTGGCTTCTGAGCAAGGGGAAGCACACTGTTTAAAAATGCCCCAAGGTCACTCTGGGCATAAACTTCCCAGGCTTTTTGCAATTCCAGAAGAGAACTGCATCAACTCATGGCTAACTTAGTAACAGATTGTGCTGTCCATTTCGGAATGGAAGCAAGCTCTGCAAGCTCTGCCAGCTCCCACATTGTAGAAGGAGTAATCCACGTGAAGTCTACTGTCATCTGCACTGTTCAGCATAATAAGGATGAGTGCTGGATTGATTAAAAGACAGGATCGCCCTAAATTCAATCTCACAAACCAAATGATGGTAGTTCCTTTCCATGCCAAGCCAGGAGTTCCTTTGTATGATCAAACCAAAGGCCTAGCCAATCCAACGTTCTGTGTCCTAGAGGATTTAGTGGCCACACGCCTTCATAAAGCTCTCAACAAACAGCTATCAGAAGGTTAATGCAGCCAACTTCTTGTATGTTATTGAATTTCAAGTCTTCGAAGAAGGGGAAGGGCTGGAAGAATTAACTGTGACCAAGACAATCACATTTGACTTCAGAAGAGTACACTTCTAAATATATATTTTAAAAATGAGGGGTTTATTAAAAAGCTAGCTGAAAGGGAAAATCAAATCTATCCAGAATATTCCTAACTCCAGAGTAAACTGGCTCTTGAAATTATGTAGATCAGACTAGGTGAACAGCAAACTGAACTGCCTCACAAATTAACCACTAATTCCAAGTGTGCTGATTGGCAAAGGAAAGGCTCCAAAACACTCTTCATTTTATTTCTGTTCTCCTTCCAGGTCAAACTCAGGCTGTATGCGGGCATGACCAGTGTTTCTGCAGTAGATAGATCTACATTTTAGACTGATTTATTGAATAGTAACCATGATAAGTCACACAGAGATAGCCATGCCTAAAGCTTTAAAATTTACCTTATTATGGTTTAATATGTGAAAAGGCAGGTGCAGATCTACAGATGTTCTCAAATCGAACCTTTAAAATAAAGTTCTTCTTTGGAGTGAAATTAACTAGTCCAGAAATTGATTTAGTCAATTTCATCACTCCATCAAGTTGTACCAGACCAGAATAAGCAATGGAAATGAATAAAATGGAGGGAAGACACAAGATTTAGCTTCAATTGTTTTACTAAAATACACATAACCTTTAAATTATGCTTTCAATCCCTATTTAACATCATTAGGTCGAGTGCAATCAGCTATGTATAAATTTCAATTTCATAATTGCATGCTATGCTAGCAGTAGAAAATGCATGGCCTTTCTGAATAGCATTTACCACTTCGACCTAATCCACACCAAGCAGGATATAGCACTATGAAAGTGGTATATAAAAGGCAGGAGCCACACCAACCAGGATATAGCACTATGAAAGTGTTATGAAAGTGGTATATGGAAAGTGTCAATGGGCCCCAGCAGTTGTCAGTGCACTTCACTACTGGTATAACGCAGTAGTGTGGCTCCTGCCTTTTATATACCACTTTCATTATGCAATATCCTGCTTGGTGTGGGTTAGGCCTTCATTTCCATTATATTTTACCTCCTCAGAGTATTGGGTTTGTATTTTTGAAAAAGGATGGCCTTCACAAGGCTTTCCCTTGACCTGCATGTTGAACCAAATGACAAAAAAACTAAATCAATGAATTTATCCCTGACATAATGAACATCAGGGACAATGAAAAATTGCAGTGTAAACAATTGGGATCAACCCTTGGAAAATGACCCTAGTTTTGTTCAGCTTTTTTATGTGAGGTATCAAATGTAATTCCAATGATTCATTTCTGTGAGGTCACTCACTTTGCAAAAACTCTGTGACACGGTCATACTATTCTGACCTGACTGTGAAAATCTGCTTGCCGTGAAGATGAATAAAAGTCACAAATCTTTTTAGCGAATAACACGTGATGCAGTCCCACCTACTCCAAACTTGTTCTGCTTATAATTATTTCCCAGGAAATTGTAATGTGTTTCTATTTTATACTGAGCTTTTCATTTGCTGCCACATTCAGCTTTCAGTGCATTTCATTCTGGAAGGAAGAAAATGGAGAGCATTTTAAAAGGAGAGGCTGGGAGCCTATCTACACATGCAGGATATAACACTTTGAAAACGTTTTAAAAACTGTAAATGGAGTGTGTCCTGGGCCCCAACAGTTCTCAAAACTGTTATAAACCATTTTAAATCGTTTTAAAACATTTTAAAGCAGTAGTGTAGATCGGCTCAGAGCTTTTCAGACCTAGAGATTAAAATTCAAGGAAAATACCAATAAAAAAGAGCATGTGGAATGACCAGCAACTGGTTTATCATATAAGAACATTGCGTTAGTCAGCTGGATTATTGAATCAGCACTGTATAGACTCATTTGTCACCAATAAAAGTGATGTCATTGTCTTTGAAATGCAAGTCAGTGAATCTGAGCTGTGAGTCATGAGGGGACAAAGGAAGCTTGTACAGGATCAAAAATAAAACCAATGGAATGCCTACAAAACAATATAAGCCCCAAGGAGTATCCTACATGGGTTCTGATGACAGCAACAGATATATTGTATCTGGGATATGTAGGATAAACAACATTAATCTGTTAATAATATTTGCATTTTCAAATGTCCTAATGAATCAGCTTCCATACATACATTGCATCCCTCCTTGACTAATGATTCCCTCGCAAACTGGGACGTGAAAACTTTGACTTGTCCATGTGATGACACCATCACCTGTCAAAAGTGAAATGTCTGTACGAACTTTTTGAGATCTGGAAGAGTGGGCAGCAGCAACATTTAATAAGGTGGTCAGAGTTTTCCAATACCCAAAGCTATAGACCCTCTTCCCAAGGGCTGACCTGAAGAAGTGGTGCTTTTGCAAGTTCTAGGGCTAAGAATGGGCAGGGGCAGAAACTATGTTACCGTGTGAATGGTCATCGGTTGTCTTGCAACTTGTCACTGGGCTTTGACCACCCTCTGATCCAAAGCATAGTGCCAATGTAGATGTAATTAATGTAGAAGCAGTTGCCAAACGCACACCTTTCTTGAAGTGAATTGGTTGCTAAATACTAGATTCTGAAACACTATTACTAGGTTTGATTCAAATTTCTTCATATTTACAGCAGACCCATTCAAATCCAGGAGACTTAAGGTAGTTATGATTAACTTAAGACCCACTTGTTTTAATGGGTATAAGTAATACAAGATTGAATGAACCTGGATCCAACTCATTAGCTTTGATGGAAAGCAAGAACTCTGTTCACCTGCAATCCTGTAGCTCTTAAGTCATGTTCCAGCTGTCCATCTCCAGTCATCATTGACCCCTTTTGTGTTTTTTTCTAGATTAATGACAGGACATAGGAAGCTGCCTTATCTGAGTCAGAATGTTGGCCTAGTATTGTTAACACTGACTGGGAGTGGCTCTCCAGGGATTGAGACAGGTGTTCTTCCAGCCCGAGATGTCAGGGATTGGACTTGGGACCTTCTGCATGAGATGCTCTACAAGCAGTTGAAGCTTTTCTTGGCATTGAGATAAGTGATGGGGAAAATCGTAAAGGCAAAGAAACAAGGCCTCAGAAAAGATTGACAGTCACATAATTTGGGCCTGTGCTTATACAGATATACACATATAGCCCCCATGTCACAAGTTACCTTGTACACTTGGTTGAGCAGGAATAGTGTCACACCTGCTTCTCCACCATGTGTATATGTTCCCCAATCAGTTGAATGTGTGAATTCTCTCACTATGGGTAAATTGGTATTTGTTCTGTGAGATGCCAATGCTCCATGTTGAACTGACTCACACCCGAAGTAAAGCACAGATCAAAACAGGACACAGTACTGCATCTGCACTGTCTAAGCTACTAGCAGTCCCTCATGCCACTGAAGAAATTACAAGAATATTGGGCAGTGTCCCAGCCAGCAGCTAGAGAAAACCTGGATCTTTGTGTTCTTGACTGTATTTTTTCACTTCCTTGTTCTGCTTCCTTTCAGCATATTTTAGGAGCGGGATGTATTCCCAGCATTACAAACAGCTGCATTGCTTCTCTAATACAGCAGAGCTAAGCAAAATGCCAGAAGGCAGCAGGTAATTTAATAAGGTAATGCATGTAAGACATTGACTAGCCCTGCCACTGAGAAATGAATGAGGCTATTGTGTTATGCTGCTACTCTTGCAAACCAGGCACCCTTTCCAAGTAGGGAAAATTGTACTGCTTTCTCCTGATAAAAGAGTTTTCAAAGCAAAGATTAATATGACTGATTTTCAGTGTTTACTATATTTTTCCATAGGAAATTAGGTAATTTTAGAGTGAACAAAGGAGAAAATCCATCCTTTGTCTGAGAAGCCTCTCCCTCTCCCTCTCCCTCTCCCTTTTCTCTTCCAAACCACTTATTTTATTATTTTACACGGTGGAATGAAGTGTTTATTATTCCGGTAGAAGGGAAAAAGACTAGTGGCTCTGGTATTTCCACAGCAGTTGTCTCAGTCTCTGTAGTACCATGGTAACTTTGCACTAGGGATGTTGGAGAAATTCATTTGGGAGTTCGATGAGTTTTCCTAAGTCTCCCCCCTCCCACAGATTTCATTCTGGTTCCTGCTGCAACACCCAACTCGGTTTGCAGTGAGTTGGGCCAATATGCAGATTTTCTGGGCATTGGGCATGCATTTTTCACAGGTTCTTCAATGTGCACAAATTTCTGAGCAATTTGCCTAAATTTCCGAGCAATTTGCACACATTACAGCTGGATTTACACAGATTGCTCAGAAATGTGCACAAATTGCAAAAGCTGGGGGGATTCTTAAGAAAAGTTCCTAGAGTTCAGGGAAAAGCCTGCAGTTTGGCTTACAAATGCAAATTGAGTTGTGCATGCCGCAAAACTCAGTCGAATCAAACATGGACTGGATTTCCCATGACTTTGCACCAATGAACTTGGATGTATTTTAATAATTCTGTTGTACCTTTTTAGAGAAACAGTAGAGTCAGAAGTAAATAACAGAAAAATAACAGATTTGGAGATGTACAGAATAATTATCTACCATCCTGTACTTTGCTCTTAAAGCTATGTGTTTAATACAACATTACCCCTTTAAGTATGTACGATTATTGGAGGTAAGATGCCTTGGGTATCCACAAGAAGTTTTTGTGGGTGGTGGGGAATAGGAGGCAGGCAAAGCTACACAGTACTTTCTGATTGTACTCTATCTGCCTAGTATGCACCATTATAACATACCTTGTGTATGTGCTTTGTTGCTTAGCATCACATTCCATGACATTTAGAAGCCTTCATAACTTAGAGTCAATGTACATGCTAGGTTTTTAACGTTTTATAAGGGTTATGAAAACTCTTTGGGCCACATGATGCACTCCCTTTAACACTGTATACCCGAGGTTTTTTAAAACTCACTTCAGCTATATACAACGGTTTCACTTTTAATACATCGTTTTAAGTAAAATAATGTGTCCTTCCTTACTGTTTGTGATTCATGGGAGCAGTGCTTCGTTTACAGGTGCCCAAATGCTTAGCAGTTGATTGGTGGGGAAGAAAGAGGGGCTAAGGAGGAAGTGGGCAAGTGAACTACAACACCCACAATCCTTAGCCCTATACTTATTGAAAGCTAGAGAATGACAGAGGAACTAAGGAGGAAGTGGGTGACTGAACTACAATGCCCACAATGCCTTGTCCTAAACTCATTGTAAAAGCGAAACAGAAAGAGATGGGCAGAAGAGTGTGTGACCACACACACCGCTTTAAAGACTGAAGAATTTTTCTCCTGTAATGTGAGTACTTAGTAATGTGGCCTAAGACATTTTAGAACGCACCTATTTGGAACATTTTAAAATATTATTTAAAATGTTCCAAGGGACTGTGTAGATAGGCTCTTAGTAGAAAATCCTGGGAATTTAACACCATAATGCAGAACAGCATGAAATTCAACCTTCTGCCAAGAGGCATAATCAATTCCAACAAAATATTATTTGGAGGAATATAAAAAACAAGAAATAAGAACAAGAAAAAACACACAGATGCACTAATACAGAGCAACAGTCTTTTCATCTTGATATCGGATATTTTTAACATCAGATAACATAATATAACTTTTGCATTTCTTGAATTTTGAAGTGCACACATGTTTTTTTTTGGAACTGCACATTTTGTGTTCAGTTGCACATGTCTTTCTTTTCTTTTCATTTTTAAAGGCTTTAATAGCATCAGAGAACAGACCTACTATTTCTGCATTTCTGCACCTGGTCAAATTTATATATCCTGTCTACTCCTTTGATGTTTCTCAGTGGTTAGACCTGGAGATTCATCAGACAAACGTTTTATTCCACATTCACTATTGCCCACTTACGGATGTCCGCACATCTTTTAGATAATGATGCCTGCCTCCTGCTCCTTCCACTCATTTTCCATTGCAAAATAGACCCCTTTTAAAAAACAGAATGTGCCGTGATTCCCTGTTGTGTGCAGGAAAAACAGCCTGATAAAAACACCCCCTGAACGGGCCACATGGTCTTTGTTTACTTCCTCTTTCCTCTCTGGGCAGAAAGAGGAAATAACGAGGGACAAAAGCGGAGGTGGAGAAGCGACAGTAAGGAAATGCGATTTCCCCCTGTGTGATGATGCTCCTAGTGTCCTGACAATGTCTTTCCACTAGGATGGCCACTTATGTATTACCAAACAAGACAAAATCCATCACCCCAAAACATGACTAAAGTGGACACAGATTTGCATAAAAATTGCATATGCTAATTGATATGTATTAATGCAAATTTAGAAACCATGATTATTATTTAAACAGAAATACAGTTTCATAGTGAGGAAGACTTTGAGCTGGTAATCTCTGTGGTTGCCTGTGTAGTGTGCTGTCCAGGTGCTAAGTGTTGATGGGCAACTCCCACCTTAGGGTTCTTTATCTTTAAACTAGACTTGAACTGGACAATTCTTCAAACAGAATATACCTTCCAATAGAAAACTGTTCTCTGTAAAAGAGGACACTTGGCCACCCCATCCTTCAGAAAATGTGCTGTGTTCAGACAACACATTAACCCACAGTTCAACAAACAATCCATGGTTCAACCACTGAGTGTGAGTTAGCATGTTGTCTGAACAGCTTCTAACTCTTCCCTCCCTTCACCTCCAAATTGGGTACATAAACAGTGGGCTTGTTTGCATAACCCACAGGATATCAGTCACAGCCTTGCCTTTTGCTTTATGGATATAATATACTTTATTTGCAGGTACAGGCAGTACTTATTACAAAATGTTTACAGGGTAGGAGCACCTTCTCCCATATATGTTCCCACTCATGACTGAAAAGGATCTGCAAAAGTGGCACCTGTTGGGTCTTCTCCATTGTGGGGTCCCTGCTTTTAGAGGCTCTTCAGGCTAACACTCACTTGTCATTTAGAAGCCTGAAGAAGACATTCCTATTTTGAAAGCCCTTTGGTATTCTGGAGGGGTGATTAGGTTGACAGTAGGGTTTACTGATTTTAAAGTAAATTGTCTGAACTTTGTTTTATTTGTTTTTATTCCATTATGAATGCATGCTGTGATTAAGAGCATCATCACAGGGGGGAATCACATTTCCTTACTATTGCTTCTCCCCCCCCGCATTTGTCCCTCTTCTGCCCAGAGGGGAAAGAGGAAGTAAACAAAGACCACATGGCCCCTTCAGGGGCCGTTTTAATCGTGCTGCTTTTCCTGCACACGGCAGATTGCAGCACATTCCAGGTTTTTTTTAAAGTCAGATTAAAAGAGGTCTATTTTGCGATAGAAAAATGAGCAGATGAAATGGGAGGCGGGCAGGAGATGGATGTTGTCACCCAAAGGTGCACACATCCATAAGTGGGCAGTAGTGAGCGTGTGATAAAACGCTTGTCTAATTAACCTCTGTGTCATTTCAATAGTCCAATACGCTAACTTAAGTGAAGTATGCTGTTTTAAATTAATCAATTAGAACAAATAGGAAGGCATGGAGAATTTTATTTACAGAGGTCACGGGAAGAAAAAAAACTTAATGATTGATGCAAACTAAGAAAAGAAATAATGAGCTCATTTGAAATCTTGCCAACCATTAACTGCAAGATTATTTTTCAGCATTTTGAGTTTTTTTTAATAATCACCATTTTAATTCTCTACTCTAACAGAATGAATGAAGTTTTCATAGTTTTGAGATGAGCAGTAGACAAGGTTTCACGAGTTTCTTTCTTTCTGCTGGAGAACAAACTAGTGCACTGAAAGATATGCCTTGTCTACCTAACAACAACCATAGGAAATTAAACACCTATCTACTGGAAAAATAAATTGTGATCGAATGGAAATTTATCATGGAACCTTTTGACATGAAAACTGCATTGTGTAATATACTGCACACAACACATGCCCAGGGCTTGTGTGTGAGAGAAGATCAAATATATAGAGAGAAGGAGAGATAGAGAGGGAAAACATAGAGAATGCAACCTCACCTATGATAAAGTGCAGAAAAGGTTCCGCCTTGCTATGAGAGTTCAAAATTTCTCTATACCAGGAATTAGGAAAATTATTTATTATACGAGAGCAAAGACAGACTATGGACTATGCAGCCTAAAATATGTAGCTCTGTGTCGTGATAAACTGATGAAATAAGTTACTCTTATGGGAAGTGCATAAAATGCCACTGAATTTGTTGTACTTTGTTCTGAACTCTCTCTTTTGGAGCTGGCATTCCCTTGGTTGTCTATCTTTAAATGCTATAAAGGGGTGGTGGGCAACTCATAGGCCAAAACATTCGGAGGGCCACAACTCCCAGCACTCTTCACCATTGCCTATGCTGGCTAGGGCTAATGGGAGATGTAGGCCAAAATATCTGGAGAGCCATGAGTTGTTTACCCTTGCTATAAAGTGTCAGTACTTGCACATTCAAGTACTATAGACAAGGATCACAGTTCATATCCATTGGATACTAGAACAGGTGCCTTTTGAATAGGGGCAATGGGGTCTCCCTGTCTCCAGTCAGAACTATAAGTAAATATGGCAGCAATTCTTGGAGTGAACACCATTGCATTCAATGGGACCTTCTTCTGAGTAGGCATGTATAAGATGGTGCTGTGTGAGGATTTTGTGAACAACAAGCAGTTTACAGACTGATCCTCTGGGCTGCAACAATGAGAAAGCCGCTCCTATGATTCAGTGCATGCAACCACAGCAGCCACCAGCACCATTGCAGCCACGCTGGTCTTCTCCACCCCTGTACAGCACAGCTTGCCATGCAAAAGGCTTGCCTGGAGTTGGGTGGGGCAGCAGATGATCCTCCTTCATGCTCAGTAATCTGGGATATCTATTTCCTTTGGAGTGATAATCAAAGATGCACCATTGGCCCCTTTTTGTAAGAGACATTTATGGAATGAAGGGAGCAGAGGAGGATTTTTGTGCTCCGTTCCTGGCCTGTGGGCCAGTTGAGCTTCAGCTGAGCCCCCTTCCTGAAACAGCACTCCCTCAGGTCCCCTCTACAAGAATTTGGTTTGAAGCCCGGTTGTCGGATTATGCGCATCTTCTCGCAATCGCTTTTACGCCTGATCCCTATTCACGGGAGGCAGTGAAGCGCATTACCGGTTGCATGAAATGCACTTTAAAGGTGCTTAAATGCAGATAATCGCTTGTTTACATGGTCATAAGGCGCTTTAACTACCATGGTAAATGAAAACTTGCTATTTAACGCACATTCAATAATGCACATAATCGGACAGAAAAAGCGCCTCAAACCCCAATCTGCGCTCCGTTCATGTGGAGGTAAAATGGGTAATGCGTTCTGAAAGAGCTTTAAATTACTCTTGTAAACACACCCTCAGAGGGCAGAGGGGCAGTGAAGGTAATGAGGAAGGTAATGGAACAGTGAAGTTTGGTGGGCTTCACTCCACTAGACGGAATGAAGGTAGGTCCCCAACTGAGATGCCAACTGGAAGAGCTCTCTTCTGCCAGGGACACAATGACATTAGGGGGTGGAGCCTGACCCCTGACATCACTTTGCCCAGAGGGGAACTGGAGGGGGGACAATCCAGTCAGTGGAGCCAACAAAGTTCAATATCCCTGATATATGCATGCATTTAAGCTGCTGTAGTATATCTGCAAATGTCTGTTTATACTGCAATAGCTATAAATAGCTAGGAAAGGCAGAGTGTACTCAGCACTTAGTGCCATTCACTATGCACTTAAAAAACAATAAGCTTCTTTGCAAAAGATTTTGACAGCATCAAAACGATGCCTATGAGCCCCCTCCCCCCATATCTCAGATTATGCACAGCTAGTAGTCTCTACTAGATTATGCACAGCTAGTAGTCTCTGCTTCTTGTTCTCTTCATCTCCCTCTTTCCAAAAGTCTGTTCTGAGCTGTCAGTTTCCCCTTTTTGCAAAATACTTAGTGCATAAGGTTACATCATGTTATGGAACTGTCTTTAATGATTTGATCTCATGTGATGCAAATTGATAGAGTTTATCATGGCAGCTGCATATGTATTCCTTGAATTAAGAGGCTGGCTACATACTGACTCAAGCTGTCTAACAAGAAGAACTGCCAAGACAAAAACCTGATGAGATCAGAATGTCTCTTGGAACAAAACATGTGGGATGGGTCCTTATAAGGTATTCAAAGGTGATGTCAATACTTTAGCAACATGTTTGAATTTAGTTTTGCAGTTCCTTTTTGTAAACCTTTCCAGTTTTGCATTCGCAACCACAAAGAGCAGTAGATAATGGAGACGTGAATCTTTCTATCACTGCCCAAGCCAGCTCTAGTCACATGAAGTTATGTGTGACTCAATGCACAATGAGAGTAAAGCAGTGTAGACAGAAGACATCTGGATCTGGATACACATTCATTGGTATAAATCAAATGTACTGTACAAAACACATCACAGTGCAATGTTGTCAGTCTGCAGTGTTTACTGTCAGCTGGATGTGCATTTAGGTAGGTATCTGAATGCAACATCCACTTCCACGTTCAGTGCGACACTCTCCCTGGTAAGGGTGTCTAGGGTTACTACCTTGGACCTTCTACTGGCTTCCTAGCTTTCCTCCTGGTCTTCTTGATGCTGTCTTTCCTACATCCCACTAGGTTTTAACTGGCTTTTTGTTGCTGAAAGAGAATTGGATTCTGAGTTGACCCACCACCAACAGAAGGCTCCTTCTGTTAGCAGAGGGAACTGGGATCCAGCAGAGCCTCCCCTCAAAGTAAGGGGCCAGGGTGGCAATTTTCCCAAATTCCTTCCCCCGCAACCCCCAGCACCATTTCCACACTCCATCCTGCAGGGCCCATCCAACAGCCCAGAGCAGATTTTTCAGGAGCACAGGAGAGGGAGAATAGGCAAATCCCTCCCCCCACTTCCATCTATAGGATCATCCAATTTGTGGAGGTTTGCTCCATGCAACTCTGGATCCAGCCCCAAAGTCTCCATATTTTGTATCCTGTTTTACAATCCAATACTTCCATGGAGTTCCAGTCTTCAGAAGAGTTGCAACTTAACGATCCAGTTCACACAATCACAATGCAGTTAACAAGGGGAGAAGGCCTTGTTAACCCTGCCATGCATGCTGGTGCCAGCTGGATTTCCCTAATTACCATCACAGGAGTGGTTTGCCATGCCATCCAAACCTGGGCAGCATGGCTTGTCTTATTTGAGGGGGCATAACCCTCAAATAACCCATGGGCTATTGTTGGGTTATTTGAAGTTGCTGCCCCCCTCCCCCACAAGCCATGCCAGCATGCCAACAGACTGTGCAAAAGCCCAGACTGTGCAAACTGGCTTCTTGTTGCCCACAACCCCTGTCAATGGGGCCTATTAAATACCATGCAATGGATTGATTTGATTTCTAACACACCTTTTGAAGGGTCCCCAAGGTCTAGCATTGCTCTGGGATAGTATCCTTCCGAAACTCCAGACTTCATCAAGCCATTGTAGCTGTTCACATCTGCTTTCATCTCATCTCATTCCCCCAGCTGTCACCAGTTGGTTTTCCAGATTGCATGACCCTTACTCCCGTCAACATCAAGTCTGCAGGTCTTTTTAGTATTCATGGGCATAGAGGGAGAAGCTAAAGGTAGCAGCTGTGCCTCCAATGAGCTGGATGGCACAGCTGCTGTGTGCTTCTTATTCCATTGCTTGTGGAATCAGCAGCCGTCCAAATTACTAAGTATTATAGAGTTAATTGAAATATCTAGAAATCTACTTCTTGAAGTTGGAAGTCATCCAGAACAACCAGGATAACACCCATATTTCCCCCCAACAAGTACATGAAGACTCTAATTACCATTTGGGTTAAAGTCTCACACTTATAGAAAGTCTGCATTGCAAGAAAGTCTTTTGTTGACCCCATCTAACCCTATCCATATATTATGCAATGGAGCATGGCTGTAGCTTTAGGTGTTCTCACTGACACATGAGCACAATTAAATATCTGACAGAAGGAAATACCTACATCTAATGAAATACTCTGCTTCTACGTGCAGGACATGTACATTCCCTGTTCTGCAGGGACATGCAAAGAATGTTTAAAATAAAAATAACATCTAAATATTGCACATATTAACTCACCTTTCCCATGGAGTTTTAGTGAATTAAGTTTTACGTATATTTAAGATTGAGACCAAACTCAGATGTGATTTTTATTTAACCGTTGCCAGAAAGGTGGTCATTTTCACCTATATTTCCCTTTTTACTGAATCCAGGTGAGGAGACTGTGGTTTGAAACAGGTGTTTGATGTCAGTAAAGGCCTGGATGAGAGCTAATATACTGAAGTACAATCCAGATTCTTGGGAGGAAAAATTTATGTACTACTAATGTTTTGGTAACATTCAAGTTAAATTATTTTAATGTGCTATGTAGTGTTGCTTATGAAGATTGGACATTCCAGATAGTTTGGAATTCAGAATTACCTGAGACATCTAGAAATGTACATATCTGACCAGTAGTAAAAAAAAATAATCACTAGCTACTAATTTACTTCTGGGCACAACTGAAAATTGACCTTGAAACCCTCAAACCAGGGCAATATATGGCTTGCAACATGTTTGCCTGTTGGGAAGAACACCTCACATTTTAACAGAGCAGTGCCTATTTGTTTAAGACTTTAAGGGCGCAATTGTATGCATGTTTAGACAGAAAGAAGTCATATAACTCCCAGCATTCCCCAGGCAACACTGCTGACTGAGGAGTGCTGGGTGTTGTAGGACTTCCCCCCTCCCCCCGTCTAAATATGCATAGCCTTTGGTGTGTGTTTTGCAGACCTACAATAAAATTGAACTTCACAAAAGCAATAATGGAAAGTTGGACAGTGTTTTTAACAATGCAACCATATGTGGGATAGCTTTTACAAGGGTAAGCAAGCAGTGCACATGAAATGGAGAATTATAATTTAAAGCACTGGAAAGAGAGATTGATTTGTTTGCATCAGCCACAAGCTTTTGCATTTAAAATAAAATATACAAAGAATAAAAGCAAGATTACAATTGACTGAAGTTATTCAAGTTACATTCTAAAAATTTACATCAAGCACAAATGCCAAAATTAATACACAGTCCTTTTCACATAATAAATAAATAAACATATGATCAGTTGAAGGAACGGTGTAAAATTAAGACTCTGGTAAAATAGTAAATCTTATTTTAATAGCACCTGTTAAATATTTTGCAGTCTTTGTTGTCAGCAGCTTATTTTGATCTGCAAGAAGAAATAACATAGAAGCAATAACTGACTGCTTTGGAATAGATAACAGAAGTAGACTAATCACCTCTTTCCTCAAATCTATTAAAAGTTCAAAATAATAATACATGAGCTACTGCGTCTATACTATCACCATCTCCACATGGGTATATATTGTTTTCCAATGGGATACTTTTAAATTGGCCCTCAAGTATTGTTGATGGCAGTATATTCAGTCTTGTGTTTGTAAAAAAAATCTGTATTTTAAAACTGTAAAGTTTTGCAAATAAGATGCCAGTGTGTCAAAAAGACTAGGTGGAAAGTGGTCCTATCATGGGCAGAACTTTCTCACAGTGGCCAAATTGTTCTGTCTTTCATTTTACTAAACCCAAGAATTAAGAACTGTTGTGGTGATAGGCCAAAGAATAAAGCTTTAAAATGGTGGTCTTCATCCAAACACTCTCTTGGGGATCCTGCAGAACCAAGAAGAGAAGCGATTTTTTAAAATAAACAAATCTCACTAGACCTTTAATGAAACACAAAAAAGCATTTTGTATTTATCAGTTCATCTCCTTCTGCTGTACTGTTATTACCTCTATATGAGGCATAATCGTCATTAGGTATGAGTTTGAAAATACAAAACCACTTTATACTGAGAGCATCATCAGATGGGGGAAATCGTATTCCCTTACCGTTGCTTTCTTCCCCGCTTCTGTCCCACGATACATCCTCTTACTTTACACAGGGAAAACTGTGTGTGGGCAGTAACAAGCGTGCGGTAAAACACTTGTCTGATGACGCTGAGCTTACCCAGTTCAGAATATTCTGCATTGACTGGCAGTAGTTCTTCAGGTTTTGAGATGGAGAACTTCCCCAATCCTGTAGTGCTATAGAAATACTTTTTAACTGGGGACACTGGGAATTGAATCACAGACCTTCTACATACAATGCACCTAATGTTCTACAGGTTTCTCAGGGTGAGAAGCAATCTATGACTCATACATATTATCTTTTTTCCCTTTCTCTGTTGTGACTCTTCCCTGCAGGGTCATGAATCAGTTGCTGGGCTCATGGGTTTGGCCAAACTGACTTATTACATTACCCAGGGATATTGGCAATTAAAAAAAAAATGAAAATACAAGGCAATGCTACACTTTCATTATTATTTTTGATGGTCAAAATATCATAAAATGAAAACAATTTTAAAAATAAAGATACAACTTGACAACTTGTCTGAAGATCTATATTTATGGATAGGGTGACCATATTTGGGAAACCAAAAAAGAGGACACCCAGTGTGTGGGGGTGGGAGGGGTGGGGGAAGCGGCTTACTGGGCCTCCAGAAAGCGCTTTATTCCCCACCACCTTAAAGGCCCTGATTGGAGTGGAGGAGGGGAAAGCGTGTCATTCCCGCCCCCCACTGTTCCAATTGGGGTTATCTGCAGCTGCTGTTAGTGTGGTGAGGGGGAATGTTGAGCTTTTTGGAGGCTCTGGAAAGCATGCTTTCCCCACCTCCACTCCAATCGGGACCTTAAATGCCCTGATTGGAGGGGAAAGCATGACACATTCCCCACCTCACCCCACTGCTCCAATCGGGGCCTTTTCTATAATGTTGGGGAATGACATGCTTTAAAGCCCTGATTGGAGCGGGGGAGGGAAAATGCTGTGCCTCCAGAAACTGTGTCATTCCTCCCTGCCATGCTAATGGCGGCCTTAATGGCATGTCATTCCAGGACATTATAGAAAATTACAGAAAATCCCCCCTGACTCCAGGACAGAAGAAAAACCAGAACAAATCCAGGGAAATCCTGACAGTTGGTCATCCTATTTATAGAGCTCTATTTCACTTTGCTTTGGATTAATTAAAGTGACAGACATGTTCAAAGTGATTTCACCATTTCATACATGCAAATATTTGAATGAGGTCTAATGAAACATTGTGTGAGTCAGAGCAATTCAAGGATGTCATAATGATATTCAAACTGGATGGTCAAAGTAACAAACGTGACACTGACCTCCTTTTCCCTTTGGCATTTAAGTTCTCAGACTGTTCCAGCATCTTGCCTTTGGTCTGCAAACCAACATTTAAAATGGCAGGAGTGATGCCAAGTTATAATTTTACAAAATTTTAATTGCAGAAAGGGATGTTGCGCATTTCTGATTACAAGATTTCTTTTTCTTTCTTTTTTTCCTTTTAAAGAAAAGTATCTTGAAATTTATGAAGCTGTGCTTTCTTGCCAAAGAAATGAAATGTCAAGGGAACATTTGGAACCGTGTCTACAGGCTCAGCAAATGCTCTTTCTATGCAAGCAAATAACATAGTCTGGCCCTATTCAGATGTTCTAAGTTAGAGAAGAGTAAAGGTGTAGCAAAAGGGAGTACACTAGCCTTTCCCCCTCCATCATCCCATCTGACACCATATACACATTGAGGATGACTTCATGAAGAGGAGAAACTCCTCTGACTGTGGGGGCCCTCCAGGAGATCTAGAAAGATGATCATTCAGTTTTCAAAATTGTGTGGAGAGCCCCCCATGGATAGAGGAAGTTCTCCACAACATCACACCTCACATGTAGGGCGCAGTAGATGCACTGACAGAGGGGGTGGGGCAGTGCCAGAATTAGGAACAAGTCAAGGCTGACAACCGTTACCCAGAGGACCTTCTCTTCTGCTACTCCCAGACTGTGGAATGGCGTGCCGGGAGTGATTTGCCAACTTAACAGTCTTCCAGATTTTAAGAAAGCTATAAAGACTGGTCTCTTCCAGCAGGCCTACCCAGTTGAATTTTAAGAGTTTTATAGGGATTTTAATAATGTATTAGTTTTTATGTTTTGAATCAGTTTTATGTATTTTATATCACTTGCTTTTAATGTTATTCCCCACCTCGATCCAGAGGGAGAGGCGGGTAAGAAATAAATAAATAATAATAAATTATTATTATTATTATTATTATTACGCCATGGATTAGAGCTTCATATTATGAGGGGCTTTTAAATATGTTGGTGATAACTAAAATGTAAGTTAACTAAGGGGCTGTCTTCATGGAACCAGGTTGGTGCCACCTCTCTCTTCAACCCCATCCTTTCCCTCTCCTGGGGCGGTGTTGGGTAATCCTGATGCTGAGGAGGGAGTGTGGGGTTTCTGGGTGGACATCTGGGTCCTGGAGCCACCCCCACCCTCTTCGTGGTGGAAGGCGACCAATTGCTGGTCGCCTTCCACCAGGCTCTGCCCCGGGTTGATTCCTGATTGCCCCATTGCGATGTCACACAGCGAAAGCCCTTGATTGATGTTACTCCATTTGAAAAGTTGGGTTAAATCCCCAACTTTTTCAAAATGCAGCATCATGAGGAAGCCCCATGGTGGCTGTGAACCTATGCCTACATTGTTGAACTGATGCAGTGCAGATCCACAGCCATCGTGGGGCTTTCTCTGAGCGTAGACAGCTCCCAGGATTAAATCACTTTGGCTTAAATATGTTGGGAAGTCCGGCATGACTTGCAGCAGAATTGCCTTATTTGGATAAAATGTGGTAATACTGTATTTAGTATTGGCGGCAATAAGCACGGACTAGAGCCAGTTTAAAAGAAGTTCAAATCAACTTCATTAGTGCTTTTGTACGTATCTTCAGAGAAGGCTACAAGCACCCTGTAATTAAAAGCACACTCTTACACTGGATGGTAGCCTTTCATTACCCTTCCTATTTTATTGTAATACACCTTTTTCTCTTTATTTTTAAGGCATGGGTCCCCTGAACCTTGATATGGTTTAGGGCCTTGGCATATCTTAATTTGGCCCTGGGGTAGGCCTAGCGTTCTCCCTCTCCTTGTGTATTTACTCAAACACCAGAATAGGGCTTCTGTGATGAAGAATTCTGACACTTGCATAGAACTGTGGTTTAAATGTGTGCATTTACAATGTATGATTTCTAGGATTAGAAAGGAGCTTAAATTTAACTCTTGACAAGAATCCCCATATTGCTGGTTTACAGCTGCCATGAACTGCCTGAGGGAATTTGATTGGCCATTTACTGAAAGCATATGGCAAGCTCTGTCATAGTTTGATAAGTTTTGTGGCGTTAGAGAGAATACAAAGGGCAGAAGAGGGAAACTGAGGCCATGTTTTTCTGACAAATAATTGAATGTATTTTGTGACTGACATTGCAGCCTTATGCATAGTAAGTCCCACTGAATTCTTTTGTGGAGTTTGTTTCTGAGTAAGCAAACACATAATTGTGCTGTGAGGCACTTGAGGCCAACGTTTGTACTTCTAAAAAAAAAATCTTGTCAGACCAAGGAAATAGGTTGCAAAGAAATTACATGAGACAGGCACAACAGAAACCATGCTATGATAAAACCCAAACTTATGTAAGTCACAGAGCTAATGTAGCTTTTGAAAGAATGCCTGTTTTAAATGGGTGTCCAGAACAATGATAGCCATTTTCTCTAAATGCTCAGTGGAAAAGTTTAGCTTTTAATAGGACCAGGCTTAATGATCTACCATGAGGCAAAGTAAGGCAGCAGCATCAGGCAGTGGATGCTGGTAGGTGTGGGGGTGAAGGTGTGACAGCCCCTCCTTACTATTCCTTCTGGGTCCCCTGACCATTCCCCTTTGTTGGAGAACAGAACTACATGTGCCAAATGGCCTGCCCTATGCCCCTTAAGTGCATGCTGCTGCCCTCAGCAGGGCCAGCCTAAGACGTATTGCTGTCTGAGGTAAGAGGGTACCCCTTCCCATTCCATGTACAAATGCCAACTGGACTGGCAGATCAATTTGTCTTCAACACTGATAATGGGACAGTGTCTGCCACTGCATCTGAAGGTAGCAAGCTACAGGGTACAGAACAGGTCTCACGGTGCACAGCTCTCTCCTCCAACACCTTGCTGCTGGCTCCCAGCATCTGCCACCTGAGGCCTCTGCTTCATTTTGTCTAATGGCAGGGCAGGACCAGCTCTGGCTTTCAAGCACAGTGGAGGTTGCTGCCCCATCATCATTGCTGAAGTAAGATCCAGCTGTAGAATGTCGGTGGGAGCACAGGGGAACAATACAATCTTGATTTTTGCCTCAGATAGTCTTGGGTTGTCCCTGGCTTAAATCTGCATCTGTTGCTCATTTGTTTTGCAGATTAGGCACATTCCCTCAAGAAGTCTTTTATTGGCAAGCTGCTGGGTAGCAGAGCAGGCACAGCCAGCTCCCGTAGTGTTAGGCAATGTTTGGTATGTCACTTGAAGAAACTCAGCCAGAGGGAAATACAATTAACAAACACCAAAAGAGACAATAATCTCAGGATGCTAGAAACAAATTTCTTGGATAGCCATCCACCTTGCCCCCTTGAGAAATACAAGTAGGATGCTATAAGCAACATATTTCTAAAGGCCAGATATACAAGGCTAAGTTTAGCAAGACCACTCAAATCAGACAGTACCCAGTTAAAGGTCCCCGAGAGAGTGGGCACTAAGTGGACTATCAATATACAAGCAGTGAATATTGGAGTGATCTCCCCAAGGTATGGTTCAGTTGCAGACTCGGAATTTCCCAATTTTTGGAAGGGTCACAACGTTGCTAAACCTTAGATGTAGTACTGCCGTGATTAGTTTTTTTGCCCATCCTAGTTTGACTTTTGGGGATTCGTGATGCCTTTTGCAATTATTCATCCCCATCTTCTGTTGGTAGCCTGATACGATTGACACTATCTGAGAGTTTTCCTCTTGTCCTTTGGTTTAATTGTGATGTTGGACCAGGTACCTATTGTTCCTTTGAACTCCTCTTTTCATCCACTAAGAGCTCTAGGGCTCCCATCCCTCAGTGTTCTTTGCCAACCCAATGGCAAGATCCCACTTGGCTGCATTGCCTTTGGTTCCAGTAACTCACACTGGCCCAAACCTGCTGAAACTACTTGGTTTCCTGGCTACACCACAGAGGCAGGTTACCATGCTAGGTTCTGGTGCATGGCCATCATGGACCTGGAATCTCCGTTCATTGGTTGTCTGACAAGCCCAGTTAGCCCCAGTTGCCTCTGTTGGAGTTGGGAAATGCTGTTATTCTGCCACCTTGCTTCTCTACCTCACTCTGTGTTGCTCTAGGTGCCATTTTCTCCAAAACGTTTAAAAAAATTGTTTTTAGGTTGCCCAGTGGCTTGCAGCCTGCAAAGGGGGAGGGTCCATGTGGCAAAAAATGGTCCCCGGGCTTTCTGAAGTTGCCCCACCCCTGAGCTGTAGGAATGGGCCTCTAAGGACCCAAGAAAGGTATCTTTCAAAGCCCTGTTCCATCTTCTGGAGATTTTCCACCTACAAATTGCAGGCTCCTACCCTGAAATGCTGATGTGGCATTTAAATTTGATATGTCTTTTACTAGTACGTGGTTAGGGCCCCAGCCACTTTAGTGCAGCCTACCCACAGTCGAGTAATGGGGAGAACTGTGGCTCGGACTCCTATGTGAGTCACACACTTGTCTCTTAATCCCTCCATTATGAGCAAGCCACTCCCTCCAGAGAGTCTGCTTTGGTACACAACATTTTCAGGATAATATAGTTTTCAATGATGAGACAAGAGGGATTGTGCCCATGGTGCTGAAAATTGGAGTGATCTTGAGAAAACCTGAAGGTTATCCCCATCCTGCCTTCTCCTTTCATCAAAGAGACTGTGTGCCAAGGATAGTCTTGATGCACAGATCTTCTCTACATGAGTGATATATTGCATGTTCGATATATTGCATGAAAGTTTGTGGTTCCTTATGACTTCGTCAACCTCTGGTGCCTCTCCTGCCATTTTCAAGTGAGAATCCACCATTTGATAAAACCCTGCAAAATGCTGTGATAAATCGAAATTGTGCAATAAATTGTGCAAGGAACCGGCAAACACAAGTGGGGGGAGCATGCATTTTGTGGATCGTTAATGCCTCGAAAACTCTGGAAGGATGCGGGGGATTTGCTAAATGTGGAGAAGCCCATAGCCTACTTGCTTTGCCAAATCCTTGCAAAGTCTTTCTCTCCTCCCCACCCCTGCCAGCTTTCCTCTATTTCTCTCTCCCAATAGAGCTAGAGTCCCAGTTTGCCTAACTCTGTCCCCAACCTCTGCAAGTTCCCTCAGAACCTTAGCCGGACCCACTTCAACCTGGACGATCCATGCATGTACGTGACCTAGGCATCTTTGTATGGCACCCTTGGTTTAGCATCCCACTAGTTGGACCTGGTGCATGAATCTTCATGCTCTCCATTTTGCTATTGTCCTCAGTAGTTTACTCTGCAAGTTGTTGTTGTTGTTGTTGTTGTTGTTGTTGTTGTTGTTGTTATATTTGAATCAGTCACTGATATTTTAGAATAAGGTAACAATCCTTTAACCAGCAATTTCCCCAAAGTAATAATTGTACATTTTTAATTCTTGTGCACCTAAGGAAATCCCCACTTCTTCCAAGATGTGCTATTGCCAGAGTTAAAAGGTCCCTTAAGAGGTGGGCATTTGACAACACTTTTGTTGTGCAGGTCTCATATTTTCCCAGCACTCAGACCACAGTGTCAAATACTGAGAAAAGCATTTGTTTCCCTACTTACTAGGGTCATTGTGATATGGAACTTTATCTGCAATGTGACTGGATGACTTGCCTAGTACGTCCCTATTGGATGAGATCACCGATGAAGCCAAATTCAAGCTCTGACAGTAAAGAGGGGCTTTGCAAAAGAGCTAAAAGTGACCCATTTCCTGGCAGAAGTTCATTTTCACTCTTCAAGCCCAGCACATATACATATGTATGCATCTTGGATCCCTATCAATTGGTGACTCATTGTAGAATGTATGAACTGGCTTGGCTGAGAAGCACTGTTTCTAAGATGATGTTATCAGTTTTATTTTACATAAAGTGAGCCTTCATCCAAAAGCAAGTTAACAGCAGGCATCGACCTGGGATTAGATGAGTGTGATCGTTAAGGGGATTAACTTGCAATGATACTAATTATTTAGGGTGCTTTTGAATTAGCATCATTGCAAGCACTCTGTATCTTGGGCTAATTGGCTCATAAACAGGAAGTTACTGTCTAATAAATAACTTCATGTTCTGCAAGTAACAGAATATCCGTTTGTGGCGAACTGTTGGAATGACTGTTGAAGAGCAGTTGGCCTCCATGTTTATTAGTGCAAATGCTTATCCTAGTTCTGTACTCAAGAACAAACTATATTACTCCAAGCCATATTTGTACCTATTCTGAATGACAGGGCCATCCCAACACATTTTGCTGCCTGAGGAAAGGACAAGATTGTGCCCCCCTCCCACAAATTCCATACATGAAAGCTGACCAGGTTAAGAATTGAAATTTATTACAAAACTGGCAACATGACAGGCAGCAGATGACCTCAAGGGCTACAGGGCACGTCACGTGGCATGTACAAGTCTATCCATTTTCCACCCCTCAGCATTTGCTGCCTGAAGCATCCACCTCACTCTGCCTAATGGCAGGCCCAGCCCTGCTGATGCAGGCTTTCTGCATGGATGGGAGGTGACCTTCACACCCCCCAGCTGATTTTGGCAGGGGGATTCTTTTCCCCTTCCTATTCAAGCCAATGGACTGATACATCCATTAGTTCAAATGGGGGGGGGGAGTTCTCCCTGCTGAAAAATGGCTGGAGGGAGAGCAAAGGTCACCCCACCATGGAACCTTGGGGGAACAGGCAGTGGGGGTGACCTTGGCCCCTTTCCAGCCAATTTTTAGCAAGGGGGTATTTCTCTTGCCCTGTGCAGATGAATAGAGAAATTGCTCCGTTCATTTGCATGGGGATGGGGAGACAGGGATAGAGAAAGTAAGAAAGAGAGAAAAGAGGAGTGAGAGAGAGAAAGGGTGTGTTAGAAAGAACGAAAGAGCGAGAGAGAGAGAGCGCAAAAGAAACAAGAGACAGAGAGACAGACAGCTCCATCACACCAGCGATTTATTGCACTCTCGCCATGCCTGGTATGTATTTTTGCAGCATGTACCCACATGACATCGTCCCTGTCCTGCACGCAACTCGCCTATTCCTCCCCATTTTCCATCTTATTTTGGAGTGGGGAAAGTCCATTTCTCCCCCTCCGTGAGCAATAAAGCCGCTCCTCCCTCTCGTGCATTGCTGTCTTTGTGCAATATTGGATTATTCCATTTTTTGTTGGGGGCATGTATGTCGAAGGGCGGTCTCGCTGACAAAAGAGGGGGTGGGGTGGTTCTCCACTCAACGGCTCAACCGTGAAGAGGGAGGGAGAGACGGCACCCAAACACCCCGCAGAGAAGGTGAGCGAGGCCACCACCACCCATGTTCGGGACTCAGTCCCATTCAACTTCATGGTTCTTACTCCTGAGTAGGCAGGTCTAGGTTTCCTGACCAGAACAACGTTGGCTTCCCCTTGCCATGCCAACATTGACCACAAATTTTTCTAAAAACTAATTGTAATACTTTCTCTTTTTCTGGAACTATAATTGAAGGTAGTATCTCTCTGGATGGAATAGGAAAGTTGCAAGGGAGGACCAGGATCTAAGGAATCTAGATTCTGTCTGGATCTCAGGAAAAACTTCTTGACTGTTAGAGCAGTACAACAATATAACCAATTACTTCAGGAAGTCGTGGGCTCTCCCACCCTTCAAGATGCATCTGGACAGCCATCTATCAGGTTTGCTTTAAGGTGGATTCCTGCATTGAGCAGGGGGTAGGACTTGATGGCCATATAGGCCCCAACTCTACTATTCTATGATTCTATGATTCTATGGGAAGGGTGGTGGCAGGAAGAACTAGTGGGGGAAAGTGGGAAAGGCAGCAGTTTGGCCCATTCCCACACAGAGATGGTTTTGGAGACATAAAACCCACCCACCTAAATGGAATTTGCTGCCCAAAGCAACTACTTTGTGGTAAGACAGGCCCTACAGCAGGGATAGGGAACCTGAGGCCTGGGGGCCAAATCTGGCCCTCCAGGTTTCCCCAGATGGTCCTACCCTTTTCTCCTGGCCCCACCTCAACCTCTGATCCTTTGGTGTGTCCTAGCTTTTGTACAGTTTTCTGCACTCTTCTAAAATGTTGAATTGCCTCTCCTAAGGCCTAGTTTCTGGCAGTGGGAGCTTTAAGGCTACAATATGCTGGACTTTTGGAGGCCTATCGTTTGTTTTTTGCTCCACCCACCACTCGGATGTGGCCCCCAAGAACTTCTCTGAAATGGAATTCGGCCCATGGGCTGAAAGAAATTTTGCACCCCTGCTGTACACTATTGTTCATCTTGAAAGTGACCCATATAGAACTAAGGAGCACTCAAAGGCCCACTAGCCCAACCACTTGCTACAGGCAGAACTTTGGGCATACATTGCTTTTGGAATGCTATGAGTATCAAATGGGTATGGAGGTAGGCTGACCATATGAAAAGGATGACAGGGCTCATGTAACTTTAACAGTTGTAGAGAAAAGGGAATTTCAGCCAGTGTCATTTGTATGCAATTAGTTCCAGGTGAAATTCCCTCTTCATCACAACAGTTAAAGTTGCAGGGGCCCTGCCTTCTTTTGTATATGGTCACTCTAGTATAGCGCCTGCAACTTTAACTGTTGTGATGAAGAGGGAATATTACCAGGGACTAATTGCATACAAATGACACTGGCTGAAATTCCCTTTCCTCTACAACTGTTAAAGTTACAGGAGCCCTGTCCTCCTTTTCATATGGTCAGCCTATATGGATGAGTACATTTTTTGGTCACTCCTATTCATACGTGTTTGAACCATTCAGTGATACCTTTCTCCAGAGCTAGTTTTAGAGTCTATTTCTCATCATTGGGGCCACAACAACTGGGGCCTTCTGGGTGAATAAAATGACAATAGCCAGAAATGGCTGCCAAAATTTGCCCACTACAGTAAGAAATGGCGGAAACCCTTCAAACAAAAAGAACTAGGATGAATGTGAGTAAGAAAATAAATGTGACCTTCTTAGTCCCTGAGCCAGACCAGGACTTAGTTACCCGAAGAGTGCAAAAGCTTTGTGAATTTTTTTTTGTTTATATATTGCACAAGTGTCTCACTCATAATTCCTTAAGCGTTGGGGTAAACCCCATGTTACTATACATTTTCTTAATCCTCATTAAAAAAAATGCAACTTTTTTGTTCTAGAGTATTCTTTCGAAAGTCGTATAGTTTTTGAGTAAATCATAAACGTCACACATAACCAATGTGAACACTGATTTTATACGTTCAGTTCAAATGAAATTATCTCAAAAATTAATGGAGTTAAGAAAAATGTATAATTACAAAAAATATTTGTCATTAAATTTGAAACATTTCAGAAAAAAATAATCTCTGTAGCTTAAATGGGTGAGAAGTTATGCATATTTAAATATGGCAACTACATAATAGTGTGGCAGCCATATTGATGATGTCATCACGCAGCCCCCCACCACTGGAATTTTGTAAGACTCACTTTTCTGAGACATTTCTATCATATATAAACAAAAAATTTTTACTAAGCCTATGCACTCGCTGGGGTAAATAAATCGTGCAGCTCTGGGACTATTTGGCAAGGGAGAAAATTCTGTTCAGTTTGCATTTTTATAGGAACTTACCAAATTTGTACTTTCCCAAACAATATGTGAATTGGATCCTAGGCAACACAGGTTCCAGGTTTTGAGGGCCCTTGAGCAAGACACCTTCAATGGGCCCACTTACTCAGTGAGTCTACCTTCTTGCCACTATTTTCACCAGCATCTATTGCTCCTCATCTTCTTTCTCATCGTTGCTTCCATTTGCTTGCTTGACAGGCAGAAAGCCAGTGAACAAGTAGGCAGTGGCATCTACTGTGCCTTCTCCTCACCACCACAACCATTTTCTGGCTCAGACCAAGAGGCAGGTGAACAAGCAGGTTGCAGTGGTGAAGGGGAGGGGCAACTCCAGGAGGCTCTTGTCAGTGGGCCCCTGCTGGGGTGTTGTCTGTCCATGCCTACCCTTGACACAGGCCCTGAACACAGGCATCCTTTGGAATTTGCACTTCTCAGAATATTGTGATGCAGTTATGCAAAAAAAAAAAAATGCATCCAAACAGCAAACAACCCTCCCCCTGCCCCAAGCAGCATCTGGTGAACATAGGATATTTTGGATTCCTTGATCCAAGACTAGAGACAGCGCTCCAACCTTGGACCCAGGAGTCTAAGCTCCCCACCCCCTCGCAGCCAGTGCAGAGAGAACCATGCCAGCTGCCTGTATGAGCTCGCATAATAATTGAGAATAATAATGGAACAAACAAAAATTCTTGCACATCCTCTAATCCAATCAAGCCATGCAATCCATCCCAGATGAATAACTTCTTAATACTATCCACCCACTGAAATTGAATATATCTTTTAGCACCAACTGGTGGCCATTCAGAACAGCTGATGCCATAGCTTTCCAGGAAACAGTAGAAGAACTCAAGTTTGGAAAGGAATTTGGTCGATTCTGTTCCAGGCATCGACATAATATATCTCCATACAATTTCCCTCAATGGTTTCCTGGAGAATGATTATTTAATAGATTTTGTAACTTCCATCTCCCAATTTGTGTGTGTGTGTGTGTGTGTGTGTTTATACTGTTGTAAGTTTTGTTGCAAGCTGCTGGTTTGTTGTTGTTTCTTTTTAATGGGAAAGGTAGTATATTCAATATATATCTATTTCAAGAAATAAGTAATGGCACTATAAAGCATGAAGATGGCAATGGGTGAAATAAATAAGAACTAAGAGCAAATAGCTAAAATGGAGAAAGTTAGAAGGGAAAGGTGATGCAACAAAGTCTTAGGCAGGAACCGTTTTGTAAGCATATGTTTGATGATTAACACAAATGGAGAGGTGGGACCATTTTCAAGTAGGATCAGTGGGTAATAGGGAGTTGCTTAACCCTTCATGCACTTGCCAGTTCTCCCCTGCAAATGTCACCCATTGCTGTTTTTCCTTGCAGCTGAACATTTTGCAGTCCAGAGCTGAAACACAAATGGCTTTCTAGAAGTCTCTGTCCTTTCAGGTTGACCATTTTGACGAACATTCTGCAGAAAAAGGAGATATGCTCCAATATTGTCTATAGGGTAGAGTTATCAGCAGTGGCAAAGGTTGTTTCATTTTATCTACTGTTTTTTTTTAAAAAAAAAAAGTTTGCTGCTTCTTCAGGTGGCAGCGTTAATAATTGGTTCGGCAGCAGCATAGCTATCATTTTGCATCCTCCACAATGCCCCCATATCTAGTGTTGTACCAGAGCACTGTGCACATCAGCCGGGTGGGATGGGAATAATATGGGCCTCTTTTTATGAGAGGGGTGAGAAAAACAGAAATCTCAGACAACAACAACAACACCCCAGGAAAACCTCTTAGAAATATTGGCTAACCTCTAGGGGGGGAAAAGAAGCAAAAACCTAGCCAGGGGGTGGCATTGATATGGCATTATTGATGCCCAAGGCAAGTTAAGCACCCCTTCCCTCTCAGTAATTCTCTCCCACAAAATACAGGCTTGGGAGCCCCTGATTTCCAGTTTAATGTGCAGTTCTGCACAAGACACATTTATTAAATTATTACATTTCTATCCCACCTTTTTTCCTCCTTAAGGAACCTAAGGCTGCATACATAATCCTCCTCCTCTCCACCACACTACACCACATATGAACTAGGTAGTTGTTTAACAAACATACCACAGACGTCATAAAAGCCATGCTGGTAAAGCTATGCACCAGAAAGTGTCCGAAATGTTCTCTGTCTAATTGCATGCTAGATATATTGACCCCCTGGACCAACATGGCCGGAAAACAAAACATTGTTCAGTTCGGAACACTTTGCTATATATCTTACATAGGAATTCCCATTTCATGTCCTTGACATGCACACCTCTGTGGCAGACCTCTGATTGGGCCTTGGCCTCTGTAAATACCACCTCTCTGTTATCTCAGTGTTTTTGGTACACTGACACAGATATGCTCTGGAAAAATCTTGCTGCAACCAGCAATACCTTGAACAGTTTAAACACACACAAACACACACACACACCACACACACACCACCCATTAAGTCATTATGCAAATAGCCCAAACTTGGGACCTGAGTATTTCAAGTGATGTTTTATAGTGATATTTTATTACTAACTAAATACACTTTGGAAAACTTTAACAAGCTGACTGGGTTGCTCAGAAAGGATATGGGCATTCAGTGAAGGACTTCCCCAACAGCTGGTATTTGCTCCTTACCACTGAAGACATAAGCAATTTTTAAAGATTAATGGCTGGTAACTATAGGCAGGAACTGCAGCAGCAAAGAAAAAAAGGACATATCCTGCTGGCATGCAATGCTCTCTAAGCCATCTCAAATGCAAGTTGTCCTGTGTTTGCCTAGTTTGTAAGCGGTACCATTTCTGAGTGAAAGAGAGGGAGGGATGATGATAATTCCACATAAACTGTAAAACAGTCACAACAAATTATCTCTTACAACTTCAGTAGAACTGGCAGCAGCAGCTCTATTTGAATGCCCTCCTTGATGCAAAAATAAGATAAAGTGGCCATGTGTCCTACTTCATAGAAGGCAGTCCTCTATCTAAAGAGTTGTCAGAGGACAGTTCTCTGAAGGTGTCCTCTTTTAGAAAAGCTGTGCAGTCCAGGTCCAATTTATAAACCATAAGAAGGACCAGATCTGTGGACTTTGTTGTTCCTTCCCCTATCCCCTGTTTTTTGTACCAACAACCCTGATGAAGAGTTCTGGAGAACTCAAAATCTTGCACATTTTTGTGGAATTTGGTCCTAATAAAGGTAGTGTCCAATTGCTGATTTAGGATAGTATTTCAAACAAGCTGAAGACCCCAAATAAACAAACAATAACAACAGGTTTATAAAACCAGCAGATTAACCATAAGGACTATATATAAAACACTCCAGGGCTATTTAAACTTTTAACCAAGAACCTTCTTAAAGAATATGTTTTTTACATAATACCTAAAACAGTACTGTGTCAGGGCCTAGATGAATCTGTTGGCAGAGCGTTCCATAAGATGGGTGGCAGCCATAATCACCCCTGCACCACCAAACCCACCTTTGAGTAGAGCCCAGAGCCCTCTGACTACTGGGATAGGCTCTGCTTTTAGTGCTGAGAATAAGCTTAAGTAAATAAATAAAAGGAACCATGGCTACTGCTAAAATAAGGGAGGGCCCAAAACTTAGTGATATTTTGCTAGCTTTCTGAGAAAATGAATGAAATATTCCCCCATGGTTGGCACCAACAAATGAAATGGAGAAATGGGGTGAGGAATTATGGGTGTTATCAGATGAGCATTTTATTGCATGCTCATTACTGGGCACTCACAGAATTTTGTGGGTCCCTCTCATGACATCATCTGCCTCCTATGCACTTCCCGCCCCTTCTAGCCTTCTTTGCGTGACAAAAAAGACCCTGGTAAATCTGAATTATTTTTGAGACGGAACTTGCCGCTATCGCCTGTTGTGTGCAGGAGAAGCAGCACGCTCAAAATGGCCACATACAAGTTGTTTACTTCCTCTTTCGAAAGAGAAAGTAATGAGGGACAAAAGCACGGGCAGAGAAGCGACGATAAGGAAATGTGATTTCCCCCATGTGATGACGTTCTATGTCTCAGTGCTGTGTTAGTACGCAAGAAGGTTTTCAAAGCCATATTTAAAAATTACAAAGAGAAATTAGGGATGAGGTGACCTTGTAAATATATTACTGCAGACCTTGATGCTTTCTCCCCTTTCCTCTCTGAATTTGGTGCTTCCCATTTTTCAAAAAATTTGATAGCGGGGACATATGTCCACATATGTTATGATTAGCACCCATATCCATTCCTTGCCCAAATTGAAGAAGCTAAGCGACAGTATCTGATAGTGTTTCATTCTTTAATTATATTTTCTGTAAGAGATTGCTGGAAAACCTCAAGTGGAGTTTTTGGGAGTATTCCAAACCTTTGGCTTCTAAGCCTCACTTCCTGTTGCAAAGCATGATGGAGACATGCCAAGCAGCTTTGAACCTGTTGCAGATAAACAGGTGCAGAGCTAAGAAAAAAACTTTGGTATAAAACAGAAAAAGACGAACTTTCCAGTTCCAAACATTTTAAACGCAGGTCCTAGGGGAGTCTCTGAGCACACAACCCACACTCTGTTTCTTTACCATTGTCTTGCAATATGACCTTTAATAAACCTGTCCACCTCAGTCACAGGCTATGCCAAAGCTAATATTCGTATAATGTTTTTTTCCTTAGCATCTCACAGCATCACTTTACCTGAGGCACAAGTAACTGAAACAGAGCTTCTATTTTAATGGAAAGGGAAGCAAAGGAAGGGGTTTCCCATGGAACCACAACCCACAACAAGCTGTGATTTTCCATTGCTTTGTTTTCGCACAATAACTTGTTCACACGCATGCACACAATCCTGCGCAAGGAAAACTAATGAGTCAAGGAGAATGCTGGACTAGATTCCCCCCCACCCCCAGCTGACATCTGACTTTTTATTTGTTGGGATTCTTTTGCATGGAAGAATGTTCAGTCCAGAAACAGATTTACCAACACAGTGAGAATTTAAAAAGAGTGACCCATTATTTTGATGATCTCAGAGTTCCAATCCCTTCAAAATATACCAGACATGCTTGGTCTGAGGCATTTTTGGCACCTCAACAGCCTCTAAAACTTACCTCTCCCCCCAATAGAATACTTCCTACTCCACTCTCATACATCCAGTTTTGTCCTGTGACATATCAAGTCTAACCCTAACCCAACCCAACAGTTCCTTCAGTTGCATTGCATTGGATGTTGTCCTCCTAATCTCCATGCATATGGATTGGCTCTAAGCTCCCAAGAAGCAACAGCTGTTCATCCTTACTGCACCCTCCCACTACACCAGGGGCAAGGAACTGGTGCCCTCCAGATGTGTACACGTGTACCCTACAGCTCCCATAATCCCCAACCAGCATGGACAATGGTTAAGGATGATGGGAGTTATAGTCCAACACATCCAGAGGGCACAAGGTTGGAGAATGCTGTTGTGGTGCACCTTTTGCTATACATGCATAGAGACTTGTTGTATTTTTCTGCTAGACAAATACTCTAAAACAAAAAGTTCTCCCAGGTGTTTTAACAACATTTTTCAAATGCATTTTAACATCAATGGATTTTTTCTAAAAAGAACTTTTAGATCATGCAATATTTGTAAAGACTGTATTATTATCTCTGCAGTTAGTGATAGTCATGTGGTTTTTTTATTGAGGTGGTTTTAGTACTTTCTGCATGTGAAATGAATGGTCTATGTTTCAGATTTCTGCTTTATGTTGGGTTTTTAGGGTTGTTTAGGATTTTAATGCTGATTTCGATTGTATTATTAATTATATTTTCATCCGCTTTACACGTGTACCTAGCAAATTTGTTTTATGAGGCAACTAATAAATACAAATGATAAATAAATAAATAAATAAGAACTCTGCCTCCCCCCCCCCCCCCCCCCCCAGCTCCTGATGACATCTGGTTGATATATCCCTTCTTGAATTCCTGGACAAAAGAAATTAGTCAGCACTCTCTGAGAGCCCGGTCAGCTCGCTTTTTCTTGCTGATGGCACTTAAAAGACTTACAACATCTGGTCACTTCCTGGCTTCTTGCTAGACTATACATTTTCAAACTCTGGGAATTATTTTCCTTTTTCAATTACTGCCTGGCCTGTCCCACTACAGTTGGCAGAAAACCGACGATGCGTTCCTAGAATGTGCCCGAGAGAAAGCTTCGTCTCATCTGGTTCGTCATCTCGAAAGACAGATTGCTCAAGGTACTTCATGGAAACAACATTAGCTCTGCAGAGAAAACACCAGTGAGGTTCCTGTCCACGGCTGCTTGCAGTCCTTTAGCTCCGCCTGCCTGGATTTCCCCACCACTAAGAGGCTTTCCAGGAAAGGTAACAGCTAACAAGCCGGCAGAGGAAACCTCACTCCTTCCCCTCCCACCCCACGTGAAGTTTCTCGTAAGGAGGCTGTTTGAGTTCCTCTCCCCATTCGCGTCAACGCTCGAGGGTCGGCAGTATTTGAAGAGCGAACTGCTGCTTGGTGCGACTTCTGGCCCTCTGTTTGCCCGACAGAAAATAGAACTGTTTAAACATATGCACAGTTAAAACTTTCATGAGGAGACATGTTGGCAGCAGTTTTCTTTCTATACGTCAGTGTTCTAGTGTTTCAAGCACGCCGACTGAAAAGCCCCTCCCCCCCATCCCCACACGAGGACATCTTGCCAGTATCTTCTGCAAGAGGAGGCATAATAAAAGCAGGCTGTTTACATTGGAAGCTAACTTGGGAATGATGCGTAACAACCTCATTTTGATGGTTATATGCCTTCAAATGATTTTTATACGACTTGTATGCAATGGTGAGACACCCAATTTTCACCAACCCCCACCCACTGCAGCGGCTTCTGAGAGTTCACGGTTCCTCTGGAACAATGTGGGATATGACCTGGTGTCCTCTGGATGTTTTGGACTACAACTCCCATCAGCACCGGCCAGCATGGCCAAGGGTCAGGGATTCTGGGAGTTGTAGTCCAAAACATTGGTAGGGCATCGGGTTGCATATCCTGGAACTGTAAAAGCCTGCATTAGGTAGAAGGGACAGCCAAGAATTGGAAGTCTTGCTTTGCACAAGTGGAAGCACTTTCCGCTAATACAAAGCCGCTATTACATACAAACCAATATAAATAATTTTCAGGGTGGCACTCAATTTTTTTGTCTATTAAACTAGTTTGTTGACTATTCCCTATTATATAACTGGATAGGCACTCTCTGCTTCTGCTTCATGTTCTCAGGAATGTAGAATGAACCAGCTGGATCAGACCAAAGGCCCAGATTTTCTTCCAGCAGTGGCCAACCAAATGCTCCAATGGGAAGCCCACATGCAGGATATGAACATAATAGTACCATCCTGATAATGTTCCCCAAGGCAGCAACTTGTGAATATAGACACTAGCTGATATGCCCAATGTTGCTTGGGTCTGTGAATAATGTTTATATCATTTATTTGATAAATAATAAATTTCTCTGCACCTTATTCATTTTAGGTTTGTTGGGTTTTTTTTAGTTTGGTTGAGTTCGTAAATTGCTTTGTTAGAATAAATGGAAAATTTTGTTAATAAGAACTGTATTTTAAATTAGAACTTCGTGATAAACCACATTTTTTGTTTTACCTGAAATGCCTACACCTCCCATCATGCCTTGGCCAGAGCAGTCATCTAAACTTCAAAAACAATCAGGACGCACAACACCCTTTCTACCAGCTAAAAACGATGCAAACCTAAGAATGTGTTTCAAAATATACCCAGCATTACCCAGATATCTGAATAACATATAGTAGGGAAGTGGATCTGAGTGGATGCGGGGAACTGTTGTATGCATGTGCTCTGAAGTTATTATTATGTAAAAAGGAAAGCAGTCAGAACATAAAATACTTCATTGGCATAATTTACTATATAATATCTACATTTAACAGATTTTGGCAGAGAGCCAGGGTGACTCTAAGTTCTGGTGACTTAGGCCTTTTATCTGATGACACACCATGGCACTTATTATTATTATTACAAGCCTGGGTTTGTTTTGTTTTGTTTTTGTAGTTTTTTTTGAAGTGTTGAAGTGGTTTTTAAATGTACAGATTGTGTGTATGTTGTATGTTTTTGCTGTTTTAATTTTTGTATATTGTTTTTAATTGTTTTTAATCCTATGTAAACCGCCCAGAGAGCTTCGGCTATGGGGCGGTATACAAATGTAATAAATAAATAAATAAATAAATAGTCAATCCACCACTTTATGGTGCTGGTGACATTATGGTACTGCTATGGAGCCACATAGAGGATAAAGCAATTTTCAATATTTCCTGCTGAAGAAATTTTATTTATGGAATGTCCTGAAGGAATAATAGCAATTTGTACTGGTCATGACCATGAGTCATAGTTTGTAACAAGAGAAGACTCTTGGGAGTTCCACCCAAGGCATGCTGGGAGTTGTAGGCATAAGTCTCGGATTTTTATTAAATTCTTTAATAATATTTAAAACCCAAAATTTAATGTTTTTAGATTTTTCTGGTACATTGTACAGACCTATCAGCGTGCCAAATTAACTTGATGAGATTTGTTTATGCTGCGTTTCCCCCCATTAGAACTAAAGCACAACATTCCAAGACAGAAGCAAAAATTACTGAATAAAGTTTATGATTTCTATGTAAAAGCCTGACTTTACTCTTGAAACAGAAGAGTGAATAGAGGAATGACTGATAGCTGAGGCTAGAATGGAATGGTGAGCAGGGTTAGTGGCAGTTGGGGAAGGTCAGTTAGAAGGAGAATGGAGACAGTTAGCAAGAGGTCAGGAAAGTGGGGGCTGATTTAGTACTCAGAGATACTGATCTGGTTTGCTAACTCATGCTTTATTTAAAATCAGCCACTCTACATGCCAGTACTACATCTCCCAGCATGCCTTTGGCAGCCCGCAGGTGCCCACGTCCTGTGAGAGGTGCTTCCCTCCTCTCATTGCCGATGCTGCTCTTCTATAGAGGATTGAGGAGTAGTATTGTGAAGGAGGAGAAGTAAGCAGCTGTCAGTGGACATGCCCAGCTGCAGCCAAGCCCTGCCAGGCCCTGCCCTGCACTTCGTGCCCACCAAGTGCTCCACCTACTTGCCCCCCTTTGTTGAGCTGATTTCTGGGCATGCGCAGAGTGTTTCCCTTCCCCCAGTTTCTGAAAAAACAGTGATATCAAGATGGAGTGCCTCTGAGCATGTCCAGAGTTTGGCATCTCAAAGACACACTGTTGTATCTAGTTATGATTTTAAAACCACACATGGCAGGTGGAAGAAGTCACCGCAAATGGATGCAGCCCATTTATGTGGGTTGTTTCCTTTTATGTGGAATTGGAGTGACTGCTCGAGGCTGACCTTAGGAATCACAATGACCGCCAAAGTCTGGCCTCCCACCTAAGGCATGCTGGGAGTTTCGCACAGGGCATGCTGGGAGTTGTAGGTGTAAACATAGTTTTTTTATTAAATTCTTTAAAAATACTTAAACCCCTCAAAATCATGTTTTTAGATTTTTTCTGATCCATGTACATGAAGACCTGTCTGGGTGAACAGTATTAAGGCAGTAGCGTATTTAGAAATGCGAAAACATTTCCGGACATACGTGACACATATATACTTTCCGCTTTATAGGTAGAGATACAGCCTCTGATACTGGAGGTAATATATAGCTATCGTGCCTAGAAGCCATAGATAGCTTTATCCTCCATGAATTTAAGCCCTATTCAAAGCTGTCAAAATTGTCAGCCATCATTACATCTTGTGGCAGTGACTTCCATAGTTGTAACTATGACCACTTTGAAGAAGTATTTCCTTTTATTTGTCCCAATTCTCCTGCCATTCAGCTTCATGGGATGACCCCAGGTTCTAGTATCATGAAGAGGGGGAAATTATTCAAATTATTCAGGGGTTCAAATGAAACCCCTTTTGTGTCTCAGGTGCAATTTTTTTACTGGGACTCCTATTTTCAATCTCTATAGCCACTAGTATACTGAAGGGATGTTGGAGAAATCTGTTTGTAGGGTGGAGTTTGATGAGTTTTCCTAGGTCCCTGCCCCCCGCCCCGGAATTTATTCCAGTTCTCACTGTGGTGCCTAGGGATGGAGGAGAAATCCGCTGCGGATTCCGCAGTGGACTGGCTTCACTCACTTCCGGGTCCACTGGATTTCTCATGGGGCAGCTCTCCTCTATTTGAAATGGCACGATAGGCTAATGGCAGCTGTCATTAGCCTATCTGGGAAAAGTGACCAGATACAAAAGCTGGGCTCCTGCAGCTTTAACTGTTGTGATGAAGAGGGAATTTCACCAGGTGCTGCATGCATACAAATGACACCTGCTGAAATTCCCTTTTCTCTACAACTGTTAAAGATACAGGAGCCCTGTCCTCCTTTCCATATGGTCCTCCGATCACATACGCTCCTGCTAAGGAATTGGGGGGGGGGGCGCCACTGTGGTCACTGCAAGCTGTGGGGGGGAGCAAGTCACCACTCTGATCACTGCAAGCTGGGGAAAGGGCAGGTTGTCACTGATCACTGCAAGCAAAGGGGGAGGATGGGTCGCTACTCTGATCACTGCAAGGTGAGAGAGAGGGTGGGTCACCATTCTGATCACTGTAAATTGGGGAGGGCAGGTTGCCACTCTGGTCACTGCACCTCCACTGCCATGAGCCTCTCAGTCCTTGCCCTCACCATGAACTCTTAGAAAGGGCATCTGGATGACTCACACCCACCCATTTACTTTAAGCAGCCCAAGGTTTTGCTTTACTGTATTCAACCATGCAGTTATGTCATTTAATCTCTTCCCTACCTTTTTTGTTCACAACAGTGAAAATACATGATTAAAAATAAAAATAAAGGCAAACATATGGAAGGCTAAAATCCTAAACACATTTTCCAGGGTGTAAATGCGCTTCCAGATGGATGGCTCCTACCACTACCAATAAAAAGACATTCTGCAGCTATTCCGTCTTTTCTTTCTCGATGGATTTTCTGTGATAAAGAAAAAGAAGAAGTGGCTGGCAATACCAGAGTGTCATAAATGGAAGACAACCATTTCTGGAAACCACAGTAAAATTCTGTGAATGAGGCAGAACTATTTGACAATAAAAAGCTTGGAAGCACCCTTCATTTAATTACAAAGAATGGGACTTCTTTGATAATTTAGCTAGGTCTGCAATCCTACAACCACTTACCTGAGTGTATGCCCCACTGAATTCAATGGGGCTTACTTCTGAGTGAACATATATAGGATTGCAAGGTTAATCTCGTGAAATAACTTTGGTATGCAGCTAATATCCTCTAATACTGTTTAGGGTTCATTACAATGTTTATCTAATTGTCTTTGTATAGGTTAAATGTGCTTTCCCAAACAACTCCTTCTGTCAATATTTGAAGAGCCATTAATCTGAGGATTAAAAACAAAAAGCCGGCTCCCACACATCAGGCTTGACCTAAAGTTACACCACAGTTGGCCCGGCTTGGCCTACAAAAATAGACATCCTGGAACAGATTTGTGCCAAACAGTGTGGATGAGAGCAAGGCACGTCAGCCGAGCCTGTGTTTGTTTGTATTGTGTGTATATCACTGACCTTGAAGCAAATGGCACAGAAAATGTTCACTTAACTTTCCTGTCTCACAGTAACTGAGACTGGCATTTCTTCTGCATGCAGGGTCAGCTATATAACTAAGTGAAACCAAGCTGCTTCCTGGGGCAGCAGCAGCAGTACCTGTGGTATATTAAGAACTAGGAAGTGGTTTCTTTTTCTACCACTGTCTTGATGTGCATGCTTCAGCATGTTAGGAACACTTATGACAAAGAAAGGATTTTTGGCTTAATGCAGCTGAGCCCAACTTGGTGCTCTCCAGATGCATGGGACTGCAACTCTCATCTTCCCAGCCAGCATTGCCAACATGGAGGGCACCATGTTGGGGAAGTCTGTCCCAATGCCTGGTCACTCCTTACTTTCCTAGAAGATCTGATGGTCAAAGGGGCTGGTGTAGAATCATGAGAAGATAGAACAGCCCTTCTTGCTCATGCCAAAGGTCCATCAAGCCCAGTGCTCCAGCTAGCTCAGGAAAGTTCACAAGTGGGGCATGATGGAGGCAGTTGCCCTTTGTTTTGTGCCCCTGGTAATCAAATATTGTGGTTCCATTTTTAGTCGTATTGGCTATCATATGCTCATTGATGGGTTGTATTGATGGGCAAAAATGCCTCCTATCCTCCATTTCATGGCCCTATTTGCAAAATTAGAAGCCCACCAGGCAAGGAGCATCAGGATCTGGGGAACTGTGTTCTTCCCCCTTTTTCATCAACTCAAATAATAGCTAGCAACCTATATTGTTAGGAGAGAAGAAGGCAAAGATAATGTTTTTGTTCTACCTGGATGGCTTGTAGCAGTGTGCTCGTGATGAAATCAACCACCAGTGCACACTTGGGAACTTAACTCACAATATAGTGCCACTTGAAGAATTTGTTTTGATTCACCTAGCGATAATCTCTTAACAGATAATACAAATGGTGTGATTTGTAATGCTTTTACTGATAGAGTATGCAGCTAGGATTATGCAGCACACAGCTATGGCAATTTTGGAGCTCCCAGATGTTGGGTAAAAACAAAGCTTTTTAATAGTGATGCCAATGCTGTAGCAGCCATAGTACAACCTTTGCAAACACCATTGCAAACACCACGTACTCGAAATGCTGCTACAACTATAGCTGCTACAACTATACTTTAAAAGGAGAGAGGTGAGTTCGTTGGCACAAACCAGTATCCTAGTATGTAATATAGGCTTGAATTGCAATTCTGTTTGTGCAGGAATGTTTTATTTTGATCTAACTGCTGCTTTAGGCACTAATAATCCAGTTTACAGAAAAATGGACCCTAATAAGGGGAAAAGCATTTTGCCAGGTGGAAATATGGGCCTGTCTTTACAGCTCCGCTTCGCTGCTCCTTCCCCCCGAAATCATGCGGTATTGCTGCTGCAGGGTGGGGGCAGGAAATCTCCACACCAGGAGTGAGTGTGGGGTTTTCTGGTGGTTGTCCAGGTACTGACGCCTGCCCCCCATCCACTACATGGTTTCCAGTGACCAAGCAGCAGTCACCATCTATCCCAGAACGTCCCCAGATTGATGCTGGAGTGAGGTCACATGGCGGAAGGACTGGATAACCTCACTTCCAAGAGAAAAGTCAGGATAGGTCCCCAACATTTTTACAGCGCAGCTGTAAAGCCACACGGTGGCTGTGAGTTGGTGGCTGCATCATATAACCAATGCAGCACCACTGTGGGGCAAAGAAGATGTTTAGACAGCCCCCATGAAGCCTTCACCACCTTAGGCATTGTTGCATCTGCCCTATTTCCCACCTCCTGCCAACTGAAAGTTAGAAAACGTTTGTGCTAATTAATTGCATTTGCTAGAAGTGATCAAGTGTAAGGTATAGGGTTTGGCTTTTAAGTCAAACTTTTCAGTGCTAAATTGATAATTATTCAGGCAAGATTACCCCCTGACAGAGAAGGCAAAAAAACAGACACTGGTCATTTGAAATTCATTCCAGTATATGCAAAGATCTGGTACTAAACACCACTTTGGGTGTAGGGGACTCAGCTAGGTTTGCTTACAATGGGCAGACTGGCAGGTCTATATAGGTAAAGGCTTTGTACACTAATAATATAAAATCTGTTCAGCCTTGGGGGACATGCCAGTCCTAGCTTGCAAAGCTTAAGAGATCTGAGAATCAAAGAAGAAAGAAAAGGGAAGAGGAATAATGGAAAACAGAATATAATTGGGATAAAGAGCAACAGGAATTATAAGGCAAAATGGAGATTTGGCGCTCCATCAGATGAGCATTTTATTGCACAGTTGTTACTGGGCCCTCAAGGATTTTTGCGGGTACCTCTCATGACGTTATTTGCTTCCCGTGTGCCTCACGCCCCTTCTAGCCTTCTTTGCGTGACAAAGAAACACCCCAGTAAGTCTGACTTATTTTTAATGACAGAAGTTGCCGCTATCTCCTGCTGTGTGCAGGAGAAGCAGTGCGATCAAAACAGCCCACTGAATGGGCCACATGCACGTTGTTTGCTTCCTCTTTCAAAAGAGGGACAAACAGACAGGTAGAGAAGTGACAGTAAGCAAACATGATTTTCCCCTGTGCGATGACGCTCTTGGTTGTGGCTGCTGTAGATAAGGGTGTTCATTCATTTTGAAATGAATGAAAATTGAATCAAATAGGGCCCATTCAGTTTCCTGTTCGTGAATGCACAGAGGTATGAATGAGACTTCCATTTGGGACTCCATTAATACCCATTGGTATCATTTGGGGAGGGTGCCTTTCTCTGGTGGTAGCAGGGAACTATCACCAGAGAAAATCTGATGGCAGCTACCAAGTCACACACACAATATTCGGGGCATTGTGGGTAGATAACATAGCATAGGTTTGCATACGGGGTGTGCCCGGTGTACCCATGCACACCCTAATGTCTCTGAAGCAACCAGAAAATGCTTATTCCCCCCCCCCCGCCCGCCATGCTAACTGTAGCTGCCACTAGTGTGTCAGGGAAAATACGCACTTTCCGGGGGTTCCAGAAATAATGCCTTCCCGCCCTGCCCGTTGCTCAAATCAGAGCCTTAAAAATAAAAAAATAGAATTCTCTGGCTGCACACCCTAATGAAATGTGCTGCGCACGCCTATGAGTTAAAGGAAGAATACATAAGAAAAGTAATCAAACACAACTGTGAGTAAAGAAACAAATGTGTTTGCAATGAATGAGCAATAAAACAAATGTTGCTCTTTAAAAACAAATGGAGTAATAAAATGAGATAAATAAAACTTGCAGAGCCGTGCAAGTATTTTTTTCCCTTTCTGCACATGCATGCAGAAATAAAAACATGTATGTGCAAGTAAGACCCAGTTGTTCCAATTGAGAGCCAGTTTCGATGTGTGGTGGCTCCAGTAGCACTTCCACAACTGGTGCCTGCTCTTGCCCTGAGCCTCCCTTCTCACTGTGAGCAGCAGTACCGTTTGCTTTCTGTTTGGCAGCAGTGCACCACAATGGCAGTAGTAGCAGAAGGGGGGGGGGCAGGCAGTGAATGGAGGTGGGCAGGAGAAGCTAGGCCATGCTGGCTCTGGTCATTCAGGATAACCACCTGCAGCGCTGACCCCACCACCAGGAGCCCTGTTGCCAGTGTTGGCTGGCCCATCTTGTGCCAGCTAGCACAGGCAACGAGATGAACAAGAGTGTCCAAAAGCAACAGGTGGCAGCAGCAATCAGTTCTTATTTGTGCTCGTGTGTGTGAAAATGTATCTTTACGTAAGAGTTTCTTGTCTGTATGAGTGACTGTGTTTGTCCTTTGTTTCTATGCAAGGGTATGTGTGAGCATTTCTGTGTGCCTGTATTAGAAGTGTTCCTGTGTATCTGTAAGAAAGGAAGAAATGTGATCTGAGTTGATTTCACCCCCCCCCCCCATATACTTCCTTAAAAAAATATTTTTTAACAATTATAAAAGAAAAAAAGGGAGGGACATAAAAACAGCAAGAGAAGAAAAGGAACAACATGAAAAGCGGAAAAATCAATGTACAATAACTGTTCACAACACCATCAACGAAAATGGGGGAAAGGAAAAGAAAAGAGAAAGAAATGTGTTCAGCAGTTTTATTTCATATATATACATTAATTAATAATATAAGCAGTCCATATATCTCAATAAGCATCCAGATGAAATCAATGACAGTAGGATATATGTTCACATGTAGCAAGAGAGCAAGTTCTTCCAACGATTGAATGATAGGTAGTGGATACTTATCTCTCTAAGCTTGAAATATGAGTCTCTTTGGAACTGTAAGGACTCTCAGCCTAATCCACACCAAGCAGGATATTGCACTGTGAAAGCGGTATATAAAAGGCAGGAGCCACACTACTGCTTTATAGCAGTATTGAAGTGCACTGACAAATGTTGGGGCCCACTGACACATGCCATATACCGCTTTCGTACTGCTATATCCTGCTTGGTGTGGATTAGGCCTCAGAGTCCTTTTACTGTCCAGCTATTAATCCCCAAGCAATCACTTCCAACCAGAAAGAAGCCACCACAGGGCATATGCCTGAATGAGGCACTGCCTGGATTACATCGCCTGCATCTAGTTTCTGGCTCTCCATTATTCCTCAGGTGGCCATACCTCCTTCCCCTGGCCCCATCCTCTTCCCCAGCTACCTATTGTTTGATAGTTCCCCAGCTTTGGCATGCGTTTTTCCCATTCAAAAAAAGTTGAAATGCCTCAGCCGAAGGCTTTGTGATTGGTGGTAAGAGCTTTGAGCTAAATCATGCTGGTATTTTTAGTATTTAGCCCCGTCCACCTTTGGCTCCACCCACCACTGGAAAACATCCCCCAAGAGCTTCCCTGAAATTGAATTTGATCCATGGGCAGAAAGAGGTTTCCTCTATCATGGGACTCTACACTCTAGCACAAAAGGTGCTACCTCTTTACTGTGGGGATCTGCCCTGGCACATGAACTCCATCCCTAAATCTCCTGAGCATCACTTCTGAACCTGCAGGCTCCACCCCTCCACCTCTTTGTCCTCTGTCCTTGGTACTAGAATTTTGGTACTAGAATTTTGCCTTCCAGGAGTTGTCGAAACCTAAGTTTTAGGATGCATCCTTAGAATTTTACTGATTTGATATGCATGCACATGTTTTAAAACAAAGATCACCATCTTGATCTTGACACCTTTTACTAGTGGAAGTAGCCAGCTACAAATTGTGATTGGAATGGAAGATCCCTAAAACCTACAGGATTGCACCTACTATGGGTTTTTGGACAGGGATCCATTTCTGTGTAGAAAAGGCATGTTTACTGCATGGTATGAAATCAACATTCTCCTATTGGGCAGTTGATGTCCACCCCAGATGTCTACGTTGTGTGTTTATAGGACTCAAAATTGCTTCTCCCTTCAGTTCTAGGGAGGGCGTAACATTTTGCTGATCTGAACTGTACAGAACTTAAGTCTGTGAACTGTACACCAATAAAGCAAAAACAAAAAGGATGTTATTAACACTGATTGTCATTCCATAATGTCATCTTGTGTCTCTTACCAAGGCTCTGTTGCTCATACCTAAAAAACCTTACCCATGGTCTCTTCCTTTAATTTCAGGCAATGGCAGGTGGAGTCACTTTACAGGATATAACTGTCTCTGCACTTCCTTCAGTCTTGGTATGCCGTCAAGTTTGTTCCAAAAATATATCTTGTTTATTCAGCTAGGAAAAATTAACTTGAGTGTCTGTTTTAAAAGGCATATGAAAAGCCAATTCAATTATCAGATAACACAATTCCAGAGGGTAATATGAAATTTTGTTAGCACTTAAGAGTTTTGTTTTCAATTGGTTGCTTGTATTTTGAGACACTTTTTACAACAGCAATTTAGAACTGAATCGTGACGAGGCTATTATGAAAATCCTTTTTAATGTACAAACCTTTATCCTGTAAAACCCTGGGATGTACAGGTATACCAGAATCATCTAAACTGTATTGATATAATTGGAAGTAAAATGTTTTGGAAATTATGCTGTTTTGTCAGGTCAAGGGGGTAGCCTGTCTCCTTCCACTTATGCACTTGATGACACAGTGAAGCTGAATGCTACAATTCCTGAACTCTTTGCTCCCTCTTAAGTGACTCTGGAAACGTCTGTTGTAATTGGAACAAATTGTTATGAACTCCAGACCTCAAAGAGAGCAGTAAAGAATAACAAACACCTTTAAGTGTGTAAGTAGAAAGTCCAACTTCAGGCATCAACCTCACTGGTGGATTCCCTGTGGAACTTTTTTATCACATCTATCTATCTATCTATCTATCTATCTATCTATCTATCTATCTATCATCTCTCTCTCTCTCTCTCTCTCTCTCTCTCTCTCTTTCTCATCTATCATGCTTTTATCCTGCTTTTCAGACAATTATTGTCTCCCAAAGCATCTCATCTCAACCAAAAGCAGAGACAGGCTCTTCCAACAGACTTACAGACTAAAAGGTCAAGACACCAAGGGAATGGGAAAGGAAGAGGAGGGACCTCAGTTTTTCAAGGGCAGAACAAGGTGGCGAGCTATAATGGGATATTAATTTCACTTTGGGGCAGGCTGACCTTCCCTTGCACGGTGTTCTTGCTTGGCTAGCAATTGGTGGCTCTTTTTCCGTTGGCCAATGGATGGGGGCAGAGTGTTCTTTCCCCTTCCTTCTGCAGTCCCGAGGGCAACTGGCAGTGGGAGTTGAGTGTTCTTTCTGGCAGTGAGGGGGAAGTGAACTCCCTCGATGGGCCAAATTGGTCACCCCCTTGGCTTGAGATTATTCTTGGAAAGCCCTTGGCCCCTTGGCTGATGGCAGAAGGTGGCATCACCTAAAAATGACCCCCCCAAAAGGTAATCACCATGAAGTGGTCTTCTTTTAGAATAATAATACTATCCACAATAGAAGGCAAATATAGAATTATTACTCCATGTCCTCCTCCTGCTGCTGCTGCTGCTGCTGCTGCAGCATAAATATGTGCAGGTCTCCTAGGCCCCTTGTGGACGAATAATATGAACAGTTCCCAGGAATATTTACTTGGAACTTGTCCAGCCATGCCATTCCAGAGGCAGAAGAAATCCATAAATAAAAGTCATGGCTGTGCCATGCTTCTGAGTCATTCTGCCTACAGGGAACTGTCCTCAACTTGTGTCTAGCCACACTCACAGAGCACCACAGAATTCCATCCCATAGGCTAAAGGCCAGGCTGTATACTTAACAAGTAGGGTGGCCAGGTAGACATAGCCATAAATAAATAGGACAAACAAGGGCGCTGATTTGCATAAAATCTACCAATAATAATAATAATAATAATAACAACAACAACAACAACAATTTATTTCTTACCCGCCTCTCCGTCTGGATCGAGGCGGGGAACAACAACATGATAAAATACATAAAACTGATTAAAACATGACACATATTATTAAAACTGCATAAAAAATCCTAAAACATCCTAAAAACATCCTTAAACATCCTATGCTAATTCACATGTATGGATGCAAATTTAGAAAACATTATTACAATTTTAATAGAAATATGATACATGCTACCATAGTGGAGAAGACTGTGACCAGGTGACCTGTGTGCATGCTCAGTCTGCTGTCCGGGGGGCTGTCTATATGCACTCAACCCCCCGTGGTGGCTGCGAATCTGCTCTGCATCAGTTATATAAAGCAGCCACAGATTTGCAGCCACCACGGGGCTTTTTTGTGAAGCTCTGCAATAAAAAAGTCATGGACTTACCCTGACTTTTTCAGTGGGAACGAGGTCATCCAGCTCTTCCACCATTTGATCTTACTCCGTGGCCAATCTATGGGGGCGATCCTGGCGGATGGCAACTGGCAATTGGTCACTGGAAGCCGGGGAGGGGGGGATCCAGTACCAGGATGACCACCGGAAACCCCGCTGACTCTCCGTGGTGTAGGCATTACCCGACACCACCCCAGGTAAGCTAAACTGCAGGGTTTAGGGGAAACGCGGTGCCATCTCAGTGCCCTGAAAACATCCTCCAGATGCTAACTTTAAGGCCCCAACTCTTCCTTCTGATAATTCTTTATCTTTAATGCAAGCTTCAACTGGGCAGCCCTTCCAATACAGGACACCTTCAAATCAAGGACTGGTCTCTCTAAAGTAGGACACATAGCTACCTTATACGCAAGTACAATTAGGATGGGGAAATATCCCATCCCCTTCAAATGAGCTGCCAAAAAGTAGGTGTAAATCCTTGCTGTGTATGCAGTATGGAGCCCATGTACAACCCTTTGGATGATATTCCATTATCTCTGTATAAGTGTAACTTCTTTAAGTGCAATCATATACATGTATATGGAGAATCAGACATGTTCAATGGGGCTTACTCTCAGGTAAATATGTGAATTGCAGCCTTAGAGTGCAATCCTAACCCCTAGATCCTCCTGGCTCATAGGGGTGCATGGGTATGACCTGGAGGCCTCAATTATGCCTGTGGAAAGGTCCTTAGGCCAAATTCTGATACCAGTAGTATTTCCACTTGTGATAAGCATTGGCAGGCCCCAAAGTGGGCATTCTGTACTCTGTGTTTGACAACAGCGTGACAAGTAGGCATTCAGCAGGCAATGCTTTACCTGTTGAATTTGTGTGTGTCACATCACACAGCTGCTAACAGTACAGGAGCTTTGCCAGAAAAAGAAACTGGCCCAGTCTAGTTCACAGCTCATGAGGTTTCTACAGGTCATGCAGCCAGACACTAGGAATCTGCAAGCAATTCATCAACATTATATTCGTATTAGTGTGTTATTTTGTTCCAAGCCAAAAGAAGAAGTGGGGGACTATAGATATGAAAAATGAAGTTTCCAAAAATATGTCTGACAGCTTTCTTTTAAATGGTGTTCAGCCCCAGCCCCCTAAAATGAGCAAGTTATGTTTGGAGGTTCCCAATGCGAAAGATGACATTGCCAGTCCTATCCTCCTTTCTCCCAAACTTCTGGAATGTGGGTAGATAAATGACATCCGCAGTGCGGAGTGCTGAAATGTGCTGCTCTGGAGTACAGCTGTGTCATCATAAGGCTGGAATGTACAGTATTGCTCTGCCCATGAACATAGCTTTGGGCAAAGACATGTGCATAAGATCAACAGCACCTGCTTCCCAGTGGAGCAGCTCAGCTGTTGTGATAGCTGATGATCTAAATTTAAGTCTCTCTCTCGCTCTCTCTCTCTCTCTCTCTCTCTCACACACACACACACACACACATACTCACACTTACACTCACACACACACACACACACACACAAGCTTTATTCTATTTAATAGCCTGCAAATAACATTCAAAAGAAGAGGGAGGGGAGAAAATCCAACCCAAAAACCATGACCACAGATCTGAATCTACAAACGTAATCCTACATTTTCTTTTGATATTAGTGCTTAAATGCATATGTCTAGGATAGCACTGTAAGGAAAAAAAATCTTGTCCATTTAAGCAAGGCCTGTATTGGGTGGTATATATGTCCTGTAAGAGGATATATGGGAATTGTATCTTTCAAGATAATACCAGGGAAGCCTCACTCTTGAATAGGAGATGACTGCACATTCCTTTGAATAACCTAACTTTCCCTTCTCTCTTCCTCCAACTCCCCAAAGTCCCTTGTAATGTCTTAATTTGATGCATACTCTAGTTGGTTGTCCTTTCCATAGTATTCCAAGCCCATGTTATGTGCAGAGGGCATAAAAATATTGCATTTGTTCCTTTGGAGTTATTCAAGTATGAGAGACATATGCTAAATGTGGTTTATTAATCATGATGGGGATTGAGATACTGCGGCATTCTTTTAAGATGAATACAAGCCAAAAAGCCTTCTTTGAATTCCTTTCCTGCTCTGGCAGGGAACAGCAAACCAGCCACGACAGATATTCATGAGTATTAGTATAACAGGCTCAGAGAAGTTTAAAATGCTTTAAAGGGCCAGGGCACACAATATTTTAGGAAATTAACAGCGCTGCCCTATGCACGATTACTCTGAAGCCACACTTGGTTCAATGGGGCTTACTCCAAGATGAATGGGCATAGGGTAACGCGCCTATGCAGTGTCACATGGAGGAAGCCCCGTTGAACAAAGTGAGACGTACTTCTCAGTTAACATGCTTAGGATTGCATTCTAAGGAACAACAACAACAACAACAAAAGGCTAACACCTAGCCCCACTGAAATGTAGTTAAGCACAAACAACCTCAGTTCTTCGTTTCCTCTGCTGTTCTGCCACTATTCTGTATATTTCTACACAATATTCACACATATTTATTTCCATCTCAGGTTCAATGACCATCAAGTTAATATATTTTATTTAATTACATGTACAGCACACTATACCTTCCCCTGAAGCATGACCAGGGAGCACTATTTAAATCTCATTGAAAAGGCAATGTTTATGCAGCTGAGCTCTCCTACGCTCACATCAATTCTCCCCACAAGGGCCACACCCTTGACTTTCATTGGGGGTGGTGGTTGCTGTCAGCCACACTGTGCTACTTCTGCTTGGGATGGAATGGTGTGTGTGACTTCTTTCATAGCAGAGCCATTGCTTTTATTCATTTCTGCATCAACACCAAAATGGTTAGGCCTCATCTTGAGTACTGCATCCAATTCTGGGCACCACACTTCAAAGAAGGATGCAGGCAAGCTGGAGGGGGTTCAGAGGAGGGCAACGAGGATGATCAGGGGTCTGGAAACAAAGTCCTATGAGGAAAGAGGGGAAGAACTGGGTAGGTTTAGCCTTGTGAAGAGAAGACAGGGGAGGGGGACATGGTAGCACTCTTCAAGTACTTGAAAGGAGGGCCAGGATCTCTTCTCAATCATCCCAGAGTACAGGGCACAGAATAATGGGCTCAAGTTACAGGAAGCCAGATTCCGGCTGGATATTGGGGGAAACTTCTTGACTGTTAGAGCAATACGACAATGGAACCCATTATCTAGGGAGGTCGTGGGCTTTCCCACACTAGAGGCATTCAAGAGGCAGCTGGACAGCCATCTATCAGGTATGCTTTAAGGTGGATTTCTGCATTGAGCAGGGAGTTGCTCAATGGCCTTATAGGCCCCTTTCTATTCTATGATTCTATGTCAACCCTGTTACCTAGTTAGTGTCCACAAAAGCTTATGACAACTTCCCCCAATCTGGTGCCCTCCTGGTGTTTTGGACTTCAACTCCCTTCAGCCTCAGACGGCATAATCAATGTTGAGGAATCCTGGGGGTTGTGATTCAAAATGTCTTGAGGCACCAGGGTGGCAAATAACTGTGCTCCTCTTTAAGGTACCACAAGGCTGTTGTTTTTTGCTGCAACAGACACTCATGGCTACCGCTCAGGAAATTCTCACCCGCTATTGTCTTAGCTCCCCACATAGTCCAGCAACTTTAATTATACCATCACAAGCCTTGTTTGCTTGTTTGTTTGCTAGCTTTTAATTATGATGGTATCATTGAATTCCATTCCATATGAACCGGTTGCCATATAGAGCACCTTCCCTCTGGTTTCATATTAGCAAGTGACTTTTGAGCCACAAGTTGCATGCCTGAGCCAGTCTGTATTCAACTCTGCTGTTGGAAGGCTCACTGGTAAACTGCTTCATGCTTTTTAATGTTCAAAGTATTGTTCCATGAAACTGTCCCTTTTCTTTCTCCCTTCTTTTTTATTTGCTTGTTTTGTTTTTTGTTGATACATGTATTTCTGTACTAACATTTTCATTACTGAATTTAAGCAGCGTTAACGGGTGCTACCATTAACATGCTCATCTCTAAAACATCCAAAGAATTCTCTGCTGGTTTCGTCCCGTTGGATAGTGCACAAATAGCATTGCAGAAATGTGGCAGTATTTATTGACCAGCTGTACCCTGGTACCCACAGGTGAACATAATTTCTAATTTCCAATTTCTCTATAAAAGAGCTATGTAATTAGCTGAGAACTCAAGTTGGGTATTATATAACATTTTCTTCCTCATTAAAGAACATATAGATTAACTTCTGACCCCACCTTTGAAAACCTAAATGGCTTGGGATCCAAATATCTGAAGGAGCAGCAATCCCTGTAGAACCCAGCCTGTGCTTTAAGATCACTAAAGTGCCTCTTCTCCAAGTCCACTTAGTACGTTACGTGACAAGGGGGAGAGCCTTCTCTGCAGTGGCACCCCATTGTGGAACACCCTCCCCCTGGAGGTGTGACTGGCAGCAACATTATATTCATTTCATTCCCAGGTCAAAACCTATTTGTTTGCCCAAGCATTTTCAAACTGGTTTAGTTTAAGCTAGTTGGAGTGAGCTGTCTATTTTTATGCATTTCTTGTCTTTAATTGTTGTAATAATAATAATAATAATAATAATAATAATAATTTATTTCTTACTTGACTCTCCGTTTGGATTGAGGCGGGGAATAACAATATGATAAAATACATAAAACTGATTAAAACATGACACACATTATTAAAACTGCATTAAAACATCCTAAAAACATCCTAAAAACATTCTAAAATTCCACTGGATATGCCTGTCGGAAGAGAACAGTTTGTTGTTTTATTGTATACTGTATTAGGTCTTTTAATTACATTTTCCACACTGAACTATCACAGAATGAAAGATGATCTAAACATATTTTAAATAAGCAATACATATGTAATGTATCTTATATTAAAAAGTCCACCCACACTTCAGGCTCACTTACTTAGTCATGACCATATCAGAGTTGTCAGCATATATCTATAACAAACAGAAAGCAGAAATGTGTTACATTATATATCGCTCAAGACTCACTGATTAGAAGAACAGCCTGAGCATTAAACGATTTGGAACAATTAAAACATTTTTTGGGGTGCCTGTTATCTGAAACCTGCAGCAGCCAGCTACATTTCTGCTAGAATGCAGGGGTCTGGGACTTCACCCTTCATGAACTTCAGCAATCCTTGGATTGAGGAAGGGGAATTTGTAGTTACAGCCAGGGACATACCATACATGTGACAGAATGGAAGTATATGATAGTTTTCCTGTCGTTCATTTTAACTATCCACAAATTGGGGGAATGTGGATTTATAGTGGCCGTCTGGAATGTATCTATCCTTTCAGAATGCAAGCTGTATTTACAAGTGTGTGTGTGTGCGCGCACACACATGTTCAGGGCACATAGCATTGACTAATTTGCATATGTAAATGAAAAGCACACATGAAAGCACTGTAGACTACAGCCATATTCTGAAGTGTTGCTCTATGCTTTCTCATGGTGCAAGTCCCATATTGTGAGTGGCATGCAATATTTGCATATTTGTGCCCAAGAAGCAGATACTTTTGCAGGAGTAACTCCATGTCTGAAAATGGTAACATATGAATCTCCCAAGATGTACACGACAGAGCACTAAAATAGTAAAAGATGTATAAAAGTGATATTTTGCCTTTTTTGAAGTATGCATAGGACATTAAAAGGCTTACTAAAACTGGCCTCAATTGAATTCTAGGGATTTTGTGAAGAAAGGCTTCCTATGCTACTTAAAAGTAAAGCTTTAACCGGCATTTATTTCAAAGTACTGAGAGAGTAGCTAATGTGTTTATAAGGAAAATGCTGATGTTGGATCTAGGTGGCTGTCCTATCACTGAAAAAATCCTGCCACAATTTGCCAGATAATTACTCCTGTGTTAATTATTAAACTTTCAAGACAAAAAAAGAATTGTTGGGGCAGGGGGTTACCTGTTTTGCAGCAGGCTGGATCTTGCCATTTCTCAGTGCTTCAGTATATAAAATAAACAAATCCTGTAAGGAATGGCGCCGGGATGCCTAGGTGAACCACCAGAAAAAAAGTATATATTGTATGTCAACAACAATGTAATGCCAGAGACAGACTATGATATGTGTATTGGCTAAAATGCTTATGATGCTGAACAAATCATTCTGGAAGGTAAACCATTCTCCACATTAGCAATTCCTGAAAAGCAAGTGCCAATTTGTGACTCTCATTAGCTTGTATCCAAGCCACATGTTTAGGCAGGAAGTGTTGTTTTTCAGTAGATTTGTTTTTAGATATTGATACTGCACAACTGTACCATTTTGAAGTAGGATGTAGTAAAGGCCCTGATACTTTGCCAAACCCAAGGAATCACAAGCCATGCCTACCAAGTCCATAATAGTCATGTCAGTCCCTTTCTTTGTCAGTGCTAGCTTATTCCTATGCATAAAGATGAGTGCTGGCATATTTACATATATAATTGTAAGCATTTTACTTACTCATCCTTCAGTTTTAATAGAAAGTAATTTCCCTTCATAATATAAGTCTTTCCCTTACTCTCCTGTGCCCCAGGCTCTTAGGAGCTTAAACCCTCCCTGTTATTATCTCACTTCCTGAGGGGGAAGGCTGGCTCATCTCCTGTTGACATACAAAAATAGAGACTCAGCAAATAAGTCTGCCCTTTGTTTTCCCCATAAAATGGACTCGCTCTGTTTCCCCTTAAAGGGCAAATTTCTCTACTTGGAGTACATATGGTCTGGGGACAGGAATTCCATGATCAGATTAGGGTGACCAACTGTCAGGATTTCCCCGGATTTGTCCTGGTTTTTTATCTATCCAGGGCGTCAGGGGGGATTTTCTGTATTTTTCTATAATGTCCTGGAATGACACACTTTCCCATTTAAAGTTGCTATTAGGGTGGAGGAGCATCATTCTTGGAGGTGCGTCATTCCGCCTATCCCACTTCTCCAATCGGGGCCTTAAAGGGCAAAGCATATCATTCCCGGACATTATAGAAAAGGCCCTTATTGGAGCACAGGATTGGGTGGGAGGATGATATGCTTCCCCCTCCAATCAGGGCCCTTAAGGTGGCTGGGGAAATGATGCATTTTCCTGCAGCACCATGGGGTGTCCTCTTTTTTGGTTTCCCAAATATGGTCAGCCTAGACATGGTGGATCTTGTGTTTTGAGAGAGCCTCTCCTGTCCTTGGCTGGTTTGATGCTCTCCTCCTTATTCCCACCCACCCCATCTCTTAGTCTGCAGTTCTGAAGGTTCTAAAAGGGGGAATATATTGTGGAAGGAGAGGATAGATGGGAAGTCCTTAGGCATCCCAAGGGACAATTCATAAAAGCAAATATACTCAGATATCATTTAATGCCCCCAATGGGAATTAAAGCTGGGAGTAGGAAAGAGAACAGAGGATCAGATTAAAAACATGGCATGAGCCATGAGAATTGGCTGCATTTGGGAACTGAGATGAGATTAGCTGCAATTAGCTGCCTTTAAAGACAACTGTAGGAACATATTAAAGTAGTTTGTCAAAGAAAGGTGAACGGTAGAAAAAACGTTATAGATACCTGTTTCAATGCTGTAACTAATTTCCTTTGTACATTTAAGGTTCAAGGTTGTCAATTTTCAAAAGCTCTTCTCGTATAGTAGTTTGTTTTTTAAAAAGTGAAGCCAGAGTTGATTGTACTGTTTTCTCCATCAAAGCTTAAGATGAGCATGTAATAAAAGCAGTGGGCAGTAACCTAAACAGAGTGCTAATGAGGGTTTTTCAGAGGCAAATTATGAGATTATTACAGGCAGGCAGTCATAAAAAGCTATTGCTGCTATGTATAATGAGCTGTCCATATTTAACTCTCAAGAATATTCAGACATACTAAATTGTAAAATGAAAGGAGACCATATCATGCCATATGATTAACTTTCCACTCTTTCCAGGGTCAGAAGACAGATGCAACAATACTAAGAAAGCTGAGAAATTATTTTCTGTTAATAGTGGAGCTATAAAAGATTTCAAACATTGTCTTTGAGTGGAACTTATGTTGCTTGTTAGCTCAGAGGTCATGAGTGACAATAGACTAAAATAAGAATGTATATTACGAGAAGTATCATGAAATCTGCTCACAGGAGGGGTTCACCACACCCACTTTACATCAGGTTTGCAGTTCTAAATTACTCTTCTGGGCCATTCCTCAGACTTTTATCAGTTTTCACCAGCTTCCCCTCAATGGGAAGTTTTTATTTCTCCAAGGGAATGGGTTGGCATATGTTAGCCTTCCCCAATGTGGTGCCATCCAGATTCTTTGGACTACAGCCCCATCATCCCCAGTCAGCATATCCAATGGTCAGAGATGATGGGAGCTGTAGTCCAAAACATCTAGAAGGCACCACATTGGGGAAGGATGCTGTATATTTTCTTTGAGCAAGGCTTCTCTGACCCATAGTATCTTGGTATTTTCAATTCTCCCTCTACTCAGTTCACTTAGAACGTTTTCAAAGTGCCTTATCCTGTGTGTGTAGATAGGCTCTTAGATCAATAGAAGATTAAAGCTGCATTCAGGCACTCTGATTCTACATAGAGTAAACACACAGGAAAGGATGAGCACTAGCCTTGATGCCTCCATCATCACATTTGTTGCCCTAAACTTGTGGACGGCAACTTTCTGAAAAGGAAAGTCTCCAATATTTGTGAGGCTCCCCACATAATTCAAAACACTGATTTCCCAGTGTTTTGAATTGTGTGGGGGCATCTCTGTAGATACAGGAGGCTCTCCTCTTCAGAAAATCACCCTTCATGTGTAGAGGGTTATGACAGTTGGAGACGGTGCTACTGCGCTCCCTCTCCTTGTGTGTTTACTCTACACAGAATCAGAAGACCTGAATGGGGCTTATGTCTAGATCACAACTCAAGAATGAAATTTTACTCATAAAAACACAGAGAAAACAGCAAGGAAAACAGCTGATTTGATAAAAATGAAGCTACACTCTTGCTTCTCAGGGTGGGTAGCTACAAGCCAGCTTGGCCTTCTTGAAACACGTTAATAAACTAAGAAGTAAAAAATATCACAGTATTAAAATGATGGATAGTGGTTCTCCAGACAGGATTAGTCTGGAATGTTGGCCCATCAGGCTCCAGGAGGGCTGGGCTCCATCTTGAATGTGATTTCAGGATCAGGCAATGTTAATGGGGAGGTGGGTAGTAAAAGTAATTTCCTCTGAAGCTAAAATTCCCTTAATGTGGTGAGGGCAGGTAAATAGGATTCCTCTCCTACTCAGCTTACAGTAACTGAAAAGTAGTTGGTAGAATTGGTTTACACTTCACAGAAACAGATGAGCTATTAAGATAAGTGAAGGGTAATTGTTTAGCAGAAGTTCATTTGCAGTTGACAAACACCTCTTGAAGTTCCCAAGTCAGACAGAGGGAAAGTTGGAAATTAATCGAACTCCACAATCCCAGGTGCTGTAAGGTTATTAAGTATGAAAGCTGTTTTTATGACATCTGCTCCTGTTCTGCTAGCTCTAATGAAAACCTTGGGAACAGTTTGGATTTATTGATGGGCAGTACACCAAAATTCTATGCACAAAGATAGTTTTGACAGAAGAACTTATCAAGGAAAAGGTGATAAGAAAGAATTACAAATTGGGGAGTTCAAATACCAGATTGATGTCCAAGCTCAGTTCCTATTAGAATTTGACCCAGACCCCCCAGAATCTGGGCCCAATCCTAACGGGATTTTGTTTAAACCAACCTTTATGGAGAGCCTAATGTGAACCATTCTGCTTCCTTTTTCTTTATTGAGATAAGTGGGGTGCATGGAGGGTTGCAGTAGGGAGCTATGGACCACATTTAAGATCTAGGTGATGTTTTGATGAATGTCTGGAGAACGTTTGGCAAGGTAACCCAAGCTCTCTAAATTATTTTCTACATGGAATGGGGTGGGTGAAGTGGAGATTGGATCTACCATCACTATTTTTATACCCCTCCTCCCATTCATTCAGTTTTGAAATTCTAGTTTAATGCCCCAATTCAGAGATCTGTGTGTGCTCAGATGGCGCTCTTTCATATGTGGACCTCCTCATTCATTTAATCCATGCATGCATTCCTTTATTCATATGCATTTGATTTCTCCATTCACAAAGCTCCCAGGGTGTTGAGGATGTATAATATAAAAGGACTGACATCCTCTTGGGGACATAAGTCTAACAGATTCCAATGTATACATTTAACCCAAATGGTTAAAATGGCTTACAAAATAAACTGTCAGCTTTAAGAAAAAATTAAACAATAAAGATATTACAACGAAATAGCAAGAACAAAACTAAATTAGTCCAAAAGTTGAAAGTCCTTCTTCAAGTCCTTAGCAGTAGCATATTGTATAATGTGAAATAAATTAGATTTCATCATTTTCTTTTCTTTTCAAATTACTGCCATTTCAGTTAATGTTAATGATACTTGTAGACATCATTTTGTTGAAGATGCATCAGTAATAGCCATAAACAATGTCGGGAAATGTGAATTCTCAATATGCTGATATCCTTGAAGATCAAATGAAATCTCAACAATAAAAAAAGAAAAAAAAACAAGCTGAAGGAAAGTTTTCTATAAAACTGAAATGAACCTTCTTTTCAGTTTTCTTATCCTGATGGTGGAGTTTCTTTGGCTTTTCAAATATTTCCAAAAATTTGATATCTGCACTTAGCACCACAGTATTTTTCATGTTGGATACCTGACAGTTCATATTTAACAGTGTATGTTATTCGAGATGCAGTGACATTTAGTATTCAACAATACTGATTACTGACAAGGAATCAATTCCACTCCAGAGTTTAACATATTCTACTCTGCCTGTGGTAACTGGAAGGGCTTCTATAATTCACTGTGGGCACAGGTAATCTCTAATAAAGCAAGGCCTTAGTAAAACCACTATTCCTTATCAGACACCATCTGGATACTAGCTGAGCTGGCTTCACTAGATCTCCCGTATATCCCATTGGCCCTCTGAGTAGGGATGTGTGAATCAACAAAACTCAAGCTCTTCCAAGTTTTTCCAAATTCTACCTTGAAGCTCATTCCTACTAATGACCACGAGAGCTTGCGAGCTGTGTGTGTGTGTTCTGTTCACCTGAAAAATCATGCACATTTTCATGTGTATCTTTCAAAATGTATGTATCACTTGTGTGCATTTTTGAAATGTACCTATTTTCCTCCCAAAGATTAAAACATATTTGTGTGCATTTTTCAAACGTATGCATGTTTTGGACCATGAATTGCATCGCAAACTTTGAAATGTGCAGACTTCGACTGCAGATTGTGTTTGAGTCTGCATATGGATCTAGGAGGTGTGAACTGGGTTAACTTCTGGTAAAAAAAATGAACTGTAATGAATTTCTTATACATCCCTATCTATATGTTACATAGCATGCAGCTGTCCCATGACATTTTCTTTAAGCACAAATAAATGTGTAGGCTCTACCCACTATTGGAACAGACCAATTAGACCCTTAGGGCCAAACTACATGTTACATTAAATATATAACATGCAATTCTCCCACTACATTTCCTCTACCTATTAGTAAGTGTGTAAGCCCTTGATCAGGACCATCATGTGTAGAGAACATTGCTCACTATTGTCTACTGACTGGCAAAAGGTTTCTAGGGATTTAGCTCTCAAGATGCCAAGGGTTGAACCCAGGACCTTCTGCATGGAAAGCACATGCTCTGCCACTGAGCTATGGTCTTCTGCAGGAATCCCTGCTAAGCCTTTAAAGTCCAAATGATTCTTGTCAGTGGGGCCTTGCTGGGGCCTGGCCATCAGCAAGTGCCCAACCATGCCTATCCTTGACACTGCCCCTGATCTGATAGGTTTTTTAAAAAATGAATTACTGACTTACTATGAAATTTAATTTTCGTTTGTGTATTCCTGTCAAATGTTTGAAATATCTTGAGGTTTTCGAATGTTTAAGAGAAAACCTATTTTTAATATTAATGCTAGAAAACATTTGTTGTTTAAACTTTCCTCCTACAATCTGATCTCTGGCAGAAAATGGTGCTTTGCACATCATTCCCAAATAAAGAGAGGACTTAAAGGACTCCTCCTGTGTGGGTCGGCCTTCCTACCTGTTACCTTCTATACCTATTTGGCCGTTTCTACACCACACGGGTATAGAAGGAGGGAGGGATGGCGATCCCAGCTTCCGGGATCGTCACTCTAATGCACATGGCAGCGCAACATCCCGGGAGGAAGGAGGGACATTGCACCGTCGCAGATGCCATTCCCTCCCCCCCCCCCCGCCACACAACCGATCCGGAGAGTGCATTTGTGCTCCAACGGAAAAGGGTGAGTAAAAAAAAAAAAATCAGGGGCCCACCCTCCCCCCCACCATCCTGGAAATTGCAGACTTGCTTCCCCATCCCCTTATGGGCACAGAGCTGCACAGTGTGGCTCCGTGACCATTTCTGCTGCCGCGCTTACTCCCTGAGGAAAACCTGATTCTTCCCACAGTCTCGGGCCATTCCTAGGACCACAGGAAAAATCCCCCCCCCCGAAACTGCGCTTTTTCACGATGCTGTTTTACCTCGACTTTTTCAGTTTCCCAGATGTCACTACATTGATTCTTCTGTCTGTCACTGTTGGCTTCACTGTGGATTAGGAAAGTGGGCATAGCTAGGGGCAGTTCCCAGTGCAGGATAGGTGCAGGAACACATGGCAGGGGGTGGCTGGACAAGCCAAGTAATAGCCACCATAGCCATATTACAGTCTGGGATGCAAAGGTAAGGACAGTTGTGACATCTAGCATATCAATTCAATGAACTGTAGCAGTGTAGATGTACTGCTACAGGCTTTCAAAGTTGCACAAAGTTTCTCCAAAACAACAACAAAAGGGGTTTCATGATTTTGGGTCTGCTGCTACAGACTCAAGCCACATGGTGCATGCCCATTGTAACGAGACCACAAAGTTTTGCACTTGATTGGAAAGAGGTTCCATTAAAAACAATGACTTGCTTTCAAATGTGTTTAGAAATGAGGTCATAATAATTATAAGCCCAAATACTTCAGCTGAACTCTGCTTTGGGTTAGGTTGATAAACTTCAAGTATCTGTCCTGTCCCAATTTTGTCATGGTCTGTTCTAAGAGTGGGGAATCTGATGCCCTCCCAATGTTTTGCACTATAACTCCCATAAGACCCAATGGTCAGGATTATGGGAGTTGTAGTCCAAAACATATGGAGGAGGGCACCAAGCTGCCTACCCCTGGTTTACACTGTAAACCCTATATCAGCCTTCCCTAATCTGTTGCCCTCCCAATGGTCATGCTAGTTGGGGATGATGGGAATTGTAGCTCAATACATTTGGAGGTGAGCACCTTGGGGAAGTCTGGTTTATAACATGAATGGTCAAATTCAGACTCTTTTAAAGTTCTTCCCTAGGGGCACAGTTGTTTGGTTCCCCCCCCCTCCGCAATAATAGTCCTAATATAGATTGGAATAAAAAGACTGGGGACTGCAATATTAAAATAGAGAGTGCCCCTTTTCAACTACGAGAAAAACTTTAATGTCTTCATGTGAGATCAAGGGTTTATGACAGGTTATGAAATGTCAAGTGAGTATAAATATAAATTACTACAATGAGGGAGTTTATGTTTATGTGGATTAATTTAAGGTACTATTGCCTTCACCAGGTATTTATGTCATGTTGCTCCTTTGCTGGGTTATTCAGGACACACATTGCTTAATTTCAGTGACGTTGCACATAACCTCATGTGCCCTGGTAAATTGCACTTGGAAGAGGGTCATTCTATCGTCACCAATTCAAATAAATATCAGTTATGAAATTCATTCAGATGTTGCCTTGATATGCTGTGTTTCTGCCACGAGTAGCTTCTGTACATTTTACCAGAATATTTCTCTAGAGACCACAAGGGATACATTCCCAAAGCCAAACTAATAATAATAATAATAATAATAATAATAATAATATATTATTATTATTTATTTATTTATTTCTTACTCGCCTCTCCCTTTGGATCAAGGTGGGGAACAACAATAAATATAAATACAATCAAGTCTATAAATCCCATTGAAGTTTAGGATTGTATCCCAAGCCACTTAGGATGCAATCGTAAGCAAGTTAGACAGAAAAAGTCCTGGGAATCGTACGACTTTTTTCTGGCTAAACGTGCATAGGACTGAATCCTTAGTTGCCTTGAAGGGGTTGCAAACAAGGCTTTGAGCCGCCCCCCACCTTGGTAAAATGTCCTGTGGTGGGCCCCTCCTACATCCACTGCCCCCTTGGAAGCAAAGGGCTCTGGATGCAAATGCCAAAAATCATATCCAAGGGAAAGGAATGCAGGTGCTACACTATGAAATACATATTCTTGCAAGACAAGAACCTAAAATGTTACACCTCAATGCATATTGATTAACATGAAGAAGTATGATGGATGCAACCTTCATTTGCTTTGCAGTTAAGCAGTAAAATTCACCTAAGCGTGAACTGTGTTGTGATACAGCTTACATTTGCATAAGAAAAATGGCATAAGCTAAAAAGAGGCCCCTAAAAATACACACAGGCTCCAGAAATAATCAGGAAATATGGATGGGAAAAGATTGTCTGGCTTAACTAGACAATAGATGGCAAACCATGCTGAGCCAAAGATATTTACCTGATTATCAGCTGGGAGACGTAGGACTTTTTTCTATCTAAACATGCATATACCCTTTTACCTTAGAGTAAAGCCCACTTAACATAATGGGACTTATTTCTGAGTAGACATTTATAGGATTGCACTGTAAGGCTGCAATCCTATACCTACTTACTTAAGGGTAAACCCCACTGAACTCAGTGACCCTGTTCAGACGACATGCTAAACCATGGTGGTTAAGCATTTTGAGCTAAACATTATGGCTTAGTGTATCATGTGAACCATGACTTAGCATGTTGTGTGTACCATTCCTAACCATGGTGGTTTCAAAACCATGGTTTAAACATGCTCATTAACCATTTGCTGCAAAAGGGTTAGTGGCCTAACCATGCTTAGCATGTTGTCTGAACAGGCCCGCTGTGAATTACTTCTGAGCACACATATACAGGATTGCACAGTAAAGAAAATATCCTCATTATTTACTTATAAGACTTAACATTTACATTAGAACTCTGTTTGGTGTACTTTTGTTCAATGTCTTTCTGCAAATAGTCAGCAGGCATTATATTATTTGGATATTCCCTGCAGCTCAAGTGAATGAACTTAAGTGTCACCTGCAACGAAATGTTGCAGTATGGAAAGTTTTTGTTCAGGATAGTTCATTCCATCCTACCCTCCCCACTATTGTCAGCATTCAGTCAGCATTCAGTGCCCACTGAACACCCTCAATGCACATCGGTACACGTTGCAAACCTCAGAGAATGCATTCACTGTTTGTATATAGCAAGGGTGGAGAAACTGTGGTCCTTCAGATGTTGTTGGACTTCAACATCAATAATCCCTGACTGGGGCTGAAGAGAGTTAGAGTACAACAACTTCTGGAGGGCATCAAGTTGCTCACAAGTAGGAACTATGTACCCCAAGAAGCTCTCTTTGCGAATCAGAAGCTAAAGCAGCATGAAGATAGGGTGAGCCCCCCCCCCCCAAATCATAGATCTACAGCCCAATTTAACTTCTTCATGGCTCTGTCAACTTGGCAAGTGCTCAGGCTTCATGGTGCTATAATTATAATTGAAACTATTGGTCAGTCAAACACACAGAAGTGGTTTGGATTAAGCCACACAAGGGGCTCCATCACACCAGCATTTATCACACTCCCATCATGTCTGGTTTGCCGTTTTGCAGCCCGGTACTTTCATTACATCGTCCCTGTCCTGCGCTCATTTCACCCCCTCCATTTTCTGTGTTTTCCTAGAGGGGGAAAATCTGGTTTATTTCCTCCATGTGGGATTAAAGCTCTCTTCCGCCCCGTGTATTGCAGTCCTTGCACTATGTCCTTTGTTGGAGGCATGTGCTTTGAAGGGAGATCTTGCTGTTGAAAGAGGAGGATGGGGTGCTTCTCCTCCTACAGCATGTTGTGTCGAATGAACGGGCTTTTGCTGACTCAGCTGAACGGACTTTTGCTGCTCCAACCCCACTGTCATTGCCCACAGAAACAGCACCCAGCTGATGAAACATTAAATCACTAAAACACTAGACAACAAAGCCAGAGCGAGGGGGAAAGGCCCCCACATCCATCACAATGTCAATCAACGACAAGAACCAATGAACTGGTGGGGGAAGGAGAAGAAGAAGGAGCGGAGCGGAGTGGGATTGCAAACAAGCGAAAGGAGATTTCACCGGTACAGTGGCAATACCACAAATACACGTAAAAGGGACCATTTGCTTGATGTGCTAATGAAACAGAGGTGGAAATCATGGAGGCAAACCAGGAAAAAAAGTAGGTGTGATGGACTTCAAGATATGGATTCAACTGCTAGCAAAGTCATCACAGGATGGCAGTAATAATGGAGTGATTTTTTAAAAAAAAGTAGCAGAAAACTAGCAGTATAATCAGACTACACTCAGAGTCAGAACCAAGTTGAAGCAGAAATATTCTTTCAAGCCACAATCCATTTGCTGTTATGGTCCTCTGGTCATAACATCTGCTGTTATATATGATAATACACATCTCTATTTATATCAAAAAGATAGCTCCATTTCAACAGTGCTTAGGTGAGCATGCTCATATAGATGGGCAATCACATGCACATCAGCATGTGCATGTGATTGCCCATCTATATTTTAGCATAATATTATTGGAAATGATTATCTTGGGGGGGGGGAATTTGAAGGAATTTATTACTGTAAATAATCATCCTTGGGGACAATTTATGATGGGCAGGCATATTCTTGAAACACTACCCATAAGATTGGCAAGAAATCATTCGAAAAACAACAATTTGCCTTTTAGGACACTCAGTCTTGAATTGAGATGTGGAGAAGGGCGCCCCAAATTATCACTTCAACTTTGCCAAACATTTTTTTGCAATCCCATATTCCAGCTCAACTAATAGCTTTAAAACAATCTTGAACTATTCAAATAACAAATCATGACTAAAATGCCAGACCACTGTTCTTTTCTTTTCTTCCAACGATGTAAAATGAACCAGTCATACTAAACAGTTATGATACAGTTATGATACATCCCCATTTTCCTCACTAAACACCACACAAGAATTATGACAACAGTATATCTTCTGATGCAACTGTTCAAAACAGTTTCCTTTAAATCATAGTAGAACATAAGTGGAATAAACAGCTTGTTCTTAACATCACCTTTCTTTCTTTCTTTGTTTCTGTGTAGAATCATCATTCCTTATTCACACAAAAATATATGGGAATGAATTTGAAAATTATCTCACAAAAGAACTTCCAATGGGGAGTCCAGGATGAAACTGCTTTATTAGAACTTATAAAGATGTTTGATTCTATTCCTCTAAGCCTGGATCAAGATAATGGTTATTTTTCTGTATCACTATAGATGTTAATTAACATAGTCAGTGGCAGGGAAACTGTGGCCTATAGGCAGCATGCAGACCTCAGCTTCCATTGTGCAGCCCCCAACATCCACCTGGCATCTTTTGTACTTTCATGCTCCTACTGCTACCACAAGTAGAAAAAATGCAGAGCACAAGCAAGCCGACACACGTTCAACTCAACCATAGAGTGCAGCAAGTAGAGCAGCCTTTAGATTGATGCATTAGGTGCCATGTTCTGTAGTTTTGCCCCCAAGCCCGCATGAATGTCCTCACTTTGCTCTGAAGGAGACAGCAGACAAAGGGAGCCAAAAAGTGCTATAGTGCAAATGAACTAATTTATTAATTTAATTTTCTCCCAAAAAAGATTGATGAAAATCACAGTGGCTGCCCAAAAAAGGCAGCAGCGAGAACACTCTTGAAGCAATTCCCCCTGAATTTGGGAGATCTTAAGAAGTTTAGGACACTGGCAAATGTTCCTTTCCTGAGCAAGGTCCTTGAGTGAGTGTTTATGAACTAGCTCCAGATGCTCTTGGATGAGACCAATTTCAGTTCGGGTTCAGGTTGGGTTTGGCATGGAAACAGCCTTGATCACCCTGTATGATGACCTATGTAAGGGCTGGGAGTCGGGGTACTGCATTGCAATGGCTGGCTCCAGAAAGTGGTACTTGGGAAATATTGCTCAGCCCCATGGATTTTCCAGCATGGGGTCAGCTTTATCTCCCAATGCTATTTAATGTCTACATGAAGCTACTGAGTGGGGCCTTCTGGACTTTTAATGCCATGCTGCTGTGTTTCCCCTTTTCATCTCCATCAGATGAGGTTGCTTATGTGCTAGATCAGTGCCTGCCTGCGACAATGGACTGGATGAGGGATGATAAACTGAACCTTAGTCCTAACAAGACTGAGATACTTTTGTGGGTAGTTCTTTGGCTGGATTGATAGTATTCAGGCTGTTCTGGGTGGGGTTGCACATCCCCTAATGGAGCAAGTCCATAGCTTTGCGGCTGTCCCGGAGCCATCATTACTTAGGGGTGGCCTCATTGGCATAGAGTGCATTCTACCAATTTTGGTTGGGGGCCCAGTTACATCCCTATCTGGACAGGGATAAGCTGGTTTCAGTAGTCTATGCTTTGGTAACCTCCAAATTAAGACTACTGTGATACACTCTATGTAGGGTTGACCTCAAAAACTGTTCAGAAGTTGCAGCTTGTGCACAATGTGACAGCCAGATTAATAGCAGGAACCAGAAGGTCTGAGCCCAATTCAAGATGTCTGTTTCTGATAGGGATGTGCATGCCCCCCCAGATCAGATCGGAACCGGGATCGGAACTGGAACCGAGGCCTCAGTTCGGATCGGATCACATCGGAGGCTTCCTGGTTCGGTTCGGACCCGATTCAAATATCGGACATCCGATGTTCGGATTGGACGCCATTTTAGCTGTTTTCGCCATAGGCTTACATTGGAGGGAAGAAAGCTTTCCCCTAATGCAAGCCTATGGCGAACACATGGGGGCAGGTGAGTGGGCCTAACTCCCCCCTCCCTGTCCCTCCCCCCCACTTGCGCTCCTTACCTGCCAGGGCGCCCGCTGCCGTCCGTTGGTCCAATCTACTGAGAAACAGGCTTCACGGCCTGCCTCTCAGTAGCGCGCCAGGTGATGACCACCTGGCGTGCTACTGAGAGGCAGGCCGAGAAGCCTGTTTCTCAGTAGAGACGCGCTCCAGAGGGAAGCGGACACCCCGGAAGGTAAGTGGGGGGGCCCTTCCACCTCCCGCTCCTCGTGCTCCTTACCTGCCCGGGCCGTCTGCTGTCAATGGGAGTAGACGGCCCCGGCAGGTAAGGAGCGCGAGGGGTGGGAGGAGGTCCAATCCTCCGATCCTATCCGAACCGGATCGGGTCCTTCCAGAGCGGTTCGGTTCAGATCAGACGATCCAGATGAGGGGATTGAAAATTGGATAATTGTAACTGATTTCCCCAGATCGGGTCCGGATTGTGGATTGGACCCGATCCGGTGCACACCCCTAGTTTCTGAGCCCAATTCAAGATGCTGGTTTTAACCTATAAAGAAACAGCATTACATGACTCGGGATCACAATACCTGATGGAGTGCTTCTCCCAACATGAACTTAAGCAGACACTACGATTAACATCTGAGGCCGTCCTCCAAGTTCCTCCTCCAAGGGAGGCTTAGAAGGTGATAACAAGGGAGATGGCCTCCTTGGTGGTGGCCCCCCAAATGTGGAATGCTCTTGCCAGTGAGGTCTGCCTGGCGCCAACATACAGCCTATCTAAACTACTGCTTTAAAACGGTTTATAACAGTTTTAAACCGGTTAATAATGGTTATTAACTGGTTTAAAACTGTTATAAACCATTTTAAAGCAGTAGTGTAGATGGGCTCATAGTAATCTTTCTTGCACCAGGGCCAGATCTACACCAAGCAGGATATAGCACTATGAAAGCGCTATGAAAGCGGTATATGGTATGTGTCTATGGGCCCCAACAGTTGTCAGTGCACTTCAATACTGCTATAAAGCAGTAGTGTGGCTCCTGCCTTTTATATACCACTTTCTTACCACTTTCATTATGCAATATCCTGCTTGGTGTACATTGTGCCCAGGTTAAGACTGTCTTCTTCTCCCAGAAATTTGATGGCGTAGTATGGGGCATTTAATTATGCCAGTTGTTTTTATCAGGACCAATATCTTATTGCAACTGTTTTTAGCTATTTTAAATAGGTTCATGTTAAAGATTTTATATTATGTTTCTATTATCTTGTATTTGTGGCTTGTAATTTTGTGTGTACCACTCAGAAACCTTTGGTTACTGGGTGGTATAGAAATGAAATAAATCCTCCTCCTCCTCTTCCTTTCTCTTGTAGGAGGTTTATCATTGGGGTCCTTTTTTCCTTCTGCAGCAAGGAAGGGCAGATCTCCACTTGCCAGCTGGTAACATTGCTCACTAGCTTGCTACATTTTTCATCCCCTTTTCCTGCCCCGTTCTTTTGCCCACTATGAAGTTTTCCCATTTTCAAAGTTCTGGTGATGCTCTTAAAGACACAGACACTTTTGTGCTGCCAGATAATGTGTTTGCTTCCTCTTTCCTCTCAACACTGTTTTTCTATGCAGAATTCATTGTACAAGACACAAAACCAAGAGAGGTGTCCAACATGAGCTTGTTTCATTACTAGAGAAGCTAACTGCTGTGCAGATGTCAACAAAATTGGATATGAGAAAGAGTTAAGGAAAAACATCAGTCTTCTCCCAATTTGTAATAGTTGATCTTTTTACCAGTAGCTAACAATTTCCCCTCGCTTAATAGGTGGTCAGCCTTCAAAGCAGAAATTCTCAAGCTTACTTGATGTTTGGTTGCCCTAGGTGCTAGGCACTGATAACATATGCTTATGTATTTTGAGCTTCTGCACAAGGTGAGCTGTTTTTCCTATTAGAAATGTCCCCAGGGATCAGATGATTTGTCTTGCTTAATACATGTCTTTTTACTTCCAAGAAATTAAGAGATGCTTAGTTGAAACAGAGAAGGGTGTTTTTCATTCTCTGTGACTTGGGCTTGATTGGAGATGCCATGGGATCAATGCTGTTGTTTGTGAGCAAACTGATGTGTATTCTGGGCTGCTTCACATATTTTGGGCCTGTACCCAGTAAATAAAGATGAGAGGTGACTTATAGATATACAGCTTTATCACATAATTATTTTACAATAAAGGGGAGTTTAGATAGCATTCTGCTATCTAAAATAAGCATATGCTCATGTACATGTATAAATGCATGTATACATATGTACATATATGAATGCAAATTTTTAAAAAAATTGCATTCATTGTGGGGAAGACCATGACCAGGTGCCCTGTGTGCCTGCTGCTCAGTCTGCTGTCCAGGACATAAGTAATGGGTGGACAACTTCAAGGCTCCTGCTCTCCCTTCTGCTGGTCCTTTATCTTTAAACTGGACAGGAACCAAACATCCTTCCAAAGACAGGATTCCTTCAGATACAAGGCTGTTCTCTGGGAGCCCTTCAAATAGAGAACTGTCCTCTGTAAAGGAGGGCACATGGCCAATGTAGTGAGGAAACAGAAATTCTGGCAGCCACACAAGGTCAGTTTAGAAATTAGCATTTTGCTGATAATTAATTACCAAACAGAATAGCCTTATGCGTATATATTTTTAGGAGCTGCTTTTGAAAATGAAGTCAATTCTTTAAAACAATCTTCTGCTTTTACCAGACTTGAACTGGGATCCAAATCAGGGCTTTAGTGTGCAGTTGCACTAAAGAAAATAAAAAGATGAGCTCACCTCCACACTACACAATCTATGTAATGTGTAGTTTGACCTGAAGTCTGAATCTCAACCACACAGGCCTAATCTACACCTACAGCCCTTTCGCAATGGAGGATGGATAGTTGTGAGGTTTCCTGCTTCTGTGATTGTCGCTCATGGGGCACACGGGTATGGAAGTGTCCTGCAAGTAAAGGAGAGCTGTTGCAGTAGAACGTGTGCACTGTGATGGCGGTTCTGAATGCATTGGCAGAAGTGGGTGGCACTGGACAGATGGATACGGGGCATGGATTTTTTTAAAAAACCCTCCAAGATGCGCACCAGCGCAGACTCACAGCAATGCGGGAGGGGGATAGGTACAGTGTCAAAGAAGTACTCCTGTGCATCAATATGTTTGTTAAAAAAATACACACCATCAGCCCCCAAAACACGCTGATAACCAATAAAAAAGGTGCTGAAAATGGCAGATGCCCAGTCCCACACACATCTGAAACTGCTGGACACATCCTTGACAGCAGATTGGATGTTCGCTGAGCTGGGAGCTTGCGCCGAACAGCAACAGCTTTGGAAATAGGGGCACACAAGCTGCGGATGTTGGGATTGTAGCGAGGGAGCTGGAAAAGCCGTGACAAATCCAGTCAGTGATATTCCTGAATAAATGAGGGGTCGAACCGAGATCACTGTGGGAATAGGTGAATGTCATGTGGCCTGGTAGGGACAACTGCAATATTATTCAAGAATAGATGGCTGGTATAGGCACGGCCATAGTGATATGTAAGACGGAGTGAAATCTACCTGTTCCCACAAGCTGTAGCAATGCATGGACCTGTAATTAATTATTGCATAAAAGAGGAGTTTTAATAGGAGAGGTAATCTGAAGCAGAACTGTTCATCTGGAGGGATATCCAAGTCAAAATATCCTGAGAGCTGTGTGAAGGCACATGATGGACTGCTACTCCAGAAGCTAAGCAGGTCAAGCCTTCCATGCAGCAGGGATGGAGACTGAAGTTGGAAGACCAACTGGGAGAACCATAGGAAAGCAATTCTGTTCTCGTTTGTGAGAAGAGCTGAAGTATATGTGTAATAATTCAGCCACTCTGGAATGCTGATCAACACTGAAGGAGTGAGGTATACATTTTAAAATAGGAGTTTCTCAAAGTGGCTTACAAAACCTAAAAAGCATAAAAACAATAGCCATTCATTAAAGCACATTTACAACAAGCCGAGAATATCAGCAAACCCCAAAACACGAAGAACCCTAACAGTCGACGAATAAACAAAAACACACAAATCATATGTCAAGATTGGAGATTTGTAGTGGCCACATACACACAACTGTTTACAGCTTACTAATGTTATGGCACCAATCTTGAGTGTTGTCTTGTCGGAATCACTATGATTGTGCCTAGGTCTACATCTCTGCACGTTCTTACACATTACTGTAATGTGCTCTATGTGGGGCTGTCCTTGAAGATGATTTGGAAACTATGGCTCCCTCTACAAGGATTCGCTTTTGCGCCCGGTTCGGCGATTATGCGCATTATCGCAGACGCGCATTTACTCCTAATCCCTCTGCACGGGAGGCGGCAAGAGGCGGCGAAGCGCATTAATAGATGTCCAAAAAGCGCTTTACAAGAAGTTGATGCGCATAAGCGCTTGTTCACACGGGGGAAATGCGCTTTAACGGCCGGAGCAAAATAAAACTCGCGATTTAACGCGCATTCGAAAATGCGCATTATCGGGGAGATAACGCGCCTCTACGCCCGATTTGCGCTCCGTTCTTGTAGAGGTAAAAATTTTAATGAACCTTCAAGCGCATTAAACCTCTCTTGTAGAGGCACCCTATAACTTGCACTGCATATAGCAGTTTGTGTGAGGTAGGCATTTTGATCATATTACTCCTATTCTGTATAATTTACGTTGGCTCTCTGATAGTTTCCAGCCCCAATTCAAGGTCCTGGTTTTGAGCTTTAAACCATAAAATGGTTTGCGACCATGTTATCTGAACGAAACCCATGAGCTTGCCCAAGCATTAAGATCAATGTCAGAGGCCCTAGTCTCTTGTCCACCATCAAGAGCCATATAGGCTGGCAGGTACCAGGCATAGGGCTTTCTCAGTGGTGGCCCCACACCTTTTGAACTCCCTTCCCAGGGAGATATGTTATGGCCTCATCACTGCTGGCTTTACAAATGACAACCCTGAAAACACAATTTATTCCAGTCTGCATGTGGTGCTAAAAATCATTAGTTGCTGCTCCTCCTCCTCCTGTGAGTGGTTTTAATTGCATGCTAATGGTTTTATAATATTATAAACCCCAAAAGGCATGTTAAAAAGTCTCCCAATAATTAATTAATTAAATTTGGATTTGCATCTGTGTAAGTACACAAACAGAGAAATTGAAAACATTAGTGTTAAAGAGATAGCTCTATATCTGTTCCCCAGCTGCTGGGAGCAGGAAAAGGAAGATATTGGTTGTGTTTGGATGGCACTTTTGACAATGGAGAGTTGACGAGTCAACTGACAGTGGGGATTTTTTGGGGGTACTCCCCCACGACATGTTCCCACGCCTCCGTGGAGCAGATGAGGCTCGCTTGGTATTTGACTGACAGGCTGCCCACCCCTCTCCCTCCCTCTCCGTCTTCCTGGTACTATCCCAGCAGTCCATGCGAGTTTTGCCAGCTGCAGCAGATCAGCTGGCTTGGTTTTGGCCACTCTTGCCTGGGAACTCTGTAGCCAGGCAAAAAAAATCCACTCAATGGAGTGGAAACACCACTGGTTCAGTTCAGAGGACACAAAAAACACAGGTTGTGTGAGAAATCAACTCTGCAGCCAGTTGTGTTTTGCCAGTGGTTTTTCTGATGTAAAATTCAACCATGGTGTGGACATTGCCCAAGAGATGACACAAATAGCAACTGTTGAGCATTCCGCTGTCAGTTGACTCCAAAAACCGCCGGTGGTTTTTGTGTCGTCCAAACACAGCTATTTTCTTTAAGAAAATAGCTCAAAGGACAGGTTAAGATGCTTTCCCCCTGTGCCAGTCCCCCCTTGGAAGAACAGAACATGACAAGCTACACTTGCTAAAATGCCTTCTACAGAACTATAAAAGGCACAGGACGTCTTACCCCCTTTTGCATCTGGGACCCTGGTCTCCCCCTCCAAATTGCAGCTGCTACCGAGCAGCTGTGAAACAAAACATGTGTTAAAATATATATAAATGTGGTGGTCTGTCTTAAAAAGGGCAATTTGTATTGACACAGAGGACTGATTCTAGCCAGTCCCAACCAGCACAGCTAGGAGATGGCTATGCTTACCTATAACAGATCAAATCCACTTTTAATTTGAATGGCTGTCATCAGTTTAATCAATCTGCATTCAAAAGAATTAATAAAAAAAAAATAACACGCCAATCCTAAACTTGTTTATTTTGAAACAAATCCCATTAATTTCAGCAGATAAAACTTCTACATATGTGTATTTAGGGTTGCAATTTAAGTATCAATTCTTTAAGGGTAATGACTTTCCTTTACTTTGTCTCCTTTAAAAACTTTCACTATTAATCTTCAGGTCATAACCAATAGTTCTCTTTTTCTAGTTGTTACTTTACAATTTCATTAGGAACAAGAGGCAACATTGTCATATTGATTTGCTTATAGTAATAACAGCTTCTCCCTCAGTAGTAATTCTACATCACAGTGTGTTCTGTGTCTTCCCAAGGTCACTGCACAGAATCTTCTCCACAATTAAACTGTAATTGCCAACACAACAGCAAAACTGCCAAGTTGAGGTTGGGTGTTCTGAAATCATAAACAGTGCTTGTAGGCTAGTATGAATTCCACATTATGTTGCATTCAGACCTTGACAAAAGATGCCCCTAGGCCTCTGTTTTAAACCACAGGTAGGCTTGCATTTTAAAAGATTTCTGCACACTGCCTAGCACATTGTCCAAAGCCAACTGGAGATGTTACTGAAATCAG